>JAOEGL010000003.1:70394743-71860993 GCA_034509955.1 Urosaurus nigricauda
GTCCCTGTTGAGATGCAAATGGACTTTCAATTTCCTGGACTTAGAAAATTTCCCTATTGCAG
This sequence comes from Urosaurus nigricauda, assembly GCA_034509955.1. Lineage (NCBI taxonomy): Eukaryota > Metazoa > Chordata > Lepidosauria > Squamata > Phrynosomatidae > Urosaurus > Urosaurus nigricauda. Next base: position 70,394,806 of record JAOEGL010000003.1, read on the forward strand.
CATGGCCAGAAGGAAGAGGAGCCTGCCTGCAAAATATATCCTCCCCAGCATACCATCTTTACTAAGGACTGAAACAACAGGCCAGCACCTGACCTGACTTTCTTTCTCCTGCTTGGTTTTTAACATCTTGCCTGATGAAGAAGCCCCTGGAGCTTTGAAAGCTTGCAGCAAGTATATCGATTGGCCAATAAAGGTTTCTATCACTGATGGATTTTTATTTGGATTTTTTAAATTGAATTTGTCACTGGCAGCCTGCTAGTAACTTCCGCATCAGTGGCCTGGTAAATCCAGATGGGGTTCAGTCAAGAAGACTTTACCAAAGTTACCCAAGGGGCTGAAATTTGGTGGTGGGGCTCCAGTTCAGTCTCTTGGTTCCAAAACATCCTGCAGAAATCATCCGGTTTGAGACCGCTTGAACCACCCTGGCACAGTGCTAGGGGATTCTGGGAAATGTAATTTTGTGAGACATTTAGTCTTCTTTGTCAGGGAGCTCTGGTGCCACAATAAACTTACAACTCCCAGTTTTTCCTAGCACCGAGCCAAGGCAGTTCAACCGGTCTCAAACTGAAATATTATTGCAGTATCCTTTAAAATTTGGATGCAATTCAGAAGAGAACGACCATCCCACTCACATGGAAGTTGCCAAGGGTTGCTCACTTGAGGGAATGAACCTCCTACAATAAAATTTATGAATCCTCTCTGGCAGCGAAGAAATAAGTTTGTTGTTGTGTGCCTTCAAGTAGTTTTGACTTATGGCGACTCTATTATGGGGAGGCTCTTTATTACACTATCATAAAGTTATCAATCTTTTGCCAAAAGAATCTTTGCCGTTTTTGCCGTCACACATTAACATCACTAAACCTTATGGTTATATCCTGATCAATGTGACCAAGTACTGGAAAGCTTATGCTACAACTTCTTTTGCACAGTTAGTCTCAAAGGTGGTGCAAGATCTCTTTGCATCCTGATCAACCCTGGGTTAAGAGTCATCATGGCTGCTGGATGTTGTTTGACTGCACGTCCCAGCATTCCTCCCCACTGGCTATGCTAGCCGAAACTGCTGGGAATTGCAGTCCAACCTCCAATTGGATGACCACAGTTCCCACTCCTGCTTGGAGGCCATCAGAACAAAACAGAAATTTCTTTCCTCTGAGGAGAGGACAGAAAATCTGAGCCCATTCACATTACACAGCTATAGCGCTATGATTTCACTGCAATTGCCATGTATCATCCCATAAAATCCTGGGATGTGTAATCTCGTGATGCACTAGAGCTCTCTTGCTGAGGATTCCAGATGCCTCTGTCTAAACAGCAAATTCTACAGAAATCTATGGCTGTGTTCACACTGGAGAAATAAACCGGTTTAAGTGTCATGGCTCAATGCTGTGAAATTCTGGGAATTGTAGTTTGTTGTGGGGCCCAGAGCGGAGCGCCGCTCCGCTCTGGGCCCCACAACAAACTACAATTCCCAGAATTTCACAGCATTGAGCCATGACACTTAAACCGGTTTATTTCTCCAGTGTGAACACAGCCTGAAGTGCCCTCCTGGCTATGCCAGAGCAGTTGCCAAATCTCTTAAGCACTACACTAAAGACTGGGGGTTGGGCAAAGATGCCTGGATATAGGGTAGTTTCACCCACCCATCCCATTGCCAGCCCTGTGCCGTTCCCATATGTTCGCCTGATGGCTTAGCATGATGAGCATCCCAGAGGGACCAGTTTATGATATTTGCTGTAGACGCTGCCTTTAAATTGGATTGTATAATGTTACAGAATTAGAGGTAGTGGGGCCATCCATATGCTTCACTTTGCACCAGCTTAGTTTTATTTTGTGTCTTCTCCTGCATATCAACCTCAAAAGGACCCAGACCTCAGCATATTTTCCTGAGAATAATCCCACTCAACCCTTGCATGCATAAAGAGGTACAGGGTTGCACTGTTTTACTTCTCAAAGGTATATGCCTAGCATATTACCTTGGCACAGGTATATACCGCAGTTAATTCCTCCAAAGACATAGCCATGTTAGTCTGGAATATCAATATGCAGAAGGATCTTGTAGCACCTTTGAGACTACCTAAAAGAAAGAACCTGGTACCATGAGCTTTCATAGACTTGAGCTTACTTCCTCATACATCTGAGGAAGTAGGCTCGGGTCTACGAATCCTCATGCTATCAACTTCTTTCTTTCAGTTAGTCTCAAAGGTGCTACAAGATCCCTCTGCATATTCAGTTAATAAAGTAGATGTATTCCTGGGCATTTCTTAAGAGAAAATTTGGTACTAGAGGCAGGAATAACGTATAAAGATTAGGGGTAGGTTGAAAATAACGCTACGAAAAGTGGAGGGTAGCAGAAAGAGAGGAAGGCCAAAAGCCAGATGGATCGACTGGATCAGGGGGATCATGGGCATGAATTTGCAGGACCTGTGCAGAGCAGTTGAGGATCCTGGAAATGTCTCATCCACAGGGTCACCACGAGTGGAGACAGATCTGAGAGCATCTAATGAAAATAACATTCCTACCACCACCACAAAAAAAGTGCTGTTCAATACATTCCAAAAAACATTTTATTCAAAACTATCAACATGCACACCTGAAATGAAACAACTAGCCTTAAATAAGTAACAAAAACCCTCTACTTTCTGTTTTATTCTACATATATGCTGTGGAAGTGATGCTGTTTAACTTGCCTGATTGTCTAGAACTGAATCCTATTTTTTCCCAGCTCAAGCATTACTGCATGATTTACTGCAGACATGATGCTGCCGTCTGACACTAGAAATCTATGCTTTTCCAGTTCCCCTTCATCATCCTTCCAGTGCTGATACTTAATTGAAACAAACAAACTTTTAGCTAGGCAGAGGGCAAGGAGGAAATGGAGGGCTCTGTGGATATAACAATGCTTTGTAAAAAAAAGGAGCTTCTTAGTCAGAGGCTTTGTTTACTGAAGTATGTTTTATAAATACAGTTGGCCCTCCATTTTCATGGGGGATCTGTTCCAGACCCCTTCACACAAACAGAAGCTTGTGCATATTCAAGCCTCATAGGCTTGAATGGAGTGCACCCCTGTGTGCGCACCATAGAAAACAGGGGAGGAAGTAATTACACAAATAAATTTGGTACTAGAAGTACTTTTGTCTTCAGTGAGACACATATCCTTTTATATTATTTACCTGTCTTGGAACATAACACATGCTTAGTGGAAATGTATCATTTTTGCCCTCTAAACTGCTAAAAGACTCTGTTCTCGTACTGGGAAGGTAACATATCCCCACCTGTGACCCAACAGAGAGAAGATTTAACAACGTGCAACCTTTGAAAGAGTGACGTATCCATATAATTTACAAATGAACTTACATTCAGATATTTTGTCTGTTTTTACTGAAAGATATTAGTAATGATTTCTCTTTTTTATCTCTTTGCTTCTTATTGCTGTAATACCATCATGATATGCAACTGACACCCTTACAATATAATTTAACTTTGCATAATTATTTTAAAAACATTTTTAAAAAGACACAACTCTATCCTGCTTGATGTCTTGGGATATTTCAGAGCAGATGGGTTATTGTTATTACTGGATTTTTAAACCACTCCTCATCCAAAAATGACAAAACAGTGTACAAAATAAGAGCCAAATGTTATCATATTAGTCCGTGTGCATGCATGCACATGCCTTTATATTGCCTGTCATCTTATGGCAACCCCACATATTTTATAGGGTTTTCTTATGCAAGAAATACTCAATAGTGGCTTATCAATGCCTTCCTCTGAAATATAGCCTACAACTGGTATTCTTTGGCGGTCCCCATTCAATTACTAACCAGGCTTAGCTCAGCTTCTAAGATCAGACAGGATCTGGTGCCTTCAGGGTATTTGGGCTAAAACATAATAAAAGAAAATCAGACTACAGTTATAACAAGAGTTTATAATGCTTACCTTTTGGGACTATTAAAAAAACTCCAAAATTTCTTCTTTGAATTACTATAAGCTGGGCAGGAGATGCTGGGAAATGCCAGTGAAAAAGTAATTTCTCCACAATCTACATAAAACAATTTAAGATATGGCAAAGAAGCCAATGTTACACAGTAGTTAGAGCATTGGACTACAACTCTGGAGACCAGGGTTCAAACTTGGTCATGACCTTAGGCACATCACATATTAGCCTCAGAAAACCTCATCATAGGTTTGTCTTGGAGGCACTCTCTGTTGGAAACAACTTGAAGACACACAACAACAAAATAAAAAAGAATAAACTATGTGCTATAAGCTCAAAAAGTCAGCTTTCCAAGGTGCCAAAGATCTCAAAGTCAGTGGCAGCTACTGGTCTATAAGAGGGGGTTTCACAAATCCAGCACTATATAGAAGTCTCTTTCCATTGTGCACTCATCATACGTGAAAGGCAGCAGCAGTTGGAGGCCTCCGGATCAGTGGAGTGGTGAATGCACTCCAGGTTTTAGACTAAATTTTAAAGGAGCTACCCAAGCTTCTGAACCTTATCCCTCAACTAATGTCAAAACATTTGACAATTCCTCTAAGATTAGAAGCTGCCAGCCCACTGGTGAATGTTTCTTTGAAGGGAATACAGGCAGCGTAGCAGAGAAAGACTACTGGAACACATTCCCTTGGACCGTGGTAGAGTCTCCTTCTTTGTTGTTCTTTAAACAGAGGCTGGATGGCCATCTGTCGGGGGTGCTTTGATTGTGTCCTCCTGCATGGCAGGGGGTTGGACTGGATGGCCCTTGAGGTCTCTTCCAGCTGTATGATTCTACTGGAACAAGCAGTCCCTGCAGAGCTTGAGCAAAATTTACTTTTCTGGCTACATCTGATTTAATTTAGAACTGACTGCTAAAAACACAGATCAAAACAGCTGAGAATTGTCATCCAGACCAGGAACATCTCCATGCTTGTTGCAAATGTGATTCTGATGTTACATCAAGTACAATATTTGCTCAGCATGAATATTCTCTCTGATGGAATGGAGGGGGGGGGATGGTTCACTCTGGGCTGTGTCTTTATTTATGATTAATGAATGGGGACTGAAGAAGAAAGAGCCAGTGTCATTGTTAACTCCGCTGCATGCATTGGACACAGTCTAATATTTAGGTAAAGCAGGGTGTTAATGTGCTAATGCAACCCAGGCCACAACAGATGGTTGCCAAAATACTCTGGGCTACTGTGGGCAGCAGGCAGAGGGAGGGGGGCAAGATGCTGTAGGGTTTCCAGTTTCAAAGGAGTCAATCAAGCTGCCACTTTCCCTCTACCAGTGGGGACTCTGGCTGCCCTGGGGGAAGCCTAACCAGGTCATTGCATTCCTGTATCGGCATAGCTTCCTGAGAATTATAAGAGGGGAGTAGGTTTGGCAAGGCATGATAACCAAAGTCCTGTGATCTCTTCACAGGAGAGGCTGTTGGCTCACTTTCTTTTAAGGGAATATTTTGGGATTTGTACCATCAATACAAAATTTCATGAAGTCAGCCATAACCATAAGGCTGAAGTCAGGTGTGAAGATATTGGGCCCTAATTCTGATGGGGGGAAAATCACCTACAACATTTATTTCATAAATAGAATCAGAATGTACAGAAGTTACGTTGCGGAACTACAGCTCCCAGAACTCTTCAGCCATCATACTCATTGGCTATGGTGGCTGAGTGTCTCTGGGAGTTAGAGTCCAAAAAACTTTCCTCGGCTCTAAATAGACTCTACCAATGGAGAAAGGGCTACTAGTTGTGTATCATCCCCCCCCCCCTTTCCCTTTTCCTGTCAGTGGCAAGGCAACAGAAAATGTAACTGTAAAATGGCTCCGAACTTAAACAATACTGTATACATTTTCTTAGCACTTGGAAAAACTCCTTTTTGGATGGCAACTCTCAGAATCCATTAGCCAATGATCCTGCTAGCCAGGAGATTCTGGGCTCATCCTCAAATTTTTCTAGGCTCTGTACTTTTGTTTGTGAAGATGGATCCAACCATCTCTTGTCCATGTGGACAAATATATTATGAGCTAAAAAGGGGCAATTATTTCACAAATTGCTTTTGTTCATCCAAAGTATTAAAGTGTGCAGAGAATTTGTTCTGTATGATTGAAGTATGATGTCCATAAACATCACCCAAATTTTCTTGCACCTCTCTGAGCTCCTCTCAAATATTCATTCATACAGGATGTGTATGTCCCCATACTATTTCCATAGTTATAGCAGTTTGGTACTTTAAGTGTGATGGCTTCTTCCTATTTTGGGATTTTTGAGATTCTTAGAATCCCCTTCTGCACTCCTGTTGGGTTGGAGCTCACTGGCAGAGAATTTTCTGTACATTACATTAACTACAGGTCCTATGATTCCATAGGAAGAAGTCATGACAGTTAAAAGTATATCAAAGCATTACAATTCTGTAGTGTGGATATAAACCCTGGACATCTCTTTGGTGGAGTGGTGGGAGACTTATAACTTTCTTCTTGCCATAAACTTCCCAGTACTTTGTTTGTTCTGTTTGAACAAAGAAACCATTGGTCCGAGTTACTATTTTTCATAACTGCCACCTTTCTAACTGTAGCCCTTTACAATTGCCTCTGGGCAGACAAAAACCACACCAGAGTTAGAGAACCTCTGGCGGTCCAACTTTGGCCTACAGATTGCATCAATGCCCCCCACCCCCCCACCCCTGCGGTATCATCCAAAATATCTAGAAGACCAAAACTTCTCTCCTCCTGGACTAAAGAAATTATGAGGGAACCAAGACCAGGGTTGAAGTGGGAGAGTCAGTTCCAAATCCATTGATTTGCTTGATAATCCTTAGAAAGTTCTGTCAAAGGCCTCCTTAAATGATGAACATACAGAATTATTGAGAGAATTCTAAAAATCTGGGTATGACAGATGCCTGCTGCCTAGCCAAAGCTCCCATTGAAAGTACAGTACTGTATTTGTCATAGCCAGCTCCCCAAGGAGTTTAAGTACTTCTTATTTTATTGTCGAGAAACATTGTCTTTAACCCCTCCTGTCATTACTTCCTCTCTCAGTCCCCTCCTGGGTTCTATAGCCTATCAATCACTTTCAGTTGATGGATCACTTTCAGGACTAGAATTCTCCTCCAGCTGACCAAACACCGTGACATTTCAAGTGTCTTCACTCAGCCTCTTCAGCCGCTGCATGCAGCCTTCTCAAATCTCTTGGTGATTTGGACTATAATTCCTATCATCCTCTGCCAACACAGCTGTTGGGTGGGGGAATCAGATATGTAGTCCAAAATATCCAGAAGGACCTAGATACAGAAGGCTGCTCTAATGTGTGCTAAACAAAATTAATCTTGGTTTTTGTGGGGTTTGGGGGCTATCTAATCTTGGTGGTTCTTTTTTAAAATATTTGGTAAATCTTCAGATATTTGCAGATTCTAGAATTCAAAGCCTGGCCCCAAGTCTCAGGGACTGGACTCTCATTTCCAGTCCTCAAAGTGAGGACTCTTAAGGCAAAAAGCGCTGCCTTGAAAAGGGTGTGTTTGTGTCTTTTCTTCAGTTGTTTAGATTTGTTGCTTTTACTTTGAATGGCATACCCTGTGCAGCTGAGGCTGATGCTTCATGTATCTTGTTTAATGGCATCTCCAGGGCTTGCCCTTTGTGATGTCACAAAGTGTCATCCCAAATTCTAAGGATTGTCAGCTTTAATTTCAGGATTTAGAGTAGTTCTGACTTGGCAGCCCTATTTTCAGGAGTCTCCTGTTCCTGAAAAGTTTCACCAGCTGATCTTTCCAAAGCAGGCTGTTATGTAAAGCAAAGGAACAAGCCAAGGTGTCTCTCTCTCTCCCCTTCCAACTACCTTTTTTCTTCATGACCAGTTCCCACTTCTAGCAGCATTGCTTGACACAGGACTCTTTCATACGAGGCTAAATTGGAAGTATAATTTAAGGTCAATTCAAATGCAATCATGGGTTTTACGTTATTGCAAATTAACTCTTCGCACGCAAATTCGGGCAAGAGGGAAGCCAATTCGAATGCAATCGTGGGTTTTATGTTATTGCGAATTAAAGCTTTGCATGCAAATTCGGGCAGGAGGGGGTTATTTTTGGGTAATGGGAAGTAATTCCGAACGGAGCAGGGGTTCATGTAAATTCGCTAAACAAGCGAATTTACATGAATCCGCATTGGCTCCATTCGGAGTTGGGAGAAATTCCTCCCGTTTGAAAGAGTCCACAGAAAGGATATTTAAATAGGCCCTTACATTTTCACTCACTCAGAATCATTGGCTGAGGAGAAGACTTCTCCAGGGCTAGTCTGAATTAGTAACAAGTCAATTCCACAGCAAAATTAAAACAAAACAAAACAGGTGTAGGTGCAATTTCCCCATCCCGATCTTATCACATATATTCCCAGATAAGTGTATCTGAACAGGTATGCCTTTATTTGCATGTCCTTGGTTGATAAAAAGTAACCTGAAAAGTTCCTTGCTGGTAGAATTAAAAGACCTAGCCATGTTAGTCTGGAAAATCAGTATGCAAGGGATTAGCGCCTTTGAGACTAACTGAAAAATAGAAGCTGGTAGCATGAGCTTTCATTGATTTGAGTCTACTTCCTCAGATGGATGGAATGGAGGGTCAAGTCCACTCCATGCATCTGAGAAAGCAGACTCAAGTTTACAAAAGCTCATGCTGCCAGCTTCTTTCTTTCAGTTAGTCTGAAAAGTGCTACAAAATCCCTTGCATACTGAAAAGTTCCTGTTTGATTACAACTCCCATAATAGCTGAGCCAAACCTGGGAGAGTCTGGGAGGTGTCATGCAAAAAGACATGCTTTCCAAACTCTAATGTGGATTTGTACATCATTCCTTCCCTAGCTGGTATTCCCAGAACATCATTGGGTATTCTTTCCTTACCTATCCAGCTTCCATGGACAGAGCAGCCTGGCATAGGTTTGGAAAGTTGGACACCTTCACATAAAAAAAATACACCTTCACATAAAAAAACAAAACAAAACAGAATCTCAAGTATATTTATTTTTTAAAAAATCAAGCCTAACATAATTGTCACCCACCTCTAATCTGGGCAGGATTGAGTCCCGACAGGTAGATCTCAAAGGTACTCCATCTAGAACCTGTCTAGATGCCTGTAGGCTTTGGTAATGAGCGATAGTGAGTATTCCAGTCCGTCAACCATCTCATAATTTCTCAGGTAGATAGGTAGTAGGTAAGATAAAATTAGACAGACAGACAGACAGACAGCAAAAGATCTCATTCCAGTTTTCAAAAGCAAGAACTTTGATATGTTCAGGGCTGAATAGTTGAATGTTTATTAATCTACATAATTAATTCCTCCAAATATCTCCTGATCTACAATCCTTTTATATCGCATGTGAATGTTGGTATCCTCTGAAAGTGGACTTCTTTCCAAGCTTTTGTTTCTGCTGTGCCCCATCCCTTGCTCTTCAAACAGATAGACATAAATGTTAAACAGAGTTTCCCCTCCATCTCCTTTCTCTCTCCCCACTCATCTCCTTTCTTGGGTTTATCTTTGGAAGTTTTGTTCTGCCATTTATCTTCACTTGTTGGAGATGTCCTGACAAACTCTTGAGAATTAATTTCCCATCAGCTTTTTGCCTCCTCTTCCTGAACTGTCAGGTCAGAACTGGCCATATGCATTTGAAGGGGCTATCCGGATGGGCCACCCGGTTCCATTGTCTCTCCCCATGCATGCCCTGACATCGGCAGGGAGCCAGTGGTGAGACCTCGGAGACCAGAGACTCGGACTGTATTCCTAAGCAGACCTCAGCTTCCCAACCATCATCAATCATTATATTCCCCTGCCAAAACCAATACAATTGGATCAGGCCCAATGCACAAGAGTGCTCCTTGAAAGTAAGACGTGTGCCTTTGAGTTTAATATATTCCCTGGCTTCATCCTAGTAGAAGAGAAGGAAATCCATCAATGTCACAAGACATTACCGGACTGCAGATTGATCACAGTGTTGGAATTGTATGAGAGTTTTACAGATGCAAACACAGTGGTTCCATTCTTATTCTGAGTAAAACGTATATCTTTAATTGATAGCCACATCCTTTGATTGGATTACAAAGCTTTGGTCGTCTTCTACTCACTAATCAGGAGAATAGCAGGTTGTCAGTTCATGTTATGGAAGGGTAGTACCTGCCTTCAGTCTCACCGGCCCACTGATGGATTAAACATTTAAAAATAACTATGAAAATAACTTATATAACAAATGTGGCATGTGAATCAAAGTGTACCTATGTAGGCTGTGCCACAGTGATATTAATATTCAGCACAAAGAAAATCAGTTTTTTTCTCAGTTGTCAGATTACACGTTAATATATTGTTACAAGGATTCATTACACACTGATTCAGCTGCACTGTGCATTCAGCACATTAATGTCAGTGAGGCTCTCTTTTATAGGTACTATTTCTGCCACACTAATGGCTGCAGATCATTTCAGCAATTTATTCAAATATATGAAGAGCAGTTTAATTTTGGCTGGTGAGGTATATATGGTTGTATAAGGGAAGAAAAAGAAGAAACTATGAAAAATTATGACAGTTCTAACTGTTTACCTTAAAATTTGCTGGCCCTCCTAAATTATGTCAGAAGGGGATTGGAAAAGGGAACCCTGCTGCAATGATTGAGTGTATCCCTGTCATGACAACCTATAGCATGGGAATCATCTGGCTGAATCATCTGGCATGTGACCACTGGAGATCCAGTGCAGCCCCTGGAGCCCCCATTGACATCCCTAGCACATCCAAAAGACCCCCCAAAGGTTGAAAAGATCTTCAAAATGGCTTAAAAGGGCTTCAGAACAAGTAAATATGCTGTTTGGGGGAGTGCTCCACCACAAAACAGCAGGGTCCTCTCTAAAGAAGTAATCCCAAAGGAGATTTGGAATGAAGTGGTGTCACTTCCAGTTGGCCTTCTCAAGCTTTCTAAGAGCTGAAAATCAGCTGGCCCTCTCAGCTCTGGAACTACTCCTGCCCTACAGGGAAGCTAGACATTGCCGGCCCGAGTCTATCCTCTATCAGTGGTGGCTGGTCCTTCAATATCAGTGGTGTAGTGAATCTGATCTAGCTTTTAGTCCATACTTTAAAGGAACTATCCAAAGCACTGAACCTTCAAACAAGTGCTACACTTTGGATAGTTCCTTTAGTGTTAGACTAAAACTTTGCCTCAGTGACATAGGAGCCACCAAACACCACTGCCCTTTCCATCATCCATAAGACTGCTGGAGAGAATGGCTGAGGTCCTACATCATTCCAGTAGAGTAGAAATATCCACCAGTAGGTTCATGTTATGTTTGCATTATATAATTGGATATCAACATAGTATAATTTATGCAGGCAAATAGTCAATGCACATGGCAGACATCCTATTGCTCAATGCACATTCTGCAATGTGACTGTGTGTGCACTGTGCACTTACACACTGTTTTTTGGACTGTAATGTGATACTGTATGCACAAGATTTCCACATGTGGAACACTGCTTATGCTGCTGTCAGCTGACTAGAGCTATTGTACATTGCCCACAAACTTCACTTCACATGCACAGTGCAGCGTACTCCTGCAGATATCCATAACGGAATACAGTGGGCCCTTGTTATCCACTGGGGGTTGGTTCCAGGCCCCTCCGTGGATAACAAAATCCATGTATGCTCAAGTCCCATTAAATATAATGGCACAAACAAAATGGTGTCCCATATATAAAATGGAAAAATCAAGGTTTGCTATTTGGAACTTATACTTTTTGGGAACATTTTCAAGCTGTGTATGCTCAAATCCATGTATAAAAAAATCTGTAGATAAAGAGGGTCAACTGTACTAGCCAATATGGTCAGTGCAGTGGATCATTCATCATGGAGAAAAGACATGGATGATCTTGAGGAGGGATGAAGACAACATGGCCCTCCAGATGCTGTTGGGCTCCAGTCTGCATCAGGTCTAGCCAGCATGCCCAGTAGCCAAAAATGATCAACAGCAACTTGAGACCCACAATTTCCAACACACTGATCTTAATGAGCATTGCACTTCCTTATCTTCTCTTTTTTCTGGCTCTCCCTTCACACTCTAATTTTGTACTAATGTACTAGGAGACATTTTGGCGTACCAATTAGTCCAGCAAACTCTCCTCCAGTGGAAAGTGATTAATTTGGTACTTTCAACCTGGGGATCCACCTGCATACTTGTGGAATGTGGTGGAGGAAAGAGAAGACCTTTGATAGAACATCTGCAACATCCAGAAACCCAATGGACATTCACTATGCCATCTTGAGGACTTGAGGACTGGTCTGCACTGTGATCCCTAGTATCATCTTCCACACTGTTCTTGAGACCCTGCTCCCAGATTTTTTGTGGGAAGAAAAACAGAGGACTGCAAGAAGAAGAGGAAAATCAGTGCAAAGTACCTCCTCTCCTGCTTTGTTGGTGGGAATAATTAGCTGTAAGGCTCCTATGGATTATAAGAGACTTTCCCAGGCAAGTCTTTAGAGCAAGTGATCTTGATGATTGCAGAAGGGGCTTTTAATGATGTGTGCATGCCTTGGAGTCATGTCCTGACTTATGTGACCCCAATAATTTCATATGAGCTTTTTAAAGCAAAGAAGATTCAGAGGTGGCTTGTCATTAGCTTCCTCTGAATATAGCCTACAGGACCTGGTATTCCCTGATGCTTCCCCTCATCCCAATATTACCCAGGCCTCCTTAGCTCCCCAGATTGCACAGGATCTGGTGTATTTGAAGTATTTAGGCTGCTTTTAATGGGATAGGAGATGTATTTTTCTTTTACCATTTACAAAATGTTTTTTTAAACAATTATATTCTTACATTCACTTTATGTATTGGTACTATTTTATTCTAAGTTACTTTGCACTCCCGTTCATGGGAGAAAGATGGATCAATCCCTGAATCAATAAAACACATTTTAAAAAATCCATGGAAGACAAATGCTGAAACCAATCATATGTGCATATGTATATGCACACATACACACAAATAAAGACACATGTGCTCCATTTCTTATTTTCAGGGGGAAAGTACTAAAAATGTGAGTAAATAGTTAATCCCATCCCATTTAGCCTTAGTGGTAAAAAGCACTAGTTTGCTAAGGACAAAACCATCATTAAGGGTCCTCTTACATTTATGTGCATATAAATGATATTGTTTCCAACATACTGGGAGCCAGTCTTAATTTATTTTTGTCCTGTCACCAAAAGTGTGACAATATCTTGTTTGAAACTGCCCTGGGTATAAGCTATCTTTATGTAACTTAATTGAATATGGTGCATGACAGTGTGAGGGACATATGTCTATTCACTATAACAAACACTGGGAGCCTGCCCCAGGCTTCTGCATGGCTGGCATAAAGGGAGAGCAAGTGTGCGTTCTCCCAAGGACCTGTGGCCCAAGCAGCTTGAGCACAATCCAGCAGTATTCACTGATTAGTTACAGTTTATTAACAGCCCATAAATTTCTCATCTGCTCCTGGGGACTTGTTAGGCACATCACCTGCGACTGCAAGACATAATTTTGAAAAGCACAATTGATCTCCAAAAAGACATTCTTTTTCATAATAATACATTGTGTTTGATTCTGTCTTTTTGATGATCTAGCATTTAAAGCTAACCAAATCATTTTAAGCTGGTTTTTTTTAAAAAAAGAAGGTGTTTCTATTCTAATTTTTTTTCTTTAATGAACATTACACTATAGTTCACTATGGAGAAATCAGAACCATAAGATTTCCACAAGAACAAGTGTGGTGTATTGATCTAAGCACTGGACTACTGGACTACTCTGTGAGCAGAATTGGTCCATGATTTATGACTTCAGATAGTGATGTGTTTTGGTTTGGTGTTAATTGTCAACATAGCCTACTTCACATTCTGTTGCCTGGGCTTAGGGGGCAGAGGGAGATATGAAAAGATTTTTCCTTGGAATTTGTAGTTCCAACTCTGACTGCAACTCCCATTACCCACAGCCAGAGTGGTCAATGATCAGGAATGATGGAGGCTATAATCTAAAACATCTAGAGTGACCCAAATTGCAGGCTGTGCTAGGGCAGAAGTTCAGGTGGATAGAACATGTGCTTCTCTATGACATGAAGAAGGTGGTCCCATAACCGTGTCATTAAATTGTATGGCACAGGATCTCAATGGATGATGCCATCAGTCTGAATCTGGCTACAGTAACATATCAAGATGCTTCTCTGATCCCTCCCTACTCTCTACCAGCAACTCAACACTGAGTTGGGGAATTGTTGAGTGGACAGCTGGAGCTTATCCCTGTGCGTAGAACTATTATTCTGTGTTGTGCCATTGAGGGCTGGAGCCAGTATAAATCAATTCCCACTATTCCCTGCCTTCTGGTGCAACTTATTTCTTTTGGACAACACAGTGGGAACAATTACACTTAACCCACTGGTGGGACCAAGCCACTCAGCCAAAGGTGGCTGGTCAAGTAGGCAGCCTCTTTGCCTGCTCACTGCTCCTCCTTTTGCTGGTTGCGATGGAGGCTGGTTGAACAAAATCACCACCACTATGCTATAACAGAGGCAAAGACAGGGAATAGATGAAATGGGAATAGATGAAGTAGTCAGATCTTTGAACACTTCCCAAAGGCTCTGGCCACAGACAAAGTCAGGAAACTCCAGCCAGGCAAGCTGTGCTCTCCTTAAGTGAAATATATATATATAAATAAATCCCCTTTTAATTGGAACACGCTGCAGCCAGCAAACCACACTACTGCAAAGCCTGGTTGGTTGGCTGTTGGATCTTTGCTCTTCCCCCATGCTTCCCAATCTGAAGCCAGCAACAGAGTTCAGCAAGACCCCCTCTTTCTGCAACCTTGTGCAAGGCAGGAAGTGCTCAGTTGGAGAGGTGAGGGTGCAGGCACTGTTTTAAAGGTGGCAGTTTGTCTGGCATTGTGCCGCAGCTGCCCTGGTTTAATAAATCAGGGAGGACTGCAAGAGCCTGCCAAGGAAAGGAAAGAAGGGTTTGTGCCAAAAGTTACACACCCTCCCCAATTCAACCTGTTTAATCTTTTTCAGATCTTTTCTCCCAATCTTCTCACAGTCAATAGATCAAACATGCCTCTTTCATTGCACAGGAAGGGAGAGGGAGTTCAAAAACTTTTTAGGCTTCATCTCTGCCATTTTCCTTTCAAACAGTTGACCAAAGGAGGCTTAGGCTTTCCCCCTTTCATCTGGTGATTTCTCTGGCAGTCTCTCTCTCTCTCTCTCTTTCTACTGTTATAAGATGTTGCATTGGAATCTATCCCTGAGAACTGGCTGGCATAATATAGCAAATCTGGATTTCATAGTATTGGTATGGTGTGTGTATGAATGTGTATCTATGGATGTATCCAAACCGTAGAAATAAACAGTCTGGTCCCACTAACTGTCATGGCTCTGTCCTGTGGAATCCTGGCATTTGTAGTTTGGTGAGGTATTCAACCTGGTCTCTCAGAGAACTCTGGTGCCTCACCAAACTACAAATCCCAGAATTGTGTAGGATAAAGTCATGGCAGTTAAAGTGGTGTCAAAGTGCCTTATTTCTGCAGTGTGGATACACCTTATGTTGGTGGATCAGATTGGTGAGAATTGTTTCCTCATTTTCAGCTGCTAAGTTTCTCTTCCTTCTTTCTTCTCCCTAGGAGTAAGAACTGAGTGAAACTATTTTTGTTGGTGCAGAGCCTTTTCCTTTCTTTTGAAAGAAAACAGAAAGGGAAGAGAAGGGAAGAGTCCAGCTGGAAGATTTTAAATTCAATTTCTCCTCCCATGTTTGCTTTGCTTGCTCTGCCTGTAGCACTTGGAGCTGGGAGATTGGCAACCTAATACGTGTTGAAACAGGAAGCAATGAGGGGTTCACAAGTGGTGGTGGGGGTACATGTGTGCAGGACAAGAACCTTATTTCCTAGTCTTCTGGATCATCCACTCCTTGCTTTGATTCCTTCTGCTCCAAAAGCTGTATATGTGTTCAAGTGGGGAACTAGTCTTGCACATTTTTTGGTTTCTTCTGCAAAAGAATTGAGCTCGTGTAAGTTTCACATCAAACTAGAACAGGGAAGTATTTAGTTTTGGTTAGAATATTGTATTAGGATCTGGAAGATCTAGATTCATGTACCAAGTGGGCTATAAAACTCGCTAGACAATTTTAAGCAATTATTCTCTTTCAATCTGATGTATCTCACAGAGCTGTAAAGATAAAGTGCAGGGAAGGAAAGCAGGGAGGTCAGGATATAAACATATATAATTTAAAAAGTGACTAATCAGCTATGATTCTTATCATATGATGATAGCTGTAGTAATTCAGACTTTACTATTTTTACGTCCCTTATTTACAATGAAAACAAAAGGATGCATGCAGCAAACTCAGTTTTTATGTATGTATATTACTTTTCCTCCACAAATAAGTTAATCTTAAAGCAATCTTAAACCTCTTAGAACACAGAAGGACCAAGATGGATCAGGAAACTGTATCTACACAATTCATAGTGCTCCATGCTTAGAAGACATTTGGATTCATTCCATGGAGGGCATTTTTCTTTGTATGACACAAGCTGTTTTCAATGTACAGGAAAATTATGTCTATTTTTAAATTATGATTTTTAAAAAATGATCTATGCTATCTCCTTGGAACTCTTTACCCTTAACAAAAAATTCAATTTACCCAATAGATTATTATAAATCCATTTATAAATTATATAGCCCACCCTCCATCTACCATCTTGAGGGAGAGAAAGGCTGGCCATCTCCAACAGGCCTTGCCTGAAAGAAAGAAGAGCTCTCCTTCCAGTCCATTTGCCTTGGTCCAGGCCTCCGAGGGAGAGAAGATCTGCTGGATTTTTCCCCTTCCCTACTGCCACTCTCTTCTCCTTTTGTGTCTTTTTAGATTGTAAGCCTGAGGGCAGAGAAATGTCTAATTAACAAATTGTAAGCCTTGGCTGAAGAGCGGGGTATAAATAAAAATTATTATTATTATTTATTATTATATGATACACTTGACACTTCTGCCACAAATCCTGTTTTAGACCCGTAATTATTAAATTATAGAAACCCATATGCCAGACAGAAACACCATTCATAAATATTTGAATTTAAGTTGGAAAAATATTTTCCTGAGTGCTAAGAAATTCTGACAATGAGAATTCTAGATAGAAAAGAATCTTTGCAATTCCAGACTTATTCTTCATGAAAAATACACATGGGCTTTTTGCAATGCATAAAATCACATTTTCTACACAGAAATGTTATTTTATGTGCTGAACACAAGTTTCTTGCACAAAAAATACTGGTTTATATTATTTTCTGTGCAGGAAACAATATTTCTGCAAGAAAATGTTGTTTTCTGTGCAAAAACCCAAATGTGAGTTTTTCACTGAATAAACCTCAAACTGTGAATAGTTCTCAAAAACTGCAGTTTTTGTTTAATTTCCCATAGCAAGGGAGAGGATTTAAACTATTCATTCTTTCGCATGAGAACAAAAGTTACAAAGACATGCATCCCTCTCATTGAAATTAACACAATTTCAATTAACTGCATATGTTCCATCCTTCTCATATGCTCCTGTTAATCAAACATTACCAATGAAACAAGGGGTCTAGATGTGGAAGAGCCACAAATACTCCACGCCTGTAATGTAACTACTTGAGTGAACAGTACAATGTGGCAGCTAAAAAAGCCAATGTAAGTTTTGGTTGCATCAACAAGAACATAGTGTCCAGATCAAGGGAAGCAATGCCACCATTGTATTTTGCTTTGGTCAGACCTCACCTAGAACTTTGTGTCCAGTTCTAGGTATCACAATTCTGGATGGATATTGTCAAATTTGAACATATCCACGGAGGTGCAATACAGATAGTAAACGATCAGGAAACCATGCCCAATGAGTAATGACTTAAGCAGCTGGGTATGTTTGGCTTGAAGAGAAGATTCAGAGGTGTTATGATAGCTATCTTTCATTGATATGACAGCTGCTTTTTGAGGGGATGTCATGTAGAAGAAGGAGTGAGATTGTTTTCTACTACTCCAGAGACTAAAACACAAACCAATGGATTTTAACTATAATAAAAATGATTCCACCTACGCTTTAGGAAGAACTTCCTGATGGTTAGAGCTTTTGAACTGTGTCTCAGAAGGTGATGAACTCTCCTCTTCTGGAGCTTCAGCTATTACACCAGCTGTGCCCCTACCTAGGACCCCTACCTAGGTGCTGGAGGACCTAAAGATGGTAGTGCACATGTTCATAACCTCAAGGCTGGACTTCTGCAATGTGCTGTACATTGGGCTACCCCTGTACAAGTTTGGAAACTTTACTTAGCTGAAAACATGGCAGCCAGATTGATTAGTAGGACATCCAGGAGTGATCACATTGCGCCAATATTGAAATCACTCCACTGGCTGCCAGTTAGTTTGAGGGACGGGCACAAAATGTTGGTTATTATTTTTAAAGCTCAACATGGTTTGGGTCCAGGTGACCTTCAGGACTGCCTCCTCCATTATAATCTACCCTATACACTCAAGTCCTCTGGCAGACATTTACTCCAGTCAGCCAGAGGACTTTTTCTTCAGCTGCCCCTAGATTGTGGAATGATCTGCCAGAAGAGACTAAACAGCTGCATACACTGTCTGAATTTAAAAGAGCATTGAAGACTAGTCTTTTCAAGCAGGCTTATCCAGATGATTTTTAAATTGTGAATTTTAAATGATGAATTTTAGGTGTGGATTGTTTTATTATAAGCCAATCTTATTTGTCCTTTTAAATTGATGTGTGTTTTAACCAATATGTTTTAACTGATGTTGTTTGTTTGTTAATTGTTGTCCCTCGCCTTGATCCATGAGGAGAGGGAGGTCAGACATTTTTTATTTTTATTATTATTATTAAACAGAAGTTGGATGACCCTCTCTCAGGAGTGCTTTAACTTTGAATCCCGCCTGGCAAGGAGTTGGACTAAATGGCCCTTGCAGTGCTTTCTAATGCTATGATTCTATTATTTCACTTTTTTAGAACTGAGGGAAACCCAAGAGATTCAGCCTCAGGGACTGAGGTTCCTTGTCACCACCATAGACTGATGCTGGGAAATGGATGTATCGGCACAGCTTGGGATAAACTGAGGTCTTGAGTTCTTTCTCTTTAAGTTGTTTGCTCCTCTCTCTGTTCTCCCATCTGATTCTCTGACTGAATGGTGTTTTATGCAGAGGAGCAGCAGGCACGGCTGTTGCATAAATTGATAAGAACTTTGAGCCAGCAGTGAAGGAATGAAGCAAAATGGGGAACAGTATCCCTCTGTATCCACTGTACGGCCGCCTGCTTCCCATAATAAGAGAGGGCCACTTGGACCGCCATTCCCCCACCCCACATCATTGCAGGTGTCCTCGGAACTTGGCCACGGCCCTTCCACCAGACACATTTATTACCTTTTAGATGCTATAATTTATCATTCATTCCATTCCAAGGGCAAAGAATGGAAATTCAGCACCAAGCTGCCCCAGCCTTCTCTTCTCAGGTCTCCCTGCCAGTACATTTGGCTTGTTTGTTCTCTTTCAGTCCCACTCTTCCTGTTGCATTCTGTCCATTCAATGAGGGAAGAGGAGAACCGGATGGCTGGGATTCAGTGCAGGGAAATGACTTCAGAGCCACCTTTGTTTTCCCCCTTCATTTCTTTGAACACACTTGGCCATGTGTCACTGTGAAAGGGTTCATTTTAACCATTTGGAACACCCCAGAAGCAAAGCCCCATCAGCCAGAATCACTCACATCTTTTGAAGCTGGGCTGACTGAGACTTCAAGTTAAACTGCCAGTGTTTTGTTGGGAAAAAGCAGGCGAGGACACACATACAGAGAGGCACACAAACACACACCCCGACAAAAAACAAAAACCCTGACTATGACAGTGGGCACTTTGCTATAAATCAGCCCCAATCATCCAAGTGAACGGTTCCTTTTATTGGATCAAGGAAGGCCTCTATAGCGTTTGGCTTAAGCTCCCAACTTTAGAAATGGCTCACAGATTTTCTTTTTCTTTTTTCCTTGCAAAGAAAGTCAGCTCTTGGAAATGGATTTTATAGAGTGGGGTGTGCAATTTTCACAACGCATGGGTTCGTATGATTTTCAGACAGCTTGGCTGTTTTATATACAAGTACACTTTTAAAGCTAGTCTAACATTTAAAGTAAGTGTTTGTCCATTTCAAACACATTTATATCCCAGGCCAGGGAGGAAAACAGGCATCTTTTTCATTGGTATTTCCACACACTTGGTATAAACAAAAGCATAATGTAATTTGCTTCCCATTTAAAGAAAAAATTAGGTTCTTCCAGAGGATTAACAGATCAAACCATTTAATTTGTTTTAATCCAGAAAATGTACTGTGCTTCACTATTTTATGCTTAAAACGCTCAACAAACAATACACACTAGCAATAATCATTGTTTGAATATTGTTTTCAATAAGTACATTTTAATGCTTTTTATTTAAAAGTAGTAGAATCAACTTTTCCCCTTCAGTTAGTTCCCAGCTTGGTTACTGTGATCTCAGGTGTATCAATCATTCTCAACCAGAGAGTTCTGGTGCCTCCCCATTCTGTGCTTGGAATGGGGAATGGACACTGTTTGTTTGTTTGTTTACTGTTCTATTTTGTTGTCCTTTGCTTCAGTCAACAAAGGCTGCATTCACACTGGAGAAATAAACCGGTTTAAGTGCCATGGCTCAATGCTGTGAAATTCTGGGAATTGTAGTTTGTTGTGGGGCCCAGAGCGGAGCAGAGCTCCGCTCTGGACCCCACAACGAACTACAATTCCCAGAATTTCACAGCATTGAGCCATGGCACTTAAACCGGTTTATTTCTCCAGTGTGAACACAGCCAAAATTTCTTGAGCTGGTCTTGATGCCAGAGCTGCTGAAAGAGGTTCTGGAGATGGGCCTTCCCCCTTCTAATCTTTGGATAACCTATGGGCTGATAACCATAAGTCCTCTTGACCACCCCAAAACCCTGCACCCTCCATTAGAAAAAAAAATCTGGGTAAAAAATGCCTGGAAACACCAAGTAGAACACTCACCTGCTTGACAATGCCCTGCAAACTAACCTCCTCTACATTCCTACTCCCCATCCAAAAGCCACAAATTGACCAAAAATTGTCTGAAATGACAGAAGGAAAATGTGGAGGCACACTTCCAGCTAGTTCTGGAAGCATATGAGGCTGATTTTCAGCACTGCAGCCTGCCCCATAAGGATAAGGAGCATATCCAGAGAAGGGCAACCAAAATGGTGAAAGGTCTGGAAACCATGCCCTATGAGGAGAGACTTTAGGGAGCTGGGGATGTTTAGCCTGGAGAAGAGAAGGTTAAGAGGTGATATGATAGCCTTGTTTAAATATTTGAAGGGGTGTCACATTGAGGAGGGAGCAAACTTGTTTTCTGCTGCTCCAGGGAACAGGACACAGGGCAGTGGATTCAAACTACAGGAAACAAGATTTGACCTCAACATTAGGAGGAACTTCCTGACTGTAAGAGCTGTTTGACAGTGGAATATATTACTTCAGAAAATGGTGGAGTCTTCTTCTTTGGAAGTCTTTAAGCAGAGGCTGGATGGCCATCTGTCGGGGGTGCTTTGATTGGGAGTTCCTGCATGGCAGGGAGTTGGATTAGATGGCCCTTGTCTCTTCCAACTCTATGATTCTCTGAGGGGGTAAAAATTGGCCACCACCTCCATTCTTCATCCTAGAACTGCACCATGCTGGCTCCTGTCTTTATCAGTTCTACTGGCACTATTAGGAAATAAAACCCAACAACATCAGAGGGCCACAGATTCCCCATTTCTGCTCTGAGCATTGGTCTTTGATCCACATGGGGATGGGTCTGGTCTAATTTCAACATCAGGACAGATCATCAACACACCCTCAATGTTTATTTCTCCTGTGTTTGTTGATTCCTTATACCTGTGTCCTTTCCCTTCTTCCAAGTTGCTTAGGGATATTTGTACCAATAGGGTTAACAAATTTAATACAATTTATAACTTATAGTAGATATGCACACATACTCACACAGAATTTTGCATGGCAAGTTGCATGACACAACAACCAACTGGTGATGAGCTGTGGTCATTTGTAGTCTACATTTGAAAAAGCCAAAATCACATTAAATGCTTGAGTATGCATGGGGGATTCTTAATATATATTTTGTTTGTGTGGGGGAATTATGGCTTAAAACAGAGGAAACAGGTTTAATGCATGTTGTAATCTCAAAATATGCACCCCAAATCCTTTTATCAGATTGTAAACCTCATTTATGAACAGGCAGTATTTTACTGCAACAGTAGTTGCAACTCAAAACAAGTGACCTAGAAATGAAGGGCTATATACCAGACTTGTAAATAACCAGTCTTCTAGTAGCCTGTCGTGAACACAAATCCAGACAGAATCACTTCCCAAAATTTGGATTGTTGAAGTCACAAGTTATCGGTGTAGGTACCTATTGGCTTTTATGGCTATCAGAATCGACAGTCCATTAAATAGTTTTTAGTGGGTTTTTTGGGCTATGTGGCCATGTTCTAGAAGAGTTTATTCCTGCCGTTTCGCCTGCGTCTGTGGCTGGCATCTTCACAGAATGTTCATTAAATGTTCCGTCAAGACAAGACTGCTAATTGGAGCAGTGTTTTCCAATAATTATGGTCTCAATCCAGCATTCTCTTGACATCCCCCCCCCCCGTCTTTTTTGCTATTAGAGCAATAGGGCCTTATACTGTGCTCTTCTGCATATCGCTGTTTCACACTGTCTACCTCTTTGGTCAGATATAGGTGGGCATGGATGTTCAATGGAACTAGGCAATCAGTCCCAGATACTCCCAGGTGTTTGTTATCACACAAGAGTCCTTCTTCTCACTTCCTCTTTCTCATTTCTCTCCCCCAAGGATGAGTAAACCATAGTTTCTCAGAGCTCCTCTACCTAAAACAGTGGACTCTTTCATACAAGGCTAAATTGGAAGTATAATTTAAGGTCAATTCGAATGCAATCATGGGTTTTATGTTATTGCAAATTAACTCTTCACATGCAAATTCGGGCAAGAGGGAAGCCAATTCGAATGCAATCATGGGTTTTACCTTATTGCGAATTAAAGCTTCGCATGCAAATTCGGGCAGGAGGGGGTTATTTTCGGGTAATGGGAAGTAATTCCGAACGGAGCAGGGGTTCATGTAAATTCGCTAAACAAGCGAATTTACATAAATCCGCATTGGCTCCATTCGGAGTTGGGAGAAATTCCTCCCTGTTTGAAAGAGTCCTCTGTCTTAGTAAGTTAGTAGTTAGGAAACCTGAATATACTGTATGTTTAGAATGTATGTTTATATGCAACAAGTCAACTCCTGAAGAATATAATTCAAATGTTACCTGCTCCTCTTGTGTTTTTCTGAAATTAATCTCAGTATGCTAGAAATTTGATACAGTTCTCTGCAAAATTCTTCTGAAGGAATCTGCTTCTTAAAGGATCCAGTCTCAATCCTTTCCTAAAAGATGATAACACTCCAGAAAACTATCCCTAATCCAACAGGAGATTGAAGGAATCCAGTAAAACATCCAGATAATAAGATGTTTGTAAAGCCTATGTGTATGTGCCTTCAAGCCACCTGTCATCTTATGGCAACCCCGTGAATTTCATAGGGTTTTCTCAGGCAGGGAATACTCAGAAATAGTTTTGCCAGTTCCTGCCTTTGAAATATAGCCTACAGCACCTGGCATTCCTTCGTCCTATCCAAGTACTAACCGTGGCTGACCCTGCTTAGCTTCCAAGATCACACAGGATCTGGGGCCTTCATGGTATACACCTTGGATCCCAGAGCACCAAGGGTGAGTCAGTCATCCATCTTTTCATAGGTCAGTAAAATAAATACCCAGCTTGTTGGGGACAATTGGTTTACAGACTGTAAACCGCTTAGAGAGTGCTGAGTTTACTGATAAGTAGCATAGAAATGAAAATGATATTGCTATTGCTTGCTATACACGTTTGTTTTAGGAACTACTATAGAGCATCCTAGAGTGCATCTACATAGTGCAGTTCGGTAGCAAATAATGCAGTTTGACCCAACTTTAAGTGCTGTAGTTCCATCCTATGGAATCCTAGGATTTGTAGTTTCTGAACGTATTTAGCCTCTTCTGCCAAAGAGTGCTGGTGCCGCACAAAATTACAAATATAAGGATTCTGTAAGATGGTGCTATGGCAGTTAAAGTGCTTTCATACTACATTATTTCTACAGTGAAGATGCACTCCTAGTTGGGATCCGCTATACATTACTTTGAAGTAAATTCAAATCAGGTACAGACATACCTTTCATCCTTTTGGCCATTAGCCTATGGAGTTCCACAGGGGCCAATATTGTCCTCTATGCTTTTCAACATTACATGAAGCCACTGGGAGAGATCCTCTGGAGCTTGCAGTGGGGTGCCACCAGTATACTGATGATACCCAGCTCCATCTTTCCTTTATAACTTTTGCCAAGGAAGCTTTGGTAGTACGGAACTGTTGCTTGGATGCAGTAAAGAATGGGATGTGGGTGAATAGACGGAGGCTTACTCCAGATAGGAGGGAAGTACTGCTGACCAATAGGAAAACCAGTCTTGGACTGTGATTGTAGCTTGTTCTGGATGGGTTTGCTCTCCCTCTGAAAGATCAAGTTCATAATTTGAGGGTGGTCTTGGACCCAGCACTGCATCTGGAAAGCCTTTTTGGGGAAGGTAGGTCTGGTCACAGTGGTTTGTGCCTTAGTTACCTTTCAGTTATACTACTGTAATAGACTTAGCATGGAGCTGCCCTTGAAAAGTGTTCAAAAGTGGAAGCAGTGCAAAGGCAGCATCCAAACTAGAGTTAGATGTGCATTTTGGAGACTGTAGAACACCAGTCTTACAAGAACTGCATTGGCTTCCAAGCTCAATTCAAGATGCTGGTGCTGAGCAACAAAGCCCTAAATGACTTGGGGCCAAGGTATCTGAAAGACTGCCTCCTTCCATATGAGCTTGTAAGAAATATGAGATCTTTAGAGGAGTCCTTGTTGCGTGTCCCAACACTTTCTGAAGTTATGTTGGTGGGTACACAGAACAGGACTTTTTCTGCAGTATTGCCTCAAATGTGGAATTGTCTACCCCAGCCCCCCTTTTCATCTTTGTCTTTTATCTAGCTGTATTTTTTTAAAAGCAAGATTGGCACCAGAGGAATGGAAGGGTCCACATGCATCTGAGGAAGCAGGCTCAAGTCTACAAATTGTTGTTGTTGTTATGTAATTCCTAGATTTGAGCCTGTTTCCTCAAATGCATCCTTCCATCCCTCCAACTCTAATCTCACCTGAGGAAGTATGCTCAAGTGTATGAAAATAATAATAATAGTTATATTTGTTTATATCCTGCTTTCCCCCCAAAATTGGGACTCAAAGTGGCTTATGGTCTAAGGTCCAAAATACATTGCAAAAGTAATCCAGTTTCAGACTGCTTTAACTGCTTGGGAATTGTTGTTTATGATGGCACCAGAGCTCTCTGTCAGAGGAAGCCACACTCTCACAAAACGACAGTTCCCAGAATTCGCTATTACTGAGCATGGGCAGTTGAAGCGGTCTCAAACTGGATTATTTCTGCCATGTGTTTTGTACACAAGATGCTGAAATGGAGCCCCACCACCACGTTCAGCCCCTTGGGTCGCTCTGGTTAAGTCTACTTGACTGCAACCCATCTGGATTCACCAGGCCACTGAAAGGGAAGTAGGCTGCCAGTGACAAATTCAAGGACAGGGAGGATGTTTTGGACCTTCTAGTCCAAGACAAAGGCCTTACTGAAATCAAGATATACTATATCCACAGCATTCCCTTCATCTACCAAGCTGGTAATTTGGCCCCAATTTACAAAAGTGACAAAATGGAATGAAATGATGACAAGATCCAAGCAGATCATTTGCAGGAGAAAACAAGATACCGTTATTGGGCACAGTACAAGGTGTTGGTTATCACCTTTAAAGCCCTACATGGCTTGGATCCAACCTACCTAAGGGATCGCCTACTTCCATATAATCCACTCCGCGCTCTCAGGTCCTCTGTGAGGAATTTATTGCAGCCAAAAAAGACCAGACTGGCTGCAACCTCCCAGAGGACATTTTCTGTGACCGCTCCCAGATTGTGGAATGGAAGAGATCCATCAAATCACCAACCTGGATAGCTTGGGAAAAAGCTTTTAAGATGGATCTCTTCCGGCAGGCCTTTCTGGAACAGTTTTCACGAACCCTCCTGCATAGGCTACATATTTTATATTATGCCACCGCTATCCTGTTGTTATTGGTTTTAACATAATAGAGTGGCTTTAACAGTAAAATGTTTAATTCTTTTTTGGGTGGATCATGATGTGTTGTGTATTGGATGTTTTTGTACAGCAAGCTGCCCTGATTGCCTTATGGTAGGAGAGCTGGATATAAATAAACGTTTTATTTTATTTTATTTATCTCCCTTGTCCCACCGAGTTTGGGGGGGGGGGGGTTTGATTTTTCCTCTCTTTTTTTTTCCGGAATGAAACTTTGGGGCTTGGGCGATTGTGACGTCTGTGCCGCGCTTTAGCCAATGGGGGCCTGGGGCGTCCCCGCTCCGCTTCCCCATTGGCTGCTTGCTGCCCTGCCTTGGCTGGGACCTAGCCTTTGGGTTTTAAAGGGAGACGAAGTCAGTCTGGTCCTGAAAAGGCTGGGTCTGTCCATTCTCTCTGTGTCTGCGGGGGGGGATGCCTTCTCCCTGGGTCTGGCCCTGCCAGAGGAGCATCCTTTAGGCTGAGGATGAGGATGAGGATGCTCAGGCAGCACCAACAGCAGCATCAGCAGCAGCCCTTGTATGAGTTGGTGGCTTTCAGGGCCCCATCGCCCCTTCCTCCTCCTCCTCCTCCTCTTTGCAACCCAGGCCCCAAGGAGGAGCCCCCTTCCTCCTCCTCCTCCTCCTCCTCCTCCTCCTCCTCGCTGAAGGCCGATCAGCAGCAGCAGCAGCAGCTCCGTCGGAAGATCAACAGCCGGGAGAGGAAGCGGATGCAGGACCTGAACCTGGCCATGGAGGCCCTGCGGGAGGCCATCCTGCCTTACTCGGCCGCCCACTGCCAGAGCGCCCCGCCGGGCAGGAAGCTCTCCAAGATCGCCACCCTCCTCCTGGCCCGAAACTACATCCTCCTCCTGGGAAGCTCCTTGCAAGAGCTCCGGAGGGCCCTGGCCGAGATGGGAGCCGCCAACAACGCCGCCACAGCAAGCCCCCGGCTCCTCCTGGCAGCGGGCTTCCCTCTCTTCGCCCACCCGGCAGCCCCCCTCCTCCTGGCAACCCCTGGCACCAATGCCAACCACCAGCACCCAGGCACTGGAAACACCAGCAGCAGCAGCAGCAAGTACCTGGCCCTGGCTGGCTTGGAAGAGCCCCTTCCTCCTCCTCCTCCTCCTCCTCCTCCTCCTCCTCTTGCCCAGCCCTGCAGCCTCCTCCCGGGCTCTAGCCTCTGCCCCTGCGCCCTCTGCAAGGTCCCCCACTTCCTCCCCTCCGGACTGGGCTTGGCTGCCCTCCAGGCCCACTTGGGCAAGTGACGGGGAGGAAAGCTCCTTCACAGCCCCGTCCTCCCTTTAAAAAGCTTTCGCAGCGCTTCAGAGATGGATCAAGGAGCTAAAGGGCTGGGACCCCCAGAATCCCCTCTCCTTCAGCCAAGGCAGTTCAAGCGCTCTCAGTCCGGATCAAATGAACCAGTGCGGACGCAGCCTTTTCCAGCCAGAGACCGCCGCCGTCGGAGGAAGGACCGCGCCGGGAGAAACCCGACTTTTATTAAACGGATTGGACACGGCTTCAGCCAAGAGCCCCGAGGTTTAAAACCTGTGGCCCAGCATCCTCTGTGGGTCCAGGGAGGGGGGCTGTGGTTGTGGTGGTGGTGGTGGTTTCCCACAGTCCCCCAGGATCCTGGGAGCTGAAGTCGCAACCGTCGCAATTGCATCTCTGTACCGGTTTGCACACTGGAGAAATAATCCGGTTTGTCAGCGCTTTAACTCTTTCTGCGGCTCTTTGCTATGGAATTCTGGGAGTTGGAGTTTGTTGTGGGGCCCAGAGCGGAGCTTCGCTCCGCTCTGGGCCCCACAACAAACTCCAACTCCCAGAATTCCATAGCAAAGAGCCGCAGAAAGAGTTAAAGCGCTGACAAAACGAGTTACGTGGTTTTAAAACAAACCTTTATTGTAGTTTGCTGTATATTTGGCCTAATGATAAAGAGTGTCCTAACAGAGAACGATGAAGTCTTTTTAAAAAAATATCCCTTGTGTTCAAAATTGTTCTGGTCCTTTATCCAGATGAAAGCTGTACAGGTCGAGAAATAATGTGTTTTTGGGATGTTTTAAGTGCATTTCTGTCCAAACGGTTGCATTTTGATTTGTGACCGTTTCCTTTCACTTTTAAAAATGACTGTGAAGTTTATCACACTAGAGGGCAAACAGGATTTAAACAGGAATTAAACAGGAAATGCCCTATGTTAAACATAAGGCATGTTAAATGCCCTATGTTAAACAGAAGGCATTCCCTGTTTAATTCCTGTTTAAATCCTGTTTGCCCTCTAGTGTGATAAGAAATATCAGTGCGTAACATGTTTTAAATGTGAAGGCAACCATTCTGTATAGACTCATGATGAAGTCGGTTCCATTGAATGCAATGGGAGTAACTTCTAAGCAGAACATGCATACAACATTAAGATCTTCTTAAAAAAGCATCAAACAAGAGACATGTTAAAGTGGAGTGATAGTTGGCTTCTTACTGACTTTGCAGCCAGGCACCCTCAGATCCACTCACTTTGGTGCAATATTATTGTCTTCATAGTCTGAAATAAAGTAACTTTTGATATAGTGCTGTTTGTGTTTATTCTGCCTTCCTTCCCATCAGAGCGGCCCAGTTATACCATCTTCTTTAATTTGCTCAGATGTTATGTTGTGCAATGCGTGGAAATGAAAGCCAAACTTTAGTACTGATATTCAATTTAGTGAGCCAGTACCTAGATTATACTGAACCAAATTCTATAGAGGTTTTTCAGGTGCGGACTAGATTTAGACAACAACTTGGGGGAACTGAGGCTGCACCTACACATGCAGTTTGACACGGCTTTAACTGCCATGGCTCAATGCTATGGGATTCTGGGACTTGCAGTTTGTGGGATGTTTAGCCTTCTCTGTCAGAGAGCTCTGGCGCCACAACAAACTACAAATCCTAGGCTTCCACAGCATGAGGCAGCAGCTGGAGTCTGCATAAAGCACAGTCACACCTTAAAGTAAGTCCCATCCATTTCAATGCAGCTTGCTCAAAAACACTTTCTTGTGGATGGATGCCATTAGGTCCTTGGCCAATGGAATACATTCAGTGACAGCTACTGTTCCTATAGAGTGTGGGTGAAACCACTCCTAGACTGTGTTCACACTGGAGAAATAAACCGGTTTAAGTGCCATGGCTCAATGCTGTGAAATTCTGGGAATTGTAGTTTGTTGTGGGGCCCAGAGCGGAGCTCTGCTCCGCTCTGGGCCCCACAACAAACTACAATTCCCAGAATTTCACAGCATTGAGCCATGGCACTTAAACCGGTTTATTTCTCCAGTGTGAACACAGCCAAAGTTGAACTGTAAAGATGACCTATTAAAGTGGGATTTGCACCTTGGACAGCTCCTTAAAGTTCAAACTACAACCTGAGGTAGATTTACTACCACCCTGACATGGAAGCCCCCTTACACTACAGGCGGAGTTGGCTTCTCCTTGCATATTTGAGGTAGAATCTGCTCGCAAAGTTTCACCATGGAGTTATACTGGAAGAATAAGTAATCATCAAGAAAAAAAAAATAACTGGGACTCTGGGCCATTTAATGCCCCACGGTTATAGCACTTTGATTCCATTTGATCCATGGCAGTTAATGTGGGATCATAGTGCTATAACTGTCAAGGGTGAATAGGTCCTCTGACAGAAAATGGGATTGCATACACAAGATTGCAAGAAGCACGTGGAGTCTTCAATTCATTGTCCGCACGGTGATTTTTGAGATGTGATAGAATTGTCTGGTGATAAGAAATTAAACCAGAAAATAGAATTTGGGGGACAGAGAAAAGAAGGGAGAGCCAAGCACAGAGTTGTTATCACTAGAGCTTGCCGCTTTTGCCCCCAATGTCCATGTTTTTCTTCATATTAATTGCCTCTGAGTTAAATCTTGCAGTAGGCACACTCTTTTCTTGTAATTAGTCTAAAGCTGATAGCAAGATTTTTTTTAAAAAAGTGACAGTTTCAAGATATGTTAACTCCTCGGATTTTGCTAGTAGTCTGAAGCTGGGGATACCTAAATACCCTCAAGGAACCAGATCCCATCTGATCTTGGAAGCTAAGCAGGATCAGACCTGGCTAGTACTTGGATAAGAGACCACCAAGCAATATCAGGTGCTGTAGGCTATATTTCAGAAGAAGGAACTGGCAAAACCACCTCTGAGTATTCCCTGTCTAAGAAAACCCTATGAAATTCATCGAGTTGCCATAAATCAACAGGCACTTTGAAGGCACATATGCACACACACTGAAGCTGGGAGCGGTCTCTTGGGGATTTCAGTAGGCAGATTAAGGGTAACCTGAGACTCTTCTATAGTTCAGTGCTATGCGTAAATCAGAAGCAAGGCCCAAGTGGCCTAAATCCAATTCATAGAGTCATAGAGTTGGAAGAGACCACACGGGCCATCCAGTCCCACCCCCTGCCATGCAGCAACTCCCAATCAAAACATCCCTGACAGATGGCTGTCCAGCCTCTGCTTAAAGACCTCCAAGGAAGGAGACTCCACTACACTCCGAGGGAGTGTGTTCCACTGTCGAACAGCCCTTACTGTCAGGAAGTTCCTCCTAATGTTGAGGTGGAATCTCTTTTCCTGCAGTTTGCATCCATTGTTCCTCATCCTAGTCTCTGGAGCAGCAGAAAACAAGCTTGCTCCTTCCTCAATGTGACATCCCTTCAGATATTTAAACAAGGCTGTCACATCATCTCTTAACCTTCTCTTCTCCAGGCTAAACATCCCCAGTTCTCTAAGTCGTTCCTCATAGGGCATGGTTTCCAGACCTTTCACCATTTTAGTTGCCCTCCTTTGGACCCGCTCCAGTTTCTCCACATCTTTTTAAAATTGTGGTGCCCAGAACTGGACACAGTATTCCAGGTGGGGCCTGACCAAAGCAGAATAGAGTGGCACTATTACTTCCCTTGATCGAGAAACTATACTTCTATTTATACAGCCTAAAATTGCATTGGCCTTTTTAGCTGCTGCATCACACTGTTGACTCATGTTCAACTTGTGGTCTACTTGGACTCCTAGATCCCTTTCACACGTGGTCTCATTCATCCAGATGCCCCCCAATTGCTAGACCCAGCCAGAGCAGACCTGTTGCATCAATTGTTGAATGATAGATCAGCATCAAAACAGATTCAATGAGACTGCTCTAATAGGAACTATCCATTGCATTTGTGCCACCATGTTCAGTGGGACCTTGTAACAGTGGTAATGTTAGTATTTCAATGTTAAGTTCTCCAGTTTGTCTGCTGGTCTCACACACAAACCCATGGATTTCCATGGAACTTCAAACTCTCGGGCATAATTCAGAAGTAGGAAGATTAGGAAGAGTACCCCTGCTCAGATATAAGAACAAGCAACTGGAAGAATTGACAGTATACAGTGTAAACTAGAGATACCTCAAACAGAAATGGAATATGCAAAATAATATACAGTATGAAAACAGAGAGTAGAGGTTCACCTTTGTGTTGCACTTCACTAAAAGGTTCTCCATTGCAATACTTGAGCAAAAAGTGCAGGATGCTTGCATTATAAACAGTTTATTTTCAGTCCAACATGGTAAAAGAAGAAAAAAGAAAAAAAGGTCACCAAATTTTTTACTAGACAGAGAAATAAGAAAGATTGGAAAGGGAATAAAAATAGATCTGAACAGAAACAGAGATTATTGGCAACAGCAATGAATGGCTGCCTTGGTTTGCAGAGTGTTTTGCCATTGTTCTCTTGCAGGTCAATGACAATAATTATGAAACAAACAAAAACAAACAGCTTCATTTATATACCGCTTTATACCACCTAAGCAGTGTCTAAGCGGTTTACAACTGTAAGCTACTTGCCCCCAACAATCTGGGTACTCATTTTAGTGACCTCAGAAGGATGCAAGCCTGAGTTGAGCTTGAGCCCTTTTGCTGGTCTTGAACTCACAACCTTATGGTTTTGAGTGAGTGGCTGCAGTACAGGCATTTAACTACTGCGCCACCAGGGCAGGGAGCTTCTCCTAGTACAGAAAGTGAGCTTCTTCTAGTACAGATGTTCCCTAAACATAAGGAAGATCAGAGCTGGTTCTACTTTTAGGGAGAGTGAGGTAGCCACCTCATATAGCAGATGCTAAGAAGAGAGAAGTGGCAACAAGATGCTGGGGGAAAGTAGTGTGTCTTGCACCTTCTAAATTAGATATTTGCTCCAGGCTGGATGGAACATGCAGCTCCATTGCCATCATTAAAGTAAAGCTCAAGGATAATATGGGAGGGGCATGATTTTGTCCTTAGCATCCAGTCAGCAATATGTCTTGGGCCAACCCTAATAAAGATGATGCAATGGCAGATTGCTTTCATTCCTGTATTAAACCTGAAGATGATCAATAAAATCTAAGACAGGAAGTGAGGTCACAACTTCAAATGCATCATCTCATTATGAGGATTACATCAAGGATTAGAGAACTTGGAAAAAACATGGCAAGGTAGTGAAGGAAGACTCTTCAGTTTCCTTCCAACCCTCATATTAAGAGATCCTACATCATGGTTGTGTAATGTAAATCTACACCAACATAGTTGCATACCAACACTGTGCAATAAATTGCATAATTGCAAACGTGCTTGCTTACTTGCTGTTTCCACAATTCCAGTGAATCAAGTGGTATCTTAAAGGCACTGATGAGTAGTTGAACACCAGCCAAGAATGCACAGCTACATGTGCAACAATAACACTTACAGAACTCCACTTCCACAACTGTAAATTGAATACGGATGTTACACCATGGGTAAAAAGTACAACCCATGTGTGTCAGAGAACTTGCAGTGCATTAAACACCAAAAGGATGCCAGCCATATTTTAATTTCCTAGTGACAGTTGTATATTGAGCAACCTTCCCAACTGATACGTGAAAGATCAGTGAAGGAACACCCCAGCCACCCCACTGATCCAGCTGTGGTAATGAAAGTGTAAGTAGAAAGACAGCTGGCAGAAGACTTCAGTATTTCACATCACACACACATTCCTGCCTTTTATTTCAGTTTCCTCAGTAGAAAAGTAGTCTCAGTTGTCAATCGGCTAAGTTGCAGGGCTAATAGACTCTGATGGTTGGGGAAGCGGTGACGGCGAGGGGGGGATCAGCTCAGAATTTAATTTACCGACTTACAATACATCCACATGCCCAGAAAATGTGGACAGCTTGATAGGGTTCACTGAGCCAAAGAAGTAAGACCAAAACAGTGCATTAATGTATAGGGGAAGAATAGTTGCAATCAGTTCTCTTGTGAATTGGACAGAGAACTTGGAGATGAAGCAATTATCAGCCATCGGGGATTAATAGTAAAGTGTGAATGCCAAGCTGTATATGTTAGGGGCAGAATATGTTGCCTATAGAAAACAACAAAGAGCGTTTCTTACTATTAAGTGAGATTAAACGTAATGGCCTGATTTAATCACAAAGGCAGAATTAAATTCAGATGGCAACTTCAAAGTAGACACATGCACACAAGCTACTGCATACATTTACATATAGCTGGCATAGCTTGGCTTGCATCACAATAGGATAAAGTTTCTTTGGCCACTTAAACAATTTTCCATTCTTTGCCTTTCATTAACATGCACTGTATTTATCTCTAAATTGCTTTTAGCTAATAAGATGGTGCTAAGAGTTATATTTATTCATGGAAGTCCATGAATAATTCCTGCAAGTAAATTTTTAATTCCATCCAGCTTAAAAACAAAAATAGAATCGCTGTAATCAGGTAGCTACAAAATGCTGCTGTAGTAACCCACAGTCCTGTCTTTTTCATCTGCCTCCTAACTGCCAGTCCCAAGGTCAATATACTGAATTACCCTTCTGACTTCAATCCATGAAAAGTTTCTTATTTTCATCCTATTTATAGAACACCCGTGTTTTAATGAGTGCCAAATTATGTTGTTATAGCATTGATCTCTATCTTTTTCTTATCATATTTCGTTAGCAAAAGTTAAAACATTTCACAAGCTTCCGCTTTTACCTTCCCACCATGGTACTGATCTTATTCTGTAAATAAAGAACTAAATTCCTTGATTCAAAACACATTTACTTGTAAGTAATTCCCACCAGTTCTCAGTAAACCTTGGAAAGTATGCTTAGAATTGATGCCAAGGTTCAGTCCCTTGTATTTGTCCATTAATTGGTTGAGTTGTTTGGTTAATAGCTCATTAAATACAAAATAAACTCCTGAAATGAAGGGTTTATGTCACACGTATGCTTTCAAAATGAATGGCAACTTGCTGTCTTGAGAAATCAGTTCAAAAGAAAAAAGTGCTCTCCCTGCCCTGTTGGATGCCAAAGGCCACATAGTCATGCACATCATTGACAAAAAGATGCTAAATCTGGAATTCTACTGAGGGAAGTTTAAGTAAAATAAAGGTCTATTTAGAAATCATGGTACTACTTGGGTTAGGATAGCATGGGCTCAGCCAGTGCTATCCTGGCCTGTCTGCTCAGGATCCCAGTCTGAATTTGAAAGAAGATATTCAGGGTGCTTAATATACCTTGGAGATAGGGTTTAGCACCTTGGATAATTCCTTTGAAGTTCCATCTAGGTCTTAAGGTGGATTCTCCACCCCAGTAAAATCAGGATTTATGTAATTTGCAGCTTAGGTTGACCTTGTCATAGGCCTTAATTGCAAGGTTTATGGAGAGGAGGTTTCTCATCCAATCCCTTTTTAGGTTGAGAGAGTGGGACTTGCCCAGAGTCACCCAATGGGTTCCCTTGACTGAGCACTAAATGGCCTAGACTCAGAGCACTAAACCACACTGGCTCTTCCCAATTCCCATGTTGCCTGTTCTTTTTAACTAGAGCAGCAGCAAAACGGCCCTTCCCTCTCCTAAATTATATTGCTCAAATAAATAAGAGAGAGGTAATTATGAGTGAATTGTTAGGTAGAAGGAATATTAGCGTCATTCAAATTCTGGTACTGAGAACGAATTCCTGAATGATTTAATGCTTGGAATGTAAGCTGTAGCAGGTGATTCTTTGGTTCCTAAAGTTTGGTTGTTTTTTTTAAAAGGGAGATTTCTCAAGGCCAACATTTTAGTTTTAGCAAGATAGAAGGCTAGATAGAAAGATGTTGATTTACTCATAACAAGGACAACCCGTAAGATTCACATCGCAGCTGAGTGTAAAGGAGGAGTGAGGTTGTTAAGCAAAACAACATCCAAATATGATTGCTTCAGTTCTTTAAGAAAATGCTTAAAAATACAGTTTCAATTCACATGCTCAAGCCAACCAAATAGATGAGAATTTGGAGCCAAAGAGTGGGCCTTAGTTAGCTGGAAACAGCCTATGGGTCTCATGTTGCTTTCCTCTTCAGAGTTTGGAGGGGAATTTTACTCCTTTAGACCATGATTCCATTTTTTTCTGCTTCTACATTTTGAAATATCCTCCACTCAGAGGATATGAGTGCTGCTGTCATTCTGGTTCCAATTCCAAATATTGCTGTTTACTAAACCCTTTGGGGCCCAAATTACTTTTTACAATTTGCACATGTTCAATGGTTTACATTATTTTAAATTGCTTTAATTGGTTTTAAATGGTCTTATTTCAAATAATAAATAATTTAATATGGTTTTAGCCTTTTAATTTTTAAAAAAACTTATTATACTGTGCTGGGCTCCTCAGATACAGGGCAAGTTATAAATATTTTAGTTAAAAATACATACATTATGGAAATTGTAATTAAAAAGTAACTCACTGAAGCTTTATCCCTGTAGCTTTGTTCCTGAAAAAGTAAGAGTTGTGGCTCACACAAGACTTCCTACAGCTTCCAATGAAAGAACCTGAACCTGTCTAACAATAAATGGTAGCTTTTGTTTATCAATATTATCAAGAAACCACCACCACTATCGGCAGCCCTAGCATTTAATGTAGGGTGGTATTTTAATAGCTGGATCACCATAGCATTTAGCAGCCAATGGTTTATGAGATGTTATCACCTGAACTTGAAATAAAATGCAATTGCAAAAATTGAATGTTTGACAAAATTTATCAATAAGTCTTCATTTCAGCTCTAACAGTTTGCCCATTACTCAAATGTTAGATATAGTCATATTTCAATTTTATCAATGGTTTCCTTTGCAGCATAGATTATGCATATCTGCTCCGTATTTTTGCAAAATGTCATCTTCATTATACTACATAATCTTACCCTATTCCAATCCAATTGCTGATTGTGAGACACTCCCATCTTCCAATTTTCCATAATTTTAATTTATGAAAGTGTGGGTGATCTGTTTTTTACCTGCCTGAAAAGTATGATAGACTGTCTCAGGCAAAATTGAATCCCAAGGGCTGTATGTTTTAAACTTTACGATGGATGTACACTGAGAAGAAGCTGCTTGCTTGTCTCACTCATTTAATACATTGTGTTCCAGGGCAAAATAATGGCTAGAATGACACAGTCCAAATCCTCTCACTTGAAAAAAAAGGAAGGCCAGTTTCAGAGGACAAAAGACTGAAGTACTCATGTGACAGGTCACTAAACTCAACTGGCTACCCCTCTGGTCAGAGCACTGAAGAGAGGTCCAGCTAAGTAGAGCAGAATATAAAACAAAGTCTTAACCATGTTCTGTGCCTTCAGACACTGGATTTAGGAGAGTGAAGAACTAAAAAAAAAACTTGGAAGGGTGAGGCTATTTGCCTTGTTTCTCAGGCAACCAAAAAGGAAATGTGACAGCTACCGTAGTTGACTTTATTTCAGCAGGGTGCCATTGTTGGTCAGTGAACTCTGTATCAGAAAGCTGGCTTCATAATCTCTTCTACCTACAAAGTTTCACACTGTTATTTTTTTAAAAATATATATCTTTTCAGTTAGATGAAGTAAAAAAGAACAGTGACAGTTCAGGATTTCAGTATCATAGAGCACATATTAAATTAGCCCAAGCAGCCATATAAACAGTATGTGATAAGGGAAGTGCTTCTTCTTCATTCAGTGCCAAAGTAAACTATGGAATCACTATCTCAAGATGTAGTGACAGTCACCATGCACTTGGATGACTTTAAAATGGGATCATTAGACAGTTGTGGAGGATGAAGGTGTGGTATTTGTCATAATGGCTAAACAGTACTTCCAGAATCAGTGGCAGCATGCCTCCCAGTCAGAAGCTATTGCCCTCAAACTCCACTTATGGTCTTCTCGTTGGCATTTGCTTGGCCACTGTGTCAACAGAAAGATGGAATAAATAGGGCTTTGGTTTGATCCAGAGGATCTTTCTTATATTCTTACTGATTTAAGTAATAATCATTCCCATGTAAATATGCAAGAACGGATACAGAGGCATTCTGTAGGGAGAGGTGGAAAATACAAATAAAATTTATTGTTGTTGTTGTTGTTGTTGTTATTGTTATTATTATTCCTGAAGAAAGAAAGTATTTACCCCAGGATAACAACCTTGAGAAAATAGTTACTGCACATTGATTGTGTTGTCTGCCCTCTTTCCAAAATCAATCACATCCTTGCTAAGGCACTCTGTGCACGCCGATCCTGAAGTGCACACTGATCCAGGAGTACTGGAAGGTCTTACTGAAAACAGTGAAATTTACTCCTGTGTGGACATACAGCTCTTTATACTGAAATATTTGTTTGTAGCAGTTGGCATCTAAAGATGATTCACAGCATGTGGTAGATAAAAAGACATGCAAAAGAAAATCAGACAGACTCAAGTAACATTAAAAGATGTAACATTAAAAAGAGCCCAGGACATATCCTATAGCTGAACCCTGAACCAGGCTTTGCAACCAAAATGACAGACAGATACACTAGCAAGCTGAATAGGCCCAGAGGCCAGTCTTGGACACCTCCCCTTGTTTCAGGTAGGTTGCCCACTGTTCAGCTTTCAGTCATGAACTTATTTGTTGCAAAAATCCCTTTTTTGAAAGACACTCTTTAAAGCTGAAACCTGCTCTGACAAATGAGGGAAAGGCCTTTTGAGGTCATCATGGGAATGCAGCCAGTCACTTCTGTACACAGAACTTATGCTTGTTTCACAGTCAATGAACTATCCTTCCCCAACCCCTCAACTTGATCCTGGAGAAGAAAAATGTGTTTGGCTCAGTCATGGTAGAGTGCCATTATTATAAATATTCTTACCTTTGTCTTCACAGAATTTAATGGCCGGATTAGAAGATGATTAGAAGATAAGACTGGTGGGCAGGATCTTCCATATACCTAAAGAAATGTGCCCTCTTGGAATTTTGTTATATCCTCTAAAGATTTATTAGACAGAGGAGCTGTGCCCCTTCAGTCATTCTTCACCCCGGAAGTTCATTTTTTGAGCCCTGAAGTGCATTGGAGAACTTGCACCCTGTTCTCCTGCCTGGAGATGACCCATGAAAAATGGAGATTCAGGGCCAGCCCTGAGATCTAGCAACCCTGGAGGTGGTGAAATCATTGCACAGGGCTGGTATTACTGCCATTTTATTGCTCTTGCAGTTATATTTACATTAAGTCAATAATTATGTATTGAATTAATATGTTCAGCAATAGCAATAGCAGCTTCATTTATATACCACTTCATACCACCTAAGCAGTCTCTAAGCCGTTTACAACTGTAAGCTAATTGCCCCCAACAAGCTGGGTACTCATGTTAGTAACTTTGGAAGGATGCAAGCCTGAGCCCTGGTTGGCATTAAACTCACCACCTTATGGTTTCTGAGTGAGTAGCTGCAGTACAGGCACTTAACCACTGTGCCACCCGGGCTCAGATGGCAGAAGTCAGAGTCAACTTGAAGGCACATATAAACAACAACAACACTGTCAGCTTGCTTATTCCTTAAATAATTTTTTCCTTTCTTTTCTTCTTCTTCATAAGATTTTTATACATTTTTAAAAAGTCTTGCTTGTGGGTTGCCTTTTGCCATTTGGTTCACTACTGTGGAAAGAATGGACCAAATGGGCCTTTATTCTGATCCGGCTTGGTTCTTCTTATCCTATGGGGGTTTCCTTAGCCTTGCTCGTTCAGAGGGGCAGATTAGAAATAATAATAATAATTATTATTATTATTATTATTATTATTATTCCAATTAGATCCTGAGGACTCTGTGTGGGGCACAGGGTAGTATTTGCACTGAGCCATCCCTTATATTGCAGTGCTTAACAGGATGCCTTTGTGTTTGGAATAGACTGTCAAGAGATCATAGTAGACATTTTACTGTAATTAAGCATACATAGGCCCTAGGATGAATTTGTATTCAATTCATATTGTTCTGCATTACTTTACTTACTTACTTATGTATGCATTTATCTATTTTCTGTTTTATTTTGTAGTCACCAAAGTACATACTGATCCAAACATGTCAGGTTAATTCTAAACAATTACTGGTAAATATATTTTGGGTCCTATTGAGATCTTGTCTCTCTTTGTTTTTCTCTGTTACTGGACAACTGTCAGATTTTCTTATCTTTGCTAATTTTCCCCAACAGTTATAAGGATTCATAACTAATAGATAGCATTTGGCTCCTGGCTTTCTCAAAACTGGTATGTTAGCTTTAGGAAATGGCACAGTACTATAGGCCACAACCTGCTTTAGGTTTACCTTTGGAGTGGAAAATAGTAAGAGCATCTGCTGCATTACAACTACTGGATGATATCAGACAAAAATATTTCCAGCTTTCTCTGGAAAGGGCAAAACCTAAGACATTTGCTGAAGGCTTGCACCAGCATTGTCAAGGACTTGTAGAGAGGAGGAAGGGAATATAAGGCAGTTGTTAACAATTGCCTTGTACAATGGTGGCAGCAGTAGCGGAGACTCCATTTCGTGAATGGTCATTAACACAGAGCAACACTTTCTTTCCCATCTGGCTTTGTTTCTGTAAATACGTCCAACACAAGGTCTTGAGGGTTTCTTTCTCCCAATAGGTCGTTTCTGGTGTTTTGCCAAATGTGTCAAACAGAACCATCTGGGTTTGGGAAGGTTCTAAACTTCACCAGGCTTGGCTCCATATGTGTCACCCGGCAGGCATCCCTTGCCCTCTCCAAGCCTGCTGTGAATCAAACTGATTGTTATTCAGGTGGGATGGCCCGGTCATGAACTGTGCTAATCAAAAAACAAACTGCACCAAAACATTAAGGCTCACACACAGGGGAAGGCCTCCCTCTGACCTCTGCAAACCAGCCCCTTCCAATGGAAGTGATTCAGGTTGTTCTCCTTCTGGATTTCTGCACCTTCCACAGTTACCCAGACATCTGTGTCAATCCGCATCTCCATCCAACCCCTCCCCTTGCCTTGTGCTGAGCACTAAGGTCAGTGATGTCCAACAATTCAACGTGGGAAGTCTCCCTGAGGAAGTATCAGGCCATAAATTTCACCCAACAAGAGCCACCTATCAAGTTCGGCCTTGTTAACGAGCTTCTCAGATATTAATCACAATAAAGTCTATGGCCTGCAGTAGTGTTGTGGGGAAAGAATAAAACACTTGAGAAGAGACCAAAAAAAAAAAAAAAAAAGAGAGAGAGAGGCATTTTTCATTCCTTCTCGTTTCATATTGTTTGGCTGTTAGGTTTATATAGCATCCTTGACTTTAGGCTAACCAACATAAGAAAGTACCAGAATGCACGTTATCTGTATATGCGTTAAGCATAACTACAACTGCTCTGATTGCCCTTTTACACTAACTAGTAGTCTTCTGAGGAACCCTGAAATTATTTTAACCCATTGTTATTTAAGAGTCTGTCTGTCTTTATTCCACTTGCTTTGGTGGTTGCTAATCGTTTTTGGATAGGAGAAGAGGGCAAAGTTTTCTATCTTACCTTCCAAATGTTGCTCTCATGGGGCAAAATAAGCTAGTACAGTTAACTACAGGGGTGTAACTCATTCTTAGAGCAAATGCCTTCAAAAAATGAGATT
Organism: Urosaurus nigricauda; assembly: GCA_034509955.1. Lineage (NCBI taxonomy): Eukaryota > Metazoa > Chordata > Lepidosauria > Squamata > Phrynosomatidae > Urosaurus > Urosaurus nigricauda. The sequence continues at coordinate 70,435,958 of JAOEGL010000003.1, forward strand.
AAGTCAATGGGACTACTCTAAGTATGTCTATGTTTGGAGCCAACATTTTATGGTCTAAAGAAGTCTAAACATTCCGTCGAACAAAAATGACATGCTGTTGTTTTTTGTTTACTGGTACCTGTACTAAATACAGTAATACCTTCTGGTTAGAATAGTTGCTACCATACTGTGCAGGCAAAATCAAAACCTTAAATATGTTTTCAGTATCTGAATACTTAAGCAGGGATTCTGTGTCCTGGGGTCTCAATATGGCCGAATGTTGTTCCCGGGATGACCATCTCCCCTTCCCCACTTTCCACATGATATCATTCCACGGTTTCTCAATGTTAGTATGAGTTTTACCCTATTTTGAAACATTGACATGTCTCAACAATGGTTGCCCCTAAAAGCTTTTAAGTTAAAATAGTCTTGTATTTTTGGATCTACCCTTTTGCCCTGGCTCCGCTTGCCACTGAGAACTATGAAACTGAAATTTTGCTCTCAGGCTGAAAGAGATGCCTCACCCTTCCTTGAAAAGATGTCACTCAACATATCCTTATCACAATGTTCTGGACAACCATGAACCAACTATTTACTGGTTCTTCCCATGCAGCAGCTTCATACAAAGAAGTGAATAAAATATTATGTGTGCATACATTTATGTCTTAAAGAAGTAGGCAGAAAAAATCCACAAAGGTTTGAATAAGAAGCACGCAGAGCAAAAATTAGGAAATGAGCATCTAATATGTAATTCTCATAAACAACCACACCTAGAATGTTGATCTTTTAAAATCTAAACCAAATGATGGCTGCTCTAAGTGGAAAATGATTTGTTTGCCATGATGATCCCTCATGTTTAATGCTGGTTGCCAGCGCCATCAAGATGGGAAAACAATCGGTCCAATATAACATGCAGCACACATACCATCAGAGAAGCTAGTTGGGTGAAATATTTCTCAGGACTCTTTCAGACGTGGGAAATTGGAAGTATAATCCAAGGGCAATCCAAACGCAATCCTGGGGTTTCACATTATTGAGAATTAATTCTTCTCACGCAAATTCGGGCAAAAGGGAAGTCACTCCGAATGCAATCATGGGTTTAACGTTATTGCGAATTTAAGCTTCTCACGCGATTTTGGGCAAGGGGGGGGGTTATTTTCAGGTAATGAAAAGTAATTCCGAATGCCTTCCGAACAGAGTAGGGGTTCAGGTAAATTCGCCAAACAAGCGAATTTACATGAATCCGCATTGGCTCCATTCGGAATTGGAAGAAATTCCTCCCGTTTGAAAGAGTCCTCATTCTGTGAAGAACTAGCAAAATGAAGTCCTTAAAAAAAAAAAAAGCCAGTATTCTCTCATTTTTTAAATAAATAAATAAATATGATGCTGTTGCTGCACTTTCTAGCCCCATATACATATCCACCATTCTGTACTTATCTCTGCCCATGAAAAGATGTGAACCAGGGCATTGCCATATATGGATAGCGTATTCCCAAACTGCACTGGTTTGTGTGAGAGTCGGGCACAAATATCCCACGCTGTGATTTCCCAGCCTGCCTCTGGTTCTAGAAGAATAGAAGAATTTTTTTTTTAGACTCTCCCACTTTCAAAGAGTATAAAAATCTGTTTGGTCTCCTTAGCATAGCTTGAAATGAATGAATCTGTTTGGTCTCCTTAGCATAGCTTGAAATGAATGAATCTGTTTGGTCTCCTTAACATAGCCTGAAATGAATGACGGGTGGGAGGAGGTGGGAATGGGGAGAGGAAGATTGAGTGAGAGAGAGAGAGAGCACATGCTGTGTACTGACAAAGATTTTGTAATTCTCAGGATCACACTAATACCAGTTGTTAAGACACAGGTTGGTGCAAGTTCCTAATTGTGTTTGGTGTGATGTACAAAACAATATGTCTTGATCATCTGAATGGCAAGCTAGTGTTAGAATATTCCTGGCACCACTATAAAGCAAAGCTTTCCCTTTTAGTTAACCAGTTAAGGAATGTGGGTTAATGCAGCCTACCCTTTCTACCCCCACAGCTCTGTTTTTCTGAGGTTGGCAGTAACTGACACTTTTTCTTTTGCTTAATTAAGTTGTTCAGAAGAAGGCTGGTCAAACAGTTGCATCTACGTGGGGAGTCTTGAAATGAACAGAAAGCAGTGGGTGTTGCCAACATAAAAAGGGGATTCTGTTATTGTTTGGGTGTAGACGGGTCATTTTTTCAAAGTTACTGCTGCCTGAGTGACCACAGCCCATCAGCCAGAGCAGGAGCAGCGGTAGTGAAAGTGTATTCAGCTGCTTAAATCCAACTACTTTGGATTTACAATATGGTGGAGGAGGGGAAATTAGCACCAAGAAATGTTGTCTGTATCTTCTTTTCTATTATATATTTTGAAGGAGGGAGTCACTCATAAACACTGTTTGAAAATCCATTATGAACTGAGTAGATCTGAGCTCCCCCCCAGTTAAAAAATGGGAGATGGGGTAACGTCTGTATGATAATTTTGTGTGTACTTCAAGGCACTTTTGTTGGTCCATTCAAATTAAAACTTGAACAAATATGCATGAAATAATGAAGTCTTTAGAATGTTCTTACCGCGTTGTTGTCCACATCACGGAATTTCAGTGGTCATCATCTTCTTCTAAGACATGCATCAAATTGGCAACCATATTTTATGGAAGTGGGTTTGCATGAACACATGCACATGTCCACTTGGACTCTCAAACCCCACAGTTCTGTTAGGATGAGCAGAACCTGGAGAAGTTACTTTTTCTAGCTACAACTCCCAGATTATTTGCTGAATTAAGATAGCAAAGAAGAGATGTACCACTGAATGTAATGCTTTTATCTCAATTGTATCCAAGCAGCTGAGTAAGGATGGGCATCCTTCAGAACATATGCTGTAATGAAAACCTTCAAGCTGTGACTCTTTGCCTCAGAAGACACTGAAACACCAATATGCTGTGCAAGATCTCTTTTTAATTATTATTATTATTATTATGGACCTTGATGTTGACTGTGACGTATCCTAGGGTTTTATTAGCAAGATGTATTGAGAGGAGGTTCACTATTGCCTTCCTTTTGGTTTTGGATAGCTTGCTTGTCCAAGGTCATCAAGTGGTTTCCATGGCTAAGAAGAAATTCCAGCTCTGGTCTCCCAGAGCTCTACTCCAACACATAAACCACTATGCCATGCTTGCTCTTTATCTCCTTAATTAGGACAATGGAATATATTTGCCAGAAGCTTACATTTTAAGGAATCTTTCAAAATTGCTATATGGTAATCAATATGTTGTTGTTGTGTTGTTGTTGTTGTTGTTGTGTCTTCAGATAAACTCTAACTGATGACAACCAAATCATAGGGCTTACTTGCCAAGATAGCTTCAGAGGAGGTTTGCCATTGGCTTCCTCAAAAACTGAGAAAGTATGGCTTGCCCAAGATCATTGGTTGGATTTCCAGTGCTAAGTAGGGATTTAAAGCCTAGTGTCTCAGAGTCCTAGTCCAACATGTAAACCACTCCTGTGTACTGGTTCAATGCCTATCAGTGAATAAGAACTTTTGTGGGGGGGGGGGGAGGGGAGGTAATGAGGTTTCCCTAAGCAGGATCTGTAGACTATGTGATATGTAACTGGCATGTAACTAGCTGAAGGAAGCCTGCCTAGGAGCAGGACCTTAAAAGAGACAATAAGCCATTGCATTGGAAGACTGCTTTTAAGTATTGACTATACTAACTGAGAGCGAGAGAGAGAGAACATGGCATAGTGGTTTGAGCATTGTATGATGACTCTGGAGACCAGGGTTCGATTTCCCACGTGGCTATGAAACCCACTGGGTGACCTTAGGCAAGATACATGCTTTCAGCCTCAAGGGAGGGCAATGGCAACCTCCTCTGAACAAATCTTGCCAACAACATCCCATGATAGGTTTGCCTTAGGTCTTCCATAAGTTGAAAACTACTTGAAAGCATGGAACAACAACAACAGCCCTAACTGAGAGGGACAAGAGTACAGCACATCCGGAGGGTACCAGGTTTGGGGAAGATGAAAGGCTTAGTCAATGTCTGGGGTGATCCTAGATGATGCCAGTTGTAGAGTATCTCTCATTCTGCCTGTCTGTTTGTCTATCTATCTATCTATCTATCTGTCTGTCTGTCTGTCTGTCGGTATATCTCTCAGTATTGATTCCTTCTCCCATTCCATACTCAAACAAGATTGTGGTATTGGTTTATACATACTTCCCTAGCCTTTTTCACAGAGAATATCCTTAAAATAAAATGACACATTTTTGTCATTTCTCTCCCCCACCCCTTTTGGTTCCCACTATTCTTTGATCCAACTTTCAGCAGTTAAATGGTGTATTCCTGGGATCACCACCCTGTCATTTTTAGTTAATGCTGAGCACTATTAAAACTCTGAATGCTAGTGATGCTGTGTAACAACAATGTCTATAATAATCACTTTATCCAGACCTTCATTATAATCATTGTTAACTCTTTAATGCATGACAAACTAGGGCTAGGATTAATCAATATTATTATACAAAACCCCATATTGTGGTAGAGGAGGTGTGAAAGATATCTTTGCCATGAAATGTCTCCTACCATAAACTGAAGTTGAAGTGGTTATTTTAAAAATAATAACCACAGATTTTTTAAATATATAATTACAATAAAATAGCCCATTGCTGGGAAGCCAATGTGGTGTAGTGGTTTAAGTGCCGAACTACAACTCTGGAGACCTCTGAGGGTTTGAATCCCTGTTCAGTCATGGGAGTCCACTGGGTGACTTTGGGCAAGTCACACATTCTCAGCTTCAGAGGAGAGCAAAGGCAAACTCCCCCCAACAAATATTGCCAATAAGCCCCTGTGATAGGGTCATCTTAGGATTGCCCAACTTAGAAACAACATGACCAAACACAACATCAAAACCCATTACTATGTTTCTAGGCAGTTTTTATTGTGTAGTTACTTCCAGTGAGTCTCACCATCTCAAGATACGTTAAAAATACAAGATCCTCAGTTTAGTCGTTTTGGCTCTTAATGAGAGTTCAGACTTGATTTGCTCTAGGACTCATTCATTTGTCTTTTCAATAATAAGTCATATCCTAGGAACTCTCCTCCAGCACCACACTGTAAATGTGTTGATTTTCCTTCTGTCAACCTTCACTGTTCAGCCTTGACATTATACATAGAAATTGGAAATATTATAACCTGTGGGTCTAGGTAGTACAGTAGAGTCTCAATTATACGTCATATACTGGACCGGCTGATAGTTGGATAACTGAAAATGTTGGATAATCCAAAAGGTCCAAGAAAAGCCTTGAAATCACTATGAATTGCAAATGTATTGAAGTTTTATTGCAATAACAGTAAAAGTAAATGCAAAGAAATCACCGATCAACATTGCGATGTACAGTATAAACAGTTCAGTCCTCTTAAAATGTAAAGAAATCACAGAAAATTTAAAGAAATCAGCAGCTGCGATGTTGGATAATCCAGAATGTTGGATAATCAAAGGTTGGATAATTGAGACTCTACTGTACAAAAACAGGTATATCTGCACTACACGGTGATAGTATATCACTTTCATAACTGCCACAGCTCCATCTTGCAGAATGCTGGGATTTGGTGAGGGGTTTAGAATTCTTTGTTCTGTTATTGTTTATAGAGAATTCCAAGTACCTCAACAAATTACAAAGCCCATGTTTCCATAGGATAAGGTCATAACAGTAGAAGTGATAGGAAACTGATATAAGAGTGTAGTGCAGATAATCTGGAAGAATGTCTCCTCAGGCACTGAAAAGGAGCTTTTTAGAAACAGCAAAATATTTTTTGTGGAGCTTTTGGGCTATGTGGCCATGTTCTGGAAGAGTTCCTTTCTCTGAAGATGCCAGCCACAGATGCTGGCGAAACGTCAGAAAGGAACTCTTCTAGAACATGGCCACATTGCCCAAAAGCTCCACAAAAAAACTATGGATGCCAGCCATGAAAGCTTTCGATTCCACAGCAAAATAATTATTTATCTGTTATATACTTAAAGTGTTTGTACCTTGCCCTTCGGTCAAAAAGACTCACAGAATAGTTTATAAATTGCTAGTTTGATAGTTTCCTGCCCTGTGTCTTACAAGATAGGGCAGACACGAAAAAGGGGATGGCATGGAGGGAGAGGATATTATACATATGGTGGTGGGACAACAAACCCAAATTGTGGAGGGGTGTGATTCTGAACAGTGACAAACAGTTAAAGGTGTAGCCTCTGGCAGCTTGTGGTGTTTAAAGATATTATCAAATTGTTTAGTTAACATTTGCGCCTGCTACCTCTCCGTGTTGTCCAGCCAGTGCAAATCACATGCAAATTTTATGCAGCACAATAAAGAATTCTTAAAAGCCTCCAAGTTCCAGCTGCTCCATTTACTCAAATGAGTGTGATTCATTTTGTAACAAGTTGACTAAAAGGGATGCCTTTACTCCCAGGAAAACAGAAGGCTTTGCTTGACATGGGCAGCCCAGCAAGAGTTCAGACACTGCAACTAAGGTCCAGAAGACAGAAAGTGAGATTCACAAAGGCTGGACAGAAGCCATTTCACAATCCCTGGCACTTCTAGTTCCACATGGAGCTCTGCTGCTGATCAGGACAAAGAGTGCAGTTTCTTTTTGCCCCATATTCTGCTGACAAATGCATAATAACCTGACACAGAGATGAAGCCAGATTTTTTAAAAAATAAAACCAGTTACTTGGGAGGTATAGGATAGAAGGACTGGGGCTGGTCACTTTCTGCAGGTGTTCATCCAGTGCCCCTCTATTTGCATATATTTGCATGCTGTCAAACAGCCAGCTGACAGGATCTCTGAGAAGGTCTGGACTGAGCCCAAACCTGTCAGTGACTTTCTCCTTGCCAGTCAAGGTTGGCTTTGGATGCAATTAAAGAGAGAAGCAGAGTACTTTTGACATTGCAAAGAGAGAAGGAGTCACAGATGGAGTGAGGCAAAACAGAGGGGAAAGACCACAGAGCAGCCTACCTAAAACATAAGACATTTACTGGGAATTTATTATAGAGTAAAAACATACTACTTTCACTCTTGCTTAGAATGTTGGTTTGTTTGTTTGTTTGTGGGAGCCAGTTGTTGCCAATGGTGAGCATGGCAAAATTGCATAAAATAATTGTGGGAATATAAGACACTGCCCTTGGCCCATCTAGCCCTGTAATGTTAACCCTGACTGGCAGCAGCTATTGAGATTACAGGTAGAATTATTTTCTGCTGTCATGCAGTAGTCTGCCATTTAGGGTTGCCATTTAGGGTTGCCATTTAGAGTGAAAAGTGGAGAGGGTGCCTGTATCTTCAATGGTTGTGTAGAAAAAGAGATTTTCGGAGTTGTTGCTTGTTACCTGATTGCAAAAGAAGCAACATCGACTGAAATTCCCTTTTCTACAAGACCATTAGAGTTATAGGAGCCTTCTCCAATTTTCAGTCTGGCAATCCTATGAATCTTATCACATAGGAGAGAACCCATGCACAAATGGGATTTAAAGTGTGTGTGGGGGGGGAGACTACAAAATCAGATTTATTATCAGACAACATCCGGGTTTACCCAACATTAACCCAGAGAGAAATTAGAAAAGGCACGCAAAAGCATAATTGATTTTCAGATGATGTTGATGTTAAGGTGCATTAACAACAACAACACCGACATTAAGCCGGCTAGAAAGTAGACAAAACATGGTGGGTTTTTTTTTACTTCCGGGAAATCCTGAAAGTAATAGAATTGCATTCTGTTGACTTTCTAACCAGCTTAATGTTGTGTTAACCCTGATATGTCTGAAAATTAATTGCGCTTTTGCATATCTTCTTACATGGGGTGGGGGGTGGGGTTAAATCCACTCTGATAGCTTTTGGGGCTGAAGAGCGGGGTATAAATAAATAAATAAATGAAATTTTCAATCCCATTTCTGCACAGGATGCCTCCCATGTGATAAACTCCTATGATAGTAAGGCTGCAGCCTGGCGCAATGACATTGGCCTCAAATTCATATGCATAGGACTGGGCTATCAAATTAACTTCATAAATAGAATTGGAGCATGGGGAAGTTATTGTGGGGGACAATGGCTCCCAAGATCTCCCAGCCATCATGGTCATTGGCAATGCTTGTTGATTATAATTCTGGGAATTATAATCTAAAATGTAACTTTCTCTAGTTATGCATAGAATACACTGATAATGAAAGAGATAGCAGTTCTGTTTCAAATGTTTATTCCATTTCCTTCTGGGTGAAGCAAGGGCGGGAATTATGGAACCCTCTCTTGTGGCAATGCACAGCCATTAAAAGTACAGGAACCCTCTCCAGTTTTCTGTCTGGCAGCCCTATCCAGGATCAAGCTTTATCAATTTTCAAAATCAGAAAGTATCAGGTGTGTTTAGAGTAGTATGGTGATATTAGAAAGTTATAAATTCTAACAGTTATTAGAATTTTAGGGTAGTTCCCTGGAAAAGAAGTGAAAGCAGAGAAGATACTTATATTTTACCATCTTTAGCCAGTTTTGTTTTTGATTTTGTTCGTTTGTTGCTATTTTCCAGTTATACTGTTGTGTCATGACACTCCCAAAGGGATATTAAGGAAGAGATATTGCTTTATGGGGTGTTTGTTTTATACAGTGGATGCTTGGGCCCCTTGGAGTTTGGTTCCAGAACCTGCCATGAATACCAAAATCCATGGTTGCTCAAGTCCCATTATATACAATGGCATAATAAAATGGTGCCCCTTATATAAAATAGTAAAATCAAGGTTTGCTTTTTGGAATGTATATATTTTTGGCACATTTCAAGCTGTGCATAGTTTAATATGCAGATAAAGAATCCATGGATATGGAGGGTCAACTGTATTTCTAAGAGGATGTGCTGGTTCAAATGTCAAGCCACTTGAGCTGGGGATTATTCTTCCTAAACGTAGGTCACAAAATTATAAAATTCTATGGCTGGAAGAAATCTTGGAAGCCATTTCGTTCAGTTCTTCTTAAGCAGCCTGATGCAGGGAGTTGCAGGTGGTTTTTTTCACAGTGTGCCAGAGCCTGTGTCTATTGACAACAACTGTTTCTTTCTTTCCTGAAAATCTGCCACAGACTGGCAGCCAAAAACTCATGGACTGGCATTGGTCCATGAACCACCATTTTAAGTAGCATGCATCTAGTCCAAAGGAGGAATTTTGAAGTTGTTTTTTTATTTATATCCCACCTTTCTCTTGGTACAGGGACCCATGGTGGCTTGACATGTTGCCTTCCAGATTCTGCATACATGACTCCATCACCTCCCAAAGCAGTGTAGTGTATTCTGCTATTGAACATCTTTTACCATGATGTAGTTTTTCTTAATATTTAACTGATCTACTTCATTCCACTTTCCAGGCATTGTTCTCCACAGCAACAAGTAACCAATTAGGCATGTTTTCCCTTAATATATCTTCTTCAGACTAAACATACCCAGTTGTTTCAATTGCTCATCACAGAATTAGATTCCATACCAAACATTGATATCATTCTTCCAAAGCAGAATACACTGCCTCAGAGAATGGTGGAGTCTCCTTCTTTGGTGGAGTCTCCTTCTTTGGAGGTTTTTAAACAGAGACTGGGTGCCCACCTGTCAGGAGTGCTTCGATTGTGTCTTCTGGCATGGCAGAAGGGGGATGGGCTGGGTGGGCCTTGTGGTCTCTTCCAGCAATATAATTCGGTGTGATATCTATTTATTAGGGGTCTGTTGTGATTATTCAGTGGAGAGGGAAAAGCATGTTTCATATAGTATCATTCCACATCTACCTATTTCTCATAATCCAGAGATAAGATTTGGAATTGAAAACAGTTTTGGGACTAGAGACTACTTCCAATTAGCCTTGTTTTGCATGTCACTGGTCGCAACAGTTTTAAACATTGTGGTAGATGACTAGGTGGACTGTGGTCTAAATTTCGTATTGTTTACTTCAAAGGCAAACCTTGTGACTGAAGATAACTCACTTGCCTGCATCTGGGCCATTTTTAAAAATCTGCTATGCTGTTAGCATTCCCTTTATAGATCCATAGAACACCAACTTCTCCACCCACCACCATGTCCATATGTTTACCTGCTGGATATAGTCATGGGCAGATCCAGAGTGATGTCATCATTATCTTGGTGACTGACACCCAACCCTACCTCTCCTTTCATCAGAGGTACATAGAATTGCTAAATTGGGGTTTAGGAGCAATAGTGGACTGGATGAGACCCATCTTGGCCTATCAGCTACCCACCAGCTAAAGCTGGTAAATTATCTGTGACCCCCTTCTGGCTCAGAACTGCTTGACTATGAAGTCTCATGCAAGTCTCATGCTTTGGTAACTACTGAATTGTACTGCTACAGTCATATAAACATGAGATTGCCTTTGAAGTCCAGCTGGAAACAACAGTTACTTTACAATACAACCAGTCAGTTGTTAAGTGGATGCAGGCAGAAATATGTTATTTCTCCATGCTTAAATTATACCACTAGCTCCTTGTTCTTTTTTGTGAACAATTCCAGATGCTTACCTTTAAAGCCCAACCCAGCTCATAGCCTAGGTACCTACTATTGCAGAGGCCTGCTACATAACCTCTTGAAGTCATCCTCTTTCTGCTGCCAGTATCTGTGCTGAGGCTGGTGACAACTGGACAGGAGGCTTTTTAAAATTTTAAAAACTTTAAAAAGTTTTTTTTTCTTTTGTGCCAATTGGGCTAGTCTTAATAATACCAATTTATGGATCAACACAGTTACATTCTGCAGTTTATTCATTATATTGTTATTTTTTTTAATCTGTTGATTTTTTTTTGTTGTTGTTGCTATTTTATAAGCCATTTTATAAGCCATTTTAGAAATATTTTTACATGAAAAGTTAGGGTTCCTTGAACCAACCTCCACAATGTAAACAAGGGGAGAAATCCCTGGATATTGAACTTTGATCTGAGTATGGTGCTAATTGTGTTTTGTGGGCACAAGAAAGTACAAGTAGCATTCCTCTACTAGTGCAGTCCTCTACTAGTACTGCCTTTATTGTTGCTTCTCATCTGTTGGGCATTTGCAAAGAGATAGACATATTAGTCTATTTCAGCACAAAATGGAAATGGGTAGTGGAGAATTTGAGCAACACCTTTGAGACTGACAGGTATCTTTCACCATGAGCTTTCCTGGATATCAATGCAGTTCTTCAGTGCTGGAGAAATGAATTGATATAAGCTCATGCTGAAATAAACCAGTCTCAAAGGTGCTGCTAGAGTCATTTATCCCTTCCAATTCATCTGTTGAAAGGTGTATCACTTGCATTACACAAACATGACATCAGGAATGCTCAAATGTCAAAGTGTTGCTGTGCATTCAGATTGGAGAAGCTATAAATTAGTGATGGCAACCATGCTGATACAGGTCAAGGGGATCTTAAGAGATGGTCAACAGTTGGTAGGCTGAAACACAGTAGCATGTGGAGTGGGGTGTGGGTGTGTTTGGATTAAGGATGGCTGTGTTTATAAATTTAAAAATTCAGTGACACGTTTTCAAAGTCTGTGGCCCTCCCCTGGTTGTTTTGCATATTCTTACCAAGACATGAAAATTTAATAGTTCATGTTTAAACAGTGACGGGCACTAGAGTTTCATGAGCAAGAGACAATGGATTCTGTTGACTCCCCAACAATAAGAGACTGTTTAGCTCTGGACTGCAAGTGACTGAGCCATCTGGCCCAGATCTTCACAGTAAAACATTGTCCGTGCCACAAAAATGATTGCATCCACAGGACAAACTAATGTGACCTCTAAAGAAAGGCTTCCTCTGAAGCTATGATATCATACTGCATAGGAGACACCAGCACAATTGAATCTGGTCACCAAGGGTGCAAGTGAGATCGGACTATTTAAATCAAATTGGATAGGAGCCTTTTTGTCCTCTGTGGCAAATCATCTAGATCCGACGACAGCATTGAAACATCTTTTTTGATTCACTCTTAAGGCAACAGTGCAGTTCTGTTGGGCATTGGCAGACATCTTTCACTTGTGCTCAGTCCAGGAAGTACACATCCATTTGCAGAATTAGCACCTGCAAGTTTTTCTCCCAACAATGTTTTACTGATGGTTCACCACCTGCACCAGCCTTTTTTCTTGCCATCCCAGAAACAAGCAGCCCTTTCTCCTCATGCCAACTGGGATGTCCAAAGTCTGCCACTGCTTTACAAATAAGTTTCTCAGCTTAAGAAGTCATTCACAATGATCCTCTACCTGAATGACTGTTTCATAAGGGAGGGAAAATTGCCCAGATTTTTTGGCGGAGGGGGGGATACCACAAAGAAAGGCCAGTCTCAATGAAAGAAGTGTAACTTTCTAAATAAGGTCAGTTTATCTTTGCTGATACAGTGTTTGTTTTATAGTAGCCTTTTAAAGAAAAGTTTAGTGAAGAGGAATCACACATCTCATTAAAGACTAATCCTTTTAATGAAGACAGTGCTGCTGATATGAATCCTAACTGACTTGGGGAGAAACAACTTGTGTTAATTGTTTGAGATCAGTGGAGTCTCTTTTATGGCACTGAATCTCCACTTTGCTGAAAGTTTATTAAGCATGGCTTTGAATTCCATAGTTTTAAAAGTATCGGTGTAACTAGCCTTGTTCTAAAAAGATTAACACTGTGTAAGTGCTAATTAAATCCTGCCATTGGCACAAAAGATCTCATTAGTTTTAAACCTGAACTAGATACACTTGCAAAGGTTATTATTATATGCTTAGTTTTACCCTTTTCTCCAAGGCCCCCACAATAGGATGGGGAGGGCAGGCCCTTGTTAAGAAAAAAAAAAAAAATCACCTACTTGTGACTCAACAGATGGGCCTCTTTTCAATGCTTTAGGGCTAATTGATTCAGTGGCCATTTGGGGGAAGAATACTTTCCAGAGCTTCCTCAGGAATCCTATTAACTCACCTGGGCTCCATTCCAGCACCCATTTCCAACAGCAGAGCAGGGGTGGCAGCTAGCTCCAGATCCTGGGCATCTCCTGTTCTTTTGCAAGGTGCATAGAAAAGAAATGTCCCCTATCTTATCATTGCATACCGTAGGGATTTTTATAGTGATACCCAGGGCAGTCTTTCTGCTTTGGAGTGCCATTCCCAAAATATCTACTCAGAGGTAAATCCTATTGACTTCAATGAAACTGAACTATATTTACACTGCAGAATTAATGCAGTTTGACACCACTTTAACTGACATGGAATAGCTTTAACTGCTATGGAATTCTAGGATCTGTAGTTCTGTGAAATATTTAGCCTTCTCTGTCAGAGAGCTCCAGTGCCACCACTATAAATCCCAGGATTCCATAGGATGGAGCCATGAAAGTTAAAAATGATGTGGCAGCAGCCTTAGAGACAAGTTAAAAGATATGTTGAGCACTTTTATGGTACTCCCCAATGTTGTGCAAGGTGTCTGTTTACCATAATGTATAACTTTCTTCACCTATATGCCCATATAAGCCACAGCATACACTCAGGTCTTTTGGCAGACATATACTCCAGTCAGCCAGGACTAGGCTGGCAACTGTAACCCGGAGGACTTTTTCTTCAGCTGCAGCCAGACTGTGGAACAACCTGCTGGAAGAGATTTGACAGATGAATATGCTGTCTGAATAAAACAAGGATGGGAATCACATGGACCCCTGTTTAAATTGTATGTGTCCATTTTTCTCTACTGGATTTCCAAAAGCTAGGATGAGATGTCCATTTGGACATACAATTCTTACGTAAGCATGCCTTGTATTAATTTAAAAAGCAGTTATTCAGTACCAACAGATATTTTACCTCAGGTAAGAGCTAGCCTTGCATGTTAGCTGTAAATGGAAGTTTTAAAAACTAATTGTGAAACTCAGAAGCCACAGTGCGCAGTCTGCTTTTGTACAAAAAACATTTCCTCCCCCGCCCCTTGTTTTCCTTTTCTTCCTGTGTAGATACAGATTTTAACGCTTGTTTCCTGGTCACAGGGATTATGCAGCAATCAAATTCCCTGAAGAAGCTGCATATCTCCCCAGTGACACAGATCTTTTCTCTTTTTAAAACTTTATTCATTTTCCTATGCTTTCATATTCCTTTTGGTCCTTGAACAGATTTTAAATCAAACTTCCAAAGACAAACACAGCCTGTTTAGACTTATTTTTATACTGAGAAAATTAAGCCTGTAAATCAGTAGACTGTAGAAAGCTTTAGCAACACATAACCCTTACGCCATTTGTCTTTTTGTAGGGAGGTATATATTTAAGGTATTTCAGCAACAGATAACCTTTTGCAGGTGTGAGCAAGAGAAATGACACAATCTGAAAAAGAGGGAGAGGTGACATCACTACCCATTTGCTTTGAAGAGTCCTGATAAAGGGATGGAAGTCATATTTCTGGACTATATCTTCCAAAATACCCCAGCCAGTGTGACAGCCCAAAAAGTAACCTCTCCTAACTTTGCTTATAAAATACTATAAAATGTTATGACACTATGATTCCACTTTCACTGCCATGACAGCAGCCTCTGGGATCTTTTTTTCGCCACTGAATAAAAAGAAGTACAGGATATGTTGTCGCTTTACATTAATTTACATAGTAATCAATTAGTAAACAGTATATTCTGTATACACCTATGTTATCCAGAAGTGAACCGCAAAGAGAGAAAAGAAGGGTAATGGGGGAAAAAACGGGGGGATGACACTTGTGGGTGGGTGAAAAGGGGGGGGGGATCAACAATTGACATCAAAATAAATTATCTGTTCAAATTGAATCTTAAGAATACGGTTACAAAGCTTTACTCGTTTCTGAAGATAGGGGATGTTCAGACAGCCTTGAAGGGGTGGCATGGAACCACCCCTGTTTCAGCTAGATCAGGGCCACAGCAACTGTGCACTGTGGTCTGGATCTGGCCTTTCCAGGGTGCAAAAAGGAGCTGAAAAAGTGGCTCCTTTTTGCACCATGGAAAGGGCACCATACCTGCGTTGCCATGGCTTGGTAGCACTCCTTCGGCACTGTGTCATACGGAGCAGTGCATGGCATCATGGCGCCTGGGGGTGAAGTTGGGGCATGAGTCATGTGGGACCGATGCCCCAACTCCACCACCAGGGAGGCCTTAAACGCTTGTCTGAACAGGTCCTTAGTTTGGGGAGGGACCTCTCTCTGGCAGGGAGTTCTAAACATCCCTCCCATACCTTCTAGAACTGGGATTCCATTGTATTTGAATCAAGACTGTTAAAATGGAGAAATAGGCTGGGAGCAGATGGAGCAGAAAAGCTGGCTTACTCCTGGAGTTTCCTGAATCATGGGGCTCACCACACCACCAGTTCCAACAAGCCAACAACCAACATTCTGTCTGCGCCACCACCCTCCTGCTGCAGGGATGGGCCCACCAAAACAGAATATTTACAGCTACAACCTGCATCACACCATTTTTGGTGGTTGTTCTGCTGCAAATGCAAGTGCACAAGGATACAGACACTCTGCCAGCAGTCAACTGCATTCCTCACCCCATGTGACCAGCTGCATGACTGGCTGCTTGATCAATTGACTGACATAGGGGCTTCATAGACTGCCGTTAAGAGGTGGTGCCACCCTGCCCCATCCCATGCCTGAAAGCCCTGGGTTGGGGAAATGGCGATCACACGACACGCTCCCAACCCAGTGCAAAAAGAAGCCAAAAAAAATTGCAGCTTTTTTTGCGCTGCAGAAATGGCACCCTTTCCATTGCCGCCGCACCTTTTCTGCCACACCGTGATGGCAACTGCCATGCAGTTGGTCATGGCAACTGCCATGCAGTTGGGCGCCACACCCCCACTCTGCTCTCACACTGGCATTTTTTGCCAGCCTATTGAGGGCCATACAGTGTATCAGTGTGCCCACTGACACATCGACGCAACACAATCATGGAGCCCTCCCCCGCATACATACTCCCTTTTCCCCCATTCCCCCCATGGCCTCCAGTTCGACTGACCAATTTGTTATTATTAAATCCATTGTATTTCTGGTAATCTGACTTGTTTGTTGACATGACCCTTTACAGTGTGTGCAATGGGTTGATGGTGTAGCTGTGATAAATGTGCTTGTGCAGTCATTTTGTGGAAGGCAAAAGAAAAGTTATGGCTAGCAATAGCTTGCCCCACACAATATACCTGCTCCTTACTGGTTCTGTCAGGGGTTTGATTCTCCCCATTTCCACACTTTCACACTTTCCCGCTTGAACTGGAGCAAACAGCTATTTTTCCCCCTTTGGTGTAATGCCCCAGTGCACAGCTTGGGTGTGTTTTCCTCCCATTTCAGCCACATGCAGTATCTGAACATGTAGGTTTCAAATTGAGGCAGAGCCATTTCTTTTAGCCCATGGAGATGGCCTCACAGTGCTATAATTGTATCATGTGAAAGTGGCATAAACTGATATGAAAATTAACCAAACAATAATAGTTTACTGACACATTTCTGCATTAACTAAACAGTGCTAAAGCTATGTATTAGTCATCCACTGATTTTCTAGTATAATATAATATAATATTTAGATTTTAGAATATTATATTAGGATTCTAGGAGTGGTGATTCCAAAAGTGATTCCCCACCCTCCGAGCTTTGTACAACAATAGACACTAGACATGTAGATCTTTGACCTCCCTTTATGTAACAAAAGTACAATCTAGATAGTAGACTTGAAATGGAAATCTGCTTCTGTATGGTGATCACCTTCTCTAAATTTTGGGAGAGACAGAAGTGGCTATATAGTAAGCAGGAACATTTTATGTTGAAAGTAAAAGATTTCTGGGCATTTTAATTTTTGAGAAAGCTGACAGGCTGGGCAACTGCTGGAGGCCATCTGAGTCGATTTAAGGTAGGGCAGAAGTGCCTCTCTTCTGAGGGAGAGGACTGTGCTGGTGTAGCCATGAAAAAACCCAGAGCTTAGAAACATCAGCACTGTAGGCTGCAGTCTGCATGGCCAGAAGCTGACTGGCTGCTGTCAGGAAATTTTGTAGCTTACAATGCTGAACACTATTATTTTCCTCTGGGAAGCTCCACTGGTATGCGATCCAAAGCATCTTGCTTGCCCAGCAAGACACTGGACTGAGTCATCCAACTAGACAACCTGGATTTCTCCTAATGTATCTCATTTATAAGTAGCTTTGGCCAATAAACACATTTTTGAAAACAATTCCCAATAATACAATGCATTTTGATACACATTTTTGTGTACGCTTTCCTCCACTACACACAATTAAGTGCAGATATACATTTCAGTGTACTCATTAATTTAGGTATGGCAGATTAGATAGATTTACTTCAACTGTGAGCAAATTTCCTATGATTGTTGTGAACCAGAATCACCAGTTCAAAATTTCCAGTGTGGGGATTTGGCAGAATGAACTTCTAATGTACACATCCCACACAACATTAAAAAAAAAGGGGGGGGGGGAGGAAAAAAACGTTCAATAAAATAACATCTGAAAAATGTATATTATAGTCACTCTCTGCTTTCTTGTCACTTCCTCATAATAAAATAATCTCTCTTCATGCATGATGTTATGACAGAAATTGGTGGGGCAAGGGAAATGAACAAGTTCTTTAAGCCACACTTTTGGAGGACAGTGTCATGTAGTATACAATAATGTAGAGAATTATTACAAGGACTGAGCTTGTGATATTGGAAGATGTCTAATTAGAAGCAAACATTCCTGCTATTATAATGGATAACTAGCAGACTCTTTTAGTCTGAAAGGTAGAATGCAAGCCATCTTTGTGTAGAGCACAGCCAGCATTTTAATAAAATCACCATCTTTGTATGCCTGTTCTCCAGATATTTTCTGCTACCATTTCTTGATTTTTCTCATCGAAATACCCAACACAAGCTGATTATCAAAAGCTAACACAACATGATTTGCCTCTTGATATATCCATTTAATATGTCCAAGACAGGCAGCTAGCCACTCCTTTTCAAAGGACAATCTGACAGATCCTATTCATTTTCAAAGTAGCTTGCTACAATCTGAATAATTATCTTTCAGTTCCCACTTTCTGACACTTTTCAATGATCTGTTGACATCTGAAGAGGTATCTGCAGTCCTATAAGAGGCAGCTGGACTTTCCACCCTGTAACATGTACATTCAGAAAAGATTCAGCTACCAAATCAGAAACCACCACATGCTTTTGAAATGGTAACCTACATCTGAATTTTAATAAGATACTTTTTAAAATAGATTATTCATGAATCAGTTCTTTTAACTTTTTCACTGTCAGTTATATATCAGAATCAGCTGAAATTTCATACTTCAGTGCAAACTAGTTGCAGATCTACCTGATGTCAGTTTTTGTTTCTTCTTCCTATAGTTTTACTCCTAGAATGGTGAAAAATACAAAAGTAAGGATCCTGTGTTTTTCTGTAATACGTATTTTAATATGCAGTACAATGGTGATATGTGTAGTGCTTGTATTTATGCAAGATATCCAGACTGGCAGGTCTGACAAGTAAATGGTTTTCCTTAAAGTGGTCTTTCCAGATGCTCCATGGTGGGAATCATGCAGCCTTTCAGATGTCATTGGACTTCAACTCCCAGTATTCATCACCTTGGCTATTCTGACATAGCCTGCTGGGAGTTGCAGTCCAACAACATCTGGAGGGCTACGTCATTCCATCCCTATGCAACTTGATTCTATACCAACATGTTTATGGCTCAATTAAAATACAGTGTCGTAATCTAGAATCTACCTAATTTTAATGAGTTTACAAATCTCTTCCTCTCCACAATGGATTTTACAAATAAACTTACTTTGGGATAAAAAGGACTGGAGTGTGCATTGAGAGCAAGCATGGTGCAGTGGTTTGAACACTGGACTATGACTCTGGAGACCAGTGTTCAAATCTTTGCTCAGTGATGGAAACCCACTGGACTAACACATTCTCAACCCCAGAAACCTCCATGATAGGTTCACCTTAGGGTTGCCATAAGTCAGAAATGACTTGAAGGGACACAACAACAAGTATACATCATAAATCCATGCCACATGTCTATGCACACTTACTTGGGATTGTGAATAGTAAACATTGAACTCAGTGGGACTTACTGAAGAGACACACAGAGAACAGCAATGCCATAGCATCTTTACAACAATATAGTTGCTTACAAATGAGCAAGTTAAGTAAAGGTCACAGAGGCACAGCAATAGGAACATAGAGGCAAAGTGGTTGTCACAACAATGAATGCCAGAAAGCATGGAAAATAGCAATTTTATCTTTCTCTCTCAGTCTTGTACTCACAAAGAATGGAGGGAAGGAAGATGATATTCCATTTTATTTGAGATTGATTAGATTTTTAAAAATTATTATTTGACTAACATTTCATAGGAGCCAGCGCCAGCTATAACTTTAGCTGCATTACAGAGAACATCATCCCCCTCTGGCCCTTCAGGTCCTTATTTGGCATGCCCTAGAATGTATAGCTTGTGTCAAGAGTTCAGTGCGAGGTAAGCTAGGAATCAGTAGCAAAGAAAGCAGTAATCAAAGTTGAAAAATACATTGATGCTGTAGTAGAAATTCACCAGTGTTCTCTGGTTTCCACCTAAGAAAAGGCATTGCTTCTTGTTGTTGTTGTGTGCCTTCAAGTCATTTCTGACTTACAACAACCCTAAGGCAAACCTATCATGGGATTTTCTTGGCAAGATTTGTTCAGAGGAGGTTTGTCATTGCCTTCCCCCAGAGGCTGAGAGAGTGCAATGTGCCCAAGTGGGTTTCCATGGCTGAGCAGAGAATCGAACCCTAGTCTCCAGAGTCATAGTCCAACACTGAAACCACTATGCAACACTGGCCCTTAGAAAGTAAGAAAACCATTTTTCTTTTTAAGTACAAAAGCATTAGTATGAGGCCTAGAGGCAGTAACTGGCTTTTAGCCTGAATTTTTAAAATGTTGTCCAATTTGTATCTTTTCTCAAGATGGGATTACTCCATTGAAATGGAAGCCACCAGCCTCCACTTCTCATTTTGGTTGGAGAGGAACCTGGAAACCTCTTAGTACCATTCTATATAATTTGCAAATTCAACTAATAGAAAAACTGTGCAGTCTTTTCTTACAAACTCCTATATTAAATACTTTGTAGTCCCACCAATTTCACTATCCCACTGAAGCCAGCGTGACTTGAGAAAAACCTCATAGTGTTTGTAGTTATGCAGCAGTGTAAGCATGTTTCAGTATCCTAAAGGCTGCAACAGTCCTCAAACCACTTTAATTTAATATTTCAAAGGTCTTGGAGAATGGCAGCTGTAACTTTTTTAATTGTTACAACTCCAAAATGACACAACACACCAACTATCAGGAGGAATCGCTCTCAGTTGGAATATCCTGGACACAGAAAAGTTTCATTTGAGGAATTAAATGGGGGAGAAATTACAGAGGGGGGAAGAAATGAAAATTATTAGCATTAATTTTTGCTGATAAATTATCTCAAAAAGAAGAAAAATTCTTGTGGCAGCTTGAAAATGAACAAGCTTATTGTGAGCTAAATTTTAATGGGATAGCACCCACACCATCAGATATATGCTGAATTATTCTCATTTGGCAGGTGTATACCTGAGAGTAGAAGAAAAATGGTTTACCATAACATCACAGGGTAATGATATGCAAAAAGAACAGCCTGGGACAGTGCAATTAAAGCAAAAATGTATGTACAGTACAATGAAGAGAGGGACCATTTATAACAAGGGTGGGAAGTGGTGCACTTATTATAAATGGTCCGACCATTCCTCACCATTGGCTATGGTGGATGGGGCAGCTGGATGTTGCAGTTGCAGAAAGTGGTGGAGTCTCCTTCCTTGGAGGTCTTTAAGCAGAGGCTGGATGGCCATCTGTCAGGGATGCTTTGGTTTGGAGTTCCTGCATGGCAGGGGATTGGACTGGATGGCCCTTGGGGTCTCTTCCAACTCTACGATTCTATGATTCTATGGACAGTCACATCATTCCCACCCTTGATTTAGATAAGTATTGATGATAGCATCTTGAAGAACACACTTTTAGGGTGTCACCTGGTGCAGTCCGCAACTCCTACAACCCCTAGTGATGCTACTGCTTCTCATCTTCAGTGTAAATAACATCATTTTAATATTTTTTGAGTCAGTTTGCCCTTGATTAAAAAAAGCTGGCTCTTTAGCTAATGACTGATTATCATATTTTTCTCAATCAACAGTGCCCCTTACTGGTCAGACAGCTGAAGAAAGAAATGTTTTCCTTATCTAAAAATCACACACACACAAACACACACGCACACACTACAAGAACATATCCTTAAACACTCTAATAAAAGTATATTTGGAATTATGAAGAAAGAACAAGCCTGTTCTTTGTGAGTTAACAGCCTCTAGTAGTATATTCTGGTAGTGTAGTTTTGACTCAACATTTTTCCAGTAGCAAGTATAATTCAGGAAAATTTTCTGCCACAAGGGAGAAAATTACAAACATCAGACAACATGACAAAATGGATGTAGCAGAGCTATCTGATTGAAACAAAATTATCCCAGATAAAAATGTTTCAGATCAAGACTTTCTACAGCTATACAATTGAGAAGATAAACAAATCAGCCTGTTTGCAGGTAGTAGGTTCCCTATGCAATAGTGGCACTCAGCAAGAAACAGAGGGGAAAATATCTAGAAGATGTTCCAGCAGGCCTGAAGAAGAGAGGGTGAGGATTGCTGCTTTTGTGATAAAGCTCCAGTTCTGCTCATGTTGATCCTGTGCATTAATTTTGGCAACAAATACCACTGGTGACATCTATGCTATTTTGCATGAACAAATAATAGATCAAACAGAGAAATCGGGGACAGGTCTAGCATGGTTTATATTTTTTCATGCATGGTCTAATACAAACATATAGGAGCTTATCACACAGAGCCTTACTGTGGGCAAACAGTTCCTGGAGAGTTCCTGAAGTGCAAAGTTGTGATAGACAAAAACGTCTTTGAGGTGTCCCACTTCTCTCCCCTTGACAAAGCGTTAGCAGAGCAGACATTTTTTTCAATAACAGAAGATCCCGTTATTCAAAAAATGGCTGCTCCGCAAATGCTTCATCGACGGGAGAGAAGCGGGATGCCTCAATGACGTTTTAGAAGCACAATGCGCTATCACACCTTCACACTTCCGGAACACTCTAGGAATCTTTTGCCCATGGCAAGTGCTTCTGTGTGATAATCCCCATTGCCATGTTAGTCTGAAAATCAATATGCAAAGGGATCTTATAGCATCTTTGACACTAACTGAAAGAAAGAAGTTGGTAGCATGAGTTTTCATATACTTGATCCTACTTCCTCAGATGCATGTTTACTTTGAAACCTTTGTGTGTTGGTTAAAACAAAGAAGTTTAGTCCCACCCTCACAAAGGCCAATAAGCTGCAACCTTTGATGCTAGGCCCAGTCCTATTTTTAAGTTAAGTGAGGTGGAGGGTGTTGGGAAACAGAGCAATAGTGGGCCAATACAGGTGGCCACTTTGGGGCATGGTCACGGCAATACTAGGGTTAGGGACTGCTCACCAACCGCACGGTCCCTAACCCTAGTACGGCATGGCATTGGCATCATGGCAGCCTCCCATTCACATGGGTGCCACTATAACACCGGTGCCACCGCTGAGCGCCCAAAAGTGGCGCACAGGAAGTGGCGTCATAATGGTGCCACTTCCTGGTTGCAGCTCCTTTTTGTTCCATGGTGCTGCAAGCTTCATTCCCACAGCAGCCAAATGGCTGCGGGAATGAAGCCATGGGAGAAAGGGGCCGAGTGGCCCCTTTCTCCCATGGCTGTGGCTGGCCGGGTGTCTGCGTGCATGAAGCCCCAAGGACACCCCTTTCCAGGCCATGGAGAAGCGGTGTTTTGCTGCTTCTCTATGGCCTGGAAAAACACTGGATTGGGGCCTCTGGGCTGCCAGTGAGACTGCCCTGGCCCTAATCTGGTGTGGAAAGGGGCGGTCCGTATAGCCCCAGGGAAACATTATTTATTTTTAAAGTATTTCTGCGTCACCTCCCAGTCCAAAAGGTGATGAACAAATAAAACCCAGTTCAAACAATACAGAGATACAGCATTTAAAAAACACAAAATACTCTTTAAAAACTCCCAAAAACCACCTAAAAACAATCCTAGAATCCTTTTTTGAAACAGTTAAAGCAGCAATATCAGATATTGAATGCCATGTGGAACAGCACTATCAAGTACATTTCTGCCCTCAACAGAATGCTACTCATTTTAGCAACCTACAGAAGGATGCCAGGCTGAGTCAACCCAAGCCTCTGGGTGGTATTGAACTCACAACCTTGGGGTTTGTGAGCAAATGGCTGCAGTACAGACATTTAACCACTGCACCACCAGGGCTCCTTTGCCTTGGCTACCCACTGGAAGTTTAAAAGAGGTGGGGCCAGCCTAACTTCCTGGGGCAAGGAGTTCCAAAATCAAGGTGCTGCTACCCTGTTTCCCTGAAAATAAGAACTAGTAGAGGTTTTGCTGAATTACTAAATATAAGGCCTCCCCCGAAAGTAAGACCTAGCAAAGTTTTTGTATATAAATATATATACTGTATATAATAAATGTTCATTTTTTGGTTCAACAATAAATGTGAATTCTTCATCATGGAAAAATAAGACATCCCCTGAAAATAAGATCTTGCACATCTTTAGGAGCAAAAATTAATATAAGATACTGTCTTATTTTTGGGGAAACACAGTACAGAGAAAGTCCCATTTTGTCTATCCACTAAACTAACTTCAGACATTCTGAGAGATGCGATAGGCCCCCTCCTCAGATTTCAGATTTTTGGCAGGCTCATATGGGAGGATGCAGTCTTTCAAATACCGTAGCCTCAAATCATTTAGGATTTTGTAAGTCAACACCAGCACCTTGAATTGAGCTTGGAACCAAATTGGAAGCCAGGGTAGTTCTTGCAGGACCAGTATTACACTGTCTCTTAAATGCACAGCAGCCATCACTGCTGCATTTTTACACTAACTGCAGCGTTTGAAACTTCTCAAGCAAAGCCCCTTTTAGAGCACATTGCAGCAGAAGGATAGAGGTGTGTGTGCTTCACAGATTATCCTATTGCCCCTAAACTAGGCTGTTCATCTTCAGTCTTGAAGCTTCAACTGCTTGCCCAGTCATCTTCTGTAAATGGAAGGCAAGATGCTCTCTTGTCCTTTGCATCAGGAAGTGCAGTGGCTGGCACTGTTTGAGGCCCATTCTGTATAAATGCACTCAGTAAGAAAACTATTAAGGAAGAAATGGATGTGTCTGTTCCACTCATCTACCCACCCACAATCTGGCCCCATTCCCACCTTGGAAGCTTTTGATCCTTTTTCTGCCTATTAAAAAAAATAACATTATTTATACATGCTATTACAATGTGCGAAATATTATTTATGGCATTTCAAGGAGCAGCAGCATTCTGTGGAAGAAACATATCCTTGCTTAGGCCTTGTTTACACCAAGATATTGCCCTGATTTCAGCCATCTGTGGCCTGCAGCCAATGCAGCTGTCCCAGTACAAAACCCCCAAAGCAGATGAGGCAATCAGCAATTAGCACCAGCAACGCTCTTCCTTCTTTTTTCTTTTTTCTTCTAAAATTTATGTAATATTCACAGACTGAATTCTGTAGACAAATCTGCAGTACTGGGGTTCACAGCACTATCACCTTAAAGAAAACAACAGATAAATTCAATGTGAACTCTGGCAGTGCATTTACAACCATTCCCCAACCCAACCTTCACCTTGCTGCCAGGCAGGGAGAAAATCAGCCACCAATGGAGAAAGCTTAATCTGTTGAAGTTCAAAGGCACAAATGTACTTCCAAAAAAAGGGGGGGGGGGGCACAGCCCTATTTAGCAGAGATGTCCAACCAGTAGAAATATGAGGCAGGCATAACAGTAACACTACTATAGGTTGAGTTTCCCTTATCTGGAATTCTGAAATCTGAAATCGTCCAAAAATTCAAAATGGTCCACATGGGTAGCTAAGATAGTGACACTTTTGCTTTCTAATGAAACTTTGTTTCATGCTCAAAATTATTAAAAATATTGTGTATATAATAACTGTCAGGTTATGTGTATAGGGGCACAGTGTCTCAGTGGTTAAGACACTGACAGCAGGTCGGCAGTTCAAGGCCCATGTGCCATGGGACGGAATGAGCTCCCATCACTAGTCCCAGCTTTTGCCAACCTAGCAGTTTGAAAGCATGTAAAAGTACAAGTAGATAAATAGGTACCACTTTGGTGGGAAGGTAACAGTGTTCCATGCAGTCATTCTGGCAACATGATCACAGAGCTGTCTTTGACTCTTTGGCTTAGTAACTGAGATGAGCACCACTCCCTACAGTTGAACATGACAAGACATTCTTGTCAAGGGAAAACCTTTAACCTTTACCTTTTATTTGTATAAGGTGAATGAATTTCAAGATGAGACTTGGGTCCCATCTCAAAGAGATCTTTTTATGTATATGAAAATATTTCAAAATAGGAAAACTCCAAAATCCAAAATACTTCTGGTCTCAAGCATTTTAGATAAGGGAGATTCAACCTGTACTACTACTACTACTACTACTACTATTACTACTATTGCTACTAAAATAAAATAGTAGTAGCAGGTGCTCGAGGCACCATTGTAACTGAAAGTGATAGGCCATCTTAAATGTTTTCTTAAATGGTGGCGCAGTGGTTAAATGCCTGTATTGCAACCACTCACTCAAAACTATAAGGTGGCGAGTTCAAGACCAGCAAAGGGCTGAAGCTCGACTCAGGCTTACATCCTTCCGAGGTCGCTAAAATGAGTACCCAGATTGTTGGGGGGCAAATAGCTTACAATTGTACACCGCTTAGACACTCCTTAAGGGTATGAAGCGGTATATAAATGAAGCTGTTTGTTCTTGAATAAGCTAATTTTATTATTTTGTCAGTTGTTTTGTTTTTCTTCTTTCTTTTTCTAAGCCTTCTTGTAAAGGGCTTGTCCTAACATGTGGACTATAAATGTCTCCAATCAATCAGTATATTAATATCTCTCAATGAACTGATTAAATATTCCTGTGTGGCCATTACCAATCTAAGCAAGTACTGATACAGTTCATTAACGTATACATATGTTTGTACCCTTTCCTGTATTATTTCAAGAAATGGCACATAATTAAATTACATTCAAGTACAGGAAGCACCTTGAATGCCCAGTCTAATGATCCAGATGTTACTATGATGGTCAGAATACAAGGAATTTTGAAATCTGGTGGCTAATCAGTAGTGCTCTATATATCTGTAAGGACAAGTCTTAAAGAATTAGACAAATTGTTTAATGAGATGTTGATTGTTTAACGAAGGTGATAAAATGAAAAGAAGAAGTCTAATTGTAATATTTAAAGTTTAATGTTAGCGGTTGAATATTGTTGTTTGTTTTTGTGTGTAATAAAACTTATGTTTGTTTTATAACTGGTAAGCAAAATTTAAAAGAATTGAAAAGCATACAAGGAATTTTATATAAAAGGCGGAGATCTGATATGAGGTCTCAACCCAATCCCATTAAATGGTT
Organism: Urosaurus nigricauda; assembly: GCA_034509955.1. Classification (NCBI taxonomy): domain Eukaryota; kingdom Metazoa; phylum Chordata; class Lepidosauria; order Squamata; family Phrynosomatidae; genus Urosaurus; species Urosaurus nigricauda. Next base: position 70,462,494 of record JAOEGL010000003.1, read on the forward strand.
GCCTTAATGAGGCTGAGACAGGACATGTGTGGGGACCTCTCTTCTGGAATGAAGAGAACTAACAGACTCTGGTGCGGCGTCAGATAACAGCAGTTTTAGAAACATTTAGATTAGCAAGGACACTTGCCTGAAAACATAAATGCTTTGCAACTGAATTAAACAGGAGTGGCACATGCTCACACTCTGAAATTAAAACAGATTTAGCTCATGCTTTTTTAAAGTGCCAGACTAAGAAAAATGGGAAAATTTCAAAATTGTTCAAATAGCTAGTTAGGATGGATCCAAGCCAAGTTCATCAAAGTTAAGTTTATTAAAAAATCAAATATTTTAATATATATAATTAATATATACTGTATGTATTATACCATATATATATATATATATATATATAGTTGTTGTTGTGTTCTTTCAAGTCATTTCCAATATATGGCAACCCTAAAGCAAACCAATCACAAGGTTTTCTTGGCAGGATTTGTTCAGAAGGGGTTTTTCCTTGCTTTCATCTTATGCTGGGAGAGCATTACTTGCCTAAAGTCACCCAGTGGGTCTCCATAGCCAAGCAGAGATTTGAACCCTGGTTTCTCAAAGTCGTAGTCCAGCTCTCAAACCACTACATCATGCTGGGACACACACACTATATATGTGTGCAGAATTCAGATATATAATTGTATTAGTCTGGGGTATCAGTATGTGAAAAGATCTTGTAGTACCTTTGAGTAACTAAGTGAAAGCTGTTGTAACATTAGCTGTCATAGACTTGCATGCATCTGAGGAAGTAGATCAAGTCTATGAAAGCTTATGCTACAACTTCTTTCACTCATTTCATCTCAAAGGTGCTACAAGATATCTCTCTCTCTTTCTCTGTGTGTGTGTTCCCAAAGATTTCAATAGAACCATCAACTGAACTATTTAATCTGGATCAATTTGACAATTAAAAAAAGGGAAGAATTCCAACAGGATATTGTCCCAGAAAGATCGACAGGCGAAGGCAATCCTGAGCAATGCGTTCCTGGAGAATTGGTAAGAGAAGGCAATTCTAACAGTTCAAAACCTCTGAAATTATTCATTTTCATTTTTTAAAAGGCAGAAAAAATATATTGCAGTGAAAAATCTAATAATGTAAACACGTTTACATAGAAGGAAGTCCTATTGACCTCAGTGAGACTTGATGGAATATGTCTAGGATTGCACCATTAGTCTGCAAATCTTTTTCCCTCGGAAGGAAGTCCCACTGAAAGTATCAGAACATGCTTTTGGGAAAACAATACATAGGGTTTTACTGCATAATAAGAAAATCATTGTGTAGATTTCATAATTACTGTCCAAATTTCAGCAAAGAATATAAAATGAGAAATGGATATTGTTCTACTGTTCTGTAAAGAAACCAGTACAGAAGCAATAGCAGGAACAAGAGAGTCTGGATAATTGGAAAGGAAGAGCAAAATCAAAATGAAACATTTCTATGAAGAACCCAGACTTTACTTTTTTACTACTTTGAAATTGCTCTAAGCCCTTGTCAGGACAACGGTGAAAAGACAGAGGTTGTTAGCTGTTGGTTGTATTGTCCCTAATTTTTGCTCCCTGTGCCTCATTACTGCAAGGTAGCTTGTTCATGCAAGCCATTGTTGGTTTCTAGAATAACAAGACCTGTACTGTCTGTGTTGAAGTTATATTCCTTAGAGAATACAAAACCTCCAGTGGAGAAAAGGGGTGGGTTCTCTTTATTAAGTGCTGGAAATCAGCTGAAATGTAAATGTGTATTCCTTTCTTACAACATGCCTAATTACCCATAAATGTCATTAAGTCGAGAAATGTTTTCCACCAAATTAACTTTGCCTCGACTCATCTAATTAGCTGGGGATGCTGTAAGGTAAAACTTACCAGGCACTGTTGTAGAAAACATGTTTTAATGGTTGGATTTTATGTTAACCGGCCTGCTGAACCAGGTAGTGCTGCTGTCAAAACTGAACATGATCCTAGCAATTAAATACAATAGCTCCATGCTGTTTCAAACAAAGATAATTTGACAGCTCAATCACAGGCAGAAATGTGGCTGGCCTAAACTTTCTGAGGGGATTTCCAGGTGTTTGGAGGGTTTTGTTTTGTTTTGTTTTTAGTTCTGAATATGTTATAATGTGCTGGAGTGAATGGGTAATATACCAGACTTTTCCTTTTCTGCCATCCTAATGGACATTTTATGGATTTTCATGGCACCGTAGAATGGGCCCTTGTACTTGGACCTTTTTAATGCTAGTAGCACTGTAGACTAAATTATCTTTCTCAACTTGATATCCTCTGACTCTGTTGGACTACAACTTCTATTATCCTTTACCATTGGCCGTTCTGGATATTGAGTGGAAGAAAACAAATCAAATAAAATGGAAAGAACAGATTTTGTGGGGGATGTTAAAGCAAATTTTCTGGTGAAACTATATCAGTCACCTAAAAAAGGCTTCATTGAACTGTATTATTTTCAATACGTAGAGATCTTGTAGCACCTTTGAGACTAACTGGAAGAAAGAAGTTGGCAGCATGAGCTTTTGTAGACTTCAGTCTACTTCCTCAAATGCATTTGGTGGAGGTGCATCCACAGAAGTAGACTGAAGTTTACAAAAGCTCATGCTGCCAATTTCTTTCATTCAGTCAAAGATGCTACAAGATCTCTCTGCATACTAACATGCATACATGCTAACACGGCTGTATCTTTGGATTCTAGTATTATTTTCAAGTTCTCAGAAAACAAAGAGTCTCAAGTCCTATACAACTTTGTTCTAACATAAATTATATCATTTAAACACATTAGTAATCCAAATTCAAAATTTATACTAGGAAATACTTTTATTAAGAGAAGCAACCACATTAGCAACTGAGTTTTTCATACACTGCCCTTGGCCTAGCTGTTAAGCACAATGGGAAAGACCAAAAAAAAAAAAAAAAAGAAAGAAAGAAAAGAAAAGAAAAGAAAAGAAAAAAGAAAAAGAAAAAAGGAGCTAACAATGTTAAATGACACAAGACCTAAAATCAAATTATAAAGCCAAAGGGCCTAAATTCATTTTCAAGCCCTATCTAGAATGGACTTACAGTAGGATTTATGTCAGTTTTGATTTACAATTCAGCAATTGATTCAAGGGGTCTACTCTAGCTGGGACTAGGAATTGGATTTAGGCCAAACTGTTTTCACTTTTAATTTAACTCATTATTTCACTCTATTAACATCTGGTAGATAGGGGGGTATATTATAACACTGATCAGAGAGCTTCATAATACCCAGCCAAGCAAAACATTTTGGGTACAATCCAGCACAGAGTTAAATGTGTTTAAACCCACTGACATCAGTGTCCCTCTGGGCAACAGGGGACATGTTTTTGCATTGATTTTCCATGCTATAATAACTTCAGTTCGTATTGTTCGGCTGGAAACATGTGTCAGATAAGTAGTTTGGACTATCCATGTTTTCCTCTCTCAGTGGCACGTAGGAAGTTGATTCATTTCATCTATATTCCAAGCTGATCACTGCAGATGTGTGCTACAATATATGCAGAGCATGGAAGTGGTACTTTTTCAGAGAAGACTGCCAAGAATCATTCACACAGCATAGCCACTTGGAAGAGTACTTTTTCCATGTTCTGCTCATTTGCCATGATAACTCTTGCAAGTGAGGAATGTTCATACATTTTAATTTACTGGATTTTAGGTCATTTCCAGGAGATTGCTCTAGTCCATCATAAATTAGTCATGCCTGAACATCACTGAAAGTAATGGTACAAGGTAGTCATGACTAATGTCAGCTTCATAAATTCAAAGGGGGCTACAGCTGAAATCTAGACGTGTCAACTCAGAATTAATTTCCATTGACATCAATGATAGCAAAAACCCAGAGGGGGCAGCAGGGTGCTGGATGGAAAGATCTGTGTGCCACACAGCATACCCTTTGCTAGCTTGCCACCTTCAGGTGCAGTGGAGGAAGATGCCCTGTGGCCAGTGCTGAAATCTTCATTCTGCCTAGAGGATTCTGGAACTTTGTAGTCCAATAAAGTATTTTTTTTTCATTCTCTGCTTCCTTCCTGACAAAAAAGAGATATAAAACTGTCTCTGGACTTTTCATTCTGTTATAGTGCTAGGACTCCACTTTAACAGTCATAGGAAAACCTGGGACTTGCTGTTTTTGTGTGTGTCAGAGTCAAGACATTTCTAACTTATGGCAACCCTACGGCCAACTATCATGGGGATTTCTTGGCAAGATTGATTCAGGTTTTTACCACTGCCATCCCCAGAGGCTGAGAGAGTGTGACCCAGTGGGTTTCCATGGCTGAGCTGGGATTCAAACCCTGCTTCCCAGAGTCCTAGTCCAATGGTCAAATCACTATGCCGCACTGCTGCTTAGGGAGAGGTATTTGGAATCCTTAGTCAGAGAGTTTTAGTGCCTCACCAAACTACAAAGCCCAGGATTCCATAGGATGCAGCCATGCCAGCTGAAGTGGAAACAGAGGGCTACAATAAAAGGGACCCTTGTGATACCTGTTGATTAGTTTTCCTCTCGCTCAGTTCAGATCTCTTGCTGTCAGGGCCACATGCTTCCTTGCTCATCTGGGCTGGCCCAGCCTCATTAGGAAAGGATTTTGTGCATGTTCGTTAATTGAGTCCCATCCTCGCCACCTGCCACTCGCAAGTCTCATCTGTACACTAACTGCCTCTAATTGTCATCATACGGCGGGCTCATGGCAACAACTTGAGAACAGATCCCTAGCAGTACGGGTGCCGTAGGGCTCTGCAATCTTCTAGGGACTGACAGTGCGGCAAGGAGCAGCAACTGTAACAATTTGTCAAGGGACCAGATGTTTTGAGCAGAAAGACACCCTGAGCTAACATTGGGCACCAAGGTCACAATGTTTATTGTCGTGTCTGATGTTAATATAGAAGTCATGCGAGGCTTTGCCAGGACTCCAAATGAATGGATCTTGTAGGCCCTTTGCTGTCTTGCAAACACTGTAAATTGTAAACAGGGGGGCCAACTACAGTGACTTCAGCATACGAGAAGTTCTACAGCTCATTAGTCTACAGTTCAAAAGCTCAGAGGGAGCTGCTTCACTGTAACCTTTATAACCAGAAGTGTGCTGCTAAAAGAATACTCTAGAGAGAAAATTCAGTGCCAGCAGCAGGTCACACGAAGAAAGGCATGGGCCTTGGACATCTATAATGTCTCCAAGAGAAATGACTGACACTGTATGTTTCAGTGACCTATAAAACATATAACAGTCTTTAATCTTAGATTGAAAGGATGAGAGTCAGGAAAAGAAAAGTCTCCTTAACATGCAGAGTTCAGAGTTATAAAGCTTCTCACTGTAAAAATAATAATTATAACCATGTTAAACCATGCCCTATGAGGAGTGACTTAGGAAACTGGGTATGTTTAGCCTGGAGAAGAGAAAGTTAAGGGGTGATATGATAGCCCTGTAAATATTTAAAGGGATGTCATATTGAGGATGGAACAGGCTTATTTTCTGCTGCTCCAGAGACTAGGACCTGGAGCAATGGATTCAAACTACAGGAAAAGAGGTTCCATCTCAACTTTAGGAAGAACATCCTGACAGTAAGAGGTATCCAACAGTTGAACACACTCCCTTAGAGAGCAGTGGACTCTCCTTCCTTGGATGTTTTTAAACAGAAGTTGGATGTCCATCTGTTGGGAATGCTTTGATTGTGTATTCCCACATGGCAGGGGGTTGGACTGGATGGCCCTTGAGGTGTCTTCCAACTATGATTCTATGATTAGCAACAACAACAAAACAACAACAACATTAACAGGAAAGTAATTTGACACTTTGATTTAGTACGTCCTTACTTTCTTCAATACTCTTCTGTTCCCCTATGCCATGATATAACTTGTTGAAGGGTTTTGTATGGCTTGCAGTGTTATCTGATTAACCTGCAAAAGAGTTACACCTTCTTAACTTACTGCCTTTCCTTTATCATCACCTGCAGTAGCAGCAACATCTTCTCCTCTCCTTTGCTATGCTTTTGTCTGAGTGAGCCTGATGACTGGTTCTGTTAAACTCAGTGGCAGCTGGCATTTATGTGTCATTGTGCCAGTACCCCTGTTCCAAGTTTTTGTCCACATTTCAAAAGAGTTATCCCCAACATACATTCAGTTCCTTATATAGTGCCTATAAAGTTGAGACTAACACCATCCCACCAACCATCACTGGTTAATCTTTAGAACTTGCTGCTTTGTGAGTTTTTTAAAAATAAAAGTTTTGTGTTCATTTTCTCTGATTCAACTGATAACTTTGCAAATTTGTTTCCAATTACTCTTAACTGCCAAAAATTGGCAAACATGCCAATACCTCAACATTTGATGGTAGGGTTTTACATTATATATTGATCTTGTTTTAAAGTGATACTTTGGAAAGCCAAAGAACACAGCTTGCTCTGGAGAGAAGATGGACACACACCAAGCATATGTTCTCAGATGTGAGGGACTACAGTTGCCATCACTGCCCATGCAGGCACTGGAATGATGGTGGTTATAGTCCAACCCATTTGGAGAGCAGGGGCAGGGTCTCCTGCCACAGAGACAGACAATTATTTTGGATCATTTTGGATTTTCCCACCACTCTTCATGCAGGAGCTCCTGATGCTGGACCTCTAGTTCAGCACTGGGAGAACTCTTGCTCGACTTGAAGTGGCTATGAAGAGTAAAGGAGTAAACATGCAATGGATTTGCCATCCCTGCAGTTATGGGACCACCAGCTGCCCCACTGAAAACCATCCACACTCTACAGTTATAGAGCTTTGTTCCCACTTTAACTGCCATGGCTCTATGCTATGGAATCCTAGGATTTATATTTTCATGAAGTACTTAGAATTCTCTGCCAAAACCTCTAATACTATAGTGCAAGGAGTGCATTAGAGAATCCACGGACCTCACCAAACTACAAATCCCAGCATTCCATAGGATAGACCCACAGCAGTGAAATCAAAATCCTATAATAGTGAAGTGTGGATATACTTCAGGTTACAGAAGGCTTCTCACTGTCTTGATGGTTATTCACTGAAACTGAAAATATTCCATTCCCCCAAAGATTACCCATACCTGACTTTCTTTCCTTCCCCTTCTCTTCTGCTCCTATGGGTTCATCTCCCTTTAGATTACCTCATCAGCTGCACACATTTGGGGAAATGCTTTAATTTTATTTCTTCATTTATTTCTTCTTCTTGCCTTTGAAACAGCTGTCTCCTCCATCCCTCATGACTCAGAGCTTGCTGATTTAACCCTGGTTAAAAAAAAGTTCAAGATGTTGTTGATTGGACACCTTCAGCCCATCAGCACATTTTTGTAAATAAATGTTGAAGTAGAATATAGGATATTGTATTGATCTAAAACAAAAGTCTTTTGAAACATACCCTTTAGGAATCTATTTGCTCTTGTTATCAATTTTAATGGTGCCACTAGGGGAAATTTTTATTCTGAAGGTATAGTCCTCATTGTATGTGACACTGATTATCTACAGCCATGATGTCTAAAAGAAGGGACAGTTCCTAAAAGCAAAGCAAAACAGAAAAAGAGACATCTGGTAATCAGTCAGTCCAATCACTCGGAAAACTGGTGACAGTTAAACTTTTATCAGGGGCAAACAATGAAGCCAACGTTTTTGGCTAAAATGCACAGGTGTTAACTGTTTCCACCACAGCCTTTATCTTTTTATTTTAAAAATGTGCTGAGGAAGCATCACTACTCTAAGATAATAGGACAAATACTTTTAAGGTTTACAGAACTACTCAACCCATTAATTATTTTCAACTGGTACTTGCATGAAATACCAAAAGCCAAACAAAATGATTGGGCACTATCCAGCAGGAATCTCACTGAAATGAATTCATTCTAAAGAGGTTTGTCCAGAAAAATATCCAGGTAGGTTGCGCTCAAAGTCTCTCCCTCCCTATACCCTCTCTGATTTTTCTCTTTTAAAGACCCACATGAGTCACTCATTCATTATAACTTCCATTTATACAAAGAGGTTATAGCTTGATCATTAAAACAATAGCTTCTGCATTAATTATAATAAAAAGAACTCTATACATAATACATGTATAAGCAGATTTCTAGAAACTTGCCTCAAAAACACCTTTGTTTAAAATTACAAGGGATCCATTCCAGTTTGTTGCCATGAAATCCATGTTATTTCAGCATGACAATAGATTTTGTAGAAAAAAATATTATTGTAACCCAGAAAATATTAATAGGTATTTCAGTTACCTCTTTTCTCGTTATTCACTTTAAAAACAACCAAGCAGCCCTCTGGACATGTGGACATGTTGGTTGGGGGATTCTGGGTGTTATAGTCCAAAAACTAACACCCCCAAACACTGCTTGAAGAGTCTGCTACATGAAAATAAGTGAATGACTGAACCATGATAGATGAGATCTCGTAGCACTTTTGACACTGACTGAAAGAAAGAAGTTGGCAGCATGATTTTTTGTCGACTTAAATCTACTTCCTCAGATGCATCTGAGGAAGTAGACTTATGTCTATGAAAGCTCATGCTGACAGCTTCTTTCTTTCAATTGGTCTCAAAAGTGCTACAAGATCTCACTACATACTGATTCTACAGACTAACACAGCTATATCTTTGAATTCTACTGTGATGTGTGACATTTCATCTTCTGCCTTCACTAAACAGTGCTAAAGCTATTTCTTGAGTATTTCTCTGTATCTTCATTTGTGTGTGTGTGTGTTTACATATATAGGCTTTATTTTTATTAAGTTATTTTTCTTCACTGGATTTGGGGAGTGACATTTCTCCTGCTTGAAATTTGCCATCAGTTTAGGTTATAACTTAAACTTTATTTCCCTGTGCTGAAGCAATATAACAAATAGCCTTTTCTTTGGGGAGGTAAAATGAAGAGAGGCCGTGATGGCATATTCAGCTCTTGTATGCTGCAGCCCAGCCAGAAGGCAGCCACGAGTCCAGCATAAACAGAAGCAGCTGGTCGCACAGCATGCAGTGGCGGGACCACGAAACATGGCAGATGCAGTTTCAGCTGTTAATGGGTACAGAGCTTCAGCGTCCAAGCCTGGGTCACATGAAGGACCCATTTTAACTATGACAGGACACTGTCAAACTGCCATTCTTGCTGCTTTCGAAAAAAAATCTGTCATATCTTTGTAACAGCAACCCCCTAGCCTCAAGTTCAGAGGATAAAGGGATTTTTAAAAGAACATGGTGAATTCTGTTTTCAATGGAACAATGTTCCTTGGGAGGAGGGGAGAGGAGAAGCTTCACTATATATAAATGCAGCAAAACAAAACAAAATTCAAAACAAAATCACTTAAAGGAAAAACACGTAACTGTTTAAAAAATAAACTTCAGAAATATACCACTTAGAGTGCTTGTACATGGGATATGAAGTAATGCATCCTGAACTCAAGTAGAAATGATGGTGAATTGAAATGAACAGAGAATAAACTTTCAAGAAATGTATTAAAATTATGGATTGTTTTAACATTCCTCACAGTTTTTAATAGTCACCGTGCTTCATTTTGTAAAATAGTTGCAAAGTTCTGTTTACTGTAGAAAGGCTAGTTTTCATGAACAGTGCTAATTAGCAATACAATAATCCCGAGTGAACACATAATATATGGAAGCATATAGTTTAGAATGGAGAAAAAGGACTTAAAGTGCTAAACTTTTAAAATCTAATTCTGTTTAGCCAAAACCCAAATGTGCCGTACTCGTATAGCATTTCTAATTGTGTGCAAGATGAGAAGCTTAAAGTAGATTTGCATTCAGTATATTTGCATTCATTTCTTATGTGTACGGTATGGACTATGTACATAACTGTGCAACACTATAAGTTCTCTAAACTGTCATTATAAAGGCTTCTAAGAATAACATCATAATATTGTTCTTTGTCATGGTAATCTTTAAGCGATCGAGCAAACACACAAATGCACACAAGGAACATAAAGACACACACCAAGAAAAGAGATCAAGGAAAATGATGGCAGTGAGCAAGCAATAGCTCTGCAACTTAAAGAGCATTTTCTATAGATCTTTTTCATTGGAGGCATTGCGATGTTTGCTAACGGATCAGTGGCAGGCATTTGCGAATCATTATATACTGAAAACCTGCCACAAAATTTCTTCAGCCCTGGTGTAGGTGTCTATAGAAACAGATTAAAAAGGCTAGCTGGGTGAAGAGATGGAGAGAAACAGCTATCAGGTTAACAGTGGCCTTCTAAAAGGCAAGGATTGGTAGTATATTCTATTTATTTGATTGGCTGGCTGTTTCTTTTTCAAAATATGTGTGCCCTACTTCAAAGTTTTCAGATTTTGTTTTTAAACTTTAAACTGTTGCACTTTAGATGTTTATAAAACATCTAAACTTACAATTTAAGAATAATTTAAAACAATAACCTAAAATAAAATCTGTAAAACAGTTTTTAATAGGGTACACAGCAGATAAAAAATAAGGTTGCATTTCAATACACACTTCTATGGGATAAATGCCAAGTGAAGCTGATGTAAATAGGAGTCCAACGACAGGAGGGCAACAACAGGTTCTCTAGTATGCTTGAGAGAATCATAGAATGCATGGTTTGGATTGTATTATATAATATTGTCTATAAGAGGCAATTTTGCTATAAGAGTATTGAAGCATTTAAATCTCCTAGATAAATATATCAATAAATAACAACCTTATTTGACAAATAAAAACCATTATGTTCTATAAACAGGGCACCACTGTGACATGGCACCCTTCCCAGTCACAACCCATCTGATATCTGTTGGTGAGAGAAGCTAGAGCAGAGACTGGAATGGTATGTTTTAAAACTAACCTTTTCATTACTTCACCTATTGTTTTGGAAAACAGTAGTTGCATGAGAAAAACTTTATCTGTAGACACATATGCTGGATACATTATTGGCTAGAATTATCTTAGCACCATAGCCGCGCACATTTGGATATTAACATGTGAACTCCAAGTTAATAGTTTTGAGTGTTTTATAGTTTTGAAAGATTTTATCAGTGTACAGTCAGATTTCCATATCCACACACCATCCATGGCTTCAAAAAATTCAAATATATATATATCAATTCCAACAAGCAAACCTTGATTTTGTCACTTTATATAAGGGATAGCACCTTACTCTGCCAGTGTATTTAATGGGACTGGAGCATCCACAGATTTTGGTATCTACAATGGGTCCTGGAATCCAACCCCAGCAAATATCAAGGGGTCACTGTATATTCCTTAGTGGTGAGGAGTGGATACATCTACTGCCCTAGGTATTTCCCTGTTCCAGAGATCAACCAGGCTTCGACAGAATCAACTGCCAAGGTAACAGGAAACTCCCCAAGAATCATCAAGAATCCATCTGGATCATCAAGCCTCCTGGACTGGACCATCTGAATTGGCCATTCACCCCGGTAGAAGCTCTGAGTTCCAGTGAGTGTAAACCACACCAGCTGACAATGACAATGACAATGGAACTATAGAATGTTCCTGCATAACCGGATCACTACCATCCTGCCCTGCACAGATAATTAGGTCCAGAATGTGTTCTGCTACATGGGTGGCATCAGACTCTACTTGGGTCTCTCAACACAACAAGCCAACTTAATTGCTTGTATAATTGTATAATTGCTAAGACCAACTCAGCCATCTCAGGAAGAGAGAATGTTGAGTAGCAGAGTGAGCAGTACACCAACAGAATCTTCATTTTGCACAGCCATCCATCTTTAAATACACACATTCACATCCAGCAGACTGTGGGATATGGCACAACAGAACTGCTACAGACAATCCAGGTGGACAAAGCTGGAGAGAGGTCACCCCCCCCCTCCCACCAGCTCTTTGTGATACAAACCAGATCACTATTCATTGACAACCAGGTCTTGGATCAACAGTGTTTTTCTATTCACTGACCTGGCGTTAAGGAGCAGCATTTTCATCCCAGAGGGCCTGTTGCTAAGGTTATCCAGGCTATTTGAGATGGAGGATCATCCAGGGCCAACTAACACTCTGTATGTCTCTTCCCTCTCCCTCAGTGATTGCCTCATTTCACATCTCCCTCTACCTATAAATTTTGCAACGACTGCTCCTTTGGCTGCTCCCCATCCCATGCTCTCCAAATATGCCATATTTGCTCTTTTGTTGTCACCAGGGCAGTTTAAAGAAAAAGACTGTTAAAAGCAAAGGGGAACCAAAGTGAAGCTGGCCTGTTCCACCCCCTGAAGCAGTTCCCCCAAGGAGGCAACCTCCTTTGGTGTCACACCTTTGGGGTGACCCCACTAGTGGCAGACCCCACCCAGGCAGCCCCTTATATCTCCTTTAGACAGGGGAGCAAGTGAAGGTTATGCTGTTTGCTCAGCTGCTGTCTCAATACGTGGGGACCTGGGGTCTGCTCCAGCAGGTACACTGATGGTCTTTCTCAGGCAAGCAGCAGAAAGGCAGGCAGGCAAGCAGGCAGGCAGCAGTTCCCAAAGAAGAGAGGCCACAGAAAGTTGATGGTAAGAGCTGTTGCAGATGTCTCTTCTTGGGACTCTTTCAAACGGGAGGAATTTCTCCCAACTCCGAATGAAGCCAATGCGGATTTATGTAAATTCGCTTGTTTAGCGAATTTACATGAACTCCTGCTCCATTCGGAAGAACCCCTGCTCCGTTCGGAATTACTTCCCATTACCCGAAAATAACCCCCTCCTGCCTGAATTTGCATGTGAAGCTTTAATTCGCAATAAAGTAAAACCCATGATTGCATTCGAATTGGCTTCCCTCTTGCCCAAATTTGTGTGCGAAGAGTTAGTTTGCAATAACATAAAACCCATGATTGCATTCAAATTGACCTTAAATTATACTTCAAATTTAGCCTCGTATGAAAGAGTAGTTGGTGTTGTGGAGATGGTGCAGAGGGGTGGGGTGGGGAGGATAAGTTCATTTCATCAGACGTTGGGAGGAAAGCTTCCTTAGACTGGTGTATTACAGGGAGGGGAGTGTGAAATGTAGCAGCAAAACATCTTGACATTGTGATAGGGTGAAAAATATTCCTGGTGGTATTTTTGCATATTGACAGACTTTCTATGCAGTTTGGGGGCAAAAATGTCTCAAAAATCATGCCATTCCTGGAAGAGGGGGGACTTTAGGAGCCACAAAAGTAGGTTCTGCAGGCCACATTTTCCACACTTGTGGTATAGGATCAAATGTAACGTATCCCCCAACCTGCTCACTTAATTCTTCAGGGCACCGATGGGGAACCAGTGGCATCTCTGGGAGGTGCCAGGGATGCGGAGTGCACTGGGTGACACCCCAGAGGAGGGGTGACACCCAATTGGACCTCCCTCCCCCTTCAGGGCAGGAGGGGTGAATGCATGCCCTTTTTGAATGCTCCATGGCCAGGCTTTCTTCCTGGGAGGTAGGGGGGAAAGACCTATGACAAAGCAGCAGGAGGAGTGAATGTCATATTTTACTTGAATCTTTGAAAGTGATGTTTGAAACAAACAGTACTTGTTCGAAATATTTAAGAACCACAATATCTTTGCAAGGCACACCTGTGCACATATATGTCTTCAGCTTTAATGCGAGTGAGGGGCCTTGAAAACAGCCCTAGCACAAAAATGTACTGTCCCCATGCCTGTCTTAAAAACAACAACATATATATATATATGGCATCATCTTATTTCTATGGCAAGAGAAATGGCTGAATTATGACCTCTATGTGTCTCTTATTAAAAATATACTTCACAGTGGTGTTCTTTTGCTTTTGCTTTGCTCACACAACATAATAGATCACTCACCTTTGTCTTCTACTGGTTTGTCTACTGAAGAGCACAAACCAGACTTGAGGAGGCTTCAAAGGACTTAGATTCATGCCATGCCATGCCATGCCATCTACTGTTTTAAGGCTGTAATAGTATACACCTTTCTGTTGTTGTTATTGTGTCTTCAAGTCATTTCCAACTTATGGTGACCCTAAGGCAAACCTATCACAGGGTCTCTTGCCACGATTTGTTCAGAAAGAGTTTGCCTTTGCCTTCCTCTATGGCTCAGAAATTGTCATTTGTCCAGTCTCCCATTGGGTTTTCATGGTTGAGTGAGGATTTGAACCTCGGCCTCCACAGTTGTAATCCAACATTCAAACCACTATACCACACTAGTTCTTTGCATGAGTGTAAATGTTACTGAACACAGTGGCTCTGAACCCTTGTGGAACAGGTTCCTTATAGTCTGCATTTATGTGTGTGCATGATGGCTTGCAAGATGATGGCTTGGTTGCCACTCACACCATGGCTGGCTATTCCTTTGGAGTGCTCCTGTCAGCCCATATCCAAAAGCTACATGGCTGTGGGTGATGAACATAGTTAGCCATGAGAAATGCTTGATGCTTGGTTACAGTTTTAATTACACCCCATGCATACATTTTGCCAGATTAAGTGAACTTCCATCACTTTCCTCTTTGAAGATCAAACTAAACAGAATGCGTACTTCCTCTAATTTCCTCTTGTACAATGGGATTTTCTCAAAGATACAGCTCTCAAACATGTTAATTAAGCTTGTGTTTATTTTCCCCACAGTGAATTATAGTACAAAACAAAGCACAGTAAGTGCAAGATACATTGGTGAGAAAAATCCTGTGCTATGACAAACATCCTTCTCCAAGTAAGGAAACATATGTTTTGAAAAATATGGTAATTGTATCATGTAGTTTACCCTAGAGATGTCTTCAGAGGAACACAAATGGATTTTAGAGGCGTGAACAGAAGCTGGAAAAGAGCCAGTATGCTGCTTAAGGATTTTCTATGTAGGTATTCATTTCAGTCACACTGGCTGTGTATATTCTTTGATGGCCCAAAAATATCACAGAAGAACCTCAAAGATTTGCACAGCAAGGCCAAGATTGTAGAAAAAACAAGAAAAAAATAGTTTGTGAATAGATGGACCAGATTGGATAACTCCCCTTAATCAACCAAGAGGGCACCCTGAAACCCCTAAACAGACAGATGCTATGGAGGGTCTACCACTTTACTGGAGACAGTTATAACTGTAGCAGTAAGATATTGACATTTAGCCAAGATGATCCCTAGGCTCATCACAGTAACAGAAAAATGGCAAACAATTCAGCCACAGCACTCTCTTGCCCCCAACCTTCCCCACTGCTTTTTTGGAGGAGTGTGCATTTCAGGCTTCCAACAGAAAAGTCCAGTCAGCAAAACAGAAAGGATAGCTTTGCAACAATCCAAGGACACTCCATTGCAGAAATGGAGGGGAAGGACATGCAGTACTTCAGAGCAAAGATCACTCATCACACATCCCACCTGCCTACTCAAAATGGCAAGCCTAAAATAGAGTTAATCAGAAACTGATCAAAGAGAGACTTTCCTAGCCTTTTAGAATGCATGTTATAGCCTTTTAAATGTAACCAGTAAACCATTTCCTCTTTAATCTCCAGCCCACAACTGCCTTCTGATTTTAGAATAAGCTGCCATGTGGTGAGCAGCTACTACACAGCACATAATGGGACTATCCCCACCCACGGTCACTTTTATTTTCCTTTCTATGTGGCCTTCATTATTCCACTGATCTTTTTATGTTGTCTTAACATATGCACTTTTTTGTATGAGAAATGAGGGCTCGGGTTTATTTTATATATATATATATATATATATATGTACACACACATACATATATACTTTTTGAGCATTTGTTTGCATCTGTCCAAACATGCTTGTGGCAAATCATTTTGTTGCTGTGCCAAACAAATTGGGGGTGAGAAGGAAGGACCCTGACACATTTTGATGGGTCTATCCGCACTAGACCACCGTCACAGTTTTAGACCATTTTAGCCATCGTGGCTCAATCCTATGGAAATCTGGGATCTGTAGCTTGTTGAGGAACTTAATCTTGTTGGTACGGTTCAAGGCAATGAATTGCCCCAGTGAACTACCAATTCTAGGATTCCATAGTATGATACCACAGAAATTAAAGTGGGATCAAACTGCTTTCACTGTTGGATGGTGCAGTGGTTAAATGCCTGTACTGCAGCCACTCACTCAAAACCATAAGGTTGCGAGTTCAAGACCAACAAAAGGGCTCAAGCTTGACTCAAGATTGCATCCTTCCAAGGTCGCTAAAATGAGTACCCAGATTGTTGAAGGCAAATTAGCTTATAGGTGTAAACCATTTAGACACTGCTTAGGTGGTATGAAGTGGTATATAAATGAAGCTTGTTTAAATGCCTTCCATGCGACTGCCTCAAGACCAATTTATATGTTATACTTGAGTCTAGCACTTTTTGCGTAAGCATTCTACATGTTCATGCTTATGTTTTAATGGGCTTAGCTCAAATGATGGACTATTATGGAATTGCTTTAACATGTCATAGATTAGGATGATTATACACAAACGTGCCACTACATGTGATATATGAATTTAAAGGCAATAGGGAAACAAATAGAACATACAAATAGGTTCACATCACATGTAAACTGGACCTTAGCTTAGGTTGTGCATGGTTTCCCTGCTAAATGGTATTCTAGATGGAGTGTTGAACTCCAATTATTGCCAATTGTTTAAGTATGATGTCCTCAAATGTGAACACAAAAAGAAAGGAAATTTGAAGGAAAGTACTGAAAAAAGAGAAGAGAAGGCGAGAGGAGGGAGAGATCTGAAGAACAGAGTACAAAGGGCCATACAGGCATATTATTTTCTATCTCTAGATAAGGGTCAAGGAGTGTGTATTCATCCAGGTTTTGTTGACTCACAATCTCCATCATCCCTCACCAATGGCCACCCTGTCTAGGAACCATAGCTTTGATAAGAGCCATAGTTCAACAATATCTAGAAGACCACACATTCCCTGTCCTTGTTGTAAGGGAAAGCCTTGAGACTGTGACAGGATAACTGTTTCGAACACAAGGAAAATCCTGCCAGCTGTGCCTTCTATTGTCATTGCAGCATTATACCCTGGCAACCCTTAGGTCACAAGGGACTGGGAGCAATGAGAGTGAAGAAGTGGTGTGCAGGGTAATGGAGTTTTACATATTGATTTGGTCTAACCCGTTAATTCTTCAACTACAGACCTCTAGTACTCTTTGTGAAGTAGTTAAGAAGCCTGTTTACTAAGGGTCAATAATGAATATAAAGGGACACTTTCAAAGTGCCTCACCAATTCCAGGCAGTGCTCGAGGGATATGCAAACACATGGCTCAACTTGAAATTATTTCAAATTTCTTTGAACATTAGTTTCAGATGTATTACAATAAGAACAGACTGCACAAAGTGTTTGTTATAGGCGGCATCTAATGTGTTAAAGATGTATTTTAGTTTGTCAGTGTTTCACTAGCATGTTGAGGATTAATCATTCTTGGAATCCACTGTAAGCCCTCTGAGGTCACAGCTTTGTAGAATCATGGAAGGGCAAGTGGATAAAATGAAGAGAAGGTTCATTTTCTGTCAAAGATAAGGATCATCCAGTCACCATCAACTTGCCATAGATCAGTCCAAGCCATACAAGTCATACATATAACCCAACAGGCATGTATCAAAAACCACTTGTTTGCAAAAAGTTCTGGATGGCTTAGACAAGCAAATCATAACATAACATAGCATAAAGAGGGGATCACAAAAGGTGTTGTACAGCTAAAGCAGTTGCATTCTGGACAGCATTCAAGAACAAGGCTGATTAGTATTTTTGATGCTACTCATCAAAGATACAAATTATAACTCATTTGCATCTTTGATGCTGTTTTATTATATTCAAGTTAGACACACACAAACATAGCCACCTTTTAATCTTACAGGGTTGATAACAGTTTTTCTGTGTCAAAAAAGGCCTCATAAAGTGGCCATGCAGGCAGCAGTGAGAACACCATGGAAACCTCCAATGAGTAAAGTGTAAAATGAGTAACCTGTAAAATGAGTTTTGTCTCCAGGCCAAATAAAGCCTTGAAAGGGAAGGTTTTTAAGTTGGAGCTTCATATGCTTCCCCATCTCAGGGCTAATCTAAACATGAGTGTAACACTGCAAATTGGTGCACATTTTCACACATTTACATTAATTATTAATTTTATTCACTTTCCTATGCAAATTTGCATCTATTCACTCTCCCTCTGCCAAAAATTTACAGCCATCTAAATGCATATAGTGTAAAGCAGTTGGGCATCCACATCTACAATAATGTGAATTTATGCAAATTTCTGAGGATACTCTGCTAAAACCCGCAAAACTTTTTCCTGTGGAGGAATTTTTCATGGCCCGCCCACAAAACGTCTGAACTCCTCTAAATCACATGTAACCAGATCACAATTTATTTGACTGGAACGAGGATCATATTTTATTCAACTGGAATTTTAAACCTGTAGACTAGTCCTCACAGACAATTAACTCCACCTTATTGCCTGCACTGATAGTCCAGCATAATAATGTGCATACTTCTAGTGTGGAAAGCACCATTTCGAGAAATAAGGTCCCATTTCAGACTTTCTAATTCAAAATCCCCCAAATCTGGCATGTTTAGTTCTGGCATAGGCCCAGTCATGATTCTAGGGCCTAGCATGGCTGCCAGCATATGTTGGACTAGTCAGGCGGTAGACTTCATAGAATCAGAGCCCATTGTGGAAGTCGTGGCAAAACCTCTTCTGGCCATCCTTCCATGTTGACTGTCCAGAGCACTCCAAGGTTGAAAAATCTTCCAGATCATTTCAGCTTCCAGGGACTAACCAGAATGAACTCCTTATAATAGAGATTCTTTAAAGTTACAGTTTTCAGAAAACTACAGGAGAATATGATAACTGTAAGCTATTGTTACATCAACAAAATTCTGCTAAAACAGTTGTGGACCCTCTCCATTCCCTTCTTCTCTCCCTCTCCTTTCTCCTCTCCTCTCCATCTCCTTTCCCCTCTCCTCTCCATCTCCCTCTCATGTGTCCACCACATACATACACATTCTTCACACACACAGACACACACACACCACAGTGAGTCAGCCCAGTGGTGTCACTAGGGGGTGTGGGGAGTGCAGAACGCACCAGGTGACACCCTAAGGGGAGTTTGACACCACTGCTCCTCAGACATCTGTATTTTGGCAGAAACAGTCTGTGCCATTTGCCTGTATCTCTTTAAAATGCTGAAAAGATGGCGTGAGTGGGTGACGGTCAGTGGGGTGAGAAAGAAGAGGCCTCAAATTTTTAAAAGAAATTTTAAAATTTAAAATTTTAATTAAAAAAATAAAATTAAACATTATTTTAACACATTACATTTTACCCATTTTTCACTTTAATCACATGAAACTATGTATATGTAAACACATTTATTCTGTGCATATGCTATTGTAATTTAAAGATCATTTTAATTTGGCCCATTGTTTATGTCACAACTATTACTGTTAGAGTCAGTGATATATAAGAATTATGATTTATGAGTAAATTAGTAAAGAAACATTACTAATGATGATTGTAGTATGGGACAAGGCCAGTGGGGTGTGTGTGTGAGACACCAAGAATTACCGCACCAGGTGACACAAACCCTAGTGCTTTCCTTGTCTGTCTTCCTGTCTCATCTTTTAACTGCATCCTTAAAAGTTTATCAAATATATGTTCATGAATTCCTAACTCTAGTAGGTGCCTAACCAATGTAAAACAGATATTCAGTTAGGGGAAATTTATACGGGTTTGCATGGGCTAACCCAGCAAAATGTTTTGAAACTGCTTTCGGAAGGACAAGCTCAAACTGTAAAGGTTACATAGTACAGCTGTCCCTTCTGATATGTGGGGGATCCATTCTGGACCCCCCCCTCCACAAATCAGAAAAATTGCAAATATTGGCGGCCCATTCTTTTTAATGGCTGTGCACTCTTGTGTATGGGCCTGCATGTGCACCACAGCATGTATGACATTTTTCTCTCCTGGTTTTCCATCCATGGAAATTCAAAACCACGAACGGGAAGTCAGAGAATCTGGAGGGACAACTGTATATCTTGCTCCCTAAAATAGCAAGAGACTGGGGATTAGGTTATGCAACAAGGACTGGGAAATGGTTGTTTACTTTAAAGAAGGCTGCACATGGCAAACAGATGCCTAGCCTATAGTCAAAACTTCTATCACACTTGTTAGCTTGATGGAATTTTCTAAGTATGTGTGCTTTGCAGTAGTGACTTTGAGTCTAAGAGTTCATGTCCCAGGGCTCCCATTCTCTTCAGATTCTGGTCTATCAGAGTGGAAGACAGAAATGCAGTTCTTTCTGTAAGTTGCCCTGGTCTTTGAATTTCTCCTTGAGTACTGGGAAAGGAAATTCTCCTTCAGGGCTTTTGCATTCTACAAAACCCTTCCTTGATAAAAGGGGAGAAAATTGAATATAACCCATAATTGTGAGCTTTCAAATGCAGGATCAATTTTAACATTCCACATCACAAAACAAGAGTCAATGTGATATAGTGGCAAAGCAAATGTGGTACAGTGGTTAAAGCACTGGACTGGGACATGGGAGCGCCAAACTCATTGCGTAACCTCAGGCCAATCCCCATTGCTCAGCTCACATGTTTATTATGAGGATAAAGAGAGTAGTAGAAGGAAGGCAGCCATAAATTCCAATCTGAGTACATTAGAGAAAAGGATGGGTATAAATGTGACTGATAAATAATAAATATTAGCACAATAATGCCTGGTAATTCTGTCTCCTACTGGTATGCCTTCTAAGGGAGACTCTTAAAATGCTTTCAAGTTATTATTCTTTTTATTTTTCAAGATTATACTACTGGATCAGTTTGGAAAATTTGCTCCCACAGTCATCTCAGCTGCTTTTAGTTAAATATACTGTATTTAACCAATGTAAACCTAATGTCAACACTTTGTAATTTCAATTATTTGAGAGAGCGAGAGAAATAGAAAGAGAGGATGCTTTGTGATAAATGCTGACTTGTATGCAAATCAGCATCTAATTGTATAGTACTCCCCTGTGGTTCTCTGCGTGTTGTAACTTTACAGATGTTCCCAAATCACTCCATGGATTATATAAAGAAAAGACAACAATTAAGGATTGTCTTGTTTAAGGTCCACATGCACCATTAGTTCCTGCCAGCTTATGTGCCTTCAATCAAGCAGAGATTTGATATACATCTGCTTCTTTTTTTTAACACCATCTTTCCAAGAGAAACAACATGATACTTGTTTGCTGTTTCTTTTCAGAATTAAGAAACACTTGTTTCTTTTGTTCACCAAACAATCATTTCATGGCTGGAGAACTGCCAGTTAGTTCTGCAGCTTGTCTGCAACCGAGGGATGTATTGCCTTGAGTAGGTGTCAGTTGTGGGTTGGATGGGAGCGCATCTGTTACTCTACAACTAGGGAGGAGCTATGTCTCCGCACAGGGCACTGATGGTACTATCTGGACAACAGTTTCAGCTCTGACAGATGAGACACTTTGCTAAGATCATAGATCAGAACTTGTAGATGCAATTTTTGTTTGGACTCTTAACTTCCAGAATCCCTCGTCATCATAGCCAGTGATGACGTTGGGTAGGGGTTTCTGGGGGTTGTAATCCCAAAAGTAACTTTTCCAGGCTCTGCCACTAATATTTCCATCCACTGAACAGCTCAGATAACAAACAATACCCTCCATTTTAATAGGCAATTTAGAGCAAAACCTGCTTCTTTGTTGTTAATTCAAGGGATTGGGTGCTAACTGGAAGATGCAATGACAAAGGTGGAAATAAACATCAACTTGGCTCAGCGCTTTCCAAATACCTTCCCTTTTTTTGAAAAGTGTCAAGATGTCTTTTTAAAATCCAGTTTTATTGTTTCACATGACTGCAATGAGTGATCATACTTTGTAAAATTTAAGAAAACTGGAAACATGCTAGATGTTCAGTTTACTCAAGCACCATTGGTAGCTTAGAAGAAGAAGCAGATGAATTCTTTGCAGGCCAGATGTTGTCAAGGGATGACCTCCCAATTCAGAAGGCCAGCTTTATGTAAGGGGACCCGGTTTGGGTAGATGGGCTGAGTGAGGCCTGAATGAGGAGAGAATTCCCCTATGCAGAATGAACAAGGTAATTCTGTCGGTTGGATTTGGCCCAAAGTCTAGAGGTTCCCTTTCTTACTCCAGAATTGGGTTGATGCCAGGCCTTTCCAAGGGTTCTTTCAGTGTCAAACACTAATACATATTACTGCTATAAAGGCAAAGGCAAAAGTAGTCTCTTGAAAATGAACATCTAGCTCTGTGGGGGGCAGTTGTTTGGGGAGACTTGTTAACTTCTGATGCACAAAGAGATTTTGATGAAGGAAGTTTCCAAACCAGCAACACCCTTCATCAGTGGTGGCAATAGTCCAGTCTCCCAGATGGCAACTCCCAGCATTCCTCACTCATGGTGATATTAGTACTAGAGTTGTTGGAAGATCTCATGGCTCTGCCAGAAGACTTCCTTGAATCCTCAAACTCTAAAACACCCGAGGAACTGGCTGCTCCTGCTGATCTTCAGGTACATTTGAAGCTGCATCCTTGGAGTAAGATAGTTGAGCTTCAGAGTCCAAAGTGGAAAGTGGACTCACTTCTGGTCATCAAGAATGATGCTTGGTTGGAGGTGTCTGACTGCTCAGTTACAAGAAGGTGTTCAAAAACTTTGTTGTGTCTGATTTGACTGCTTAAATTTGGACTGTATTTAACTTTGCCTCCTGGAACTTCCAGACTTGTTTGTAATTTGCAACTTGATGGATTGGATCTTGGACTGTTGTACAATCTCACTACCCAGAGCCTCATAATCCCTTATGATGCTCTTTTCTGAGGGTTGTGCCTTGCAGTATCATTGGTTCCAACATGGACCAAAAGGAAGGAGTAGAGGTTATTAGGCTTGACAAGTCTTGTCAGCCTCACTGTCACATCATGAATTTTTGATCCTCCCAAGACATTTTGACAGGCCCACAAACCATTGATTTTGTAACCCTCAGCAAGGAATCATCCACAACCACTGTGTGCCTCCTCCAAGGCTTAGTGGCAGCTGATTCTAACAAGATCTTCTGCACTGAAAAGGAACTCCAGGCTTCCCCCTCAAACCCCCACACTAAACACCCATGTTTTCTGAGCCTGTTCTCCAAGTTCCAGAGCCTGAGAAAGTTTCAAGAAATATGGGGGAAAGCAAGAAGTAATGCAGCTCTGCAAAAAAGGGTGTTAGGGGAGAGAAATAACTGCAGAGATGAAGGCAAATGGATCCATAATTGTTTGCTGCAATGTATGTGCAATGTTTGTTTTCTTGCTGGAATACATCACTAACTACACCTGCAGCAAGTGCACACTGTTAGCTCCTTTGGAAGAAAAGGTCAGTGCACTACAGCTATGTGTGGTGATTCTTCAGTGTACCAGAGAACAGGAGGACTTACTGAATGGAACACAGTGAGAACTGATCATACAAAACCAACAGGAAAAAACTGCCAAGGAAAATGAAAAAGGCTGTAAAAGTAAGAAACACTGGAGGAAATCCACGGTGAGGAGCAGACCATACAGAAGGAATTCAGAACCTTTCCAACTGAGCAATCACTTCCCACGTGTTCAGGAGAACAGCAGTAGTGAAGATTTGTTCATGAAGATTTCTTGGCAAGATTTGTTCAGAGGAGGTTTGCCATTGCCTTCCTCTGAGGATGAGAGCATGTAACTTGCCCAAGGCCAAGCTGGGATGTGAACCCTAGTCTCCAGAGTTGTAGTCCAACACTCAAACCACTATGCAGTGCTGTATAGAGGCATCTATGTGCTAGCTCTACAAGATGAATCATGAAGTGTGCTGTCTTCCTGGTGCACACATCTGAGATATCACTGACAATTTGTCAAAATGCTTCAGGAACACAGATCTATACCCCTTTCTCCTTATTAATGCGGGTAACAATGACACGAGCAAGAATACCTTCGAGCAGATCACTTCTATGAAGCTTTGGGCAGAAAGCTGAAACTGTTTGAGCCACAGGTGGCAAGTTCATCAATTATGACAGTGAAGAATAGAGGACCACATAAGGATAGGAAGGTACTAAATGTAAATGATTGGCTATGTAGATGGGAGAGTTTTGGCTTTGGGGACCATGGTCTTCACTCATTAAACAGAGGATTACTGGCTACAGGTGGGCTGAACTTCATAGCAATTGGGAAGAATGTCTTTGATAGCAGCATGGCAAGTCTGATCAAGAGGGCTTTAAACTAAGTTAATGGGGGATTGAACGTGATAGCCCAAACATCAATCCAAAGGCAAACTCTGCACACAGGGATTTGAATTCTAGAGGAGAAGGTGAGTGAGAGAATGTGATCCACAAAAAAAAAAATTAATAACTAAGAACAAACAAAGTTTCAAGTGTCTATACATCAGTGCAGGATTTGGGTAACAAACAAGATGAGCTTGAAGTCCCAGTGCAGGACATGCCATTAAGTGATTATTCACAAAAAAGAAACCAAAGCAGCAATGGTACACATGAAAAGGGCCTTGGGATTATTGTTGATCATAAATTGAACATGAGCAAGCAGTGTGATGCTGAAGCAAATAAGACACATGCTCTTTTAACCCACATTAACAAAAGCATAGTTTCCAAGTCTAGGGAAGTAATAGTCTGACAATATTCTGTACTAATAATGCCTCATCTGGTGTACTGCATTCAGTTTATTTTAAGAAGGATACATACGAGTTGGAGAAGGGCAATGGGAATGAAAAGAGATATAGAGAACAAAACATATGAGGAATAGTTGAAGGATCTGGGCATGTTTAGCTTGGTGAAGAGATGACTGGAAAGTGACATGATTGTACTCTAAATAGTTCATGGGCTGTCACAGTGAGGAGGGGGCATGCCTGTTTTCTCCTGCCCCAGAGGGTAAGACCAGGAGAGTAGATTTTGAATGAACACTAGGAGAAGCTTTTTGACAGTAAGAGTGGTTCAGGAATGGAACCAATTGTCTAGAAATGTAGTGGGGTCTCCTTCTCTGGATGTCCTCAAAAGGAAGCTGGACAGCTACTTGCTGAAGATGTTAGCTGGAGATCCTGCACTGAGCAGTGGGTTGAATTCAATTGCCTATGTGGCTATTACTATTACTCTATGAAATTTGTGAACATATTCTATTCCAGATGTATATTTCTATTCTAGATCAACTAGATCTAGAACTCTTGGTAGTTCCCTGATATCTGCTACTACTGTGTACATATCTGAACATAGTTGAGCCCCCCTGAGACTGCTGTTTCTCACATTTTGTTCCAAAGTTGCAGAAGGAAAACTCTAGATTTGATACAAAACAACTGTTAAAAATTAAAATAATTACCTGAAAATGCTGTACATGTTTCTCTCAGCTAATTAGGCAATCTGCCCAGGTGTTTAGCACCAAGACATCAACACCTTAATTGGAATGGCATTAATCAAAAGCAGAAGTCTAGCAATAATTAACCATGTTTCATTACCATAATCCAGTCCCTTTATTATATAAGATTCACAAATTACTTGAAGTATCACAATAACCTTGTTAATGATTATTTCCTGACAAAATTACAAATTAGCTTTTTAATTACATGAAAGCTGCAGATTCAAAGATTCTATATGGATCATTCTAATCACATATGAATTATTAAAAAGTAAGGGGAATACTGATAGTTTTATTTTTAAAAAGAAAAAATGAGGAAACATAATTTATGCTATTTCACCCTTTGTGATATGGGTCACAAGAGGCTGGATTACCATCCTCTCACCTCACACATATGAACATACGCCATGCTTAGTGTTGCTAGAGTTAAGCATTTTAAGCTCCCTTCTTGTCAATGAAGAATTATCCACATGCTTACATCTTTATCACCTAAACTAGTGAGGCTTAAAGAAACTGACCTTTTGTGGGATCGTGTCCCCACAGACTTATTTCCAAGTTCATAGTTTGATAAATTTTATTCAGAACTTGATCACACTGGTACATTTGTAGCTATCTTCTCTACGGGAATTGGAAGTATAATCCAATGGCAATCTGAATGCAATCATGGGGTTTCACGTTATTACGTGAAAGCTGATCGCACACATTTTTGGACAATGGGAAGTTCTTCCACACACAATTGTGGGATTTCATGTTATTGCATGAGAAACTATCACACACAATTTTGGGCACCGGGAGGCAATTTCGGGCAGTTTTGAACATGATGTGGTGTCAATATGCAATCACGTAAATTAGGTGAACTAGCGAATTCACTCAATTCTGAACTGGCCCCACTTTCATTTCTTTCGAAATTGAGAGAAATTCCTCCCGTGTGATAAACTCCTTTGTTCCATATTGGTCATTATTTTTAAATTTAGACTCATCTTCATCTACTTTTATTTAGAAATCCTTTGGTTTTTCTCTTCAACTTTCTGCAGCAGAAACTTTTTTTTTTTTTTTTGGAGATATCTAAACATTATTTTCATGCACGAAAAGGCTGCACTCAGCTCTTGTAGTTGAGCTGTAAATTACATGATTATAATATTAGCATTGATTTCCAGAACGCTGGCATGCTATTAAGTGATTATTCACAAGAAGGAAAACAAAGCAGGATTGAAAGCATTATAACAGTGTGGCCCAGTCTGGGGAACCACAGGGGTTTAATTCTTCAGACTACCAGAACAATTTGTATAGATGATCTTTATTTTTATTTGCTTTTTCAGTATGGAGAACAACTTTTCTCCTAACTATAGAGCTAGTTATATTTGGATGAGAGAACACCAATGAATATTTTGTGCTGCGGGATGTATTTCAAAGGAAGGAATGAGCAAAACCACCTCTGAGTATTCTTTGCCTAAGAAAACTGTATGAAATTCATTGGGTTGCCATAAGTCAATTGACATACACACACATAGCACAGAATCTGTAGTAACATAGATGCAGATCTGTCCAAATTTGATAGAAAGCAGAGGAGCCCTGCTGCATGGATTCTTGCTTGCATGATATCCTAAATAGAGGTTAGCAGTGACATACCAAAACTTACTCTCAGGCATGTATGGTGGTGCATGAACGGAGTGGCTAATAGACAACAGAGGTCTACAGGCAGGATTTGGTTATAGCAAATGCGAAGTGGACTCCTTCAGATGGGACAAATTTGTTCAGAGATTGCTAGAAGTTCTGGCATTGTTGCTCTAGTTCTCTTTTTCTTTTAAACATCCAAATGACATTTCTGTTGTCCAGGACTATTTTCTGCCATTTCCCAGTACCAACGGAATCATTTTATTCTCAGTGAGAAGAGATTTATTCTATTATTCTTCACAAAAAAGGCATTTTCTTTATAGAAAAAAAGTTTCCAGCACATTAAAAATTTTTTAACAATGAGGATAAACATGGTTAAAGTATTTATTCTCTCATAGTGAAAATAAAAAATGGTAAAAGTATTCATTCCCTAACAGGGGCAGTGAGAAAGGAAAAGGAAGCCATCTAAAGTTTTGCAGAAATACGAGAAATGTTTAGGGGCAGAATGAGGAGACAGCTTCACCAAGCAAAAGCTACCAAATGCTGTCTAAGCAGTCTCACCAGCTACAGGATTCTGTGCTACAGGGGTGGAGTGGGGAGGGAAACAGAGGAAAAAGGGTGACAGAATGGAGTTAACTTGAAAATGGGCATGGCTGGTTTGATGAAGCTCTGAGAAAGCAGACTCCACATTATAAAATGTTGTATGTAGGTCCTACTTAAATCATCTCTGTCTCTCATAAGAGATGAAAAACATGTTGCATAATGTTGCTGTTGTTATTGTTATTTTCCATCCACTTCAATTTATGGTGACCCTATGAATGAAAGACTTCCAAGACCCCTGATCATCCAATGCCTTGCTGAGGCCTAGCAAATTCAAGGCTGCAGTTTTCTTGACCGAATCAATCTACTCATAACGTGATCTCCTTCTTTTCCTACTGCCTTTCACTTCACCAAGCATTATTATCCTCTCCAACGAAACAAATCACATCATCTAATGACATGTCGAAAGTACCACAGCTTCAATTTAGAGGTGCAGAAAGACAGTAAAATTTCTCCTAAGTCTGGAAGGACTTTTACATGATAGGTTCATTATTTTTCACAAAACAAAACAGCTTTGAGGATCCTTACCCAACCAAGTGTCCCCTAGGTGTTTGGACTACCACCTCCCATCATCCCCGGACAGTATGGCAATGCCACGCTGACTGAGAATAGAAGCTGTTGACAAACATATCTGAGGTCATGAAACTGAAGAAAGCTGTATTAGAATGCAGGCACTTACATTAATGTGTTATTTGGATATCTTTGGGTATTTGCCCAATTCTTTATGTGACTTTCACAATAACCAGCTAGATAAAATGGGTCTGATTGTCATATTGGAACAACTCCTGGAGTTCCAGTTAAGGTTCTGTCATTTCTCTTAACAGTGCCAGTTTTCTAGATGCTGGATTACCAACTTGCACTGTGCCCTGCAACAGCTGTTGTTGTGAAATGATGTCAGCATGTTTACAGCTGGTAAACCAATAGCATCATCTTCTGCTTACAGGGGATAAGAGAGCAATCACAATGACATTATTGTTTGAGTTTTCTGAGTCATGAGGGGCTTCAGGGGTGCATCCCTTGCCTAAGTCTCCCTTGGAAGGAGGTAGCAGAAGGCTTCTGCACTAGAGAACATTTCTGTTTATTACCAAATGCACAATTCAGTAACAGAGCTCACAGCTATAACACATTGAAGTCTAGCACTCCCATACCAGTCATGTCAGTGGAATAGCCTGCACCCCAGAATTTTGGAATATTATTTTTAAAGTTATCTTAAAAATAGCTGTTACTTGTTACTTGTTACTGCTAGGATAGCACACTCTTAATATGTTATTTTTTTAGTTACATCATCATGTTTGTCAAAAAGAAAAAGATACTTCAAATAGAAAAAACACAAAACTATTCCAAATTGACTGCCAAAGCCAACGTTTTAGAAGTAACAAAGAAACATTGCTCCTTACTTGAAAAAAAAAACATGAAAATAACAATCCTCAAAAATGACACTATTATTCTCCTGTTGCCACCTAAAGTAACATGGTGTTGGTAATGCTGCCATCATCTGCTCTGCTTCACCCTAAGATACACCAAAGTTCAGAGCTGGTTCTGTTTCTCTGCCTTTTTTCTCTGTCATAACACTGTTGTTCCTTCAGACTTCCAGCTTAGATCATCCCCAGCTGGGAGAAAGGAGGGAGGGGTTCATTTAGATCTTTGCTGGCTATTGATAAACACAGCCTCTCAAGGCCTGTCAACTGATGTCTATAAGAGAAGGACAAAATCTGCTAGGCTAAACTGATCCAGTTTGTTTGACTGGTTCAGCAGTCAATCACAGAACCACAAGGTTGGAAAAGACCGTATGAAATCATCCAGCTCAACCCACACCTAGTAACATTTTGTAACATTACTTGAGCACTCCACTGATAGCAGAGAATTATGGTGAATGTGTAGCTGCTGCAGTGCTTGGATTATAAAGAAGAAATGCAGGGGACTCTCCTCCAAATCAACAAAAAAAACCCTCAATATTTCAAGAACTGTAGAGAAAATAATATTTCAAAGCATTTGGCAAGGTTCTGAATATTTTTATTAATTTGCAATGGTTTTTGGACTAAGCAATAAACTATCTATCTATCTACATTTTTATTAAGAATACCTGGGAACATTTCTGATAGTGTCACACCACTATTGCATAATACAGTCCTAATCTCATGGAAATTTCAAGAACAGGTGGGGAAATGATGATAATGATATGGTAATTATGATGATAATCATGGAATGCTTTGTTTTCATTAGACAGTGACACTGCCAGCCATCCTTGAAACCCTTTTTGATCCCAATTTTCCAGGTTCATTGCCATGAGAGTGATAGGGCAAATCAGATGAAAAGAATCACACATAACTGTTTGCAGAACTTGGACTTTATTAACTTCATAGACTTGCCATTCTGAATCTGCATAGAGAGATAGATAGGTATTGAAACATTTATTAAAAATAGTGTTATGGATTAAAACAGCAGGTAACTGAATAATTAAAATGCAAGCTGTGTAAAAACCCAACTAAAATCCAAATATGTCTAATGTATTCAATTCAGTAGCTAACTAAAAGCCCAAGAAAAACAATACTCCCAATACAATAATAAAGTACTGCAAAACAATTGGCAATTCTCAGTCAGCAAAACCGTGAGTTTTGCCTTTTTGCATCCTTTTCTCAATCAGGAAGAAAATTCTTCTAAATGTTTTATAGCATACATATAAAGTAAAATAGAAAAATACATTATAAACTTGTAACATTGTTGATCTGTTGCAAATTGAAAGAGCTTCCCCTGTTCCCACAGCATAGACCTCCAGAGGCTGAGAGTAGAAACAAATCCTGAGACACTCTGTAACAATGAAAGAAAATCATGCTAGGTTCAGTTGCAATGCTTTTTTAAAATTCTTTTACCTGTGTTTGCAACAGCAGATGCTAGTTGCTTCCATGCCAGTGCAGCAATAAATCCACTATGGTTTTTCATCTAAATATTAAAAAAGGCATTCAAGGTACTGAACCTGTTTGGGGAATAAGGGTCAGCCCTTCCGATAACTTCCTTCAAATCCAGAATAGACACATGCTCCATTGACATGCAAGCAACCAGCTGCCACTGGGCCCAAAACCATTGCCTTCTGAATATTCAGCTCCCACATTTTTTCTATTAAAAAGCATCAGCAATAGTATCCTTAGTAAACCTTTCCCCAAAACTGGATAGAGACTTGATGCTAAAGAGCTGGTTATTAGGTAGTTGTGTTATTGCAGAACCTAAGAGATTTGCTGCTAGTTTTAAAAAACCTATTTGGCTCTGTAGTGCTTTGTAAACTATTTTTGTCAAGTAAGGAGGAAAATGTAGGACAAGAAGTCAGTGATTCCGTTGCTCTGTGTACTAAGAATAATTACCTGCAATATTGATTAGTCCTTTGGGACCAAGCTGAATTTGAAAACTGCAGATGGAGAAATCCCAGCTGATACACGCACTACTTATTATGGTTCCTATGTTTAAACATCTCAGAAAAATGTACAATTAATGGCTCTGCATCAGGTAAAATGTGTTATCATACAGCAAGTCTGTTGCTGCTTGCCATCTTAATTCTGTCACTGAATAACAAATTCCAGAAGGGTAACCATAACAATCTGTGTAACAGTTACAGCAGGACTGGTCCTATCATTAGGGAGAGTAAGGCAGCTACCTCAGACAGCAGGTTTTGAAGGGCATCACCTTTTTTTTTTCCTTTGGCAGATGCAGGGAAAGATGTTCATGGTATTTTCTATTTCATGTGCCAAAATGATCTGGCTGGGTTTGCCTTGCTTGTGATGTGTGCACGCGCGTGCATTTGCATGTCCACATAATGTGTTGCTCCACATCTGGCAGCAAAATGTTTTGAGCCCCAAGTAAAACAAACAAAAAAATAATCCTGTAGCAGCTCAAAAACTACCCGATTTACATTTGTTTCTGCTTATGTAGGCTTAAACAAAAGCAAAGAGATTTGGCAGCTACGTAGTAATGTTTAGTCCAAAGGAAGTTTTTTTAAATGAAGGTAAATCACATGTAAAAGACTGCAGTTCACAGTAGAATCAGGGCATCCCAATGTTAGTAATGCCAATAGCTGCCCCCAAAGAGTAAGTTTCATTGAAGTCAATAAGACAGGGCTGTGGACCATGTGGCCCTCTGGTTGTTTCCAGGCTGCAATTCCCATCAAACCTAGCCAGCATGGCTGTGGATGATGGAAGGTGCAGTCCAGTAACCCAAGGTCATCCAGTGGCTTTCCATGGTCAAACAGAAATTCAAACCCTGGTCTTCAGAGGCATAGTCCTGCACTCAAACCACTACATCATGCTGGCTCTCAATCCAAGGAATGGTGCCATATTTGTGACCACTGTTTCCAATTTTTTTTTCTTTATTCATGGAAACTTACCATGGATTGGTAGCTGATGGATCATGAACAACCACCATGGACTACCAATTTTAGTAGCCTGTTTTAGATAACCAGACTCCAAGCCATTTAAAGCTTTAAAGCTTAAAACCAGCACCTTGAATTGGGCCCAGAAAGAAGCTAGCAACCAATGCAAATGGCTTGCAACAATGAAGAGCCGAATGGGACTCTCCAGGTATTCCTGGATTGCGGACCAGAGCATTCCTTTTGTCATTGGCTAAGCTGACTGGAGCTGATGGGAATTGCTATCCAACGACATCTGAAAGCCTGCACTTTGTCCAACCCAGCTTATGATTTAAAATCATAAATAGCATTTTTAAAAGCATATCAAATAAACTGATGCAAAAAATAATATTTTTAACCACTTCTAAAGCTCCCAACATCTATAATAAGATAAAGGCCTAAGAATGACTTCCTTCTTTCTATAAAGAGGTTTCCTCTAGCACCTTCAAATCGCCTGTCTACTAAGTCATAAATTTCACAGTTTTCTTAGGCAAGGAATACAGTGTTTCCCCAAAAATAAGACAGTGTCTTATATTAATTTTTGCTCCCAAAGATGCACTAGGTCTTATTTTCAGGGGATGTCTTATTTTTCGATGAAGAAGAAGTCACATTTATTGTTTAACAAAAAATGGGCATGCTTCCAAACAAAAACTTTGCTAGGTCTTACTTTCAGGGGAGGTCTTATATTTAGCAATTCAGCAAAATCTCTACTAGGTCTTATTCTCTGGGGATGTCTTGTTTTAGGGGAAACAGGGTACTCAGAGGTGGTTTGCCACTGCCTTCCTCGCCAAAGAAAACTACAGAAACAGCACCACCTACAGGCCATACTGTACTACAGCATTAATTTGAAATGAGCTTGCTTTACAAACTTTGGTTTAATCCTGTATATCCGACCCTTCATTGGGGCAGATTTCAATATTTTGAATGGTGAAGCAGCAGAAAGAAGGACATTCATCTGTCCACATCTTCATTGATTTACTTGTCCAAATCAATCCCATGTCAATCACCATGGAAGGAAATAATGGACTGACAGAATTTAATTACAGATGTAATTTGTTATTAATCTCTTTAATAGCACACTCCTGTATAGTCAGAAGCAAACTCCATCTCTTTCAGAGGGGCCTAATCCCAGGTGTCACAGGAGGTCTAGGATTACAGTCTCTTATTTTCTCCTAACTTTAGCACACACACACAAATTGACAAAGCTGACTGTTCATGTTAATTTTGACACAATTGCCCAAATTAAAGACTAGCCCTCTAATACTTTTCATAGAGGAGAAATATAACTCTAGTGTCCACCACCACCACCACCACCACCACCACCACCATCATACCACTTTTTCCCAGGTTAAAAAAAATACAGATAACATTCCACATCATACAAAAATTAAAATATAATTAAACTATCAAAAGAATTAAACACAATTCAAAAGCATACCTCTTACAAACAACAAACACAACATTATTTAAACCCTTTCGCAATGAACAGTCAGTTCTCAATGGCCCACCAAAATCTCTTTGCCTGCCTAAAGAAGGACAGGGAGGAGGACAAGTCTAGGCTCTCTAAGAAGAGACTTTCAAAGCCTGGGCACAGCCACCAAAAAGACCCTTCCCTATATTCCTACCAGATGTACCTGTGATAAGGGTGTGACAGAGAAAGGGACCTTCCTGAATTTCGCAAAACCTGGATAAACTCATATAGGAGAATATTGTCCTTCAAATAACATGTACTTAAGCTGTATGGGTTTTATAGATCATAACCAGCAGTTTGAATTGTGTTCAGGAATCGACCAGCAGTCAGTGGGGATGTTGAAACAAAGAAATTCTATACTCCTCCTAGTCAGCTCCAGTTAACAATCTGGCAGATGTCTTTTGGACCATACTGAGTTCCTGAACACCCTTCTAAGTCAGCCCCAAGTATAACATGTTACAGTAATCCTAATGGAATATACAGGTATACCTTAGTTAATGAAGGAGATACATTCTTGGGTATTACTTCCATAACAGCCACCTATATTAATGCAGTGATCATATCAGCACACGTTTGTTTCTTGTTTTGCAAGATCCAGAACTTATATTGTAGCAGGTAAGATAGGTGGATTCAACCACAAGGACCCACTGGCAACCAGAAGACATGGAGATTTTATTGACAACACCGGGACTCTTGTACCTCTCGATGCAAAGAGACCTCAAACCCTGTTTCTACAAAAACTTTTGTAGGCACACAAAAACAGGAAACTCAAACTCGTGTTTACATTTTAAGAAGTATAATACAGTACAGTATAATCTGTTTAGGAATTGTTAAAGTTTTCTCTTTCCTTTGTTTTGGTACAAACAATCCTGGGCACTTTGACCCAAATGTATAGTTAGGAGTTAGGAGTTAGGAAAATCATTCAGTAATTCCAACAAGTTATTTACAGTTGTTATCATTTGTGAGACCTCAGCAGATGTTACTGGAACACAGAGAATGTTATGATATTCAAAGAACAAATGCACACAGTACAGTACAGTACAATTTAGTATTCTAATGCTGACGCAAGTTAGTAAGAAAGAAATTGTTCTCCATGATTCTCTAGTCCCTGGAAAAGCAATCATAGACAATCATAGTTAAGCAGTTTTCAGATGCATTTCTTCAGCTATAGGCTACTGACTACTTAAATATCACCATCTTGTCTAAATATTAAATATTTAAAAGTGGGCTTTGAAGATCATCAAAGCTGGAGACATATGACTGTGAAGTCTTTTAGAGCCAAGCACATGGTGACAATCTTTCTTATATAAAGGCCCAGTTAGAAAATATAAGGAATATACACACGGTGGGACAACCAGGAACCAAGAAGGTTCTTTGCCACACAATCTCTGCTTAGTCTGTTATTCAGATTCAATTGTTTACAACTATTGCTGCAACTAACTAAGAATCCTAAACTGTCTACAAGAGTGGCAGATTATGATATGGCTTTCATTTTTTAGCTGAAAATGCAGAGTCAATACGAAAGAATTCATCACATGTGAACATACTGGTCGGCTTTCTGTTGCAAATTAAGGCATCTTGGGAAATGGTAGCAAAGGCTCATGGGAGTTGTAGTCTGTGTTCTGTCAGAGCATTATATTGAGTTGTCTTGAGGTTTCAGCCCTCTGTCCAGGAGGGATTCCCATATGTCCTCCATTCTTGAGCAGAGGCCCCCCTTTTCCAAGTTGACCAGGCACGTCCTCCTTTGCCAGGACACGTCCTACTTTTCCAGCCTTCTTTTTGAAGAGGAAGCAGGAGGGCCAGGCGTGCTCTGGCCAGGCTCTGGGGGTCTCTTCCTGGCTCCTTCCCTCCCTCCCTCCCTCCCCGCTGCCTTCCTCCTCCCTTTGGCTGAGAGAGTGTGACTTGCAGGGAGGAAGGGCAGCGGTGGTGCTCCAGGTCCTCCTGATGCTGGGCCAGGGCAAGCTGGAAACAGGAGGAGGAGGAGGAGGAGGAGAGGGACATGGGGCCCCTCTGCTGCCCTGCTTCCCCGCAAGTCACACTCTCTCAGCCAAAGGGAGGAGGAAGGCAGCCAGGAGAGAGCCATGGAGCCTGGCCAGAGTGTGCCTGGGCCTGCCTTCTCCTCCCCCCTTCGGCTGAGAGAGTGTGACTTGCAGGGAAGCAGGGCAGCGGAGGTGCTCCAGGTCCCTCCCCTTCTCCTCCTCCTCTTGCCAGCTTGCCCTGGCCTGGCTGAGCGCCTCCAGTGCCCTGCTGTCTCCCTAGAAGTCACACTCTCTCAGCCAAAGGGAGGAGGTGAAGGAAGGTGCAGGTGCACTCTGGCCGGGCTCTGAAGGTCTCTTTTTGTCTTGGCACCTTCCCTCCCTCCGCACTTGTATCGCTACCTT
Organism: Urosaurus nigricauda; assembly: GCA_034509955.1. Classification (NCBI taxonomy): domain Eukaryota; kingdom Metazoa; phylum Chordata; class Lepidosauria; order Squamata; family Phrynosomatidae; genus Urosaurus; species Urosaurus nigricauda. The sequence goes on from JAOEGL010000003.1 coordinate 70,498,265, forward strand.
TAAATGGGCGCTTTAAAGATACAGAGCCCCATTTAACCGTTCAACTACACCTTAGCCTTTAGATGCAATAGGGGTGCTTTTTACATTGGCTAAAAGGGGCGGTCCAAACTCGCCCCTTCTAGCGGCGAGATGAGGCCTAGGCTGCCACACGGGCAGCCCCAGAGGCCTCATCCCGCCGCAACGACCCGCCGCAAAAAAGAGCTCCGGGATCGAGCTCTTTTTTTGCGGCGCGGGAAGGGCGCGATTGGCGCCCTCCCGCGCCGCCAGAGCGTCAAAACGTGCGCAGTGCGTCAAAACTCTGCGCACGTGATGACGCTTGTACGGCGCCACCGTGTAGACGCCGCCATGCGTTTTAGGCTTAGGGAGGGTGTAAAGGCTACGCCCTCCCTAACCCTAAATGCGGGCTTTTTAGCCCTAAAAGCGCCTTTTTTTGCCCGTGTAAAACGGGCCAGCAATGCTGCACCCTTTTTAAAAAAGTAGTGGGGAAATCAAACTACTTTTTAAAGGCACTTCTTCTCCCTTAAAACTCCAAAATAGTGTTTTCATGGCACACTTTCCATTTTTCTCATCTAAAGGCTGGGTTTTCATGCAGCCTTCAACACACCTCTTTTTGCCAATGTAAAATGGGCCAGCTCCTTTTTAAAGCACTTCTTCTCCCTTAAAACTCCAAAATAGTGTTTTCATGGCACACTTTCCCTTTTTCTCATCTAAAGGCTGGGCTTTCATGCAGCCTTCAACACACCTCTTTTTGCCAATGTAAAACGGACCCATGATTCTCTAGTCCCTGGAAAAGCAATCATAGACAATCATAGTTAAGCAGTTTTCAGATGCATTTCTTCAGCTATAGGCTACTGACTACTTAAATATCACCATCTTGTCTAAATATTAAATATTTAAAAGTGGGCTTTGAAGATCATCAAAGCTGGAGACATATGACTGTGAAGTCTTTTAGAGCCAAGCACATGGTGACAATCTTTCTTATATAAAGGCCCAGTTAGAAAATATAAGGAATATACACACGGTGGGACAACCAGGAACCAAGAAGGTTCTTTGCCACACAATCTCTGCTTAGTCTGTTATTCAGATTCAATTGTTTACAACTATTGCTGCAACTAACTAAGAATCCTAAACTGTCTACAAGAGTGGCAGATTATGATATGGCTTTCATTTTTTAGCTGGAAATTTAAAATGCTTAAATTTGCTAGACTAGCGTGGATGCTAGATTAGGCTAGTAGTTAATGTCTGATTTATGATGCCATTTATGATGCCTTGCTTACTGCTTTATTCATTGTTTCATCATAGTCTTTTGTGCTAGTCACACTGTAACTGCAGTAATTATTATGCTTGATGCTACCTTTATCATTTTTAGTAGTCGTGCTTTAGTTATTGTATGATCTTCTTGTTAGACATATTGTAATGATGTATTTTTTATTACTACTACTTCATATTTTATATTACTCACTATTTATAATTATGTATTGCTTTTCACCATCCTGTCAATCATTTCAATAAATTTTAAAGCTGCAATACTTTTGAGTGGACTATAGGATCAAAGATAATTCTCCATAATCATTGGAGCTATATACCAAGAGTGGTATAGAAAAAGAACCCAGAGTTTTCATATTCTAGCCCTGGGTCATTTTGTTGTTGATTCACTACTTTGACTCAGCTGCATGGGAACTTAAAGGATCTGACTGCCCACACATATAAGCAGAAACAAGAGGCCCTTCCAGATGGAGCAAATGTCTTGGGAGGTGGTAATATTTTTTGCTATACATTCCCATGGGGAAGGGCATTTCGCCAGTCACATGATATTATAGGTTATTTTGTTCCTAACCAAAAGTTGAGGGTTCTTTTTCAATCAAAAAATATATTTGGTCATCACATGAATCATTCTCCTTCCTGTTTCTGTCTTCTTCCCTATTTTTCTTCTCCTTCCCCTGTGGCTCTTCTAATGTTTTTAACATTTTGAAAACACTCTCTAGAGCCTTAGCAATAAAGCAATAGGTTATTGTGATCAAAACAGCTTGGAATTAAGGCTCTATGGCACTATGATTCCACTTTAATAGCACTTTAGCACTTTACATTTCTATACTGCTTCATAGTAAACTAAGCACTCTCTATGTGGTTTACAATGAGTTAGCCAATTGCCCCCAACAAGCTGGGTACCCATTTTACCAACCTACAAAAGGATGGAAGGCTGAGTCAACCTGGAGCCCTGTGGTTCAAACTTATAACACTGTTGCTGAAGTACCGGCATTTAACCATTGCCCCACCATGGTTTCATCCTATGGAATCTTGGGATTTAAAGTTTAGGGAGGAGTCTTTATCATCCTTAGCCAGAGACTAAACTACAAACTTCAGCCTCTGGCCAAACGACAAACCTCAGGAATTTATAGGAAGCAGGCATGGCAGTTAAGGTGGAATCACAGCACTATTACACTGTATTGTGTAATACAAGAAATTCCTAGTAGTAGCAGCTATCAACCTTTTGAGATATGCTCTCAGATTCTTTTACAGATGATGTTATTCCTAGGTCTGAAGATCGTTGAATTGGTGGACAATATTATGTGGATATATATATATATATATATATTGTGTAACATTTTATTTTTTCTTTTCTTTTCTTTTTTTTCCTTTCCTTTTTTTCATATTTTGTTTGTTCTCTTTATGGTTTGTATTTAACGTCTTCAACGATTGTATGTTTTTGAATGATATCGGATGTATTTTTAAATGCTATCTTAATAAATACCAAAAGAGAAAATAAATTCCTTATTTTTCATCAAAGAAAAAGAAGAATTAAAAAATCAAGTTGGCATTTTCTTTGCAGAAAATAAGTTTCCAGCACATTAAAAAAACATATTTGAAAATGATGTCTGTGCGATGGGGTCAAAAATGGTAAAAGTACTTGTTCAGACAGTGAGGATAAAAACGTCAAAAATATTCATTCCCAAACAGGGCCACTGAGAAAGGAAAGGGAAGCCATCTACAGTTTTTGCAGCAATACAAGGAATCTTTAGGGGTGACACATAGAGGTGGGTGAAAATTATCCACAGATAAGGGGACAATTAAGGTTTAGCCATAAAAGCCCCAGAAAACCCTGCTCCATTAGGATTGCAGCAGTCCGTGTAGACAGAGCATTGCTTATGTGTGAATAAGCAGCTTGCCCAGCCATTGAACACAAAATTATACAGTCCCTAAGCTCATCAAACCGACTTTTTAAAACTTTTTAATTTGATTCTAAATTAATGAAAAAGGCTATCAATTCTGAGGAGAGACTAAAAACCTCTGTAAATTCCCAGATACTAAATAACAAGAGAGAGTACCCAGGAGAAGGGGAAGAAAGAAGTTCTAGTTTTTAGCTAAAACTTCATCAAGTCAGAAAACATAACAGGAGGTTTCTTTGGATGTTGAAGAGGAAATCAATTTAATTAAAGAAGAAAAAGAAATAAATATTGAGAACAAAGACTTCTCTTACAGTGAGGAAATAGTCGTTGTTGTTGCTGTTTTGGAACAGGAGATAAGAGAAAGGATTGTCTGACATGATCTAATTGCTGGGGAAATTCGAAAGGGACTGAGTTGAGCTATTTTGCAAACTAGTACCACCGGTATCAGAAGAACTGTGGCTAAAACGTATGGTGAAATATTGCCACCCAGTGGTCAAACAAAGTTTAAATTTGTAAAGAGATTTTTTTAAAAAATGTCAGAACTAGAGATACAGAAACAAAGACTTCCAAAACAGAAACAATCCAGTTTGAGACTGGTTTAACTGCCCTGGCTCAGTACTAAAAAATGCTAGAATTGTACTTTATTGTAGCACCAGAGCTCTCATATAGAGAAGGTTAAATGTCTCACAAAGCTACAGTTCCTAGAATTCCCTGGTATTGAATGAAAACAGTTAAAGCAGTCTCTGGGATCAAGCAGACCAGCAGCTGGGAGCAGCCTCTGACCACTCCAGCCCTGGTTGCTCCCCATTTGGCATGGCACCGCAGTGACCAGATAATACGTTTCCGAGCCCAGCCACCACTGTAGTCCACAATGGACTTTTGGCAGGGAATGCTTTTTTGTGCTCCCTTTGCAGCTGGATTGGGGCTGCCTTGGACAGTCATGGCATGGCTTTGGTCCAATCTAGGGGCGTAAGTTATCTGTATGCCATGTCCCTGGATCTGCCCAAAAGCAGCACTTTTGACCCATCTGTTTCAGGCCACAGACTCGATTATTTATGCAGTGTGTTTTGGAATACAGAAAGCTACTGAAGCAAGGATACCATCAATTTGAAATAAATGCAGAAAATGCAAGTTTCTCAGAAATGGCTTCAGGTGATGGAAGAACTGATGGAAGAAACTAGAGCTAAAACAAGAGATTGGAAGATTGGTCAACTGCTTAAGGAAACAGTTGAACAAATGGCAAAGGAGGTAAAGCAGATTAATGAGATAGTTTAAAAATCGGAGTTTAAGGAGTTTATCACATAATGGGAATTGGAAGTATAATGCAATGGCAATCTGAACGCAATCATGGGGTTTCGAGTTATTGCATGAAAGCCGATCACACGCATTTTCAGGCAATAGGAAGTCCTTCTGAACTCAATCATGGGGTTTCACATTATTGTGTGAGAAACGATCACACACAATTTCAGGCACTGGGAGGCAATTTCGGGCAGTTCTGAACGCGATGCAGTGTCAATATGCAATCACGTAAATTCGCTGAACTAGTGAATTCACTCAATTCCAAACTGGCCCCACTTTCATTTCTTTCAAAATTGAGAGAAATTCTTCCCATGTGATAACAGCCTAAGACTAAAAGTATAGTTAAAGACATAGATAAATATCTGGACAGTTTGGCTTTACTGAAAATGAGAGAAAAAGAGCATTGTTTGACATTTAGATTGATTCTGAAAACCCCACCAAAAAAACTTCAGAAAGAAATTGGTCAATGCCTTTGTTGATTTTTTTTTATTTTTATTTATTTATTATTATTTTTATTATGGAAAGGAACATGTAGATTTTGAGATGGTTAGAATTTAAAGGACCAGCTCCAGATTTGTAAAGATGTGAAATTTACTAAGCGAGTAATTGTTCATTTATATAAAAAATCAACAAGTGATTTAATTTTGCATAAACTTTTTGAAAGTAAATTGAGGGTGGAAAGAAGAGAGATACTGGTCTTGAAGGAGATACCTACAAGAATTCTAAAGAGAAAAGACTACAGCTTCCTGGCAGACAAGCAGAAAATAAAAAATATGGGAAAATTTGGAAAGACTTTCACTTTTAAAGATCAAACATTTTGAATAGATTCTGTTCAGAAAGCAAACAATTTTTTGAAAAAATATAAAAGGGAATTTGAGGAATTTCAAGAAGACAAAAAGGAGGACACACTGAAAGAGCAAGGGCAAGAACAACATCAAGATGAGCAAATTTCCACTGGATGGAGGAGATCAAGACTTAGGACTATAGCTTTGATCAGAGGATGAAGAGGATGGAGTGTTAGTGAGCACCACAGGCATGAATTTAGCTGAATAGATAACTAGACCAAGGATTACAAATGTCTTTCCCTGAATATAAATGTCACTAATGCTCCATTAGAGGAGGGAGATATATTCATTTCAGTGGAACCTCAGTATCCATGGGGGATCCATTCTGTCACACCTCCATAGATACCAAAATCCGTGGATGCTCAAGTCCTCTTGTTCCCACTGGTGAAGCGTGCACATGGCAGTGCTATCATTAGGGACAGACCCCATTGTTCCCAATGGCAGCATGGGCATGCAGCCCCGCTACCATTACAGACAATGGGACTTCAGGCAAGCCTGTCATCCCCAATGGTGCACATGCACACAGCTGCACCACCCTTATAAATATGTCCCTAATGGCAGTGTGGCCACATGTGCATGGTACCACTGGGGACAACGGGGGTTATCCTGAAGGATGGTGTGGCCATATGCATGTGGCTTCACTGGGGACAACACGAGCTTGCCATCTGCAGATGCTTGATTCTACAGATGGCAAGTCCATGGTTATTGAGGTCCCGCTGTATTTGGAAATTTTTTTTAATCAGGGTGTAATTTGTTTTGAAGAGATGCATATACAAAAAAAAAAAAAGAGGTGATTTCATATATGCATCATCTTTTGGGACTGGGATTGGTTGAACGCAATGGCAGATATGTGATGGCCCAAGTGGACACGTGTTTTGGACCTCTTAGAATAAGGAGAAGTTTTAGGTGGAGATTGAATGAGACTATCTTACAAAATGAAAAGTTAGTAGAGAGCCTTATGAAGAAAAATGAAGGATTTTTTTTTAAGAATAATTTGTATAAAAGTATTAGAATGATGTAGGTTACAAGTAAATCATGTATGAGAGGATGTTTTTTTCAACATAGTAGTGATCTTTTAAAAAGAGGCAAGAGAAGATCCAATTGATTTTGGAGGAGATACTTAGGGCTAAACAGATGGGCAAAATAAAGCAGTTTCAGGGTCGCCGGTAATTCCGAAGGCATCGGAGATTGCTTGAACTGTGCACTTCTGTTTGTTTACATCAACACTTTTGTAACTAAGGAATAAGACAAACAAAGCTTTAATTATATTCCAATATTTATTTCTTTATTTTATAAATAAACTTCATTCATGTTTTGAAGTACTGCTTGGCCTCTGTTAAACTATTGAAACATGCTATCAAAGATAACAGTGCCTCAGCAGGAGATAAGTGGTGGGCGAACAAGAAAGTGTTCATCACTACAGGTCCCTCAATGTAAAGGGACCTTGTTTGGAACCGCTTTATTAGCTGGGAACGCTTTTGCAATAGAGTGCTTTGGCAATCAATTCTATCACCAAAAAAGAAAAAAAAAATATTGGGCTCTTTTTCTCCTCCTTCTCCTCCCGGGTCCCCCATTGCCAGGGAAATCTGCCACCATTTCCCGGTGTTGGCGGGGCTTCCTTGCTTTCCCCTCTCCTCCTTCCTTCTGCGGGAACAGTGTCAGTGGTGCAAGAGCACCGTCAGAAGGCCTGCCAGCCCTGGGAGCAGCCCTCCAGAGCAGCCCTCTGGAAGACAGAGGCAGCGGAGGTGGCGGTGGCTGTCGGGGCTTGTTGGATGTGCCTCCAGCGTGCTTCTGTCCTCCAGGAGATGTTGGAGGACAGAGGCATGCCAGAAGCACGTCCAACAAGCCACGACTTCTCAAGCCACTGCTGCCACTGCCGCCACTGCCACAGGAAGGATGGACGGAAGCCGCAATGGGCGACAGAGAAAGATCTGGCCCCCGTCCTCCCGGCCTGGCTTTCTCCTTCCACCCTGGCCTCCTTCTAAGGTTGGCCTACCAGGGCAGAGAAGGAAAGGAGGCTGGGCAGTGGAGAAAGATCTGGCTGGATCCTGAGGAAGAGGAGGAAGAGGAGGAGAGGGCCAGCATGGAGCCCTGACAGCCTCCACCGCTGCCGTCACAGGCCCCTCAAAGCCACCAGCAGCCAGGTAGGCAGGCTGGCAGGCCAGCAGAGAGAGGGAAGGAGGGAAGGAAGGCTGATGGAGGAAGCAATTCTAGGAAAAACTGGGAGGTGATGCCCTAAACAGAAACAAGCAAGTGGGAGAACAAAAAGTTTAGGGGGAATGAATTTAGAAAGCACACAGTGATCTAAAAGAACAACAATGTATTTACTTAAATGTTAAAAAACACCTAAACTGGCCGGTGAGCCAGTCAGTTCTGTGCTAGGTAAACTGCAAATCGCACAAGTAATAATTCCCCTGTGTCTCATAACATGGGAAAAAAATGATACAATTGGAAGAGACACATCTGAGGCTAAATTACAAGGGATAATACAGTTTGTTCAAGACAAATAAAAATACCAAAAATGAAACCAAAAACTGCAAGTCACACAAGTAACAATTCTCCTGTGTCTCATAATATTGAAAAAAAGAAAATGTACATCCAGTGCAAAGAGACAACACCGAGACTGAATTACAGTGGTCCCCCGGGTTACGAATACCCCGGGGTACAAAAACCCCGGGGTACGAAAGAGCCGGGGCCGCAAAAACGGCCCCAGCTTACGAAAAAAACCCCCGGGATCCGAAACAAAAAACCGGGCTGCCCCTTTAAATTTGATGCGCGGTCCGGCAAATAAAGCGATCCCCCGGGTTACGAAAATTTCCGGGTTACGAAAAGTAATCCGCAACGGATTACTTTCGTAACCCGGGGGACCACTGTACATTGGATAACGCAGTTGGCTCATTACATGTAAAAAAATCATAACCAAGACCAAACGCGTTTCGACGGAAGCGTCTTCATCAGTGGTCATACATGACTGTGGAAATAAAATGAATAAATCTGTATCTTTTGCTCATATATCATCTGATAATGCCATGAGCCTTGAGGATAGTAGGAGTGAGGCCTCACTTAATGCCAGCACTGATGACTCCATGACTTCGACAGCCCCATCCTCTACATCATCTTTTTTATACGCAAAACACAACAGCAACACACACAATATGAGAACAAGACAAGACACCAGACCCACCAGATTCCCCAGCAAATGGACTCTAAAGACCAGGAGATAGTTAATCTATCTACAAGGGAATTCACCCCTTATCAACTTCAGGTCCTGAAAAAAGGTTTATCTTTTGTTCCTACACCTAAAATTAATCATTTTCAGTCCATGGTTGAGGTACAGAGATTATTTAGAAAAATCAAAATTGCAGACTTTTTTGGTATGGAGCAGATTGATAAGAGGAGTGAGGCCAACAATTTTAAAGCGAAATCCACCTTTAATCCAGCCACTACTAATCATAACATCTTGGCATTTGAGGACATCATCCTTAAAGAACTAACAGCCATCAAGGACCAACCACCCAAAGTCTGGCATAATCTATCAAGACTGGAGAATTTGGCGCTTAAAGAACTTTGCCAACTCCATGATGTTGTCTTCAAGCCGGCGGACAAGGGCGGAGCAATAGTAGTTTGGGGAATGCAAGAATACATAGCTGAGGCCCATAGACAGTTAAACAATTCTGTACATTATGCTCCATGTGGTTGTGATCCCTCCAAAGAAATTAAAAGGTCCATCTCGGATGTAGTATATGAGGCTCTAACCAATGGTTATATTAGTAAAAATACATATGATTTTTTATTGGAATCAGAGGATCGGGTACCCCTGTTTTATTTGCTACCAAAAATACACAAGAAAAAAATTCCAGTCCCAGGAAGACCAATTGTATCAGGATGTGGATCCATTTTGGAACCCCTCACAGAATATGTTGATTCTTTCCTCAAGCCCTTTGTTCCACAGATACCTACTTATATTAAGGACACTGGCCATTTTTTGCAGGTTTTGGAACGGATTGTTTTGCCTAATGAACACTGTATCTTGGTTACATTAGATGTGGTATCCCTCTATACTAATATAATTCATGATGAAGCTATGGAAATTATAGAATCAACATTAAATAAGAGGAGAGACCATCTGTATCCTCCCACCCATTTTTTGTGCACACTAGCTGAGATTTCTCTCAAGAAATTTTTTTTTTCATTCCAGGATAAGTACTACTGGCAGATATCAGGCACTGCAATGGGGTGCAAATTTGCACCAGAATTGGCAAACCTATTTATGGATAGATTTGAGCAACAGTATATACTGAACGATGATAACATCTTTAAAGCTAACATATTAGTATTTAAAATATATTTGGATGACATCTTTATTATCTGGAATGGATCAGAAAATGAGCTTTTTGAATTTTATCAAAGTATAAATAGTGTGCACAATACGATAAAATTTGAATTGAATTTTGACTATGTCAAAATCAATTTTCTGGATGTTTTAGTGGTTAAAAGATGAGTTCTATTGAAAACTGATCTATACAGGAAAGAGACTGATACAAACTCTCTCCTGAGATTTGATAGGTTTCATCCACATCACATTAAGCAAAATTTACCGTATTCCCAGTTCCTCAGACTCAGAAGGAATTGTTCTGGATTAATAGAATATGACAGACATGCTAAAATCCTCATAGATCAATTTGTAGTATGAGGGTACCCAAGAAAGGGTTTGAAGCAGGCTTACTTCAAAGTAAGGAGGATGGAGCGAAGGAGCCTCTTCATAAAAAAACAGAGAGAAGCAACACATTCTAGAATGCTTATACCTATAACATACAATGGAAACACTAGATACATACAGAATGTGATTCTTAAATACTGGAACCTGCTTCAGGACATCCCTGGGTGTTCAAACAAACCTTTATTTGTGTACAAACGTGCAAAAAACCTTGCAGATCATCTGGTCCATAGTAAACGTACAGCCCAGGCAACTCAGCCCCATTTACTTCAGAGTAGAACCAAAGGCAATGTCCCATGTTACAACTGCAGTGCATGTAAATACTGTGTGAAAACTACGGAGTTTATTAACCCTGTAAATAACAGACTGTATATCCTAAATGATTTGTTCACTTGTAACACTAAGGGGGTGGTATACGCCATTCAATGTCCCTGTGATCTTTTATACATTGGCATCACTACTCAAAAAATAAAAATGAGGATATCAGAACACAGGAGCTGTATTAGAAACAGAAGAATGACTGCACCAATGGTTCAACATTTCATTCAACGCAAGCATTCGGATACGGACATTAGATTCTGGAAAATAGAGTTTTGGGTACTGGAATACACCTCGAAAGAAAACTCAGAAAAAGAGAACTGTTTTGGATTTACACTCTTCAAACCCAGAAACCAAATGGACTGAATGATAACTGCAATTGGACTGAAGTTTTGTAACTGTTGTATAATATGTTTTTTTATTTATTTTTTGCATGCCTGCCTTAGTGTGTATTTATGGTTTGGTGGATTTTGCTATCATATTGTAATAATGGCACAGGTCATTATTATTTTCAGGATTTCACCCACTGCTGGAAAATCTTAATTGGGACTCATCAGGTGCATCAGTTTTTCTCATTGGGAAGGTATATAGAGTTCCCTCTTGTCAAACTTCATTAAGGCTTACAAACACACGTGGAACATCCCAGTCCTGGGTAAGTTTGGATATGATTTGTAGTTCCTTTACATTTAAAATTTTGTGACTATTATTTTACATATTTCATGGTTTGCCTACTTACATTTTTTCAGGTAATATCATAGGCCTATGAGGACCATTTACTTACCTTTACTGACAGGGTGGTTCCACATGCAACATAACAAATTTACAAGGGCCCATTTTACATTGGCAAAAAGAGGTGTGATGAAGGCTGCATGAAAGCCTAGCCTTTAGATGAGAAAAAGGGAAAGTGTGTCATGAAAACGCCATTTTGGCGCTTTAAGGGAGAAGAAGCGCTTTTAAAAAGGTGCTGGATTTCCCTACTCTTTTTTTAGAAAGTGCGCTATAGCGCAAGTGCATCTAAAGGCTAAGGTGCAGTTGCGCAGTTAAATGGGGCTCTGTATCTTTAAAGCACCCATTTAAAGGCAGCGCTACAGGTGCAGATTATAATGGATCGTGGGTTGGGAGCATGCGTGGTGTGGACTTCACTTTTAATTAAAATGCTCAATGCCCTGCAGGTGTAAAAGCTGGGGTTTAACCGTGCAGTTTTTTAAAGCTCACAAACCCTAGCTCCAGCCCTAATCCAAACCCTAGACATGCGCAGTAGGGACTCTGGGATGCTGCAAGTCTTGGTGCCGGATGTTTTAACAGGTGAAAGTGATAAGAGGATACTTTCAATTTTCACACGAACTCCCACGCACATTCCAGCGCCATTTCCCACTTTCCCTTTTCCAGCTCAGCCCTTGGGACACTCTTGCCGCGGCTTTGCTTTGGCACTTGGCACAATGGCAGAGGCTTCTGCAAGCGCCACGAAAAGGGGGAGAGGGGTTTCTTGGTCTCACGCAGAGATTGCAGACCTCATTTCCATCTGGTCAAGGCCCAATATTTTAGAGAAACTAGGGGCCACCTACCTGAATGCAGACACATATAAGGAGGTGGCCAGAGCCATGAGGGCCAAGGGCCACCGGCGCAATTGGGAGGAGTGCCGACGAAAGTGCAAAACTTTAAAGGCATCATACAAACAATATAGAGATAAGAGGGCAAAGGGTACCCAGGCTGGCCCCTATGCTCCCTTCTATAAAGAGATCCGTGCCTTCATTGATAAGGATGGGAACATAAGACCCAACAGACTGTCCACCAGCGGACAGGTTGTGAGGGTCCCAGCTGGCCAGCCTGCTAGGGCTGAACCTATGGAGGACACCCCTATGGAGGACCAAGAGGCTGAACCTATGGAAGACCAAGAGCGACAGGCAGAGCCAGAGCCAGAGCTAGAGCTAGAATGTGCCCAGGAACTCCTGCTGCCTTCTTAAGGTAAGATGTGCCTGGGCTCCTGAGGGAAAGGGATGCAGGGGAGTAAGGGAAGATGTGGCATCAGGGTGGGCATAGGGCAGAAATGACTCTGTCCCCTTGTCATGCAGAGGAACAGGAGCATTCCCCTGACTCTGATGAGACATCCTTCAGTCAGCAAGCCGTGGACATTGAACTGCTGAGAAAAAAAGCCCGTGCTATGAAGGTGGGATCTACATCTTTCACAAGCAGGCCATCCTCTCATGCAAGCACTACATCTGCCACCGTCAGTAGCCACTGTGATCGGTCGCCTGTACAAGAGAGCACTTTAAGAGAGAGCGATGACAGTGAGGGGTTTGGGACTGTGCAGGGTAAGACTTGTGTGTGGCATGGAAAGGGGGGGGGGGATTGTATAGTGGCCCAGTTACAGCAGGCGAACACAGGCACTTGTGAAGGTTTTTGTTGGCATGATGGCATGTTTTGGGTGGGGGCTGCAACGTTTATGTCAGTGTATGATTGTGGATCTCCTCCTTTGTACGACTGTGATGTATATGTGTGTTGTACTTCTCCACAACTCTCCCTTGTCTATACCTTTGTGCAAGGTCCCGTGCGTCATATTGTGGGTGCTTTGAGTGAGAGTTCCTGCATGGCATAATAGGGTTGGATTGGATGCCCTCTGGAATATGTGCTAAATCTATGGTTTTGTTTCTCTCTGGTGCTTCCTCCTATAGAAGGTGCAGAAGGTGAAGCAAGAGCATCTTCAGAAGGAGAAGAAGCACCTGCCAATCCCATAGCTGCAATGCCACCGGGGGAGCGGCTCACTGCCATGAGAAACAAACGCCTGCGTCGCTCAGCAGCAGCAACAACTGCCAGGGCTATTGATCGCCTTATTAGTTCCAGCTCAGAGCACATGAGAGCACTCCTGGAACAGGGAGAACGTGCCTATCAGCTGAGGTTGAGGGACTCAGAGTCACGCAGGGCATTTCAAGAGAGAGTACTCCAGAACCAGGAGAGGGCACTTCAGCAGCAGGCAGAATCAATCCAGGAGCAGAGGCGACTCACTTCTGTTCTTGCTGGGGCAGATGGTGGAGATCTTTAGAGCAGCCCAGGTTGGCAGAGTGGGGGGTGAGCAGGAGAGTGCTAGATCTAGGGCCATCCCCCTGGCTGTAGAGGGGCCATCTGGGCAGCAGGGTGGGCAAAGGGGTAGTGATGTCACTCCTGACCAAGTCGCTATGGAGGTGCAGATCTGTCAGGAAGACCCTGGAGAGGATTCTTCCAGCCTCTTCAGGAGCCAGGTGAAAGTTCCTGTTCCCACTCATCGCCATCCCAGGCGCAGGGGAGGAAAAGTGGGGAAGAGTTGTTGTGACAACCACTGAGTTCCTATTAAGCACTGTGGTGTCTACTACTGTACCTTTCTCTCTTCCCAAAGGGTCTCCTTCCCTCCCAGCATTTGCTTTTCCCCCAGCAACTATAGCTACACCCGCGTCACTAACTCCCTATGGCAGTGGTGTTCAAACTGCGCTGTTGAGGAGATGTAGGACTTAGGCTTCTGAGAGCTGAAGTTCTACATCTCTTCAAAAGTACATTTTGAACACCACTGTCGCATTCCAAATGCAACACTAACCAATGCTGCACCTGCGCACCATCGCAAAAAACACCATTCATTCATAAAAAAAGGATTTCATTCATAAAAATGTCTGATAGATGTACTGGCGCAATTGCGCAGTTCAAAAAAGACATTTTTTAAAAAACTTTTTTTATTTGTAACTATTTACAAATGTGTTTATTATTTACAAGGGCAGGGGAGGGGAAGGAAGGGGAACATCAAACAAGGGAAAGGGATGGAAAGGGAATGGGGGGGGGGGGGAAGCAGCTTCAAAGTGGAGCTGGAGCTGCAGCACCTGGAAGAAGACGGAGGACTTCTTCCATCATGGCCATCATCCTCCGCTGTCCTTCCTCCAGGGCTGCAACCCTCTGCTCCAGCTGGCGATCTGTAGAGGACACAATAAAAAAGAGAGAGAAACATGATTAGAAGGGGACAATGGAGCCACACACCCATTCCCACAGGCAGGGTGTATGGGCATCCCCACTCCCTTCCCTGGTTTTTTGGCCGCCTGCACTTACAGCTCTGCCTGAGGCGCCGGGCCTGAGCCAACTCCCTGGCTTTGGGAGCCTGGGCCTGGGGTTCCCTCTCCAGGCGGCGTCTGGGCCCAGGCTGCTCCTGATGTTCACCAGCAGCAGCAGCAGCATCCGGCGACGGAGGAGCTGCTGGAAAAGGGAAGAAAGGGCAGAAGTTAGCACAGTGACATGAAGGGAAGGGACAGGACAGGAGTGTTGTGGAGGCTGCAGGCTTGCAACGTCCACCCCCCCAACCCCTTGGACACTAACCTGCTGCCAGAGGAGCCTGTTCTCTGGGCGGAGGGGTGGCATGAGAGGGCCCTGGCTGATCTGCATCCTCAGGGAGATCCCGAGCCTCTCCCTGAGGTGCAGCAGCGGTGGACCTCCTGCCGACCTGTTCTGCCTCCTCAGGCACCCTCCGTCCTCGCCTGGGCCGCATGCCTACAACAGAAAAGTGGAGGACAGGCATGAGGACCCATGGAGGACATTAGGAAACAGGAGGGAAGGGTCAGTGACAGTGACACAGGCACAATGAAAGGGGCCCTGACATACCTTGAGGACGGCGATCTTCCCACCGTGGCTCACCGCCCCTGTGTCAGAGGTCCCGAAGCTGCTCGAAATATGGTGGCTTCTTCCGAACAGGCGGATGCGGTCCATAGTCCTCCAGGGTTTCAAAGAACCTTCCCTTCAGGTCCTTAAACTTACTGCAACACTGAGTGAAGGTTCTCTGAAACCCTCGTCGCCGGAGGGCTCTGGAGGCATCCATAAAATAAGCCTTGTTCGGCTTGCTGCTAGAGGCCATCACAGTTCGAGCAGCTTGCTCTGGCATCAGGGCCTCCAGGAGGATCTCCAGCTCTTCAGCCTGCCAATAGGCCCTGCGAACTGGAGCTCTCACCCTGGGAGCCATGATCGCCGTCCTGGGGACCAGCACAGAGTGGTTGTGGGATTTATAGGAATTTGTGGGTGAGGGCAAGGTGGGCACAGATCGCTCCAGGCCAATGGAATCCCCTCAGAGCTGAATTTTGAATCTTTCCCCCAATAAATGCCTGTGGGCTTCAAATTGTTTCAATTGAATGGGCCATTAGGGAAGCCTGATTTTCAAGGGAATTGATACATTGTCAGAGTAAACGGTTGGCAGTTAAGGCCCTTGTAACTTTCTTTACCAGGAAATCTGGCGTCAGGCAAACCTATGCATGACCTTTTGTGAGTGTGTTTATGTGTGTCAAGCCAACAAGCACATGTCTAAGACTGCCCACACAGCAGACCATGAATGATGGGCACACAGAGACTGTGGCTGATGGGATACATTTATTCAACTACTGATATGATTATACAATACAAATTATGCTGTGGCATCACAAATGGAGGAGAAGTCCAAGTTCAGATTCTCCCTGTCTGGAAGAACTCTGCCAATGCATTCCTCACATCCTTCCCTTCTTGTGTGCCAGGATCATTTTGTGGTATAGGTGCCCCCAGGGTAGGCAATACAAAACGGCGCCTGTACTGCAGCCCCTCATCCAAAACCTTTCCCTTGGTCTCGCAGATGTTGTGTAGGATGACACAGGAAGCGATGATGGGCACCACGTTCTCTTCTGCCACAATAAGTGGTCCTGTCAGGCACCTCCATCTTGCCTTGAGATGCCCAAAGGCATGCTCCACCTTGGCTCTGCACCTATTCAACCTCCTATTGAAAAGCTTCCTCTTGGCAGTGGTAGGTTTCTTGAAGGGGGACATTAGCCATTTTCGGAGGGGATAAGCTTTATCACCCAGCAAGAGGGGCCCAATTTGCTTGCCCCGGTGGTGATGGTGGGGTTCCCTGGCACAAAGATGCCAGCTTCCATAGTTTCAAAGATGACGGAATTTCTGACCACCCTGGCATCATGAGTTGATCCTTGCCATCCAAGCTCCACATCCACAAAGCGACCTGTGTGATCGCATGTCCCTTGCAGGCCAACAGAATAGGACCCCTTTCTGTTTTGATAATTCCGCCTCTGCCCCAGGGTGGCACAATCAGACAGTGGCACCCATTCACAGCGCCCACTACTTGTGGGAAACCAAGCTGACCAAAACCTTCCATGATCTGTAAGGGAAAAAAGGGGGGGCAAGAAACAGGACAATGAAAGACAAATTCAATACATCTGCACAGTTACAGCACAAAACATATTCCACATAAAGCATAGGGAAGTTTGACAATTTCTGCGCAATTCCACCGTTCAGCCAGCGCAGTATTTGGAAATATGTATTGGGCAGTACCTTACCTGCCATGCATCTCCCAAGTACACAGTCCAGGACAGCAGGAGCTTCTCCATGGCCAAGGCGAACTCCACCAGGATTTCCCCTGCAGTGCAAATGCCAATCCCAAAGAGCTCTGAAGTGAGCATGTAGGTAATTTTATGGGCCAGCATGAAGATGGCAATGCCCACTCTCTCATCCACCAGGATGGCTTTCCTCATCACTGAATCAGACCTCTCCAGTTCTGGACGGAGGATGTCCACCAGCCGGTGAAAGATGGCACGGGGCAATCGGAAGTAACGCCTCCATTGGCCATCAGACCAGGTGTGAGTGACCAAGATAGGCCACCACACTTCATTTCTCTCCAGCTTCCAATAACGCCGGGTCCTCCTTTTCTCGGACATAGCAATGCCACCAGCTGATTCACACTGCTCAACCACTGAGGCACCAACTGCAGCTATTCTCTCTTCTGTATCATCATCACTATCGTCATCGACCTCTGCTGGTATCCCTTCAGTGCTCACTTCGACCATCCTGGCAGCACTAGCGGAGGCAACGGCGGCAGCTTTGGCTGTGCTTTGAATATTGAGGAGAATGGCCAGCCACAAAGGAGAGGAGGCATCCATGTTGGTGATGATGCCCACAGTGACCCTGTGCTGACGAAGGCCAACGTCATTGGGTCAATGGGCAGAAGTCCTCCTTTGTCTTCTTGCACATGCTCTGTCTGTGGCTGGCGTCAAAATTGCTCACATTCCCCTTTATTTCAATAAGAACTGCACAATTCGCAGCCGGGAACCGCGCAATTGCGCAGTTCGCAGCCGCCAAAGAAAAAAATTTAAAGCGCAGCTAAAAGCCGCGTTCATTGCCGCCCATGTAGCTGCTCCACCTGTGTTTGTAGCGTTCTGACCGCTTCCCATGTAGCTGCTGAGCCACAGAAAAGACCTCAGATAAGTCGTTCCCAAACCCCTCAGTCTAACAGCCCTGTACCTTTTAAGTGCACACCTGGAGCTTGCAGTCTAGCTGCTAAGCATTAAGGAAAGTGCAACTTCATGTCACACTTTCCTGCCAATCTAAAAAGCCCCAAGGTAGCTCTACTAAGCATTTATGCCTCTTTTTATTAGCTACATGGTCTTCTGTATTTTTTTTTTATTGTATATGATTTTTATTCATTTTATTTCCACAGTCATGTATGACCACTGATGAAGACGCTTCCGTCGAAACGCGTTTGGTCTTGGTTATGATTTTTTTACATGTAATGAGCCAACTGCGTTATCCAATGTAATTCAGTCTCAGTGTTGTCTCTTTGCACTGGATGTACATTTTCTTTTTTTCAATATTATGAGACACAGGAGAATTGTTACTTGTGTGACTTGCAGTTTTTGGTCTCATTTTTGGTATTTTTATTTGTCTTGAACAAACTGTATTATCCCTTGTAATTTAGCCTCAGATGTGTCTCTTCCAATTGTATCATTTTTTTCCCATGTTATGAGACACAGGGGAATTATTACTTGTGCAATTTGCAGTTTACCTAGCACAGAACTGACTGGCTCACCAGCCAGTTTAGGTGTTTTTTAACATTTAAGTAAATACATGGAGGAAGCAATTCTGCCTGTGGTTCCACGGGGATGAATCGATTTATTTTAGAATAGATCGACTCATCCCCCAAAAAACACCACTTTGACAGTGATGTCAGGAAACATCGGGGTATTTGCATTTCCCCTGCGTTTTCTCCTTTGAAATCGATCTGATAAGGATCAGGATCGATTTCAGATGGGAACTAGGGTCATTTACCTTGATTCCTGCTGCGATTTACCTCAATTCCTGCTGCCCCTTGATCTAACTTTGACAAAAATTATACATCAATATCATTGTTGAATAATGACTAAAAATTATTTACATTGATTTTGGACGACAGACTGAAATTTATTTTTCAGTATTTTATCCATGAAGATCAGTGTAGATTCCTACCTAAAAGACAACTGAGAGATAATATTAAAATATATTAAACACATGGGAGTTCTTAGAACAGCATGAGAAACAGACTACAGTACATTGACTTTTTTGGATGTAGAAAAGACTTTTGACAACTTGAACTGGATATTTTTATTTGGAGTTTTGGAAGAGATGATTTTCTGAGACAACCTTATTAATGGGTTAGACTGATTTATTCTATACAATAAATGCAAATAAACATTTATGCAGCATTATCTAACCCATGTAAGATAAAAAAAGGAATGAGACAATGGTCCATTGTAATCACTTCTGTTTATCTTTGTAACTGAGGTCATTCAATAGAGATATAAGGTAAGATTAGAAAATTAGAGCGTTATAAGGCTTGCAAAAAAAAAATCACACAAATTACATGCATTTGCGGATGACTTGGTGATTATTCTGGAAAATCCATCAGAGACTGTAAAAATAGAAAAAAAATAATTTGAGTATTTGGCAGGGTTCAAGATTAATAAACAAAAGATGGTGATGTTGTCTAAAATATTAAAACAACTGATCAAACAGAACTGATGGAGAAAACTGGGTTTCATGGCTGAGCTGGGAATCAAATCCTGGTCTCAAGTTGTAGTCCAACACTCAAACCACTGCGCCACATTGGCCCCTACATTTTGTTAGCGTAGGTCCTGCTTTCTAATCTATTAAGGTCATTTTGAATGGGAACAAAGTATTTCTGAAAGATGCAAAGAAGTATTTGTGGAGGGGGAGAGACTGACACCCGGAGGCAACTACCCCAGCAATGTCCAAATTCATCACTTTGAATTAGGACTTGGGAGATCAGAGTTCAAGCCCTCATTGAGATGTAAAAATTTTAGGCCACTCCTTCTCTTTCAACCTGACTTCTTTCATAGAGGAGTTGTACAGGTAAATTGGGGAGGAGGACAGCCATGTATACTGCTTTGAGCTCACTGGAGGAAACTAATAAAAAAAGAAAGAAACAATTAAAAAGGAGATAGCAAAGTTATCCAAATACAAACTGACTTGAACCTAGAAATTGACACAGTTCTACAGACATGTCTGCATTTATCCTCCAACTGTTGTTTTTTGAGGGAATTCTTCAGATGGGGGGAAACAGAAAGCACCTATCATCAGCCTGAGTCGACTCACTATGACTTCACTGTGACTCAGCAAGAATGCACTATTTTGGGAAATGAAAACTGCACCAGAAACTGTAAAATGCTCCTCCCTTCTGTTTACTCAAATAAGCTGGTTATCTTTCAGACCAAAAGCTTTCTCTGGCTGGTCTAATACTTTATAAAAACATCTGTTTAGTATTGTCCTATGTGATACAGCAGACACCAGATGACACTATTTCTCATAGTAAGGTAGGGAGGTGCATGCATATGCTATTTATCAACCTTCGACTTTATCTGAAGACAACAAAATGCCAAACCCACAAAAGTGATACTTTTCTTGGCCCAATTAAAAAATCACAAAATACACCATGAAAGCTTTCAAAGCTTCACTGGCTTCTTCATTAGGCAAAAATATAGAAAATCAAACAGGAGAAGAAAAGTGATGAAAAGTCACAGGTCTACACATTGTCTCAGATGTTACTTCTGTTGTCAGTTAAAATAGGGTTAAGGAATATCAATTCAGATAGATACTGCTCCCCTTCTTGGCCATGTGGGGACCAGGGCTTGGATCTAAATGGAAGTTACTTTGCTGCTACATTAAATTATTACCATTATTTAATTCTCAACAGGATACATAAACTCTTGGATGAGACCTTTTTTCTGTGTTAAAGAAATGTAAAAGTTATTGAATTTCAGCTTAGAGTTGCTGCAAAATCCACAGATCAAGCCAAATACTGTATGCACTAAAATGTGGGCCAACTTTCTTTTGAAATCTTAACATCTGTTCACCAAGCAAGACATTATAAAGGGGAAGGGGAACAGGAGAAAAGCACTGGCTTCCTATCAAAATTGCAAGTCTGCACCATCAGACTTTTCAGATGAAGTACATGAGGGGTACATACTTAAATGGATTAGGCTCTGCTAGATGACAGCTCATAACAAAACAACTCTATGAAGTAATTCATTACTATGAATTCAAACGCAAATTTGAGCAAATGAAAACACTCACATCTGGAAGTACAAATGCATAACATGTTAGGGAAAAAGCTTCCATTTTCATGCAGATGTACAACCTGAGCTGATAAATCACACTCAACTATTTTCAACTTAATGTGTTGCAGTATCAGTCACTCTGCATAGGGTCAATATCTAAATTTTGAACAAGCTGACTTGTGGGGGAGGAGAATCACTAATTTGATTAAATATTTTACATTGGCTAATTAATGCAAAGATGACTATAAAGGGACACAACTAAACTGAGAATGCATATGTAAAGTATGCTAGTAAGACATAATTGTCATTAATGCTACATTTATATCCTATCTTTTCCCCAAAGAGCTTAAAGTAGGATATATGGCTCTCCTACTCACAGCAATCTTCTGAACAAGCTGAGAAACAGGCCTAAGATCAGCTAGTGAGTTTCATGATTAAGTGAGGATCAGACTTTCCCCAGGTCTCAGTCCAATATTCTAATCGCTATACGGTACCACACTGGTATATTTAAACTGAGCTTCCATAAAATGATGTGCCTGGGACATTGCTTTTGTGGTTCTTTGGAATCAGTGGAGATATATGTGATCTAATGGGAGCTGAGAGAGAATTCCTATCAATAATACAAAATATCCATGAGGATGTGTGCTATATTTTGTGCCATATTGGTGGAGGGAGGGGACAGATTTCATGGTACAATCTATGGAAGTTCTGTGCCTCAAACCTTGTTTTTGTGCTACTTTGGCACAATGAAACACCAGGCACATAACAGAGTGGTATGTGGTGATATATGTAATTTGATGGGAGTTGAGAGAGTGTTCCAATTGTAAATGCCAAATATCCATGAGGATATTTGCTATAGATCCTTATTGTGTGCCATCATCATCATCCTTCTTTATTTATATAGTGCTATAAATTTACACAGCATTGTACATACAATCTTTTAAGTAGACGGTTCCCTGCCCTCAGGCTTACAATCTAAAAAGACACAACACAGAAGGAGAAGGGAAAGGTGGTGGGGAAGGGGTTGAGGTCCAGTGGTTCCTCTCTACCTCTGGGGCCCAGACCAAGGCAGATGGACTGGAGGGAGGGCTTGGCTTCTGAATACATAGTTAAAATGAGGCATTCTGGGACAGACAAGGGCACACGTCTGGGAACGCTTCCCTAAACAATATTGGTGGAGGGAGGGAAATATATTTTTATGATACCGTCTCTGATTTTACAGGGAACTTGCAATGATAATGGGAGTTCATAAATATCTGTGCCTTAATTAAAGCTATGATGTACACAGTTTTTTATGGTTCATTCTGTGGCTGAGATCCTACATGGCCATGTGTAAACTTACGAGTTCTGCATGCATAAGTCTGCCACAGGTCCCCTGTCACCTCTTCACAGACTCACTATTTCACTGCAACAGAGTCCTTTCCCCCAGCCATTTGTGTCCAGTACATACCAGGGGATCAGAGAAGTGTCTGGCTAAGTTTCCATAGTCAAATACAGGCAAAGGTCTTCTTTTGTGTGTGAATCATAAAATCATAGAATCATAGAGTTGGAAGAGACCACAAGGGCCATCCACTAATCAGTCCAAAGTATGAGAGGCAAACTGTGATTAGGGACTGGTGCATGCCACAGACTCGTTCCTTCTTCACCCCTTCTTTTTCCTTCCCCCCCCCCCCCATGTCACTATTCAGTCCAAAGTGGGAAAGGTAATCTTTTATGATTGGATAGTGCTACAAACCCATTATGTTCATATATGTTTTCGTCCTTCTGCACTCCCTCTTTTTACTTTCTCTATCTCTCTCTCTTTCTGTGATGCCATTATTCGGTTCAAAGAGGGGAAAGTGACCTGTGACTAGGGGTTGGAGAGTGCCACAAACTCAATACGCATTTCCCTCTCCATTTGCTGGGGTGAGGGGAACAGGGCCCCTGTGAATGTGGAAAACCTTCAAATAACAAAAACACTATGTTTTTACCTGAGAGAACACCTCTCTAGAAATCTCTAAGTCCTCCTGGGCAACTCTGCAGTCAACATCTGCCAGCCATTAACCATAGAATTGCGCTGGAGGAGCTACAAATGCCTAGTGGTGTGTTCTCTCTAGGAATCCCCGACTGATCTCAAAGGAATGAGGTACAAATAAATGTTGTTGTTATTATTATTATTAATTATTATTATTAAATTTTCTGTGGTCATTATTTTTATATTCTTTATGTTCAACAATAAGCCTCCCTTTGCACTTGGTGTAAAGTTTCTGTGGCCATTACTTTTGTTTTCTTTATGTTCAACAATCAGCCTGGCTTTCCAGTTTGTATAAATTTTCTGTGGCCATTAGTTTTGTTTTCTTCAATCATTTGCACTTGGGTGTTAAATTTCTGTGGTCATCGTTTCAGTTTCCTTTAGGTTCAACAGCAAGCCTGCCTTTTGGCTGTCCCTGGGATCCTCAGCACTCTTCTCCAGCACCACATCTCCAACGAATGTATCGGAATGTACTTCTACCATCTGAACCAAGACCAGAAACAGAAAATGCAGGCCTGTGACTAAGGTCTTCCATTTCTTTCTCCTGCTTGCTCGATGAAGAGAAGCCAGTGTGACTCTGAAAGCTTGCAACATACAATTGTGCGTTTGGGTCGGTCCCATAAAGGTATCACTGCTTGGATGATACTGGATTTGCTATATGGCCAAAATGATACTAGATATATCTTAGCTTCCAGGGGAGAGTTCAGGCTTGATCTCCTGCAGGATCCATTGGCTCTTCCCTTTGGCTGTCCCTGGGACCATGTTCCACATCTCCAATGAATGGATTTGCTTCTTGTTAGCCAGGCCTCTAAAGCTCTTATATAAAGGAACAGCAGGCTAAGGCAGGCAGGAAGGAAGAGGCATCCCCCCCTTGCCTTGGCCCTCTCTGCAGCGGATGCCAAGCTTTCCTCCCTCCCCTCCCCTCCCCTCCCTCCTTCCCCCAGCCTTGTTTTGCCTTCGCTTTCGAAAACACTCTGCTGCTGCTGCTGCTGAGCCTGGGGCCATGATGATGGCTGACTCTGAGCCTCCTTGAGCTGGAAGAGGAGAAGGGGATCCGATCCTTTGGTGAACAAAGGCTGGTGGCCAAGCAGCCACCCAGCAAAGCCACTCCCAGGTAAGGCACAGGTGGGCAGAGACAGAGAGAGGGCAGGCTGATGCTGATGCTGATGCTGATGCTGCCCAGGACTCAGAGCCAATAGAACCTTCCCTGGCTGGAGGCTATCCTGGGCTGCATGCACACTGGAGAGAGAACCTGGTTTGGCAACACTTTAACTCTTTCTGTGGCTCTTGGCTATGGAATTCTGGGAGTTGGAGTATGTTGTGGGGCCCAGAGCGGAGCTGCGCTCCGCTCTGGGCCCACAACATACTCCAACTCCCAGAATTCCATAGCCAAGAGCCACACCAAAGAGTTAAAGTGCTGCCAAACCAGGTTCTCTCTCCAGTGTGCATGCAGCCAAAGGAAGGCTTGCTCCTGATGCCCCTGAAAACTGATAGCTGTGTTATTAATAAAAATCCATCAAACAGGGATACCTTTATTGGCCAGCCGAACATACCCAATATGCTTGTTGCAAGCTTTCGAAACTCCACTGGCTTCTTCACCAGGCAAGATTTTACAAACCAAACTGGAAGGGAAAAAATTGGAGATGTCAGTAAGATAACATCTCCAATTTTTCTCCAGTTTGGTTTGTGGCATGATGAAGAAGCCAGTGGCGCTTCGAAAGCTTGCAGCAAGTATATTGTGCATTTCAGTTGGCCAATACTGTTTGGTGGGTTTTTGTCTGAATTTGCTAAATGCCCAACACAGCTATGCCTGCATATTTTCTGTATTACTAGTGTTGGTGTTAGTGTTATTATCGGGAGATACAGTTTCTCCTTGGGGTTAGGAGAAGAAACTCAGACAAGACTGAGCTGGTGGCCTTATTGGGAGGAGAGGGGTGGAAGCTCGCCCACCTAAGGCACCCGTTGCCTTCTCTTCCCAAAGAAGAAACGGGCTGCCCACTGATCTCATTTGGCTTTGCTTGTCCTGCCTATGTGCCGGACCCTGTCAGACTTTTCCTATATACAGTTCTGGGGCGTGCAGGGTTGAGGATTGCAAAAAATGTGGACAATTACATGACTTCTTATTCATTGTCAGCGACACGCACACCAATGCATGAGTGCTAACATATGTACATGCTGCCATTGAATGATATTCAATGACTGAATAATATTCCATGAAGGCAGTCTGCTGGAGATCAAATTTGCACATTGCCAGCTTGGAATAGAACAAAAATCCTGGAAAGCACATATTTACAGTGGAAGAGATCAAGTCCCACGTGCTGTTGATGGTCCACAAATTTTACTATCTTAAAAAGCCCAACACGCTTCAGCACGTGGGACTTTGTTTCCTTTATCTCTTCCACATTGCCAGCCTGCTGATACAAAGGTTCCACTGTATGTATTTCCTAGTGGAGGATGTCAAACTTGTTTATTAATGTATTTTCAAATATGTTATATTTGCATACATTTCTATGACTGTGTGCATCACCCACTTTCCATTTAACTATACTGTCCGCCCATATTATATGCACATTACCCTAGCTAAACATTTCTGGTCACAGGCCTGGGTCTTACACTGTTTGGGAATGCATTGTGTCTTTCTCTTTCTTTTTTTCTCATGCAAATTCACTTTGCGGTTGTTGTTGTTGTTGTTGTGTGCATTCAAGTCATTTCCGACTTATGGCCACACTAAGGTGCACCTATCACGGGGTTTACTTGGTGAGATTTGTTGAGAAGGGATTTGCCATTGCCTCCCTTTGAGGATGTGTTTGATTTGCCCAAGATCACCCAGTGGGTTTTCATGGCTGAGTTTGGATTTGAACCCCAATCTCCAGAGTTTTAGTCCAGCACTCAAAACCACTACACTATTCTGGCTCTAGCTTAACTGCTACAGTGACTTTTACCATGGAGTTTATCACAACAAGGAAAATTGGAAGTTTAAAAGGCTCAGAACCTGCAGTTATGCAGGGTTTTCAGACAATGTTGCACACAAACTGCTTAGAATCCGACGAGAAAGTGACATGAACCAGGATATAAGCATTTAAAAAAAAATTGGAAATTCATTTCCATTTCATTCACGAATTCGGGGTGGTTGTTGTTGTTTGCACAGTTGCTGTAGGGTGGAACCTACTTGCGGTTTATTCATAGGATTCTCTCCATTTTTGTGTTTGTTGCCAGATTAAGTAATAATAAGTGCCCACCCTTCTTTGTAGCCAGAGCTCTTAAAACAAACATAATAATAATATAAATAAAACTTTCATTTCTATCCTGCTTTTTGTAAAAACAATCAAAGCAGCTTACAACAATTAAAATAATGCAAGGACAGAGAGAGAGAGAGTGGTCTGAGTCCCAACACACTCCTCTCTTTCTCTCTCTCATTCTCTCTGTATGTCTCCTGCTTCAGCCTCAGCAATCTCCAAACTGTCCCCTTTAAGGGAATTTTGGACTTCAGCTCCCAGAATCCCAGTGTATTGGCCAACATGGCTGAGGTTTCTGGGAGCTGAAGTCCAAAATCTCTTAAAGGCTCACTTCAGCCTTCCCTCCTAGCCAGAGCTCTTCAAGAAACAGCTACTGAGGCAAAGGCAGGGACAAAGCAAGTGAAATAGAGAAAAGGCTGGGTTTTTCCTCACTTTTTCCTTTGTATATCTGTCTGTCTCCTGCTTCATTGTTCCCCAGTAGCCAGGGCTCTTAAAGAAACAGCTTCTGAGAGAAGGCAGGGACACACACACACAGAGATTTCACACTACGTGTGAAAATCATTTGCACATTTGATCGCTTTTGGGGGATGTGCGTGCTTTTATCATTATTGGGATGGAGGCACATTTGGTCACATCATGCAAAAATCATTTGCGCACAAATGTAGATTGATCTCAGATTCTGCACAGGATAACAGTACTTTGCGTGTGAAAAC
The DNA here is from genome assembly GCA_034509955.1 of Urosaurus nigricauda. Lineage (NCBI taxonomy): Eukaryota > Metazoa > Chordata > Lepidosauria > Squamata > Phrynosomatidae > Urosaurus > Urosaurus nigricauda. The sequence goes on from JAOEGL010000003.1 coordinate 70,524,938, forward strand.
CATTTGCACAATTGTGAGTTAGTAATAGGTTTTGACTATTTTAAACTTCCAGGTTTTCCCCATGTGATAAACTCCTATGACTTATTGGGTGAGCCCGGTACAGTGGCAATTATTCTGTGTTCTGCTGCTAATGTGTTTCTCTGTGTGTCTACTTGTTTAGTACACACACTCACAAATATGTGTAGATTGGATCAGTATACCTGCCTGCATTTTTGGACAGTCTTTGGAGTGTGTGGCGAGGGGAAGATCTGGAGTGAGCACATACTTGCAGAATTTACCACTATGTTAACGTTTATGGAAGTGACAGAAAGATAGAAAGACAAGAATTCACTTTGGGTGGAAAGAAAACCCAAACATGCCTGCTTCATTCACATATAAACTAGATGTTAAGGACAGAGCATTTTGTTTCACAATTTCTGTTCGGATTTAAAAGAGATATTGAAAACCCTATGAGATTTATAAGGTCCCGGCAAGTCAACAGGTGATTTGAAGGCACATTCACACTCACATTGGCCTTTCAAGGAAGCAGAAGGCACACAGCCCAATCCTTAATATGTTTACTCAGAAGCACAACCTTCTGGTTTCAATGCCACCCACTTCCCCCTTTGTGTCTTCTGCTGATAATGCAACAGCTATCTTTGAATGCTTGTTTAAAACCTTTGTGGGGAGATTTCAAGGTGTCACCTAAAGCACTAAAAATGCTGGGGCTTTCCAAACATTTAATCCTTTGTTGGATTGACTCCAGTAATTTTTAAAGGTAGTTTTCATGTTGTTTTTTAAATTTTATTTACAGTATTTGTACCCTTCAGCCAAAAAGTCTCCCTGGGTGGCTTTCAAATCACTAATTTGACAGTTCCTTGCCCTCAGGCTTACAGGCTAAATAAGATATGAGACAATTATTAAGATATTGTGATTAATTAGAAAGTTGTAAGCCTGGGGGGGGGGAATTTTAGCCCTCCATATGTTTTGGACTACAATTTCCACAAACCTTTACCATTTGCCATCCTGTTTAGGTTTTCTGAGACAAAGGGGTCATTCATACTACCATATACCCTGATTTGTAGCCTAGATTAAAAACGGCGTTGTCAATAGTTTAGTTGCATTTTACCATTTTAGGTGCATTTTAATTGCATTTAGTTGCATTTTGTTATGTTTTTCATGTTTATCTTTGTACATGGTTTTATTAGTTTTTGGTCTGGGGAAAAGGCAAATTTAATTAGAATAGTAATAACAATAATAATAATAGTGCAGTGTGGAAGAACTTAGATTAAAGCAAGACATGATGTATATAAGGTTTATAACATGCAAACTGGCTATTTACTTGCTGTGTTCTTAACTATATAGCATTTTGATCTAAAGATAGAAGGAGAAAGCAGTCCCAAAGGAAAGCAGGCAGGCTTAGGTAGGACCTTATCAGACGGGAGGAATTTCTCTTTATTGTAAATGGAGCCAAGTGGAGCCAATTCGAATTCACGTGAATTCGCTAGTTTAGCGAATTTACGTGAATTCCAGTTGCATTCGGAATGCATTCAGAATGACTTCCCATTACCCGAAAATGACCCTCCATTGCCTGAAATTGCGTGCGATGCTTTAATTATCAATAACGTAAAACCCATGATTGCATTCGGAATGACTTCCCTTTTGCCCAAAATTGCATGAGATACTTTAATTCGCAATAACATGAAACCCCATGATTGCATTCAGATTGCCATTAGATTATACTTCCAATTTCCAACATCTGATAAGGTCCGTAGAAGGACAGTTGATCCAAGGTATAGGATCCCAGGGAATCACAGTAGAACAAATACCCACTTAGGAAGCTATGTAAAAATTCAGGGGGGGGGATGACAAGTGTATACTGTAGCTGAGTTCATGCTTCACCAGGAAAACAAAATTAAAAGGAAATAAAAGAAGGACAAAGTGAAAAGAGGGAACTCTAGATTTATTCAAAGCTACCCTCAAAGTAAAAAGCTAGCTCATTGTAAAAAAAACAAGACAAGACAAGACAAAGTTCATATAAGTAACATACTCTCAGCCTCAGTTGAAGGTGATGGCAAACCTCCTCTGAAGAAATCTTGCCAAGAAAACCCCATGATAGGGTTGTCTTAGTGTTGCCATATGTTGGGAACAGCTTGAATGCACACAACTAGAACAACAAGAACATAGTTCATCGAAGGGGGAATACTGTGCTTCAGATCCTACTGGTTTCTGCTCCACCATGAAAACCGACTGGGTGATCTTGGACAAGTCACACCCACTCAAACTAAGAATGGCAAACCTCTGAACAAATCTTGCCAAGAAAACCCAATGATAGATTGTCCAAGGCACATAACAACAACAGAAATTTCCCTCCACACTTGGTGCCTCTGTTCATTGGCATACTGAGAGAAGATGAATCTGTTATTTGAAGTTATTTTTACTCAATGTTTTTAAAATGGATTAGGTTTTTCAGTGCTGAGCTTTTCACAGTGAGACTGCACTGCAACTTGCTTTGTGTGAATCCCATTTGTAGTGGAGTTGTAAGCATGTTTATTTAAAACAAAAGTTCTCTTTTTTCCAAATTTGCGTATGATTGCATTCTGAGAGAAGTGTTTTTGTGTGTGCATGTAGTGAGAATAAATTAAAACTGTTCTGACTAGGACCATTCTAGAGGACAGGTATAGTTTATTTTCCCACTTGTCTTTTAATTGCTAGGAAGGCCCCATGTAGGTACAGCATCAAGGGTGCATACCCTTGAAATACATACCTTTGACACTTCAGTTATGACTGCTATTGTGTCTGTCTGTCTTTGGTATTGTAAGCATTAGTTGATGTATGTTTCGCCCATTTTGAAAGTGTTTGCAAAGGCTTTAATTTAAAGTAGAATAAAAGGTTAGGCTTTTATGGAGCTCTTCAGACCAGCACTTTGGGCCGTCCTAGGGGTGGAGTCAGGGCATCATATCCAGATGACGCATGCCTTGACTCCACCCCAGAGCACCATGACACCATGCGCTGTTCCACATGGCGCACAACATCATGGCACTGAAGAGGATAACACGGCTACGGTGTTCTTTCCAGGACACAAAAAAGAGCAATTTTTGCAGGTCCTTTTCGCACCCTGAAAAGGCCAGATTGGGGCCGCGGCGTGCTAGGAAAGCCAGGACAGCAGAGTAGCCATGTGGGGCACACTTGCTTCTCCTCTCCCACTTTCTCTCTCATCTTACCTATCTAACCATATGCCACCCAGCCAGACCCAGAAAGGGCTGCTGGGTGGTAGCAGCATCAGCAACCTACCCATTCCATGCTCTCCTTCTGCTACCTCACTCGCATGCTCACTTGGCTGCTCACACACGGCCCAGGGGGTGGCCAGACAGCCAGGCAAGTGAGGCAGTAAGAGGGAATGGAAGTGGTATACATTGCCCCACCTACTCTGCTGCCTTGGCTTCCTCCTCGCAGAGAAAGCCAGGGCAGCAGAAAAGAAGGTGTGGGTGACCGACAGCACCAGTATGCAGGGACACACACCACAGTGAGAGGAGGACTGAACCAGAGGTCACTTCTCCTCTGAGGTGTCACCTGTTGCAGTCTGCATCCTTGCACTTCTCTAATGACACCACTGCACACAAAATACATGATGCAAGCATTTGAAGTTTAACTGGCTTCTTCCTCAGGGAAAGGTGTTAAAAATTATACAGGAGAAATAAAAAAATGATGATGCTAGAGTTACAGGCCTACATTTTGTCAAAATGTTGTTTTTGTTATTTTCAGTTAAGATGGCATGAGCTTTGTTCACTCGCTACTTTTTAGTTCTATTTCAAGATGAGAAAAATCTGGTTCAGTACAGCTAATTCAACATTGTAAGTACAACAGTCCTGGATAAATATAGATAGGTAGGTGAATAAATAGATAGATAGGTATATCGTGTGGAAGATTTTTCACAGAAAAATATAGCTTCAGAAAATTTTCCACCCAACACCTTTGCTCTATGCACAGGAAAGAAACGAACTAGACAGCTAAATACTGATCTCTTTTGGTCAAGATGTTGCAGTACATAATAACTCTTTACAGTGGGTTGTACCCAGCTATGTCCTTCCACTGATGAACTATTTTTGTTGTAATTGTTGTTGTTTTGATACTGTAGACAATTTGGCGTCTGGTGTTTTGGGGGGATGGGGAGATTATTTTTACAAATTCTCCTTTTCTCATTTAGTCCCACTTGCCATCTCCAACAACACACAGTTCCAGAAGATACTCAAACTCTCTAGAGTAGAATTGAAAGGAAGACAGGGGACTCTTCTATGAAGAAATGGACCAGAGCATTTTTGATAACAACTCCCAGAATCCCAAGGGCCAGATTGGGAGATTCTAGGAGATGTATTTTAAAAGAATTAACATTTCTAATCTCTGGAAGGACAGAGTTAGATATGTTCCTTAGAAGCCATGCCACTAAAGTTACATTGTGCCTTAATGTTAACCATTCAGGAGTGTAATGAAGATGAAGAAGATGATAATGATATGAAAACAATGTGATACTGTTTTTAGTTTCAGATGGAGAAGTTACATTAACATGTGACCACCAATAGGATGTGATTTTAAACTATGATGGCACTTTTCATGGGGCTACTGAATTTCTACAAACTTGGTGAGTAAATCTAGATAGAATGTAATATTTAGAGGCCTCATCCTATAATACTATATTTTCTCAGTTTCTGGTTAAGACCTTTACCATATAGTTTTGGCATTTAGTTTCTGCCTTGTTTCTAAGAATAAACTGCTCACTTGAAGCAGAGCTTTATTAAACAAAAAGAGGGTGGGGGGGTACATTTATTGAAACACTTGCCATTCTGTCCTGTCCATATTTCCTTAAGGATGCCTCAGGGTATATTTAATCTTGTTTTTAAAAGAAACACAGGATTGCAACATTTCCTGTTCCCAGTCAGAAACCTGATCTGTGGTTTTTGAGTTGTATAGAGATTTGGCTGTTACACATGTGATAGAAACGTGGGAAGGAGAGGAGATAGAATGGCTGAGTTCGTGCTTCAGAAGTTAGCTCTACCCATGTTGTTCTATATCCTTCCCCCTCCCCAGGAGCTGAAAAGTCCCAGGAGGCTGCTGCTGTTGTCTACTAGCGGGGAGAGGAGGGGCAGATACAATTCAGTCCATGAACTCAGCTGTGGTGAGCTGAGCGGGCATCCCTGGATCAAATGTACTCTCCTTTGTTTCACCCGGGAACCTGGAGCAGTTGGATCTTCATGGTCTGAATTGCCTCTCACTTCTTCCCACCAGTAAGAAGCACCAGCATCAGCTGAGGAGTTTTGGAACAGAGTGCAAGGGCAAGAAAATTTGACATTTGCTGTGTTCCTTCAAGTAGTTTCTGACTTATGGCTACCCTAAAGCGATGCTATCATTGAATTCTCATGACGAGATCTGTTCAGAGGAGGTTTACCATGCCTTTTTCGTGAAGCTGAGAGTCCAAGGCCACCTAATGGGTTTCATAGGCAAGCTGGGAATTGAACCCTGGTCTCCATAGTCTTATTCCAGTTTTCAAACCACAGCCCTGTCCAAAAAGAGGCATACACATATAAACTGCATATCACTAGCAAGACGTACGCAAAAGGATCTAGAAACACCCTTGAGACTAACTGGGGGGGGGGGGGGGGGGAAGAAGCTGGTAGCATAACCTTTCATAAACTTGAGCTTACATCCTCAGATGTATAGGAAGCTCTATGCATTTGAGGAAGTAGGCTCAAGTCTACGAATGCTCATGCTACCAGCTTCTTTCTTTCAGTTAGTCTCAAGGGTGCTATTAGATCCCTTTGCATACTGATTTTCCAGACTACCCCAGCTGTTTTTTAATCCTTCTAGCAGGATGTGACCATTAATTTCATCTGATTAATATTAACCATAAGAACAAATGTATGTTTGAGAGCCTGGCAGATTTTGCCCACTCACTTTCAGAACAACTCAGAACAATTTGGCTTGAACTTAAATGAAAAAACTGTATCATTGTACTCATAGCTCAACATGTGGTCATTCTTGTCATGCATTTCTTCTGTTATGTTTTCATATCCAGTTTGAGGAAATTATACTTGTGATTTACTAACACATTAAATCAGAAGCAAGAGATAATGGATCCCTTAGAATAGGGTAGGAGAATCCCCACCCCACCCCAGTATTCTGGACTGAAGTACCTTACCATTGGCAATGCTGGTTGGTGAAGAAGGGTATTGCAGGGGCAAACATCTGGATGGACAAAGGTTCTTCCTCCTCAGCCTAGAATACTCTTAAACTTGATTAATCATCTGTTATTTCCCATTGTAATCTTCTGTTATTTCCCGTTGTAAGGATACTCAAATGTCCAGATTCTATGCACAGAGGAAAAGCTTTTGGTGATTTGTTTTTTTGTTTTGTTTTGTTTTGTTTGTTTTTTAGCCTTTGAAGGCCTGTTTTTAATTTAGCGATCTCTTTGCCTCATAAACTTTACATCTGTCCTTCTTTGATCTTAACTGTTTTGGCTGCTTGTTTGTTCCAGTTCTTCCTGCCTGAGCAACTTTGTTAAGAAGATAACTTTTATAAATAAATAAATGTATCTTAGAATCATCTGTATGTCTTGACATAAGGGAAGTAGCCCCCTGCTTCTAAAAGAAAACATGGACCCAGAGCAAAGCACTTTTAAATCCCATTTATTTCAATGAAATTCTTTCTGATGTAATGTTTACCAGGAAGTAAACCTTAAATAATAAGTTCAGCAGTTCTTATTGTTTGGTTAAATGTGCTGAAGACCATGGTCTTAAGATGGTTCTTAGCATTAATGATCCCATTAGGCAGGTGGGAAAGAAAAGAGGGATTTCACCCATCTGAAAATTTGAATTTATTCTGTGAGGAAGATGGGAAGCTATCTTTTTTAAAAGCTTCAAAAATTATTTCTGGACTCCAGTTCCTAAATCTCTCAGTCAGAATGGCCTGTAGCCCCCCAAAAGTTAACTTTTTCAAGCTCTTCTTAAATTGAATCACCTGCTGCCTTCTGCAATGCATCACTGAATTACAGTCCTTCCCTTAGTATTCAAAATCCAGTGAGAAAACTCTTCAACCTTCCGGAACACTTTGTCACTGACCACAGTACATCACAGAAACATCATAGGGAAATATAGTAAGAGAGGTTACTGAATTACAATATATTAGATTTACTCTTTTTTTTTTTTTTTTTTTTTGGACTACATCTTCTAGACTTGCCCCATATTGAATGGGGGGATTCTGGGAGTTCAAATGAAAAAAAAAACCCAAAACCCATTTTTGCAAATTCTGGGAAGTTCCACTCTGTAATCAGAGGTCTGAGTCATGATAATATTTTGTGTGTTGGACTTGGACTGGTTGACTCACTCACCTGATGCCTGCCAGAGTGTTTTTCTCTTTCTTTTTCTCTTTATGGTGTATGTGTGTGTATGTGTGTGAAATCCTAGATAACAGTTTATGACATCTGATGTGATGAAGTGAGCCACACTCTATGAAAATTCTGTCTGTCATGCTGCCAGTATTTCATGTCTTCACACAGATTTCTTCAGCTCTATAGCCAACTGTAGGATCTCAAGTATAAGATTGTATTCTTAAACTGAAGTTGTTTTTTTATAATATGTTGTTAGCTGCATCCAGTCCCATAATTAGGAGAAAGGCAGAATATCAATGAATAAATGTGAATAAATAATAATAATAATAATAATGAAATATGAACTGCATAAAAACTGTCGTAAAAGCTGTACAGAACTGATATCTGTAATCCTTATTTTTAAAAGGCCTTTTGTTTGTTCTTTGCTTGGTTTTGGACTTGTTCCTGTCACTTAGTAGAATCCTGACTTCAGTAGGCTTGAAAGAGTCTGAAATCATGAATTAGTCAGGATTAACTGAAGTCCCAATTATTTTTCTATAAGTTTCCTCTAAGCATGGATTCAGCTCATTGTCCTGTAATTTGGGAAAAAAAAATCCTTCCAGCAACATCTTTCTCTGAATGAGGGTGATGAGAGTTGTAGTCTATTACTTTGGTGGATGTTGGACTTGAGAAAGCTGATACAGGCTAGTAGAACTGATGTTGTACTGGTAAGCATCAGGCTGCTTGTTTTAGGCAAAATAATAGTGTATAGTGCCAATAAATAACAGCACTATGAGACTATTGCAAATACGTCAAATCTGCAGTTATACTTTGCAAAAAACAGATGAATTGCAATATGGCTGCAATCCAGCTTTCAGTTCACAATTATGTAATTCTCTTAGCAAAAGCTACTTCCCACAATTTTGTGATAGTCTTTTTATTTTTGCAGAAGAATGAGAAAAAGGAAGAAGGTTGTGGTCAGATCAGAATGACATGTACAGCACTTATGTTTTGTGATAATTCCTATTTCCTTTTTCAAAAGGAATGCAAAAACAATCAATCTATTCCTTAGAAAAAAATATTTAGATAGGAGAACTGGTAGGAAAATCCTGTATGAACCTCATACTCTCCATGGTTTCATACAGACAATAGGCAGGCGATCTTGTTTAACTATAAAGACAGTGTCCCAAAAACAAAAGGCTGAATGTAACATAAAGAAAAATACATTTATACTTTGTCAGACCAAAAGTGTTGAGTTCCCTCACCAAAAGCCTGTCCCCCTCCTCCCAGTTTCCTCTTTCATAAGCCTTTCCAGACTTCAGAAAGTTACTACAATTTTTAGAATTCCCTAGCCAACTTAGTTACATGTAGTTGGGGGATTCTGGGAATCGTCATCCAAAAAGTTACTTTCTCAAGCTTAATCATCTTCCAGCAACTATATTTTAACAACTGATGAGAGAAAAGAGATGGTTCTTCAGAGGCAGGAGCTGTAGTTCCACCAAGCTAAAGCAGGAAACAGCAAAATGGAAAAGACTAAGCAGCTTTGGGGGAAGGAGTTTATGCAGTCATCTGGCAGCTGGGTTGTGGATCTCATGTCATTTTCTATAGCATATGCTCCAGTTTAAGGAAGAATCATAGAATCATAGAATCATAGAGTTGGAAGAGACTACAAGGGCCATCCAGTTCAACCCCCTGCCATGCAGGAACTCCAAATCAAAGCATCCCTGACAGATGGCCATTCAGCCTCTGCTTAAAGACCCCTAAGGAAGGAGACTCCACCACACTCCGAGGGAGTGTGTTCCACTGTCGAATAGCCCTTACTGTCAGGAAGTTCCTCCTAATGTTGAGGTGGAATCTCTTTTCCTGCAGTTTGCATCCATTGTTCCACGTTCTAGTCTCTGCAGCAGCAGAAAACAAGCTTGCTCCCTCCTCAATATGACATCCTTTCAAATATTTAAACAGGGCTATCATATCACCTCTTATCACAAGAAGAGGAGACTTCTTGTGCAGGACAGCTTCACAGTACATATCTTTTTGCTGCATTTTTGTTTTTTGCAAGGGGAGGGCAGAAAGTGTCTCCCTTCCAGGAAAGCTAATGATACCAGTAATTTAGTCAAGATTTGGGGTCCTAAGTGCTTCCACTTTTATTTGGGATATGAGAGAAGCAGCATTACTTTAACCAAGGAACACTGGATATATTCAGAAAACACAACACAGTAGCATTAAGCAGCCCCAAGTAAGTCACTCTCTGTGGAACATAAGAGACTGGGAAGTAGAATTCTCTGTATCACAGTTGCTTTGTAGAAGGGCTAAGCTACATGCTTTAGAATTTGACTCTGTTCAGATATCCCTGATCTGTCTATAATGTCAGGGCTGTGAGTTGGTTAATCGAACCCCCAGGCCTTTAGTCAGAGAGTGCAAATACACAAGCAGAACAGAATGACCAGTGCTACTGTGATTATCAGGGTTGGGAAAGTTGTTGGCACAGACTGGGAAAATCAGTGGAGCCTTCCAGGATGTATATATACAGGTGTACCAAGGTCTATACAACATACTGTGCTGCCTGCTACTGTTGCTATTGGCCCCTTACAGTAATTTGCTTGCTGAAATACAGCCAATCATTCCAGTACAAAGGGAATATCAAAATCAACCAGTCTCAGACAAATAATTAAATGAAATTATCATCAAACTAAAATTAGACAGGTTCTTGGGGCTCGGAAGACATGTTTTCAGGAGAACTTAATGAAGCATTCGACGAGGATCTTATTCCACCTTAAGTTCAGAGATACTTTAGAATGGTTGGATCCGCAATGTAACAATAAGCTATGCTGCTGACACCTAGGCCAAGCAATGATTTTTCCCTACTTGGCTTGTTTCCCTTATAGTTTTCTTCAGTTATATTTCTGAAATAAAGAAAACATGAGGTAACCAAGAGGGTAGATTTCCATGGAGGTCAATCAGGTCTGTTTATTTCCGGTATTTGGAACAAATTCTTCATAACCAGATTTGTTAATTCCACAACATTTCTCTTCCATCGTGCCCTAGCCTTTGTCTGCAGTCCAGAAATAATCCAATTTGACACTGTTTTAATTGCCATGGTGCAATGCTTTGGAATTCTGAGATGTATAGTTTTGTGAGGCACTTCACCTTCTCTGTCAGAGAGCTCTGATGCCACAACAAATGACAAACTCCAGGATTCCATAGCATGGAGCCACAGCAGATAAAGTGGTGTCAGCCTAGATTAGTTCTGCTGTGAGGATGCAGCCTCATTTAATGAATCTCAGAGATTTAGTAAAAAAGAAAAAAAAGGAAGGAAGGAACCCAAATAGTTATTTCAGGGTCGAAGTCTGCCTGCCTCAGGTATATAGTGTACCGTGGATAACTGCTTTACAGTTCAGATTAAAACCTTGGGTGGTTTCCCTACCTCACCATCATGGGAGCCACAAACTAGTTTAAGTGGATTAAATGAAGGAGTCCTGGAGAAGGTCAGAGATAATAGACATTCCCCATCACCCTGGAATATACCGCTGTGTCTGTATATGCCTTCAAGTCATCTGTTGACTTATGGCAAGTCCATGAATTTCATAGGGTTTTCTTAGGCAAGAAATACTCCGAGGTGATTTGGCCAGTTCCTTCCTCTAAAGAAGTGACCAGTGGGGTGCCACAGGGTTCTGTCCTGGGCCCAGTGCTATTCAACATCTTTATTAATGACTTGGATGACAGTATTGAGAGCCTAGTTATCAAATTTGCAGATGACACCAAATTGGGAGGAGTAGCTAATACCCCAAAGGACAGGATCAAAATTCAAAATGACCTGAATAGACTAGAAAGGTGGGCCAATGCTAACAAGATGAAATTCAACAGAGAAATGTAAGGTTCTGCACTTAGGGAGGAAAAATGAAATGCACAGATATAAAATGGGGGACACCTGGCTGAATGAGACAACATGTGAAAGGGATCTAGGAGTCCAAGTAGACCATAAGCTGAACATGAGTCAACAGTGTGATGCAGCAGCTAAAAAGGCCAATGCAATTTTAGGTTGCATCAATAGAAGTATAGTGTCTAGATCAAGGGAAGCAATAGTGCCACTCTATTCTGCTTTGGTCAGGCCCCACCTGGAATACTGTGTCCAGTTCTGGGCACCACAATTCAAAAAGGATGTGGAGAAATTGGAGCATGTCCAAAGGAGGGCAACTAAAATGGTGAAGGGTCTGGAAACCATGCCCTATGAGGAACGCCTTAGGGAACTGGGGATGTTTAGCCTGGAGAAGAGAAGGTTAAGAGGTGATATAATCGGCCTGTTTAAATACTTGAAGGGATGTCACATTGAGGAAGGAGCAAGCTTGTTTTCTGCTGCTCCAGAGAACAGGACTCGGAACAATGGATGCAAACTGCAGGAAAAAAGATTCCACCTCAACATTAGGAGGAACTTCCTGACAGTAAGAGCTGTTCGACAGTGGAACACACTCCCTCAGAGTGTAGTGGAGTCTCCTTCCTTGGAGGTTTTTAAGCAGAGGCTGGATGGCCATCTGTCGGGTATGCTTTGATTGGGAGTTCCTGCAAGGCAGGGGTTGGACTGGATGGCCCTTGTGGTCTCTTCCAACTCTAAATTTCTATGATTCTATGATTCTATGATTCTATGAAATATAGCCTACAGCACCTGCCAGTCTCCCATCCAAGTACTAAGCAGGGCTGATCTTGCTTTGCTTCCAAGATCAGCTGGGATCTGGTGTCTTTAGAGTATTTAGGCCTAGCACTACTCTTTTACTTTACTGCCGTAGTTCTGTCCTGTGCGATTCTGGGATTTGCAATTCAGGGGTGGGGATTAAGAATTCTCAGCCAGAGCCCTCTACTGCCTCGTGAAACAGTTATTCCTAGGATCTCCTAAAATGAAGCTATGACTTCAAATGGAATCATAGTGCTATAACTGTGGTAGTGTGAACAGATCCCCTGATGCTCTACTCATTTCCTTTGTCTGCATCCACACTGCAGAAATAATCCAGTTTGACAGCACTTTAACTGCCAAGGTGCAATACTATGGAATCCTGGGATTTGTAGTTTTGTGAGATATTTAGACTTTTCTGTCCGAGAGCTAAGGTGCCACAACAAACTACGAGTCCCAGGATTCCAGAGGATGGAGCCATGGCAGTTAAAGTCGTGTCAACCTGCATTATTTCTGCAGTGCACATGCTGCTCAATAAACAAAAACTCCTGTGTGCATCAACTGAAAGGGCCTTTTTGCTGGTTGCTCCCAAGCTCTGGAACTCCTCCCTAGGAGTTAAAGATATTTTTATGCCGCCAGGCTTTCGCATGACATGGATGCTGTTTTATTTTTTGTCTTTGTTTAAAAGAGTTTTAAACTTTAAATTTTAATTATGTAATGTTTTTGTTTGAATTTTTTAAATGTTTTTTAAACTTGTATTTTACATGTTTTATAGTGTTTTAACTTGGACTGTTTTAGATTTGTTAGATGCCTTGGGTCCCTGTACTGGGATGAAGGCGGGATAATAATAAATAATACCACCTACTACTACTACTACTTTTGAAATAAACACCATGAATCTCAGATATTGGGTTACCTTCTATGAGAAATATGTTCAACTCAGTTTCCATACTATTAATAATGCTAATTTTGTAGAGCAGGCTTTTATACTGTAGATACATTTCTAATTCATTGTTTATATTTATAGGCTACATCAGCATGATAACTTCTGTTTCATGCAGCTTACTTGGTAAGTGATTTTAAACTGCTTTAAGATCTTCCTTTCCAAACTGAATCCCTGTTACTGTCACATGCTGAACGCACTGCTCCTCAACAATTGGCTTTAGGTTCTGGGAGTTACTGTCCTCAAAAGTAAATTTTCTAAACTGTCTCCATCAGAATAGCTTCTGATGGAGACAGGTTAGGGGGGGAAATTAAAACATTTTTTTTAAAAAAAATGTAAAATGTTATTTTTCTTTTAAAAGTGGGGAAAAGGAAATGAGTGGCTATCTAAATGAATAAATCAAGATGTCAGCTGTAAAATATAAAAATCCCACCAGTGGGAATTATACACTGTATGAGGAAGTGGTACATGCCATTCTCAGGTGTGATTGGAGAATGCCCTCTCTTTCAGGGTCTGATTGACACTGATGCTAGTCATGACAGAGGCACATTAAAACGTGACTTTTTATCCGACCCATTGAGATCTCAATGACATTGCCCTAATCTGTACAGATCCACAGTTTAATGCTCTTTTAGCTTTTGTTCAAACTGTTTTGAATTGTTTTACGTCTGCACCACCCTCGTTATATAGTATATTAAAAATATTACTATAAAATAAATAAATAAATAGGGGCAGATAGTCTTTTTGAAGTGTAAGGGACAAGTAACAAGAGAGAGACCTTAATGCTGGTCTTGATGGTCACTATGTCTGGTGAAACAAACCATCCCAGAAGATTCAAGTTCATCTCTACATCTGTACACACTTTCTTACTGTTGTTGTTATCTACTATCAAGTCAACTTTGATTTTTGGCAACCCTTTGAATGAGAGATCTCCAGGTCATTATATTGCTTCCTTGATTAAATCTAGCCATCTGTAATGTGTTTTTTGTTTGTTTGTTTGTTTGTTTTGCGCTGCCTTCTGTCTTTTCTAGTGAATCATGTCTTCTCATGATATGTCCAAAGTGTGATAGTCTTAGTTTAGTCGTACTGGTTTCTAGGGGGAGTTCAGGATTGACTTGCTCTAGGACCAATTTATTTATCATTTTAGTAATCCATGATATTCATAGAACTCTTCTTCAGCATCACATTTCAAAGGAGTTGATTTTCTTCTTATCAGCTTTCCTCACTGAGTTGCTTTCACAACCGTACATAGAAATTTGAAAAACTTCAGTATTCAATAATATATCTTTATATTTCAGGATCTTGTCTAGTTCCTTCATAGCTGCTCTTCCAAGTTTTCTTCTGATTTCTTAACTGCAGTGTCCATTCTTTTTTCCCCTTTTTTATTTCCAAGATTCATTCATTTGTTATATTTACACACTTGTCAATTTTAATTTCCTCATACAGTACTTTCTAATACATAATGTTATCCTAACTCATCTCTTCTTTTCTTAATGGGTTTCATTCTGTTTCTTCATGTATATACAATGTTTTCTAGTAGAGGTTTTTTTTCTTTTCACTTTTCTTCTCTCTTCCTCCTCTTCATTATCTCCTTTTGACTAGCTTTTTATTTTTTAGCTTTTTATTCTCTTTTTCCCTTCCTCCCTTCTCCTCTTTCTGTTTCTTCTTCTACTATCTCTTTAACCATTTTTCCATTCTATTTTTAGCCTTTGTTTATTTAAGTGAAAGCCTACTCCCTCTATATTGTAAAAAATAAGAAAATAAAGAAAATAAAAATACCCCCACCCACCCCCAAAAAAGGAAAAAGAAAGAAAGAAAGGTAGATGGAAAGATAGAATTCTTATCTTGTTTTCCCTTCTTTGAATCTTTTCTTTTCTCTGGTCTTCACAACTTGTTAAAAGTATTCTTCCATATTAGTCCTTTCACTATCTTTGTTTCTACCTTTTTCATCCTTTTTCTTCCTGTTTGCATTTCTAATAAACTCTTACATGTCATTTAAATCCTTCTCTCTCCTGGTTCCTTCTTGCTCCTTACCTTCCACTCTCTTTATCTCTTACTTCTTCTACTGTCCAATTCTTACCTTTTCCCTTAAATATCTTTCTTTCTGAACTGCAGTGCCCATTCTGATTTAAGGACTGAGCTAAGGTATTTTGAGTATCACTTTGCTTGGATGGGTAATTAGGGACTGGAATGTATATTGGGTTTTTCCAATCTGTGGACCATTCTTTTGTTTTCTATATTTATAACACATTTTAGCTAGAACTAAAGTAGATTCTCCCTCTAATTTGAAGGAGCTCTATTGGTATGATATCTGTTCCAGGTGATTTATTTCTCCCAAGTGCTCTGAGTGCAGCTTCAACTTCACTTTCTAACACCATAGGTTTATCCTCAAATTGTTCTTCCTTAAATGAATCTTCCATAAATGAATCTATCATTCTTTACTCTCTTGTATGTAGTTCTGTCATGTAGTGTTTCCATCACCATTTTATTTGTGCTTCATCATGTATTATGTTCCCCTGCTGGTCCTATAGCATCCCCACTCTAGGTTTAAAATTTCCTCTGATTTCTCAGATCTAATAAAACAGGTTCTTCCTTTTTTAAAAAAAATTGTTTCTCCGCATTAAGTATAACAATTGTTGTTTTTATACCTGTGCATTAGTTACTGAACAGTTGCATTCAGGGTTCTAAGCCTATTTCTGTCCCCTTTTACTTTGACGTCTCATTTCACCTTAACTGTTTGAAGAGTTTCATCGGCCATCCTTTGAGACTTCTGTTTCTTTCAGGCTACAGATAGTGTCTTTTTGCATTCATCTCTGACCATGTTCCTTGGTTCAGTCCAGAGTTCTTCTGTCAATTAGGCTAAATAGTGCAAATTAGGCTAAATAGTACAAATCTATTTTTACATTATCTTAAACGACTATGGGATGTTGTGCAGGTTGTATTTTGGCATGATGGTTGATTTAGTGTTTTTCTTTAGCTTAATTCTATTTTTTTATATTAAAGGTAGTGCCATGATATTTAATCTTCCATAATTAATAGATTTGCACTTCTTGCTAACATGAGTAAATGTTCTTCTTTCTTTCACACTTAACAGATAAATCACTGAAAATGAATCCAAGGGATTTTGAGTATGTTTTAACATGGGAAGCTGGAAATAATACAAGGATGCCAACATGCTACAGTGTGATGTATTCTGAATCCACAAGGTTTGTATTTCATATCTATATCTAATACATATTCACATTTTGTAAATGGTCATGATACGATCAATTACATTGTTTTAAGTGTATGTGTGTACCTGCCTTCAAGCCTCTTATCAACTTGTGGCAACCCCATGCATTTCATAGGGACTTTTTTAGACAAGGAATATTTAGAGGTGGTTTTGCCAGTTCTTTCCTTTGTCTACAACAGGAGATAGTCACTAGTGATCTTCCATCCAAATACTAAGCATAGTTACATATATTTACTTACATTTCTGCCAGAGAGCCCTGAATTATTGTGAAGGGGGGTTCAGCAATAGCAGACAGGTAGCATTGCCCACTTTCCATTATTAATGTTGCCTACTTTTTAGAGATTTTTAGACAAGTGCCTTACAGAAAATATATCAATCAAATTAATCCTACACCTTTTTCTCTCTCCACTGTGGAAGTCTGAGTTGCCCCATTGAAACAGAGTCAGATTCATCCAGAAAAGGCAAGGGACAAGATCCTTCTTCCAGCAAGTTCAGGTAAGTAAGTCATCTATTAGAAGTGAGTTTTGAAAATATATGTTGGTCCTTGGGGTATTTCCAAATAAGAGCATCCACGTGACAGTTTTTCTTTGTTATCCAGTAGTAGCAACAACAGCTTTTTTGCATCAGGGGGATAAACAGTCTTGAATTCAGATATTAATAGCCTAGCTGTTGAACATCACTGTGCTTCATTATGTTTATTTTTTACAACTGGCTTTCGTGGCTGAGGAGTAAATCAGGGATAATGTCTTGGAAAATGTCAATAATATATTTCACTAAATTTTGTTCTTTTGAAGGGGAAGCAGGGTTCACTCTCATTTTCTTAATTCAGTCTGAGCTACATTCACATTTCTCAACCTGGTGCCCTCCCTCTGTGTTGGATGACAATTCTCCTGTACTCCAACAAGCTGACTTTGAGTTGAACCCCATGACAATGAGTTATATTACAGTGCATCTGAGGGACACCAGTTTAGACAAGCTTAAATTGCACTGGTGCTGTTGTTTAATTAAATTAAAAAACGATAGCCTGCTGAAGGTGTGGGATAACTCCGGTAGATAAATATGACTGTGTTTCTAGACACTGATTGAAGTGAAATCATTCCAGCTGCAGTCCAATAGGAAATAGCACCGAAATGGCGCTGGGAACAAAAGTGGGAAAATCATTACCCAGGAACTTTTGTTGTGCTCAAGTGAGCATTAGAGGGGGAAAAGTTTGCCAGGTTTGGAGAATTTATCAGAATATGTTCTGTATCTCCTTCACACGTACATTATCAAACTGTGAAGCAGATTCCCAGGGCATTGGGTCTGACACATTTGTGAAGCAGTGGTGACACAAGTGTTCGAAATCTGGGAACAGTCATCAATGAGTATTGGAAAACAAGGGATTATTGGTTATAGTTCTGTCCTGGCATCTTGGTTCTCTGCCACAGATACTCTCTTCTTCACCTCTACTAGGTCTCGGCAAAGTGAGGACTCAGATCATAAAGTTCCTCAACCAGGGGAAGCACCTGTCTGTCCATCTCTGCCAGAAGGAAGTGTGCAGTTGCAAAAGAACAAGTACAGGTTTGTGTCAAAAGACAAGTCAAATGTTCAGATCAAAAACAACCATGAGAAATAAGAAGGAAGATATGCTATACACTATATTTACACAAGAAATTAGTTGCTTGAACTTAGGAGTTATATCCAGGGCTACATTTAGCAACCTACAGAAGGATGCAAGGCTGAGTGGACCTTGGAGTCCCTGGGATTGAACTCACAACCTTGTGTCTGTGAATGTCTGCAGTACAGGCGTTTAACACTGCACCGCCAGAGCTCTGTTTGGAAGAGAAGAGTATCTCTCTTGTCCCTTAAGATGTACCTCGCTGCAGTTTCTGCATATGCTCCTCCTGTCGATCATTCATCTTGACTTGTGGTTCCACACACCAAGATATTCTTCAAAGGCTTCAAAAATTTGCACCCTACCAGTCCCTGCATGGGATTTATTGCTTGTTCTATCTCAACTCACTACATGCCCATTTGAGCCCCTTGTCACTTCAGTTATGATTCTGACTTAGAAAACTGCCTTCTTCATGGCTATCACTTAGACACAATGAGCAAGAGAGATTTGTGGTTTCCAGTATGACAGACCATAGACAAGATTGCACTAGGACAAGGTGGTTTTACAACCTGACGTACCCTTTTTGTCTAAGGTAATATCACATTTCCACCTGTTTCAGAAGATTAACCTGGCAATCCTCTGTCTGTCTCCACAGTCTGACACAGAGGTGAAATTTCATTTTCTGGATGCTAGAAGGGCCTTGGCCTTCTATATTATCAGAACATATGAGAACATATGAACTTAGGAAAGATCCTAAACTCTCCATCTGCTTTATCACACTAAGGGGCAAACGGGATTTAAATGAAAGTTAAACAGAAAATCATAGAATCACAGAGTTGGAAGAGACCACAAGGGCCATCCAGTCCAACCCCCTGCCATGCAGGAACTCACAATCAAAGCATGACAGATGGCCATCCAGCCTCTGCTTAAAGAGCTCCAAAGAAGGAGACTCCACCACTCTCCGAGGGTGTATGTTCCACTGTCAAACAGCCCTTACTGTCAGGAAGTTTCTCCTAATGTTGAAGTGGAATCTCTTTCCTGGAGCTTGCATCCATTGTTCCGGGTCCTAGTCTCTGCAGCAGCAGAAAACAAGCTTGGTCCCTCCTCAATATGACATCACTTCAAATATTTAAACAAGGCTATCATATTACCTCTTAACCTTCTCTTCTCCAGGCTAAACATTCCCAGCTCCCTAAGGCGGTCCTCATAGGGCATGGTTTCCAGACCCTTCACCATTTTAGTCGCCCTCCTTTGGACCCGCTCCTTTTTAAATTGTGGTGCCCAGAACTGGACGCAATATTCCAGGTGGGGCCTGACCAAAGCAGTATAGAGTGGCACTATTACTTCCCTTGATCTAGACCCTATACTTCTATTTATGCAGCCTATAGAAGCATAGTGTCTAGATCAAGGGAAGTAATAGTGCCACTCTATACTGCTTTGGTCAGGCCCCACCTGGAATATTGTGTCCAGTTCTGGGCGTGATAAAAATGCCCCATGTTTATCACAGGACATTTCCTGTTTAACTCTCGTTTAACTCTCATTTAAATCCTGTTTGCCCCCTAGTGTGATAAAGCAGTATGTAATGGTGGATCTACGAAAGATACTGTGGTCTCATTGCAAAGGTTTTATGAATGGATTGCTTCTGCTATTAGACTGGTCTATGAATTCACTAGGAAACTGACACCTGAACAGTGGCTTCAAATTCATTCTTGACTGGAGTGCCATTACAAAACATCTGCAGTGTGGGAACATGATCTCAGTCTACCACATTAATTCACCATTATAGGCTGGATGTCTGCCAGCAACAGGAAGCATTGTGTGGCTGGGAAGTTCTGACTTCACATATTCATTGACACACTTCCCAGCTACCTGTGAATATAGTTAGTTAATAATCTGTCGTGTGAGTCATAGAGACCATGAAGAAAGTGGCATTCCTACGGTTGGTGCCACCTGGTGCGGTAACTCATGGTGTCACCGTCCCCATTGACAATATAGAATCTTTAGCAGTGCTTTTTTACACTACTGTTATTCATACATCGCGATTCCCACATACCACTGAGTGTAGTGCTACTAGTTGTGATATAAATAATTAGCAAAATTAAAATTATATCTTCTAATTACAATATCATATGCACAACCTAAATGCATTTACATATGCATAGTGAAGATTTGGTTAAAATGTGATGTTTTTAAAGAAAATGTAAAAATAATATTTAAAAAAAATAATTTTTAAAAAACATCAAAAATTTAAAATTTTGAAATTTTAATTTTTTTAAAAAAACTAGGGCTCTCCTTTCTTCTCCCACTGAGCCTCACCCCACTCCCACCGTCTTTCAAAGTATTTTAAAGGTAAGCAGATGAATGCCACAGCCCATTTCTGCCCAAAAGTAGGTGTTTGAGTAGCAGTGGTGTCACGTCCCCTTGGGGTGTCACCTGGTGAGGTCCACACACCCCTAGTGATGCCACTGTATGAAGAAGCACAGAATTTGCTTACCTGGAACTGTGGTTCTTTGAGTGGTCATCTATGAACTCACACAAACCTACCCACCTCGCCACTTTTCGTGTCCTTTTCGATTCTGCTGCCATAGAGCTACAGTGGTCTAGGAACTGAGGGGAAAGATTGCAAGCAGCATCAGACATGCACACTGGGAGAAGGCATTGCTATTACTATTGCTTTGGTATGTTCCTAAACTATGCTGAGCAGGAATGACCCTTTTGTGTGAGTTCACATATGGTCACTTGAAGAGGCACAATTACAGGTCAGCAACCTGTTCTTAATGTACAATTCTGCAACTTTTTAAACAGATCTATTGTAATTGAAATTAACCAATAGGATTCCAGGTTGTGGTCACTATATGTTCTTTTCAGTTGCCACTTTAGACCCAATTGGAAAATATTTCTGCATTCTTTCTCATTTCCATTTAAATGCTAAAATTATTCCCCAGAACTGTCATGGAATGTTCCAGTATCACAAGATCATTCTGCAACCTAACAAAAGAACTTACAGACCCTTGCAGGACATACATAATTTTGGTGAAGCAGGTCACAGAAAATGGAGTAAATTCATCACATTTGCTGTTCACTCCATATTTGAACAGTGAGTATGTGTTGTTGTTTTTTTCTAATTATGTTTGAAGTGCTTGATTGGTTGCAAGCTTTCTGTATAAATATCCTCCCTAGTATTCTCTACCTGGTGTTCAACTATTATGGGAGCTGCCCAAACCTTCTGAAGGGCATCAGGTTGAGGAAGGCTGTCCTACCATTAGAAGTTGGATAGTAATTTCAAGCTGCAACATCTTAGTATCATTTAAGACGCCTTAGTGTTTGAGGTATTTAATTCAGAGATGGAAAACATTCGTGCATCCAGGATTCACTTCCCCTCCACTGGAACAACTTGGCACTGCCTCAAGCTGCCACTGCTGACTTTGCTGCTGAAATTTGGCAGTGTAGTGGCAGTGTGTGTAGTGCTCTAACTTTAAAAGGCCCATTTTTCATTTAAACAGTCCTTATTCTCCCTATGTACCTTGTTTGCAGGCAGAAATGTATTTCCAGAAATCTCTCCTAGAAGTGCAGTTCTACGTGTAAACAAGGTGCATGAAGAGTATACGCCCTATTTAAAGGAAAAATTATGCTTTTAAAATAAAAACACCACTTTTATCACACCACACTACTGAACTGGAGCAAGTACTGCCCATCAATTTATTTGAATATTTTTATTGGAGTCGGCACAGTTTATGTTTACCTCTAATCCTTTTCCTTCTGCTTCAAGGAGTGGCAGTCTGGACTATACTCACCCAACTATTTTCCTATTGTGGCAGCCCGAAAGGTTTTTTCCTATCCCCTCACTAGCCACCGATTCATTACTGACCCTTTTTAAAATTCCCTTTTTAAAATTTTTTAAAATTAAAATTGGATATATACTCAAACTGCAGACAAGCTTTTGTTAAAATGAAAATAGAACTTTATTTACCAGATGACTTGAACAATATTTCACTAGTAAATGATGGATTAGACCATTGTTACTTCATATAATGGTGTTACGTGTTTCACTTTTTGATTTTACTTTCTTAGGGGCTGTGCAAACTGGCCATTAGGAAGGTTGAGAACCACTGTTTTACATTAATCTCCTCACTTGGAGTTCTGTATGGGGTATAAGTCCATGGACTTTAACCCCATTCCTCTCTGGACTTAACTGAAACCCTATCTGACTTCCGACTGTCACTAACTGACTATTTATCCTCTCCAGCCTTCAATTTAATTGTCTGTCACCAGCTCACATTCTATTGGCTTTTTTCCTTTTTCTTCTGCTTAAAGGAGTGGCAGTCTGGACTATACATCTACCAAGTTTTTTTAATGGACTAGACATTACAAGTCAGCACACAGGACCTAGTGTTAGATTAGGTGCTGGCTTTCAGAATCAGAATTTAGTGAAATTAATGTGGTGAATTTAATAAAATAAATTAATAAAATAAAAAAAAACATTATTAATGAGGACTAAAGCAAGACAAGCACCATATATAAACTTGAATCTTCAGTATACATATTTGGAAGCAAGTCATTCCAATGAACTAATTTCCTTTAAAATCCTATGTTCAAGTTATCTGTGCTTTGGATGGTTAATTCATTAATTTGACTTACAAAAATATAAGCTAGAAATGTTCATGTTAGCAAATGTAATTGATATTTTTATTACATTTATTTGCTCAACAGCATGCCTAAGTGAGCCTGAGTTTAATATTTCAGCTTGTCCAAACTGTGTAAATGTGACAGTGAAACTTTCGTCATCCTTGTTACTGAAAGTATATCAAGACATTAAATATACAGTCACAGCATCAACAGCAGGTTTCCCAGACAAGGTCAGTAGTAACAGAATTTTTTTTAAAAAAAAAAAAGGGGGGGGGGAAATAGAAAAAAATCAAAGCAAATGTACTTAATCATTAAGAAAGTGCTAATTTTTCAGCTCCAGTATCTTCCACTTTAGGATGATACTACTCCCTGATGCAGATTTCTTTTAATACTCTAATGCAAGACTAGTTCTAGAGCATTCATTTCAAATTCCCAAAATTTCGCTAACGAATGGTAGTATTGTCTTTATTATTATCATTGTGTTGAACTAAGACTTCCTCATATTGAGACTTCCTCATTGAAATCAGTGGGGCATACATTAGTCATGAGCTAAAGTTTTTCATGAGGGACAGCTCAACCTTATTGAGATAGAAATGACTGGTAGTGAGCAAAAGTTGTTCAGTATATTCCTCCAAACTCCAGAAGGATCCATTGGGTTAAAATATTTATAATAATATATCAGACCTGTTCCTGTTTGTTGTTTTTTGTGCGCCTTCAAGTAGTTTCCAACTTACCGGTACGTCAAGCCTATCATAGGGGTTTTTGGCAAGATTTGCTCAGAGGGGGTTTGTCTGTGCCTTTCTCTGAGGCTGAGAGAGGGTGACTTGCCCAAAGTCACCGGTTTCCATGCCCAAGCAGGGATTTGAACTCTGTTCTCCAGAGTTGTAAAATAACACTGAAATCATTCCACCATGCAGGGCCTCTCCTGCTCCTGTACTAGTATCTATTAAGAAATTAGTACAGTTGGCCCTGCATTTTCGTTGGAGATCCATTCCGAACTCCCCTCCCGTGAAAATGGAGTCTTGAATGGAGCATGTGCCCATGTGCACATGTGCATGTGTGTGCAGGGGCACGCCCTATTAAAAATGGTGGAGGTTACCCCTCTGTGGATTTCCAGGATCCACGAGTTAGGAAGGGCGACTGTATTCCAACATCTATACCAGCAGAATATCAGAAACAACTACGGCCTTGTCTGCCCTGGCCATAATACTCCAGGGCAGCCCAGAGTATCTTGGCCCCACAGGTAGTCCAATCTGCCCCTTTTACCTTGGACTCCATTTCTGTGTCATCATGGCTGTGTCATCCCGCCAAGCCACCCAGCATATCTGCTGTGAATCTCCCTGACACAATTATATATTAAAAACATACTTGAATAAAAACATCTTTGCCAGCTGGCAAAAGGAAAGTAGGGAGTGGGCCAGCCTAGCTTCTGCTGGAAGGTGTTCCAGAAGGTGAGAGCAGCCTTGCAAAAGGCTCTCTCTTGTGTCCTCACAAAGTGAGCCTTTGATGGTGGCAGGACCAAAATAAAGCCTTCCCCTATAGATCTCAGAACCTGTGCTGGTTGATCCTGGGAGATATGGTCTCTCAGAAGTCTAAATAGAGCACACACCCCATATGAATTGGATGGGGAGGGGGATTACAATTCCCACTCAAAACCCTCTACCAGGCTAAAATATTTGGATGATTCTAGCTGCTTCAGTCCAAGAAATGATTTTTAACAAGCTCTGGACTAGTATCGCTTTCCCCTTCACATTACAGACAGATTTCTTAAACTAAAGAGGGGATGGAATGACGTGCATTGGTGTCTTGGGTAGGTGAAACCCCTATTCCCACCACTACATCTCACATGCTTTCAGATTACTATTCTATTCTGTTTACAGAACATTTAGCAATTGCTAAAGAGCACTATTTGTCTCTTCCAGCAAGATAACAATACAACCAGACAAGAGAGCTTCTATGCTGTGATGGGAAATTTGCTTCCAAACAGAAATTATTGCCTTACTGTAGATGTGTATACAAGTGTAAGTCCCAAACAGTGCACTCCATCTTCGCCAAAATGTATCATCACCAGCTCCAAGAATAAATCAGGTACTGTGAGTTATGATGGGAGGGGAAGTTAGTGGGAGCTTGATTTGCCTTTTATTTTGCTGTAAAAGCCAAACAATGATCTGTATCAGGCAACAAGAGCTCTGTTTTTCTTTCTGCATTTTCATATTTAGTGCTCTCTGCATTTAACAACGCCATGATACTTGGTAGTAACTCCCAAATGTCTTCTTGTTTAATATCTTTTTATTTTGCAGATCATATTACAACTGCAACCTTGATTGGGGTGTTTGTGCCATTATTATTGGGACTGGTTCTGTTTGTCCTCTATGAGGTCGGTGTTATCTGCTTAAAGATAGATTGGCCTGATGTCTTGGTATGTATTCTCGGAAAAGATGATGTCCAGCATTTTTCATTAAGTATGTACTGCTCAACTGTTTTAAAAGATTTTGTATCTTTATAGGGTGGTTTTGCTCTGTGATGGTGACACAGGCATACCCAAAAGAAGATATTTCTCCTGTACCCCCCTGAATAATTAATTATGTTAGCTCAGTCGCTTGGGCCTTGCAAACAGTGCTTTAACTTTTTTCTTAGGTCACCTAGAGACTTTCTGGGAAAGACAAAGCATGTCTGCCCTGTCCATTGTGAACAGCACACTGCTCTCCATTTGAACCATCTTCCCGTCTTTGTTTCAATACGATACTCTTTTGATCTATGCCCAGAATCTCCATGATATTCTGGAATTGTAGCCCACAAAAGTAACTTTTCCAAGCTCTGAGAAAAGTAGCAGAAACAAAACAAAGAAGCCCCCCAGAAAAACTCATCCTTATTCCCTTGATAGAAAGCTTCAAACAATATAATTGATTGACTTTTAGGATTTATGTTCATTTCATTTTGTATCTTTTCCATTATTAACTAAATCAGTACAGTATGGTGTGTTGTATCTCTGCTTAGGTTTAAGCAACTTTTTCTAATATTAGATGAGTAAACATGCAGATGTGTTTCTGAATGCACGCTTGAATTTTGGTGAGGGATTACACTTCAGTAATAGATTACCCTCTTTGCACTGAAAAAAAATTGGAAAGGTGGATGAACTTCCTATAACTTAGACCTAGCCTAGAAAGTTATTACCAATCAGATGGAGAATAGTCTGATCTGGTATATAGCAAGCAACTTTCTGTGCTCCTGTTGTATCACAGTGAATAAGCTGTATATTTTTAAATCACTGTAATATAGGCATACCTCTGTTAACAAGTCTGCTGGTAGCAAAATTCCTTTTTACCAAGCTTTTTTTAATGCCCATCCAGCCCTCCCTCTCCCTTCTTGTGGTCTGTATAGCTGGAATAGCAACATCAGCACTGGGAGGATGGTGAAAGAGGGCTGGAGAAACACAGATGTTTAGCAATGGGTCGCAGCAACATGTCTACAGTAAACAATGCAATAAAGCTTGAGCTGAGAAAGCATGGGACTGTGCTTTAGCCAATCCTACTGTAGCTGTGGGTACCTACCTAC
Organism: Urosaurus nigricauda; assembly: GCA_034509955.1. NCBI lineage: Eukaryota > Metazoa > Chordata > Lepidosauria > Squamata > Phrynosomatidae > Urosaurus > Urosaurus nigricauda. The sequence continues at coordinate 70,550,890 of JAOEGL010000003.1, forward strand.
AACAGGCAATGTAATCAGCAGCTTTCTTCAGAATCCCTCATGGAGCATGCATGAAATGCAGAATGTGAAGAACAGATAAGCTTACCTTACCAACTCCCCTCCCCTTAAGTTTTATTTCAGCATAGATCGATACATTTAGTCCTCTACATTTGGCCATCAAACCAGAAATCATAAGAATGGTGGGGACTGATGAAAGAAAAAAATTGTTCCTGGATGCATTTACAGAGGCATTTCAACTGCTCTTTAGAAGGTTTAAAATGTTTTTGTTTACTTACACAAGGTGTAATCGACCTGTTTGTTGATTTCCCATGTGCATATTGTTAATTTTGAATACAAAGTTTGCTGAAACATGTTGAAATGCTTTTCTTTTTTGTGGTGTATCATGTAGGAATCCATTCCTATTCTTTCCATGTTCTTTCTGCCTCAGTACCAATTATTATATAAAAGGGATAATGTCCTGAAACACATCTATTTCATTAACTGAGGCACACCTATACTCATGCATTAGCTATTCAGCCTCAAGATAATGAAATGAAGGTTTAACTAAATGAGGAAAAAATATTCTAGATTCTCAGGGTTTCTCAAAAAAGGATTTCTCAGTAAAGATTTTGAAGATGCCAAAATTACAAATGTCACTGAAAGCTGTGAGAGTTGCATGTTTTTATGGGTTCCATGTTTAGAACCAAGCAAATTATTAACATCAAATGTGAGGTATTCATTGCCGTCTTTATAACAGGCAATGCTGTTTTGGAAGCTTTGTTGTTGTTGTTTTTTATTTATTTGTTTATTTGAAAATTTCAAAGTTACTTTATTTTTCCCCCTGCAGGAAATCATCCCCAGACTGGCTTATTCAGTCTTTGATTCAGTTCCTGAAGAAGTGCACACTGTCAAGGTCACAGAAAAGAGTAAAAAAAAAGTATGGCACTGTGATGATGACAATTATGTTGATGATAACAATGACAGTGGAAGTGATGTTGAAAATAATGGTTTCTATACTGTTCGTAAGATTTTAAAAACCTGTTCCACTGTAGATACTATGGAAGACCTGTCTATAGACTGCTCGTCTTCTGCAAATGATACAGTTGAGCTTGGAACTGCTGAACCAGAAAGCTTTCAGAATGAGATTAACAAAGGTGAAAATGGAACAACAAACCAAATTTTTTATCATTCTTCTAAAGTGAATTCCATAAATGAACCAGTGTTGGAACACAGCAGCTGTTTAAATGTGGACTTAGATACTGTAAAGCTAGGAATATCTGTTGACACTTTGGATGTTCCTGAAACTCTAGACCCTGACCAAGAGGATTCAGCAAACTTGAAAGAATCATGCATTAATGATGATTCTGAATCAATCCATTTCACTGAAATCCCAAATGTGCAGAGTGCCCAGGTCCATAGCCTCTTGTGCACATGGCAAAATTCGAGTGGGTCTAGTGGAGAAAGTGAGTCATCTGATTCAGAAACAGTTAATGTTGGCTACATGAGAAGATGAAAGCGATGGAGATACACATTACCACTTCATAATGCTCTGATCAATGTGACAGATTATTTCCAATGTATTAAAGAGCTAAGTAATATATATTCTGTAATGCAATCAATATTATTCACATATACACATATATGCCACACTGTCCTGAATGGTCACAGAATCAGCATACAGTTTTTCTGTGAGCTGCAGACTAAACAACTTTAAGTACAAAAAGAATCACCATTTCCTCTGAAGTCTGAATAGTGAGAAAGGAAGGTTCCAGTATTTTCATATCCTATCATGTTGTGAAAATGTAGTTTTAAATTAAAACCTTCTTTGAAGCTGAGCTCTCAGTCACCTTTGGGTGTAGTTGATTGCCAGTTCCACTTGACTGTCAGCCATTGTTAGACAGACCGGGGCTGCTGCCACACTGCAGAATTAATGCATTTTGATCCCACTTTAATTATCATGGTGCAATTCTATAGAATCTTGAGCTTTATTGTTTGTTGTGGCACCTGGGTGCTCTGACAGAAATATAAATATCTCACTATAAGTTCCAGATTTCTTACTATAGTTTCCATGCTGACTAGGGGATATAGCCAAAAGTAACTTTTTCAAGATCTGAATTGCTTCAGAGTGGCTTCATTGTGGTTTTGCCAGTCATAGACAGAGATCTTTGAAACATGAAGGGTGCTATGCTTTTGTCTGTATCTCAGTTTATTTGGGAGACGGTTACATCTCTGTTACAATACATGAGAGCTATTAGTGTAATTCAGTACTCCTAGGCTGCTGCTTCTGTTTCATATTTATGTTTTTTCTTCAGTCAAAATGAAACAATCTTTTGCTTCATGGTCTCATGTCGCTGACAACTACCTGCCTCTTTGTGACCCACAAACCATCCCACCAGCTGAAGATGAACTACAACTTCCATAAGGTCTTACCATTGGCCAAGGTGATTCTGGCTGATGGGAGTTGGAGTTTAACAACATCTGGAGAGCCACCGGTTTCCCAGCCCCTTCTTTAGTCCTTTTGTAATGTGGTATTCCAACTTGGAATAAGCTCTGATCACTTTCTCATTCTAGAGAATCTGATCATAGCAAGGAATTAAAATGGATGTTGCCATTTCCAGAGTTGCAGACTTTTTTAAAAGACACATCCCAACGTTCTTGTAATCGAGAAAAGTGGAGAATTTAATTCTTTATATTGTTGAAAGTAATCTTATTTGCCACAATAAAATAAAATAAAGATACAGCATGCTTGCTGTACCTTCTTGGAGCTTAAAGCATCTTGTACTTATTCTAAGTGAATTGTGGAGTTTGTCAGGGTTGTCAGAGCTCAGCTATATGTATTTGTATATACTGTATTGTGTAGTTCACTTGTTAAAACCCTCAGGTGAACATGCAAACTTAATAGCGTTAACCCCAACACAGGGATTTGGTTCCTTTTGGAAAATAACAATGAAAAGTCACTTTCAAAACAGGCATTTAGACCAGAAATCTCGCTAACCATCCTACCTTGGCCATAACAGATTGCTCCTGATGGTTGCAAGCAGACCCATTCAATTTCCCTTTTTCTTTAAAAAAAAAAAAAAAAAAAAGGGCACAGAGCAGTTAGCTCTTAAGAGTCCCATTTGACTGAGTCATCATTTCTTTTCAGAACTTAGGAAAGTTATTTCGGGGACTGCAACTTCCAGAATCCCCCATCATCAAGTCCACTGGCCTTGCTGCCTGGACCATTCTGGAAATTAAAATTCTTCCCCACATAACTTTTCCAAATTCTGCTTTCTTTAATGTATCATGATTAGACTTTCTAGGTCAACTTTAATTCTACAAGTTCGAGTAACACATTATTTGCAGAGGTGTTATGACTGCTAAATAAGTTTGGCCAAGGCCCAGAATGTTTCTTTAAGAATACCTACATCCCAAAACTGTGACATTTTAATTAAGATTTAGCATATTCTGTAGAGGAATCCAGAATTTTGCTTCAACCATGTGGCTCTGGATTGCATATCCTACCAGAACAAACATGTAATATTTACTATTAAACTCACATTGAGTTGCAGAGAGAAATGGGTCTTTCTTGCAAAGAGTCTTTCTTGCTTCTCCAGTTAAAATACTACCTAAAACTTCTTGTTCTGGGTACAGTTGTTTTCTTACTTTTTACTGTGGGAAAGCGGTTTTTACATCAAAGAGGAACTTACTTCCTTGCAGCCTTAGAAGTGATTTCTGAACAAACATTTTGAAAAAAGAAACCACTTCCTTGGGAATGGATCTGCTGCTTGGCAGGGGTTCCAGACTGCTGCCTTGATTATTTCTTCCCAGTTGTTATGTGCCTTCAAGAAATTTCCAACTTATGGCAACCTTAAGGCAAACCTATCATAGGATTTTTTTGGTAAGATTCACGGCATTATCACATGAAGCTTTTAAATTGAAATTAAAGCTGGAGAACAGTGTTGTTGGCCACACTTACCACATGACATTGTTTCTGTCCTTAAAGCATTGGTAAAATATCCCTTTTAATTGACAGGAAAACCTGTCAATAAGCTTGCAGTATCATTGCTTTTCCATTAATACTCTGAATCGATACATTCCTTCTGCTGCATTTCTAATATTGGACAGGCATGTAGTGTCAGTGGGATGATTCACTCCCTCTTTCCCTCTCCCTCACTATTCCCAAGCAGACTCATTATCTTTTTTCCATTTCTTTTCTTTTAATTTTTTAAATTAAATCACATTATCATAACTCTCCAATTGCATTAAAAATTAAAGTTTAAAAAATGAAAGGCATATTGGGTACAGCATAGGGCAGGAAGGTGGATATGTGGAAGAGAGTGTGGGGGACTATCAGTCCCCAAAATAGCACCTTCCTGCTATTCCAGAGAAGTGTGATGATGAATGCTCCCAAACTAGGTACATTTTTGTTTCCTTAAATAACACAATTGCAGCAAGACTAGAGGCTCATGTGATAATGTCATTATCCAAAGGGGGTTTGCCCTTGCCTTCCTCTGAGCCCAAGACCACCCATGGATTTCCATGGCCAAGTGGGAATTTGAACCCTATTCTCCAGATTCTTAGTCCAGCACTCAAAGCATTATACCACGCATGCTCTCAGTCCATCCCAGGCACCACAAGAAATCCTCCACATGTTTGTGCTTAAGAAGCAAATTATGCCAGGAGATTTTTGAACATGTATATACAGTGGAACCTGTTACAGTTACCTCAGCATTACTTGTATTTTCTTTGCAGCTGTTATTTTGTTACTGTGTTCCTTCAAGTCGTTCCCAATTTATGACAACTATAAGGCGATCCTATCACTGTATAGCAATGTGTATGCCTTAAAGTGCACTACGCTGACACTCAAATAGATCTAACGGCTGTTTGGCTTACTCTCTGTGGGTACTTTGTCTAGTTTTGTTGTTGCTGTGTGCCTTCAAGTCATTTCTGACTTAGGGCAACCCTAAAGTGAGCCTATCATGGGATTTTCTTGGCAGGTTTGTTCAGAGTGGGGTTTGCCATTCTCCAGCTAGTGGAGAAGACTTGCAGTTTGGGGGCATTTCTTCAATTCAGAATTGTCAGTTTAGGTCCAAGTGGTCCAGAATGCATTTTGTCAACTTTGGGTTTCTTGGCCAGAAAGATCCTTACTGCCATTACCCATGCTTATGTTTACATCTGTGAATTTCATTTAGTCGGGAATAGTAGAACAATAGGCCCTTGGTATCCGATGGGGCTTGGTTCCAGGCCTCCCCTGTGGATACCAAAATCTGTCAGTGCTCATGTCCCATTAAATGCAGTGGCAGAGTAAAATTGTGTCCCTTATATAAAATAGCAAAATCAAGGTTTGTTTATTGGAGTTTATATGTTTTGAGTATTTTCAAGCCATGGATGGTTGAATCTGTGGATAAAAAAATCCATAGATATGGAGGGCTGAGTGTACAAGACAGGTTAGCTGGGAACTGATGTTTTCATGACATTATGCCAGTACAGTACTTAGTAAACTCTGCTTGCTTTAAGTTGATTTTTGGTAAAAAAAAAATCAAACTGCTTGTCTTCATGTAGGCCAAAGCCATTATCTTCCTTCCTAATCCCCACCCTTGATGTCACTGCTAGAGGAACTACTGGAGTGAAGTGAGTGGCTGCAAGAAAAAGGGACTTCCTCTGTCATTGCACTATAGGAGGCCTATCCCAGAGAGGCTTAGCCAATGTCTACTTTGGATTTTCTTAGTCCTTTAAGAGCTTTCCAGGGATTTTTAAATAGGTTTTAGCATTCTGGATTTTTAAAGTGTGAAGACCTGACTTTCCTAATTGTATATCTTAACTTCTATTACATGTTTTAAACTGTATTTTTTATTGTTGATCTTTTGTTTTAACCATTTTTTGTATACTGTCAGGGAATTTCAGTTATGGTATAACAAAGAAACTCCATAAATAAATTATTTTATAAATAGTGAGCTTTGCTTCTTTATTTCTTTTTTCCCTCCTTGCAGCACATAATCCTTAATGAGGAACACAACAGCAAACCTACGGGGAAAACTGAGTTCTGTGCTGAGGCCCTGGGATTCATTTTCATATCAATGTTAAGAGGGATTTCTAAAGTAATGTCCAACCCATTAAAGCATCCCCGACAGATGGCCATCCAGCCTCTGCTTAAAGACCTACAAGGAAGGAGGATTGCAACAATTATTGTCCAGGTAGTCTGACATCAATACCAGGAAAGACTTTAGAGCAGATCATTAAACAGAGAGTATGTGAACATTTAGAAGGGAATGCCATAATCACAAAAAGTCAACATCGGTTTCTGAGAAACAAGTCATGCCAGACTAATCTAATACCTTTTTTAAAATAAAATTACCAGCTTGGTAAATGAAGGGCTGTGGATATGGCATATCTGGATTTCAGTACGGCCTTTGACAAGTTCCCCATGATATTCTTGCAAGCAAGCTAGTAAAATGTGGTCTAGATAATACAGCTGTTAGGTGGACCTGTAATTGGTTGACCAGCCGAATTCAAAGGTTCTCAGCAATGTCTCCTCTTCATCCTGGAAAGAAGTGACCAGTGGGATGCCACAGGGTTCTGTCCGTGGCCCAGTGCTATTCAATATCAATGACTTGGATGAAAGAATAGAGGACATACTTGTCAAATTGGCAGATGACACCAAATTAGGACAAATAGCTAATACTCTAGAGGAGAGGATCAAAATTCAAAGTGACCTTAATAGATTAGAAAGTTGGGCCAAAGCTAACAAAATGAATTTCAGCATAGATAAATGTAAGGTACTGCACTTAGGGCAAAGAAATGAAATGCATAAATATAGGATGGGGGACCCCTGGCTTAACAAGACTACACGTGAAAGAGATTTATGAGTCCTAGTAGACCACAAGCTGAACATGATTCAACAATGTGATGTGGCAGCTAAAACAGCCATTGCAATTCTAGGCTGCATCAATAGAAGTATAGTGTCTAGACTCTAGATCAAGAGAAGTAATAGTGCCACTCTATTCTGCTTTGGTCAGGCCTCACCTGAAATACTGTATCCAGTTCTGAGCATAACAATTCAAAAAGGACATTGACAAGCTGAAGAATGTCTAGAGGAGGGCCACTAAGCAAAGGCTCTGAAAAACATGTCTTATGAGGAGAGACTTAGGGAGTTGGGTATATTTAGCCTGAAGAAGAGAAGGTTAACAGGTGATATGATAGCCCTGTTTAAATATTTGAAGGGATATCATATTGAGGAGGGAGCAAGCTTGTTTTCTGATGCTCCAGAGAACAGTACCCGGAACAATGGATGCAAGCTACAGGAACAGAGATTCTACCTCAACATTAGGAGGAACTTCCTGGCAGTAAGAGCTGTTAGTGGAACACACTCCCTCAGAGAGTGATGGAGTCTCCTTTTTTGGAGGTCTTTAAACAGAGGCTGGAAGGCCATCTGTCGGGGTGTGTGTGTGTGCTTTGATTGTGAGTTCCTGCATGGTAGGGAGTTGGACTGGATGGCCCTTGTGGTCTCTTCCAACTTGATGGTTCTATCTGTTCTGAAGCAGGCCAAGGTTGTTTGTACTCTGAACCTTTCAGGGATTATTATTATTATTATTATTATTATTGCAGTGGTTCTGTAATTACAGCAAAAGTAACAATAAAAACCCCAAAAGGAAGAGAGTAAAAACAACCTCATCAAAGGCATGCATGTGCTGAAAGGCATGGAAGGCAGGGTTGCAGAAGGGACCATAGATTGCTAAAGCAACACACACAGTTAAAGAGAAGTGTGATATTCAAAATTTCAAACTGGTATGTTCCCATTTGCTTCATTAACATGACTGTTGAGAGAGAAAAGGCTCTTGGACCACAACAGTACAAAAAGAAAGAATCATTAATTGACCTAGACGGAAAGATTTGTTGAAGTGAAACCACTTCTGCCCTCCTATTGGGAAGAAGTGATTTCTCCATATCCCCTCCCTGCAATGTTCGATCACATGCTGCTCTAGAGGTCACTTTCCTTCCTGGGAAAGCCAGAGGTTGCAGCAGGTAAAGGGCATCAGAAATCCCACTGATCCATGTGAATGGAAAACAATACTTGGTTCTTCTGACCTAAACCACTGATTTAGGCAGGGATTATACATGTAACCTTTTAGGACTTTAGCTCCCAGAATCCCTGAATCACTATGCTCACCAGTCCCAGGAGAAAGATGGTGTGTGTGTGTGTATTCTGGCAACCATAGTCCAACAAAGTCATATTTCCAAGTTCTGCTATTAGGCCTCCTCTCATGAAGTTTTAAGAGCTTGTGAAAGAACACCTGAAGACTCCTAATGATAAATATTGTTAATGATGACATTTTGTCAGCTGGTTTGTAATAAAGATGTCTAAATTTTAAAAGTTATCACAAACATTTAAAATATATTTTTGTTGTTGTTTGTGTGGTTTTGTTATTAGTTTGCAATCTGAATCTAGATGAGGACTAGTACAGCAAGTATATGCTGGTGAATTGCCAGCTTTGTTTCTGTAAATCACACGTACTGTATGTGTGTGCTTGTTTACATGAGATAATATGGCTGAATTAGTTTGAGTGTAGGATTTATCACAGAAAGATTTCCTAAATTTGTTTAGAAATACTTCCTCAAGTAAAAAGATTATGAGGAAGGTCTTCAGCTTGGTGGATAGGTTACATAAAAAAAATATTTCAGAAGCACCAGCGTCCCTAAGATCTTCACTAAAATCAGATCCAATCTTAAGCATTCAGAAAGCACTGAAGCTAGCTGACTAACAAGTTTAGATTTTCCAGCAGGGGATTTTTTCATCTAAACTTGATGTTCCATCCCATGTGGATATTTGCATCTTCAGAGGTTTCCGCTCCTGTTCCTCTGTCCCAGCCTATAAAAAGGGGACTTCTCAAATTGGTTAAAAAAGTTTCGGTTTCATAGTAGTAACTGGTTTCTTTTCCTGTTTTGTTTTAAATCATCTGTCGTGAGAAGTGGTCAGGTCTCTGCCTATCACACCACCTCACAGTAAAATGTAAAAGAAATTACTAAATATTGTTGCCATGGCATGCCAAGAGCACCAGAAAAGGCAGGCAGAAAATAAAACAACTGAATTAATTGCTTTAGAGCTCAGAGGTGGCTAAAATGTAAATCATCCACTTCCTGCTCCTCCTCCCAACATCAGATCATAAGCATATGTAAGTTGTTGTTTTAAAATGGACTTTAAATGCCATTCTTTCCCAGGGTGGTGTTTACCAGATGTATTGAACTTTAATCATTCTTAACCCCAGTATTGCCAGTATTCAGGGATGATGGGGATTGTACTATAAAACTTCAAGAGGGTGCAGTATTAGGGAAGCCTGTCCTAACTTCTGTTTCCATTTTTGACATGAATTTTTATTGTCAGTTGCCATCAAATCAGCTCTGATTTACAACAACACCATGAATGAGACAACTCCAAGGACCCTGTTATGAACAAAACTACTCAGATAATGCGAACTCTGTTTTGAATGTTATAGAGCTTGGAAGTGTTGCCTTTGGGGGATGTTGTTGTTGTGTTCTTTTCAGTTGTTTCCAATTTATGATGACCCTAAGGTGATTCTATCATAGTGATTTCTGGGGTTGTGAATGTGTGACTCACCCAAGGTCACCCATAATAACATCCAAAATCCACAACCAAGATGCATAAATATGTGATGCAAACTTTCAAAGCTCCACTGGCTTCTTCATCAGGCAAAAGTGTTAAAAATCATACCAGAGGGGAAAATTTAAGAAATGATTATGTTAGTCACAGGACTGTAGTTTCTCAAGCTGTTGTTGGTGTTGTTCTGTGGGTGGATATCTATGCAAGGTGGTCCATCCACCTTCTGGCCACGTGGCATTGGGGACAAAGCATTACAAAGTCTAGAAGATAAAATTTGAATTCCATAAGCAATACAAAGAGGCATTTCTGAGGTCCAAGATGTCTCCATCTTTTGTGAGGCCATAGCCCACTTTGTTAGGCAGAGAATGTTGACTCTCTCAAGAAAAGCCTCCATACTTTTACATAAACACATCAAATGTAGTCCCAACACTTTTTTTACAGTTTCATCTGGATTTCCATGGCCAAGCAGGGAATTGAGCCATGATCTCCAGTCCAACACGCAAACCGCTACACCACACTGGCCCTTAGGATGACCATATTTATAATCCCCCAGTCAGCAAGAGGATCTGACGTCTCCAACGTCTCCAGGACAGTCATAATAAGGGCATCACAGCCCAACAGTTGGTATTCCATTCAGAGGACTAATGTCTGAATGGAAAAGCTCCATTGAGTGACTCTAAGGTAAATCTATCATGGGGTTTTCTTGGCAAAATTGGTTGTTGTTGTTATCATTTTTACATTTACATCTTGGCCTACCTAGGTTCCCGTTACCCCTGTATATAAGTTAACAAGCTGTTGACCAGTGAAATGTATGGTTGTTGTTTATAATATTTTGTAAAGGTCGTTGTGCCTTATACAAATAAACTGTTGTCAAATTTTTATATCTGGCCCTTTCCTCAAAATTGAGACACAAAGCATCTTAAAATTAAATGAACAAAACAGTTAAAACATACAAAAATGAGCATTTTTTAATCCTCTTACCCCATAATGAACACTGGTTTTTGGCCACCTCTGACTTTTTCACACGGGGACCTATGTGGAAATCAAGCTTCTTCCCTCCTCGGTACAACATTCCTTCAAATAATTAAACATGACTACCATATCCCCTCTTAATTTTCTTTTCATCAGGCTAAACATTCCCAGCTCCCTAAGCTGCTTCCTCATATGGCATGGCTTCCAGGCCTTTCACCATTTTGGTCACCCTCCTCTGGACAAGCTCCAGCTTCTTCTTGTTACAAAACAAACATTGACCTCAAATTTGGGGGGGGGGGCAATAAAAGGGCCCAGGGAGGGCTGCAGTGGACACTGCCACTGAGCACGCTCCCTTCCTTTTGGTGTGGAAACACCTCAAGCAATGGGCATCTCTACAGTACAGTGGGCCCTTCGTATCTTCTAGGGTTTTTGGTTCCTGTGTATACCAAAATCCATGGATGCTCATGTTCCATTAAATACAATGGCAGAATAAGATGGTGTCCCTTATACAGAATGGAATAAATTTGGAAATGACTTGAAGGCACACAGCAGTGAAAGCAGAGCAACAGAAGACAGGGGGATCTTGGAGATCTCTCATCCACAGGGTTGCCATGAGTCAGGGTCCACTTGAGGTCAGCTTATAACAATAAAATGAGCCCTGCTCTATTTTCCGTTTCAGCCCCTGGCTCCTACACCCCCCTAACCTGACCAGAGGAGGTAGCTGCCAGTTTGGCATAAATTCAAATTAGACATAGGAGTTTATCACACGAAGGGAACTGGAAGTATAATCCAATGGCAATCTGAATGCAATCATGAGGTTTCACGTGATTGTGTGAAAGCTGATCACACACATTTTCGGGCAAAGGGAAGTTTCATGTTATTGCATGAGAAACTATCACACGCAATTTTGGGCACTGGGAGGCAATTTCGGGCAGTTCTGAACACAATGCAGTGTCAATACGCAATCACATAAATTCGCTGAACTAGCAAATTTACTCAATTCCGAACTGGACTCACTTCCATTTCTTTCAAAATTGAGAGAAATTCCTCCTGTGTGATAAACTCCAATGAGGAAATTGAATAGTTAAAAGATTTCTCATACCTGGGATCAAACATATTTCACAATAGAGACTGCAGTCAAGAGATGAGAAGAAGACTAGAAGAATCAGAAGGGCTGCCATGAAAGAGTTAGAGAAGATCCTAGAGAGTAAAGATATACAACTGAGCACTGAAGTTAGAATTGTGAAATCGAAGGCTTTCATGGCTGGTATCCATTGTTTTTTGTTGGTTTTTCAGGCTATGTGGCCATGTTCTAGAAGAGTTTATTCCTGACATTTCACCAGCATCTTTGGCTGACATCTTCAAAGAAGATGCCAGCCACAGATGCTGGCAAAATGTCAGGAATAAACTCTTCTAGAACATGGCCACATAGCCCAAAAAACCCACACAAAAAGACTAAAGTTAGAATTGTCCAGGAAAGAAGGAAGAGAGGAAGCTCATGTCCCAGATGGATAGACTCAACCAGGGAGGTCACAGGCATGAATTTGTAGGACCTAAACTGAACAGTAGAGGACAAGGGTTCTTGGAGATGCTTCATCCACAAGGTCCCCACGAGCTTGGGTCCATTCAAAGGCAGCTAACAACAACAAGGGCCTTGGCTGGAACCCATTAATTTGCTCCCACCCCAAAGAAAAATTCTGCTTGCACAGTAGGGCATAACATATGAACTACTGAATTTGTGACACTCCCCAACCATTAGTCACAGATCACTTTCCCCACTTTGTACTGAATAGTGGCATCCCAGAGAAAAAGAGGGGAAAGAAAGAAAGAACACATGGGGCTTTCTAGATTGGCAGGAAAGTGTGACATGAAGTTGCCTTTTCCTTAATGCTTAGCAGCTGCACCACAGCCTTTAGATGGAGCTGTGCTGTTCCGCAGTTTTTAAAAAAGAAGCTGGGAAAACCAGCACCTTTTTAAAGGCGCTTCTTCTCCCCTAAAACACACACAAAAAAGCATTTTCATGGCACACTTTCCCTTTTTCTCATCTAAAGGCTAGACTTTCATGCAGCCATGAACTTTGGACTGAATAGTGACATCACACACACACACAGACACACACTCAGGGTGACTGTAGCTGCAAAAGAAGACAAGGCACAGTGACATGTAGGACATCTGAGAGAAAAATGTAAGACATTTGAGAAATAAACACTGAAAATACTAATATAAATGCAAATTCATGCTTCTTAGTCATGCTCAAATTGGAAGACAACCAAAACATAATAAATGGCAAAAATCAAGGTTTTCTTTTGGGAGTGTATGTATATATTGTATATATGTCTATCTGTCTGTCTGTATGTATATGTATATATACGTACATGTGTGTGTGTATGTATACACACACACACATATGCACACATATATGTGTACTGTATATATGTATATATGTGCGGGTATATATATACATGTATATGTGTGTGAGATATATATATATATATATATACACTATATGTATACGTGTGTGGATAAATATATATACATATACATATATACACATTTATATGTGTGTGTGTATATATATATATACATATTTGTGTGTGTGTGTATGTGTATATATATATATATATGTGTGTGTGTGTCCACTCCTACATAGTGAGCCAATGTGGTGTAGCTGGAATATACATATACATATATATCTGTGACTGGAGAGCAGGGTTGGAGTTCCCTCCTGGAGCTGGGAGGCAAGGCAAGGGCCAGCCTGCTCTGAAGGAAGTCGGCCAAGAAGAGAGACCAGACCAGACTGAACAAGTGAGGTGTGTGTGCCTGCTGGGCTCAGGGCCAAGAGGGAAGGCTGGCCCTGCTGGGTGCCTCCCTCCCTCCTTCTTTGCCTTGCCTGCCTCCTCCCTGGGGACAAGGTTCACCAGGCTGCTGCTGCCTGCCTGCCTGCCTGCCTGCCTGAGAGAGAGGAAGAGGAAGAAGAAGAAGAGAGAGGAGGAGGAGGAGGAGGCGATGGTGGAGAAGAGGAGGAGGGCGAGGGGGAGCCCCTCCAGGAGGGGCAGGGAAGCCCCAGAGGACCCCCGTCGTCCAGGCCAGCCCCAGCCCCAAGGGAGCCCCTGAGACTGGGACCTGGTGGAGCTGCTGGGGCCATGGCTGCTTTCATGGCAAGAAGAAGAGGGCAGCAGCAGTGCCTCCTCCTCCTCTTCCTCCTCCTGCTCCTCTGCCTCCTCTGCTCAGGTCAGGACTCAGGAGGAGTGGGGCAAGGAGGGAGAGGGGAGGAGGAGGAGGGCTGGCTCTTAGGGGGCTTCCACTTTGGACCCTCCATCCCCAGGACCCTTCTTTCCTCCTTCTCTATTCTTCAGCTGCTGCTGGGTGCCTTCTTCCTTCTGGCAAACTTGGCTGAGACAGTGTGACTTTTGCCTAAGGTCACCCATTGAGTTTCCCTGGCCGAGCTGGCACTTAGACCACTGTTGTTGTTGTTGTTGTGTAACTTCAAGTCGTTTCTGACTTAGGGTGACCCCCAAAGAACCCATCACAAGGGGTTCTTGGCAAGATTTCTTCAGAGGGAGTCTGCCATTGCCATCCTCTGAGGCTGAGAGAGTGTGACCCACCAGTGGATTTCCCTGGCGGAGCTGGGACTCGAACCCTGGTCTCCAGAGTCACAGTCCAGCACTCAGGCCACTTTCAATGTTGTTGTTTTTGTTATATGCCTTCCAAGTTGTTATTGTTGTGTGCCTTCCGACTAAGGTTTGACCCCTAAGGAGAACCTATCACAGGGTTTGCTTGGCAAGGTTTCTTCAGAGGGGGTGTGCCACTGCCATCCTCTGAGGCCGAGAGTGTGACTTTTGCCTAAGATCACTTTTGTTGTTGTGTGCCTTCAAGTCATTTCCGACTTACAGTGACCCTATAGAGAACCCGTCACAGGGTTTTCTTGGCAAGATTTCTTCAGAGGGGGTTTGCCATTGCCATCCTCTGAAGCAGAGAGAGTGTGACTTTTGCCCAAGGTCTCTCCGTGGGTTTACATTCAGGCCTGTGACCTCTGTGGCTGAGTCCGTCCACCTGACCTGGGGTTTTCCTCCCTTTCTACTACCTTCTACATTCAACAGCATCTATGAAGATTATCACATGGGGATAGGATAAGGATGGGATCACTCCTGTGTCCTTATCCTGTCTTTCGCTGCAATCCCGCAGAAGGCTTTCACATCGCAGCACTATTGTCCTGTCATTGAAGCCGCATTGCATTAACGCGAACTCTCTTTAATGCAAAATAAATAAAATGCCAGGCAATGCTGCTTCAATGATGGGACAATGATGGGATCTGCACAACGTTGTTTGAAAGTCATTCACATGATCGCGGTCAATCACACTTTCTAGACAGGGTAATGATGGGATGAGCGTAATGTCATATGAAAATCTTCCCGCGATCGTGCTACAAGAATGGGAAAAGGATGGGGAAAGGATGTATCATTGCCCATCTGATCATCTCCATTGTCTTTTCTATTGAGTCCTGCCTTCTCCAGATGTGACCAAAGCAGGACAGCCTCAACTTGGTCATTTTCAGGGAGAGATCAGGCTTGATCTGCTCAAGGATCTATTTGTTTGTCTTTTTGGCTATCCATGGTATCCTCAGCACTCTTCTCCAGCCCCACATCTCAAATGAGTTGATTTTCTTCTTATCCGCTTTCTTCACTGTCCGGTTTTCACCTTCGTACATAGTAATGGGAAATAAAATGGCTTGGACAATTCCAACCTTAGTGCTTAGTTTTATAACTTTACTCCTTAGAATCTTGTCTAGTTCTTTCATGGCTGCCCCTCCCATTCCTAGTCTTCTCATTTCTTAGCTGCAATCTCCTTTCTGATCGATATTTGATCCAAGGTATGAGAACTCGTGTTAACTATTTCAATTTCCTTGTTGTTTAGGTTGAATGTATATAGATCCTCCGTGGTCATTATTATTATTTTCTTTCTGTTCAGCAGTAAGACTGCCTTTGCACGGTCTTCTTTGACCTTCTTTAATAATTGTTCCAAGTCTGTGATGTTTTCCGCCAGTGGTATGGTGTCATCCGCATATATTAGATTGTTGATGTAATTATTATTATTATTATTATTATTATTTCTATTCCGCCCCTCTGAACAAGCAATGTTCTTTCCTCCTATCATCACTCCCCCTCCTTATGAGTCTAAACCTTCGTATAATATTTTGTGCATCCAAATTGAACAAGTAGGGTGATAGAGTGCACCCTTGAGTATGGCACACAAGGCAAATATGAGTGCCATCCTCAGGTGGGCATCAAGAAGAGAGGAGCAGGGAGTGGGCAGGGGACCAGTGTTGGCTACCAGTCAAGCAAGAGTTCCTTGCTGGCAGCAACAACCATGGATTTGTGTGTGTGGCATCATACCTACTCATAGAACTTGTGGCTAGAGCATGGAAACATTGCTTTGGGAGCAGAGGGTGGTGGACTTCTTGTTATGTGTTCTCCAGTCCACTTCAGCCTAAGGCAGCCCTATGAATTAGAGACCTCCAGGGTACTTCACAGCCCTGGCTCCATTGTGTGAGTCAGTGCTTCTGTAATGTGGTAGAATAACATGCCAAATCCTGAAAACATAGGCAGGGGTAATTGTGTTGACATATAGCAAATTACCAGGAACATCCAAAATCCACAAAACAGACCATCACACCATCTTACAGAGGACAACAGCCGCAACATCTTGACTAAATGCAGGCTTATAACTAACATCACGACTTTTTTTTTTAACTTTCCTCTGTATGCTTTTTAACACTTTTGCCTGATGAAGTAGCCAGTAGGGCTTTGAAAGCTTGCCATCTGTGTATATGTGTGTGTGTGTGTGTGTGTGTGTATCTTGTGCATTTTAGTTGGTCTGATAAAGATATCACTGTTTTGTGGATTTTGGATGTACTTTTGTGGGTTTTATTGTACTTTGCTACATGGCCAACATAGCTACCCCTGGATATGTCTTCTGTAATGTGGTCTTCCTCTATTTCTACTGTCTTCCACTTTACTGAGCATTATTGTGTTTTCCAGTGTGTCATGTTGTTTCATTATATGTACAATAGCTTCAGTTTAATTGTTTTAACTCTTAATGAGAGTAAAGGTTCAGTCCTCCTTATCTGTCATTTTGGTATCTGCTTGGAGATTTCAAATGGAATCCCCCCCCCCCCCCGGCCAATTTCCTTCACAGTCCAGCATCCACACCCATACATAGAAACTGGAAGTACCAGAGCCTTCTGATTTCTTGACTGGGATTTCTGTTTTGATGGGTGACTAAGCCAGGGTATAACAAAATCTTGTTTCACTTTCTTCGTCATTGTTGTGCAAGTCTTCTGTGAACATTAGTTTTCTTAATAGTTAGCTGTAACCTTCCTATAATACTTTTCTCTTTAATTTCCATTAATAGTTGTGTTGCCTGGGGAATTTTGAGAGCTGACATCCAGAAAATCAGATATACCTAGAGCACCATGAGTCAGGGTGGGGAAAATGCAGTCCTCAGGCAGCATGGAGGCATGGAGCTCAGTGTCTTCAGTACGCTGATGACATATCTGAGTGTCAGATATATCTATCTCTCCATGACCAGATCATCGGCTCAGACTTCAGATGGCGTCTCTCCTCTTAATGACTGCCTTGCAGCGGTAATGGACTGGATGAGGGAAAACAGATTGAAGCTAAATCCAGACAAAACGGAAGTACTAACAGTTACCGGTCCGAAACCAGGTTTGGGAATACACCTTCCAGTCCTAGGTGGAGTCACACTCTCCTCTAAGGACTCTGTTCGCAGTCTGGGGGTACTCCTTGACTCATCGCTTCACATGACCAGTCAGGTGAATGCAGTAGTCAGGAGCGCCTGCTATCAGCTTCGGCTGATACGCCAGCTGCGCCCTTTCCTGGATACGAAAGACCTGGAATCTGTGGTACATGCCCTAGTAACCTCACGTCTGGATTTCTGTAATGCGCTCTACATGGGGCTACCCTTGTGCCTAACCCAGAAACTTCAATTAGTTCAGAACATGGCAGCCAGGCTTATCACAGGAACATCAAGGAGAGAGCACATAACACCTGTGCTTAAAGCTCTCCACTGGCTGCCCATTAGTTTCCGGGCGCAGTACAAGGTGTTGGTATTAACCTTCAAAGCCCTACATGGCTCAGGCCCGTCTTACCTTAGGGACCGCCTCTTCCCATAAGAACCGCCCCACACACTTCTGTCCTCTGGGAGGAATCTGCTGAAGCCTATGAAAACCAGGCTGTCGCAAACCTCCCAGAGGACTTTCTCAGCTACCGCCCCTAAACTTTGGAATGACCTGCCGGACGAGATGCGTCTCATTACATCTTTGACCAGCTTTAAAAAGGCCTTAAAGACACATCTCTTCCAGCTGGGCTTCCCCTGAAGAGGGAATAATATATCACCAACCCCGACCCTAATAATGCAAATGAAAATGTAAATGGCATCGGGGGATTAACTCTAGCTGTCCCTCTGTTCAAACCTCCTGATCCCACTCACTGGGGATTGCACTTGTACTGCCCATCAACTGCACTTTATTTTTATTATTTTAAAATTTTTAAACTGATGTCAATTTTAACTAGTTTTCATTTAATCTAGTCTTAAGGGGGGGGAGGTTGGGAAGGGATTTGACTGCTGTTTTGTTCTTGTATTTTTTAATTTGCTGTACCCCGCTCTGAGTATTCTATCAGAGGAGCGGGTTATAAATAAACATGATGATGATGATGATGATGATGATGATGATGATGATGTAGCCCTAAAGCCAAACTTTTGCGGCTCCTGACCTCCAGAGATCCACAGGCCCACTGAACTCTAGAGTTAGTGGTGTCGTGAAACCTGGGCTCACAGGGTTAGCATAGCAAGGATGGTGTCACAGTCTGTCTCTCCCCTTAGGACCCCTGTTCCCACTGAGCTTATCTGCAATCTTTGAATCGGCCTCTTGCATCAATGAATTTTCCAAATCAGTATTCCTATCTAATAATTTTGGGACACCAGTTTGTTCCATACTCGCGGTCGTTTGGTTATCTTGTATGTTCCGGGAGAGGTCCTCACCCATTTGGGGGTCCATTCCCTTCCCAGAGCAGGAGTAGGTTGGCATGTCCTTTCCCTACTGCCATGCTCAGTGAGATTCAAAGCAGCTTATAAATTAAAATGATTGAACTATAGTTAAAACATGCAACGGGTCGACATTAAAATAAAATTAGATTATTAACAGTAGTGAAAACAATTTAAATATAGTTAAAGAGGATAAAAAGGAGTTTTAAAACAGTACAATTAAAACAATACATCACCCACTTTATAAAAGCTACTTTCTTTAAAAAAATCTTTAGTTCAAAAAGTCTTATCTTCTGGTGGACAAGACCATTCTAGCCTCCCCAGAAAGGGAGCTCCCAAGCCTTGGGACAGCCATTGAGAAGCCCCTGCCTGATGTCCCCACCAGCCATACCTGTGAAGGTGTTGGAACTGAAGGGGCTCACCTGAGGTTCTCACGGCCCAGGTAGACTCTATGGGGAGATACAGTCTGTCAGATAGACTGGACGTAAGCTGGGTATGGCTCTGTAGGTCATCAGCACTTTGAATTGTGCCTGGAAACAAACAGTCAGTACAGTTATTGAAACTGGGGAATTCTATGATCCCTATAATCAGCTGTAAAACATGTCCACTTTTTAAATTTTCAGAACCTTTCAACAATCTTGCACCTAGAAGGTAGAATAATTGGACATAATCCAAAGCACATTCATATGTACTTGAAATAAATGTGTCTTTAGGTTATCTAACAGCTAAACAATGGCCAGTGTGTACAGCTGGCATTTGAAAAAAAAAAATTCCAGTAACTAAAAATTATTAATTTGTTTATTCTTTTCGGTTATACAACACTTAATAGTTCTGAGCTGACAGCTCTGAAAGACAAAGTGAAATTTACTTGGAAATCCCAAGTACTGAATAAGTTTTCTTTTCTCTGTTTAAAAACAAATTAAAACGTGTGCCAAATAATATTGTGTGCCAAACCATTAAGGACTAACTGAAAACCAGTTGATTTCAGTGGTTCTACTGTCAGTCATGATTCACTTAAAACCATTGGGGTAACTGCATTTATCTGTTGCAGCAAAAATAACCAGTGACTCCTTTGGCTTTTCAATGATTAACAAACAAATGAGGCACAAAGCTTCAGGGATTGTAGCCCGTTTCATCAGATGTGTGAACTATTATGCAGAATTTCAGATATATAGAGATATTTCTGTTTGTACAGGTATACAGAGCACAAGAGACGCAACCTGTTAGTCTGGGACATTAGAATGCAAAGGGATCTTGTGACACCTTTGAGACTAATTGTGTGAAAGAAGTTGTCGCTTAAGCTTTTGTAGATTTGGAGCCTTATTGCACGTTCTCCGTTCCTTTCTGCATACTGTCCATAGTACCTCTGGATTTTTCCCTTTGCAACAAAAGACATGTTTTTATGGCTGTCTCCCTTGGGAAGAAAATGGAAATGCTACGATGCCATGTGGAGAGGCACAGAGAAAGCTACTACACTCCCCTCATTTCAACTTTCTTTTCTAATGCAATAAAGCTCTTGGTTTACTTCCTCAGAATCATGGTTCACTCCATCTGAGAAAGTAGGCAAAGTCTGTAAGATCTTATGCTGTTCTTTTGCAAAGTTTCTTAATTTATTTTTATTTTATTTTCAAATTAAAATAAACAGATTCAAATACAAATTTATGTTATAACATGCAGTTAGCAACAGCAGGTCAAATTAGCTCTGAGTTTCCAACAACAAATATCTCATAAGCAGTGCCTTTTATTCTGCTAGATCTGCATAAAGTAGACTAAGCTTGCTTCTGCCTAAGTGATTCTGAAAGACCCAAACCTACAAATTCTGTAACAATGCCAGAGGTGTAAGTTTTTGCAGCCAGATTATTACCATGAACATGTCAACAACAGACAATTCAGAAGACTGGGTTTGTTCTTAGTCCCTTACAACCAATATTCTATATACCAAGCATTTTAGTCTATAAAGTCTGCAAAGAGTAGACATTAAATGACTTCTACTTAATTAATCCTGATAGTTCCAAATTTATAAATTCTTTAACAATTTCAGAAGAATAAGTTTTTATGGCTAAATTATTTAAGTTATCACATTCAGTGAATATGTTGAATATGTATAATTTCCAACATCAGGTTGACTAGAGGGTCTTTAACAATCTCGGATACATCATGTATTTTCTTTAGCTTAGCCGAGCCCTGGAAATTCCAGATTGACCATCTATGAGTTCCATTACCCCTTTCCAATCCTCCTCCCATTTTTCTACTGATTTTTCCTTCAGCAATTGTGTCAACTTGTCCATTTCCATATATTCTAATATTTTGAGATCCCATTCTTCTCCTGTTGGAATTTTGTCAGACTTCCCATTTTTAGCATATATTACCCATGCCACTGTGAGTAGGTATAACAAGATCTTCCGATGTTTCTTTATCTTTCCAGTTTCGTAATCAATCATGTTCAGGATGAATAGCTCTGGCTCCGTTTTTATTGGAGTTTGTATAATTGTTTGAATTTCAGTGTGTACATGTACCCAGAATTTTTTTGCAAATGGGCATGTCCACCACATATGGAAGAAAGTGCCCTTCTGTTTTTTACATTTCCAACAAGCCGGGATGCTTATTTTACTCATTTTACTCAGTCTAGTTGGAGTGTAGTACCATCTGAGGGTTTTGCACAGTTTCAAAGGTGCTACAAGATCTCTTTACACAGAGCAAGGCTGGGGTAGGATTATAGAGGGTGAGGTCGGGGCTCAATTAAATGAGGAAGGTACTGACAGTTCCTGTTAGACAAGTAACACCAACAGTTGTTAACAAGTTCACCTTGGTATTAACAATACTAATAAATAACAAGAATCTGTTATTCTAATTCAGCACTCTAGTGAAAACTGGGACTTCCTAATGAATTTTAGGCATTCATTCTCTCTGCCTAATTCTCTTGCTAAACAAGACAAGATCCATTGATTTCACAGGATCTGCTCTAAATATGAAAAAGTCTATATTCAACTCAGACCTTAGAAAAGTTACCTTTTGGACTACAATTCCCAGAACTTGAAGGGGAAAAAACCCAGTCCAGCTCAAAGAACGGGAAAGGATTGTTTAACCATCTATTGCATCCCTTGGATCGAAGGAAAGGCACTAAAGCATTGCAAATGGGGATCATCTGCTCTTTTCTGGATAACTTCAAAGGAAGAGAAAAACTGTCTACTCAGCTGGCATTATTATTATTATTATTAGTCCACTCTTATAGTGAGAAAAGTATTCCACATGTTGAATCAAAATATTCTTAAAATGATTCATTCCAATCCATTCATCTCCTCCAGCATTTAATGTCTCATTATGTGCATAAAATCCTCAATAAAAGGGTCGATGCTTTGCTGTCTCGAAAACTTCACGTTCCATTTTGAGCACACTAGAGCTCTAGATTGGGCAGGTTATTTCATACTCTTTATCAGGCTACCCCCTAATGTTCTGGTAGCAGAAAGTTCTAATGGAGTCTCTTTTCCCTTTATGGGAGAAGTATTTTCAACTGCCTTCCTCAAGAAACCAAGCAGTAGTATAAATCCAATAATTAGCACCAGCTAGAGTACACATATTATATCAGCTGGAACTTGGTAATTTCCATTTCTGTAAATATCATTAATTCAACAGATTTACTCCAGTTGGTACTAAAAATTGAATTTAGGTCAGTTGTTTAAAAGGGCCCAGTTTAGATCAAATTACTTTCCATCAATGGCTTGTACTCAATCCTCCTATCTGTCGCTAGAAAGAAAACTGATGGCAGATTTGCTTCCCTTCTTTGCTGCCCGGTCCCCTTGGACTGGAAGTTGACTTGTCTGGAGAGTGACTTTTCTTTTTCAAGGGTAGACAAAGGAGAGCTCTTCAGATGCTATATCTCCTAGCCACTCCACCTGGCACAGCCGGTGCTGAAGAACATTGGAAGTTTTGCCCCTCTCTCGATCTTCAGTTTGTTAATAGCCCTCTTGTATTATAATTCCAAACATGAGAGCTCAGGTTGTATTTTAGTAAACAGCAAAAATACACATAGCATAATATATGTGTTATGTGTATTATGCAAAATATGAGGAACTCAGAAGTCCATGGAAAGAATTAACTATATCTACATATTAAACACATTTAAAATGGACATGTTTTTCTTTAATAAATGCAAAAATTTCAAGCTCACCTAAGTCAAATAGTGTGTTTTGTTTATGTATTACAGTACATGGAATGGTACCAGAGCCTCAAAATGTAAGACTTCATTCCATTATGTTTGATAGCGTTCTCCAGTGGGATCCACCTAATTTTCACAACGAAAACGTGGTTTATACGGTTCAACACAGAAAGTAAGTGTCTGAGCAAATGTTAATGATGCAATAATATGTATTTTAAAAGGTAAACACAGGACAGTGCTTTCTTACTGTTGTGCTTTTCCTTTTCCATGGAGGGGCCAACACCATCAGAAGTACATTTGGAAGGGACATGAGAGAGGGTTTTTTGGTTTCTGCTCCTGAACCGTGGAATACCCACCCACCCCCTTTTGCCCTTCTGCCTCCAGGCAAAGACCTTTTTCCCCACTCAGGCCTTCAGTGATAAACTGGATATAAATGGAGGTGCTTATATTTTAATGTTTTTATTAAAGTGGATGTTTAATTTTTAAAAAAATGTTACCATGTTTTGTTGAGATGTCTTGATATGTTGTAATCTTACCTTGCACCCTTAGATTGGCGAAAAGGTGAGATATAAACAAATAATTGGGTGATTCATTTACAAATGAAAACACGAGTAACATTTCCCATTGGACTGATTTTCTCATTCATCCACATCTTTAAACAACGCCTTTAAAAAGAGAGTTGTACATAATAGGAAGCTATGTTTTAGGGTGGTTTCACTAGAAAGGGAGAATGCTGGTGCCATCTCAAAGAAGGTCCTACTGTATCTCTAGCTGCTTATACTGTTTGCTTAGAAAAGACTGGAAAGATGTATGGATGGACAGATTAATTCATTATTTTATCCTGCCTTTCCTGTATTATGGGGAATAGGGACCTAAAGCAACTCATCATATAAGTAAAAAAATAATAATTAAACCAACAACCATATTTTAAGCATTATTTTAAAATAGTAGAAAAGATAGTTAAAAAATAATTATGACCGTTAAAAAATACAGTCCACCCCAGCTAAAAGACCATCTGCAACAACCAATTAACAGTCAAAGGTATGGGTAAATAAAAATGTTTTTGCCTGCCAGTGGAAACAGAGCAGAGGAGGCCATCCCTGCCTTCCATGGGAAGGAATTCCACCAAAATGGGAGCAGCCACCAAAAAGGTTTCATCTTGTGTCTTCACCAAACATCCCTGTAAGGGTGGTTGGCTCCACTGAAAATCTTAAAACACAGACAAGTTCATATTAGGAGATACAGTTTTTAAGATAGTCTGGATTGTCAAGACATATAGTACCTTATAGGTTATAACCAAATCATGCCCTGAAATTAAAATGGATGCTTCAGCATGGTGTTGATCCTATAAAGCATCTATCATGATACATAGACTTTAGATCAGGTGTGGGATCTGAATTGGTGTCGGTGGCAACGGTGGCGGCTGCTGCTGCATGCCTTCAAGTTATTTCCAGCTTGTGGCAACCCTAAGGTGAACCTATCATGGGTTTTTTTGGCAAGATTTCTGCAGAGGAGCATTTACCATTGCCTTCTTCTGAGGCTCAGAAAGTGTGACATGCCCAAGGCCACCCAGTGAGTTTTCATGGCTGAACAGCAATTCAAACACTCAGACACCACTATACACGGATATATTATAGGAAACCAATGTCCGTTTTAAATTGTGGCATTTTGCCACAGTTAAACTTCTGGATAATGTTTCTTCTCAAGGAAAAAAATGAATATAGCCCACTTTTTAAACAAATCTACAGACCACTTGGTTGTAGAAGTGCTATAATCAAGCAAAAGGGAAGCTAAAGCATGTAAAATTTATTTTAAAATTGTAATGTCAGTCCTAAGGATTCTGACAGATGAGAAAGGTACCAGATGAGATCCTGCATGAGACATGTAGCTGTGATATCGTAGGTAGCCTCTGTCTCCCATCCCAGTTTCCTAAAACCAATCTGTAAAGCCTGGTAGCTGTACTGAGCGAAATAATTCAACAGCACCTGTAGAGTGGGGTGTTGAAGAAGGAGGCGTCCTGCCCCCTTCCAGCAGTGAGCCACGATTCAACAAACAGAAGCAGGGATCCCTGTGAGGTCCTGTTGTGATTCTTCATTGGGCTGTGGCTCACTGACAGAAGAAGGCTGTATGCATCATCCCTCAGCACCTGCTTGCCAGTGCCACAGAACTAAATTGACTGGTGCAGCTTTCTGGCTTTTAAGGAGAGCTTTAGGGACATTGTGGTCATTGCAATGGTGCCACAATCATAAATGTGAATGCAAAACAGTTATAAGGTTCTAAATATAGTTTACATCAACAATCTGTTTTAAGGGGTGGGAGGTAGGGATAGGGGTGCAAGAGCTTTTAATTGTAATTGTTTTCAATTTTGTTGTACCCCGCCCTGATTGCTCGCTCAGAGGGGCGGGTTATAAATAAAAAATTATTGTTGTTGTTGTTGTTATTATTATTATTATTATTATTGCCTAACAGGATGCCAGCCATAATTTGCATACTAACAAGCTGTGCAGACCAACCATTAAGGCCGGCCTGGGGGCAGAGTTGGGGCTGGGCGTCCACATGATGCATGCCCTGACTCCTCACCCCATGGCAGCATGATGCCACCTTTTGGAATCGATTTACCAACACGGAGCGAAGGCGAATTCCAAAGTGGTTTAAATGTAAGGGGGAACGAGCCCTTAGTCTCTCAAATAACATGTTACCAGTATTTCTTTTTCTTTCACAGGAATTTCAATCAAACATTCACTGACATGTGTCGAAGAATTGTCTTCACAGAATGCAATATGTCAAGTATACCTATCTATGGTCCTTCCATTATAAGAGTCAGAACTGAATCAGAGAATAAATACTCAAATTGGGTAACCATCACCTTTACACCTTATACAGACAGTAAGTCAGTCTTCTAGTTCAGTAGTTCATATGAGGGCAGGGCAGTCCTAAACCTTATCTTGGGGCCATAGAGACACTAGCATTTTCAAAACTCTTCTGAGATCACAACAGGAGGTGTAAATGAAAGAGGAGTGGCATTTTTGTGCTTTTTCATCCACATTCCTTCCTTGCAGTCTCCCCCTCCCCTCCTCAACAACACAAATGGTTTTGAAGACTTGATATCATTGCTTATCAGTAAGATGGCAGCATTCTTCATCGGACATGAATGTTTCCCTTAATGGCCTTTGATTTGATTGGCACACTCCCAAGATTCTGTTTCCTTTCTTGTACAGCTTCAGAAGTCCTTTCTCTCTGTTGTGCCCTTTGGAATAGTTTCATTTTTTTGTTTGCATATTTTTCCCTTGCTTGGATTGCTTTATCCAAGTACTGTTTTTAGTTTCAGAGATCATAGTTCCAGGTTTCAGTTCTCCCAACAGATATATAATTTTATGACTAGATGTTTTGTGCACTTACACAATTGCACAACACTTTCCACAAATTTATTCTACACATTTTTTTTCTTAAAGGCATTCTCCCAGACCCATACTCTGAGGTTTAAACTCTGCAACACCAGAGATGTAGCAGTTTTGGCATGTATGATTGTTAGAATGTTAGTTCATTACACTTGTTCATAAGACACACATTGGATTCAGTTTTAAGGCCCTTTTAGATTACATATTGCAATATTATTCCACTTTAACTGCCATGGCATAATCCTATGGAATCCTGGGGTTTGTAGTTTTGAAGGCACTAGAGCTCTCTGGTACATAATTCTAAACACCTGTCCCAAAACTTCAAATTTCTTTGGTTTCTTCATTCTTTCTTCAAACTTTATCTTACCCGCCTCCCCAAAAAATCCCTTGAAGAGAAAAAAATTGAGTAGCTGCACAAAGCCTTTTGAAGGGTAATGCTGGGAACCTTTTGTCTATAGACAACTTCAAACATGTTTGGAGTAAACATCAAACTGAATGAAATCAGTGAGACTTATTTTTGTCATGACTAACTGAAGTTCTATTGATTCTTATTGATTTGTTGTAAATAGATGCAGACTTTAAGTTGTGCCCAGTCCCATAACAATAAATAGATCTTAACTGCAACAATATACAGTATATATATATATATATATATATATATATTACGCACCTTTTGCAATTGTATTCTTGATTTTATTTGCTGTTATTGAACCAGTACATTTTATGATTCATATACAAGGTATCTGAAATGTTATTGGAGCCAGCAGGTAAGCAGGGTTGTACACATAACTATATTTCACTTCTTCATTTCTAAATAAAAATAAGCTCCTACAATTCTTCTCCTAGATGTTGGTTAGATGCTGTTGAAAGAAATGCAGCCCAATTCTACCCTGTTTCCTTGAAAATAAGACATCTCCATAAAAAAAAGACCCAGTAGAGGTTTTGCTGAATTGCTAAATGTAAGGCCTCCCCCAAAAGTAAGACCTACAAAGTTTTTGTATACAGTGGTCCCCCGGGTTACGAAGGTAATCCATTCCGGATTACCTTTTGTAACCCGGAAATACGTGTATCCCGGGGGACCGCTTTAAGGGACGGACCGCGCGGCCGATTTAAAGGGGCCGCACAGTTTTTCCCTTTCGTTCCCCGGGGGATCCTTCGGATCCCGGGGGAATTTTGGCGGTCCCGCCGTTTTCGGATCCTGGGGATTTCGGTCCGGGATTCGCAAACCGGGGGACCACTGTATAAATATATATACAGTATATAATAAATTTTCATTATTTTTGTTCAATAATAAATGTGAATTCTTCTTCATGGAAAAATAAGACATCCCCTGAAAATAAGACCTAGCACATCTTTTGTAGCAAAAATTAATATAAGACACTGTCTTATTTTCGGGGAAACACGGTAGTATAATACATATAATAAACTGGTGCGTTCTGTTGCAAAAGTAAGAGTATCTTCTCACCAGAAACCCCTTTGGATTAAAAATGACAGCTACAGGACTACAGTGGTTCAGCTCAAGATGACAGATAATTGGAAGAGTACATACCCTGTTTCCCCAAAAATAAGACCTAGCAGAGTTTTTGCTGAATTGCTAAATATAAGGTCTCCCCTGAAAGTAAGACCTAGCAAAGTTTTTGTATATAAATATATAAACAATATATAATAAATGTTCTCTTTTTTGTTCAACAATAAATGTGTATCCTTCTTCATGGAAAAATAAGACCCCTGAAAATAAGACCTAGCGCATCTTTGGAAGCAAAAAATATAAGACACTGTCTTATTTGGGGGGAAACATGGTAGGGGAGTGCATTCTGCAAAGCTTCTAGGATTTCCATTAATTAATCAAAATAATTTGTAAGTCAGAGTACAACTTGAAATACACATTAATTTTCAGCTGATATTCAAGGTGTTTACAGTCTACTGCTCTCTTATATGAAAAAAGCAGATTATATATCATGCTATATATTTAAATGGATGCAAGAATAGAATAAAAGAGCATGCATGTTGTTTTTCTCCTCTTTTAGCAATTATTGGGCCACCTGTTGTACAAATTGAAGCCACGAAACCTGGAGTCTTGAATGTACAGCTCATAGACCCTTTAGTTACACGCAATGGTGTAAAATATTCCTTTAAGAATTTGTATGCTTCTGTGGTTTACAGAATCAGAATCTGGAAGAAATATAGTGATGAAAAGGTAATGCTTGCTGGCATTTGGGGATTTGTAACTTATTCTTAAATATGTGTTTAACTATAATTTTTCTTTTAAGTAGTACAAGAATACTCTGAATTGATATTTATTGAATAATATAGGATGGCCCATGCCATCATATTTCTAATTTCTATGTATGGTTAATAAAATGGGGCAGTAAAGAAAGCCGATAGAAAGAAAATCTCATTTGAAATGTACTGCAGACAGGTTCTATGGATATCATGTACTGGTAAAAAGACAAATAAATGGGCCCTAGAGCAAATCAAGCCAGACTTCCCCCTAGAAGCTAAGATTGAGATATCTTTGGGCATCCCATGGGGAAACATGACTCACTGGAAAAAACAATAATATTTGGTTAGGTAGAAGGCAGTAGGAAAAGACTAAGTCCACATGACAGATGGGTGGCTTCTATCAAACAAGCCATGGTCCTGAGTCTGCAAGACTTGGGCAAACCTATTGATAACATGATGACTTAGATTTATCATTCACAGAGTTGCCCTAAGTCAAAGTAGACTTGAGGGCGGTTATCACCAAAGTAGGCAAAGTGACAGCAATCCATAGTGACTTCTGGGTGTGTTCTGGAGATCTCTGCAGATGTTGTCATTGCTCTGTGCTCAGCTGTAGGAAAATATCCAGACCATTTCAGCTGTTCCCTCCACCCCCACAACCCACCAATCATGCTTGATTCAGGGGGCATAATGAGGAAAGATGGGTTTGGGGGCACATTTTTGTTACTGTGCATTTGACCCCTGCAACAAACAAAACGTGATGGTGTAAGTCTGACTTGCACCATTATAATTTGCCAACAGGATGCCAGTTATGTGTTGTGGGGTGGAAAGATATTGATCCAAGAAGCTTTGTTTCTCCAGTGTTGCCATAATGGTGCACTATCATGTAATGATAGTTTGGATAGATTAGGAACTCCACCAGCACAAGTAAACCCTATCTTTGCAATCAGAATAAATCAAGGATAACATTGCACTGTGAAGTTTCCAATTTGTCATTTAACTGTTGTGGCTTTTTATACTTTCCTACTAGGTTCTAGATGTGAATTCAACTTACACTTTCCAAATAATACCCGACTTGGATCCTATGACAACATATTGCCTCAAGGCTCAAGTGTTTATTGAGGATTTTAATAAAGGCGGGCAGTGGAGTGAACCCATTTGTACCCATACAACTGATCCTGGTAATATTTAAGGATTAAATGCTTGTTTGAAAAAGACATTATTAAGGCTTCTGTAGTTTTTTCATATCTTACTGATCTGATTCAAGAGAAGTATCAAGACTTATGAAATCAGTATTATAAAAACCATTATAAAGTTTGTAGGCTAATCCTATGCATGTTTATTCACAAGTACAGTGGGTACTTGGTATCCACTTTGGGTTGGTTACAGAACCTCCTGTGGATACCAAAATCCAAGGATGCTCAGGTCTCATTATATACAGTGGTATATAAAATGGCAAAATGAAGTTTTGATTTTGGGGATTGATATTATTTTGAATATTTTCAAAATGTGGTTGGTTGGTTGGATCTGTGGATAAAGAATCCATGGATACGAAGGGATGACTGTAAATCCTACTGGTTTCATTTGTTGGCAGTTACTTTCAAGTAAATGAGCATGAGTGTATTTATTTATTATTAAAATATTTATATCCCTATATCAAAAGATCTTATTATGATAAAATCCATTTAAAACAATTTATAAAAGAGTAAGCAATAATTTAAGCAATCTAATAGCATATTAAACAAATTAAATCCAATTAAAACTATATACCTGTACAGATTTGAGGAACATCTTTGGAGAGCTTTGAATAAAAGCCATGGTGCCAGCATGAAGCCAGTTTCGTCAAGCCTCCAAGAGGAGGGAATACCATATCTGGGGAAACAAGATAGCAATCACCCACATTTTATTTTCATTTCTTTTGTGTAGCTAGATATAAGTATCGTCACAGCTGAGTTTTTTATTATGATATTTCTTATTTAGATATTTCAGTAAGTAGTGAATTGGAGAATTGTATGCCTTTGTTTAAACTTGAGATAGGCAATGGGCCCTCTAAAAGTTGTTGGACTTCAACTTCCATCATTCCTTACCATTGGATTATATTGACCGATGCTGGTGAGAGCTGCCATTTAACCACAAGAGGGCCACAAAATTCCCACCTTTGATTTAAAAGAGAAGTTCATTATGTTTTTCCACACTGTATTGAATAAACAGTTTTAAGATTTTCTGTTTTCTCTTATAGGTTTAAATCCAGTTCTGATAACTGTTATCCTACTATTAGTGTTGATATCGTTCCTTTTCTTCTCCTTAATAATTTTTCACGTTTATCGACGGATCAAATATGTTTTTTTCCCTTCATATACTTTGCCACAGCATTTCAAAGAGGTTTGTTCTTTTGTACTTTATGTCTCCCTCATCTTTATAAAATACTAATGTTGTTTACTAAATTGTGATGTGTGCTATATAAACACTGTTTGCTACACTGCTGAAATCCAGTAAAGTTTAAAAAATAGCAGTCAATACTATTCTTGACTGTCGCAGCAATAACAAGTTTCCTTGTAACAAGACAGTTACTTTCAAGTAAATGAGAATGGGTGTATTCATTTTCCATAGTCCAAAATGTGAACAACCACTCTGTGAGTCTTGTTCAGTTCAAGCTCAGTTCTCATCTTTAAAACATTGGTCAATGGAAAGCTGTGATAAGATTGTCACTGTGCCTCCTTTTGTGTAACACAGTCATTTAAAGGTGGTACAATTAAAAATGTCATCTTATCATGGTGAAGTAGAAATCAGCCTCTTGTTTCATCTTATAGATTATATAGCCAAATATATTACAGTGCTTTTGGCCTATAGGCATCCTGCAGAAGCTTACTCTTCAACACTTCAACACTTCAGCTCAAAACTGGGACATGTGTGGCCAAGCAACATCATAGTGTGGTCAAAATGGCAAAAGTTACTAATGAGGATGAAAAGGCAGGCTAGGAGAAGTTGCAGCAGTTTGCTTTTTGCCCAAGCCTACTGAGGAGGGCCAGATTCTGCCCCCTCTTCTCCTCTTTCCCTGCTGAGTTGAGTACAAACTACTTTTGCACTTTGAACTTGGTTTGCAGCAGTTGCGTAAGCCAAGGACAAAGGGGGGAAATGGGAGAAGAATACAGAAATTGGGACATTTTTAAAGCAACTGAAAAAGTTGGATGACAGAAGATTAATCGGGACTCTTCCTGCCATATCTGGACAGTTGCAAGGTATGCAGAAGGCTAATGGGCAAGTAGGCATGAAAGGGCTCCATTGAACACTGGGGGGTCCTCTTTACAGGTGGATGAGTAACACCTAGCTGTTGTTTGCTTGGGGAGACATGCTATGAGACAGTTTGAAAATTCTTGCCATCTGGGAAATGTCTTAACCTCTGAGAAATTTCACTTATATCTTTTAATGTAATGTCTTCAGCATAAAGGCTAAAGAAAAAACATGTTTTAAAAATTAAGTTTGAAATTCTTAAGTTCTAATGGGCCATTAGATATTTGGTTCACACGTTTAGTTCTTGGGCACAGTCAATAGAAGATTTGTGTCTATTTTAAAGTCTCCCTCCCTCTCTGTTTCTCTCTCTCTTTTAAAGAAGATAGACACAGATACTGTATTTCTTTTTTTTTCTCCCCACAGTTTCTAAGCAAGCCTTCTTATGGTTCACAGTTTCTTGTGTCCCAGTCACAAGGAGAAGAACATGCCTTTGACAAAATAATTGTCCTCTCAGAAGAGTCAAAAAATGTTGCTAATGAATCCAAGAAGCAACTGAGAAACGCAGAAGAGCAGCTTGAACAATCCCAAGAGGAAACCTCTAAACCTAAATGAGGTTCAGACTGTATATCCTTGGTACATGTTTAAAACTGTAATGAATAATATACTGTTTTTGAGGGGCCTTAGTGGCTCTTTCTGGGGCCCTTACAAAGAAGGAATTTGTGCTTTGCACATGACAGATTTCAAAATTCTTTTATGCAAAGTTTTTAATTTTGTAAAAAATATTTATTCTCTTATAAGATATCTGGTAAGAAACATGTATATAAAATATATATTTGAAATCGTGTGTGTGTGTGTGTGTGTGTAGACAGTTTTATGTGACTTAGTTTCAGAATGAAGAGTAGACTATGGACTTTTATCACACAGGGGAAATCTTGGGATTCAAAAGGCATTATCCAGGGAAAGTCACACAATTGCTGCTAAGATTATCACACATATTACAATTAGAGAGGTTTATTCCAGGAATAGTCAGGGAATAACTAGCAAATCCTGTGTATGACTTGTTGCTGGTTATTCCCAGGATAAGCCCTCTCTAATCACAATGTGTGTGATAACCTTAGCTGTGATTGTGTGACTTTCCCTGGATAATGCCTTTTGAATTCACCGATTTCCACCCCCCCCCCCCATGATAAAGTCCAAAATATTAAGTGAGTTTATTTTTTAAATAATAGTATAAATAAATAAATATTTATTAGAGTGGATATGTATTGTATTGTATTGCACGGAGTAGTTTAAATTCATAAGAAAATTATTTTTTTTTACTTTGTTTCCTGACACATATTTGCCTTTAAGTGATATTTCAGTGAAAGGTACACTCGTCTTTCCACATCCACTGGGGTTAAGGGCATAGGACCCTGGTAAATGTGGAAAAACTGCAAATAACAAAAACACTATGTTTTTACCTGAGAGAACACATCTCTAGGAATCTCTTGGTCCTCCAGTACAACTCTGTGGTCAACATCTGCCCGACACTGACCAGAGAATTGCTCTGAAGGAGCTACAAATGCCTGGTGGAGTGTTCTCCTTAGGAATCTCTGGGTTCTTCAGTGTGACTTTTGGTTAAAGTTGATCATAGAGTTGTGCAGGAGGACCTAGATATTCCTAAACAGAACATATTAATAAAATCCATGAATAATCAAATCTCCAAAAGTCAAAGTTACAAATGTGAAGTGACGAGTGTATATTCAATAACATAGGCATAGCCACATATCCTGAGCTATACAGGGGCACTGGTCTCTATAAGCTGTCTTGTTTTTGATGGACTTTGCTTGGTACCCTTGGTACTGTCTTGTTTTTGATGGACTTTGCTTGGTACCCTGCCCCTGTTCAAAAGTCAGCTTATAAAATCTATGATTCTATGATTCTATAAGCTGACTTTTGGATTTACAGAACCTCTCCTAGCTTGGAGGCCAGCCAGGGGCAGGGTACCAAGCAAAGTCCATCAAAAACAAGACAGTAGCAGCCCTAGTGATGTACAGAAGCTTACCAGCCAGTTCTCAGATTTCAAGCAGTCCAAGCCAGTAGGGTAAAGCAAGAAAGCCAAGGTGTCAGTCCAAGAGAGTGTCAATTAGCATGGGAAATTTATGTTGCAGGGTGCAAGGTCCTTTGGAAACATGAACCAGGAATTGAGACACAAGAGTGTTGCTTCCTGTCGAATGGTCAGTTGTCAGCAACAACCTCCCAAGGGAGTTAATGGAACATTTATGGTCTGGTAGCTGTTGCCTGATTAATGAGCATTTTCTATATAAATGCTCTGAGCATCACAAACCCTCCCTCTCCCGTCTGTGTTCCACTGCAGCTGGTATTGTCAAGCCCATTGTCTAACTCAAACACTGGCACGTTCCCCTGTCCTTCTGATTCACTGTCTGTATCATAGTCTGAACCTAGGTCCTGGGAACAAGGCATGACAGAATCATCAACACAGATAGGATGTATATGTGGTATAGATAGTATTTATCCGCAAGATGTGACACCACTGCGATGTGCATTTCATTGCGCTTCTGCAATTGCATTCTGAAGCAACTAGTAGCATCTACATGAAAGCACAAATAAATTGGAATGGCAGACTTCACACCACAGTCCAGCTGCAGCTTTGAACACTCAAGTAATTTTGACTTTTGATCTCTAGTCATGTAATAAGTAACAACAACTCACATTGTGCTGTGCTGTACTGATTTTTCTCCAAACTGGAAATCCCTCTCCTGGCTCTTGGACGAATAAAGGCTGAGCTAATTTCAAGTGCTAGTTTCAAGTACAGTAAACCCACTGAGTCAATTGGTGAATGACAGGTCAACATTTAAGTCCAGTTGATTTATTCTAATTAGAACTAGTAAGTGAATGTAGCCCACTGAATGCAGCTATGTGTTGTTACCTCTCACCATACCTCCAAATGATTGGTGTTATTATTGCTCAGGAGTTAGAGGGCTTAAATACCCTAAAGTCTTTTATGCAGTGGCACCCCAGTTGTGGAATTCCTTCCCTCTGAAGGCCTTATTGGCACCAACTTAAATTTTGACATGAAATTAAAATTTGGCCAAAATGGTTTTATCCAGGCTGCATATGTTTTATATTTATATTGTTCAAAATTGTTTTAAGTAGTTTTAAATTATCTGTTTTAAAATTGAAAATTGTTTACTATATTTTCAATCTTTTAAACTTTTGTAATTATTTATTTTTTACAGTTAATTTTATTGTAAGCCTTCCCGAGAATTTTGGATAAAAGGCAGGATATAAATATTTTAATAAATAAATAACGGCACCAGATTCTGTCTGATTTTGAAAGCACTATACGCAGCTTCAAGCTTACGCTGAAGCCACGTGACAAGTAAACAAATTGTGCATGTGCCCATGGTGCACTTGCTGCACCACACCACAAGCATGTGCCCCATTGTTTACGATTGGGCACGAGCATACACAAAATTCCCCTTACGCAGTGAAGTGCCCACTGTACTTGGATGGGAGACTGCCAATGAATACCAGGTGCTGGAGGTTATATTTCAGAGGAAGGAATTGGAAAAAAGACCTCTTGAGTATTCTTTGCCTAAGAAAACCCTATGAAATTCATGGGGTTGCCATAAGTCAAAAGGTTACCTAAAGAAACATACGCACACAGACACAAAACCCTTGGTTTGGGCTTTTTGGCCTTAGGAAATTTATACAACACCTTACAATTTGCCAGAACATATAGCTGGATTGTAGCTAAGAGACAGTCTAGCATAGATTAGTCATGCTTAAAATAAAACATGAATAATAGATTGTTCCCATTATATGGGAGAAACCTCCAAATACTATTTATTCCCGAATAATTCCAATAGAAGCCCCATGTAGAGAATTCATTTGCATCCACCCTAGGCATGTGAAACATGACACTGTAGGAGATTATCAGACAAGGAAAAGGATGTCCTTACCAGATTGTGAAACAATTTTCATACAATGTCACACTTATCCTGTCAGTGTCCCATCATTGAACTATGATTGACCAAGATCATGTGAAAGATTTTCATACGACATCTCGCTTATCTTGTCATTGTCCCATCACTGAAGTGGAATTGTCCTGTCATTTTGTATTAACAGGAGTTGGCATTACTGTAATACCATTCCACTTCAATGATAGAATAATGACAGGATAAGGGTAACGTCTGTGAAATGCTTTTGCGCAATCATGATAAGGATGGCAGAGCAATCCCAGCCCTGTCCCATCCCCGTCTGATAATCTCCTACAAGTCATAAAATCCCATTATGGCTGCATCCACAATGCTGAAATAATCTGGTTTGACAGCAGATTATTTCTGCAGTGTGGATGGACTCTGTGTTGTAAAATGCATATTTATTGCAGTTGGTTAAATGGAAACTTGGAACCAATTAGCTAGGTAACATTTTCTTTTTCTCTAGAGGAGGTTGAAAAGGTCCAAAAGGAGAGCTTTTGGAATTCCATTTGAGAAGCTGTTGCAATTAACTATGGTTGGCCACACATATGATGTGGGAGTACATTCTGCTTGTAGACTATTTATACCATGTAAAGGAGCTAGAGGATTAAAAATGAACCTTTTGCATAAAAATATTTTGAATGAAGGGTATTTGTAAAATATTTAAAATTGTATCTGAGATTAATGTTCATGTTTACATTAAAGTTTGGTTTTCTCTTCAGTGATTTGACACTGATAGATGGGTTTTGTTACTCTTTAATTGCTTCAAAGGGAAAGGGAGGACAGGAGGGATACATCTAAATCCATTGAAATCTTGTGGGGATCTCTGTTTCCTTTAATGGAATAAAGAATGAAGTCACATAGATGTGCATTTAGATTAATAACATCAGTATTCACATAATGATAGGCAAACCAACTGATGCAAGAAAACATCTTATTAAAATTATGAAATTTTCCTCAATGTTCAGCATGTTTCAAATATTTGTGTTTTTCTCAAGGGAATGCAAAATAGTATTTAACCCACTTTGTCTCAAAGATTTAACATAAATGCATCAGTTATACAATAACATTTCATAGAAAAATCTGTTACTTCCAGTTTTGACTTGCAAGCTTATACTGTAGTCTTGATTTTGGGAGTTTTAAAACATTATTTTAGACTCTATTTGCAGTGACCAAGTGAGGATTAATTTTCCCATAACAAAGAATATAGTCAGAGAATATGGGCTGGAAATTTTATAAAACCATTTCCCCAACAAATAATTTTTGCAGTGGCTGCCTTATTCCTTCAACAGGTTTCTAGTTGTACTTCCATCTTCATCCCACTGAATTTCCATATATGTATATTTTTGTACTTTAGAGGATACTTTGTTCATTTTGTAATCCTGCACATTAATACATGAGAACTCCTTTGTGGATTATCAGGATTATGCTGATGATTCTAAATGTAAAGTATTCTTCTTGTTTTCTTTTTTAAGTTCAAAAAGAAATGAATGTTTATTTGCTGTAGCATGTTTTTGCTTTTTTTAAAAAAAGAAATTTAAATTCACAAATTTCATTTGCTACTTGAAACAAAACAGCAATAAGGCATAGACTGCTAATATGAATGGTTTGTTGTCTAACTGGTGCCCTGAGGCACTTAGATCTAATGGAGGTTGCCAAGCAATAGAAAGGAGGAGAAGGAAAATGTCAACATTAACCAGTCTCCTCTAGAAGGCTAAGAGTGGGAATTCATCTGCACAGCAGAAATAATCCTATTTGACAGTGCTTTAACTGCCATGTCTCAATGCTATGGAAATTGTAAGTGGTTGTGGTACCAGAGCTCTCTGACAGATAAGGCTAAATGTCTCACAAACCTAAATCCCCAGAATTCCATAGCATTGAGCCATCGCAGTTAAAGTGATGTCAACCTGGATTATTTCTACAGTGCAGATTCTACAGTGCAGATGCAACCTGGCAGACCTTTTGGAATACTATGAGAGGTTACACGACGCATTGCAGAAGGCAAGGATAATAACAAAAAATAATTTTCCAGGTTTTCTTAACAAAAGGCTCTGCTGGATGGAAGAATCATCTATCAAGCAAAGAAACAGCAACTGAATACAGCTGTAATGCTCAGGCTAACCCTGCTTCAGGAACACAAGCCTTGAGTAGATTCAGAAAAGCTTTATTCAGTAAACAGAAAATCACCGCACATACTTGTTGTCAGGACTAAGGAATTTCCCCCCAGTTACGCAATAATACTTAGCGTTCAAACAAGTCATCCATTACAAAAGCCATCACCCCATTTGTCAGCCTTTCAAAGGACCTTATCACATGGGAGGGATTCCCCAAAGTTTCAAAAGAAAAGACAGTGAGGTCAATTCAGAAATGAACACAATTGCATGAAAGGTTATTACATGGGAGGGGTTCTGCTCAATTTCGAAATAAAAGAAAGCCCAGGAAAAGCCCAC
Source organism: Urosaurus nigricauda (assembly GCA_034509955.1). Classification (NCBI taxonomy): domain Eukaryota; kingdom Metazoa; phylum Chordata; class Lepidosauria; order Squamata; family Phrynosomatidae; genus Urosaurus; species Urosaurus nigricauda. The sequence goes on from JAOEGL010000003.1 coordinate 70,588,941, forward strand.
TAGTTCACCAAATTTGCTTACATTTGGATTGCATTCAGACTGCTTTCAGACCGCGTCCCCACTGCCAGCGATTGCATGTGATGACCTATCATGCAATTATGTGAAACCCCATGATTGCGTTTGGACTGCGTCCCCACTGCAAGCGGTTGCATGAGATAATCTCTCATGAAATAACGTGAAACCCCATGATTGCATTCAGAATGCCACTGGATTAGACTCCCAAACAGTTGTGTGATAAGAGCCAAACATAGTCTTCTCCCAGGCCTGGAGCCTCCTTATTTTGCCTCTGTACCAAGTTTTGGATTCCCACAAGAACAATCTTGGTAATTTGCAACTCACTTCCTCCCCATACATCTGCTCATTATACCTCATCATTATTATTTTGCCTGATACCCAATCAATACTTCTCCCAGCTTCACTCATAGGACATCATAACCCATCATCCCACGTGTACACATGTATGTTCAAGCACAGTAATTATGTGTAACAGTAACAATGCTTAATTACTGTGCTTGAACATACATGTGTACATGTGGGATGATGGGTTAATTAAGCATGGCAAGACTACGTCTGGACGATAATCCTGACTACAACAAATTTATGTTAATTTACTTGTGTCAAACCACCTTTTCCCATCACTGGTGTTTATTGCTGTAGGATGAATGCAGAAAGGGAACAAACCATCAAACTGTGTTTTCCTCTTCACTGCATCAATCAAAATAAGTTACGGCAAGCACTGCACATGATTTACTGCTCAGTCTGTCTACAACTTGCATCAGCACATATGCAGAAAGGTCCAGATATTGCTACATAACATGACATTGTATCAGTAAAAAACCAGCTGTGTTTTAAGATTTAGGATCAGAATAGAGTATGTGTTCTAAGATAGTAAAACAGTATTAGATTCTAAAGCAGCATTTTAAATATAAAGACCTTTTTAAATGACTTTATATTTTTTTTTATAGAAATAACAGGAACAGGAAAAAAATGCAAATAACAATTGTAAGGGGCAAAGGTGCTAATTTCACCCTAGCATTGCTTAACAGCTGGTGTAAAGTTTCTAAATCAAACCACAATTGTCATGAGTTCTTTTCAAAAATTGCTAACGCAGCTTGTTTCCCCTTTTGAATTCTAATTGACTGAATGAGTTCTGGTGGCTGAGTTGCAACAGAACAGCAAAATTTGTCCAGTTAGATTAAAATACTTGGTTACATAGTGCTTTTAAAATAAAAGATGTACAATTACTGGACAATAATAATTGGTATAGATGTACAATTACTGGACAATAATAATTGGTGAAATACATGGGCCAAATAAAGCGGTTTGAAACCGCTTTGAAGGTGGGACATTTGATGATGCACTCCCCGAAAGCAGGCAAAACTCAGATTGAAGCCACACTCCAGAGCTAAAAACTGGAGCAAAAAGAACCTGGAAAATTCCAACTTAGCCCAGAAAATGTGCACCTTTGACCCTGCGTATAAATGCCCTGATAAAACAGTGGTTCTAAAGGAGTGACCTGTCCTAACCCAAACACTAAAGGTGCATATGTACGTACCTTTGCAGGTGCACAATAAAAAAGGATGGAGACCCTGTACCCAAGTGGTTGGGGCAGTAATGCAAAAAAGGGAAAGTGTGACACCTCCAATGGATGTAATTACAATATCACAAATCAGACAATACATACAAACCAGGGGGGAAGGGTATGTGGGGGGGGGGGGGTTCTCCATGATTGTGCTTTGCCAGTGTTGGAGGGTATGCCCATCCTCCAATGTCCTGTACCAGTGGAGGATTGCAGGTGTGACTGTATGGCTGATCAAAGGGGCCAATAGGATGGCATCTAGGCAGCAGTTGGTTGCCAGTGGTGCATGTGATGAATGGTGCACATGGATGATGGGTTGGTGACAAAGAAATACCCATGTGGTCAAGCCATGGGCATGTGGGCTGCCATGGGAGTAGCCCATGTGGACAACAGGGTTTCGAACTTCTTTTGGAAAAAGCAAGTTTGAGCCACTTTTTTTCTGCCTGCCTGTTCCACTCCATTGTCCCAAAACTTTATCTGTTAGAGTTTCAAACTTGATCCTGTAGAGCAGATGTTGTTTTATGGTTATGATGGTTACTACAGTCTAGGGCTGATATTTTCTGTGAGCAAAATAAGTGGTTGGTATTTGCTTAGACCTGTTGAACATAAAAAGCCGGGCTATTTTTCCACTGGCTCTCAAGCTTACACAAAATGATGCAGAAATGATATGGCAATCACGTCTTGCCTCAACTGATCTAGCCAAGGACAAGGAAGATTACAGTCTCTGGAGTAACTTGTGACCCATGTATGGCCATCCAAGTATGAACAGTAACTTCTTTTTCTTTCCTACCTTATTGCCTAGTTAAGATACATGTAGCTCCGTAAAGCCTACTTTATAACTCTGCTCCATGTCAAATCTACCAGTTGGACTCATCCTTCAGGTGAAGATTTGTTTTACTATTGATTAACAATTTCTTCCTAAATAAGGTGGAAAAAACTTGAGGTTAAAGCAATTTAAATGTGGGAAAACGTTAAACGTAGAGACCCATTGATCCAGACAAATGACCTTTGATTGCATACCTTTAAAAGTTTGGATTTCTATCTGCATCTGTTCACCATGTTTATATTGCTAAATTAAGAGAAGAATATTAAAACAAAATACAATAAAATCACAGACAATTTAAAAGCCCCTTCCCCTCCCTCCTCCCCCCCCAAAAAAAAACACATAAAATTTAAACATTAAAAAAGGATTAAACAGTAAGAAGGAATTAAAATACCTAATACAAAATTTAAATAGAAATAAATCTATATACAACACCAAACGTGGGAGAAGAGAATATGTTGTCCTTGGGGAGAGAGGCGGAGAAAATCATCAGGAGGTCATCAGAAAGAGGGACAGGAAGACTGAATAAGGCTAATCTGGAAAGGCCTGCAGGAAGGGATCCATCTCTTAATGGCCTTTTTAAAGGCTTTCAAGGGTGGTAATCTGATGGATCTCATCCGGTAGGTCGTTCCAGAGCCTGGGAGAGGTAGCTGTGAGGGTCCTCTGGGTTACCACTGACAATCTGGTCCTTTTTGATTGTAGTAGATTCTTCCCAGAAGACCTAAGAGTGCAGGATGGATTGTATGGGAGGAGGCGTTCCCTTAAGCAATCAGGACCCTGTTTTCTTCAGACAGGCTTCTGATTTTTGATAGCTGCATGGCAAGCAGATGTAACATGATCCATTTTATGCTGGGAATATTTCACAAGAATTTGGCTAGGGCCAGAGAATTTTACCCTTTAAAAACTAAAGCAAAAGCTCTTACTATCAACACCAAATTTCTTCATAATTGGCATGTGAAGAATTAAGGTTTTGAAAAATAATAATAATAATAATAATAATAGTTTATTTATAATCTGCTCCTCTGTAAGAACACTCGGAGCGGAAGGTAATCTTTAAGGTAAAAGACTGAAAGCTTAATATTTATCTGTTCCTATTCATGTTCTCTGACAGAATGTCAACAGCAGGAGCAGCACAGGCTAATCTGGGAATCAGAGAAATATAGGTATATTGCTAACAGGGGACCTAGTCTGCTGCCAGACTGCAAAATTTGTTTTGTTTTTTGGTGGCACCAGAGCACTCTGACAGAGAAGGCTATATATCTCACAAAACTACAGTACAAATACTGGGACATCATAGCACTGAGCTCTGGCAGTTAAAGCAGTGACAGGCTGCATTATTTCTGCAGTGTAGCTTCAGGCTAAGTCCCCTGCAGCCTATGTGACTGTGCAGGCAAATGTATGCATATGCATTTTTTACTTGTACATGAACCTTTTAGGGCCTGAGAACAATTATCATAGAATCTAAGGAAGCATCCAGTGCTCCATCTCGTCAGTAGCATCTCTATTGTTGGTGTCACCCAGTGCGGGTGCCTGGAAAGTGCTAACAGAAAGGGGCAAGCCATGGCCAGCCACCTCCCACAGACTCACACACCTGCTCCCCCCTCTCTGGCCATCCAGCCACCTGCCACACAATCCAACTCAGAAAAGGCTGTTGGCCAGGGACAAATGCTGCCTATCCTACCCTCTGTCCTATTGCCTCACTTGCTGGCTGGTCACCCAGGCCTGCTGGAGGCAACTGGGCAGCTGGGGAAGTGAGGCAGTGGGAGGAGACAGAAGGGGCATGCACTGCCCATCCTTAATCCCCACTGCCTTGGCTTCCTCCTTGTCCAAGAGAGCAGGGCAGCAGTGAAGGGGGGAGGGTCAATCACTGGCTCACCCCTCCTTCACCAGTGCCTTAGTTCTTTAGTTGAAGAGAAAGCCATGGCAGTGCAGAAGATGTGAGGGGTGCACCTTGCTAGACCCTCCTTCTATGCTACCTTAGCTCCCTCAGCCAAGAGACCCACAGCAGTGGAGAAGGCAGGAGGGGTGCATGCTTGTCCTTCCTTCTCTGCTTCCTTGGCTCCCTAGGCTCAGAGAACCACAGGCAGCAGAGAAGAAGGGGCAGGCACCGCAAACAGCTCTGCATACACCCCACGACAGGATGGGGACCCAACTGGGTGTCACCCCTCCACTCAGTGGTGTCATTTGGGGGTGCAGGGGGTGTGGACTGCACCGGGTGACACCGTGACAACTGGTCAGGCCTTCCTCCCACTGCAGGGTGTGCTGCTGCTGCCTCTGCTCCTTCTCCTCCACTGCCCTGGCTCGAGGAAGCTCAGACAGTAACATGGGGGCAGCATGTACCCCTTCTGTGCCCTCCCCCTGCCTCACTTGACCATTGGTGCCCCAGCAACCCTGGGAGGGCATCATCTGGACAAGCACGTCAGGCAGTGGGAGAGGACACAGGAAAGACAGGGTAGGCTGCTGGTGCCCTTCAGCACTTTCTGGGTCTGGCTGCTGGGTGGTGGAGGGGGCAAAGAATAGAAGAAACAGGACAGAGGAGGAGAAGCCTGTGCACTCCTCTTCTCATCACTGCCAGGCTCCCTCTACCCTGAGGAAAAGACTGGTGATGGCAAAGCAAAAATGGTGAGCACACCCCTCTTTGCTTTGCCAGGAGGAAGCCTGGCAGTGGTAATGGAGGGGGGGGGGGTGAGCATGACCTTCCTTGCTTTGCTGCCACTGGGCTCTCTCCTCAGGATGAAGTGTGTCAGCAGTGAAACAGAAGGAGTGAATGTGCCCCTTCTGTGCCCTCCCATTGTCTAACTTGCCCAGCCACCCCCAGGGACTCCTGGGCAAGTTGGTGGTAGATCAACAGTGGGGGAGGCAGGAAAGGCCACCCAACCCCAGCAGTAGCAATTTAAGACTCCTTTAAAATATTTCTGATTTGCACTAAGTGACACTGAAAACATTTCAGGACTGATATACAAATATTGATACTGTGTAAAATATTTACCTCATTGTAAAAGACACACACTTTCTCACTTCAATTTAGCATACTGTAAACAATAAAAGTGAAAGGGAAAAATAAACTTGACAGTCCCATGGTAGTTTCCATTATAAACCCACCAACCAATATTGGTAAGCCCCCCTCTGTTTGTCTGGCCATAGTTTTCAGATTCTCATCACTAAATACTTGTTAATGTGATAGACCCAACCTCTGTGTTACCAGAGGTAACTGGACTGCAGAAAACACCAGATGGCACAAAGCAAATGATACATGATGGAAACCAAAATAATATTGTATAGTGAAAATGTTGCCAAAGATTAAGGAAATCCCCTCCAACACACACGCACATGCTTTTCTTCACAAAGGTTTTACCGGTATTTTTGCTTATTACAATGTAAAATGTCTACCTTCTTAGCACCAGAAATGGAAAATGGAAACTTTTCATTGTGTTGTTCCCTACTACTAGTTTTCATTCTAAACAGAAATGTTATTGTGGCTTTTGGATCACTGGAAATGTTGAATATAGCAACTATGAGGCATTGATAATGTAACAACAATGAAACACAGTGTGTTAATACAGTAATTGTTTCTCTGAAGGCCTAGACATCTGTGAGAACTTGACATTTATTAGATTACAGTTCACTTTGGTAGTAATGATGGCTCAGGTTTCACAGCTTTTAGGAATGTAAACCTGAGGTTTGTTCCAAGTGATAATGTATACTTTATCTTCCCTTTCCAAAGTTAATCCGCCTTGTCATCTTTTGTTTGAGATCTAATATCCTATGCCATGCTTTTTTACTCATTCAATTGAGTCATATAATTGCCTTCTAATGGAATTAGTTGAACTATTGGCCAATGTCTAAAACAATGTTGATTTAATTTTCCATTTATGTTTTTAAGTGTTGCACCAAAGCAAGTTGCAACAGACCGAGCTGATTGCCCATCCAAAAACCTGGAAATAAACTCAAATAGTGCAGTGGTAATATACAGTACATAGTTTTCACTTCCCCCATTTAATCCTTACAAGACGTCTGTGCTGTTCCTGTAACATAAGACACAAAGGAGAAAGCTGGATCCTCCAACACAGTCCAGTGGTTTATCCTTCTTTTGTGGGAAGAGAGTCCTTGGGGCTGCGCATGTGCACTCCTGTGGACAATAGGTTGCCATTTGCCATGTAGCCCAATGTTATGAGTCTCCAATTACTGCACACCTCTGCAATGTATTGGGTTTTAATGTATTTCGGATTATCTGTTATGTCAGTGTTTACCTTCATCTAACCCTAGGCACTATTCTTTAGGTAGCTGTAATGAATTTATAACATAAGCTTTTATGAACTCCATCAGACACATCTGGATTTTTTATATGAATATCTTTTCATGTTGAAACAGACCATTTCTTTTTCTTCATCTTTATTTTTAACCCACCTTTTCCCCAAGACTGGGACTCAAGGCGGCTTACACATTGAGACAATTACAGTTAAAGAATACAAAAAGATGTTTATAAAATGTGATGTTGGCTAAGCCACTGCATATGATGTTGTTGCTGTGTCTTGTTTCAGATTAAAGCAACTCTCTGGGGTTTTGTTGGCAAGATTAGTTCTGAAGGCAGGGAGGGAGTTGCTCTTGCAATCCTCTGAGGCTGAGAATCTGTGACTTGCCCAAGATGTCTTCCATGGCCCTGGTCTCCAGAGTTGTAGCCCAGTGCTCAATATAACTCTACTAGTGTTGGCGACGTTGAAGAAAGCTGAGGATATTGTGGACGGCCAAAAAGACAAACCAATGGGTCCTTGAGCAGATAAAGCCAGACATTTCCCTGGAAGGCGAGATAATAAAAAAGAGTCTGCCATACTTTGACCACATCCTGAGAAGACAGGGATCACTAGGAAAGACAATAATGCTAGGAAAGGTGAAGTAGAAGGGAAGTCATGGACCTGTGTTTGCAAGACCTGAGCAAGGTAGTTGGCAGGGTGACCTGATGTCCTCCTTTTCCAAAACATGTCCTACATTTCAACCTTCTGCTCAGGAGGAATAACAAGATGTTCTCTGTTTTAAGCATTACTCAGAAGAATGAATTTGTATTTACATGAGTTTTTAGCATTTCCTTTGTAATGCTCTCCATTTTTCTTGAATACCCTCCATTTCACAATGCCTTGTCCTTCTTTGCGGTTAGGATATCTGGTCACCCCGGAGTAGTTGCAGACAAGGGGGTCTTGGGAGTTTATCACACATGGGGAAAATTGGGGTTTAAACATTCATTTTCCCGGGAAAGTCGCACAATTGCAGTGAATATTTTCACACACATCATGGTTAGAGAGGACTTATCCTGGGAATAAACAGCAGCAAATCATTCATGGGATTTCCCCGTGAATGATTTGTTGCTGGTTATTCCCTGGTTATTCCTGGGATGAGTCTTCTTTAATTATGACATCACATGAAAATCTTTACCGCGATCGCACAACTTTCCCAGGAAAATGACTGTTTAAATCCCTAATTTCCCCCACGTGTGATACAGTCCTTTGAAACAGCTCCACTTTAACTACCCTGACTCAATGCTGGAGAATTCTGGGAACTGCAGTTTTGTGAGACATTTAGCCTTCTCTGTCAGAGAGCTCTGGTGCCACATTAAAACTACAATCCCAGGATTCCTTAGCCCTGAGTAAGGGCACTTAAAGCTGTTTTAAACTGGGTTATTTCTGCAATGTATTTCGGACCAAAAAAATTAGCGTGGTGTAGTGGTATATATTTTATATTGAGTGTGTATATTTGCCATTCCTTTCATCTTCTGTATATTTTTAAAGTGATTTTACATTATTTTTAAAACTATTTTTAAATTTTATTGTAATGTTTTTAAATCTGTGAGCTGCCTTGGGCCCCTTCGGGGAGAAAGACGACATATAAATGAAATTAATTAATTAATTAATTAAACAATGGTTTGAATGTTGGGACTCTGGAGACCAGGGTTCAAACCCCAGCTCAGCCATGGATAACCTTGGGAAAGCCACACTCTCTCAGCCTCAGAAGATGACAAGAGCCAATCCTCTCTGAACAAAATTTGCCAATAAGGCCCTGTGACAGGTTGGCCTTAGGGTCTCCATAAGTCAGACATGACTTGGAGGGACACAACAACAACAACAACAAAAGTGTTGTCCATTTTGGACACTAAGGAAATGTCCCTCTGGCTGAGGACTGACTCCCTCAGAGGAAGAATTGAAAGACATAGCCATGTTAGTCTGTGGAATCAGTATGTAGAGAGATCTTGTACCACCCTTAGCAGCATGAGCTTTCCTAGAGTTAAGTCCTTAAATGCACCTGAGGAAGTAGACTTAAGTCTAGGAAAGCTGATGCTGCTAACTTCTTTCTTCCAGTTACTGTCAAAGGTGCTACAAGATCTCTCTGTATATTGATTCCACAGACTAACATGGGTATATCTTTGAATTATTTCTCTCTTTCTCTCTCTCCTCCAGTACACACACACACACACAATGCACATATATATATATATATATATATTCAAAGATATAGCCATGTTAGTCTATGGAATCAATATGCAGAGAGATCCTGTAGCACCTTTGACATTAACTGGAAGAAACTGGCAGCCTAAGCTTCCCTTGACTTAAACCTGCTTCTCCAGATGCATTTTGGAAGAGGAGGAAGCAGGAAAGCTCATGTTCATGTTGCTGGAGAACTTCTTTCTCCAATTATACCACACAACACAACACAACACTGCTCTCCCACTTTGCTCCCTGAGCAGTTAGAAGAGCAGCATTTACAAGAGTTTAATGATGTAACTGGTACTTTTTATTATTGTCATGCAGGGATTTTTATTTAATTTTGTTTACTTAAGGAGGTGGGAGGGAGAAGTGGAATTTATTTATTTTTTTTTATATTGTAGGGATTTTATTATTGTTGTCAGCTATTGGAGAAGTGGGATAGAAATCATAATAATAATAATAAATATTATTATTATTATTATTATTATTATTCTGTAATCTAGGCCCTACAAGATCTCCCTCAGAGGAGTGAATACTTTGAGACTGAATACTAGTGCCAGCTTTCTCAATGAGGTGCTACTGCTGCACTGATTCTTATAGAATGAAGGGAGGAGGAGGGCTCCTAAAATGGCGGCGGTCCTGTCAACGTCACTCGGGGGTCACGTGATGCTGTTGCTGCTGAGGCGGCCTTGGCTTGAAGAAGCAGCAGCAGCCTTGCTTCTTCCTCTGTGGAACCATAAACTTCTTCTTTCCTTCCCTCAGGACTGGACTGGGGAGCCATGCAAGGGCTATACTACTCTCTGTTTATGGTGCTCCTTGCCTCCCTAGCAGCCTGGGCCACGTCCATGGGTGAGTCCCCCCCCCTCTCTCTCTGTTTGGGTGTGGCTGCATCCACACTGGAGAAATAAACCCGGTTTGGCAGCGCTTTAACTCTTTTTTGGTTTTTTTTTTTTTGTTTGTTTTTTGGCTGGCTCAAGGCTATGGAATTCTGGGAGTTGGAGTTAGATGCCAAAAAACCCAACAACAACTGGGGTTTCTTCTGAATGGGTAAAGGCTGATATAAATGGTTTTGAAATAACTTTTAAAATAAGTAAATAAATAAATAAATATTAAATTATTAACATTTTTAAATTAAGTAAGTAAATAAATAAAGATTTTAAATTATTAAATTGAATTGATAATTAAAAATAAATAAACGAAACGATAATTTAAAAAAAAATTTAAATGATAAATAAACATAATAAATATAACAAATAAATAAATAAAATTAAATTATTAAATTGATAATTAAAAATAAATAAATGAAATAATAATTTTAAAAAAATTAAATGATAATAGAATAAATAGAATAAATAAATAAATAAAAATTAAATTATTAAATTGAGAATTAACAATAAATAAATGAAATAATGATTAAAAAATTAAATGATAATAAACGTAATAAATATAATAATGATTTAAATAATTACTAAAATAAATTATATAATCGTTAAAATTATTTAAATAATTATGTAAATAAATTAAATAATAGTTAAAAGTTAAATGACAATAAAATAATAAATAAAATTAATAATAATAATGTAATAGTTTAAATAGTTTTATTTAAATAAATTAAATAATAGATAAAATTATTCAAATAATTATATAAATCAAATCATTAAAAATTAAATGATAATAAAATAATAAATAAAATAAATAATAATAATGCAATACTTTAAGTATTTAAATAAATTAAATAATCATTAAAATTATTTAAATAATTATACAAATTAAATAATCGTTAAAAATTAAATGATAATAAAATAATAAATAAAATAAATAATAATAATTAAAATAATTATTTAAATAAATTAAATAATAATTAAAATTAAATTGTTCAATTCAGTTATTAAATTAATTTTAAAAATTACTGTTTTAAAAATTCCCAGGGAGTTTGTGATTGTGACCTGGTAGTTTTGATGCAATACTGTATTTGATATTTGCTGTTTTAATGTGTTTTCTTATGATGTTGTTAACTTGTTATTTTAACCTCTAGATTGTATGCTTGTAGGGGACGGTTGTTTTCTTCAGTGCTGGCAAACCACACTGGGTGGGGGGACAACCGTAACCGTCATCTCCTGGTGGGGGATGATTCTCTTATCAGTGACTAGCAGATCTTCCTTGAACGGGAGATCCCGCACGTAGGCATTGCTTGTTGGAGGAACTCGTAAATTATCTACATGGTCACCCATTAGCCTTGCTTAAACCACGTGATCAGAAACTACTCTGGAGATCAATAAAAGGAACCAGCACCAAAAAGCAGGTGGTGCCATCCCGTCAACCCATCATCCTGCCTGTGCGTCTTTCTTCATCGCCACATATGCTATAGGCAGGCTTTTTATATATTCTTGATTTTATTGGTTTTTGTATAGTGCCATGTACATTTATGGTGCTTTATAAATAAAGCTAATAATAATAAAAATTTTGTATTGTTTTTAAATTGTATTGTTTTATACTTGTTCGCCGCCTTGAGTCGCTATATTGGGAGATAGGCGGGATATACGAAAATAATAATAATAATAATAATAATGTGTAATAATAATATAAATGAAATACTTAATAGTGAAAACCGTTTGCCCCTTCATTTCCTGTGTTCTCATTCCCCTCCATAAATGTTGCCTAGATGCCAAAACTAGGTTTCTGAATGCTCTACTGAAGTATTTAAGGGTGAAAATGAAGTGTATAAATGAAGTTAAATGAAGTATAAAGGAAGGTATAAATGAAATATTTAATGGTGAAAAATATGAAGTTGAATGAAGTATAAATGAGTGTATCTAATGGTGAAAATAGTTTGTCCCTTCATTTGCTGTGTTCGCAAATGGGTTTCTAAATACTCAACTGAAGCATTTAATGGCAAAAATGATGTATAAATGAAGTTGAATGAAGTCTAAATGAGGGTATATAAATGAAGTATTTAACAATGAAAATGATTTGACCCTTCATTTGATGTTTTTGCATCCCTCTCCTTAACTTTGTCTGCCCCTTTGTTTTAGATGCCAAGGCTGGGTTTCTAAATGCCCAACTAAAGTTTTAAGGTGCTAAAGGCAATGCCGAAATCTCCGCTGAACAAATCTTGCTAAGAAAACTCCATGATCAGGTCACCATAAGTTGGAAGGCACGCAACAACAACAACAACAATGCTAGAAACTCAGGAACTGGAGGAAACGTCCTGGGGTAAAGAATTTTTATTTGGGGTGCTTGTTGTTGTGTGCCCTCCAGGTCAGTTCTAGCTTCCCACAGCCCTAAGGCGAATCTGGCATAGAGTTTTCTTGGAAAGATTTCTTCAGGGCTTTGGCATTGCCATCTTCTGAGGCTGAGAGAGTGTGACTTGCCCAAGATCACCTTCCATGGCCAAGCCAGGATTTGAACCCTGGACTCCGGAGTCATAGTCCAAAACGCAAACCACTGCACCACTGTGTCCCCTTCTTTTGGCTGACACTGTTGGTTAAGTCAGTGCTACTCAAAAGTGGTGGCTCATAAGTCATCAGCTGTCAGTCCCAGGGACATTTCCAGGAAAGGAAACGTTGTAGGCAATGGGCACCAATCTGATGCCAGTACTTGGCACATTTTGATGGTGGTGGAATAAGTGCTGGTGCCCCACATAAGCCCATTTGGGAAGGGCTGGGTTAAGATAGAGTCTTAGGAAGAAGTAAAGCAGTGTGAAAGGAAAGGTTGCAAAGCTATATTGGATTTCTATTGTCATAGCAAACAAAGCTAATGGTATACTCAGCACACAGTGCTGAAACGTGAAGAAGGGCTTCCCAAAAAGAGATCAGCATTTCTTGGCACTCCTTATTTAATAATAATAATAAATCTTTATTTGTATACCGCCCTTCCTACGATCAGGAAGGTGTACAGCATTTTTACAATTAAAACAATTAAAACATTCCAACAATACAATAAAAACATTACAATAAATAAAAACATTACATTATTTGAGCGCGAATGGTGTGTGTTGATAAGCCAAGGCTTCCAGGAATTGGGCTGTTCTGTTATTCAGTGTGTAATAGTGCCAGGTCAATCAATGGGGGGAAAACATTCTTGATCCAGGACTTTCTCTTGGATGAACATGCCAGCCTGGTTTGTGTCACAGAGACCTGGGTGGATGAAGTTGTGGGTGGGCAGGTAATCTTTCCCAGCTTTTCCACCTATGTTCTTCATGGAGGAGCAGAAAAGCTAGGGGATAGGGAGGCAGAATTGTTGTGGTCTGTCAAGAGTCCCATCTCCCTATCCAAGTGACCCATTCCACAGTCTGCTGGGTTTGAAAGTGTATATTTAAAGGTGAATAGCTAGGGCAAAATAGGGCTTCTGTTGTATACTTCCTTCCCTTCTGTTCAACCGCCTTCCTTCCTGATCTGTTTTGATATCAGTGGTGGTGTTGTTGTCCCCTTGGCTTGTTGTACTGGGGAACACATCCATACAGAGACCCCTCTGTCAGGTGCAGCTCAGGACTTCCGGCCCTTCATGACAACGATGGGTCTGTCCAAAATATTGTCTAATGCCACCCATGCTGCGGGATACACACTGGACCTAGTTTTCTGTGCACCGTGGGATGTGGGCCATCTGATTGTGGAGGAACTTTCTATAGTTCTGTTTTGGTGGACAGATGACTACCTGGTGGGGTTTAGACTCACTAGAACTAAGAGCCTATGCAAGGGTGGGAGGCCAATTAAGATAGTCCAGCACAGGAGATTTATCGATCTAGAATGGGTTTGTGATAGCTCTTGTGGAGTTTCTTGTTGCCTCAGTGATCCTTTTGGAGCCTTGGTTGATCTCTGAAATTGGGAAATGACTGGGGCAGTGAACATGATAGCTTCTTAGCATCCTTCCCCATGGAGAGGAGCCAAGCAAGCTACCTTGAATCCCAACTTGGGAAAAAGGCAGGATGTAAAATAAATAAATAAGCAAAACTTTGTTTGCTAGGGAGCTGGTGGCAGTGAAACAAGTGGGATGGAGACTAGGGCAATGATGACAAAAGACTCAGAGTGAGTCTAATTGAACACAGACTAGAAGCCATTGGAAAGCTTACTCTGTTACAGTGGTAGCAGCCAAGAAATTATTCTTCTCTGCCACCATTGCATCTACACAGCCTGAGTGGTCAGGCCTTTTATCCTTTGTCCCACAAGAGCAGCATGTAAACCACTTGGCAGTCTGCTGTGAAGAATTTGCACAGCACTTTGCAGATAAATTGCTCAGAATCAATTAGATCAGACTGAGGGCTGAAACAGGCAGCCTGTGGGGATGTGGCATTTAGACATGTCATGCCCCCGTGTTGCTTGGAAGCTATGCTAGCGATTACACCCCAGTCAGCTTCCGGATGACTTGGAGGCATGGTGCTCAGACACCACTTGCCCCAAAGCCAGCGAAAAGCCAGCTTCAGAGGTGAAGGGGCAGCTTTTTTCCACTTCTATTTGGGGTGTAAGCTGGCCAGAGTGGGGCCACTTTCTTTCACTAGCAGGTGAAAACCTTTTTTATCCACATGACACAGTGCCAAAGAAGCACCGTAAAGGTGCGGCACCGGCAGCCACTGTGCCCTTTCCAGGGCGCAAAAAGGAGTCACTTTTTATGGCTTCTTTTTGTGCCACGGAAAGGCCAGATTGGGCCTTTGGTGGTTGCAGGCCAGCCCTTCGGGGGCAGTCTACACAGCCCCCATGTCTCAAAGGTGCTACAATCTCTCTCTCAGTATGGTGGTGTCTGACCGTCTGGTAAAGTTTGCACATGAAAATTTGGGTTTTTTTATGGCCATTGGGTTCAAGGAGAATTCGGACAGCAGCACAGTCACAAAAAGTTTTAAACTTCTAAAGCTTCACATTTAATATACCTGCTGGCATGTTTTACAAAATGGACCCATACAGGGTAGTGGAGAGAGAAAGAGTTATGTTTATTGAGCAATTTCAACCCATCTTTCTGTTCAAAACGTTTTCAAGGCACAATAATAAAACAATATAAAACACATTTTATAATAAAACCCATCAGCCGCTGTTGTCCCCAAAGGTCTGACATAAATAAGTTAATTGCTTGTCAGAGCTCAGGGAAGGGAAGTTCCAGTGGTGTTGCTTATTCTCACCTGAGGTCCTTTTGAATCTAAAACGTGTTCTGTCTTTGCAGTCGCTGATGCCTTTCCTATGTCTGTGCTATTTGAAAAAGAGATATGTATCTGTACTTAGTCGTTTTTTTACTTAATAGGTTCCTTGTGTGATAAAGCAGATTAAACCTCCTGACAACTCTTGGACTTCGAACTTCAAAATCATATTTCAAGTGTAATAGCCTCTGTGTTTTTGTTTTTGTTTTCATTTCTAGGGTTAATATGTCTGAAGCAACCACACAATATTACTGTCCATGTTGTTGATGCAAACATTAGTCTGAAATGGGAATGGGATAATCCTTGCAATCTCAATGTAACCTTTTCCGTCTGGTACCAAGGGTAAGTTCCCAGTTAACAATGATTCACAACAGATAGTTGTGAAATGTTGCTATAACTTTTGGTTCAATATCTAAATCCAGATCTAGTCTGTGTGTTGATATAGCAATAGCAAGTACAGTTCTATGCCACTTATCAGTGCGCTTAAGCACTCCTTAAGCAGTTTACAATGTGTAAGCTAATTTCCCCCAACAAGCTGGGTACCCACTTTAGCAACTGCCAGGCTGAGTTGACCCTGAAGTCCCTGGCTGGTATCGAACTCAACAACCTTGCAACTGTGAGTGAGTGGCTGCAGTACCAACATTTAACCACTGCACCACCAGGGCTTCTTTTTCTATGTTCCCCCCCAAATATCAACAAGATTAATTTAATCATAGGATTATATTCCAGTCAAAATTAGACACATGCATGAAATATGTGGCATAAATTTCTCGGATGATACTAAACCTTTTCGGTATATTAAGATTCTGCCCCAGAAGAATCCTGAAGAAATTACAGGTGCTACAATTTTCCTAATACTGTAAGAACTGGAAGTGCTTTTCATTTTAAAATTGCTTGTAAAACAGATGCATGATGGAATAGAATTGTGGTGACAGGCTGCTCCCATGGTCTTTGCATATTTGCTAGAAGGTTTGTACAATTCCCTTCTGCACACAAGAAGGTTTGCACAGTTCTCTTCTGCACACAGACTATATGTCAAGACATAGAGTTGAGGACTTTGTTTCTATACGTGGATGATATACTGAATGATCTTGGGTTGTGAGGCAGGATTTCCCTCCTGACTTCAGAGTTAGCTGGTTTAAACCAGGTTGGACCAAAGCTAAACTGAATTTAAACCAGGTTGGTTTAAACCACATGACTTTTAAAAAGCATTCCTGTTTTTTAAAAAATAATTGATCATTTTTTTTTAAAGCCTGGCTATTATTATTACTTTCCAGTGCTTTTTCTAGAACAACAATGACTATTTGAATTTAAACATTTCACAGTGTTACTTTTAAATCCCTTTATTTATAGTGCAAGAAATGCTGTTTAAAAACAAATCCTTCAATTAACATAAGTTCAAACAAAACAACTTGCTTTAAAAGAACACTTTTACAAAGAACAATTAATGCCATAACATCTGAACTGCATTTTGCTACTTAATTGTCTGATTTAGTCCTATATTGGTGCAGTCCTACACACAGTAATTCAGTGGTTCTCTAACTATGGGACAAGAGTTGCTCAAGGGAAGCGCAAATGCAGTACAGATGGTACTGGACGCCAGTAAAATCCGCTAAGATCTTTAAAACTGCCTCTAACAAGTGTTGGAAATGTGGTTTAGCTTTGGGTTCTTTGTATCATCTTTGGTGGACGTGCAAAATAGTAAAGAAGTTTTGGTTAAACATATATATGATTATCAAAGATATTTTAAAATGCAAATTGAATTTTGATCCTAAACTCCTCTTACTAAATATGTTGACTGATGAAAACTTGGAAAAAGAACATGGAAAATTACTTTTTTATATGGTGTCTGTTGCTAGGGTTATTTTGGCAAAATATTGGAAGAGGAAAGAAACTCCCTCTGTTGATATTTGGTTTGATAAATTGTTAGAATATATTCAGTTAGAAAAACTTATCTGTTTAAGCAGAGGAGAAGACTGGGAAATATCAAGTAAGATTTGGCTCCCGTTGTCAGAATACCTGGGGAAAAAAGGGAAGATAATAAATTTTTAATATTTTGATTGCACTTGTTATTGGTTATTTGTCAATTAGAATACTAGGTAACTTACCTTAATACTTGGTTCGGGAATTAACTAAACAAACATTATCAAGTTAACTTTGGCTTTTTTTTTAGTTGATTTGAATTATATAACAGTTTATAAACGGAAATCTCCCAAGTGTACGTGTTATAAGTGTATGTGAACTATTAATTATGAATCAGATGAGAGAAACTCACAGATCTTGACTCACGATGTTAAATAACTGTAGTCCAGAGAGGAATTCTAGGAAGTCCTTGGTTACCCTTCCTTTCGTTTCTGTTTTCCTATTGGTTTCCTCCCCTTCCTTCCTTGTGTGATAAACTGTAGGTGTAGTATATCGTGATGTACTTTTGTTTGCGTATGTGTATGTAATATTGTATGTTATATTGTTCTTTGTATTGGTGTTGTTTTACAATAAAAAAATTGAATAATAAAAAAAGGGAAGCACAAGACTTGGAGGCTTTGATCCCTCCTCCTCCTCTTCCCAAACTTTTTTTATGTGTAAAATTTGCCCATGTTGAGTTAAATATTGAATTTACTTAAATAATTCTGTTCTAATATAAACAATGTTATTTATTTATAAATATTAAAATATGAATATACATGAATGTGTGAATGAAAATATTCACACTAAATAAACAAAATATTTTATTTCTATACTACATTGGGGGATGTCTGCATGTAGATGTAAAGGGGGTTACAAGGATAAAATATTTGAGAACGAGTGTTTTAATGGAAAAAAATACTGGTTTAATCCAGCGAACATGATTTAAATGAATAAAAAACATAAACACTTTCCAACCCTGATAATTTTGCTGCATGCCACAGTCACTCTTTACACAAGCATTTAAAGTGCTTGAATCATTCCTAATTTTGTTAATCATAGAGAAAAACTTGAAAGATAATAATCTCCTATACGAGCATGATGCTTATAGAACATTTCAGGAAAGATTAATTATCAAGACTCTGAAACCAAGACTTCCTCGTTTTGCCCCAATTCTCTCCTGATCTCCCAATTTTAAAAAAGTGAAATTACTTCTTAGATCTTGTAGGGAGTTTAGAGGGCAATTTCACCATTCTTTATCCCAAACCTATTTTAAGCCTGGGGAGGAGCCTTTTTCCAAAACTGCAAATGGTTAGAACTCACTTCAAAGATCTGGTAAAACCCATCCCCTCTAGGGTTGTGGTTCTTATAAATTCTGATTGTCAACTCCCAGAAGTCCTGGCCAGCTTGGCTGGTGGTCAAAAGTTGTAGAAAGTGAAGACCAAAATATCTAGATGACCAAAAATGGAAAACCAGGAGGATTTTAAAATAAAAAAATGGGGGCTGTATGAGTGATTATCCTTTACCCATTCCAGTTTTAGACCATTCTAGTTCTGGAAAAAAAGAGAATCTTCTTTCTCCTTTTAAAATATTTAGCTGAGCCAGACAGATGACAGCCAATTTGTGCTTTACAGGCGGAAATTGGCAGGTGACAGTGCTTAAGCTTTCCCACACCAGCTTCCTCTATGAAAGTCAACTAGCACCTGCCACTTTTACCTTTATGCAATAAACAGGAAGAACATCTGGGAGAGGGCCTTGCAAGGAAAGAGTGACTGGCAAGAAGAGGACTAAGTGCCTATGCTCAACTGGCCACTTTCTTTTTTGATGGTTTTCACCATCAAAAGTCCCACCCTGGTGCTTTGCAGCTCTTAATACCTGTTACCAGCTCAGCAGATAAACAGTGTAGTAATCACATTTGGCTAGCAGGTGGTGCAGACCTAAGATAACTGGATTTTATTCAAAGATCAGCAGTGCTTATTGATCTACACTGTTAGCCCATGCATTTATTTGCTTTCTTTCCTTAATCCCCACACCTAGAAATCCAGAGGATGAAGAAATAAGCCCTGAAAAGTGGTCAGTGATTTTGAAGTGTCAGAATATAACAATCATGGAATGTGATCTCTCATCAACAATGCTACAATATCTTGATTACTATATTGTGAATGTAAGAGCAGATACCACAAAAGATCACTCTCCTTGGGCAAATTTAACATTTTGTCCTTATGAAGAAGGTATAAATACATTTCTTGTTTACCTGTATCAAACCAAAAGGCCAAAACGTTACGAAAAGTTATTTACAATATTTTTATAAACCAGAACTGTGTTCTGTTTTGTTTCCACAACTAGATGTATATAGTATTACTGTACTATTAGCATTCAGAATTCTGTAGTGCTCGTATGTATTTTGTTGGGGGGGGGGGGTTACTTCTCTCCTGCACTGTTTTCCTGGTCAAAATGCTCTCATGCTGCAAGTTGCTGTTGTTTCCCCCAGTGCAGGTAGGGAGAAGAGCGATCCAGATTTTTTACTATCCAGATCTTGAAATGTTAAACAAGAATGAATATACAGTACAGTCCCTGGATCCACGGGACCAGTATCCATGGTTTTACTTACCCATGTCAGAAAAAGTATGTTCTCTCTAGGCATTTTCTAAGTAATTCTATGCAATTCTATGCTGTGTTTCCAGCAGATGTTGACCATAGAGTTGCACTGGAAGACCTAGAAATGAACATCTTGGAGAGGTGTTCTCTCTAGGAATCTCTAAGTCCTCCACCATGACTCTATGGTCAACTTCCTCTGGAGGTCATTCAGTTCACTACATTTTGCTTTCATCTATGATTTGCATTTCCATGGTAAGTTGGGGAATATATTCCTCATGGATATAGAGATCGTACTGCAATGCCAGCTTCTCCTTCTCTGTAGTTTCCAACCAGAGAAAAAGTCACAAAGGAGAGAAAGTACATCCAAAAAGGCAAAAGTTTCAAAAAGAAAAATAAGCTCCAAATTCAAAGGTCTGTCAGGCTATTTATAGCAAATAAAGTGGGGTAAGGAGTGTGATACAAAGTTTTAACATCTCCAGACTATCTCAAAAGAAAGGAATATATACAAGAAAGAAAAAGGGAAGGAGGAGAAGGAAAATAAACATGACGAGATACTATTATCATAAATCATACCCACCACAGGGAGACACGCTGTATCTGGATGTATTTCAGATACTACGGAGCAAAGATGTACACTGACAGACAAGAACAGAAATTGCAGAGGTTTTCAGTGGTTAGAGAAGAGCTCTTTGATACTTTTAAATTCTTTCCTTTCACAACCATTCAAGAGGTCTGGTGGCTTGAGTGCAGGCTAGGTGGGGAAACCTCAGTCCACCACCACTGTGTACAAGAAACTGTTGCCAGTCACAATGGTGCCTGGTGAGCCCTGAACTCTCTCCTTTCACCCAAGGATTAAATTTCTCCCCTCACCAGATTTATATTGTAAAACTGATGGTCTTCATGGTTCCTAGGTCCTGGGCATCCCCTCACTGAGAAATAAGTAGATAGGTCTTCAAAATGTTCTCAGAAAGCCATCCCTTTGGGGGTTTAAAGACAGAGCTCAACTTTCACCTTTGTCTGTTGTCTCTGTCACAGACTGGGAGTCTGTTCAACAGTAATATGAACATCCTCTTGGACACAGAGTTTTACATGGCTTCAGCATGTTGGTATATTTACTCTTCTTCAGACTACCTTTCCAAGCTCTGCTTAGGGCAAATAGCAGCTGGAAGTGAGTAGAAATGGGGATTAATGTACACTACTGTGATCTAATTCCATTCACCTTGACCTTTAATTTTGGCTTAATTTTCCTTTTAGGGTTAGGTGGGTTTGAGGGTTGAGCAGGGCAAATTTAAACTGCATTTGGGTATGCATTTGCAGTTGTTTAGATGATTTTTTGACATTTAGCCCCATTTTTAAATGGATTGTCAAGGGGCTTTTGGTTGTCCTGGGGTTGCAGAAAGATGTTGGGACACATGTGACCAGAACTCTTACTTTCTCTATCCTTATTTTAAGGTAGAATCACTGTTCCTGGAGGACTCCTGGAGCAGGAACAATTTTTTAAAAGAAGAAAATGTAAAATAAAAGCAATCAAAAGTCTATAGGCTGCAAAAAGGTCAGGGTTGCCACCCCATTTCTAAAGCTATAGATGCTCTTTCAGGCAAGTCTGAGTGATGCCTTGTTTCAGTCTGATAGATGCCTTGTTTTTACTAGATAGATAGATAGATAGATAGAGTATATATATATACTATATATATGGATGAATGGATAGATAGATAGATAGATAGATAGTAAAAATAAGTCACCCATCAGACTAAATAGCCAGGCCCTTGCCTGGAAAGGACATCTATACCTTTAGATATGCAGTGGGAACCCTGACCTTTTTGTAGCCTGTAGGCCTTTCTTCTTCATTTATTATTATTGTTGTTGTTGTTGTTGTTGTTGTTGTTGTTAAATCTTCAACTTGTTATAGATAGGCAAGTGAAATTACAGTTGCCTATCCACATTCTCAGGGCTTAGCGGCACAGAAACCTCACAAAAGTGGAAAAAACGTGACTATCCAAGGCATCCTCCCTTCCTCAGTCTCTTGAGGATGGTGAAAGGAAAGGAGATGAGGGGTGTTGCTGTGATCCCAGGCAGTTCACTTGCTGTCTTTCCTTGCCTTTTCTTTGCCCCTCCCTCTCTCCCTCCTTTTCCATTCCTGCTAAACTTCACTGTCTCTTTCTCTGTCTCTCCCTCCCTCTTTCTTTATGCTTGCTAAACTTCACTGCCTCTTCTGTTGCCTCTCCTCTCTCCTTATCTCTTTTCGTGCCCCTCATTTGCTCTTATAGGCAGGAAGAGAGAATGCAAAAACAAGACCTTCCTGCCCCTCAAGAGGGAAGAGCAATCCAGGAGAGGTAGTTCTTCTTTTCCTGCGGTGCTCCTACCCGTGTTTCCCTGAAAATAAGACAATGTCTTATAATAATTTTTGCTCCCAGTGATGTGCTAGGTCTTATTTTCAGGGGATGTCTTATTTTTCTGTGACAAAGAATTCACATTTATTGTTGAACAAAAAAAGAAAAAGAACAAAAAGACGAACATTTATTATATACTGTACAGTTAGCCCTTCCTTTACACTGGGGATCCGTTCCAGAACTCCACCTCCCATGTAAGGAGAATTCTGCGTATGCTCAAGCCCCATAGAATGTAATGGGGCTCGTGCTCGCGGTGGCGTGCAGTGCGCGCGCTTGGCCATTACGGCTTCCAGAGCGACTGAGGCTTCTTCCAGCACGGACCTCCAGCATATGCTGGAGTTTGCATGAGTTGCGCCCGCGTATAATGCGGGCTCACTGTATATATATGTTTATACACAAAAACTTTGCTAGGTCTTATTTTCGGGGGATGTCTTATTTTGGGGAAACAGGGTAGCAGGACATGTGTTTTCCCCATCTCTTCCTTACTGTTTCATCCACTTACCTGATAGAGAATCCAACTGACCCTCTGCTCCAGCCACTGACCCCAACTTTGGTGTGTGCACAGCTGGCTGATCATCCCAGAGCAGGAGAGGCTAAGGGAGACCAGCAGATGGAGGTGATCTCCCCTCTGGTCTGAGGAGGCTCTGCGCCACTGCCCAACCCATCTTGGCGTCACTGGAGGGGGTGTTGATGGGAAACTGCATCTCAACATGCTACCAATCCCTGAACTTTCAGCCTCCGGAGGGGGTGTTGGTCCACTCCATCAGAAGTGCATTGACCTCCGCACTCTAGGCCACTGCTGCTTCCATGATAGAGATCTGTAGGGCTGCCACTTGGAAGTCTCCTTCCACCTTTATTAGACACTACCTATTAGACCTCTACCAGTCAGCCAAGGCTGCATTTGGGAGGAGGGTGCTTCAACAGGTGCTCCTGGGTTTCCCACCTAGAGCACAGTACTCCCCCATCCTAGCTAAAGGGGCTTTTGTAAATCCCAGTCTAAGGAGGATCTCACCCTTTCTCCTGGGAAAAGGAACGCCAGTCTTGCCTGATGTACGTCCATTTGATCCTGCTGCCCACTCTTCTCTTTGTGCTGTGCTGGGAACTTTGGATCATGTGTGCTGGTCAGGGTCCGTCTTGGCCTCTGACTCCATCTTTCTTCTTTTTTATTTTTCCGTTGCTTTTTCTTTGTTCAACCTTGGTCCAACTCTTTTCTGGCTCGCTGACAACTGACCTCTCCTGGGTTGAGGAAGGTCTTTTCTTTTTGCATTCGCTCTTACTGGGTATAGGAGCAAATGGGAGGGACAACCAAATCTAAGGAGGATTGAACACTTCTCTGCTGGAAACGGACAGTCAAGACTGATGTTCCTTTCCCCCATGGCCAGGGTGCACGTGGAGGGAAAGAGCTCACTTTCTCTTTCTTTCTTTCTAGTTTGCTTTCATCCCTTCTTCCCACCCCTTCTAGATAAACCCACAAATATTAAATCCATGAATGAGGAGGGCCAACTATTAAATCTTTATCTGTTTTTATTGATGTACATGCTGTCTTATCAGAAGTGATCAACATCAATAATACAGTATTCATTTGAATACTGTTTATTCAATAATATTAATAATAATCAAATGAATGTTCAATAATATTCATTTAGTGTCTTTCATTCTGTTATTTTGGTCTACAGCAAAGATTGGTCCCCCAGGAGTGTGGCTTGAGTCCATAAATGGAAATGAGAAAGTTAACATTTTACATCCTGAAGCAAAACAATCAAGAAAAATGTGGGAGTCAGATAATTTAAGCTACACACTCACTATCTGGAAAAACTCATCCCATCCTGAGGTGCTACATTTCTTTCCATATCTTATTTAAAATTTACTTTTTTCATTGACATATGTCTTTAAGACATAGCTCTTGTATAAAATGACATGGGTGCTAAGGAAATTAGAAACAGAAATGAGATTATGTTCTCTGGTAGCATTTCTAGCCATAATCTGGTTTAATTATGCAGTCTCGAATTGTCAGATTTATCAAATAGCTTTGTAAAAATTTGATGACATGGGGTAAATTCTCCTCACAACTTTAGATGTAACTATTTAAATAGGTGTGACTGTTTAAATGGCAATTAAATCATAAGTGATACTCAAGTTATAAAGCACAGTCCATTCTGATCAAGTTGAAAACCTAGTATCCATCCTGAAATGATACCAATTTTATTTCTGTTAATAAAACTTTGCCTTATTATTACAGTTTCTGCATCGGCTTAGCAAGACTGTGTATAGTAAACACAAGTTAAATTGTATGCAATTGTTTTTCCACAGAAAGAAATTCAACCTGTTTTTCCAGGACAATTTATTCATGGCCTTGAACCAGAGACTACTTACTGTCTGAAAGTGAATGCACATTTGATCAATAAAATTGGTTTATATAGTTCAGTATACTGTAAACGAACCCCTAAAGGTATGCATTTGATATTCATTCATTTTAACATTTCCCTTCTGTTTTGACTTGGGGGCTATCCAGACCGGCCTAAAAGGCCGGCTTTGGGGCAGAGTAGGGGCACAGCGTCTTGATGACGCACGCCCAACTCCGCCCCTCCAGGACACCCTGATGCCATGTGCCACTCCAGACAGCGCATGGCATCATGACGCATCTCGAGTGCTGCGTCCAAATGACACAGCGCCAAAGGGTGCCATATAGCTGCACTGCCGCAGCTATGACTTCCTTTGGAGGATGCAAAAAGGAACTGCTTTTTGTGGCTCCTTTTTGCGGCCTCCAGAGGCCGGAGCAGGGGCACTTCATGAGGTTGCTGTGGCCCTGAGCCAGCTGAAGAAGGGGCGGCTGCATGCTGCCTCTTCAGGGCTGTTTGTACAGTCCCTCGGTGGAAAAAAGAAATCTCTCCCCCCCCCCCATGATAATAGTATCATCAAAAAATTTCCATGGCCAGAATTGATCAGGAAATTCCTTAGGTACAGTATTCACAAGAATGTCCACTCACTTTCTCTTTCTCCTTTTGTCTTATTTCTAAATTTCAGCATCTTGCATGGTATTTGAGGCCATTTCCACTATATCCCTAACCCCAGGGAGCAGTAGTTGGGTATGCCCTGAGGCATTCCTTTTAAGAGTCCCCTCTGTTTCTGCACTGTTGATATGATCAGAACATATTTACAGCTCTTCAGGTCTGCCATTATTCCTGAAACAAAATGGATGATGGATTCTTTTTTTCTTTCCCTTTTTTACAGCTTGGACTGGTCTGCCTGTTCCTGAAAACCTTCGAGTACATGCATTGAATATGAAGTGTGTCTTATACTGGGATACTCTGTATGAGGGAAATGTGAGCTTCCTGGTACAGTACCTCTTGTAAGTGTCCTTGCAATATGCATTTTCACGTGTACCATCTAGTTCCTACTATTCTTCCATCTGCCAAATCTTTGAAAATCAGAGTTTCTATAAAGTAAATCTGGCAGGTGTAACTTAAGGCTATTGTGAAGCTTCAAAGAGACATGATCAGTACCAATATTCCTGAAATCTTTTGAGTACACTGGAAGCAAGGACAGGTCTTGCTGACCTCAAATTTACTTGTGCATCCTTGCTCTCAAGAATCCATAATAGGAGATGTACAGAGACTAATATAGAGGAAGGAGAGAAGCAGCCATAGATGATTTGAAGCAAAGCCAGGCGGGGGATCACTGTTTGGATTATCCCACAGCATTTTAACGGACATGCTGACTAGAGGATTCTGCATGTTCAGGCCAAAAATATAAGTTGTCCAAGCTCCCTGATATTCCCACCTATCTCCCCTTACATTTGCGATCTCTAGTGCAAGGGGTCCTGCTTTTCTGCCTGCTGCAGTGGATATCACTCATAGGAGGGGTGGGGGTGTCAGTCTGCTGCTTCCCAATCAACAGAAGAACAGGTTCCACATTGTTCAAAGTGGCTACTGTCTAGTAAATAAAAACTGGGGGACTTTCATAGTCCCTATATATCCTCCAGACTAGGGAATACAGTCAGCCCTCCTCCATAAGCACAGATTTTTTTTATCCACAGATTCAAGCCCCCATGGCTTGAAAATATTTTAAAAATATATAACTTACAAAAAGCAAGTCTTGATTTTGCAATTTTATGTAGCGGACAACATTGATATGCCATTGTTTTCAGTGGGACTTGAGCATCCATGGATTTTGGTATCCACAGGGGGCCCTGGGATGAAACCTCAGCAGATACCTAGGGCCAACTGTACATAGGGATGTGAATATGATCCAGTCACAGATGCCTAGCTTACAGTCATAACTGTCTTAGGACATTACTACACACAGCTTTTAATCAGTAATTACACCAGGAAAGAAGCAGCCTTTGAGATACTTATTGTATGAAGATAATCAACCCATAGCTGCTGTGTCCCCCAGATGTCCTTTTTCATTGACATGGGAAGCCCATCAATGACCTGGCAAGCATGCAAGTCCCCAGGTGTGAAATATCACTCATGGGACAGTTGCTCAATTGCCAGTCACATGGTGTCAGTGTCCCTCCTCCCCCTTGCTATTTTCAAGCACTCTGATTACCTTTATTTTTAAATTTCTTTTCTTTCTTTCTTTTTAAATATTAATCACAGTAGCAGAGCTCTAGAATTGTGCAGCAACAGTATATGCTGGTGGTGGAGATTTTAAAAAATAACCTAAAGCCATGATGAGTAGGGCATAAGGCAGGGTCAAGAAGAGAGGGTGAGGGTGGTAGTAGCCGCATCACAGGACTGAAAAGAGGTGTAGTGATGCCTTCTCTATGGGCGCTATCCTTCTTTGTGCTTTTTCTTTTTACTAGCATGACTGCTGCAAAAATGGGGCATGTGCAGTAAAGTTGTTAGTGAATAATAAGTACTTGTAGTAAGGGGCATGTTTGCAGGAATCATAACCAGCATTGAAATCTTCAATTCCTTTAGAGCTTTTATCAGATTTCCCTATTGCTTTACTAAATCTGATTTCCAAATGTGATTAAGGCTATAGTCGTATGCATACTTATTTGCAAGTAACGTCCATTGATTGTTAATCAATGGATTTAACTTGCATTTAAACATAAACAAAGCCATGGTTTAATTTTGCAGACATAAATGTCTTTTACTTAATCATCCTTCTGTTCTTGTAGGGGACACAATTCACGGGCCTCTCTTGATATCTCAACAAATTGGGCCAATGTACCTGGATGCAAAAATGTCCAAACTGCACATTGTGATATCTCATCTACTGTTAGCTTTGATGGAATTTATTATTTCCAAGTACAAACTTTGCATCATGATAAGAAATCACCTTGGTCTAAAATGCAGCAATTTGAACCTCAAAAAGATAGTAGGTATCACTTCAAAAGAATGTTTCATTCTTCCTCTGTATTTACTTTGTACTGTTCATTTTTACAGTTTTTGAGTGGCAACCTGTACATCATAAAACCAAACATCACAATTTATAGCATGCAAAAGTTTCAAAATTGAGCCTCCTGTTTACTAGATAGATGAGACTTCTGCCCACCAGAAGTTCCATATGCTTTTTTTTAAGTTCCAGATATGCTAAAAATACATATGTAAATTTAGAGTTTATTCATAGAATTGGTAGCAATAGATTCACCAAACAGCTCTGCTCAAAACACCCAGTTTTGTGGCGACTGTGTGTGCATATGTTTCTGTTTAACAAATTTCAGTGCCACATTTCCGATCGCCTCTTTTTAAAATCCTCTCCTGAAGTAGACATTTTGCCTTATTGTTTGGAGCTTTACTTCGCTTCCATTAAGTAAACCAAGTCAACCACCTTAAGTAGCAGATGTACAATAGAGGGCAGCAATGTGAGCCCCTAGCAGAGTGATGCTGAACCTTTTAGAGACCAAGTGCCCAAACTCAAAGGTGTTCCCGTATCGGATGTTATCTGGTGCTGGGGGTGGGACTTCCGGGGGCAAAACTTCCACCTTCCATGGGTGGGACTTCCCTGGAAACAGTTGAAGGCCTGGGAGGGTGGGGAAGGAAGAGGAACAGGTGCACGCTTGCTCCTCTTCTTCCCCGCCCTCCAGGGCCTTTAGCTGTCTCCTAAGAGGCAGCTAAAGGCATGGGAGAGTGGGTGGAAGAGGAGGAACAGGTGCATGCATGTGTCTCTATGTGTCCTCAGAAAGGGCTGCACATGCTAAAGAGGGCACACATACCATAGGTTTGCCTTCACAGCTCTAGCCATTCCTTTTGAACCTTCCAGCAATTCTGCTCTGTTACAGGACAGTTCTGTGTGCCGCATTATTTGTCTTGACTCTCTAAATCAGTGGTCCCCAAACTGTGCCCTTTAAGAGATTTTGGACGTCAGCTCCCTGAAACCTCAGCCACGTTGGCCAGTCATCTAGAATTCTGGGAGCTGAACTCCAAAATTCCTTAAAGAGCACAGTTTGGGGACCTGCTGCCCTCAAGTGCAGTAGATGATAGCATCTTATTTAGTACTATTTAAGTTTTTCTTCATTGTTTCTGTGAATTATACAAATGGGTCTTGCACCTGCGCAGAGCCATTTTGAATTTTCTAGAATCGCTGGGCAGATTTTTGGCAGTAGCTCCACCCACTCCACTCTTGCAGGATGTGATGGCTCAGGTGGTTAGGACACTGACTCTGTTGATTGCAAGATCAACAGGTTAGCAGTTTGAGGCCTGCATGCCGCATAATGGGGTGAGCTCTCATCACTAGTCCCAGCTTCTGCCAACCTACCAGTTCGAAAGAATGCAAATGCAAGTAGATAAATAGATACCACTCCAGTGGGCAGATAAAGAGTGTTCTGGGCAATCAATCTGGCCACAATATTACAGAGTCGTCTCTGACAATGCTGGCACTTCGGCTTAGTAGTGGAGATGAGCACCGCCCCCTATGGTCAGACACGACTTGATAACCTTGTCAACAGGGAATATCTTTACTCACCTATCTCTTATGGCACTCCAGCATTCCTGCTCATTTACTTCAGTTCTTTTTTGTCTACTGGCAAGCAGGACGGAAGGAACATAGTTCTTGGAATCACTTTCAATTACTTGACAATTTGGTTTTTGACTCTCTGTTCTTTTGACTATTCTGCTGTGTTTTTTTTTCCTTTGGTTTTTTGGTATTAACAGCTTTGACTCTAATCTCCCGACTATTCTTCTGGCTTTTCCTAATTGTTCTATGGTGTCTATTGGCTTCGACTTGGACTCCTTGACTATGTTTTGATATGGTGACTCTTTTGACCTCTTTTAAGAGGTGCAACGAGTGTGGGGCTAAACTCCCAAGACCAGGATGGCCATTCCTACTGCCTTGTGTGAATGTGAATACATGTGTTCACTGTAAAAGCTCTACTCCTCAGGCGAGTCAAAATAGGGAAGTCTTGGTTAAGGGCATTTCTGTACAAATGGGCCCTAAAACCTTCTGTTCTGCTGTGTGCCACTGTGTCTGTCCCTCAAACTTCAGCCTCCATGGGTAAACCTTCTCATTCACTCAAGGGTCCGTTTTACATTGGCAAAAAGAGGTGTGTTGAAGGCTGCATGAAAGCCCAGCCTTTAGATGAGAAAAAGGGAAAGTGTGCCATGAAAACACTATTTTGGAGTTTTAAGGGAGAAGAAGTGCTTTTAAAAGGAGCTGGCCCATTTTATATTGGCAAAAAGAGGTGTGTTGAAGGCTGCATGAAAGCCCAGCCTTTAGATGAGAAAAATGGAAAGTGTGCCATGAAAACACTATTTTGGAGTTTTAAGGGAGAAGAAGTGCCTTTAAAAAGTAGTTTGATTTCCCCACTACTTTTTAAAAAAGGGTGCAGCATTGCTGGCCCGTTTTACACGGGCAAAAAAAGGCGCTTTTAGGGCTAAAAAGCCCGCATTTAGGGTTAGGGAGGGCATAGCCTTTACACCCTCCCTAAGCCTAAAACGCATGGACGCCGCCATTTAAAGATGGCGGCGTCTACACAGTGGCGCCGTACAAGCGTCATCACGTGCGCAGCATTTTGACGCGCTGCGCACATTTTGACGCTCTGGCGGCGCGGAGGGCGCCAATCGCGCCCTTCCCGCACCGCAAAAAAAGAGCTTGATCCCGGAGCTCTTTTTTGCGGCGGGTCGTTGCGGCGGGATGAGGCCTCTGGGGCTGCCCGTGTGGCAGCCTAGGCCTCATCTCGCCGCTAGAAGGGGCGAGTTTGGACCGCCCCTTTTAGCCAATGTAAAAAGCACCCCTATTGCATCTAAAGGCTAAGGTGTAGTTGAACGGTTAAATGGGGCTCTGTATCTTTAAAGCGCCCATTTAAAGGCAGCGATACAAGTGCGGAGGGAGGGAAGGTGCCAAGACAAGAAGAGACCTTCAGAGCCCGGCCAGAGTGCGCCTGCACCTTCCTTCACCTCCTCCCTTTGGTTGAGAGAGTGTGACTTCTAGGGAGACAGCAGGGCACTGGAGGCGCTCAGCCAGACCAGGGCAAGCTGGCAAGAGGAGGAGGAGAAGGGGAGGGACCTGGAGCACCGCCGCTGCCCTGCTTCCCTGCAAGTCACACTCTCTCAGCCGAAGGGGGGAGGAGAAGGCAGGCCCAGGCACACTCTGGCCAGGCTCCATGGCTCTCTCCTGGCTGCCTTCCTCCTCCCTTTGGCTGAGAGAGTGTGACTTGCAGGGAAGCAGGGCAGCGGAGGTGCTCCAGGTCCCTCCCCTTCTCCTCCTCCTCCTCCTGTTTCCAGCTTGCCCTGGCCCAGCATCAGGAGGACCTGGAGCACCACCGCTGCCCTTCCTCCCTGCAAGTCACACTCTCTCAGCCAAAGGGAGGAGGAAGGCAGCGGGGAAGGAGGGAGGGAGGGAAGGAGCCAGGAAGAGACCCCCAGAGCCTGGCCAGAGCACGCCTGGCCCTCCTGCTTCCTCTTCAAAAAGAAGGCTGGAAAAGTAGGACGTGTCCTGGCAAAGGAGGACGTGCCTGGTCAACTTAGAAAAGGGGGGCCTCTGCTCAAGAATGGAGGACATATGGGAATCCCTCCTGGACAGAGGGCTGAAACCTCAAGACAACTCAATATAATGCTCTGACAGAACACAGACTACAACTCCCATGAGCCTTTGCTACCATTTCCCAAGATGCCTTAATTTGCAACAGAAAGCCGACCAGTATGTTCACATGTGATGAATTCTTTCGTATTGACTCTGCATTTTCTTTTTGTGTAGATGCTCTCTTGTTTTGTGTGTGATGAGCTTGTGCGTAATCATGTGCATTTCCGAACTGACCTCACTTTCTCCCTCTTTCGGAATGGTCCTGTACTCCCCCATGTGATAAGCTCCGACTGTATGGTGTACCTGCGCAATTGCGCAATTCGCAGCCAGCAAGGGAAAAAAATGTTTAAAGCGCGGCTAAAAGCCACGTTCCTTGCCGCCCATGTAGCTGCTCCGCCTGTGTTTGTAGCGTTTTGACAGCTTCCCATGTAGTTGCTGAGCCACAGAAAAAACCTCAGTCTAGCTGCCCTGTACTTTTTAAATGCACACCTGGGGCTTGCTGTCTAGCTGCTAAGCATTAAGGAAAGTGCAACTTCATGTCACACTTTCTTGCCAATGTAAAAAGCCCCAAGGAGTACCATCTTGAGGCCAGCAGATGTGCTGAGTCTGAGAAATCTTCTTGGTGTTGTGTTGGTAGTGGAGGACTTGGTGTCGATGTTGAAAGGTCACACACAAATGACTTGCTTTGTGACTAGGGGTGAAGTCCCTTTGACTCTGGGGCGTTCCCTCTCAACTGAGCTAACCACTGGTCAGCGTTCTGGAGACTTAAAAAAGAAAAAGAAAAAGAAGCATTCTTCTCAGAAAGGCCCTCGGCCTAAGTCACGCAAGTCAGCAACATCTGCAGTGCCTCATGCTCCTGAGTGTACTGAGATGACCTCAGTTTCGAGGCTTCTCTCCCTGGATGTTTTCATTCAATTAGTGGAGGTGCAGATTAGCTCAGCATCAGAGAGTGAGATCCTGGACTCTCTCGTAAGATGGTCCTCACCTCCAGTCTTGCTGATTTCACCTCCGGAGGTCTGTAGGGTGATATCTTCATCGCATAGCCCCCAGAGAATTTCATTGCCTCCTCATAAAGTGTTGGATCAGCTGTCGATTTTGTCCTCCTCTCAATCTCCATCGGTACTGTGAGAGGTCTCCTTTCTATTCCAAACCCAATTCATGGCCTTCTATTGAGAAGTCTCTGAACGCTACATCACAACCCTTGATCTTGATACATCTCAAGATACTCTCTGGTTCAAGTTTGGGAAACTGTTAAACTGGTGTATAACAGACAGACTGGTCGGTATTTGCTCCCTGCCATGCATGGATTTGAGGTGCCTTACCAGCATTATGCATCTGATCTCCTGTGTGGTATGGTGTCTTCCCTGACTCAGTTGTCCTCCATTTGGTACAGATTGCACTATCCTGGCGGTCTCAGTCTACAGCAAAGGTGTCATATCTGTCTGGTTCAGGGATGCATCTGCCTTCTGTTCCACCCTGATGGCAAGAAGCCCTTTCACTTCTTCTACCACACTCACCATCTTTGTGCTCAGATGTAGCTTCTGTCATATTCATTTCTACTTTAGCAGACTAGTTGAGAGAAAGGTCTCCATCTCATGTTCTCGTTCATGAGTCTGTGTCATCTACCGACAATGTCCATCCTTTTTCCAAGCAAGTCATATGGATAGCTAATGCTCTGAATATTGAGATGGTTTACCAGGAGTCTGATCCATTGGATCCAATCTGTAAGCAGATTCAATCCAAGGTTCTGACACTGGAGTTGATCCCATTTCTGCCTTTGATGTCGAAGATCACCAAACGTCTATTCTATCCTGTTAGGGACGTAGAGTGACTTGTTGTGTCCACTACGACCACTTGTAGAACGGAGCTACGTAGACAATTCCTTCACTGCAGCAAACGGCCTTGAGCACCCTGCTTGCTGAATAAAGACTCAGCAACTGCCAGTCTTCACTCAATACAAGGGTTTTTAATCTTTGTTTGCAATATATACAAAGATATGTACATAGAGTACCAGACAGCCATCTCAGTACTCTTTATCTCTCACTCGCCAACAAAACTGCTTCACCAACCACCACCTCACAACAACCCACAATGGAGACATTTCCCATCTCCCTTATATTGGTGGTTCAAATGCTCATTGTATCACCCATCCCAGGTGTGCATAATACCAATAGTTAACCCACACACACCTGCCACTGGAACTTAGCCTCTTTCATTACTTGGCTTACAGCTCCACCTTGTGGTCACATCCATGTCATTTCCTGACACATCTACCATGTCTCCCACCTCTCGAAAGATTGAGAATTTGTATAGGCTCACTGAATAAGATTCAACCTGGCTTTTCAAGCACCCCAGGCCCAATTCTGTGATCATGGAAGCATCCCAATTCAAGCCTACTCTGCACACTTCTTCAAAGCCAATGGACAAGGAGGGTCATAAGTTGGATGGCATGGCAAACAAGTTTTATTCTGCTGCTGCGTTGAGTCTCCGCATGGCCATCTACTCGGCTTGTGTGGGTGCTTATCAGCAGAACTTTGGGAGAGAGTGTTACCACTGCTGGACAAGCTGCCTGACAAAGAAAGGATGTTGGCCCATGCCCTTCAGGCTGAAGTTCACTCCCTGGGTGCTCAGCAGATCAATTCAACCTGCCATGTTGCCGACTGCTTGTCGAAAGTGCTCACTGTTCCAGTGGCTTTGAGGTGAAATGCATGGCTGTGTTCATCAGATCTTTCAACTCAGGCCTGTTCATTGAAGACATGCCATTTGATGACTATGGTCTCTTCAATGAAGTGACAGATAAAAAGCTGGACTTCAAACATAAGATGAGAAGGACTAAAAAGTATGGCATGTCTTTCTCCTCCCAATTCACGCTGAGAGCGATATGGTTGGCAGCACTCTTCATGTGGCCACAGGCATTCTTTTATTCTTCCGATTTTGAAGAATCCTCAATCCTCTTTGTCCTCTGGTAGGCATCAGTTGGGATCATTTCGGTTTCAACAATTGTTTAAGAAGGAGGATACCAACCAGGGCACCGTGTGCCATCGATCCCGTGATGCCATTTGGAGACAGACTGGTCCATTATGCCAACATATTGGCTGATATAACTATGGATTCATGGGTGTTGAACATTGTCTGTTGGGGCTATGCCCTCAAATTCAAAGAAGTTCTCCCAACAGGAACTTTGTGTAAAACCTCCCCTTCAGACACCTTACTTGACGAAGTGCTCGCTCTAAGCTAAGGATGCTGTCGAATCCATTCCTGTCTCTTGGGTTCGAGATTTCTTCTTTTCTTGATTTTTCATCATCTCAAAATGGGACGGTGACCCCTATTGGACTTGCACCATCTGAATTTGTACATTGATTACAGACGGTTCCATATGGTGACTCATCTCCATCCTTCCATTTTTGCAAAAGGGGGACTGGTTTCCCACCCTAAATCTCAAAGATGCCTGTTTCCACATAGGGATCTGGGATTACCAAAGATGGTTTCTTGCCTTTGCCATAGGCTGTTGGCTCTTTCAATTCCGAGTCCTGCCCTTTGTCTTTGTCTCCCAGAGTTTTTACAAAGTGCATGGCGGTGATGGCCAACTTCTTCCATCAACAGGGTATTGTTCTCTTCCCCTGTTTGGATGATTGGCTGTTCACAGCACCTTTCAGAGAGGTTCTGGTTTGAGACATCAATGACACCCTATCTCTCCTGGACTCTCGAGCTGATAGTCAACAGACCCAACCTTCTTCAGTCCTTAGAAATCAGGTTCATTGGAGCCATGCTAGATTCAAGGCGAGGACTGGTTTTCCAGCCTTCAGACAGATTTGAGTCGAGGCAGTTCTGTTCTGCAGATGATACGCATGTACAACCGCCAAGTCAGTTCAAGTTGCTC
Organism: Urosaurus nigricauda; assembly: GCA_034509955.1. Taxonomy (NCBI): domain Eukaryota; kingdom Metazoa; phylum Chordata; class Lepidosauria; order Squamata; family Phrynosomatidae; genus Urosaurus; species Urosaurus nigricauda. Next base: position 70,623,677 of record JAOEGL010000003.1, read on the forward strand.
TCTGACATATGGCCTTGACCATGGCAGTCACTTTGTGGTCTCAGTTACAGCTTCAGTTCCATCTATTCCAGTCTTGTTTCCTGTCTGTCTTAGCTCCACTAGTGGACTCTTCTCTGAAAAGGCTCACCATCCCTCATCCTCTCAGCAAGACACTAGACTGGTGGCTCGACCCCTCAAATGTTTATGTGGGGATGCCTTTTCGCTCACCACAGATGCCTCCAAGGAGGGCTGGGGGAGCCCATTCCCAAGGTCTATCAAAGGAAAGTGGGCCACACTGGAAGTGACTCTCCACATCAGTACTCTCGAAATGCTGGCTACAGAAAAGGCATTGAGATCTTTTGAATGCCTCCTTCAAAACCAGATGGTTTTGTTACTCACAGACAACATGGCTATCATGTACTATCTGAACAAGCAAGGAGAGACAGGGTCTCAATCTCTTCTCAATATGACACTTCGAATGTAGGATAGATGTTCTGCAGAAACATTATCCTGCAGGTGGTCCATCTGCCAGGGGACAAGAATGACCTCTCAGACAAGTTCAGTTATCAGAGTCATGTGACGAATAGATGGTCTATCCCGAAGTGGCCCAAATATTTTTTAATTAATTTTATTAATGTACAAAGCAAAACAAGACAAAACAAAACAATATAAAACACAAACACTTAACTACACATGTGTATACATAAACAAACATACATAAACAAACAGAAACTAAAATTACAAAATAAAATATTGAAATGATTATTATACGTTACCACTATTCCTTCTATTATATACTTTCCAATTCAATCACAGTCACCTTATATTCTAAGGAATCAAAGATTTTCTCATAAAAAGAAGAAAAAGAAAAACCTTTTTCATCATTAACTTAATCTCCATACATTATGAATATTCCTACCTGTTAATTTCAACTCTTAAATATTTTCTTATATATTTCCCCTGGTTTTTCATTTATACAAAGGAGAAAGAAAGAGGAAGAAAGGAAAGCGATATTTCTTCATAAATATTCAAAAGAATTTTTCTTAAGAATTTTCCAGGTCTATCTTTATCTTCTTTCAAGTTCTACCTTGCTGCCATTTGTTCTTACTATCAGTTCAAGGATCATCCGTCTTTCTTTACCCGTTGGTAAAGAGATTCCTCAAGGGGTTCAGCAATCTTCACCCCTCTGTTTTGGTACCAACGCTGGCCTGGATTCTCAAACTGGTTCTTTTGCACCTGTCCAGAAAACTGTTCAAACCTTTGGCAAATCCGGATCTCCGATGACTTACCTGGAAGACAGCTTTCCTCATTGCCATTACCTCTGCCAGACGAGTTGGAGAATTTTATGCTCCGTGTGGACCAGCTTTATCTAGTTCCAAAAGGACAAAGTTGTTCTTCAGCTGGCATCACCTTCCTGTCCAAGATGGTCTAAGATTTTCATATTAACCAGGACATTGTGTTCCCTATGTTTGTGCCAAACCCTGACTTCTGATACCAAGCGTGCTTTGCACTCTCTTGATGTCAGGAGGGCTCTGGCTTTCTATGTGGACAGAACTGCAAATTTACATCGAACTGAGAGACTTCGTTTGTTATTCGGATTCGAAGTTGAGACTATCTGTCACCACTCAGCGGTTCCCAAAATTGCAGCAATCCATCTTGCTTATGAACTCTGGGGGAAGGCTCCCCCTGCTGGAATTCAAGTTCAGCCTACCAGGGTAGTAGCAGCCTCCTGTGCCTTTCTTAGTAGGTGTCATCGAAGGATGTTTACAAAGCTGCTTTCTAGTCCCAGATATTGACTTTGATCTCTCACTATAGGCTGGATACCAGGTCATATAATGAAGTCTGAAGTTTCATTAGAGTTGATTACATTTCAAGTTTAGGTTTTTCTTGTTGAATAAAACATGTTTTGGTTCACTGACATGGTGTTTGGTGTCATGACATTCCCTCCTCTAGTCACTAAAACTTGCTAATCTAACCCATTTGTGTGTTTCACAGAGACCATGAAGAAAAAGGTCAGGTTGCTTACCTGTAACTGTAGTTCTTCAAGTGGTCATCTATGAATTCACACAAATCCACCCAAGCATCCCACATGACGTCCTACACATATTACTTCTGGATGCTTCTATGTGGCGTCCGAGTAGGAACTGAGGTAAATGAGCGGGAACGCTAGGGGTGAAAGAAGAGACAGGTGGAGCTACCACCCAAAATCTGCCTAGCAGTTCTAGAAAGTTCCAAATGGTTCTGCACAGGTGCAGAAAGACCCATTTGTGTGAATTCACAGATGACCACTCAGAGAACTATAGTTACAGGTAAGCAACCTGTCCTCCTCCTTCATGGTCTCTGTGCAGCATTGATACTGTTCCCTCCTCCTTTATTCAGGAGGAAATGGAATGTTTTTCAATTGGTATTGCTAGGACCCTCTTTCTGAAAGCACTCTTACTGCAACATTAAAATTCAACCTATTTTGTTGAATTCAAGTGTTTAATATACTATATAACATTTTTTTTAAAGATCAGATCGGCCCTCCAAGCATCAAAGTTAATGCCAGTGAGGAAGCACTTCTAATTTCCATTGCTTCTCCTGGAGAAGCTGAAAATAATCCCATGAGTAAACTATATAAGTTGACTTACAGTATTTGGTACTGGCCAAATTCTTCATATTCCAAGGTAAGACTGCTGCTGCTGCTGCTATTCCTTCAGGCTGTTGAGCTATGCATGAAAATATTGAATTGTAACACTTACTTCTTCCTTTAACCTGAGCCATCTGTGGTTTTTGTGTCCTGATGTTTAACTAGCTCCTTATATTTGTAGTCCAAGTTAGCCCTGGGATGTTAATTAGTAAGTAGCTGACATGCCACATTTTTATAAAAAGTATTTTACTGAAATAAGATCAGACAAATTTTAATCGAAAGAGGAAAAAATGCATAATAACTCATCAATCAGAGAGAGAAAAATATGCAGAAGCATTTGAAAAAAAGATACCCAGAAGCTACAGAATTGTACAAACGTATACTCCTCTATGGTCTCCTCAGTACATAGTCCCATAAGGTAGCATGGACCTTAGGTGGTGGACAGATTTCTGAATTTTTATTTATACAATAAAAAGTTACTGGATGTTGTAAAATATATCTGTTGAGTCTAGGTGTTTTAGCCGTCTAATCTGATTAGTTAGATACCCTAATGACCTGAATAGACTAGAAAGCTGAGCCAATGCTAACAAAATGAAATTCAACGCAGAGAAATGTAAGGTTCTGCATTTAGGACGGAAAAATGAAATGCCCAGATATAAAATGGGGGATACCTGGCTGAATGAAACTACGTGTCTAGGAGTCCAAGTAGACCATAAGCTGAACATGAGTCAACAGTGCGATGCGGCAGCTAAAAAGGCCAATGCAATTTTAGGCTGCATCAATAGAAGTATAGCGTCTAGATCAAGGGAAGTAATAATGCCACTCTATTCTGCTTTGGTCAGGCCCCACCTGGAATACTATGTCCAGTTCTGGGCACCACAATTTTAAAAAGATGTGGAGAAACTGGAGCGGGTCCAAAGGAGGGCAACTAAGATGGTGAAGGGTCTGGAAGCTATGCCCTATGAGGAATGCCTTAGGGAACTGGCGATGTTTAGCCTGGAGAAGAGAAGGTTAAGAGGTGATATGATAGCCCTGTTTAAATATTTGAAGGGATGTCATATTGAGGAGGGAGCAAGCCTGTTTTCTGCTGCTCCAGAGACTAGGACATGGAACAATGGATACAAATTGCAGGAAAAGAGATTCCACTTCAACATTAGGAGGAACTTCCTGACAGTAAAGGCTGTTCGACAGTGGAACACACTCCCTCGGAGTGTGGTGGAGTCTCCTTCCTTTAGAGGTCTTTAAGCAGAGGCTGGATGGCTTAATCGGGGATGCTTTGACTGGGAGTTGCTGCATGGCAGGGGGGTTGGACTGGATGGCCCTTGTGGTCTCTTCCAACTCTATGATTCTAATAGATCCCTTTTTAAATTCCTAAGATATTTATTTATTAATTTTTATTCCTAAGATATTTTAAACATTTTACTCCAAAGACTGCTGTTGTTGTAAATCCCAGGTTCGTGATACCCTAGATGCTTTTCCTTTTTTGCTTAATGGTTATGCATGGTACTCATGTCTCTATTTATTCTAATAGTCACAAGACTGGGTGCAAATATATCTGCATACCAGCAAGGTATAGGGAATGTACTGTGCTTTATAATGCAGGTCCTGCTCCTATTAATGCTTTTTTAAAATACACCTTAAATAATTTAGGATAATTTTCCATTTGCAACTCAGTACTTTCAATATAAAAATGCTGAATATATTTTCTGCTGATAATTCCATTGTCAAATGTGGCTTTAGAAGTAGGGTTGCATCTGCATAGCAGAAATAATCTGTTTGAGACCGCTTTAATTGCCACAGCTCCATTCTATGCAATTCTGCAAATGGTAGTTGGTTCTGGCACTGAGGACTGAGGGCTGAGCCAGGAACTACGTACCATTCCCAAAATTGCATAGCATAGAGCCATGGCAATTAAAGCGGTCTCAAACCAGATTATTTCTGCATTTTGAATGCAACCTAGGTGCTTTCCTCAGAAACTGGAGCTGCACTGAATGTACATGGGATGATGCTTTCATTGAGTCAAGATAGCTGAGCCCTAGTAAATCCCAGAGTGAGAGTCATGTGTTCCAAAGTTATTTTTGTAGCCCTCCATACCCACCAAAAATGTGTATGTGTGTTTGCATTGCACTGCAGAATTATGCTTCATGAAGCCTCTAGGCAGTGGCATTCCCAGGGTTGGTGTTACCTGGTGCACTAACTCACGGTGTCACCTCATACCCCACACCATACAGAATCCTTGGTAATGTTTTTTGTACTAATGTTACTCATAAATTGTAATTCCCATGTATCACTGAATGTAATGGTGACTTAAACAACTAGCACCATTAAAATTATGCTTTTAAATTACAGTATCGTATGCCATTATATGTACGTAATTTTACGTGCTTAAAGTGAAAATTTGGTAAAATGTGATGTTAAGGAATTTTAAAAAAATAATTTTTTTAATTTTTTTAAAAAATATGTTTTTATTTTAAATTAAAAAAAACGGGGGCCTCTCCTTTCTCCTCCCACTGACCTTCATACCATTCACCCAATTTCTTCAGCATTTTAATGGGACAAAGATGCATGGCACAGCCTGTTTATGCCAGAAGGCAGATGTTTGAGGAGTAATGGTGTCACCCCCCCCCCCCTCAGAGTTTCACCTGGTGTGTTCTGCACACACACAGACCGCACCCTGCTAGTGATGCCACTGCCTCTGCAGCAAGGATAGATAACTTCCAGCTATCACTCCAGCCCCTCCTTTTTGAGGGACACACCTGCCCTGCTTTCCCAGCCTCCCAAAACTGTAGCCTTAAGTTGCCAAGATGTATACCCAGAAGACCTCAGGGGACACAATGGCTTTTTGTTGTTGTTAATTCTTCTCAAGTCATCCCTTACTCATGGCAACGCTATGGATGAGACATTTTCAAGACCTTCTATCCTCCACCACACTTCTCATTCAGATTGGTCAGACAGGTCAGACTGCCTTCTACCTTTCCTAGCATTATTGTCCTTTCTAATGTGTCATTCCTTCTTATTCCCGTCCTTGGTTTGAATTTCTCTCACTTCTCTCCAGGATGAAGAGAAGTCATTGGGGAGCATCCTTTGGGTTTAGTCATTCAACCAAATCTATCATAACAGTACAATTCTCTAGCCCACATTTTCCTAGTTTTTTTTTTTTTTTTTTTGCAAGAATGTCATGGGGGAGTTGTCAAAGATACACTACATCCACAACATTCCCTTCATCTACCAAGCTGGTAATTTTATCGAGGGTGGAGGGGGGAATACAAGATTAGTCTAGCATGACTTGTTTTTGAGAAACCCATGTTGATATTTTGTGATCATGCCATTTCTTTCTAAATGCTTACAGACTGTCTAATGATCTGCTCTAGAATCTTTCCTGATATCGATGTCAAGCTAATGGGACAATAATTGTTTGGTCCTCCTTTTTCATTTTTTGAAAATGGGGATAATATTTGCCCTCCTCCAGTCCCCTGGGACTTCTCCTGTTCTCCAGAAATTCTCAAAGATTATTTGTAGTGGCTTTGAGATTACTTCGGCCATTTCCTTTAATACTGTTGGATGTAGTTCATCTGGCCCTGGACACTTGACTTCACTTAGATTAACCAGGTATTCCTGTACTACTTCTTTACTTATCATGTGCTGCACTTCCTCTACTGCATCATCTCCATTTTCCTCAGGCTGAGCAACCTCTTCCTCTTGTGAGAAGACTGAAGCAAAGATGGTGAGTAGTTCTGCCTTTTCTCTGTCCCCTGTTAGCATCATCTTATCAATGCAGTGGCCCTATCATTTCCTCATTCTTCATTTTGATATGGACATAACCTTTTTGTTATTCTTAACTAGGCACCATATCACAAACATACAGTAGCTAATGGAGCACACCAAAAAATTCCAAAAAAAAAAAAAAAAAAAAGGAAAAGAAAAAGAAAGAAAGAAAGAAAGAAAGAAGCATGTAAGTTATTGAACACACTCAGAGACCTGGGGGTGCCACTACAGTTGATAGTCCCGATGAGAAATCTATACCAAGGACAAGAGGCCACCATCAGAACCGATTTTGGAGAAACTGAGTGGTTCCCAACAGGCAAAATAGTCAGGCAAGGTTGCATCCTATCACCCTATCTATTCACCCTATATGTTGAAAACATCATAAGAAAATCACAGAATCAGAAGGAGGAGGATTGAAGATAGGAGGAAGGAACATTAACAATATACATAGATAATATTGGTGGAAGACATCACAGTCTTGGATCAGTTAATAAGGAAGATTAAAGATGAAAGTGCCAAGGCAGGTTTAATGCTGAACATAAAAGAAAACAAAAATAATGACCACAGAAGAAATATATAGATTCAATCTAGGTAATAAGGACATTGAAATAGTTAAAGAATTCCCATATCTAGGATCAAACATTGACCAAAATAGTGACTGCAGTCAAGAAATAAGACTAGGAATTTGAAAAGCAGCTGTGAAGGAATTAGAAAATATCTGTAGGTGTAAAGATAATACAGTTGAGCACTAAAGTTGGAATCATCCAAACCACTGTATTACCCATCACCATGTATGGATATGAGAGCTGGAAAGTGAAGGAAGTAGACAGAAAGAAAATCAACTCATTCGAGATGTGGTGCTGGAGAAGAGTGCTTAGGATACCACGGACAACCAAAAAGTCAGACAAATGGACCTGATCAGACCAAAGCAGATCCTTGAACAGATTACGGTAGACCAGAGCTCTCCTTGGAAGCCAAGATGATCAAGTTGAAGCTATCATACTTTGACCATACTTTGACGAGAAAATATGAATCACTAGAAAAAAACAACACTAGGATAGGTAGAGGGTAGAAGATGGAAGGGAAGACCACAGAGCAGATGAATGGACTCAATCAGGTTGTTATGGGCATGGGCTTGCAGGATCTGAGCAGAGAAGTGGAAGATAGGGATTCTTGGAGATATCTCATCCACAGGGTCGCCGTGGCTCGGAATCGACTTGAGAACAGCTAACAAAAACAGCAAACCTCTCTGGGAAGCCTGAGTTCATTCAGCACTTTAGCTTTTCTGACTTTCCCCCTACACATGCTATTTGTTTAAATTATTATTATTTTGTAATTTCCCACCTTTCCCATTTCTTATACATGTCCCTTTTAAAACTTAGCTCAGTTGAACGTTCTTTATTCATCCATCTTGGCTTCTTGAGACACTTCCCATTTTTCTTGGAACTGTTTGAAATTGTGCCTCCAGTATCTGCCTTTTAAGGAAATTCCCATCTATCCTGAACTCCCTTCTCTTTGACTATTATACCCAATAGATTTACTGAAATCAGCTTTCCTAAAGTCCAGAATGTGTATCTGACTATGCTTGGCTTACCCTTTCCATTGTATAACAAACTCCAGGGAAATGTGATCGCTCAACCTAAGGATCATGCCACTTCCACCCCATTAACCAGGTCATTCCTGTTGGTTAGGATCAAATCTAAAATAACTGATCCCCTCTTTGCCTCTTCCACGTTTGGATAGTGAAATTGTCTTCCAGGCAATTAGGAATTTGCTGGACCTTAAATTTTTGGCTTAGCTTGACTTCCAGCAAATATCAGGGTAGTTGCAATCACTCATCAGTATTACACCTCTCCTTTCTGAATGTGTGGTCATCTGTTCTAGAAGGCCATCATCCAATTCCTCAGTCTGACTTGGGGTTCTGTAGTAGACTCCCACACTAACATCTGTGTTGTTTTCTGCCCTTTAATTTTTATCCAGATGCTCTCCACCTGGCTTCCAAGTTTTAAGTCCTGGATCTCTTCACAGGTGTAAACATCCTTAACATATAATGCTACTCCTGCTCCCGTCCGGTTTGGACTACTTTCCTTGAAAAATATGCCCCTTTTCTCATCCATCCAGGTTTCAGTGATGCCTTTTATATCATATTTGCTTTGCTATGCTAAGGGTTCAAGTTTATCTTGTTTATTTCCCATGCTCTGTGCATTAGTGTAGAGACTTCTAAAACCATGACCCATAAAAATAATCTTTAGTAATTTTTAGTTTTGTGGAAGGAGTGGTATGGCTACTGGAGAATCCATACTGGAGGAAACTAAGGATTCCTCACCTGTAGCCTAGGGCAGTGCTATTTGAAGTGGTGGTCCATGGACTACTGCCTGTCCTTGAGCCATTGATTGTTAGACCCCAATGAATTTCCAGGAAAGAAAAAAGCAATTGTAGCCACTGGGCACAAATATGGTGCCAGTCGCTAGTATATTGGGAAGAAATACTTGCCAGTCCCCACATCACATAGCCCAAGAAACCTTGGTCTAGGGAACAGTGTCTTCTGGGTTTCAATTATTTGATGCCACATCTTTAGTAGGTGTTCTCTTGAACCCAGAACAACATGCCTGGAGTTTGTTGAGGCAGCAGCATAGTCAATGTGGTTTTTACCCCAGATGGCCAAATTAACAATTTCAAATAATAAGTCAGTTGAAGATTTCCTGAAAGATTGGTCTGTTTATGGAAATTTTTTTGAGTTATAAGAAATCTAATGATGTAATAATCTGTAGTTATGGTTTTCAGTAATCTTAGTAGGACTATTTAGCTGATCTGTAATGGTGGGATAATACATTTTTTCTCCTTATTTTATTTTCATTACAGTCAGGACTTAGAGGGTCAGTGTCCTATTGTGTTTTAGTTATTTGTTCCCCTCCTCGTTTTCTTTTCTCTGTTTTTCTTCTTTCTGTCTTTTAATTTTATGAATGTATATTACTTAGATTGTTAATTTGATTGTTTGTGTTAAAATTAATTTTAAAAATGTGGCTTGTATCCCAGGTTAAAAAACAAAACACTTTACTAATTTTGAGGCCAGTTTAGATTTCCTCTCCCCCCCCCCCCCCCCGATTTGTTTTCCAGAAGAAAGAACTTGGAGATACAACATCGCCACCATATGTAATCTCAGGCGTGACTCCATCCACTCAATACTGCCTTAAAGTGCAAGCATTTTCTCGACAATATAATAAAACTAGCATGTTCAGTAATGTAGAATGCATTGAAACAGCTAAAGGTATGTGTTTTCTCTTTGTTTATTAATAATTGTTACCAAAAGAAGTGGTGAATTGTCCATCTTGGGAACAGATTTCCAGTTTGGGGACGGTATTAATGCAACAGTGAGCATTTTATTAGTAGACCTAAGGACAGTGGGTAGAGGCAGATGTAATCCTTACTGATTTAGACATTTTCCTGCTAAGCATACAAAAGCCTAAATTCTAGATATAACTGATTGGGAGTAAGCCCAAATGGAACAACTTTTATATGTAATTGTGTTCGTGCCACTCAACTCTCTGTAGTTGCTTTCTTACCTTCAAAGGAGTTCTGTGAAGACCATTTAAAACAGTGATCCCCAAACTGTGCCCTTTAAGAGATTTTGGAGTTCAGCTCTCAGAAACCTCAGCCATGTTGGGCAATAGATTGTGATTCTGGGAGCTGAAGTCCAAAACTGTAAAGAGCACAGTTTGGGGACCACTGATTATGGGGCTATACAAGCCGCCCCTTCTTCAGCTGGATTGGGGCTGCGGCTACCTCACACCACAGCCCCAATATGGTCTCTGGAGGGCGCAAAAAGGAGCTGCAAAAAAAGCTCCGTTATGCACCCTCCAAAAGGTGCCATAGCCGCGGCAACATGGCTGTATGGTGCCCCTTCAGCACTGTGCCATTTGGACACAGTACCAGAGGTGCCTATGATGCCGTGCACCATCTGGAGCGGCACCTTGGCGTCATCAAGACACTGCGCCCTGACTCTGCCCCCAGGGCAGCACAAAGTGCTGGTCTGTACAGGGCCTACAATTACCTTTAAATGGCTTTTATTTCCATTCACTGAATGGAGATAATAAAAGAAGAAACTTGCATCTCAAATATGGTACCACAATAGCTGCCTGTAAGGTGGAAGTTCCCCATTTCTTATTGATATATCCAGTCCTTCAGATACAGATTATCACATAGCGCATGCAATTATCTGCAAAACCTTCCGTATATATAAGAAGGCTGGAATACTTACATGTGCATAATATAAGCAGTAGTGGAAGTACAGTGCTCCTTTCCCTTACGTGGGGGGATCGCGTTATGCTTGCGCCCCTTTGAAAATAATGGGGCGAATGCATGTGACACTGCAGTGTGCGTCATTCATTGAATTGTGTTGCGGCTTCAGTGTATGCTGAAAGCCGCAGAAGGGGAGCCCATGTGTGGCATGGGCTCACTGTAATTGAGTAGAATTTACTGCTTTGGGTTGATTATGGTCAAGGCCCAACAAGTGTGCACTTCTTCTAGAACTTTTCATGTTAAGAAAGCATGTTGTATTAAACTTTGACATTTATTACAGTATAGGACATCAGGGTTACTGTACTAGATCTTGTTACTTAGAGCAAACTTAGTTTCATATCTTTATATGGATAAGGCTGAGATGCTATGCATCATACCTGTTCCAAAATAACAATTTCCTGAGATAATTTAATTTCTCAAATGCCAGGGCATCACATTACTGGCAGAAAAAATTATAACAGTTATTTAAAATTATTTTTTAAAGGTTCAAGTGCTTTCCTTGCCCCCACCCTCACCCCACCTCACACATGCCAGTATTGATTAGGATCTCTTCTGGACTCTGCTAATGAAGAGCAGGACTGCTGCATCTGTCAAGAGCTGTGTGGGTGAAAAGCTCCTACTGGCAGTAGCAAGGTTGAATTCCTGGAATGGGACATGGCAGGAACAGGTTGGAGCTGCTAGAACCAGTTGGATGAGAGGGAAACTACCTAAAAAACCCCACAAGTCTGCTTCACCAAGGGTATAAGAGAAAGAAATGCACACACGTAGATGTGTCCAGAATACAGCTGAACTGGCTGGTGTGAGGCACTAGGGCTAAGGGGAAGCATTAAATCAACCTTAGCCTTCAGTCAGTCAACCCATCCCAGCCCCACTTCTGATTGTTCTGCCTGTTGATTTACCACTTTTTCAATATTTCAGTAATTTTTTCTTTTTCTTTTTTGTAGGAGAGTCTTTAACTGTACGTGTAATAATTATCATTGGAATTGCCATAGCTGTTGGACTGATAGTAGCAATTTTAATCTGTTGCACATATTACGTTTGGAAGAAGGTCAAATATGCATTCTTTCCAAAATGCAGTTCTCCTTTGACTATAGAGGTATTTATGTTTGATTTTCTTCCTTTATCATTATGCAGTAGTGAAATAACTATGTGACAAGAGTTCTAGTACCACCACTTTTGTGTGTATGCAGAGCTCACAGTGAGCACATGATTGCTTTTTTTCCAGGGGGAGAAGGAACATATATGGAGTGTGTGCAGTGCTGTGTGTTTGTAAGTGTGTATCAAAGAGAAGAAATAGAAGTAGTCCCAGTAGACCAAACACATGACTTTTTTACATGCTAGGGAGCTGCTTTTGAATATCTGAGTTGTATGCAAAAATCCCTGGTTTACTTACTAGGTAATTCTGCTATACACATTACTTTGGCACATCTCCCAGACTTCTCTAATACTGGATGTTGGAATAGCAATTTTATTTTAACATCATATAATGTCTTAAAATATGTTTTCTTTCTACAAAACACTGACCATACCATAAAAAGAAAAGGTTAAGTTTCAAGGTTCCTCCTAACTTTTCACCTCCTCCTGGAGGATACCTACACAGACATTACATACCTTTCTGCACACAGGACCAAAATGAAGTACTGCATATGCACATGTGTACCTCCTTGTCATCTGTCATTTTATGGCAAATCTCATGAACTTCATAGCCTTTTCCTAAGCAAGAAATACACCAAGGTAGTTTGATATTGCCTTCTGAAATATAGCCTATAGCACCTGATATTCCTTGGTAGTTCCCCTGTCAAGTATTGCATACTCCAAATATTATGATAATGTATCAGTCAAATATTTTCACATCTCCAGTAGCCTATTTCTGCTCATCACTGAAGAAATGTACTTTGTAAATACCCTCTGGTCTTAAGAGAGCTTTCTCTCCTCACCCACCCAATTATCACACACATGTATTTATTTTTAAACTTTTAAAATAATCTTTTAAGCAAAATTGTAGACTTCTATTGTACTGTTGCAGTTGAAACATAATATATCACATTTTTGTTTCTGCTTTCATGAAGAAGTTTCCCAAGAATCCAATCTTGAATAATAATGAAATCTGTTATCAATTCTTATAATGAGCTAGACATGGAAATCAAAGTCTTTCGTTGCCACATTAAGGCCAAAATGCATATTGGTTGGACTCATGTTTTTCAGTATTGAAATACTAATTTATCTTGGCTTCTTATTTCCAACTCATCCATACTCCTTTCTCTCCTTACTGCCAAAAGCAGCAGCTTGGCTCCCCTCACAACATCAAGATGATTTAACTTGTAGCTTGATCTCAAAAGCCTTCTTCATTTCACCTTCCACCACCTTACTGAAAGCCTTCATATCTAATCAGTCTATATGACTTGACATTATGCAAGATTAGATACTAGACTTTATTGAATAAGAGCTAAATGTGCAATTACCAGTTATGTTGGGAGCTCTTGCAATTTGCATAATACATGTTTTGCCTTTAGCTCCCTCTTCTTCCAGTCATCTGTGTAATGCTTCTGGGAAAACACTTATTATTATTATTATTATTATTATTATTATTATTATTAAAGTTTACACTGTGCAGTACATACAATCTTATAGTTAGACGGATCCCTGCCCTCAGGCTTACAGTCTAAAAGGCAACACAAAAGGAAAAGGGGAAGGTGGTCCAGTGGTTCTTCTCTCCCTCTGGGGCCTGCATCAAGGCAGATAGACTGGAGGGAGGGCACAGGTTCATAATACATAGTTAAGAGGAGGGATCCTGAGGCAGATGGCACAATCCTGGGAACACTTCCCTAAACAATATAATCTTTAACTTACTTTTGAACCTGGTTAGAGAAGTGATGAGGCGTATATGTGGGGGAAGAAGGTTCCGGGAGTGAGGGGCAGCAAGTGAGAAGGGACGAATCCGGGACAGGGCAGTGGAAATCCTTGGCTGGGACAGGAGACCTTGACTACCAGAACGGAGGGTACGAGAAGGAGTGTGAGGAGAGAGAAGGTCAGACATGTAAGGAGGGGCCAGTCCGTGGAGGGCTTTGAAAGTCAATAACGAAAGCTTGTACTGGATGCGGAAGAGGAAGGGGAGCCAGTGAAGGGAGGATAAGAGGGGAGAAACATGGTCAAAGCGGCGAGCGGATGTATTAATACGTGCAGCTGAGTTCTGGACAGAGATTAAAGGATGGAGGTGAGAAAGAGGAAGCCCTGTCAGAAGAAGGTTACAATAATCTAGTCGTGAAACCACTAGGGTGTGGACCAGAGTCTTGGCAGTGGAGGCTGAGAGGAATGGACAGTTTTTAGCAGTGTTGTAAAGAGAGAATCTACAGGTCTTGGCAGTGGCCCGAATCTGGGGGATAAACAATCTGGGGGATAAACAACAGAGAGGAATCAAAGATGAAACCAAGACTGTGGGCTTGCTGAACCAGATGAATAGAAGTGCCATCAACAAAAACAGAAAAGAGTATTGAAGGGTGGGCTTAGGTGGAAAGATGAGAAGCTCTGTCTTAGACATGTTGAGCTTCATGCGCTGATGTAGCATCCACTGAGAGATGGCAGCTAGACAAGAGGAGACTTGCTGTTCAAGCCCCGGCGAAAGGTCAGGGGTGGAAAGATACAGCTGAGTGTCATCGGCATACAGATGATAGGAGATAGCAACATCACCAGGCCTCTCCTCAAGTGAAAGAGCCTTCCCTTCATGACTACACCATCTGGTTGCCTAGGAGGGAAGGAAAGGACTCTAGGAGAGGCCTAGCAACATCACCAGGCCTCTCCTCAAGTGAAAGAGCCCTCCCTTCATGACTACACCATCTGGTCGCCTAGGAGGGAGTGAAAGGACAGGCCAAATTCCATCGGGCCTGTCCTAGATTAAGAAGCCGAGCCCTCCCTCCAATCCATCTGCCTTGGTCCAGGCCTCAGAGGGAGAGAAGAACTTTTGGACCTGATCCCCTTCCCCAACACCATTCCCTTCTCCTTTTGTGTCATGTCTTCTTAGATTGTAAGCCTGAGGGCAGGGAACCATCTAATTAAAATAATAATTGTAAGCCGCTCTGATAGCCTATAGGGCTGAAGGGCGGGGTATAAATAAATAAATAAGGAGAAACCAAATGAACTGATGAGTTTACCAAGGGATAATGTGTATAGACAGAACAAAAGGGGACCCAAGACAGAGCCCTGAGGAACTCCAACAGATAAGGGGACAGAGGAGGAAGTCTGACCACCTGTGACCAGTGCAAAAGATCTGTCTGACAAGTAAGATTTAAACCAGTTGAGAACAGAGTTGGAGAACCCGAGGTCAGAAAGTAAGTCAAGCAAGAGACAGTGATCCACGGTGTTGAAGGCTGCAGACAAATCTAGAAGAATGAGAATAGAACTTAGACATCTTCCAGTGGTATCCTCAGTCTCTGATAAACAGCAATGACATAAAGTTAATTCTAATAGTACACAATAGCTTTCTGTAGTTCTTTTTATGTAGAATTTAGTCTCAGCATGTTTTTTGCACAATAAAGCTTGTCTGCAAAACTAAATGGTAGTATAATATTGATCATTAAACAATTAAAACGCTAATTATGTTTTTTTCTCATCACTTGCTTTCTTCCTCCCCACTTGCAGATCATTGAAGGAAAAGATATAAGCAATTCCTATTTGCTGACTTCAGAAGAGCCAACAGAAGATTGTGTTGTCATAGTTGACAGTAGTGCTCCAAATGATGATAATCTGGTTGATGTGAAAGACCATAAAGAGTTGGAAGAGATCAGCCAAGACTCAGGAAACTATTCCAATCATGATGATATTTCTGGAGATAAAGATTCCTGTAAAACCACAGAACAGAAAGCAACATGAGTCTGTGCATGCAGAATCTACAAGATGGATATCACAAACTTTGTGTACTAAAATAGGCTAGCAGGTGGCTTTTGAATTTTTTTTTAAGCTATTGGAAGAACTGCTGGAATATGGAGAACAAACCTTACTCAATATCTGTTTTAAACATGGTGGGAAAATGTTTACATCATCATATTAACTGGAAGTTGGTACTTAAATGTGTGTTAAAACACAAAGAACATCCTGTGGACAGTAAACTTATGCTGGTATGGATACCAAGTTGCTTGTTACAGTATTAGTTGTGAATATTAATAGTCCTCTGCACATCATGGGCTGCTGCAGCTTCCAAAGTACTGAAAGGGTCTACAGCTTTTTACAGAGAGGAAGGCACTTCTTCTCTGACCAAATGTATGCCATCATTGTGAGTGTTGGTGATTTACAGTACACATACAGGTTACTGGTGCCTTAATGTAATCTTATGCAAGATTACAACTTCTTTTGTAACTACAAAATTGTTCTGCCAAGATTATCATTTAGCTGCATGTATTACACTCCTGAGTTAAACGTTCTTTATAGCGCAGGGATGGGAATCCCTTTTGACCCTAGGGCTGAATCTCAACGGGAATAGTTTCAGGATCTGCTTTCTATTAAGGGAACAGGATAGCACATGTTAAATGTACATGATTTAATGCAGGATAATCTAGGACAATCTTTACTGTTGGCAACCAAGAAATCAAATGACAATCATTGACCAAGCTATCTGCGTTTCTCAGAACATTTTTTAAATGTATCCTTTGGTTATTTTTAATCTTATAATCTGTTTTCTTTGATGGAAGGATGAGTATTAATATTTACATACCCACTGAAATGTTCTTTTCTTACAGGAAAGCAAGAGTTTAGCAACTTTGAATAGATTGGTTGTGTGGCTACTGACATAATGTTAATGAAAGGGGAGCAGATGTGTGGCTGCATTCATGCTGGCTGCAATCCATTGCTTTTGCATCTTCAATTAACTTGTGCAGTTTGATCATCCTTTCCTTCCTTTCACAATCTGGTGCCCAATTTTAGAGTTATTTGTAGGATTGAGATATCACAGTGGTATATTCCACTGAGTTAATCTTCTACTCCACACCATCATGGTTTTGCTGATATCTGAGCTCCTGGGGCATATGCTATACATGAGTGATTTTAGTGAGGTTGAGTACAGTGGTCCCCCGGTTTACGAAAGTAATCCGTTCCAGCACAACTTTTGTAAGCTGAAAAAGTTCGCAAACCGGGGGACCACTGTAAGTATAGGGGAAAACTTTTCACCTTTTGAATTTCGTGCGGGTTTTTTTCGTAACCCGGGTTTTTTTCCGTAACCCGGGGCCATTTTTCTGGCCCCGGCTCTTTTGTACCCCGGGGTTTTCGTACCCCGGGGGATTCGTAACCCGGGGGACCACTGTACATAACTGACTGGTGTGGGAGTGGAGAGAATATGCTTTTGTGTCAGTCTCCATTTGTAGCTACATTGGAACAAATAGGGGTAGTCAGGACATGATATTTGAATGCCCACTGTCTTCTAGCTTTATTTTTAATTTTCAGAAAGTGCATTGTACCATCCACAAAGCATATTTTTATCTTAATACTTTGGCTAAAAGTGGTTTTGGGTACATAAAGATTTTTTTTAAAAGCACAAAACAATGAAGTGATGTAAGTGGATATTGTAGTGCAAAAATGAACTGTTACTATTCTGCTGAACTGCTAAGTCATGTAAACAAAACCAAATGAAGTTTCTGGAAGGCCAAGATGCATGAGGACACACCTGTCAGCACCCTGATGATTATGATGATAACAATGACGTGTGTGAGCGAGAGAAAGGGAGGATGGGAGGGAGGGAAATGACTGCAGGCTCTTGTGTGTAGTGTGTATGTGCCTTCAAGTCACCTGTTGAATTATGGTGATCCCATTATTTTCATAGGCTCTTACACATGGTATATTCCCAGGCACATATATCATCCACACATATTTGGGGTTTTGTTCTGGAGTCAAGTACTTTTTATATATTTTCTGTAATATTATGAAGAAGTATAAGGCATGTGAGTGAGAACTTTCTATTCAGATAAATTAAAAGTGCACATTTGGACAATAATATTGCATAGTGGAAATGGGATTTCCTTCCAAGTAAAAATGCAGACAGTTGAACAGTAATGAAAGAAACAGTGATGTCTAGACCTTTAAAATGGTTTTATCCTAACTGAGAGGCACTCAGAACCGCATCTTGTAAAGTGCCGAAGTATTTATTCCTGATAAATATGGCTATTCCAGACTTGGTTTTAATCTGCTTCAGTTTAAAAGTTTGGCTTGTGCATCACAGTCAAAATGCAAAATCTTCCTTCATGATTCTATACGCAACAGCAATAATGCATTTTTAACACCGCTTTAAGCGCTGTAGCTTCATCCTATGGACCCCTGGGATTTGCAGTTTTGAATCCTGGGATCTGCAGTTTCACAAGGTCTTGAGCCTTCTCTAGTTGCATCTACATTGCAGAAATAATGCAGATTTAACACTGCTTTAAGTACTGTAGCACCATCTCATGGACCCCTGGGATTTGTACCATGCCCTATGAGGGATGGCTTAGGGATGTGGGGATGTTTAGCCTGGAGAAGAGAAGGTTAAGAGGTGATATACGATAGCCCTGTTTAAATATTTGAAGGGATGTCATATTCAGGGGGAGCAAGCTTGTTTGCTTCTGCTCCAGAGAACAGGACCCAGAATAATGGATGCAAGCTGCAGAAAAAGAGATTCCACCTAAACATTAGGAGGAATTTCCTGACAGTAAGGGCTGGTTGACTGTGGAACACATTTCCTTGGAGTGTGGTGGAGTCTCTTTCCTTGGAGATCTTTAAACAGAGGCTGGATGGCCATCTGTTGGGTATGCTTTGATTGAGAGTTCTTGCATGGCAGGGGGTTGGACTGGATGGCCCCTGTGGCCTCTTACAACTCTACAATTCTATTATGTGCATATATTCTCAGGAGTTCAACAGGAAGTGCATTAAGTTTGAAACCCATTTGCTAATAAAGAAACCCAGTGCTTGACTTCTGCTTTTACCTGTCTCTAGATACTCTTATTATGAGCAAAAACAAAACAATGCTGGTTCTTTACTTGCAATTCTAAATATTCTAATTCTGTCATTTGTTTATATTTTATGAGCGTTGTATTGAATTTAGATGGGGAGTGGGACCAAATCAAATCCTTTGCTGAAACCTTAACCTCAGGGAACACTCTTGATCAATTGTCTGAGCCTGTGATAACAAGATGTGCAAGGATGTACTCACTTAACCCAATGTGCAAAGAGAACATTGGATTTGTGTGTTCTTGTTTGTCTCTTGTTGCAGTTTCCCTTGTGAATTTTATTTGATTACATACTCCATTGTCACAAATAAATAATGCTAAAGCGAACTGATCCAGATCCAATCACTATTTCAGGCAGCCTTTTCTCTACAATTTGTTGTATAACGCTAAAGAAGTGGATATGACTCATTGTAAGAGTGATATATATGTGTGTGTGTGTGTGTGTGTGTGGCAACTTGCTATTGTAATGTAGGGATTACATTTACAAGTAGAAATGTACAGTTTTTCAGGAAGTTAATCATAAATTTCAGATATTAGATTTTGTTATTTATCAACTCTCAACTTACTGAGGACTCCAAGATGATGCAAAATGGGTTAAAATTGTTGTTGTTGTTTAATTAAATAAGTAAAAACTTATTAAAACACTCCAGACTTCTCTATTGAAATAGCTCTAAAACATGTGAGATAAGATGTTTGAAAAATTTTCCATGGGAAGAATAGTTGTTTCTGGACCCTAGCAGTTTAGGTTATTCTGTCACACATTTTGCTAGTTTCTCTATTTTTAAAACAGGACACTCCTCTTGTATCATATTTTAGTGTATGTATAGATTAACTGTAAATAACAACAGTGAAAGTTATTTACAATACAATAAATTGGGTGAGATTCTACACAGGTGTAGTTGCTGAAGAGGTATAAGAGCCTGACAAGGCACATAGGGTGAGATAATAATAGTTACCTAAAACATCATCATTTCTGCATCACTATAAACAAAAATTAATATTTCCAATACTGCATAAACTAAAAATTTTCAGAGTATAAATTTGAAAAATATATTGTACACTGGGAAGAAGCCATGTGGACAAAAACCATGATCCTATATCACTTGTTTATAGAAATTCACTGATCATAAGTGGAAGTAAATGGAGAACACAGTGAACATGAAATGTGAATGACTGTGACGTTGTGCAGCAAACAGATCATCTATCGCTATTACAGACCATCATATGAGGATTAGTTTGCATAAGAATGTAGCATTTTAGGGTTAGGCTATAAACTAGGCTTGTAATCCAGTCAAAAGGGCTCTGGATGGATTCCCATGTGTACAAAGGGATTTCTAAAATAATCACGTATTAATTCTCGTGGTGGTAGTAGCTAGCTTTGAGAATAGGTTGAATCCATTTTGAAATTAGCTCTCACCATAGCCCTGCAAAACGTATTGTGGATGTTAGTTGAACTGCATGCCAGGAAGCTTATAAAGAGCTGTACAGCAAATTTCCATAAGAGATAGAGAAACAACTGGTGGAAGATTAAATTATTTCAGCCAGGCACTCGTACATGGGTGTGAAGAAATCATCATAGCCAGACCAGAATACAAATCAATTGTATGTGTGATCTTGCATTATTATGAAAGTTTTAAAAACCCCAAATTGTCTTGTCATTCATGTTGAACACTGATTTGCTCACGTGTATATTTTTTAAATGTGCCATCACGGCATTCTTTTATTTATTAACTTTTCATGGAGAAGCGGTGTTAGTCTGTTACACCAAAAATGAAATGTCTACATCTTAAACAACAGCTAATCACTTGTGGTATAAACTTTTGTTTACTACATCAGAAGCATGGACTGTTACCCTAAGATGACTGTGATAGCAGAATGACAAGTAGGGAAGTTAGATTGAAAAGAAAAACAGAAATACAGACTGATCATTACGTTAAATATACAGTACATAAAATGTTTCCATTGTACAGTTTGAGTATCCCTTATCCAAAATGCTTAGGACCAGAAGTGTTCTGTATTTTGTAATATCTGTATTTGCATATGCATAAGGAGGCTGGAGAGGGACTGAGGATCTGCAAAATGGTGGGAATCCAAGTGTAGTGACTGGCATGAATCCACTCCTCCCACCATTTCACAGATGCTTGTGTCTGTCTCCAGAGTCCAGCCGTGTCGCTCCAGCCTCACAAATACAGCACAGGTACAGTACATAGCTCTGGATTTTGGAGTTTTGGCTTTTGATGTACAGTATTTCATTCTGGCTTTTGGAGTATTTCGGACTAAACCCCATTGGATACCAAAGGCCCACTATACTAACCATTCAGTTATGGTAACAGTATCAGCTATCCTTTATGAATGTACAGAATAAAATGCAGACATTCACTGTATTAATTCTCCATTTTTATTAGCCTCATTTTCAGTTCCTCTATTGTAAATACCATTAACTCATACAGTGAACTCCATAGATCAGCCAGTCCTCCACAGTCACAGATTTTCTGGTGTGTCGTAAACAAGAGAATGATTTCTGAACTGAGAAATCCCCACTTCAATTCTCACCTCTATTATAAATTCACTAGGTGTTCAATCCAGCCACCACTATGTGTGTGACTATGAACCCTTTTGCATTTATAATATAAAGATAATCAAGGCTTATTTATAGGACTTGTAAGAATCATTATCTTCTGGGAGGCTTTGAGGATTTAAAATGTACTGGAGACATGCCTACTGAGCCAGCGTGCTGTAGTGGTTTGACTTGTTAGAGACTGGGAGACCAGAGTCCAAATTCCCACTTGGCCATGGAAACCCACTGATATATGTGTTTTGTCTATTCCAGTGCAAGTCTGCCAGAGGTTGACCATAGAGTTGTGCTATGTTCCTAGAGAAAACACTTCTCTAGGCATTTGTAGGTCCTCCATCATAATTCTATGATCAACTTCTGGCAGATGTTGACCATAAAGTTGCACTGGAGGACCTGGAGACTCTTAGAAAGGTGTTCTATCAGGCAAAAATAGTGTATTTTTATGTATATAAAGCTATATAAATATGGTCTAATATATAGAGTATTAGTGGAATTTGAGAACAGCCTGTCTTGCCAGACTGTCTTGGCAATTACATCACTGACTCAAAAACTGGTTCCATATTTTGTCCTCTCCCCCTTATAAGTCCAGATCAGCTAATACAAGAGAAGGAATACTTAAAATAATTCACAGATGGTATTTAACCCCCACCCAATTATCAGGAAGTGTTAAAAAATGTCCCACCATCATCATGAAGCTGGAGGGGTTGCAAAGAGATTGGCTCCTATCTCCATTTGTGTACAGAATATCTTAAAATAAAACTTTTTGTACAGTGGTCATAAACCAGATGTCACTTATCACCAAACAAACAATCCATTTTGTCCTGCCTTTCTGTTACTCCTTTGTATACCAAAGAAAATGGGGCTCTGAAACATGGGAACATTTATCGCCTTCCTTCTGGCAGCTGCAAGAACTGAAACAGCTGCCCACTGGAAGAAGGGAGATTTAACTGGAAAAATGGTGGGCTAGAGTCTGGAATACATGGTTACTTTAATTAACTTTCCTACACCATCTGTTCTTGTAATGGACAAAACTGCAAACAGCCTGCTCCTTTAAACAATACCTACGTTGGTTAAAACCTGACCCATAGAAGTGAGCTGTGCTTGAAAATCTTGTATGGGGATTTATTCCTGAGCAAGCATGCACAGAACTGAGATGTGCTTGGTCGGTGAAAGTCCACAAAGGCGGGGTGGGATTACATCTGGCCCTATGGCTGCTCTACTCCTTGGCTCCTGCCCACGCACATAGCTAGCTTGCCGATACTTGGCCTGCAATTCGACCCCACCCCAGTGTTACTTTTTCCAAGCAAAGGAATATAATGTGTAATAGAAACATTTCCAAGCAAAGAAATAGCCTGCCAAACAAGGATGGCAAGCAGCAGCTGCCTTCCTGCCTTTCCTTCTGGGTGCCACATGGGTGCACCACCAAGGCAGGGGATAATGAACCCCCACTGTTGGTTGTTCTTAGCTGCCCACAAGTGGACCCCAACTCATGGGGATGAGACATCTCCAAGACCCCCTGTCCTCCACTGCACTGCTCAGATCCTGTAGGCTCAAGGTGATGACCAGATGTCCTAACTGCAATGGAGGACAAAGTACTGCAAAATGTGGGGCGTTCAAGGAAAATGTAGAACGTTACCAGATAAAAGCAGAAAACACTAACATAAAGCAGGTATTAGAAAGCTTTTATTTAGCCCCATTCTTGGGGTGGGGTGCGAGAGGGAGAATGAGAGCAAACTAGCTTTCTTGTTGCAAGGGGCCAACCACTTTGTGACTTGTTGTGTTGCCATTTTTGCTGTCAAAGCAGCTACCCTGAGGAAACAAGTACTGTAGTAGAAAAAGTATTAACCTAGGTTTTTTTCTTGCACAGAGGAAATGAATGACCTTTTTGATGCTTATTTGTTTTAACTGTATATAATTTTCTGGTATTATTTTAGCAGTTTGCTTGCTTTTGCTACTTTGAAATGCTTTGGAGACTTATTCAATAAAGAATATTTTGACTTTGACTAATATAATTGTCAATTCATGCTCAAAATGGAGGGTATTTTGGAATTCCTCCTGGAAAGAAGGCTGAAACGTCGGACATGTCTTAGAAAAGGACGCCTGGTCATGCTAGTATGTAGGCTCAGGCCTGTGGCCTCCCTCATCTAGTCTAACCATTTAGTGTGTGGGCTTCCTATTTGTCTATTGCTCTCTACCTTTCCCAGCATTATTCTCTTTTCCAATGAGTCCTTCCTTCTCATGATGTGGCCAAAGTATGGAGCTTATCACATGGGGTTTTCCCCATGCAGAAACGGGATTTAAAACAGGGAAATCTTGCAAAAGCGGGATCATTTTCGTATGATGTCACATATTAACATGTACAGACAGTGAAAAAATCCCACAAAAAGAGGACCATTTTCACACCATGTTGTGTGCATTCAGCACTAATGCAAAAATAAACTGCACAGAAGGTGGACAAAATCAGCTGCTTTTTGTTTTTGGGATTCTCCCAAAAGTAAAAAATAGCTGATTTCTTCCACTTTCTGTGCGGTTTATTTTCGTGTTAATGTTCAATGCCTTTCCTTAGTGTGAAAACGATCCCACTTTTGTGGGATTTTTCTTGGACTTAAATCCTGTTTTTGCACGGGATTTAGGCACTTAGCCTCCCCTGTGATAAACTCGTATGACAGCCTCAGTTTGATCATCTTGGCTTCCAAGGAGAGTTCAGGCTAGATCAGCTGCAAGACCCATTTGTTTGTCTTATGGGCTGTCCATGGTGTCCTCCGCTCTGGGCCCCACAACAAACTCCATCTCCCAGAATTCCATAGCCTTTGAGCCAGAATTCAATGCCATTGGTTTTCATTGCTTTGCTCTGGGTGTCATAGCAAACTACAATTCCCAGAATGCCACAGCATTGAGCCAGACAAAGATTTAATATTTCTCCCCAGTGTGGAGACAACCTAGACTAAAGGGACTTTCCAGTCAGGGGCCCCGCCTCTGCTTTCCTTCGCCCACACGTTGAGGCCTAGGCTGGGCAGGGAAGAGAGGCCTGCCTCCCTGGCTGAGGAGGAACTAAGAGGAGGAGGAGAAAGCAGGGCTGAAGGAAGGAAGGAAGGCCTGAGACAAAATGGCGGCGGCGAAGGAGGCAGGAGGAGGAGGAGGAGGAGGACTCCCCTGAGGGTCGTCAGGGGGTCTTCTTGAGGGCAGGGAGCCCAGAGGCCATGAGGCCCCTCAGCCTCCCTCCTCTCCTCCTCCTCCCCTGCATAGTCCTCTGGAGGCTGCTGCCTTCCTCGGCCATGGAAGGTACTGCTGCCCAGAGGGAAATGTTGCCCATAAGGATATATTGGGGAGTGCTTGCCTATAGGGGGATATTGGGGAATGGTTGCCCATAGGGAGATATTGGGGAATGCTTGCCCATAGGGAAATATTGGGGAATGCTTGCCTATAGGGGGATATTGGGGAATGCTTGCCTATAGGGAGATATTGGGGAATGCTTGCCCATAGGGGAATATTGGAGAGTGCTTGCCCATAGGGGGATATTGGGGAATGGTTGCCCATAGGGAGATATTGGGGAATGCTTGCCTATAGGGAAATATTGGGGAATGCTTGCCTATAGGGGGATATTGGGGAATGCTTGCCCATAGGGGAATATTGGAGAGTGCTTGCCCATAGGGGAATATTGGGGAGTGCTTGCCTATAGGGGAATATTGGGGAATGCTTGCCTATAGGGGAATATTGGGGAATGCTTGCCCATAGGGGAATATTGGAGAGTGCTTGCCCATAGGGGAATATTGGGGAGTGCTTGCCTATAGGGGGATATTGGGGAATGCTTGCCCATAGGGGAATATTGGAGAGTGCTTGCCCATAGGGGAATATTGGGGAATGCTTGCCTATAGGGGGATATTGGGGAATGCTTGCCCATAGGGGAATATTGGAGAGTGCTTGCCCATAGGGGAATATTGGGGAGTGCTTGCCTATAGGGGAATATTGGGGAGTGCTTGCCTATAGGGGAATATTGGGGAATGCTTGCCCATAGGGAAATATTGGGGAATGCTTGCCTATAGGGGGATATTGGGGAATGCTTGCCTATAGGGGAATATTGGGGAGTGCTTGCCTATAGGGGAATATTGGGGAATGCTTGCCCATAGGGAAATATTGGGGAATGCTTGCCTATAGGGGGATATTGGGGAATGCTTGCCCATAGGGGAATATTGGGGAGTGCTTGCCCATAGGGGAATATTGGGGAGTGCTTGCCTATAGGGGAATATTGGGGAGTGCTTGCCTATAGGGGAATATTGGGGAATGCTTGCCCATAGGGAAATATTGGGGAATGCTTGCCTATAGGGGGATATTGGGGAATGCTTGCCCATAGGGGAATATTGGGGAGTGCTTGCCCATAGGGGAATATTGGGGAGTGCTTGCCTATAGGGGAATATTGGGGAGTGCTTGCCTATAGGGGAATATTGGGGAGTGCTTGCCTATAGGGAGATATTGGGGAATGCTTGCCTATAGGGAGATATTGGGGAATGCTTGCCTATAGGGGAATATTGGGGAATGGTTGCCCATAGGGAGATATTGGGGAATGCTTGCCCATAGGGAAATAGTGCTTGCCCATAGGGAATATTGGGGAGTGCTTCCCTATAGGGAAATATTGGGGAATGCTTGCCCATAGGGAAATATTGGGGAGTGCTTGCCCTTAGGGGAATATTGGGGAATGCTTGACCATAGGGGAATATTGGGGAATGCCTGCCCATAGGGAAATATTGGGGAATGCTTGCCCATAGGGAAATATTGGGGAGTGCTTGCCCTTAGGGGAATATTGGGGAGTGCTTGCCCATAGGGAAATATTGGGGAATGCTTGCCTATAGGGAGATATTGGGGAATGCTTGCCTATAGGGAGATATTGGGGAATGGTTGCCCATAGGGGAATATTGGGGAATGCTTGCCCATAGGGGAATATTGGGGAATGCTTGCCTATAGGGGGATATTGGGGAATGCTTGCCCATAGGGAAATATTGGGGAATGCTTGCCCATAGGGGAGTATTGGGGAATGCTTGCCTATAGGGGGATATTGGGGAATGCTTGCCTATAGGGAGATATTGGGGAATGCTTGCCCATAGGGAAATATTGGGAATAGTTGACTACAGAGAAGAATACTTTCCTATAGGGAATCATTGGGGAATACAATACTGTACTTGCCTATAGAGAAATGTTAGGGAATACAGTAGTTACTTATATAGCAATATTGGGGAATACAGTAGTTGCCTAAATGTTGGGGAATACTTGCCTGTTAACAGTCCTTTCCAACTCATGGCAAATTGGTGACCCTCCTCTGAAGAAATCTTCCCAAGAAAACCCCATAGGTTGCCATAAATTGTTAAGGATTTGAAGGGAAGCAACAGTAACCACAAAGGCGGGAATTTCTTTGCAATATTTCCTTGGAGAGGTTTTTTTAAAGCCATCCTCTGAATATTTAAGGGCAGCATGGTGTAGTGGTTTGGGGAGCTACTAAAACAAATGACAGTACTTGCCCATAGAGAAACCATACTTGCCTATACAGAAATATTGGGGAATACAGTACTTGCCTATAGAGAAATATCAAGGAATACAGTACTTGCCTATAGAGATAAATTGAGGAATTCAATACTTGTCTATAGCGAAATATTGGGAAGTACTTGCCTATAGGTAAACCGGCTCCAAGCCTTTCAAGATCTGGCTCTGTCATCTGTGGGACTGCCTTCAACTAGAAGAGGGTCTCACCTGTTTTCGTAAGGGGCTGAACACTTTCCTCTTTCATTCACTGGATTAAGCTGTTGAATTGTGCCTAAAGTTACTGAGATGGGCAGTGGCTGGTGGAGTCCTGGTGGTTTTGTGTATGTTGATAGTATTAGGTTTTATTGTCTCTTTCATTCTGGTGTCTAGATCAAGGGAAGTAATAGAACCAGTCTATTCTGCTTTGGTCAGGCCCCACCTGGAATACTGTGTCCAGTTCTGGGCACCACAATTAAAAAAAAAGATGTGGAGAAACTGGAGTGTGTCCAGAGGAGGGCTACCAAAATGGTGAAGGGTCTGGAAACCATGCCTTATGAGGAATGCCTTAGGGAGCTGGGTATATTTAGGTTGGAGAAGAGAAGGTTAAGAGGTGATATGATAGCCCTGTTTAAATATTTGAAAGGATGTCATATTGAGGAGGGAGCAAGCTTGTTTTCTGCTGCTCCAGAGACTCGAACACGAAACAATGGATGCAAGCTACAGGAAAAGAGATTCCACCTCAACATTAGGAGGAACTTCCTGACAGTAAGGGCTGTTCGACAGTGGAACACACTCCCTCGAAGGATGGCGGAGTCTCTTTCTTTGGAGGTCTTTAAGCAGAGGCTGGATGACCATCTGTTGGGGATGCTTTGATTGAGAGTTCCTGCATGGCAGGGGGTTGGACTGGATGGCCCTTGGGGTCTCTTACAACTCTATGACTATGTGATTTATTGTATAGTGGGCCCTTAGTAACCACTGGTGTTTGGTTCCAGGACCCCTGTGGATACCAAAATCCGTGGATGCTTAAGTCCCATTATATACAGAGGTATAGTAAAATGGTGTCGCTTATATAAAAATCAAGGCTTGGTTTTTGGATTAAAAAAATTTTTTTTGAACCTTGGATGGTTGAATCTATTGATGCAAAATCCTTGGATACAGACGTTGACATATATGTTTCATGATCCTCTCTTTTGTGGAAAGGGCATTATAAGTAAATGTTTTTCATTTCTAGTTCCATATTGATTCTGAAAGTTTTGTGTCTGGTCCTTAAATTTTGTATTTGCGAAACCTTCTTGTTACCTGTCTTGAAGTCAACTCTGAGTCATGGCAACCCTGTCATAGAGTTTTCTTGGCAGGATTTATTCAAAGGAGGTTTGCCATTGTCTTCCTTTTAGACTCAGAGAGGTGATTAGCCCAAGTTTACCCAGTGGATTGCCATGTCTGCAAAGGGATTGGAATCCTAGCTGAGATCCTACATCACCAAGTGCAGTATACAGTTTCAGCAGGTGAAATTATGCTATGGCTCCTCTTTCACCACCCTCAGGACTCACCATTTCACTATACTAGCACCCCCCCCCAACACACACACACAGCTATTCCATGGCTGCGGAGGGAGGAATTGGAGAAGTGTCTGGCTGTGTCCCATAACCAGACATGGCATAATGACCATGGGTCCTCTGGAGGTCTCAGTGGGTGATGTAATCATTCTGCATCTGGCTGTGGGGACATAGATGCTTCTCCATTCTCCTCCCTCCACCAGTCACTGAATAGCTATGGAGGAGGACTGCTGCAATGACATGGTGAAACCTGGGGGAGTCTTTGGTCATTGCAGTGAAAGGAAGAAAACACCAACCTCCACAATGACAGGGGGAAAAAAGACACACATAGGCATATATTGGACTAAAGCTTGCACCTGTCACTAGCAGGGTGCTGCCAGCCTTGGTCTGACACTCAACGCTGCAATAAAGAACTGAGTCTCTAAAGTGCTAAGCACATTTCACCCACTCCCAACCAGGTTTCATGCATTAAAAAAGCAGTGTAAATGGAAATTTCTGGATTCAACGCCCTTTATATTTCACTTTTAGTACTGGCATAATTTCCGTGGGTGTTTTAATAACTGAAGGCCAAAAATAAAAAGCCCATCTGCAAGCAAATAATCTTTTGCATGTCAGTATTAAGCCTGGCCGTGATGATGGTGATTTCTTACCTACTTGTCTCCATGGATCAAGGCAGAGAACAACAAAAAATTAACAATTAGCAACACCAATTAAAATACTTCAATTAAAACATGCAACATTTTAAAAGGATAAGTAAGACACAGACATCTTAAAACAGTCCACAATTAAAATTCAACATCTTAATTCACAATTTAAAATTACCTGTATAATTCTGCGGAAGAGATTGGTCTTCAATGCTGTTTTAAATTCAGACAATGTATTCAACGATCAGATCTCTTCTAGCAGGTCATTCCACAGTCTAGGGGTGGCTAAAGAAAAAGTCCTCTGGCCAACAGTTGCCAACCTAGTCTTGGCTGGCTGGAGTAAATGTCTGCTGGAGGACTTGATTGTATGGAGCGCAGTATTTGGGAGGAGGCAATCCTGAAGGTAACCTGTAAGAAGGGTTTTAAAGGTAATAACCAACACTTCATACCATGCCCAGAAATAGAGTGGTTTTAATACTTGTGTAATGTGATCACGCCTGTATGTCCCAGTAACTAGTCTGGCTTGATTTGCTCTAGAACCCATTTTGAACTAACTGAAGTTTCCAAACTTGGTGCAGAGATAGTCCATTGTACAGCACATTGCAGAAGTCCAGGCTTGAGGTCACCAGTGTGTGCACTACCATCATTAGGTCCTCCAGTTCTAGGTAGGGATGCAGCTGGAGTCTGACAAGCTCCAGATTGTTTTTAGCTGTATTGTTTTAAGGCATGATGTGAGATGCTTTGGTTCTTATATGGGAGACAAGCAGGATATAAATAAGATAAAACAAAATAAAATGACCTAGACCTGTTTTATTTGCACAACCCTTGAAGGCCCATTCACCACTGCCAGTATTATTATTCTGCTTTGTTCTGCTCTTTGGTGATATTTAAATGTTTTTATTCCTATGAAGTTTGTTTGTTTGTTTACAGAATCTTCTGTGTCCTTACCCGCACCACAGAATTTGACCATTCAGTCATATCATTTTGAGAATGTGTTAAAATGGTCTCCAGTTAAGGGAATCAATGGAACAGTATCCTACCGTGTGGAATATCGCTTGTGAGTAAATACCATCATTTTTATATGTCAAAATAGTTGCTTGCATTCTTAAATATTCTCACTGAAAAAATGCAACAATAAGAAATTCCATTAATTGTTTGGTCTTTTTATTGCATTGCAGACAGTCTGACAAACATTGGGAAAAAGTGAACTGCAGAGATACCACAAAGCCTGAATGTGATTTTGATCATGGCCAAGATTTTTATCGTATTATTTTACGTGTTAGGGCTGAACAAGGGGGATTAAAATCTAGCTGGAGTCAAGCAAAGCCCTTTCAAGCAGAAAGAGACAGTATGTATCTTTTATTCCACTTTCATCTTACTGTAGTATTATCACTGGAAAAATATTATTATCTGTGGATAAGAAATGAAATCAAAGTTAGCAGGACTCCTAGTACTGTGAACAACAGTTTTGTAGCAATATAAACACTAAGGAATTTATTATGGCATAAAGTTTCATAGATCAGAGGCCATGTCCCTCTGATTAAATTCATGGTAACTTTAAGCCATACTAAATTTGTTAGTTGTTGGGATATCAAGAATTTTTGTTTGAAGTCATAGACTAGTATAGCTGCTCACATGCAGGGAAAGATTTTATGTTTAAATTTTAGAGGTATGCTGGTGTTAGACATGGCACTTGATAAATAAGATGCATTGCTATTCAAAAGATGTTGTTATTCACTGTCAAATTGGTGAATCTGTGAATAGAGGACTTTCAAGAGTCCTCATTGTATAAGCCCTGCTCTGGTTTTGCAAACTCAATTCATCTGTAATGTGATCTTCCTCTTTTTTACCACCTTCCACATTTCCCAGCATTATCATCTTTTCCAGTGATTCATGTTATCTCATGATGTGTCCAAAGTATGAGAGCTTCTGTTTAATAATTTTAGCTTCTAGGAAGGCTTGATTTGCTCTAGAACCCATTTCTTTGTCTTTTTGCTTTTCCATGGGATCCACAGAACTCTCTTCTAGCACTGTATTTCAAATGTGCTTGTTTTCTGATCAGTTTTTTTTCACTGTCCAGTTTTCACAACCATACATACAGTGGTCCCACAGGTTACGAAAGTAATCCGTTCCGGGATTACTTTCGTAACCCGGAAGTGTTCGTAACCCGGGGGACCGCTTTTTTTTGGTGCACAGCGCGCCGGAGCGCGCTGTTTTAAAGGGCCCGGGTTGCTTTTTTTCTTTCGCAACCAGGGCATTTTTTCGTAGACTGGGGCCGTTTTTCCGGCCCCGGCCGTTTTGGGTCCCGGGGATTTCGTTCCCCAGGAGCTTCGTATCCCGGGGGACCACTGTAGATTCAGATGGCATCACATAGGAAGAGCAAATGAGAACTTTCTCGTTTGCCAGTAGAAAATACCCCAGTCCAGGTTTGCTTATAGAGAAATTTCCAAAATTCTCTTCCAACTCTATGATTCTATGATCCTTTCCTACCCTGTGCACTCCCAAATTCTGCATTGGGGTGAGCAATGGTGGAGAGGGTGAGCTGCACTGTCATATTTTGTTTGTTTGTTTTAGTGGTTGTTTTTTCAGGTTTTATGGGGTGGTTGGGTAAACTACCAAATCTGACTTATTTTTAGGTGAAAAGTCTCCTATTTTTTACAAAATTCAAGGGAAAAGGGCTTCAGGATCAACATTTTGGGACCCAAAACACCACATGCAGCCCATAGGCTGTACTTTCCCCACCCTCTTACAATATGAAAGAGAATACTTGTGGATGGCAATCAATTTTCTGATCTGTTTCTCTGATGTTTATGAACTTCCCTTTTTCTGATTTATATAAACTTCCTTCCAATTTTCTTGTAGACAGACAGAGAGTACCAAGGTCTCTTACTGGCACAAGGATTTATCCCCTTTTAAGTGGCAGTCATAAGAAACGCTGCAAGTGTGCATTCCTGTGTGAATGCAGATCTGCCGCTTCCATTAAATGAACTAATATTAGCCTAGAGTGAAAATGAAGTATTTGATTGAAACTAGTAGAAAATGGTGTTTCACCACTTTTTGCCTTTGTCTTCATCTGTTTCAGCAATTTTGGGACCTCCACAAGCAATAAATGTGACTACAGAGGCAAACTCACTTATTCTGAGGTTTTTGCCTCCTTTTCCGTATAGAGGAGATTCCTTTGTTTTTGATTATAGAATATACTCCTGGGAAGAGTCAGTGGGCATAAAAGTAAGTACTTGCCTTTGCTGAACCAGCTGGTCATGAAATAATTTCAATTCATGATGCAGACACACAGAAATACTTTTTAAAAGGAGGGCAAGTGTGATGCAATTCTCTCCACATCTTGTCAGTCACACCAACACATTTTCAGCAAAATGCAACTGACCAGAAGCCACTTCTGGTTTTTATTTTACCTCATTATGAGCTTAGTTCCCTCTTGGAAAGTTACAGTGTACACTGGGGGGTGGGGAACAAAACATTTTTTGTGTGTTCCATGTTTTGAACATTCCTATGGGTGGCACTTTCCCCATCCTGAGGTACATGTACCAGATGGTACCAGATGTACATGTACCAAATTGGTTCTCGTAGCTAGAAAATCCATGAGACTCACTTGGGCTGTATAAACTGGAATAATAGGCTGGCATCTTGTTTGCAGCTTTGTGCCACATACCTTGCTGCAGTTTGACTGAATTAACTTCAATTTAACTTTAACTGCCTTGACTTAACGCTATTCAATCCTTGGATTAGTTTGTTGTGGCACAAAAGTATCTGATAGGGAAGGCTAAATATATCACAAAACTTGAAATTCCATTGCATTGAGACTTGGCAAATAAGTGGTGTCAGACTGCATTATTTCTGCAGTGCAGATGCAGTCCAAGGTACCTGTGTATTACTCACCTTTTTGTTGTTACAGAGACCAGAATCCTCTACCTCCCTCATGCAAATCCACCATTTTCAAACTGCCTTCCCTCAGCACAGCCATATAGTGGCCAGTAGAGAGCAAGAGATATCCAAGGAACATCTGGCTATATCCTTATAGCAAGATACTCAGTGATGACCTCATCCTCTAAGACTTCTGGAGAACCCATTAAAAGTTCTAGAAGATTCCTTCACCATCAAACATTTGGCTATAAGGGCATAGCCAACTGCTTTTCATATGTTCCCTGATCTTCACCAGCCATTACATGGTTGTGGCATGGGCCAGTTGTATAAAAAAGGTGGATATACAGGGAGGGGAGACTGGACATGTGGTGTAGTTCCACCTACAGAATGTATATGCTATATTTGTTTGATAGCAGGATCTCAGCTAGTGTAAATTATTGCTGACTTGGAAAACCTCTAGTGCACATCTGTGTTTTCTTTTTATCTATTGAATGGTTGACTTCTATAGTTCTTTTGAGTATATTTATTTAACCTATGTAGTGTTTGGATCATCATATAAACCTGGACTGGACAGCTTTGATGAGTAGAGGCTAATTTTGTAGCCATGGGTCATCAGAGTGGTGCTGGTCACATATGCTATCAAAAGGCTAAAACAATGAAAAGGCTAAAACTTGAAATTCCGGGATTCCATTGCATTGAGACTGGAAGTGGCCAGGAGTCAACTTACAAATTGGAAGAAGAAAAAATTTTTCAGCGTTAAACCGAGGGTAGGGTTGCAAACAATATTAAGGGTGAACTATTGTTCCTGGAAGCTTCTAGGAAAGGTAGTTCATCCTTTTTTGTGGTCAGAAAACAGCAATTAGAAGGGTTTGGAGGGGACTAGGGGCTTCTGAAATAGCTGTGGGTACTACACTTTGCTGACTCCTGATATATATTAATAGCAATTTCAGTTCCCCAAGTTTCTGTGCTTATGTACCCCAAAAGATTCCTGCTGTGTACATGAGGAAAGTATATATAGATCTGTGGTTAGAAAAATATTAAAAATATTAAAAAAAATAAAAACTGGAGGGGGGCCCACAACCATGATGCACAGTGTGAACTAAATATGCTCAGTGATCATGGAACACTTGCTGTCTGGGGCAGGAAGGGACAGGGAATGAAGCTGCTGGAATCCTGCCCAGAGATCACTCCCCACTGCACATTTTAAGGTGCGAAAAGGATCGGTGTTAATGGAGATTCATAAATTGCCTTTAGGAATGGTCCCTATCTATGGAGACTATCACATTAAATTTTCTTTTAAGAGATGTGGTTCTGCATTTACCAAAGCCAGTTGTCAGGTTGCTTGGAAAGTTTCAATGTGGGATCAGCTTTATTTTGCACTGAAGAATGTACCCCTTGATGGGAGGGGTCTACAAGAAGTTTTGAGTATTCTCATAAAAGCATTCTCAGAGGAATGGTGGGTAGAGCTTGGGCATAAGAGAAAGAGCTGATAAGCTACTGCAGGACAACATGACCCTGATATAAGTAGGGAAAGCTTTGGACAATTTTAATTTGCAGGATACCAGATTTATGTAAATGCTTGGGAAAGGAAATAGCACAGCAAATCATATTAAGACTTCTTTGATGTGACACATAATAGCTCTTCTACAATATTTTGAGGTACAAAAGTGTGTCAGTCACAAGAAATCCTACTGAATTCCATTGGATTAAAGCAAAACTATTCTTTTTAAAGTAGCCTAAAAAGTTTGTAACATAATTCCTTGGTATAATTAGAACTAAACTATAAAGCTTATATGAAGTAGATGTTAAAGCAGTTAGTTATAATTATTGCCATATAAGAACACTTGAATTTTCTCTTCCTCTGCTCTGTACAGGATTCAATAACAACTAAAAATACTGAAAAGAAATTCAAGGATCTAAAGGAAAGGACAGTATATTGCTTTCAAGTACAGGCAATATATAAGAAAAATGAAGGACAAAAAAGTGACACTTACTGCAAAAAAACAGCAACCACTGGTGTGTGTTTTCTTCATAAAGAATTATATTTTAATTGCTAAGTCATGAAACTGATATGCACTTAAGGTGGTAGATTGCACTGAAGTAATTTCTAATGCTAAAATGATGTCTCTTATAAGTTAAGGAGAAGTGTTCAATAGCTACATAGCTATATCGAGTTGTTCAATTTGTACTAAAAAGAAAATGGCAATTATAGCTCTGGTTATGTAACATTTTATGCCTCCAAATGGGATCTTACATTAGCAATAAAATGTTCACATTATCATATATGCTTGACTGTAAGATGACCTCATGTATAAATCGAGGGCAGGTTTTGGAGCCAAAATTATGGATTTTGATAGGACTCGCACATGTGAAGGGTAAAACTTAGGGGCATATAATGAAGGATGTAAGTGACTGAGCAAAGGAAAACAGTGACAAAGAACCAACAAAATTCCAGCAAACGTAACTATTTGTGCTCACACTAAAGGTTGGATGGATGAGAGAGTAGAAGGGGGTCAGTGCTTCCAGATTAAATTCTTGGGCAGATTAAATTCTTGTCTTTCACCAGGGGATGGTGTGTGTATATATACGTGTGTGTGTGTATACCAGGGAATAGTGTGTGTGTATATACACAGCGAACCCGCGCCATACGCGGGCACGCTATACGCAGCTTTAACCTGCAGAAGGTTAAGCCGCCAGAGAATGAATGGCACACGTGCCCATGGCAAACACACTGCGCCAAACACAAGAACGCTCCCCCATTGAAACTAATGGGATTTGAGCATACACATTTTTCTCCATATGCAGGGGGTTCGGAATGGATCCCGGCATATGGGGAGGGCCCACTGTGTGTATGTATGTGTGTGTATATATATGATTTAAAGTGCAGTAATTACATTGACCCATGGATAAGTCGACTCAGTTTTTGGGGGGTCAGTTTTTTTAATTTAAATTCCTAAACTTATACATGAGTATATACAGTAAGCATGTTTTCAGGAGTTTTAATTTGACTTTTTCCAAATTTGAAATTCTGTGCGCTAAATGTGTAGTTATAGATTAATGTAGAAAATACAGTAAACATGTTTTCAGGAGTTTTAATTTGACTTTTTCCGAATTTGAAATTCTGTGTGCTAAATGTGTAGTTATAGATTAATGTAGAAAATACAGTAAGCATGTTTTCAGGAGTTTTAATTTGACTTTTTCCGAATTTGAAATTCTGTGTGCTAAATGTGTAGTTATAGATTAATGTAAATGTGTACAGTAGCAAGAGCTGGAATAGGACTGGAGAAGAGATATAGAAGATGTATTCAAAGGAAATGTTTTGCATTCCAACTGATGAAAATGTTAAGTTTTTAAGGGCCACTGTAGATTTTTCTTATAGAAAACCCTTCAAATTGCAGGATTGAAGCTGTGAGGCAAACTTGCTCTTGTGTGGACGGACACATTACTACATAAACATAAAATTGTAGCTGTAATTAACAAAACATTGTTGATCTTCCACTGTAAAATATATTTAGATTACAAACAGAGCTGAAGACTTGCTGTCTCAGATGGCCTTTACTTTAAGCCCTATCCCTTGGCCTCTTATACTGTACTCACACTTCAGGAATAATGCAGTTTGACACCACTTTAACTGCCATGGCTTAATGTTATGCAATTCTGGGATTTGTACTTTGGTGAGGCACCAAAACTTTCTGATAGAGAAGGCTAAATATCTCAGAAAACTAAAAATCCCAGAATTCCATACCACTGAACCATGGCATTTAAAGTGGCATCAAACTGCTTTATTTCTGCAGTGCAGACAAGGCCTTATTAGTCTCTTCAGTTTTGAGTGATCAGTTCTAAATATTGTAGTACTGAATCCTTATTGGAATGCAAGTTTTGCTGATTTTAGTGAGATTTAGTTTGCGTAAGAAGCAGAGATTACTTGGATACATGTATCATGCTTTCACCAATCATAGTATATGATTTCTTCCTTATCCTAAAGTAGGAGTAGACAGACATTGGCCTTCTGGATGTTGGTGGACTGCAACTTCTTTTGGCCCTCACCAGCTTAACTGATGGTGAGGAATGTTGGAAGCTGCAGCCCGACAATATGCAGAGAGCCGCATTTTGTTTACCCTTGTTCTAGTTGAAAAAGCCGTAGCAACTTTTGCACAATGTTTGTCTCTGCTATCCATCATTCATTGCTTTGAGGGAAAATTGTGTTGTTCTTTCTGCTCCTCAAATAAAACTACCAGAGCCTTGCAGGAAAAATATAGCTTAGTTCAAACTAAAGTGTGAAATTGAGGCACATAGCAAGTGCCTGACCTCTGCCTGCTTCCTTTTACCATCTTCTGAATCCCACTTTCTGCCAGAAGCACATAAATTTCCCCTCAGGAAATCCCACATCAAATTTGATAGTGATCCCTCAGCCATATATATCTATGGTAGGAAATATCACTCAGCTAACATGACATTTCATTCCCTCCTCAACACACACACACAGAATCTGTCAGTATTCATTTCTGTCTATTTGCAGTTATGGAGAGCATTTGACTGCATTATTTGAAAACTAATTATCCGAGAGAACTGAGAGATTGGTTCATTCATTGATTCTTGAGGTATTTTAATAAATATGAGTAATCATGCCAATAATATCAGGTTAAGAATAGTTAGTAACACTTTTTTCTTTTTCAGAAGCAACAATATTTTTTTGCATACTGGGATTCGGAATTGCAGTTTTTGCCATTTTAGCAATATTTGCGTGTCTTTGGGTTATTCGGAAGTATAAAAGTGCAATTAAATATTTTTGGCAACCGCCTCTGAGAATACCTTCCCACTATGAGGAGGTATGTATAGTGATCATTTATGATGGTTTAAAATAAAGTGCAATTAGATTAAATTATAACTAGTATGTGCTTAGGGTTTGAACTTTGAGCTAAGACTCAGATTGATAGATCTATGTTTTGAGATGTTGTACTCTTTCCCCTGTGCTGATTTATGACCATAATAAGGATGAACTGAACTGGTACTACTTCCCCAGCCATTCCCTTCATCATAGACTTCAGGCACAGCTGGAATTGGGAGGCCATGTGCTTTGCCTGCATTGGGACAAGCTGTTTTCATCACTTAATTTTAAACTCATTAATAAGCTTTATTTTATAAATAAAGAAATTGCATTTGTTGCATCTGGATGAAGTAGAATCATACTATCTTCTTCCCTGATTCCATATGCTTTTGGTTTCTTGAGACAATCTCCCTGTACTGGTGCAAGGAGAGGGAACATTGTCTAGTAGCTATGGACGTTATCAGACAACAGAAATTGGAAGTTGTCAGGGACAGCCAGGTGGAGGACATGGAGGATTCTGAGGAAGAGTATGCTGGGTCAGGTCCTAGCATGGTGCTGCTAGATCCTGGAGACTTGGGTGAACCTGGACCTAGTTCTATGGGACACAGGGAGGCACAGCCCCTACCTCAGCAGCCTGGGGTCTCCTCAGAGGAAAGCCTTTCCACAGCAGAGGTTGCAGGCCTGGAAGAGACACAGGAGCAAGAGACAGAAATCCCTTCCTTTACTCAAAGGAGGGCAGATCGGGAGGGGCTGAGACGCTCTCGGAGATTGTTAGAGAAAGCCAAGTTAAAACAGCTGTGAGGGGAGGAGCTGGGGCCTATATAAGAGATCAGGGAAGACAAACTTTTGTCAAAGCTTATCTTGGTTTCCCGGCGAAAGCTCTTGACTCTCGGCTTGACTTCAGACTATTCATTACCTGCGACCTTTGGAACGGCTTTGGAATCTCTGTCTGTGATAACCCTCGACCTTGGAACACTCATTGAATTTGCCTTTTGCCTTGCGGACTTTGTATTTGACGACGGCCAGCAATTACTGGTATTTTGTTTCCATTTTATTGTGTTTATTAAAGACTCCTTTATCAGCCACGTGTTGGCAGCTTTCCCGGACAGAATAAGCTTTGACCATAATCAGGCTGATAAGATGGCGGAGAGCTCGTTAGTAAAGGAACTGTTAGAACAAAACAGACAGCTCGCCGAGGGAATGGGTCAAATGCGGCAGAGTCTGGCTTTGCTTCATCAACAAGTACATTCCCACCCACCAGGGAAATCTCTCATTGCAATGCCGGAGAAATATTCTGGTGATAGAAAGGAACTTGAAGGTTTCCTAGCTCAGTGCAAGTTGCACTTTAAAATCAGAGACACAGAATTCACTACTGATGCAAGGAAGGTGGCCTTCATTATCAGTTTGCTTTCTGGGCCTGCAAGCAAATGGGCCACTCCTTATCTCAATGAGGATAGCCCTGTCCTCAACAGCTTGCAGGACTTCTTGAAGGAGATGAGGGCTACCTGGGGAGATCCTGTTAAGATGGAGACTGCAGAGCATCAGGTTAAGACGCTTCAGCAAGGCAAGGGCTCTGTGGCAGAATATGCTACAGCCTTCCGCCTCATCGCTCAGGACTTGACTTGGAAAGACAGTGCTCTGCAGGCCCAGTTTCGTTGGGGGTTGTCGGACCCCATCCTGGATGAACTGGCTCGCTCAGAGCCCCCTGCTACATTGGCTGCCTTGATTGCCCAAGCGATCCGCCTGGACTGCCGCCTTGCAGCCCGCAGACAGGCTCGTCGATCAGACTTGCCTCTCCCTCCACTGCCTATATCAGCGACGCCTACAGTTTCCGTTGAGGCTGCTTCCTTCGGACAAGCAGAGGAACCAATGCAGCTAGGAGGAGCCTGGCCACGACTCACTGGGGCCAAGAAGGAGAGGAGGAGGAGAGAGGGCCTCTGCTTATATTGCGGGCTTTCTGGACATTTTGCCAGGGAGTGCCCTGCCAAGGGGCGCCGGACATCGGCGCAGGGAAACGGAAGGTCCCAGGTGTAAAGCGGGTCTCTCACCTGGGTGCATCTCTGGACCCTGCTCCACTCCGGCCGCCCTGCTGCAAAGACCCTTTGTTGGTGGCCGCCAACCTTAGGCTCCCTACCCAGGAGCTCATTCCCCTGGGAGCCATGATAGATTCCGGTGCCTCTAGTAATTTCATGGACTTGGGGTTTGCTACTTGCCACCAGATACCTATGGAGGCCCTAGCCGAGCCGAGGCCAGTGGAGACCATCGACGGGCGGCTCCTACGATTGGGTCCAGTGACGCACCAGACTTTGGGGTTGCACTTGGAGATCCAGGGCCATGTCGAGGAGATCCGGTTCCTGCTGGCTGATGTACCGCATTTCCCTTTGGTCTTGGGGATGCCCTGGCTCTCCAAGCACGATCCTCACATCTCATGGGCA
Organism: Urosaurus nigricauda; assembly: GCA_034509955.1. Classification (NCBI taxonomy): domain Eukaryota; kingdom Metazoa; phylum Chordata; class Lepidosauria; order Squamata; family Phrynosomatidae; genus Urosaurus; species Urosaurus nigricauda. The sequence continues at coordinate 70,663,741 of JAOEGL010000003.1, forward strand.
CGTCGGGAGGTTCTGTTTGCCTCCGAATTTTGTCAGGAGCATTGCTGGCCAGAGACAGTCCTGGCTGCAGTAGCAACGGAGGCCAAGGAGTCCTCTGTGACGCTGCCTGACAAATATCGGGACTATGCCGATGTTTTCGATGAAAAGGAGGCGGATCGGCTTCCCCCACACAGACCTTATGATTGTGCAATTGATTTGGTACCTGGGCCCCCTATTCCGGCGGGGCGCCTGTATTCCCTCTCAGAGCCTGAGCTGGCGGCTCTGAGGGATTTTCTGGAAAAAAATCTTCGGAGGGGGTTTATCAGGCCCTCCAGATCCCCTGCTGGTGCCCCGGTGTTGTTTGTCAAGAAGAAATGTGGGGAGTTACGGTTGTGTAATGATTACCGGGCCCTTAACCGAATCACTGTTCGGAACCGGTACCCCTTGCCCCTGATTCCGGAGTTGCTGGAGAGGCTCCGGCATGCAAGGATTTTCACTAAGCTGGACCTCCGGGGGGCCTATAATTTAGTGAGAATCCGGGCAGGGGATGAATGGAAGACGGCCTTCCAGACGAGGTATGGGCATTATGAGTACTTGGTCATGCCCTTTGGCCTATGTAATGCCCCGGCTGTCTTTCAACATTTCGTGAATGACGTCTTCCGGGACTATTTGGACAGGTTCGTGGTGATTTACCTGGACGATTTTTTGATTTATTCCCCTAGCCAAGAGGCCCATGATACTCACGTCCGCGCCGTTCTGCAACGACTTCGGGAGCACCACCTCTACGCAAAGTTGGAGAAATGTGCATTTGACCTTCGGGAGGTGGATTTTTTGGGATACCACATTTCTGCCCAGGGTGTGGCCATGGACAACTCCAAGGTGGAGGCGGTGTTGTCTTGGCAGCCTCCTCGATGTCGGAAGGATGTCCAGCGGTTTCTGGGTTTTGCTAACTTTTACAGGAAGTTTATAGCAGACTATGCAGCCCTGGCAAACCCTCTGTCTCAGCTGCTGCGTGGTACAGCCCGCTTCCTGTGGACGGAGGAGGCTCAGAAGGCTTTTGACACCCTCAAGCAAAGGTTTACTTCGGCCCCGATCTTGCAGCACCCTGACCCACGGACTCCATTTGTGGTAGAGGCGGACGCCTCAGATGTGGCGATTGGGGCTGTGCTGCTTCAGCCCGCGGGAGCTGACGGACACCTGCTACCTTGTGCCTTTTATTCTCGGCAGCTTTCTCCTCCCGAACGCAACTACACGATCTGGGAGAAGAAGCTGCTGGCAATTAAGGCTGCCTTTGATACATGGCGGCATCTTCTAGAGGGGGCGGCACATCCGGTCCTGGTCCACACCGACCATAGGAACCTTGAACATCTTCAGACGGCCCGGAAGTTGTCTCAGAGGCAGAAGCGGTGGTCTCTGTTTTTTGGCCGCTTCAACTTCCGACTCCAGTATGTTCCTAGGGCCCGGAATCGGCAGGCTGATGCTCTTTCCCGCAAACCGGAATATGCTATAGATCCAGACAGGGAGTGTCACTCAGCCTTGCTGCGCCCTGAGAATTTCGCTGCCACCGCACCGGCCGCCACGCTGTTGGACCAGGTTCGGGAACTTCAGTCCCAGGACCCGTTTGTGGCACAGCATTTGGTGGATGGGGATGCCTCTCCTTTTGCTTTGAGGGATGGCCTCCTGTACCATCGGGGCCGCCTTTATGTGCCAACAGGTCCTTGTCGGGAGGAGGTCTTGCGATTGTGCCACGATGCCAAACCGGCGGGGCACTTTGGGTTTTGCAAGACCTTGCACCTCCTCACCCGGGAGTTTTGGTGGCCTCGAGTCCGGGCAGAGGTGGCCCGATACGTGGACACTTGCCCGGTGTGTCGCCGGGCCAAGGATCACCCGGGACGGCCCGCAGGTTTGTTGCTGCCTCTGCCGACGCCGTCAGGGCCCTGGCGGCTCATCTCGATGGACTTCATCACCGACTTGCCCCCCTCTGCCGGTTGTACTTCTATCTGGGTAGTGGTGGACCTTTTTTCTAAAATGGCTCACTTTGTGCCTTGTGTTGGCCTTCCCACGGCGAAGGAGACGGCCCGGATGTTTCTGCAACACATCTTCCGGCTCCATGGCCTTCCCGAGGGTGTGATTTCTGATCGAGGGGCCCAGTTCACGTCCAGGTTTTGGACCAGCTTGTTGCGGCTCCTGGACGTGGCTCCACACCTGTCCTCATCGCATCACCCAGAATCCGATGGACAGACAGAGCGCACCAATGGGACACTGGAACAGTACCTCCCTATCAAGGGAAATATGATATAATAGGCATCACTGAAACCTGGTGGGATGAGTCTCATGATTGGAATGTAGAAATAGAGGGATATAACCTTTTTAAGAGAAACAGGCCAAGCAGGAAAGGAGGAGGAATAGCATTATATGTCAGGGATATTTACACCAGTGAAGAGATCCAGGAAGTCAATACTGGAAGCCAGGTGGAGAGCATCTGGATAAAAATTAAAGGAGAGGGAAATAACAGGGATGTTACTGTGGGAGTCTACTACAGACCCCCGACTCAGGCAGAGGAATTGGATGATGCCTTTCTAGAACAGATGACCACACAATCAGGAAGGAGAGATGTAGTAGTGATGGGGGACTTCAACTATCCGGATATTTGCTGGAAGTCAAACTCAGCCAAATCCTCAAAGTCTAGCAAATTCCTCACTTGCCTGGAAGACAATTTCATTGTCCAAAAGGTGGAAGAGGCAACAAGGGGATCAGCCATTTTAGATCTGATCTTAACCAACAGGGAAGACCTAGTTGATGGGGTGCAAGTGGTTGGATCCTTAGGTGGAAGTGACCATGTTCTCCTGGAGTTTGTTATGCAGTGGAAGGGAGAAGCTAGGCATAGTCAGACACGCACTCTAGACTTTAGGAGAGCTAATTTCAATAAACTTAGAGAAATACTGGGAGTGATCCCATGGTCAGGAATACTAAAAGAAAAGGGAGTTCAAGACGGATGGGAGTTTCTCAAAAGGGAGATATTGAAGGCACAATTTCAGACAGTTCCAATGAGGAAGAAAAATGGAAGATGTCTCAAGAAGCCAGGATGGATGACTAAGGAACTTTCAAATGAGCTAAGTTTTAAACGGAACATGTATAAGAAATGGAAAAATGGAGAAATCACGAAAGAGGAATTCAAACAAATAGCCAGCACATGTAGGGGTAAAGTCAGAAAAGCTAAAGCGCAGAATGAACTCAGGCTTGCTAGAGAGGTTAAGAACAATAAAAAGGGCTTTTTTGGATATGTCCGCAGCAAAAGGAAGAAGAAGGAAACAGTAGGGCCACTGCGTGCAGAAGATGGCAAAATGCTAACAGGGGACAGAGAAAAGGCAGAATTACTCAACACCTTCTTTGCTTCAGTCTTCTCAGAAAAGGCAAAAGGTGCTCAACCGAAGGATAATGGAGCAGAAGACAGAATAGGGGAATTTCAGCACAGAATAAGTAAAGAGATAGTACAGGAATACTTGGTTAACCTAAATGAATATAAATCTCCAGGACCAGATGAACTACATCCTAGAGTATTAAAAGAACTAGCAAATGTAATATCAGAGCCATTGGCAATAATCTTTGAGAACTCCTGGAGAACAGGAGAAGTCCCAGAAGACTGGAGGAGGGCAAACGTTGTCCCCATCTTCAAAAAGGGAAAAAAAGAGGATCCCAACAATTATCGTCCAGTTAGTCTGACATCAATTCCAGGAAAGGTGCTAGAGCAGATCATTAAGCAGAGAGTCTGCGAACATTTAGAAGCCAATGCCATAATCACAAAAAGCCAACATGGGTTTCAGAAAAAGAAGTCATGCCAAACGAACCTGATCTCTTTTTTTGATAAAATTACCAGCTTGATAGATGAAGGGAATGCTGTGGATATAGTATACCTCGATTTCAGTAAGGCCTTTGACAAGGTTCCCCATGACATTCTTGCAAACAAGCTTGCAAAATGTGGGATAGACAAGTTAACTGTTACATGGATTTGTAATTGGTTGAGTGGCCGAACTCAAAGGGTGCTCAACAATGGCTCCTTTTCATCCTGGAGAGAAGTGACCAGTGGGGTCCCACAGGGCTCTGTCCTGGGCCCAGTGCTATTCAACATCTTTATTAATGATTTGGATGACAGAATTGGTGGCATACTTATCAAATTTGCAGATGACACTAAACTGGGAGGAGTAGCTAATACCCCAGAGGATAGGATCAAAATTCAAAATGACCTGAATAGACTAGAAAGCTGGGCCAGTGCTAACAAAATGAAATTCAATACGGATAAATGTAAGGTTCTGCACTTAGGGCGGAAAAATGAAATGCACAGATATAGGATGGGGGACACCTGGCTGAACGAGACCACATGTGAAAGGGATCTAGGAGTCCAAGTAGACCATAAGCTGAACATGAGTCAACAGTGTGATGCGGCAGCTAAAAAAGCCAATGCAATTTTAGGCTGCATCAATAGAAGTATAGTTTCTAGATCAAGGGAAGTTATAGTGCCACTCTATTCTGCTTTGGTCAGGCCCCACCTGGAATACTGTGTCCAGTTCTGGGCACCACAATTCAAAAAGGATGTGGAGAAACTGGAGCATGTCCAAAGGAGGGCAACTAAGATGGTGAAGGGTCTGGAAACCTTGCCCTATGAAGAACGCCTTAGGGAGCTGGGGATGTTTAGCCTGGAGAAGAGAAGGTTAAGAGGTGATATGATAGTCCTGTTTAAATATTTGAAGGGATGTCATATTGAGGAGGGAGCAAGCTTGTTTTCTGCTGCTGCAGAGACTAGAACGCGGAACAATGGATGCAAACTGCAGGAAAAGAGATTCCACCTCAACATTAGGAGGAACTTCCTGACAGTAAGGGCTGTTCGACAGTGGAACACACTCCCTCGGAGTGTGGTGGAGTCTCCTTCCTTAGGGGTCTTTAAGCAGAGGCTGGATGGCCATCTGTCAGGGATGCTTTGACTTGGAGTTCCTGCATGGCAGGGGGTTGGACTGGATGGCCCTTGTGGCCTCTTCCAACTCTATGATTCTATGATTCTATGTTACTCTAGTTACCGGCAAGAGAACTGGGTTGACTTGCTGCCGTTGGCCGAGTTTGCTTATAACAACTCGGTGCATGCCTCGACGCAGCAAACGCCTTTCTTCGCCACTGGAGGTTTCCATCCGCGGGGGTTCCCAGCTGTGGCTCCGGTTTCGGCGGTTCCTGCAGCGGATCAGTGGTTCCAAGAGCTTCGGGCTGCTCAGTCCTTGCTGCAGGAGCAGCTTGAAGTGGCGAAGGAGGCTTACAAGCGGGGCGCAGACCAGCGGCGGCAACCAGGTCCTCCTTTGCAGGTGGGGGACTTGGTTTGGTTGTCCACACGCCATCTTCCTCTTCATCGGCCTTGTCGCAAGTTGGATGCACGGTTTGTTGGGCCATATAAGATCGTGGCTCAGGTGAATCCTGTGGCGTTCCGGCTGCAACTGCCACGGACCTGGCGGGTTCATCCTGTCTTCCATCGGTCTTTGCTGCTTCCGGCCTCGGGGGTTCGGCCTGACACCGGTGCCACACCTCCGCCTGCTCCGGTCTTGTTCGATGGGGAACAGGAGTTCGAGGTGGCCCAGATCCTGGACTCCCGTCATTACCGAGGCAGGCTACAGTATCTGATTGACTGGGTCGGTTACGGGCCGGAGGAACGATCCTGGGAGAACGCCTCGGATGTTCATGCTCCTCGCCTGGTCCGGGAGTTCCATTGTCGCTTCCCTGACCGGCCCCGTCCTCCTCAGGGGTTGGGGGAGGATAATGGGAGGGGGAGTGATGTCAGGGACAGCCAGGTGGAGGACATGGAGGATTCTGAGGAAGAGTATGCTGGGTCAGGTCCTAGCATGGTGCTGCTAGATCCTGGAGACTTGGGTGAACCTGGACCTAGTTCTATGGGACACAGGGAGGCACAGCCCCTACCTCAGCAGCCTGGGGTCTCCTCAGAGGAAAGCCTTTCCACAGCAGAGGTTGCAGGCCTGGAAGAGACACAGGAGCAAGAGACAGAAATCCCTTCCTTTACTCAAAGGAGGGCAGATCGGGAGGGGCTGAGACGCTCTCGGAGATTGTTAGAGAAAGCCAAGTTAAAACAGCTGTGAGGGGAGGAGCTGGGGCCTATATAAGAGATCAGGGAAGACAAACTTTTGTCAAAGCTTATCTTGGTTTCCCGGCGAAAGCTCTTGACTCTCGGCTTGACTTCAGACTATTCATTACCTGCGACCTTTGGAACGGCTTTGGAATCTCTGTCTGTGATAACCCTCGACCTTGGAACACTCATTGAATTTGCCTTTTGCCTTGCGGACTTTGTATTTGACGACGGCCAGCAATTACTGGTATTTTGTTTCCATTTTATTGTGTTTATTAAAGACTCCTTTATCAGCCACGTGTTGGCAGCTTTCCCGGACAGAAGTATAATCCAATGGCAATCAAAACGCAATCATGGGGTTTCACGTTATTGCGTATGAGTGTATCTCACACAATTTTGGGCAATGGGAAGTCATTCTGAACGCAATCATGGAGTTTCACGTTATTGCATATGAGAGTATCTCACACAGTTTCTGGTAATGGGAAGTCATTTTTGTGCAATGGGAAGTCATTCTGAATGCATTCTGAATGCAATTAGAATTCACTTAAATTTGCTAAACTAGCAAATTCACATAATTGCGAACTGGCTCCATTCAAAATCGAGAGAAATTCCTCCCATCTGATAACGTCCTATGAAGCAGTAACACTAGACTACAGTTTCAGCTCTTGGGTTAAGCAAGAACACTGGTTGGCTTTTCCTGGTTGGTTAATGTCTGTGATGATATAGCTGCTCACTGCACTTGGATCCTGAGAACCTGCATTCCAGAAGGGGCAGGGGGTCATGTGATCTTTATTTTCTTTATTCTGAGTTGGCTCAGGAGTGCAGTTTCACACAGGCTTATATTTGATAGCAAAGTCTGACACTCATTGTTTTCTTTCACAGGTCAATTTTTTAATCAGATCTCTTCCTGGTACTTAAAGCACTATATCAAAAGTGCCAGATTTTTTATTATTATTGTAATTATTTCATTTTATCTTATGTTTTTTGTTGTTTTTATTATGAAGTCATAATTACACATTTGTCTGTGTATTTGCTACTTGATGAATATGTGCCTGTCCTCATACTCTGGTTTGATGGTAAGGTATTGTGTTTCCAGCTCGTCCTTAACTCATGTAAGGAGTACATGAGTCATTCAGTTAAACATTGGGCTTCTCTTTCTTGACTTTTCCCCCCAGCTAGAATGAAACTGCAGTTTGCTTCTCTCACATACCAAGTAAAATGAGAAAACAGCCAGAATTAATTGAAATCACAAATGCATTTATAGGGATTGATCCAGGACAGTAGCCAGAATCTTGTTGGGAATTTGCACATGTGTAAACACCATAGTTATAGTGCTACCCAGTGAATCCCAGTCCCTGTCCCAATCCTCATTTACCAGGAAGCAGCCACTGCAGTCAATGGGAGTCTGTTCTTTTTGCTAAGGAAGGAGCTTACAGTCTCATTCCTCCCATGAACAATCTTTAGGGCAACAAGCAGAAACATGATCCCTGTTGCAATTCCTCCTTCCATCAGAGATCACTCACATGAGAAGGGATGGGGCCATCAGCCAATTCCTTTCTGTCAATGAAGTTTGGGGGACTTTCATGGTCCCTTCCTAGGCATCATGAGTACAAAGTAGTCACAATATATAACTCTAGGTTACACATTCATAACTGCCCAGCAGGATTCCAACCATTATTTCTAGTATCCTTTCTATTCAGCAGGGAATTTCTGACAAACACAGTGCTCACCTGATAAATTATGGTAAAGATATCCTCCTAGGTGAAGTTAGTTAAGCATAGAGCAATAGTAAAATCAGAAAGAATATACATAATTGCCTAATATGCTAGCACAATCAACTGTGGCCAAAAAACGATTCTTACAGGCCCAAATTACCAGGAATTGAGTGGCTTTATCTGCCACCCAAGAGGGATAGACTTCCCTGCATGCTTTTTCACTTTTTTCTATTGTGAACAGTTGCTCTTCATACCAGAGAGTGGGAGAAGTCAGGTGTTGCACTTGATCATTATTGAACTATAATGTCAAATTTGTTCTGCACATTTTATTTAATTAGCAATTAAATGCTTCTTTTTTTCAGGACTTACAAAATGATCAAGTGGTCACATTTCAAAGCTGTGCAGAAGAACACTGGGAAACGGTGTCAGTTATCTCTTGTATGGATCAAAGCCAGATTTTGAGAGACAGCTTTGTTAGTGGAAATCAAGTAGATATATCAACATGGAAAGAACATAGATGACAGTGTGTATAGAGCATCTTCATCTCACATTGATCAGTGAATCTTAAATGTCCACTTGTGGAGTTTTACTACAGAGAAGTTGTTTCAAAGGTCTCAACACACCCTTGTGTTGAACTGGGAAATGGAAAGCAACACTAAATTAGCATTGAAGGACACAAATGCCATGGATCAACAGAGTTCTATTTAAATACTTCTCAAATGATCAGAGACTGGTTTTCCCCTGGAGTCTGCTTTTTTATAAACTAAGATTTCACCATAAAACAATGATATTTTCTATCAGGTTTCTCATTTCATGGTTCACTGCAGTAGGCTGAAACCAGAAGTCAGTTTTGGTATGCAGTATAACCAGGAAAGTACCAGGAAAAGCATGTGTCATTGATCTCGTTGCCTCATATACAGATGGAGTGTGTGGGCAAGGGTGAGGTGGAGTTTATGTACAACACAGAGGAAAATTGTATTGCTCTAGTTTTAATAATGTTTACAGTAGCATAGTCTGAGAGTATAGAGCAGAGCCTTTCATTTTTGCTCCCCCCCCCACACACACACACACATTAAAGAATGGCTGTACTTTCTGCCCTCACCTTCCAGTTTCATTGACAACTCAATATGATTGTTTGAAAAGGAATTTGCAGTGTGGTTTACATTTACATTTTATTTTGGGTTGTTTTTCTACTGGACCACATATGCTCTTTGATTTTCAACTTTTTCAAAAGAGAGAACCCAGCATGGTTAGTGGTTTGAATATTGGACTATGATTCTGGAGACCAGGGTTTGAATCCTCACTCAACCATGGAAACCCACTGGGTGACCTTGGACAAGTCATGTGCTCTCAGCCTAAGAGGAAAGCAAAAGCAAACCCCAACTGAACAAATCTTGCCAGGAAAAGCCCATGATAGGCTTGCGTTGGGGTTGCCGTAAGTTGGAAACTACTTGAAGACACACAAGATCATAGCCTTATATGTTGCCTTGAATGTCCTGTTCAGAGGTGCCCCCCACATTTGTGTTATAAAAGCATTATCATAAAGTTCATTCTATATGGTTTTTAATTTTGTATTTGGAATCAAGGTGCAACCAAGGAAACTAAAGTTTATTTTTAAATTCACTTTGCTTCTAGTGCTGGGTATTTTTTCTCTGGACAGAGACAAAAACAATGTAAATAATCTCCATGCATGTGAAGAGAAGGGTAAATACATTCTAGATTTCTTTAATGGTCATGTTAAAACAGCACAATAAGCCAAAATTCCTTAGAATACTGGCTTGCTGGGAGCAACACAATGTGATAGCACATGCTGATCAAACAGCCTTCCTGCAAGTGGCATCCGCTAAACCAACTACAAATGTGGCTTGTCATGATGTACAAACCCATGATTTTGACTTGTCTGGGAAGAAAGAAAGCAGAGCACTGGTTTCATACATTTAAAAAAGCAAACCACATACTGGGTTCAGAAAGCATAATTAACAAAATTGCAGAGGAATGCTTGGGCAGCATAGACCACTACATTACTTGATTGTTGATATGCCAGAATTCTGACTCGCCATGATCTGAGCCTACCTAACACATCAAAAACGTTCCATCTTTCTCCTTTATTCCTTAATTTCAGATAAAAGAACACTTGCTGGAAGGAATGATGAAATATTTGGAATATTCTGTGGAAGGTTTAGTACTTCCTTTTTGTGCCAAAATCTGAATTTTTTTTAATGAGAAAAGTCATACTGCTAAAATAAATTTTTTATTTGAAGTAGTGTAAGCTGTTGCTGTGAAATGAAATTACTAATTGCTGTTCCCAACTAGAGTAGACCCACTGAATCATTGGAATATATTGTATTTTATCAAGTCTATCTTTAGTTAATTGACCTTTTCAATTTGGGACTTACTTTATGCCTAGCTAGTAGGTTCCTCAGGTGAAGGAGATGATGCTTTACATAGGGGTAGGAAATGTGTTATTATTGAATTCACTCATTATGTAAGGCATCACTAACTTAAATGGAGGCATCTATGTCTAGATAGTCTCTTTGGAGGAGTTTGGTCTAATATTTGTCCTTCGCTTTAGTAAAGGCATCGTTGTTAGGGACATAGAGAGACTTGCTGTGTCCACTACGACCACTTGCAGAATGGAGCCACGTAGATAGGATGCCAAGAAGGTGGTCTCTGGAGAGATATCTGCAAGAATCTTCAGGCCAGGAAGGAAAAAATCCTTCACAGCAGTAAATGGCCTTCCGCTCCCTGCTTGCTGAATAAAGACACAGGCACTGCCAGTCTTCACTCGATACGAGGGCTTTAATCTTCTCTTGTAATATATACCCCAACCAACAGTATGCTCCGCCAACCACCTTCCACAACAAACGCACAATGGAGACATTTCCCATCTCCCTTATATAGGTGGTTCAAATGCTCATTGCATCACCCATCCCAGGTGCATATTACCAATAGTTAACACACACACACCTGCCACTGGAGCTTAGTTTCTTTCATTACTTAGCTTATTACAGCTTCATCTTGTGGTAACATCCATGTCATTTCCTGACATCTATGTCTGCCACAGTAGGTTCCTGCAGCACACACAAAACGAGCAGTCCAACATGTTTCAGTAATTTTTTATTCAAAACTACAAATTGGCACGAGTAACATGAAACAATTAAGGAAATGAAACAATGCAAGTCTTGTGCAGGTAAACAAAAACATTTTGAACCAGCTGTGGACTAGAGGTTTCTTTCAAAGTGCATACAGGGATATTTTCTTGCACTAGCCTCCACTTTTTTATAGTTTCCATTTTGGCAACCAGATTTACTGTATATACTCAACCATGAATTGACTTCATGTATAAATCAAGGGCAGGTTTTGGGGCCAAAATTATGGATTTTGCTACAACCTGCGGATAAGGGTAAAATTTAGGGACACATAGCAAAGGATCTAAAGGATGAAGCAATGTCAAAGAACTTATAAAATTGCAGCAGACATAATAAGAAATAAGATATAGGCCTATTCTAGATTGGCAAAAAGAAGTGTGTTCATGGCTGCATGAAACTCTAGCCTTTAGATGAGAAAAAGGGAAAGTGTGCCATGAAAATGCTTTTTAGGGGAGAAGAAGCGCCTTTAAAAAGGTGCTGGTTTTCCCAGCTTCTTTTTTAAAAACTGTGGAACAGCGCAGCTCCATCTAAAGGCTGTGGTGCAGCTGCTAAGCATTAAGGAAAAGGCAACTTCATGTCACACTTTCCTGCCAATCTAGAAAGCCCCATAGTATTTACATTGACCCATGGATAAGTTTATTCAGGTCTTTTTACCTAGATTTCTAGCCTTATACACGAGTATATACTGTGCTTTTTAAACACAAACTAAGCATATTTGCTTAGGCAGGTGCTTTCCCATTTTTTCTGTTTCATTGTTCAGAGGCTTAGTAAGGAATTCTAGAGGAAGCTGCTATTTGCTTTGCCTTTTGTGGACAGGCATACATGCTTATAGTAAGATCAGATACAGTACAATCACATCCTTTCCCATCTCAAGCTTTATGTCGTTGTTTACTGCAGATACACTGTGGCAACCTAAGTGTATGCTGTCCCCCCCCCCCCTTCAGATGTTGCTAAAAACTGTCCAGCTAGACACAGGGCAAAGAAGAAAACGCTGGGCAGGCATGAAAAAGGCTTTGTAAAAAGGTGCATCTTTGTTAACAGGTATGCCTGCCTCCATTTGGAAAAAAAATTAAAACATTCTTTGGCTAGCCAAAGCCATCTGGTGGTAAAAGCAAATAGTACACCAAATATCCTCATCCCAAAATGAGTTGTATGTTTGACAGAAAAGTGGAGAAGTCTAAGGAACACCAAACTGTTGCTATCTTCCAGTCATGCTCCCAGTGATTTATCTCTGTGGGGAAAGGCTGCTTATTATTCCCAGCTAGAAAACTATTATAGAATGACAGGATCTGAAGAGCTTTAAGCTCAGCTTTGTTATCCATCAGAGATGTGCAAAGGGTAGCCTATGTGCATACCTCTGTCTCCCCCAGAATTTTCAGGGAGTAAGACTTATTTTGGAGGTAGAGCTCATCAGGAAGGCACAAAAATGGTCCTTGGGCGCTCAGCAGCCATCTACCTTGGCTCCACATGAAGGAAACTTACCTTTGAAGAGGCAGGCTCTGGCTTCCCCTTGGTAGAATCATAGAGCTGGAAGGGGCCTCATGAACCATTGAGTCCAGCCCCCATCTTTCAATATAGGATCTCCAGCTAAAGTATCCTCAGCATGTGGCTCCCCTGCTTATCTGGAAATATCTGGAGGAGGAGGAGACACGAACATTGGCTTACCTTGTGAGATGTTTGTTTTCAGCGATGAGGGCGGAGTCATCCTTCATGAGGGTTGGTTCCCCCTGTTTGCTCCAATCAGGCAGGACTATGACTTTTGGGCGTGTCCACCAGGGGAATCCATCCCCCTTGTTTGCCCAGTCAATGTATAGCCAAGCAGAGAGAGTTTATAACAATGAAGAAATACTAACAACAATAGAGAAAGTTTAACCATTTAACTATAACAATTCTAGACACTAGAACAAGGATCCTATTAACCTTACAACACCCCCCGACACCGAGAAAAAATTCCTCAGTTACGGGTGGGCAGGATGACTCCGCCCTCATCGCTGAAAACAAACATCTCACAAGGTAAGCCAATGTTCGTTTTTCCAGCGTTGAGGGCGGAGCCATCCTTCATGAGGGACATACCAAAGCTCCCTAGATGGGTGGGAACTGAGGTAAGGAATTATAGGATGGATTGAAGGATCCGTCTACCAAATGATGCCCCAGCCAGTTGGAAGGCATTGATTCGGCAGCGACGGATAAATATGGAAGAAGATGACCAAGCGGCCACCCTGCAAATATTGGAGAGAAGAACATTAGTGGTTAGGGCGGCAGGTGTGGCAGCACTGTGAGCGGAATGAGCGCTGACCCTTCCTTGCAGCGTATTACCCATCATCGACTCACACTGAGAGATGCAAGCCCAGATCCATCAAGCCAGGGTCGATGAAGAAAAACTTCCCAGGTATGTAGGACCGAAGGAGACAAATAGACTGTCTGATTTGCGCCATCGACAAGTGCGTTTGATGTAAATACACCGAACTCTGCCTACATCTAGTGTGAGCCAAGTCTTTTCAAGTTCCTTTTTGGGGTCAGGAACGAATGAAGGGAAAATGATCTCCTGTGCTCTATGAAATGTGAAGTTAACTTTAGTCATGAACATCAGATCCCGTCAAGCAGAACTGAATCCTCGCAGAAGATGCATATTTCACTCCTGTGGATAGTGCTCCTGGTTCAGAAAACCTTCTAGCTGAACTAATAGCATTAAAAAAAAAAAATACTGTTTTCCAGGTAAGAAACTTAATATCAACTCTGTCAAGTTATTCAAACTGTGGTTTGGTTAATGCCTGAAGAACTACATGAGGGTACCAATTAGGGTATCTGTGAACTGTGGGAAGTTTAATAAGAGAAGCTGTTCTCAAAACTTTATATATACACCCTCTCTCACACACACACACATATATATGAATGATTAGACAGTTTCTGGGACAGTATGATTGGAAGAGCTGATGTCCAGTAGGTGCCTTTCAATATCCACATGTGAAGGTTTAATCCTGGATATGGTATTTGACCTTGAGTTAGGAGATCTTTGTGATTGGAAGACGAACTGGTTTCGTGACATCTGGAAGATCTCTGGAAACCCTGCCCTTCTGAAGTCACGAGAGACGAGACCGGAGCACCTACATGAGGGATCTGGAGTTTGGCTATTGGGAGCCACAAACATGCTTCCCGTCACCCTAAGCTGGCATCCAACCTTATGTGGAACTTCAACAGGGCCTAAATCAGGCAATCCTCTACAACTGGCAGCAAAAACCACCATTCAAAGAGGTTTGATTTAATCAGTGTATGTCAGAACAGATTATTTATGTGTACCATCTGTTTTTTGATACAGCTAGAAGAACTACTGTAGGCTCCTGGCATGAAATGGTGTTCATGCCAAACGATTAACTGAAACAGATCAGGCAGTGTAGATGCACCAGTAACACTAGGTCCAATAACTGGGAACAACCTACCTGCTCGAGGGTGTTCTTCATGGATCTTACCCTTTGCTTGGTCAGGTAGACTGGTCAGCGATGTGTCTACAACCACTCCAAAGTGATGCAGGTTCTGAAATGGAACTAGGTAGTTCTTTTCGTAAATTACCAGAAAAACATGTCTGGATAGGAAAGAAATCACAACTCGACATCTTATATATATCCTATGGGAGAGAATGAGATCTATCAGGACATTTGAAATTATGGGTCTATATGAAGGTCCCACTGTTTTCAAGACGTGTCTATCTGTGTAGTGCGTGTCACAGAAGAAAACAACAGACTGAATGGTAGAACCTTGTATGGAAAGGTTGGTAAGATATTTGTGATAACGTGGTAGCTTGGGCTGTGGGCAGGAGACCACTACCCAAAAAACAGGAACACACAAAAATCTTGGAGGAGACGTGTCTCCAGAATTGTCTGGATAATCTCCCATCTGAACCTGTGATTATTATAACTCAATTGTTATTAGATAGATAGTATAGTGTTGTTGTTGATGTTTTTATGGCCTCAATATCAATCAGACATTTTGTGACTTTTATATCAATCTATGTTTGTTTGCCTTCCTCTACCTTAAGGAGGCAATGAAAAGTCATATGAATGGTATAGAAAAATATATCAAAGTATATTTTAACAAACAGCTTCATTTCATTTATATACCGCTTCATACCCTTAAGGAGTGTCTAAGCGGTTTACAATTGTAAGCTATTTGCCCCTCAACAATCTGGGTACTCATTTTAGCGACCTCGGAAGGATGCAAGCCTGAGTTGAGCTTCAGCCCTTTGCTGGTCTTGAACTCGCCACCTTATGGTTTTGAGTGAGTGGCTGCAGTACAGGCATTTAACCACTGCGCCACCAGGGCTGACATTTAAGGATGTTGAGGTCTTCTTATTATTCCTAGTCTCAGCCAAGAGACTTTATTCCAAACAATTTGTCCCCATTAAGTGGTGAGAATCTTAGATATTTTTTGTAATGGGCATTTTTATGTGACAGTTCTTTAGTCAAAGTCTGTCCTTGAACTGGTCTTGGATTACATCCAATCTCATTTAGGCTAGTGTCTCCAGACATAGCCACTACCTTTAACCATAGTTAATACCCTGATAGTACTTTATTTTGACCTTAAGTGTTTGTTTGTTTGACAAGTGGGCTAGGCCACACCTGTTTAGCCCCAGAAAAAAAGGAAATAGCAGACACCTTAGTTGAGCATAAAGTCTGGCAGCCACAAGTGGCATCTGTTGATTCTCATGACAAAGAGGACTGAGATGTAACCATATATATGTAAACAGCTATTGGATTTAGAATCACAATAATAAATTATGGAGGCCTTGTTAATATCCTCATAAAATCTGCATGAAATGGAGTATTTGGTGTTGAAGGCCCAGGCTTGGAGGAGGGAGGAATATCCTTCCCTGAGGAAATCAGGATGGATCATCCTCTAGCTTCAACTGGTCAGAGTTGACATTAAATTCCAATATATAAGTTGTTTTGTACAATAATACCATAAAACAAGTACAGTAATAATAAACAAATACAGTAATAATGAAGGATCATCAGTCCCCAAACATCTAACAGATTTCAGGAGCTTTCAGGAGGTACTGATAGGCCCTCATCTTTATTTTTTATTTTTAACTCTTTTTCAGATCACATTCCTCTTCTGAGGAGTGAACTATAGGTATTATTTTCCTTTGTTTTACAAAAGGCATATTAGTTAGCAGAAGCAGCAGGCCTTTCCTTTTCTGCCTAGCTGCCCTTAATCAAAATGGCTGCCACACCTTCAGTTCCAGCTTTGCCTATTATTTTTAAAAAGGCAAGCACAATAAATAAATGTCTTTTTGGCCAAATTCTCCCAAGGAGAGATTGACACCTTAGACCAGGGGACAATGGGGCAGAAGCAGACTCCCTGCACCTGGAAATCCTTTTGTTAATCCTCTCTGATCCCTTCAGTCTGAGTGGATCTTGGAGGAAGGAGAGGAGAAGGCAGTTGGTTTTGGAGGGAAACTCTCCATTTGAATCTCTGAAGCAACTGAAGCCTCCTTCAAAGCTGGCAATGCAAGTCAGAAACAAATCTCTTGGGTAAAGCTTAACCCACAAACATAGGATTAAGGACTGAATCCTCACTCACCTCTTGAAATCTGCCTTCTCTCTCTCTCTCTCTCCCACTGTCCAAACCTCTTGCCGGGTTTGATGTCCGCAGTGGGGCGCAATCTGGCCAGGGACAGGGCCTCCAGCCGCGCCAAGGTCTGTCAGGGTCTCTATCTCACCACCCTGGGGCTGGTGTTCTGGCCCCCCTCAGACCATTCTCCCTCAGAGGCAGAAGAGGACTGAGATTTGGAGAGAACATCCTCATCTGAGGATTTTAACTGCAAGCATTTTGCTTCTTAGCCTTAGATGGCGCTCTCCATTATGTTTATGCTTGGAGGAATAAACCTGAAGTAGCATTGGCATGGCTCCCGCCTTTTTTGAGTTTGAATTTGTGCGCCAAGGAGGAACGTTTGGGTGCAAATTTGCCCTGCTCCAAAGGGGAATGGCATCCCTGGAAGAGCGGGAGGCGGGGGGGAAAGAAGAAGAGGGTTACCTAGGTCTCCTGGAATTGTAAAGGAGCCTGTCCCTCTGTGAGCCCGACTCCAGGGGCTGAAGGACCACTGAGCTCCCTCCAGTGAGCTTGGGGTCCATCTTGGAGGGACGACTTTCCAAGGGGAGAAGGCGTCCCTCGAGAATCTCAAGAATGAGGGAGAGGAAGATAATTCCCTGGCCCTCCTTTATCTCTGAGTCCTTTCTGCCTCTGACCCTGACTCTTGGGAAGAATTCTCTGCCACGGCCTTAGCCTGAAAACGGGCCCCTCTCTGAGAGGAGACCGTTTGGGAGGCAATACAGGATTGCACCAGCTGTAAGGCTAGTAAGGAGGAGAAGGGAGCCGACGTTCGGGAGGGAGAGGCTGCAGGGTACCCAAGCTGCTCACTGCAGCATTACTCACATTTCTCTCGGCGTCCTCCTTGCCGACCGCACCCTCCCGATTTCGGGACAGGTTCCTGCGGTCTCTCTCGTCCTCCTTGCTAACCGCACCCTCCCGATTTCGGGACAGGTTCCTGCGGTCTCTCGCGTCCTCCTTGCTAACCGCACCCTCCCGATTTCGGGACAGGTTCCTGCGGTCTCTCGGCATCCTCCTTGCTAACCGCACCCTCCCGATTTCGGGACAGGTTCCTGCGGTCTCTCGGCGTCCTCCTTGCTAACCGCACCCTCCCGATTTCGGGACAGGTTCCCGCGGTCCGGCGCCTTCAAGCGCGGAGAAAAGGGATATCCCTCCTCCGGCTGCGCCGAGCGGCCTACAGGCCGCACCTCCCGGGTCAGGGCTGATCCATTCCTCTTGTGGAGAGCCTGTGTAGCATGGCCAGATTCCCCAGACATGCCTGGGCCCTCTAGCTCTTCGGACCTTAGTCGGCCCTCACAGAGAGAGAAGAGGTAAGGAGTAAAAGGAGAATAAAGAAGATTTTGTTTTGTGAGTAAAGGAGAGTTAGGAAAACACGACCTGACGGAGCGAAGGCAGGAACTAGACTGGGCAAACAAGGGGGATGGATTCCCCTGGTGGACACGCCCAAAAGTCATAGTCCTGCCTGATTGGAGCAAACAGGGGGAACCAACCCTCATGAAGGATGGCTCCGCCCTCAACGCTGGAAAACCTACCACCAATTGGTTCCATTACTGAACCGCTCTTACTGTCGAGAAATTCCTTCTGATGCTCAATTGGAATCTACTCTCTTCTTTTACTTTCTGTAGCTTTTGGAGCTTTACTTCTTCATTTGCTTTTTTATTTGTTTATTTGTTTGCAGTTTTGGAAATGAGTTCATTTCCCCATCAAACCCATTAGAATCAACAGAGACATGGAAGATTTACACAAATGTTTACTTTTTTTGAGAGAGAGAGAGAATATGAATATGAGTAGGCAAAGAGAAAGAAAGGACTGAGTGGAATCTACATTGGGAGATGTTACACAAGAGCAGCCTTCTACATGTAGTGGTCTTGCATTTTGGGGTACAAGTCTTAGAATAATGCAACAAACCAAGGCCAGGCCTAACTAGTAACTATGGTGGTGTGTTAAGGTCCATTAGTGTAGGTCCACTAGTGTAGTTCCACTGAGGCTCCAGAAGGGTCCTTCTTCCATGGCTGTACATAGCAGCTAGATGGTATGCAGAAATATTCCCAATTCAATCAACTCGCCAGGATGGTAGAGCTATGCACATGCACCATCCAGCTACTGTGCATAGCCAGAAAAGACCAGTCTTCAGCTTTCTTGGAAAGTCAGTGAGGACCAAGGAGTTTATCACACTGGAGGAATTGCTCTTAATTTCGAAAGAAATGGAAGTGAGGCCAGTTCAGAAGTGAGTAAATTCGCTAGTTCAGCGAATTTACGTGATTGCGTATTGACACTGCATTGCGTTCAGAACTGCCCGAAATTGCCTCCCAGTGCCCGAAATTGCGTGTGATAGTTTCCCACGCAATAATGTGAAACCCCATGATTGTGTTTGGAAGGACTGCCCTTTGGCCGAAAATGTGTGCGATCAGCTTTCACACAATCACGCGAAACCCCATGATTGCATTCAGATTGCCATTGGATTATACTTCCAATTCCCTTTGTGTGATAAACTCTCAAGAGAAGAAAGGCTGCTGCCTTTTCCCACACACTCTTCCACGTTCCTGGTCTATGACTAGCCACATAGGTGGACCAAAGTACCTCACAGCTGTCACTGTGCAATCAAGAAAAACACATGAACATGGAAGCAGGTGTTTGACACCTCCTTTGTGCTTGTGAAATTGGAGATTATGGCATCTTAAATGACCAAATTGATTCTACCCTATATTTAGGAAGCCTCCCATTTTTGCTACAAGGTATTGTTACACTTAGGAGCAGCAAGAATTTAAAAAGCTAAACACTGAAATACCTTATCTGATTATTTAATTTAAACTGCATCTTCAGGATTGTGCGAAAATTAGCATGTTTCCTGTAAAGTGGTTCAAAATGATTAGATTCAAAGTTTTCATGGGCTTGGTGCATTACATAAACCACTGTGAGTAGAAAGTATTTTATCCATGCCCTTTTCCATCGTCTTAAGTATGTGAATTGAGCACCAGTGCAACTCAGAAAGTCAATGCCAAAGACAAAATTTATAGGAAAATCTTACAGTAGTGATCAGTATAAACTTGATAAAATATTTTACCAATTTTTATTGGATGTTAATGTAAATACAGTGAAATGACAGTTGTCTAATGTTTTATAACAGATCAAGGTGACAGAGAAATCAAGTCTGACGTAATAGGACAACTTTCAGCTTAAGGATTTGCTTCATAGTCTGTCCTCTGAAGTCTACAGAAATTCATACTACCAGGCCATTTACCCAGGACCTCTAACAATCAGAATGCAGGACACTCCCAGTTCACCTGATTCTTCATCATTTCCCTATAAATTGCTAGAGTACTTACGGTAGTATAAAAGAAAAAAAACTATTAAAATATGCTTTTTATGCAGCCTGACTTAATTGCTAGTAAACAATTTGGATTTGGGGACACAAAATACAACCAATACTGGTTAGTGCAAATTGCACTAGCATAAAGGCTTATCATTTGTATGAATAAAATATAAAACTCTTTGAAAATGGTAGTCTTGCTACAAGTTGAACATGACTAGTTAAAAAAATATAATTGGCTTCTTCACCTTTTCCTTCCTCTTTTTTTTTTTTTTTTTTTTTTTTGGAATCTCAGCAAATCACTTCTAAAGACAAACCTTTTCCTTAAAATTTACAGAAATTAACAAACAGGAATTCCTGCAACAACTGGAACATGGGACCTCCTTCACCCTGAATATTGCAAAGCATGCAAATACCCAAGGCAAAGGTGATTTTACCTTAAAATACTCATACAGTCTGCTTGTATATCTAATGCCTCAAAAGGGTAATAAGTTATTAGACACTTGGGAGATTTTTTTAAAAAAATAAGAAAACATCTCAAATTTAACACCAACTATTCTGTTATGTCTTGCCAAACATACCAGTACTTTAGTTTTAAATAATTTTGGGCCATCCCATTTTAGGACATGCTGCACTAGCAAACAAAGTTTTTGTGATCTTAGTGCATTTCAGAATTTTCATACCTGTATCATGCATTTGTTCAGTACAAATTCTGCAGTAGTACAGAACATTTCCAGTATTCAGGAAAGTCGTGCTAGGTGAAGTTTTGCAATAGGCTGCCAGATTACACTAGTTGTTAAGAACATTGAAAAATTATTTTCCTTCCTGTCATGCATTACAAAATAGCTGTTTTGAAGAATCTTGCAAATGATATTCTAGATAAAATTCTTTAGTGTGACTTTCTGATAATCTAATCAAAGTTTTCACCCCTCAGCTAATGTAGTATAAGAAGCTACTAAGCTGATTTGCACTTAAGAACAGCATGTGATGATTCTGACAAAGCTACGAGCCTCTTAACATAGACTCCATACGATAAATCAGAAGATCCTGCCAACTGCGATATAATTGTTAACATTCACTGCTTTTTATGTTAATTGAAAAATACGAGGAAATTAGCACACAATATTTCCCCATGATTGTCATTTAACATGTAGATTCATAGAGCAATAATATGTACATATGTACATATGCACATGTTCTATTAAAAAGGTAGCTAAATATAACAACTTGGAACAGAATATTTAAATCAGTTCACTTTCCCAAAAAAAGGAAAACATTCAAAATGTGTAATGCAAATGTGCCTGCAAAAATAGAAAACAACCAAAACATAATTTATATTTACATTCAGGACTTGCTAAGCAGGATGAAGAAAAAGTGTACTCTTAAGCCCACAATTCTTCTGTTCTTCCAAATTTGTAGATAAGGGTACTATGAAGAAAGAATTTGACATTTATAAACCAGACATTAGTTTCATCTACAAACAAAAAGATATAACACTAGCATATACAGTATATGTCGTTTCATTAGCATCTCCACAGGCTTCTTAAAATAAAAGCCCAATGCACTTCAAACACACTGGAATTTGGTACTGACAGCAATCTGCACATGGACTGCAGTCCAAGCACATGATCTACTATGTATGTTGTAAAATAGGAATCTAAATCCAACTGTTGGTCTCAGCTAGAGTAGACATATTATATTACTGTGAAGTTGATAAATAATACTTAAGTGTGACTTCATGTTTGAACAAAAAACTGGATTAAGGCCATAATCTGATTTAAATATTCCCCTTTAAATTTCAGGTTCTCTTACTAAGCCTTACTATATAAAACTGTTTGAGACAGCCACTAGCTACCAGTCAGTCTGCAGTTTTGCAAAAGGGACAGATCAGATTTTGATAAATTCAAGTGTATTCTTAAAATTTCAAAGTACAACAACAAAGCAGAATTTGTAAAAATACTGTATTCAGTCAGTTAACAATAGAAGAGGGCAATGTGTACTAAGGAAGTCTATAACCAAGACAGTATGAGCGCCAATAACATATTTTCGGAAGAAATTCTTACATATAACCCATTCAATATGCAATAATTTCAGAATTAATTTACTCCTCCACCCTGAGATTTTATTGACTTTGAAAACCATGGTTTTATACAGAAAGCTAATCAGATATGCTCACTCCTTTTCAAGTAATCACAACCCAGTGTAACAACTTTTGAGACATCATTATATACAAACAGTGAATAAGCACTATAAGAGATACAGGGGAACTAATCCTACGAAACAGCAGGACACTGCTCTCTGAACATGGCAATATATATATAAATGTATAGATAATGTATTTCAAATGTAACATAGTATCACAATATGTTCATTGATCCAACACAAGCCACTGAACCATACAATGGTTTGTCTGTTTTTCAGACAGAGAGATGTCTGGAAAAATCTGTAGAATGTGATTCTACAGTAGCACAGTAGTAGGAATTTAATTTTTAAAAAATCTTCAAAACACTGGTGTTAGGTAAGATATTGCTTTGCAATACTACACGTGGTGTAGCTCAGTGTATTCCTAATCTGTGTCACTTGCTTACAGGTATTTACACTTGAGCCAAGGCTAGCAGGCTAGCAGAAGCTGCATTTCCTTTAAGGAGGAGAAAGAAAAGGAGGAGGTTCTAGTCCATGTGCTTGGGTGAGATCTAATTTAATTTACACTTGAGCCATTGCATTCTGGGAGCCAGTGCTGGGAGGCTACTTAAGGCTACTCAAGGCTAGCAGAAGCTGCATTTCCTTTAAGGAGGAGAAAGAAAAGGAGGAGGCTGTAGTCCATGTGCTTGGGTGAGATCTAATTTAATTTACACTTGAGCCAAGGCTAGCAGGCTAGCAGAAGCTGCATTTCCTTTAAGGAGGAGAAAGAAAAGGAGGAGGTTCTAGTCCATGTGCTTGGGTGAGATCTAATTTAATTTACACTTGAGCCATTGCATTCTGGGAGCCAGTGCTGGGAGGCTACTTAAGGCTACTCAAGGCTAGCAGAAGCTGCATTTCCTTTAAGGAGGAGAAAGAAAAGGAGGAGGCTGTAGTCCATGTGCTTGGGTGAGATCTAATTTAATTTACACTTGAGCCAAGGCTAGCAGGCTAGCAGAAGCTGCATTTCCTTTAAGGAGGAGAAAGAAAAGGAGGAGGTTCTAGTCCATGTGCTTGGGTGAGATCTAATTTAATTTACACTTGAGCCATTGCATTCTGGGAGCCAGTGCTGGGAGGCTACTTAAGGCTACTCAAGGCTAGCAGAAGCTTCATTTCCTTTAAGGAGGAGGCGCGCGAATTTTGATTTTTTTATCTAGTCAAGGAGGTGTTTAGAGAATAGAAGAGGAGCCGGCCTGAAGCATCAGAGGAAGTGAATCAGAGACTTGCCTTTGGAAGGAGCTTTTAGCCAGGAGCTCTCTACATAACTATAGGCCCCGTGACTTGAACTCAGTGACAGAGCTTGGGAATAAAGGCCAAGTCTAGCAAGGGAAGCCCACAGTCTTGTTTCAGTGCCTCCTTAAGACTTCTCAGTATGGACACTGAAGGCCCTGCTGCAGTCACCTGCAACACCTGTGGGAAGTTTGTCTTCTTGCCTACAGAGGTGGCGAACTACACCTGCCACAAGTGCAAGTTGGTAGTCCTCTTGGAAGAGAAAGTACAGCAGCTAGAGGAGCAGATATCTGCACTCCAGCATCATAGAGAGCAGGAGAATCTCCTGAACAGAACAGGCCAGAATGTCTTGGGTGGGAAACAGACAGAGGAAGTTGTTGGGGTGGAGGAGGTCACTCCACATACAACAGAGGTAGAGGCTTGGAGGGAGGTCACACACAGAAGTAAGGAAACCAGGGAACGTTCTGTGAGCGGCTTGCAGCTACAGAATCGCTTTGAATCTCTCTCTGTTGTCAGAGATGATGAGGAAAAGCAGCAGGGACAGACATCAGGGACAGAGCAGGGGAGCCTGAGAGTATCACGAAAAGGAACAGCCACTGCTAAGCCTCGGAGGAGGCGCGTGGTCGTGGTGGGGGACTCCTTGCTGAGGGGTACGGAAGCAGTGGTTTGTGGGCCTGACAAGATGTCTCGGGAGGTGTGTTGTCTCCCTGGGGCAAAGATCCATCATGTGACGGAGAGGCTGACAAGACTTGTCAAGCCTACTGACCGTTATCCCCTTCTTTTGGTTCATGTGGGAACCAATGATACTGCAAGGCACAGCCTTCAGAATATCAAAAGGGATTATGAGGCTCTGGGAAGGAAGCTGAAAGAGATGGATGCACAGGTTGTCATCTCATCTCTACTCCCGGTAGAAGGGCATGGTCCAGGAAGGGAGAGGAAAATAGCAGAGGTGAATAACTGGCTCCGTAGATGGTGCCGCCAAGAACAGTTTGGATTCTTGGATCATGGGCTGCGGTTCCATGAGGAGGGACTTCTGGCAAGGGATGGACTGCATCTCACGCCAGTTGGCAAAAACGTTTTTGCCAACAGTCTGAAGAATCTGATCAGGAGGGCTTTAAACTGAGTTATGTGGGGGAGGGAGACATTATACTGGAAGACAAAAGGGATGGAGAGAATAGTCCAAGTGGCATAGAGGGAACAAGGCAAACAGTGCAAGGACCCAATAGTAGGAGGCAAAAAAATGTGCAAAAGCAGCAAGTAAAGAGGACACATGGTCTTAAATGTCTCTACACTAATGCACAGAGTATGGGAAATAAGCAGGATGAACTTGAACTCCTAGCACAACAAGGGAAATATGATATAATAGGCATCACTGAAACCTGGTGGGATGAGTCTCATGATTGGAATGTAGAAATAGAGGGATATAACCTTTTTAAGAGAAACAGGCCAAGCAGGAAAGGAGGAGGAATAGCATTATATGTCAGGGATATTTACACCAGTGAAGAGATCCAGGAAGTCAATACTGGAAGCCAGGTGGAGAGCATCTGGATAAAAATTAAAGGAGAGGGAAATAACAGGGATGTTACTGTGGGAGTCTACTACAGACCCCCGACTCAGGCAGAGGAATTGGATGATGCCTTTCTAGAACAGATGACCACACAATCAGGAAGGAGAGATGTAGTAGTGATGGGGGACTTCAACTATCCGGATATTTGCTGGAAGTCAAACTCAGCCAAATCCTCAAAGTCTAGCAAATTCCTCACTTGCCTGGAAGACAATTTCATTGTCCAAAAGGTGGAAGAGGCAACAAGGGGATCAGCCATTTTAGATCTGATCTTAACCAACAGGGAAGACCTAGTTGATGGGGTGCAAGTGGTTGGATCCTTAGGTGGAAGTGACCATGTTCTCCTGGAGTTTGTAATACAGTGGAAGGGAGAAGCTAGGCATAGTCAGACACGCACTCTAGACTTTAGGAGAGCTAATTTCAATAAACTTAGAGAAATACTGGGAGTGATCCCATGGTCAGGAATACTAAAAGAAAAGGGAGTTCAAGACGGATGGGAGTTTCTCAAAAGGGAGATATTGAAGGCACAATTTCAAACAGTTCCAATGAGGAAGAAAAATGGAAGATGTCTCAAGAAGCCAGGATGGATGACTAAGGAACTTTCAAATGAGCTAAGTTTTAAACGGAACATGTATAAGAAATGGAAAAATGGAGAAATCACGAAAGAGGAATTTAAACAAATAGCCAGCACATGTAGGGGTAAAGTCAGAAAAGCTAAAGCGCAGAATGAACTCAGGCTTGCTAGAGAGGTTAAGAACAATAAAAAGGGCTTTTTTTGGATATGTCCGCAGCAAAAGGAAGAAGAAGGAAACAGTAGGGCCACTGCGTGCAGAAGATGGCAAAATGCTAACAGGGGACAGAGAAAAGGCAGAATTACTCAACACCTTCTTTGCTTCAGTCTTCTCAGAAAAGGCAAAAGGTGCTCAACCGAAGGATAATGGAACAGGAGACAGAATAGGGGAATTTCAGCACAGAATAAGTAAAGAGATAGTACAGGAATACCTGGTTAACCTAAATGAATATAAATCTCCAGGACCAGATGAACTACATCCAAGGGTATTAAAAGAACTGGCAAAGGTGATATCGGAGCCATTGGCAATAATCTTTGAGAACTCCTGGAGAACAGGAGAAGTCCCAGCAGACTGGAGGAGGGCAAACGTTGTCCCCATCTTCAAAAAGGGAAAAAAAGAGGATCCCAACAATTATCGTCCAGTTAGTCTGACATCAATTCCAGGAAAGGTGCTAGAGCAGATCATTAAGCAGAGAGTCTGCGAACATTTAGAAGCCAATGCCATAATCACAAAAAGCCAACATGGGTTTCAGAAAAAGAAGTCATGCCAAACGAACCTGATCTCTTTTTTTGATAAAATTACCAGTTTGGTAGATGAAGGGAATGCTGTGGATATAGTATACCTCGATTTCAGTAAGGCCTTTGACAAGGTTCCCCATGACATTCTTGCAAACAAGCTTGCAAAATGTGGGATAGACAAGTTAACTGTTACATGGATTTGTAATTGGTTGAGTGGCCGAACTCAAAGGGTGCTCAACAATGGCTCCTTTTCATCCTGGAGAGAAGTGACCAGTGGGGTCCCACAGGGCTCTGTCCTGGGCCCAGTGCTATTCAACATCTTTATTAACAATTTGGATGACAGAATTGGGGGCATACTTATCAAATTTGCAGATGACACTAAACTGGGAGGAGTAGCTAATACCCCAGAGGATAGGATCAAAATTCAAAATGACCTGAATAGACTAGAAAGCTGGGCCAGTGCTAACAAAATGAAATTCAATACGGAGAAATGTAAGGTTCTGCACTTAGGGCGGAAAAATGAAATGCACAGATATAGGATGGGGGACACCTGGCTGAACGAGACCACATGTGAAAGGGATCTAGGAGTCCAAGTAGACCATAAGCTGAACATGAGTCAACAGTGTGATGCGGCAGCTAAAAAAGCCAATGCAATTTTAGGCTGCATCAATAGAAGTATAGTTTCTAGATCAAGGGAAGTTATAGTGCCACTCTATTCTGCTTTGGTCAGGCCCCACCTGGAATACTGTGTCCAGTTCTGGGCACCACAATTCAAAAAGGATGTGGAGAAACTGGAGCGGGTCCAAAGGAGGGCAACTAAGATGGTGAAGGGTCTGGAAACCATGCCCTATGAAGAACGCCTTAGGGAGCTGGGGATGTTTAGCCTGGAGAAGAGAAGGTTAAGAGGTGATATGATAGCCCTGTTTAAATATTTGAAGGGATGTCATATTGAGGAGGGAGCAAGCTTGTTTTCTGCTGCTGCAGAGACTAGAACGCGGAACAATGGATGCAAACTGCAGGAAAAGAGATTCCACCTCAACATTAGGAGGAACTTCCTGACAGTAAGGGCTGTTCGACAGTGGAACACACTCCCTCGGAGTGTAGTGGAGTCTCCTTCCTTAGGGGTCTTTAAGCAGAGGCTGGATGGCCATCTGTCAGGGATGCTTTGACTTGGAGTTCCTGCATGGCAGGGGGTTGGACTGGATGGCCCTTGTGGTCTCTTCCAACTCTATGATTCTATGATTCTATGATTCTATACTTCATATGTTTTATTATTGAACCAAAAGTTTCCTTTTAGTTTTGATGTTTTGTACCATGAATTCCATAACAAGCCTTAACACATCTTATTCTCCTGTCTGAATCATGCAAATTTTAAACACCTGCATATTTAACATAATCATTCAATGTTTAGGGATGACTTACCTAAAAAATATCAAAGCATTTTGGAAAAACACTGCTAATCCTGGGTAGACATTAGTATCTATGAAATAAAAATACAAAGAATATTAAGTCGTCTTCAGAATATGCTAATACACAAAGGGGTTTTTGACATTTTTCTGAAATAGCTCTAAAATAGTTCTTTTAACAAAAGATATTGGACAGAGTCATTCACTTCCTACCAGAAAACACTAAACCTTTGATTGCAAGAATTATATAGTGAAGTCCCAGTCAACTGTGGGCCTTCATACTGAAGTTGTGTCTTAAGAACTGAACAGTTTCAAAATGCACATAACACTGCTCTGAGACTGAGCAGCTACCAGGCTGCAGAGGGGGACAGACCCAGGAAGGAGGTCTTTGGATTATGCCTAGATACAAGAATTTTTATAAAAAGCCAACACGTTTTTTGCTTAAAAACAATAGTATTAAACAGCTAGAGTTACAGGATACAACTTTAAACAATCTTATTTTTCTAGTTTCTACCCTTCTTGTTTAACCACCCCACTGAATACAGTAGTTCCATTTATTCAGTGCTTCAGACCCCTCCCACCTCACCCCAATGGCTAACTGATGAGAAAACATCTGCCCTTTTCTTTACAGGGTGAGTAGAAGGTGGCAAAAGCTCTTCTGGTAGAATGAAGCCACAACACCCTTTCTACTTAGTGTTTGCACTCCATGACTACATGGCAAGAAAGGAAAAAATGCCTGCAGCTTCCCAAAAAAGGCTTGACCTATGAAAACTGCTGACACACATACACATGGAATAAACACCGAGTAATTAATACACAAACACGCACACACACATATACATGGAACAAACACCAACTAATAAAAAAGTGTTGATTTTTCAAACACCCAGCGAGAGAGTTAGAAATTTCCATAGAAGACAATGCATTTACCCTCTGAGTCACTGAGATTCAGTTCAGTTGGAAGATCAGGCCAACAGAACCTCCCTTGCTGCCTACTAGTATTGGGTAGAACCTGCCTACATAACTTAGAACAGTTCTACACAAATCCTAGCTAAATGGGTTTCTATTAAGAAAAGCTAAAATGTAAAAGTAGTCCCTTGCCATGAATGTTTAGTTGTAACCGACTGTAGGGGGAGGTGCTCATCTCTATTACTAAGCCCAAGAACCAGCGTTATCCGAAGATGACTCCAATAGTCATGTGACCAGCATGACTGCACAGAATGCTGTTATATTCCCACTGAAGTGTTACCTATTTATCTACTTGCATTTGCTGCTTTCAAACTGCTAGGTTGGCAGAAGCTGGAACTAGTGATAGGAGCTCACACCGTCATGCAGCACTCATGCCTCACACTGCCAACCTTCCGCTCTTCCAACTGTCAGAATTGACGTCTCAACCACTAAGCCACCACATCCTTTCTATTAAGTACAAGAATAATATTTACTTGTATTCAGCCTCTGTTCACACCCACTAAATGTATTATGGATACCCTTCCTTTAATGAAATCTGCAGGCAAAAATCTCCCTCATAAATCCTCTAAAGGCTGAAAAATCTGTTAAAAATCTGCTCCAAATTCCTACTTTTTATCTATTTTGATTTTGTTACGGAGTAAAGCAGAGCCTTTTCAGTGCAGCCATCTCACACATAAAATAATACCCTCCCCATAAAACACTTGCCAACTCACTGCATCATTTGCCTTTTGACTTTTTTAAAAAATTACTTTTCAAATATTCTAAAAGTGGCAGCTGCTGGTGTTATTTAGGTCACATTACCATTTGCTTTTTCTTATTTTGATACTCCAACTATTTTTATACATTGTGCTATATTGTGTTAAATATAAAACTATTTTATACATTGTGTGCATCTGTGTTTTTATTTTGTATATTGCCTCGAGCTCTTTGCAACAGAAAAGCAATCAAGAAATGCTGTTAATCGTTAACCGACAACATTTTCCACAGTACTTGTTAAATAATTCCGATGATATGGGCATGACACAGTGGACATGCAGCTTTTATAAGTACTACTGTTTTCAAGAAGGAATACTGTTTCAAGAAAATGTACTTCTGGAAATATGTTCACCTTATATTAATTCCTAGCTCTTGTTCATATCCTCCTTCCCTCTTTCTTCTTCTTTTTATTTTTTCCTATTTTTTATAATAATTCTTTTAAAATCCAATAAAAAATAAAAATAAATTAATTAATAACATGTTTAATTTAATCTCCTTTTAAAAAGGATGTTAAGGATGTATTTCTTCCCCCTTGGTTAAAAAAGTATCAAGAATGACTCTTACTTTGGGTAACATATGCTCCAAAAAGGATCCACATGGAAGCAATAAGTGAGCCAAACATCAACATGAAGCCAATGAAGAGCCAGACACGCGCACCTGTAAGAACATGTGAAGCTAAGTATTGGGGTAATATTTGCTGTAAATTATAAGAGGATGCTACTTTGAAGAAGCACCACTGCTTATCCCATCCAGGAAAATCAGAACAAGACTTGCATTCATCATCTCAACACTGCAAAGATGACACAAAAGAACATGTACAAAAAGCATTATCCTCAGAAATCAATGGTTATCTGGTAAAAATCATACTCTTATTTTGTCAAGCTTATGATGCTTTGAGTCTGAACAATCACTTGATAACACTAACAATACCAGTAAAATGCAAGATAACAAAGGAGAGTTAGATTTTAATGAGGGAGGCCTGGGTGCCTAGCCTCTGGCTATGAAGTTTCCGTCATTAACTTTGGAAACCCAATTACCTCTCAAAAGCAATCTATTTCACAGGTTTACTTGAAATAGAAAATGGAAGTTATCTCGTGTATAGTGTCCTTGACTTCTACAGAAGATGGTGATATAAAAGTGCAGTAATTTACAAAGGTTTCCGGAATTCATCAAAGGCATTTTTATTCTGTCATTTGTTAAATCTAAATCTTAATTTTCTAGCCAGTACTAGAAATTACTACTAACAATATGTTATGAGCTGCTCCAACTATGAAAAAATGCAGACACTATCAACCTCTACAAATTGCAGCTGCACATCTTACTTTGTAGTACTATACAGCTGGCCCTCCACATCTGCAGTTTGTTCTCTCTAGGAATCTCTAGGTCTTCCAGTATGACTCTGTCAGAAATTGACCACAGAATCACACTGGAGGACCTATGTATAACACTATTCTAGGCATTTGTAGGCCATCCAGAGTTCTGCTGGAGGGCCTAGAAATTCCTAGAGAGGTGTGCTTTCAGGTTAAAAAAATGTTTGTTTGGTTTTTTGCATTTTTTTCTTACTTTCACAAGGGTCCTGCAGCTCTAACCCAGCATATGTAGAGGGTCCACTGTATTTAAATAGGGCATGTCTCAGGATCCACTTTTAGAGCAAATTATGAAAACAGTATGCAAGTGTAAGTCTAGCTAGATAAACAGATGTATTCTTACCTGTTCTTCCTAGACATCCATCACCATAGCTGTCTCCTCTCACCTGAGCATTTGATACAGCATTTATCCTAAAACACAAAAAGAAACATTTTAATTTAACTAATTAATGTTAACAGCAATCTTAAAAAAAATCAAAACCTTCACTATTCTGGGTGCACAAGATAGCCCCTCTCCATTTAGTAAATAATTTCAGTGTTAGCATTCTTCTCTTTGAATTTATCCTACAATAAAATATGTATCTGGTATCTGTCAACAGGAGTACTGGATTCACTGGATTCTCTACTACACAAATGTATATAGTAATTTCTGTATAGTTTAACATCTATAACTCTTAAATCTATTTTCCAATATTGACAGTGATAGTGATCAGTCTACTGCAACACAAAATCAAAAGGAAGAAGAAAGGATCGTTCCTAGACAGCTGGCATAAGGTACTCACTAAGTGTAAAAAACAGTAAGAGGTGTAGATCAGGAATTGGTCTCTGAAGATAATGGAGACAGATACCCAGGAAAAGCAGCTCATGCCCCCAAACAGAGAACACAGCAAACGGTAAAGTCATCAAGAGTTTTTAAGAAATAAATATAAAAGGGAAAACAAAGTGGACAGTGGGAGAAGGGTTCCTTTGTAGCTTCTTTTTATCATTTGAGACAATTTACATTCAACTTATCTGAGATATGGAATTCATTTTATATATACTTACATGAAGAAAGCCAGTGTGGAAAACACTCCACAAGTATGGAATGCATGGTTCATATCATCTGGCTTTGGATAAACTACAGCTGCATCGATCATTATCCACCAACCTGTAAAAAACTGCATTACATGTGATGATTAAATTAAGTTAGAAAGATCACCTATGCAGTTTCCTTTTTAATCTTCCACCCAAAGTTCATAATCAGATGGGTTCCAGACATCCAGTCCCATAAAAAAAGCAAAAAGAAAGCAAATGTAAGTTCATTTTGAAGCTAAAGAATTCTCTCCTTCACAGTAGTTTTTAGATACCTCCTAAAGTAGGGATGGGAAACATGCAGCACATGTGCTACATGTAACACCCTGCCCTTATGAATTCTGGCAACACCTCATGGGTTCCCTGCCCCCACATCCTACTAGCTGTTATGAAAAAAACTAGGGGAACTGCTTCAAGAACAGATTTGAAACTGGAAAAATATTCCTACCTACAAATTAGTACTTCCAGAAGATGCTCCATGGAAACAATATGTTTTCAGACTAAATCACTGAAGCCACCCAACACAAATGGACTCAAAATGGAGACCAAAGCAATGTAGGTAAAGCAGACACCATTTAACTAGTAAATGTCACTTGGAAAAGATGATATCCCATTCCTCTAATTAAGAGAGATCATACTTCAGTATTGGCTTCAAGATGCATAACACTGTATGGTTGGTTTCATGGTTGTATCTACATATATGAAAATGGGGGCCAATTGCACTGTCCTGGGGACAGAGTTTAGAATAGGGTGTTAATCACTCCCAAACTGTCTCTTATCGCAAATAGTCTGGAAAGCCATGGCATCAAACCCCCCCCCCCCCCCGGTTAAAAATACTGCTGATTAATGCCAGGCCAGTGAATGATAAGACAGCTGCCATTAAGGACTTGCTACAGAGACCTGGTTGGATAAAGTCAAGCAGGGAGTCAATCTCTCCCAGCTTTGCCCATCGGGATTTTCTGTGCAGCAGCAAGACCGGTGGGGGGGGGGGGGGTGGCAGGTGGCAGGAGAGAGGTGGAGTGGCAGTGGTCTACTAGGATAATATCCCCCGGCCATGTATCCTATCCCTCAGTCTGCAGGGTCTGAGTGTATTTATTTAAAGGCGAACAGCCAGGAGAGATTAGGTACTCTGTTAGTGTTCTGCCCACCCCACTGCTGAACAGTTTTCCTTCCTGAACTAGCTGGGGTGGTCTCAGGGGCTGGCGTTGGAGTCTCCACGGCTTATAATGCTGGGGGATTTCAACATCCATGCTGAGGCTACCTTGTGGGGAGAGGCTCAGACCACTATGACAACCATGGGTCTTTCATTCCCCCTGATGGTGATCTGGGAATGGAGGAGCTTTCATGGACAGATCACTTCCTGATCAGGCTTAGACTTGTTGGAACTCAGAGCCTCCACAGGGGTGGGGAACCCATTAAGATGGCCCATCCCAGGAGGCTTATAGATCCAGATGAATTCCTGATGACTCCTGGGGAGTTTCCTCCTGCCTTGGCAGGTGATCCTGTTGAAGTCCCCTGGTTAGCTCTGAAATGCAGAAATGACCAGGGCAGTAGACAAGATCACTCCTGAGTGTCCCGTCTCATGGAGTGGAGCTAACCTAGCCCCTTGGTTCTCTAAGGAACTGGCAGCAAAGATGTGAACAAAATGGAGAGTAGAGCAATAGTGGCAGAAAGTTCAGAGTGAATCTGACCAAAAACAAGCTAAAATCTACCTGAAGGCATATAGTGGAGCAATAAAGGGAACAAAAAGGGTTTTTTTGGCTACAACTATTGCAGCTGCACAGAACCGTTCAGCTGTGTTGTTGAGAGTGGTCAGACACCTGCTGTGACTTGGTCCAGAGGAGAATGTAAGAACTCAGTCTCTCTCCAGCCTCACATCTTTTGGTCGCCAGTCACCTGCTTCTATCTTCAAGGCAGCTGTTTCGATGCTTCAGTCTGTTTTGCTTCAGTCTCACGTCTCATTCATTTGCTCCTTCTGATGTGTATGAGACTCACGGCTGGCAAGAAGCAGAGGATGTGAGAGATGAACAAATAGGAGTGGCACAGCTGCTTCCTTGAAGGTGGAGGCAGGTGGCTGGCGGCAAAAAGTTCCTGGCTTTTGAGGTTTTTGGACTTTGGGGTGCTCAACCTGCACTGTGCTATCTGAATCCATAATGTGTTGGTCTATGACCATAATAAAGATGGACTAGAACTAGAACTGAATCTGTAATGATGGCATCTATCACTTGAGGAAAAAAGAGAAAATTAGGAATACAGCTACCACTAATGCATAATTTAGACAGTGTACTTGGAATAATGCCAAAATAACCATCACTGCAAATATGCTGATCTAACAAACCTATGCTTTCATTACTCTGCTGTACTGCTTCCAGTTCTCCCAAGAGGAAACCTAACAACACCCCATTTTGTAGTTAATAACATCCTGTCATGGCCAGGCAAGAGATGGAGTCGGAGGAGGAGGAGGAGGACATGGCTCCTCAGGAGCAACAGGAGTTGGAGGCTAGACCAAGTCCCAGTTCTGCCATGCCAGACCTGACATTTCAGCCCCAGGAGTGGGAGCCCAGCCAGGCTCTAGCACAGTGGAGCTCCCTTCAGAGACTAAGCAGCTGAGTGTGGTTTCAAAGGAAGAATCCAGTTTGGAGGTTCCCTCCTTTAAGGAAAGGAGGGCTGAGAGTGCTTGTGTGTGTCGGTCCCGCAGGCTTGCAGAAAAGCAAGCTGTTAATAAAGCACAGCTGCCAAAAGGGAGGTGTCTCCTACTTAAGCACCTGTGGGACACCATCCCTTTGCCAGAACTTATTGAAAGTCTCTTGGTGTGACTGTTTGCTGGCTTTGTGTCTCTGGTACTCTGGTTTGCCTTGATCTTGGAACGACTTGGACTTCTGCTGCTTTCTCCTTGCCCTGACCTCGGACCGGATTGACTTCTGTAACCTCTCCAACCCTGACCTCGGCTCTGGCTTTTGGACTATTCTTAGGATCAACATTTAGGTTTGTGGAACTGCCTTATCAGCTTTGGTTGGTGTGTGCTGGCCGCAGTCCGGGACATATTCACAGAGTATGTTCTGATATGATAAGGACTTTAATACAGATATTATTTGTTTGACCAATCTATAAGTGTGGTGATTCTTCTCAAATGAAAACGTGCACACACAAAAAGTGCAGTGGTGAGCATATTTTCCTCCAAAAAATCTGATAGGGATTTTTATCCGTGATAGGTTTGCCTCAGGGTCAAATAATTCAGAAACAACATGAAGGCAGACAATAAAAAAGTGTATAGGGCACAATGTCCTAAGAATTCACTCTTATGCATGCCTACCTGGTCCTCAACCAGACAACAGGATTTAACCTTTAAGAAAACTTGCACACTACTGCATTGTAATATACAAATGTTTCCCAAAGCTTCAACATAAAGAGTGCCTTTAAATATGATTTTTTTTTACCATCAGCAAGTGGGAAGGGTCTGGCAAATAAAAATGTATCAGACTTTCACCTAGCACACACAACTTGAAAAGCTGGCTCTTACAGCACAATCATAATGCCTATGAAAGATTACAGATAAAATACTTATGGCCAGGTCTGCCAACCTTTTAGTCACCAGAAATGATGCCATTAAAGATAACCAAACTCATTAAAAATACTATAACCTCTTACAAAAATGAGGTAACTGCTAGACATTACAAGAAGTTAACATTAGAAGCACAGATGAAACATGTTTATTGTAATTTGTCTCAAGACTTACCAGGATTCCAGCTACCACTGAAGCAACAGTATTTCTTCTTTCACTCCAATCTATACACTCACATTCTGGCCATCGGAAATTGTCTAGGAAGCCTGCCATTTTCTAAGTTCAATCTGGCTTCTTTACTTGTATATTTACATTAGATTTTCATAAGCTTCCAAGATCTAAATAAAAGAGGGTCAAAAGATAAGAGGGCAGTATTAAAGTAATCAGACAAGAACCCATATACCAATACATCCTCCATACCAATGGATTTTTTATTCATGGATTCAAGCATTCATGGCTTGAAAATATTTTTAAAATATAAATTACAAAAAGCCTTGATTTTGCCATTTTATATAAAGGATACCAATTTACTATCCATTGTATTTAATGGGATTTTAACATCAAGAGATGTCCATATCCACGGAGGGTCGTGGAACCAAACTCCAGTGGATACCAAGGGCCAACTGTACAGATATAGAATTATCTACAGGTGTGCATGCCTATTCAGGCTGCTGCTTTACCCTCTGTATATAACTGTATATCTCTTCTGAACTAGTCTCTAGAGCAAGACAACTCCTTTGTATTGGAGCTTCCCCAAAAGATGTTTTGTTCAGGAACAATGTATGCCTGCAATTACAGTCAACACATATTTCCTTGGAGTCTACTGTCCCATGCTGGGAGACAGGTTAGACATAGCATAAGGCTAAGAAGTAATGAAAAACTGATTACAGTATTACTTTCCTGATATGTAAGCAAATGTGCACACACAGGGTTTCCTAGCCCCATTTTCTGTGCTTTCCCCATCAGTAGGGGGAGGGAAGGCACAGAGAATGAGAAATGACAGAATGGACTAGGAAACCCTATGTGTGTACATTTGCTTGTGTATCAGGAGATCAATATTCACTCATCTATTCACTTGAAAAATACCACTGTAGAAGGGATGATCATGCATGAGGCAATGACTCTAAAATCACACTATTCACAGAAATAGATCACACATTTGAAAAGGGGTTATACCAGTAGCTGTTTTAGATGCCAGTCCACTCATACCTTGCATTCATGCAAAATGACCAGAGTATGCATGTCAGATTTTTCAAGGAGAGATTGAGGATGCTCTAGGTACCAAATAGCCTATTGTGAAAGACATAGTCATAGTAGAATATCTACCCAGACACTTCCTGATCTACAAGTGCAAAATATAAAACTGAGGGGAAAAGTTACACAGCTGTTCACTTTGTGATGTGGTGAAACACATACACAGAGTCACACCTTTTTCATTTATCCTTTATGCTACACTTACTGTGAGGAACAAAATATACTCCATCCATCATCATGGACTAAAGCAGCATTAAAATTGTCAATGAAGAAAGAATGTTAAAGGAAAATTGCATTATATTAAAGGATATCTACTACTGGTATCAGAGCTAGCATCGTCTAGTAGTTTGAATGTTGGACTACAATGCTGGAGACCAGGGTTCAATTCTCTCCTCAGCTATGGAAACCCACTAGGTGAAATTGGGCAACTCACACTCTCTCAGCCTCAGAAGAAGGCAAACGCAAATTCTTTCTGAACAATTCTTGCCAAGAAATCCCCATGATATAGTTGCCTCAAGATCACTGTTAATTCAGAAATGACTTGAAGGCACACAACAACAATATCATTACAAAGAAATAATTAGACAATGTCACCATATTCATATGGAAGTGTTGCACTGATTTCCTTCTACAATGATTTCCTTCTACACTTTCCAGCCATGTTGTGAATAGTGAGACACACTATTGTAGGACATTACAGGGCATCCAGTATACATCTCAGGAAGTAGGCTCAAATCTATGAAAGCTCATGCTCCCAACTTCTCTTTCAGTGAGTCTCAAAGCTGCTCCAAGATCCCTTTTTTGTTATTGTGTGACGTCATTTCTGACTTATGGTGGCCTTAAGGTAAATGGACTTTTCTTGGCAAGATTTGTTCAGAGGAGGTTTGCCATCCAACCTCTGAGACCAAGAGCATGTGACTTGCCCAAGGCCAACCAAACAGGTTTCACGGCCAACCTGGAGAATCAAACTTTTGTCTCCAGAATAGCAGTCCAGCACTCAAACTACTACACCAAGCTGGCATACAAGATCCCTTTGCATACTGGTTTTCCAGACGAACACTGCGATGGTGTCTTTGAATACAAAGCTCCAGTCACTCTCGCTGAGCTTGGTCCCACAAGTGGAACCGGTTTCCAGAGATGGAAAGATAATTTAAAAGGGGTGCAGTCGACTCCTGTGCACAGAAACAGACAGAAGGGTGTGGAAAGGCGTCCGTGGGTGAGCATTCCCCAACTATTCTCAGGAAAAGTTTTAATCTCCCTCACACCTGCACTCACACAGAAAAGTGAAGGAATGCCAGGAACCATCCATCCGTCCATTGGGGCAGGAAACCCCCCTTCCTGGCTTGGAAATCGAAACTAAAAGAAGTGCTAAAAACACTTTTGTCACAAAATTAGATGCTTGTTTGTGCTTTGTTGTGTGCCTTCAAGTCATTTCCAGCATATGGCAACTCTAAGGTGAAACTATCACAGGGCTTTCTTGGCAAGATTTGTTCAGAAGGGGCCTGCCACGGCCATCCTCTGAGGCTGAGAGAGTGTGACTTGCCCAAGGTCACCTGGTGGGTATACATGGCTGAGCAGGGATTCAAACCCTGGTCTCCAGAGTCATAGTCCAACACTCAAACATACTGTACTACATCACGCTGGCTTTCGTACTTAGGGAATAGATATAACGAACTTTTCAGCCCCTTATTTTGAGATAAAAATTCTCTGGACAGAGGATAGAGAGGAGTGAGTTTCACCCTCTTTTCTTGAGGGGGTGGAAAAGAGAAGAGGGGGAAATGGTTCCCTCGGAAGGAGAGCAGCCTCGGTCTGCTCAATGCTAGGGAATCCTGGGAACTGTCGTTTGGTGAGACATTTAGCCTTCTCTGACAGAGAGCTCTGGTACCACAAGAAGACACAATTCCCAGGTTTCACTAGCACTGAGTCAGGGCAGTTAAAGGGGTCCCAAACTGGATTATCTCTGCAGTGTGTTTTGGACCCTCTGTTTCGGTATAAGGAGGAAAGAGGACAGAGCCTAGTGGCACCTTCAAAACTGGTTTATTGTGGCCTGAGCTTCCATTGAGTCAGAGCCACTTCTTCAGAGGACTTGAGGGACAGGCACTGCTTGGCACCCTGACCTTTGGCCTCAGAACCGCCTGGAAAATTAGCCAGCATTTATTCAATGGAGAGAGAGAAGGAGTGTGTGAGAATATGGAAAATGTATATAAATATTTAGAGAGGGAGGGAGAAAGTCACACATTTGTGTTTGTAAAGATATACAGATATCTATCCATAAACAGGAATGGAAAGATATGGACCGTGAGAGAATACGGTATATATATGTGTGTGTGTGTGTGTGTGTAAAGTGTCACACACTTGTGCTTGTAAAGATGTAAAAATATCCATAAATAGAAACAGAGAGATATGGAATGTGTGATGAGATAGAAAATAAATATATATAAAAGCGTCACATTTGTGCGTGTAAAGATATACATAAACAGGAATGGAGAAATATGGAATGTGTGAGAATATATATAATATATATAAGTGTCACATTTGTGTTTGTAAAGTTATCCATAAACAAGAATGGAGAACTATGTAATGTTTGAGAATATGGAATATATATACACACACATATAAAAGTGTCACATTTGTGTTTGTAAAGATGTCCATAAATATGAATGGAGAACTAAGTAATGTGCGAGAAGATGGAAAATTAATACTGTTTATATAAAAGTGTCACATTTCTGCTTAAAGATATCTGTAAACAGGAATGGAGAAATATGTAATGAATGAGAGAACATGAAAAATAAATGTTTTAAAACTGTCACACGTCTGTGTTTGTGAAGATGTACAGAAGTAGGAATGGAGAGATACGGAATGTGTGAGAAGATGGAAAATAAAAACAATAATAATATAAAAGCGTGACACCTTTGTGTTTGTAGAGATAGACATAAACAGGAAGAGAGAGAGATGGGAAGTGTGAAAATATGGAAAATGATAATAATAATTTTAAAGTGTCACACTTGTGTGTTTGCAAAGCTATCCAGAAATAGGAAGGGAAGGAGATCTGGGACGTGTGAAAACATAGAAAACAACACAAATTATAAAAAGCCAGCGTGGTGTATTACTATTATTATGTTTTATTTATAAAGCGCTGTCAGTTTGGTTTGTGGCGGTTGGGCTCTGGAGAGCAGGGTTCGAATCCCGCTTTGGGGGGGGGGTGACCTTGGGCAAGAGTCACACTCTCTCAGCCTCAGAGAGGGTGGCAGTGTAGGGCAAGCCCCCTCTGAGGAAATCCGGGAAGAGGCGGCGGCCCACTCCCAGTGGCTGCCTCCCCTGCTGCCCTCCAGCCCCGCCGCCTCCATCAGGGACAAGGAAGGCAGAATACAGAAAGAGGGCGGCGGCGGCGCTGCTGGGAATTATATTTAATAATAATAATAATAACAATAATAATAATAGTTCCCCCCGCGCGCCCCTCTCACCTGGAAGCAGCGCCGCCTCCACGCTCCATCCAACGCTGCCCCCACCTCCTTGGCTAGATCTCTGCTGCTCTCTCTCTGCAGCCACAGGGAAGGAAGAGGCAGGCAGCAGCAGGGGAGCTTCTCTCTCGACCAATCAACTCCCGGCGTGGCCTTGCGTCACAATCGAAGCGAACACACAGAGCGCGAGCTGATTGGGCAGCAGCGCCGGCACAGATAGAGAGAGAGAGAGAGAGAGAGAGAGAGAGAGAGAGATGGATGCCTCGGGAAGGTGTGGCCTCCGTGGCTCCGCCCACCTGCGGGCCAGCGCCGAAACGTCAATCATGATGATTGACAAGCTGGCGCGGGCATTGGCGGTTGGGCGCGAGGCCTCAGTCCCTCTCAGTTGAATTTTTTTTTTTGCCAAGCACGTGATATTGGGATATCTAGTAGCCACGCCCCTATATACAATCTATCTGTCAATGTGTGTGTATGTACTGTATATATATATACATATAAATATGTTTATATATATAAACACACACATATATATATATATATATACATATATATATAAACATATATAAATAACATAAATGTTATATATCTAAAACATACATATTATACAATATATATATCAATAACATATCAATATGTTTTTCTATATATTTATAACACACACATATATAATACATATATATATATAATATATAAAATAACTAATAACATATATTATATAAATAATATCTACACTGGAGGGATAAGCTGGTTTGGCAGAGCTTTAACTCTTTTTCTGGCTCCAGTGTAGATGCAGCCTTACTTTCCCATTTTGTTTTCTTCTGCACTACTTTAAACTTGATATCTGTCGGTCGTTTAATACGCAATCCTATACATATCCCCTCAAAAATTGGTCCCATCCGTTATAGCGGCACTTACGCCACGTCTTGCAGTCCATGGCATGCATAGGAGGCCTGATGTTGTGTGCCCTTCAACTCCCAGGAATCAGGGCTTTACTGTTCAATATTATTGCATTAGCCACGCTGTTATCCAAACTACACACTGCTGTAAAAGGTGGTTTCTTCACTCACTGCTGTTAAAAGATGTGCTATAGTGCACTTGCTTAACTAGCTAAAAGATGTGGTTCTAGTAAGCTTTCCCATTACGGGAACAGTAACTCTTTGAACCTAAATTTCTGGAGAATAGTGATGTTTTGCTTCCTTTGAGTGTCATGGTTCTTAGGTAACAATTTGAGGATTCCTCTAACAAGCAGACATAGAATGTGACATAATGCCTTCACACATCATTTGAGTTAATGGTTTCTGAAATACATATTTACAACTCCCTCTTACGGTTGTTTAGAAACAAATTCCACTTTACTCAGTCGGGGTGGTTGCCAGGTTATTTTTTTTTTCCCCTAGCATTGCAGCCTAAAATGATTTTGTTCGATTTGGAAGTTGTGTGTGCTTACAATCATTTTACAGCAATGAGAAGCAAAGCTAACCTATCTTTGAGAAAAGGGCTGCC
Source organism: Urosaurus nigricauda (assembly GCA_034509955.1). Taxonomy (NCBI): domain Eukaryota; kingdom Metazoa; phylum Chordata; class Lepidosauria; order Squamata; family Phrynosomatidae; genus Urosaurus; species Urosaurus nigricauda. The sequence continues at coordinate 70,705,246 of JAOEGL010000003.1, forward strand.
ACTAAATTAGCTCTAAAAGATATTGAAATCAGTACAGAAACCTCAAAGTCTAGAGGTTAAAATTCTTTGAGCTAGGTTTGTCTCAGCCCACAGGAACACTGGAATAATATATGACAACATAGCTGCAGCAGGTAGCAAATTCTAATGGAGTCTGTAAAGAACTAGCCATCTAATGGAGTCTGTAAAGAACTAGGTCCCAAACACACTGCAGCAATAATCCAGTTTGAGACCGCTTTAACTGCCCTGGCTCAGGGCTAGGGAATCCTGGGAATTATAGTTTATTTTGGCACCAGAGCTCTCTCTGACAGAGGGCTAAATGTCTCACAAAACTACAGTTCCCAGAATTCTCTAGCACTGAGCCAGGGCAGTTAAAGTGATCTCAAACTGGATTATTTCTGCAGTCTGTTTTGGACCTTCTTCTATGGTAGCATAATGAGGAAGGAAAGAAGGAAGGGGGGGAGAAATAAAAGAAAAAGCACCTTTAAGACTAACTGTTGTTTTTTTCCAGTGAGCTTTCACGGATATAAACCCATATCCATGAAAGCTCACACAAAAAGTGCTATCACATTCCTGGCCCCCTTCTTCCTAATGGAGTTGTAATTTTTTGCCCTAAATCAAATTGCTAGTCTCAACAACAGCAGACCTACACAATCAATAAATTTACCAAAGTACTGACATACCATTCAGCAATTGATTCTAGAGAGAACTAACAACTCAATTCAGAACGTTTCTCCCATATTCGTCTTTTTAGTGTCCCTCAGAAATTCCTACCACTTTAAAACTTTTGCTCTAGGAACAAACACTTGTCTGTTTCAGCTAATTTTTAAAACTGTCCAAATGTGTAGGTGACTAAATTTCTAATCAAAATATTAATTCACATAACTGACAAATGAAGGAGTAGCAACAAAACCAAAGCATGCTGATAGAAGTGTGTTTATTTAATCCTATTCTTCCACAGCAAATATCACTTACTATGTGTTTGAACGAAAGATTGTTCCAACAGAAGAAAAAAAAATCTTAAGGTCTTTTGAAAGGACCTGTCTTTCACAGAGAAATTAAATTATTATCTGCTTAATTCTACTTAAGAATAAGAGTAATCCAGTTTAAAAAACTGGTTTTAATATCAGATGGTCTACCACTTTTGTTTTCTGTTTTCTCTGTGTCATTTCCACTGTTTTTTTCCACCTGGATTTTGTGAAGCTCCTGTACACGTGCAATTTCTTTGTTTGCATTAAAGTGCACCATTTGTCTGCTGAGAATGGGAACAACTAAGTTGAAATCATTAATTCGTTTGTTTAATGCCTTGACATCTTCTATAAAATGTTCACAAATTTCCTTCCATTGTTTTGCTTTCTGTGGTGTCATTGGATCTCCCAGTTTCTTCCTAGAAATAACCATATCTTTTCTTAGCTTTTCAATCGTTTCCCGTATTTCTTTCTGCATGAGAATCCATTCTGGTTGGTAACCATTGTCTATCAGGATCCGGTTCAGGTTGTGAGTCATAGGATCAATATGTGGACAATATGAAAATTTTCTCAAAGGCTTTCCTTTACCACTAAGATTATCAAAATCTCCTTTTGCCATGGATTCCTGAATAAGGTCTTCAACCAGTCGTTCAATTGCTTGGGTGATCTTTGCTTTCTTACTTTGCCGTACATCTTTAGCTAACATAGCTTCACTCATAGCAAGTTCACTCTCCATAATCTGCTTTCGATATTCCATGACCTGTTCAGAAGCCCGATCAACTCTAAACTGCATGTACTGTTTTTGTCTTTGACTTGGAGTACCATAACCAATACCTTCAAAACTTAAATAGTGTCTGTGTTGTGGTGCTTTAGATTTGAATCTGTCTTCCTCATCCTCCTCTGCCTTTTCTCTTGATTTCATTTTCTCAGCTATATCATTCAGCACAGTTGTATATGCTTCTTGAATTTGCACAAAAGTTGCAGAATCAGCTGTAGCTGATCCGCTGTCTGGGTGATACTGTTTAGCAAGATCTCGGTATAAATTTCTAACATCATCCAGTGAACAACCTTCCTGGAGTTTAAGAAGCCTGTAAGATTCTTTGATGTTCTTACGCCTGTGATCTGACAGCAGTCGGTAGCCATAATCAAAGCAACGTGGAGCTGGATTCTGTTTCTTTGGAACCAGCACTGAACATATCCAGACACGACATTGTATTTTTCTCATCAGCACCACAGAAAGCCACTTCATAGCTCTTCAGTGTAGCTACAATTATAAACCTGAACAAGTTCAAATGGAATTTAAGTAAATTAGATATACCTTTTAAATGATCTATTGCCATTCTTGGGTTCTTTTCTGTGAGTTAGTTTAGATAATTAACAAATGTCATGTGTTAATTCTCACGCACAGTTAATCCAGAGGCTACGCAGTTACAAAATATACTTTATAAATGGAAAGGGCAATAACTTTGTCCACTTTTGTCCTATCGTAGACCTTAACTGACCACATTTTTCTCCATCCCCTGTTTCAGGTGTAAATCTCACCTAGCAGTGGGGTGGAGACATCCCTGCTTTATAAACATGTTTGCCAGATTCTGCTTTCACAAATATCAATGAAATGGGAGCTTTTTTGAAGGTTAGTATTACAAGAATAACACCATCTGTTAACACAAGTTCCAATAGAAATGGAGGGAAAACATGCAATTTGATATAAGTACCTGAAAGATTTTCTTGCTTGGAGGTGAGGATACTCTTTGTAAAGTTTTTCTCAATGGCTTTGTGTTTGTGCTGGTCTACTCTACCTACTCTGCATTTCATATTTTCAGATTTGGAAAGAGACTTTCCTCTTAACAGTGAGTTTCCAAATTGTTTCCAAATTTGTAAGGGAGCCGCTGACCTTCATGCTGCCACCAAAAATGATTAAAAGTCAAATGATTGATTGAATATGTGTCCAATAAGATTAACTAATGAAAGTAACTCTAAATAGCTTAAGCCCAATTTTGAAATTGTATCAAGAATCTTGCAATCGGAGTCAATAATTAATTTAGAAAAGAAATGATGGAATATTCTTAATTATAACATGAGAAGACCGACAGCATTTTACCTTCAATTCTTCTATAAGAAACATGGCCATTCTGCATGTCTTGACAATTGTGAAACTTTCCGTCAGCTTCTTTTACACTATGGGGGAAAAAGAAATATCAATGATTATTAGCAAAGAAGCTACAGTTAAATGACATACATAAAACTGGTAACTCCCACTACAAAGGTAAAGGCAGCTGCCAAGATTAGACAGGATCTGGGGCCTCTCATGGCTGCATCTAGACTGGAGAAATAACCCAGTTTGGTACCGCTTTAACTCTTTGTCTGGCTCTTTGCTATGGAATTCTGGGAGTTGGAGTTTGTTGTGGGCCCTTTGGGCCCACAACAAACTCCAACTCCCAGAATTCCATAGCAAAGAGCCAGACAAAGAGTTAAAGCGGTACCAAACCGGGTTATTTCTCCAGTGTGGATGCAGTGCTTTGTCCTTTAGCAAGAAAGCGACTGACCTTCCTTAACAGCACCAGAAAAAGCTGTCATCATCATCAGAGAAGCCCCGCCTCCAAGCTCAGCGCCGCTAGGGATGCTGGGAGATGTAGTCCTGGCGCCCCCCAAGGCTGCCATGGAAACCGTTGCCATGGGAGACAGGCCCATAGCAGCAGGATTCAGGCCCAATGGTTTTTCATCCTCACTCAGCCACACAGTTCTTCTTCATGTTGTTGCTCTTCTTGCTTTCCCAGCTTGTGGGTTAAACAAATGTGAGGGCTGCTGGTGTGTGTTAGACTGAGGCATCTATTTATATGTGTGTGACACAGACAAGGAGATACTTTATTTTATTTAATTTTATTTCAAGGATTTTATATATCCCACCTCTCTCCCACAATGGGGTTCAAGGCGGGTTACATCATCATCATCATCATCATCATCATTTTATATACCACCTTTCTCCCAACATCAAATAATAATAATAATAATAATAAAATTTATATATATCTATATAAATATATATATTTATATATATATTTATATAAAATTTATATATATATATATATATATCGCCTCTTCTTCTTTTTTTGAATATATAATTTTTATATATAAAAAAATAAAATATATTTAACACGTTTATATGTGCTTGCATCTTGTATTACATCCAAGATTATGTACAGTATAAATATTACTATTCCTCAAAATCAACTGCCCCTAGTATTCTAACAATAAGTACACTTGCTTCTTTAAGTATATACCATTGTGTCTTGTAACCCTGGTGGCGCAGTGGTTAAATACCTGTACTGCAGCTACCCAAAACCATACGGTTGCGAGTTCAAGACCAGCAAAAGGGCTTAATCTTGACTCAGGCGTGGTCGCTAAAATGAGAACCCAGATTGTTGGGGGCAAGTAGTTTACAGTTGTAAACCACTTAGACACTCCTTAGGCGGTATAAGCGGTATATAAATGAAGCTGTTTTTGTATTCCTCTATAGCCTAAAAACAAATATTATCTATTTTACTGGTTAAATGCATCTTAATATTTTTGATACCCTTATTATCCTATTTTTAACTTCTATGTTTTCTTTCCCATCTTTCTATCTTTTTTTGCAATAATTTGATACCAGCGTCCATTCCTCTTCCGTTTTCTTCACCCTGCCTCTTCAATAAGAAGCAGCTAACAGCAAATTTAAAAACAATACAATTCAAAAACAGTACAACATTAAATGTATAAATATTTTTTTAAAAAAAACCTAACAATTTTAAAAGTTAAAACAGTTATGGATTAAAATGTTAAAATGTTAACATTTAAAAACATGCAACATTTAAATATCAGCCTTTATCAGATTGAAAAAACCTGACAGCATAAGAATGTCTTTATGTGCAGCCGAAAGGATAGCAAGGACAACAACTTAAAAAGCCCGAACTAAAACACAGATGACAAGAGTTAGAAAAAAAATGATTAAATGTTACTAACATTAAAACATATGTAAAAAACAGCATATTTAAAACCACTAAAAAAAAACAGTAAAACATTAAGACACTACATCACCCTACATAAGTAAAACTCACCTGAATTACCCAGGTTAATGAGGCTAAAGTTGTGTTGTGTGAAAGGGCCCCAGGTTACTGCAACAAGTCCTTGGAAGAATTACAGTGGTCCCTCCACATTTACTGCAGTTAGAGGTGAAGGACCCCGTGAATGTGGAAAAACCACAAATAAGAAAGGGTTCTCTTTTTGGGAGAAAGGCAGGATAAAAATAAAAGAAAGAAAGAAAGAAAACATTGCTCTTTTTACCTGAAAGAACACCTCTCTAGGAATCTCCCGGCCCTCCAGTGCAATTCCATGGTCAACATCTACCAGAGGTTGACCATAGAATTATGCTGGAATACTTATAAATGCCTAGAAAAGTGTTTTCCATAGGAACTTCTAGGTTCTCCAACACAACTCTATGGCCAACATCTTGCAGAGTTGCACTGGAGGACCTAGAAATTCCTAGAGAGAACATATTAATCAAAACCGCAAATAAAGCCACAAAAGTTAAAGCTGAAATGTGGAAGGTCAACTGTAACCCATAGGACTCTTTCACACGGGAGGAATGTCTCCCAAGTTCGAATGGAGCCAATGCGAATTCATGTGAATTCGCTTGCTTAGCGAATTTACGTGAATCCCCATTGCATTCGGAAGGCGTTCGGAATGACTTCCCATTACCCGAAAATGACCCCTCCTTGCCTGAAATTGCGTGAGAAGCTTTAATTCGCAATAATGTGAAACCTATGATTGCATTCGGAGTGACTTCCCTTTTGCCCGAAATTGCATGAGAAGCTCTAATAAATAAATAAAGCTACCTGTGTCCTTCAGCTGATTCCTCTACAGACAATGTGTCCCTTCTCCACTCTTCAGTTACCATATATACTTGACTATAAGTCAACCTAATGTATAAGTCGAGGGCAAGTTTTGGGGCTAAAATTATGGATTTTGCCATGACCTGTGGATAAGTCGAGGGTAAAATTTAGGGGCATATAGGAAAGTATCTAAAGGATGAAGCAAAGCAAAGCAATGTCAAATAACTTCCAAAAGTCCATCAGACATACTTATTTGTGCTTTTTCTTAAGACTGGATGGATGAGAGAGTAAAGGGGGCCAGTGCTTTTAGGACAGATTATACTCTTGCTTTTCACCAAGGGATGGTTCCTTCTTTTAAATAAGAGTTAAGATACAGTACTTATATTGACCCTTGGATAAGTCGATTCAGGTTTTTTGGGTCAATTTTTTTAATCTAAATTTCTAGACTTGTACATGAGTATATACAGTAATTCATTTCACCACTGCTACCTTATGCCTACCCTATGCCACCCGACTCAGTGGAAATGGATGAAGGTCTAAAGGTCTTCAGAGAAAAAGCTCTTCATCACTGCTGGGTGAGGGAACATTTGTGCCTCATTGTGCTTATGATGGGGTGGGGAAAATGTGTGATTGAGTGTGTGCATATGTGCAGTCAGGAAGGTCTGTGGACAGGTTTATGGATATTCACACTGGAGTGGGTGGGAATCTCATTGCACACTCCATCACCCCCAACCATCCGCAACTATGTGCAGGGCAAAATTGCTGTTCATACTTAGACTAGTAATTTATTCACTAGAATCCCAGTCTAGAGTAGGAGTGGGAATTGTACAGCCCTCCAGATGTTGAACTGAGACTCCCAGCATTCCTTATTATTGGCTATGCAGGCTAGCACTTATGGGGTTCCAGTCCAACAATATTTTAGAGGACCACACAATTCCCACCCCTCCTCTAGAATCCCCACTTAATATAAAATAGTTGGGGTATGCTGTACTGCAACCCTAATTGTTTTATCCAGATTTTCAGGATGACAGAAGAGGCCCTTCTTGTAATTATGTTCACAAGTCTTTGAAATATTTCCAGCACTAAAAGAAAACCCTGTTGCGGTACATTGGTTAAAATTCTACTATACTGTTTCTTTCTTAAATTATTATTTTAATGTTTGACAGATTACTTACATAGAATTTTGACTTTTACAGATATTTGTTTGTTCCTTGTTTCTTTCTCTTATCAATCACATGTATTTTTCTCTAGTTTTACATAATATCATTTGAACTGCATCATACAATTCAATTAATGCAAATGTACTGTTATCTTCCTCTTATGTGATTGGCTACAAGATGGAATTTCAGGCAGTGCGTTCTGACAGTGATCTAGACTAAAGCCTTCCCTCAGCAAAACAATTTCTTTCTTGGCTAAATATTCATATAACTTAAACTGGCATCTGTCCAGTTTATAATTTAGAAGAAAGAACTCTGAAGCAGATTTTTTGTAAATTTCAAAATAATTTAAACATTCGGTAAGTTATCTTTACATTTTTTATTATATACCAGGCTTTAATGAAGTACTAAGATAAAATATCTTTTAATTTTTACAGGAGAATAGCATCTGGGGATATTTATTGCACTTGAATCTTTAAAATTTTCATTTATTATAATGTGAAAAAATGAATTCTGACTCAAATATTTAGATGAAGGAAAATAATGAAAATTAATAACACTTTTTTATAGGTGAGCAAAACCACAACAATATTTTATTTTAATTTGAATTTATTCTTAAGACTAATTTCCACTAAAAACTGGTTGTGTCCATCTCCTGGGATGCTATAGCAAAATGCTGTTGTTACCACTCTGTGAGAATTGTGAAGGTTGAAGACTAGCAAAAATATTATTATCATTTGAAGAGGAAGTCGTTTATCTAGAGTAGGGTAATCTAGGCACTGGTCTAAGCATAGCTGAGTTAAATACACAACTTGGGTAACAAAGGTGATGTAAAACATTGGCAGTTGTTATAATAATATTAAATTATGGGGTGTTTTCTGTTTAGTGTGGTAAAGTTAAGTATAATTTAAGATGGTGGCAGAACAGCTAGACAATTGGTTTGCGTAGAGATCTGTGCTGAACTGGTTTGTCTGCATCTTCAAATCCTGCAAAGTCGGACTGGCTGCAAGATTTTTCTTCTTCTATATTCCAGAGGTTGCACTCATTTGTTCTTAGTACAATTCTAGACAGCACCTCTGAAAATACAGCTTGTGTGTGTGTGTGTCTTCAAGTTGTTTCTGACTTATGCCAACTCTAAGGGAAAACCTTTCATGTGGTTTTCTTGGCAAGATTTGTTCAGAGGAGGTTTGCCATTGCCTTCCCCTGAGGCTGAAAGCATGTGAATTGCCCAAGCTCACCTGCGTTGCACCAGCTTTCCTCCTACTACAGTTTCATACTCTCAGATTGTCCATATATGACAGGCATTGTTCCAGATAATCCTCTGTCATCCCAGTTTTCTGCTGCTTTTCAAATATTCCAGTTCCTCTCTCCTACTACTACTTGCCCCCCTGGCTTACTTCAGTTTTTGCAAATTTTGTTCATAAAAGCAAAAGCTGGTTGTACAAAACTAACTCAGCAGAGGGGAGATGAGAGGAGGGGGCAGAGTCATGCCTTCTCCCAGTAGGCTCAGGCAAAAACAAATTTCTGCAGCCTCTCCTAGCTTGTATATTTTCCTCATTAATGGCTTTAGGCATCTTGACCACACACTGATGTTGCTTGGCCTCTCCTGTCCAAGTTTTCATCTGTGAAATGTTGGCTGTGTGTGTATTTCATGTGCAAACCATTGTTTTGCCATAGTTCATTTAACATTAGTAAATAATTCTTATGTAATATGCTGCTCAAGGATGTTGGAATCAGGGGCCCAATCATGTACACACATAAACGCATGTGCACAGCCAGCCACCCCAAGATCCTTTCAGAGAAAGGGGAACATTTCTCTTGCCATCTCAGCTTCCCATCTCTTTGGGAGAACTGGGTGTAGGGAATGCATGCCTTAGAATATGTATCTGATCATACAGTACAAGGATCCTCAGCCTTTGTCCTCCAACTATTTTTTGAAGTTTTCAATATTTAGTTTTCTGAATAAAACTGATTTTTACATGTTTTGTCACATTGTTCATTTCAAAATACTTACCATCAAGTTTTATTTCCAGTACAATGATCACATTTCACAATGTACAAGCAAGGAACATTTTACTTGGTCATTCTTTGTTATATCTTCCTTAGAAAATCATATTTCCATCCCTGATTTCTGTAAATTATTCAGAAAATTTAAAACGATGTGTATGTAGAAATAATTGTGCCCCCATGTTAGAAAAAAGAATGTATTTCACAGTACTTTAATTAATGCATTTGATGGGCAAGGGGAAGGACTGCATAATGTCAACAAAGTATTTCTTAAAGGTCACATTTGCTGAGCTTCACCCCTCCTCCCCTTGGCATTTATGATAGCTCATTCTCAATTCATATTAAAAATAAGGTCACTGAATAAAAGTGTTATGAAGTAAAGTCAAAACTGTGTGTCTATAGTATACTATTGGAGAGCTTTCTATCAAACATAGCTTCATTTGATTGCTGCAGTTTTCAAGAAAATGTGTTTTTGATTTTGTGATAGCAAGTGATTATTATCTGCAAAAAAAAATGCCTAGAAAAAATGCTATTTCCTCTGATGACTATCCCACAATTTAGAGTATAGATAACTGCACCAGTATTTGAACTTCCATTGTGCACATTTTGGGTATGTGCCACAAGCAGAGTCTCCAGAAACATGAGACATCAATCTTCTGATCAGTCTTCTGAAATCACAGAGCCACTGTGATGTACTGGTTGCTAAGAGTCCAACTATTTTTTGGGAGGGCAAAATTGTTTGCCCACATTGGAATCCCTACCACTTTGAAATCCCTTTATAGCCTTGAAGTTCACTATTTATTTACTTCCTTTCTGTCTCACCATTCTCTCCAAATTTAGACTCAAGGGAACCCAACTGCAGCAAAAATGCAATTAAAGGACAAACCAAGGACAAACTTTTATTCAGTGACCTTTAATATATTAAAACACGATTAGATAAAAACAGACTCTAAAACAATTAAAACATTGCAAAACATATTAGTAAGGAACAAATGGAGCATCCGCCATCCACATGGTCAAAACCTCTTTCCCCGTAACAAGACAGTTGCCCAAAGCCTGCCTGAATAAAAAGGATTTTACCTCTCAATAAAGGCACAGTTGTTGATCTTGAGCCAGTTGTGCATTTTCTGTTTAACTTATCTCACAGGCTTATTGTGCAAATAAATGGGGGAGGTGGAGACCTATGAGTGATAAATACATGTAATAAATATATAGACCCCTTGCTTCCTCCTGTCCTTGACATCTCCATGAACAAGGTGTAGAAATAATGCGGCCTTTCAGATGGTGTTCAACTGTACTTCCCAGCATTATTCACTATTGGCTATGCTGCCTAGAGTTGCAGTCCAGCAACATCTGGAGGACTGCACAGAATCATAGAGTTGGAAGAGATCAGAAGGACCATAAAAATCCAATCCACCCCCCTGCTATACAGGAAGACACAGTCAAAGCACTCCAGACAGATGGCCATCCAGCCTCTATTTAAAAACTTCCAGAGAAGGAGACCCCACCACACTCTAAAGCAGCGTATTGCATGGTTGAACAGTTCATACCATCAGGAAGTTCTTCCAAAGTTTAAGTTTAACCCCCTTTTCTGTGGTTTGAATCCATTGTTCCATGCCCTAGTCTCTGGAGCAGCAATAAACAAGCTTGTCCCTTCTTCCATATGGCACATTTTCAAATATTTAAATATGGCTAGCTAATCTAAATTTCTGCTCAGTGCAGAACTTCCATCTAGTATCCCCAGCAGGTCACTGTCCAGACTCTTTTTGAAGACACTCGGAGAAGGAGTCTCCACCATCTCTCAAGGCAATTGATTGGATTGCCAAACCTCTCTTACTGTCAATAAGTTCCTTCTAATATTAAATTGAAAGCCACTCTCCTCTAACTCTAAGCCATTAGACCTGGTCCTACCCTCTGGGGTAGAAAAGAAACTTTACATTTTGGTGAGTTCATTGTTAGAGAGCTCCTGTCCATTCCTCTGATCTTTAGTGCTCAAGTTCAATAGCACAGAATTATTCAGGTTCTATCTTGCCTTCTCTAGACTGTGTTGTTCTATCTTTCAAGCTATAAACCACAAGATGGTTGTCCATTATGACACACATCAACTCTTTAGGTCCATTGTAGTTTGTCAAGATGAACTGTTTGTGATTATCTATTAATTAACATATTTATTAATAATAAAATAATTTCCCACACAATTTGTCTCCATGTAATAAATAAGTTTCCAGCCAATAAACTGGATCAGATACCAAATAAAAATGTTTGGAACTGAGACACTATGGTGGTCCTGTAAATGATAAAGCTTTTCTTACTCTAAACACCCAGATGGCAGACCGAGTGCTTGTGATTGGCAGTGGAGGTCGAGAACATGCTCTGGCTTGGAAACTGGCACAGTCTCCACATGTGAAGCAGGTACTAGTTGCTCCAGGAAATGCAGGAACAGCAAATGATGGGAAGATCTCTAATTCAGGTAAAAAGATTATTACCTTACAGCCTGTTTCCCAGTCTTTGGGTTATAATCTACCAGTAGGTCTCATCCCACTTTCAAATGAAATTGCCTGCCCAGTCCTTCTTAGCCTAAGCAGCCTGCCACAGTCACATTGCAGCCTTTTAGATGGACTGACAACAGCAGCTTCTGGAATCACAAACAGTTTCTAGGTATGAGTGTGAGAGCTGAGGAAAAAAGCCTGTGAGAGCTGAGGAAGAAAGTGACATGTAGGAGTTTATCATATGACGGAATTTGGGGGTATAATGCAATGGCAGTCCGAATGCAATCATGGGGTTTCACATTATTGCGAATGAGTGTATCTCACACAATTTTGGGCAATGGGAAGTCATTCTGAACGCAATCATGGGGTTTCACATAATTGCTTATTAGAGTATCTCACACAATTTATGGCAATAGGAGGTCATTTTCGGGAAATGGGAAGTCATTCTGAACGCATTCCGAACACAATTAGAATTCATGTAAATTTGCTAAACTAGCGAATTTACATGAATTCGAATTGGCTCCATTTGAAATTGAGAGAAATTCCTCCCGTGTGATAAACTCCATAAAGGTAGAGAGAAAGAAAGGAAGAGAAGCACAGACAGAAAATAGACAACAAACAGAAATAACTGTTGGCCAAGTATCAAAAGAGGAAGAAAATTAGTAGAAAGAATGGAAGCAAAAAGTTAATGGCATTGTATACTTAACAGTTTTAAATTTTCACTTTGTAAATCACCTTGAGGAAACCTGGCCTCAAAAGGCTGCATAAAATATTTTAACAAAAAAAGAGGACAGTCAGACTGTGGGACTGGGAAACACAAAACAGAGGCATGTGGGTGTTCCTGTCTTAGCTGACAGCTACAAAGCTCAATCTGGTGCAAATAGAACAAATGATGCACTAAGGGGATTGCAGCCCAGAATGGAAAATGGAACATGCCTGTTGTCTGTTGCTCCAGAGAGCAGGACACAAATGAGGGAATTCAACTTAAAGAAAAAGAGATTGCACCTAAACATCAGGAAAACTTTCCTGATGGTAAGAGCTGTTCAACAGTGCCATAGACTTCCTCAGAACATGATAAACTCTTTTTCTTTGGAGGTCTTTAAAGAGAAGCTGCATTACTGTTTCTCAGGAGTGCTTTAGTTGTCTATTTCTGCGTGGCATGGGTTGGACTTGATGGCTCTTGTGGACCTTTCCAGCTCTATGGAGTTTATCAGTCGACAGAAATTGGAAGTATAATCTAATGGCAATCTGAACGCAATCATGGGGTTTCATGTTATTGCGTACTAAAGTATCTCACACAATTTTGGGCAAAAAGGAAGTCATTCCAAACGCAATCATGGGTTTTACGTTATTTCATATTAAAGCATCTCACGCAATTTTGGGCAATGGGAAGTCATTTTTGGGTAATAGTAAGTCATTCTGAATGCATTCCAAACACAATTGGAATTCACGTAAATTCGCTAAACTAGCGAATTCACGTGAATTTGAATTGGCTCCAATTGGCTCCATTCAAAATAAAGAGAAATTCCTCCCGTCTGATAAACTCCTATGATTCCAGCTCTATGGTGGAACAGTGGTTAAATGCTGTCACGGCAACCAAAATGTTGTGAGATCGATTTCACAGGGCTCCAGGTTGACTCAGCCATCCATTCTTTTGTAGGCTCTTAGAATGAGTATCCAGCTTGTTGGGGGCAATTACACATTGTAAATCACTTAGATAGTACTTAGCACTATAAAGTGGTATAGAAATGCAAGTGCTATTGCTAAGTGCTATGATTCCTCTTAGTAGATTATGGCATGAGGTAGCAAGCAAGTTTTTGATATCAGCCTTCTAATTGATTGATTGATTGATTGTATAGTTCCTTTTTGCCTCTATGACAGTGGTATAAGAATAATATTTAAGATATTTAGAGTTCAGGTGTTAACCACTCACCATATCTTTATCATTTATTTCAGCTGTGTTAATTAGCAACCATACTATTCTTGCCCAGTTCTGTAAAGATCATAATATTGGATTTGTGATTGCTGGACCAGAGGCGATGCTGGCAGCTGGTAAGGTCAGAACAACTTTGAAAGAAAATAACTTGATTCTAAATTTATAATTAAAATTCAGTTTTAAGCAGTAGAGATATTATTTATACAACACTGGATGAGTAACCCAGTTTTAGTACATGACACTGAGTTGATCATAAACTGGTCAGGGTTGGTTGAAGTCTATTGTTAGTTCCGTTGTTGTTGTTGTTATGTGCTTTCAAGTCGCTTCTGACTTATGGTGACCTGAAGATAAGCCTAGTAGACCCATTCAGTCATAAGTGTTGAGTTACCAAGGTGCAATTGATTCAGTGGATCCATTCTAGTTGGGGTTAACAATTTGATTTATTCCTTAGTTTTTACAACTTGTTTTTACCTCCTCACATTGAGGAGGGAGCAAACTTGTTTTCTGCTTCTCCAGAGAACAGAACCCAGAAAAATGGATGCAAGCTACAGGAAAAGAGATTTCACCTCAACATTAGGAGGAACTTCTTGACAGTAAGGGCTGTTCAACAGTGGAACACACTCCCTCAGAGTGTGGTGAAGTCTCCTTCCTTGGAGGTCTTTAAAAAGAGGCTGGATGGCCATCTGTCGGGTATGCTTTGATTGGGAGTTCCTGCATGGCAGGGGGTGGACTGGATGGCCCTTGTGGTCTCTTCCAACTCTATGATTCTATGATTCTATCAGACTGTTGTCCCCTAGAGGCGATGGACAATAATTCTCATCATCCCCAGCTAGCATAGTCAGAAGTCTGGCTCATAATATTTAGGAACGTGGGTGAAAATCAGTGTAATGTTAAGCATGGACACCTGTTTCTCCTGAAAAACCTGCAAGGATGGCATGACAGAGATAGTTATCAGTTTGTCCCAAGTAGTTGGTAATCAGAAGTAATATTCTTCATTCTGAATTCTGTTCCTAGGTGCCAATATTCTAATTTAACTATAAAGTGACCAATATTTTAAAGAGATTTGAAGATGGCATGATAATTAAGTCTTCCTTCAAACTAATGACCTGCCTTCTGATCATTATAATTTATCTTTTTCCAGCTGTATGATGCCTTTATTGAGAAATGGAAAAACTGATAAAATAAGATGTAACACTGTGTAAGCTGTTAGGTTTGAACTTTTCAGTGTTTCTTTATTAGGAATTATTGATGACTTGATAACAGCGGGAGTTAGATGTTTTGGCCCTACAGCCAGAGTGGCAAAACTGGGAACAGACAGACATTTTTGTAAGGTCTTTCTTGATCAACATGAAATCCCCACAGCAAGATGGAAGGCATTTTCCAGTACGCAAGAGGCTTGCGCCTTTATTAATAAGTAAGTGTTATTGTCTCTGTCAGTTTATAAATAACTGGCTACTCTTTATATTTTGTGATACTAGACTGTTGTTTGTATTGTGCATTTTCTTTCATGGGCAAATAATCAGGTTTATAAACAACCACTTTTGATACTGTTAACATGGGGTTTTTTTATAAGAGCCCTGCTGTAATTCATGTATTAAAGAGAAATCTAAGAATTCAGTTATGAAAATATAATTTGTTCCATTCTGTTGATATTTTTAAAGGAAAAAAAGCACAGAAAACCACAGAACTTAAAAAAAATATCTCTTAAGATGCCTTACCTGCCCCTTAAAATAATTTTGAAAAGTAGTTATTTGTTAAACCAAACAAGTAACTTCATTTCCATTCATAGTGTTACTCTTGAAATTTAATTTTTTCAGGCTAATTACAAAAACGGAGCTTGTTGTAGCCAATTATGGTAAGGTAGAAGAAAAGAGAAGAGAAGAATGGGCCACAGCTTTGGTTTCCTTTCCTTTCCTTTCCTTTCCATCATTAACATTTGTTGTTGACTGCAATACCAGTCTGCCTGGGTTAGCCCCCTGTCGATTTGGAAAGAGATCTAGTTTCCTTTGCCCAACACTTCTGGACATGTTGTACAGAATACTACGGGTGTATCCAAACTGCAGAAATAATGCAGTTTGACACCACTCTAATAGCCATTACTCTCTCCTACAGGATTCTAGGATTTGTTATTTTGTGAGCCACCTGAGTTATCTGATAACCCAAGATGAATACCTTTCCAAACTACAAATCCCAGGATTCCACAGGATGGAGCCATGATGGTTAAACTGCTTTATTTCTGCAGTGTAGATACATCCAGAGATGGGAAACATGCGGACCCAGTATTGTCAGATTGCAGTGCCCATCGACCCTAGACAGAATAATCAATGGGGTAGGATAATGAGTGATGCCCAACAATATCTTGAGGTCCACATATTCCTCAGCCATAACCTAGAAGAAAATGATGAGATAAATACCCTAACATTCATGCATGTCCCAAACTGGCTATGTCTGCAGTGGTGTGAAAGTAGTGCTGGGAAATAGGGAAAGTATCAAAATAATATGTGAAAAGCATAAAAAGACACTGTGTAAACAATGTGGAAAACTGGCTCTGTAAATGTAAAACAAAGGAATCCTATCTAGCTTTTCTTTAAACACACACCTGCCTATAAACCTCCCTTTTTAAGTACATTTAACTGGTAAATGTATATAAGAATTGGAATGGTTTAGGGCTGTCAAACTGGAGCTAGATGGTGACTAGATAAAAATACATCTGTCAAATGCATCATTCTAGACTCTGTATTAAGGAGAGGAAATTTTGCAGTGATTTCCCTCTAACCTGTAATATTTTAATTTAAAGTGCAGATTTTCCTGCATTGGTGGTAAAACCTAGTGGCTTTGGTCCTAGAAGAGAAGTAATTCTTGCATCAAACAAAGAAGAAGCTTGCAAGGCAACACAAGCAATTCTACAGGTGATATTGTATCTCTATGTTAAACTATAGTGATAGTTAATCTGGTTTATAACAGCTTTACCTGATATGTCTTCAAAACTCAGATGAGTTGCTATATATCAACATTAATTAGTAACAAAAATGAGTTATGAAATACATTCATTTTTTTAGTGTATGCACTATTTTTGGTATTTTTTAAATGTATGCACTATTTTTGGTATATGAGGGGGTATCCAAAAGTTTTAATGATCACCTTTTTAAAAAAATTGACAGAAAGTTTGTTTTGTTTTCTCTATGTAGTCACTATCTAGATTTACACATTTTTCCCAGTGTATCTTGACGCTCTGAATACCTGATATTGTAGAAGTCTGCAGATTTCGCCTGACAAGGATTTTACATTTTAGTCACTTCTGGCAGAGCCAGTCACCAAAATAAAGGACACAATGAGCTGATTTTCTCAGCAACGTGCACTAAGGGACTAATTATGACACTGAGAAAATTTCATCAATATGCCATAATAACTTCCGGGTGACAATTATTACTTTACGATACCCCCTTGTAAGGTGCAATCTGCAGACTTCTACAATATCAGGTATTTGGAGGGTCAAGATACGCTGGGAAAAAATTTGTAAATCTAGATAGTGATACACAGAGATAAGTTAACAACTACAAATCAAAACAAACTTTCTGTCATTTTTAAAAAAAGATGATCATTAAAACTTTACGATACCCCCTCGTAAGTTCATCACAATGAGTTCAAATTCATAGCTAGTCCTTACTTAAAATTATACCGTCAAAGATGAAAAGGGTAGACTGCACTCACAAAAACTGCAGATCCAACTGCCATTCAGCTGATATGTTTGCCCAACAGTGTTTAAAGCCAACAAAAAGTTAATTAAGCACTCAGATGGTGGTGGTACTTGAGGCCAGTGGCCAGACTACATGACAATTTGCATGTGAATTAAAAGAAAACCCAACAACAACTATAACTGGAAATGATTTAAAGATAGTTTTATAATTAAAAAAAAAGAAAAATGAAAAGAATGAAGATCTGACCAATGGATGTCATATTTATAATGCAGGACAACATTTTTGGAGACAACCAAGAGACAATTATCATTGAAGAACTTCTGAAAGGCGAAGAATTTTCTGTATGTTTTTTAAAATATAAATTTCATATATTGTTTACATATTGTCAACACATTGTAACTTGTTTTAGTATGAGCTACAACCAAAACAAAGATTACCACAATTTGGGGTCCATTATTGAATATTCACTCACATTTGTAGAATATAATTATTTCTAGTGTATTGTCATGGATAGTCCCAGAATTGTCGTGTTGGAAGGTATCCCCAGGGTTGTTTATTAGTCCAGTGCCCTGCCAATGCAGGAAAATGTACTGGAATAAGGATTTTAACTTGAATCTCACAGTCTGTCATAAAGCTTACTGGATATCCCTGCTTTAGTCCTGGTTTCCCATCCAAATCTACCAGGCAGGATTAGGCAAACTAGGAGCCCCTGAGCACCTGGGAGAAAATAAAGTGTAAGTTTCAAGGATACCATGGGGCTTTCTAGATTGGCAGGAAAGTGTGACATGAAGTTGCCTTTTCCTTAATGCTTAGCAGCTGCACCACAGCCTTTAAATGGAGCTGCGCTGTTCCGCAGTTTTTAAAAAAGAAGCTGGGAAAACCAGCACCTTTTTAAAGGTGCTTCTTCTCCCCTAAAACGCAAAAAAAAAAAAAAAAAAAGCGCGTTTTCATGGCACACTTTCCCTTTTTCTCATCTAAAGGCTAGAGTTTCATGCAGCCATGAACACACTTCTTTTTGCCAATCTAGAAAGCCCCCATAAAATCTGTGGAAAAAATGGACAGCTGCATGAAGGAAGGTGTTCTTTAGCTGAGCTGTGCTGAAAATCAGAAGTTCTTAGCTTTTAAGAGAGATCCGAGGGGGCTGGTTTTATTGTGCATTCTCTTCATAGGGGTTAACATGTAGTAAGTCTTGATTTGCATTAAACATGACTTCTGTCGAAGAATACTAAAGGATATCTTTTATAGACCTTTACAGAGCAGACTTGAGAATAAGATTTTCAGGCCCTTTCAGACTGATGAGAGCACTATGATTCCGCTTTCATTGCCAGGGCTGCATCCTATGGAATCCTGGAATCTGCAAATTAAGAAGTGATATTGAAAATTCTCAGCCTGAGGGCACTAGTGCCTCACAAAACTACAGATTCCAGAATTCCATATGATGCAATTATAGTATTTAAAGTGGAAATAGAGTACTATAAGTGTGTAATGGGGGGAAAAAAATCAATGTCATTATTTTTCATAGCTGAGGAATACAAAGAAGCACATCTAGAGCATTTCCCTTTCTTCATTTCCAAGAACTTGGTGGGCACTATGGTAAATATTTCCCCTCTTCTCACTCTCCAAGAGCCTAAAGCAGCCTTTCCAACCATTTTAACTACTGCTGCCATCACCATGAGCCATGCTGGCTGTGGATGATTGGAGTTATAGGCGAACACATCAGGAGGGACTAAAACTGGGAAAACTGGCTGACAGATAGGAAAGGAGACCTGATAAGTCTTTGAGGATTTGAAAAAAAGGGGGTAACAATTGTGATAAAGAGGGGAGGAGAAACAATTTGACACCTTCTCATATAAATCCTTTTGAATCTGTGCTCGTAACTGCAGATTGATCTGCAATGCAGGGAAAGTGCTAATGGGTTTTGTCCACTGGTTTCGAAGGAATCATACCAAAGCAAAACACTAGCCACCTCTTCTGCTTCTGTGTTAGTCAAATACTTGATACAACCTTGGTCAACTCCCTATATTCAAACTCATACTATTTTCTTGAACCTTTTCAATCCTATGCATGGTACTGAGTATCATAAATATATGTAACTTTTGCTCTTAATGTATACTACTCAATTCTGCCATTTTCCTCACAGTTTCTTTGTTTCATGGATGGAGTCACTTTTGCTTCCATGCCACCAGTCCAGGTCCAGAAGCAGTTACTGGATGGAGATCAGGGTCCAAGTCCTGTTGGAATGGGAGCTTATGGACCTGCACCTCAGGTACCAAAAAGATTTTGCTCTCTTTGTGCTTCAAGTACAGATGCTCCAATATTAAGAAGCTTCATTTCTTGCCAATTATACAGAGCTCCTCCAGGCTAGCAAAAAGCTTCAGGATTTGGTGGGAGTTATTCCTTCACTTACTGGGATTGTTTTTTAAAGACATGTGATATGTCTGTTATCCTTATCTATTTCTTGTGAATTTCTGCCAAATTTTTAAAAGTCTAACAAAGTAATTCGCCCCCCACCCCCCAATCCCAACAGTTTCTGATAGGCAGGGATAAATTCCCACAACTGTCTCCATTGTTTCATTTCCTCCTGTACTTCAGTATTCCTGGGCAGTCCCACTGTGAAATGTTGATTGGGGATATGTGAAAGTTGTCATGAAAATTTTCCTCTGATTTTCCTCCCCTCATTACATATTCAGTTACAAAACTGGACATCCCCTCCCTTACTTTTATAGTTACATTGTTATAGTGGTACATACTTTAGTATTAAGAATGTTACATTAAAAAAAAAAAAACTTGATAGACTGGGAACTTGGATATTGGATGCAGAGAATGAAGGTGAAGTGTTGGGTTTACAAAAAGGATGAGAGGGAGGGAAGGAAATTCCACCCACAACACTATTAACCATACCTCAAGCAAGTAGGGGGAAAGAGTGGACAAACCCCATGTAGGGCACGACTGCATGCAGAAGTGGGAACAAGTATCACAAGACCTGAAGCCCAGAAAAAAGAAGAGCCTGACATTTATTAGAATTGTTGATCCATCTGGAAAAGCCCATGATCCTGTTTTATGCATAACTTCTTTGGTGACATTTTCTAGAATCTGAACAAACTGCAGTGTCACTCAGCAAGTGTCATTACCAACATTCTCTCAGATAAAAGATGTTTAGGCAAAGCTACGCTGTATTGCACAACCGTACTCACAACACAGAAACTAGTACTTTATGTAGAGCTTTGCACAGGAGAAGTGTTGCCTTCCTCTTTCCTCCCTTCCTCCACCCCACAGGTTTCTGGGTCCTGGGTTTGCAGAGACAGACTTGAAGATGAATTGACAGACCCAGGAAAATTTCAGATATCTAGGATGCTTGCAGGACTCAAGGATTAAGGCCTTGTCCTCCTACATAACTCTTCGACCTTCTGATTTTAACCTTAGTAAAATCAATTAAGTATAATCAGAGAACGAATAATACACATAATCTGTGAAACCTACAGAATGGTGCAGAATATTTTATAGAATCATAGAGTTGGAAGAGACCATAAGGGCCATCCAGTCCAACCCCCTGCCATGCAGGAACTCCCAATCAAATCATGCTTTAATTTTGCTTAGAACACATAAAACCTTGTATCTCAGCTCCATACACAGTGCAGAGATGGGAATCATGCCACCCTCCAGATGTCAGTGGATCTTGTTTCTCAACAGTACTAGCCAATACAACCAATGGTGAGGAATGCTGAGAGTTGTGGTTGAAGAACATCTAGAAAGCTGCACGATTCCCACCCCTGTTCATAATTGCTTGCCCTGGGCTGGCACTAGATCAGCCTTGCACTGGTATAGCAAGGAAGCAGTAGCAGTATCTCCACGTCTTAATGCAGTATAGCAAGGGATTTGGGGAGCAATGTAAAGGAATTTGGGGCCAGTCAGAACCACTGGCACTATGGCAGATCTGTGGTGGTAAGCAGAGAAGATTATAATTGCTAGATCAATTGCAAACAATTCCAGTGAGGAGAAAATGTGAAGAGGTATCTAAAGAAAACAGGGTGGATGTGCAATGAATTTTCAGATGAAGTGAGATCTAAAAGAGACATGCATAAGAAATGAAAGAAGTATATTGGAGTAGGGCAAATGTTCTCCCCATCTTCAAAAAGGTAAAAAAAGAGAACTCAAGCACATACCGACCTGTCAGTGTGATGTCAATACCAGGAAGGATTCTAGAACAGATTGTTAAACTGTGTACACAAAATGATTACTAAGAGCCAGCATGGGTTTCTCAAAAATGAGTCATGCCAAACTAATCTTATCTCTTTTTTTAAGAATGAGAAGAAGCTCTATCAAGGGTGCTGTAGATGTAGTATATCCTTATTTCAGTAAAGTTTAACAAGGCTCCCCATGATATTCTATAGCCAAACTGGTGAACCATGGGCTAGACAGTGCTACAGTTAAGTGCATCTGTAATTGGTTCAGAGACAGAACCATGGTTGCTCTTCACCTTTGGGAAAAGTGACGAGTGGGGTGTCCTGGGCTTGGTGTTAAATATTTATTAATTATACAATGACACATTAAAAATAATAAATTATAAATAAATCTAAATTTTAGATGATGGCATAGATGGAATAAAAGACATGCTTATCAAATTTGCTCTTAATTCCAAATTAGGAGGTAGCAAATACCCAAGAGGACAAGAACAGGATTCAAAATGAATTTGACAGATTGAAGATCTGGGCCAAAGCAAAACAAAATGTATTTCAACAGGGATAAATGTAAAGTACTACATCTAGGCAGCAAAATAAATATAGGATGTGTGGCACTTGGCTTGAAAGCTATACATGTGAAACTAAACCACTGGATTAAAATTACAAGAAAAGAGATTCCACTTAAACATAAAAAAGAACTTTTTTACTGTAAGAGCTGTTTTAACAGTGGAATAGCCTGCCCCAGCAGGTAGCAGACTCTTCATCTTTGGAGGTCTTTAAGCAGAGGTTGGATGGACATCTTTTAGGAGTTCTGCAATTGTGTATTTCTGCATAGCAGGGAGTTGGTCTCTTTCAACTGATTTTATGTTAACAACAACAGCAAATACATAATAGCAGCAGCTATTGTTAAGAACAACTGGACACAAAGTTAATTGTAGGGAATTCTGAATGTTCCCATTTCCCATTGTTCTTTAGGTTTCTGAAGTTCTTCTACAAAAAATAAAAAGCACACTTCTTGAACACATGATTGACTGCCTGAAACAAGAAGGCATGTCATATGTAGGTAAGAAATTGCTCTCCTAAATAATATTGTTTAGAGATTATTGTTCACATTATGGTTTATTCTCACATACGACTACTCTGTGCTGTCTTCCTGGATTGTGTTATATATTAGAAGCTCACCATATTTAAAAGTACAGTGCATGTCAGCTGTTCATCCATTCATACACAGAGCTGATTCATATCAGTCCCATTTAATAAATAACTTCTCTAAAATTATTATTTTGTTAGTGAAAAACCTGGTCCTCAACAAGTAACAATTTATAGATTTCTAATGCTTTACTTTATCTCATACCTTAATCTCGCTGTTCGTTACTTTAAAAAAATGTCTATAAACGTACTTTTATAATTCCCTTATCCAGGTGTGCTGCAAATAGAACTAATACTTACAAAAGATGGTGTGAAAGTCTTAAGCATGGACTGTAACTTTGGTGATCCTCAGTGCCAGGTAAGACAGAATTGTACAGCTCGAGCCTACTTGCCACTGAGCCAACCAATTAGCAGTTTAACTCAGTTTAATTTTTACTGTGTTGAGATAATTCTGTTGCACATGGTGCTGCACTAGCATGATGAAGTGACCAAAGAGATGCTGGTATAATGCCATGGCTAGATTGAATCAGCCTAGCAACCATGTTACATGCATATTTTCCTTCCATGGGCCAGACCAGCTTGTTCAACATACAGATGTTGATTTTTGACAGTATAGAGCTAAGAATCATAAGGTTGTTTTAATGTCATGAATTCACTTCATCATCTAAAACAAGTTAATGTTGCTCTATTTCCATCTTACACTACAAGGTTTATAATGCAGGCATATTTTAGAGGCCCAAAAACAGGATTATTGAGCAATGTATGTAACATACCTTGAACAATTTAAAAGCATTGTAATAATGAGAGATGAGGAACCTTTATGGTGGGGCAGATTCTTTTTGTGGTCAAGATGATGTCAGTGGGCAGGGCCACACCACAGTCATTGGTGCCTCTAACCATGCCCGCTGATGTCTGTCACTTTGAATATCTGCTGTTATCTCTGGGGAAAATGCAGATACCTATTCTCTGCCTTCTCCAATTTGAGAAGGTGTGAAGCAGGTGTTGCAAAGATCTGCTGTTAAGTCTGATCACCGGTCAGTGATGATGACAGTATGGATCCCTATCCCCATTTCAAGGCTCATCCAGGTGGGCCAATAGTCTTGTAAATGCGATACTATTCTGTTTCTGGATTTCTTGTCACAACTCATAATGGTTGTTTCTGTTCCTGCCTCCAGTCATGCCCTAAATATACTGGGGTTTTATCCACTCTTTTCTTGCTGACTCAGGTGTGCTCAGCTGTGGTGGGGATAGAATTTCCTCTCTCCCTGTGATATTTTGTAATATCCAGATTTTAAGACTCTTAAAAGGCATAATTTTTTATATCATCTCTAACGTCACTGACAAGGTGTTGGTGCCCCATCACCATTTGCTTATTTATTTTACAAGATGGCTAATGAGTCCTACAGCATGAAGGCATTGTGGAAACATTTTCTGTGAGTATGTATTATCCTCAGTCTGATAATCATTGTATGCTGACCTCCATGGATTTTTGGAAATAAAAAAAAATTATATTTTAAAATTCTGTAATTATTTCATTTGACAATCAGCATTTGTCTACTGTGTTCACTTTTGCAGGTAGTTCTTCGACTTCTTAACCATGATCTCTATGAAGTGATCCAAGCTGCTATCAATGGCAGGCTCTGTGATGCCACATTAGCTTGGTCAAAGAATTTAACTGCTGTGTCAGTTGTCATGGCATGTGAAGGCTATAGAGAATATTATAAGAGGAATACAGAGATCACTGGTGATTCTTTCATTCTGACCACTTCTATTAAAAAGAATTAATAAGCTAATTTAATATTTGCTGATGATCATTATTCCTTGTCAAAGAAGCAAACCATGATAAGCCTCTTAACCCTCCAGTGTAGGGATGAAGGCAAAGTATAGTCCTCCAAATGTTGTTGGATTTCCATCAGCCATAGGCAGCAATGGTGCCAATGGTGAAGGAATTGCACCTCAACAACATTTGGGGGAGCATGCTTTGCCCACCTCTGCTCTTGTCCTTTAATTGTTTATAAGGGCAGGTCTACAATCATGTACTCATTCACTTAACTACGAGTTAGTTGTTAATTGCCATCTAGTCAGCTTCATCTTATAAATGAGGGATCCTGCTATTAACAGCCCCTCTCAGGTCCTGCAAACTCAGGGCCATGGCTTCCTTAATCCACCTGTAAAGTGGTCTGTTTTCCTATAGCTGTCAACTTCACCAAGCATTATGAGCCTTTTCAATGAATCATGCTGTCTCGTGGTATGTATGACAGTCTCTGTCTAGTCTGTTTGGTTTCTAGGATAAGTTCAGGCCTGATTTGCTGTCAGACACATTTATTTGTCTTTTTGGCAGTTCATGTTGCTTGAATATCCTATCTAGTTTCTATATAGCTGGCTTTCCAAGTCTAGAGTTATCATCAATGAAATAAGTGAAAATTACTACTGAGTGGATATGATTGTGCTGTTCATAGGTTTCATGCTATCAAGGGTTCCTAGAGTGAAACTTGGAAAAAATGTGAAACAGGATTCCTGCCACCATCCCTAGTTAAATATAATTGAATGCTGGAACCCTCAATGCAACTGAAAAGATATTCTAAAAAGAATAACAGAGCCCACTTTCCTTTTAATTTTGTAGGTCTTCTTCAGGCCAAGGAACTGGGCCTGGAGATCTTCCATGGAGCAACCATAATAAAGAATGACAAAGTGTTAACTAATGGAAGCAGAGTCCTTACAGTAACAGCTATTAAGCCAGACCTCATGTCAGCACTTGAAGAAGCTTACAAAGGACTAGAAGTAATTTATTTCCAAGATGCAATATACAGAAAGGATGTTGGCTTTCTTGCTATGAGGTTCCTTGGGCAGTCTGTGTATGTATTTGTTAAAAGCACTAGTAGGCAATGGCTGCAATCCAATATCCATTCAGTGTAATATAAATATCGACATGCAAAGACATGCTTCTCCAGAATAGCAACACTGTGCAACACATTCTAATGTGTCATTGTGCAATGCATGATGACAATATGCAACACCAATGTGCAGTGTGAAATTCAAATTCACAGTGTGCAACTGCAATGCACAGCATTGCTGTATACACAACTCTGGCTGTGCTTCTGTCAACAGAATACATCTGCTGTGCTATGGCAAATAATTTGCCCTAAATGCATCAAGTGACTTATACATGTTTATGTCACTAATAGCATACCAACCAATGAGTGCTAACCCAACATTTATGATTTTGTCCCGAATTTTCTTAAAACTACTGTCTTAAGCAAAATGCGATATTTGGGGGCTTTTTTTGTTTCCAATTTTTTATTCTCTCTTCAATAAAAATGTCCTCTTCCACCAACACAAGAATATATAATTGCACTAAACACTTTAATATGAACTCATTTTGAAGAATAACTCATTGTTTATTCATTTATTACATTTCTATCCTGCCTTTCCACCAGTCCAGATGAACAATTCCTTTCAATAATGTTAACATGACATATTAATATTATTACAAATTATGCAACTTTAATAATTAAATCAAGGTATTAGCCAATATTACATATCAATTCTTTAAATAAATCTGTTTATGAACAGCCAAGTTGTTTTACTGTAGATAATACAAACTACCTTAAAAGTGCAAAGGAAATAACAATCAGAGTTTTCATGATTTGCAGCAGATGTTGGAAAAATTACCTTTTCTGAGTGTAACTCCTAAAATCTCCCTGGAGAATCTATCAGTTCAAAAAAGCAACTTTTCCAAGGTCTGATTGCAGCAGATAATTTCTGATGTGTCCCCTTTCTTTGTCATTCTAGTGCAGTTCTTAAAAGCTTCAAACAACAGATAATTGGGTTACGGTCATATTCCTTTTCTTCCCATTCTGTTTCAGCATCTATGATAGTGATGTGTTCTTCCTTTTCAGGAGGACATTATATGAAGACAAAATTACAAATGTTATAGCTTGCGGTATCTTGGTTCACCCATCTAAGCTTCCAACTGCAAGCGGTTCCAAATCAGGTAAGGACGGGGTGAACTGATAAATTACCAAAGGACTTGATGGAAATTTCTCTAACGCAAACCAAATAATGTTATGTCAGCACTGGCCAGTTTTTTTGCAAAAGCTTTCTTCATTGTTCTTCCTTGCTCGCACTGAGAGAGACAGGCTGGACACCAAGTGTATGGGATAAATGTTGACTGCCACAACTTTATTGCATAGTAAATTAGCATAAACATACTTCTCAGCAAATGGAAGGAAGGGGTATAGATTGCAGTATGCAAGGTAGCCCAGATTAATGCTGTTAGTATCTGATAAATGACTGCTAATGCTTGCTACAGTTCACCAAGGATCCATCAGAACAATGCAAGAGAAATGTGCCAGAACTGCAGATGCCCAAACATGCAGGTTAGCACTGCCTGATTAGCTGTTTCAACCCCTAGAGATGCAGCTAGATTAGAATAGCTTTCTCAGGAACTTTGCTATCTTAGAATGAAGTCCCTATAATACAGACTTGAATTTGTTCTCTAAGTCATTGCTGTCTTTGCTGCTTATTCAGAACCTATGTACTACTGCATTGCACTAACTCTAATATGAAACTCCAAGGAAGATGAAAAAACCGCACTACAATAACATGGATAAATTCCCTTCTGGCCCCAGAAGGTGACCAAACCAAGCCTGGGTGCTTCACACAGGAGTCATGAGGGACATACTGTGTCTGGGTGGGTTGTGCTGAAGATTTGGCCAAAAATGGCTGATCTGGAAGCCAGTAAGCCTATGTATAAGCCACCTCTGAACTCCCTTCTGGTCTTGAAAGACCTACAGTCCCATGAGATTTCATGCAGAATCATTAAGAATATGTAGTGAAGTCACATGATGGCCACCCTTACCATCAATTGCAAGATTTTCTCCCAGGCCTGCAACCAAGAGGCCACTCAGCCAGGCCTGGGAGCAAAGATGCCAGCCCAGCCTTTCCCTGTCAGTTCAATGTGCCCTCTCCTTCCCCTCCCTGCTATTGCATGGGAAGTGAGATTTCTTACTCAGCCCTATACATGTGGTCATGCTATTTCCCTGGTCCACAGGGATTCAAAATTAGATTCAAGACTAAACATGTATATGCTAAAGAGACTGCTTGGTTAACTGGGCAACAGATATATATATATATATGGTTTACATTTAAGTTATACTTAGAGCAAACTAATTGAAATAAATGGGACTTTATTCCTGATCAACTTAAGTCCAATTGATTTCAAATGGTCCGCTCAAAGCATGAGCAAGAGCCTTACAAAAGTAAGAACAGAGGCAGTGAGATAAAAGTGGCTTTCTCTTTACCTCTCCACATGCCCTTGAAGCACTTCTGTTCTATTCCCAAGAGAGACAGTCATAAAAGCGTACCTTTTGTCTGTCTGAAAAAATCTGTTTGGCAAAAGGTACAGTTTTACAAGTGTCTTTCTCTGGGGGGAGAGTGGAAGTGCTACATTGTCATGCTGAGAGGTAAACAGAAAGGTACTTCTATCTCACTGCCCCTTGTCTTACTTTTGTAATGCAACAAGGCTGTAAGTGTGGGTACAGCCTATTCCTTCACAGTAGGATTGTAGGATTGCTCAAAATAAGATTGCTCAAAGGTGTTTTTTTCAGTCTTGATGTTCCTGATCATTTTTAGACTTCTTCCAGAAGTCATGGTTGTCCTGGCTGATGCTTCTGAGACTTGAGATCCAAACATTTGGAAAAACCAAAGGTTTCTTACAACTACTGCTGTAAAGGACACTTAACTTTTCTTTACTTTTCTTTTCTTTTTTGGTCTTTCGCAAAAGTGATAGGACATGCAGAAGCTATGTCTGCCTACAGTTTCCTCCAAGAAGAGATAACCTATGTTCTAGATCAGATATTTTACTTAATGCATCTTATGGTTTAGTATCATCACTATCTGATACTGCCAGTGTGGCTTGGTGGATGTTTCATAGTTACAAATGTATAGTAATATGAGACCTGGCTAGAGTGCCTTGGTGATTATTTTTTGCAGTCAACCCAATTTATTATCTTTAACTGATTCGTCACAGTGGACAATTCCCTCCCACTACTGTTATAAAAATTTGTTTGGGATCACTGCACTCAAATAGTGGGTGTTGTATGCTGTGCCTTATGTTCTTCACAAGAATATTTTACCAGTGATGCTTGGAATTCATTAATGAGATGGAATGAAGATGAGATAAAAATTTGCATGTTCATCACTAAATAGTATCAGCAACACCAAGAAGTGATCTGCTCATGCAAAACAACCAACACAGCCTACACATCACAGCCAATCTCATTAACTGTCTCCCAGAACCACAAAAACAGAAACATTTAAAGGAGACAGTTAACAATATTATTTCAGATTATGAAGTAATATAAGAGAGAGAGAGAGAGAGAGAGGTTATTTTATATTGTATTAAATGATGCTTAGGTATGTGTGAATCAGATGCGAACTATAGAAGTGAGCATTGTTGTTTTCCTTCATCTATTCTAACTCTTCCCAACATTATATACCTGTATCAGTGATCTGACAGAGGATTTGCAAGAGAGAACAATTTTCAGCCTTTCCTTGACTGGTATGTACTTTGCAGGCAGCCATGAGCACCAACAAGGTACACCTGCGTTCTTTGATTTGGGAACATCTGGTTATATTGATCCCATTCTAGTATCCCAAACTAAAGGCATTGGAACAAAACAAAAGGTAAACAATGGCATGCCTATTTTTCAGTTTGCATGATATGTGCACAATCTTGTGATAAGAGACTACAAATCTATTCTATTCTAATCCAGATGAAATAGACTTAATGGCATACATTTATTAGTATTTCAAACCACTGTGGGGCTTTCTAGATTGGCAGGAAAGTGTGACATGAAGTTGCCTTTACCTTAATGCTTAGTAGCTACATTGCAAGCCCCAGGCGTGCATTTAAAAGGTACAGGGCAGCTAGACTGAGGGGTGTGGGAACGACTTATCTGAAGTCTACAGCTCATCCATCATACATGGCTGTGCAGCTTGGAAACAACTAGATAAAAGTAATGATAAATAAATCATTATTTTCCTAGTGATTAAGTTATGATTACATTACATTACTTTACAATAGTGGCTTAAAAACAGATAACTTTACATTCTTTCCGGTGTAAATGGCATCTCATTTATTGTTACAGAGCTAGTCTCACACACTAAATGGCAAATTAGAAATATCACATAGTTCAAGTGCTGACTTGTGCTGTGCTTCAGGTTGCAGCCTTGTGCTTTTTGTGGTTGTTGAGGCATGGAGAAGACAGATGTGAAGAGAAGGTGCACTGAATCACTGGTCAGCTCCTTTTAGTATTTAGATTTTTCCAAAGTACCTAAAATTATCTTGCTACTTTTGTGAACTGGGAAGAGTTGTTTTTAGAATTGCAACTGTAATGGTTACTATGAATTTGCAATTTATTAAATTTTTAAAAATAGCTTTTGAGCTTTGTTGTCAATTAATCTTTCTTTTATTTTTTTTCTCCCCTGTTTGCTTTTTGCCTGTATAACTTTTAATTTGGCACTATTCAGTGTCAGATTAGTCAGACTTGGGAAATAATGGTTCTAGTTTGGGTGGTTGCAATTTGCTTTTGTTTTAATTTAATCATCCAGCCATAAGAGTGGGCCAATGATGGTGTTTACAAGCAACCTGGCAAGCACCATTGTATTGGGATTTGTATATCTGACTTTAAAGACTAAAATAGGATGGGGGTTCTGTTAATGTGCCAGCCACCTACTGCCTAATAGTCTGTCTTCTGAATTGGGTATGGGAATGACAAAGCTATGTGCTTTAATACACTTTAACATTCACACAAAAGCTACTTTTTCTGGAACAGTTTGGGACTTCACAGTGCTGATGGCATATGGCAAGACACACAGTATATCTGGTTGTCACTTCTAGTTTGTCCTGTTGCAGAAAGATCATCACTATCTGATCAAGTCTGCTCTTTAAGCCCCTTTTAGCCCCTGATGGTGGAGCAATTCTGATGTTTCACCAACGGGTGCAGAAAGATCCACATGATTTCCTATGATCTCATAAGCTCTACCTTATCCAGTGGCTCTGCCTTCTGCTTGTAACAATGAGGTAACCCAAGCTATTGATACAAAAATTCCCAAGCAATCTTGTCCCAGTCTCAGAACTATATCAGCTCCTTGCTATCGGGAAGAGAGGCATTGGAGTTTACAAGACGTCAGAAATTGGAAGTATAATCTAATGGCAACCTGAACGCAATCATGGGGTTTCACATTATTGTGTATTAGAGTATCTCACGCAATTTTGGGCAAAAGAGAAGTCATTCCAAACGCAATCATGAGTTTTATGTTATTGCGTATTAAAGCATCTCACGCAATTTCGGGCAATGGGGGGGGGGTCATTTTCGGCTAATGGGAAGTCATTCTGAAAGCATTCCGAATGCAATTGGAATTCACGTAAATTCGCTAAACTGGCTCCAATTGGCTCCATTTGAAATAAAGATAAATTCCTCCCATCTGATAAACTCCCTTGGCACTGCAGAGAGGAGGGGAAGTTTTTTCCTCCTCCTCCTCCTCCTTCTCCCAATAATAGGAGACTTCTGATGAAAAAGCAACAACAGTTGGATTTTACCCTCAGCCTTTGCCCCCATCAGGATCAATGACTGGTACAGGCTATATATTTTATAAAAGAACAATGCATTTGCATTATAATTTGGGACTGATTCGCTTTTTATTACAGATTGCCCAACTATGCAATAAACATGATACAATTGGTCAAGACTTGGTTGCCATGTGTGTCAATGATATCCTAGCTCAGGGAGCTGAGCCCCTCTTCTTCCTTGACCATTTTACTTATGGAAAACTGGATGCTGGAGTATCTCAGGTGATCACTGAGGGCATAGCTGAAGCATGTGAACTGGCAGGATGTCCTCTCCTTGGTATGACCACTTGTTATCTCTCATCCATTTTGAAATGTGTTCCTTGTGGCCAAGTAGCTGCATGTTTTCTTGGTAACAGCCTAAGTTTCCAATTGCAGACTTTCTGTATGATTTAAGGACTCTTACAGATGCTAAGGGCAGAGCTGCACACAAAAATCTGTCCAAATTTGGGATGGAACTATCAATGTTGCATCTGAGTTTTATACAGATGGAACAGGCAGAAGTATACTAACCAACTGCAACCAAGTTGCATTTTAAAAAATCGTGCTATGCATGCTCCAGTGTTGAATCAGGGTTGCCTTTCCTTTAGTTAGCTGATCCCTTGTGATAGCCTCGTGTTGTTTTAAATGGCCATCTTGCCATATATAGATTTAAGCAGTGCTGTGGGATTCTCAGCATTGTACCCTCAAAATAGTAACACATTCCATTTTAGGACTACAGCTCTTAGAATTTACTTTTTTGGACTGTAGCTCCAAATGGTGCTGATGACTGAGGAATTCTGGGAATTGTACTCCCCAAAAAGTAACTTTTACAAGTTATTAATTTAGGATATCAGATTACGATTGATGGAGGGACTTGAAAAAGCATCTGATTTGTACCAGACTGATGCCCAGTTCATAACTGGGAGAAAGCAGGCCATCTGTGGGATCTTGGGGGTTTTCATCTGTATCTGTTGTATGTACTGTACATGTGCTAATGCTTTGGAAATGTTTCCCTGCCTTCCCCTCTCAATATTATTATTTTGTCCTTCTGCTGACATTTGTGTGTCTCCTCCTTTTGTTCCTATACAATCAAACTTTGGGAACCAAGCTCTGCTTCATAACTATTACATATAGTAAGCCGTACAGATAACAATTGTGTTTGTAACTCAGTGAGGGAGGCTATGACATCCTCAAATGGAAAACAAGTTTCATGAAATTTGATCGTTCTTACTTTAGTTGTTTTCTCCCTTTCCCCACCTAGCAAGAGAGACTTGTGAAATGTCTGGTACATGGGCAGCTGGAGAATACAACCTTGTCGGCTTTGCAGTTGGTGCTGTGGACCGAAGAATGAGGCTTCCTCAGCAGGAGAAGATTGCCAGTGGAGATATTCTCATTGGAATCGCTTCTTCTGGTCTTCACAGTCAAGGATTCAACCTAGTGAGGAAAATTATTTTAACATCACCACCACACTATTTATCTTCAGTTCCTAGTGGGTGTGACCCCTGTACTTTAGGTAAATCAACATTGGTCATTTTCTTACTCTGATTTTAGGGGGGGGGGGGAGTAATAGCATTCAGCTGTTAGTGAGTCTTCAGAATAAAATGTTGTACATAATTGCCTAGTTTTAAAAACCAGTGTTTATTTCACTTTATTTGATCTCAGTGTTAATTTCTACTGTAACTCTTTCTAGTTACAGATATATCTCATATTGTTTCTGACAAAGAAAGAAAACAACCCTGTGTTGAAGAAGATTTTTTTCATCTTGCTTGCTACTCCCTCAAACTACAAAGGATTTTATCTTCTGTTTTAAATTCATTCCTTCATATCTTCACAGGAGAACAGTTGCTAACCCCATCCAAAATTTATAGCAAAGCCCTGCTGTCTCTGTTCTGTTCAGGAAATGTAAAAGCCTGTATCCATATTGCTGAAAAGGGACTGATGGGAAGCTTTTCCCAAATTATTCCAGAAAAATTTAGCATTATTTTGGGTAAGTAAAAAATTATATTTAATGGGACTTGAGCAACCATGGATCTTGTTATCCACGTGGGTCCTGGAATCAAACCCCAATGAATACCAAGGGCCCACTGTAGTGTCCTCATAGGGTATTTAAAGCTCTACCTCCTTGAGGGAACATACATAATTGTTAAAGAGGCTGTCTTTTATTATATTGGCTAAGGTTTAGGAGATTATCAGATAGGGAAAGGATGTCTTGGTCCCATTCATTCCTCATGCTTGTCCTGTCTTTCCCACACAATTGTGGGAAGGACTTTCACTTGACATTGTGCAGTCTGGGAAGCCCAAATGACAGCAATTGTGCAAAAGTCTTTCATATGATATTGAACTGATCCTGTCATTGTGCTGTGAGTGAAGTGGAATTGCCCCTGTTTTCCCATCATTTTATATTAATGGAAGAACCCATTAATACAATTCCACTTCACTGATGGGATAATGACCCGATCAGCATGACATGTGTGAATTTCTTATGCATGATTTCAGTCATGGACAGGATAAGGACAGGAGAGCGACTCACTCCTGTCCCGTCCCCTCCCGTCCCATTCTTGTCTCCATGTGATAATCTCCTTAACTCAGGATCATAATGAGATAGAGAAGGAAGGGCATCCTGGGATGCAGCTGGTACTGGAAAAGATTCATCCAAGCCTGAAGAGAAGGGCAAAACCACTTGCTCAGAAGCAGACCCTGAAAGCCAGAACTGCATTCTGGGGTTTCTCCTCTGTGAGAGTCATGGGATGGGAGGTTCATTTCACTGATGTTTTCCTTTTGTGTTTGGAGAAATCAGCCCTCTCCATTCTCAGGATCTCCCAACACTCCAACATGGCTACTGGTCCCCTGCAATTATAAATAACCCATTCCTGGAGCATACTATTCCATTCTGCTGCTTGATTTCAGGATTTGATAGGAAAGATCCCTTTGGAGGGGAGTCTCAGTGTAACACTCTCTAACTCAACTCTCTGTGTTTCCACACAGCTAAATTCTGTGTGCTTTTACCCAGTATTGTCTGAGCTCCTCTGGATTATATCCAATGCTGCTGATGAGAGTTGAAGCTGTAAAGATGAACAGGGCTTTCACAGGGGCAAAAAAAAGTATGCAATTGCACTGCCTATGCAAGGATGGTATTGTCTTTTACACATTTAGTTGTTTTTAGATGCCCATCATTGGAAAATACCTTCAGTCTTTTCTTGGCTCCAAGAAGAGGGAAATCTTTCGGAAAGGGAGATGATGCAAACATTCAACTGTGGGATTGGTGCTGTGCTGGTGGTTCAGAAGGAACTTGCTGGACAGGTTTTGAAGGATGTCCAAAAATATGAGGATGCATGGCAGGTTGGGAAAGTCATCCACCATATTTCAGGTTACTGAATTTCCTAAATTGATTAATTTTCTGATTAGTTTTCTTACTGAGCCAATAGTAGTGCTAACAATATTCTATTTGGCTTTAAATTATTTGTATGAGGTTTCTGCAGCTGTGCCTCTTAACATGTAACTGAGGGATGAAAATCAATCAGATTTTAAAGACTGTGTTCTTCAGAACAATAATCACCAGCCTGGACTGTCTTCAGCTTTTAAAAAGCTATTTATGGCACCCCAGGACAGGTGTGATTTCAACGCTTAGCTTTATAGTGATGGAGAATATTGCAATTCATTCTCCTAATGAAAGGAAAGGGTGAGGGAGTCATAAACCTGTGTGTGCTATTTTTAGTCCTTTTTGTGTCCCAGATAAAAATAAATCACCCTGGATCTAAAGATGTCATAACCTAACAAGTCCCATTAATTTCAGTGACTTTACTCTGACTAAACCTGCATCCAATATGAAATTTAATCTGTATTTCTACCAAATCAATCTGTTGGATACTATTTGCTTGTAATGCTTTCGTGACATGGCTAGTTTAGGAAGGTGTAATGAATAATGCTAACCAATATTCTAGGTGTTATAGCTATAAGCAAAGCTAGTATGTTTCAGTTAGCTTACCTGGTTTTTACATCTGAATGTTTTTAGCAGTAGATAGCAAGAAGGGAAAGTTGGAATGGCAGTAATGGGAAGTAAAGGCCACATCTAGCAGACTGTAGGCTAGCAGAAGAGAACCTCTGGCTTGTAGACCTTATCTCTAAGACTTCCTGAGGCTCCCAGGTGTCTTTCCACCTCCTTTCCAACATTTTTAGCTTTCCCCTGCCTTTGAAATTTGCAAACTATCTTTGGAGGTCCATGCAAATACACGTATGATTTTCTCATCAACATTACAAACTTCTCCTTTTTTTAATTGAGCATATGTACTCAATTATTTTTCCTTCCTTTAGGGTATCCTCAGGTAGAAATCAAAAATCTCCTTGAAGTGTTGCTGCAAAGTAAACACCTCTATCTTAACAGTGTTTCTGCTGTAGACGGGCAGCTCCAGAACATGCAGAGAAAGAACAAAGTGAAAGTGGCTGTTCTTATTTCAGGAACAGGTGAGCATGTCATTTATTTCAATTAATATCCATTTATGCTGGAGAGGTTACACATTCTGCCTTGTGGTGGAGGGCCAGATGTGTCACACTTTCATTTTGCTGTTGTGTAGAGTTTTCTGTTCTACTGGGTCGATGTTTTCTGTGTACAGTATAGTAGAGACTGGCTGACTGACTGACTGTTTCCTTTTGTAATCTAAGGTACAAGCCTTGCAGCACTTCTCACATATGCAAAAGAACCAGCAAGCAGTGCACAAATAGTCCTTGCAATTGCTGATAGGTCTGGAGTGGAGGAATTGAAGAATGCAACCCTGGCTGGCATCCCTACCAGAGTAAAAAGAATACTATATTAATTTCACTTACTTAAAAAAATACTGTCCACATTTTATGTTCTGGGAAATATCTTTGCTTAGAATATTTTTCTGGCTTAATGTTGTACTGGTCGCAGGTTCAGATGTTTATCAAACATGAAGCAATGATGTCAGTTTGATCACATGGCAGTTTGATAGCTGGTAGGCTCTCCAAAGTATTGGTTTTTGAAGACATGGAATTACTGGCAGCTGAAAATATTTTTTTTAATCTGATTGAGCTTTTGTTTGTCTAACTCTAATTTATTTATTTTTTAAATTACTGCCCTCTGAGCTCATTCTTTGTTGCCTGCTTTTTATGTGAGTTGATATGCTATAGATTACAGTGTGCACTTTATTTTTTGTTTATTTTACATTAGCTGCCTTGTCTATTCCAGGAACAGACAGAAACAACAGACATCCATTAGCAATCAATGATTAATGAAGCAATTTATTGGAAACTGTTCACAGAAGCATTAACTGATGTTACTTGTCTTTTGGATATTTTTGGTATCTCTGTTCCAGCTGAAGGCTGTCTCCTAAACAATATCAAAGTATTATAGATATTCAGTTATAACAGTTTATAACTGTACTAGTTTTAACTGTCACAGCTTCATCCTATGGAAGCCTAGGATTTCTAGTTTAGTGAGGGTACATATAGCAGTAGAACTCTCACCAAACTACAAATCCCAGGATACTGTAGCGTGGAGCTGCGGCTATTGAAAGTTGTATCCAGCTGCTGTAACTGTGTAGTGTAAATTATCTGGTAGTACTTTTTGTAGTCAGTGTTGTACATGCAGGCTAAATAGATCTCTCTCTCTCTCATACATATCCAAAGGGGAGGGGAAAAGGGTGAGGGAGGGTAGCATGTGAAATCACATCTTCTCAGTGTGACCCCACATTGCTGAGGACTGTGAATGAATATTGCTTGCAACCAAGATAGTTGGGATGACTGGCTCTTTCACAGGGGTTGGCTTTGCAGTTGTCAAAAGACTCTTTCAAACGGGAGGAATTTCTCCCAATTCCAAATGGAGCCAATGCGGATTCATGTAAATTCGCTTGTTTAGCGAATTTACCTGAACCCCTGCTCCGTTCGGAAGGCATTCAGAATTACTTCCCATTACCCAAAAATAACCCCCCCTTGCCCGAAATCGCGTGAGAAGCTTAAATTCGCAATAATGTTAAACCCATGATTGCATTCGGAGTGACTTCCCTTTTGCCCGAATTTGCGTGAGAAGAATTAATTCGCAATAACGTGAAACTCCAGGAGTGCGTTTGGATTGCCCTTGGATTATACTTCCAATTTCCCACGTCTGAAAGAGTCAAAAGAGAGCCTTGTTTTCTGAAAGGCTTCCAAATTTTAGCCATCTTAATAGGTCCTTGTCTTTGGAAAGACTGTAGATTCCATGAATGTCTTCTGAATCTGAATGTGAATCTTGGAATGCTGAAAGACCTGCTTATATCTAATATGTTGTTTTTACTGTTTACCAAATTAATATCCTTGTTCTTTTGTTTTGAATGTGGGATGTTTGGAACTCTCTCCTCATCTTTTTTCTTATTCTGTCATTCACCTTGACTTTTGTAGGTAATTGACCATAAGCTGTATGGAAGCCGATCAGAATATGAGGGCACAATTGACAGAGTCCTTAATGAATTCTCTGTTGAGCTGATTTGTCTTGCTAGATTTACAAGAGTATTGAGTAGTAACTTCCTCAGAAAATGGAATGGTAAGCAACCAGAATGGAATAGCATTGTAATACATATTTAGAAGCAGGGATAGGTGCATCAGTTTGTGCCATTTGCATATTCGTTATGCAGATTGTGTGGATTGAAAAGAAAGAAATGTAAAACAAACATACTTTCTGGTTGGTCTGAATGATGGCTCTCTTTATTATATTTTCCCTTACTTGGAGCAGCTCTAAAGGCACATGGGTATTGTGCACATAATAAAAACGGGGCTCCAAATGTTCCCTGAGATTGACAGAAGGAGATAATGGTATTGTTGCTAGCAAGAATATTGTATTACAAAAAAGGATGGCCCCATATTTATGAGGGTCGCCATCTTTTTTGCCATACTACGCCCCTGTGGGCAACCAAAAGAGATAATGGCCTAAAAATCCCAGGGTATTTGCAGAGCATTTTTTTTTTTTTTTTGCATGTACTGGCAGCCTTCTATACTTGTTAGATTCTATAGTGGCAATCAGTCATTGCAACAGAGTAATAGAAACCGTAGAAATTCTTTGAAGCATCTTGTGGAATTGAGATGCTTATCACACTAGTCAGTTGTTTGGGGTTGTCCTGCAACAACTGATTCACTAACACTTGTGAAGACAGCTAAATTGTGAAGACAGCTGCATTGAATAATGCACTGGGATACATAATACTAATCATCTATAATGTCCCCTCACCACATATATGCTTTAATAGCGTAACTTCCACTGTTTTCTTTTTCATGCTGTAAGTTCCTCAATATCAACAATGCCATTTGTGCAGCCCTGTTTGTTCTGCCTCCTGTGTCATGACTGGTTTCCCTTTAACTTTTTTAAAACTTAAGCCA
Source organism: Urosaurus nigricauda (assembly GCA_034509955.1). Taxonomy (NCBI): domain Eukaryota; kingdom Metazoa; phylum Chordata; class Lepidosauria; order Squamata; family Phrynosomatidae; genus Urosaurus; species Urosaurus nigricauda. The sequence goes on from JAOEGL010000003.1 coordinate 70,743,672, forward strand.
GAATAACTCAGTTATAGTATGGTATCACAGCACTGCTACATTACATCCTGAAAATCTAAATTTTAACAATAATTAGATATATATATTTAAAAATAATACTGTGGCAGTAACATTGTGGCTCATAACACTTCAGGAAAGCAGAGAGAGATCTTTGGAAAACACCTCTGTGCAGTAAAGATATCTTAATAGTAACTTTCAAAGGTTAATAGGCCAGCATTGTATGCTTATTGCACTATTGCAGCAAGCCAAATTTAAAAATTACAATTTTTAAAAAAAGTTTCAAGACAGTAGAGCATAGAAAATAGATAAGGAAATGCAGCTGTTCTCTTGGGAAGTGTTGTCCACCACTTCCAAAAACCGGAAACAGTCTGAGGCTTTCCTGCTAGATATTTCTTTGGGAATCCCCTGGGAGGGACAACCAGATCTATTCCACACACCTGCTATTCAGTCCTTTTCACAGTGAAGTGGAATGAGCCATTTGCGCTCAAACTCGTTAGTTAACCACAGCAGGAAAGAGATCATTAACAGATTATTTCCAGCATGAAGGAAAAAACTGGATTACTAATAACTCTACAGCAAAACACCACCGGGAGAGCCACAACATCTTGTGATAAGATTGAGGCAAAGGTGGGATCAATCCACCATTATAACAGTATAACATCATTGTGTGATAAGCACCTCGCTAACATTAGGTTTCTAAATCAGAAACTGCAGGAACAAGAAACATTGCTAAAGGATTCTTGGAATTTTAGTTCCAATAAGTAACTTTTCCCAAGCATGAGTATATTCTGATCTGCATGTTGGTCCTGAGGGGTGGGTCAGGTAAGTCTGCTTTGGGATTTGGACTCGGTGAATTCCTTCTTCATTTCCACTCAGAATGGATTATGCCTGCTGCTGCTGAGTATTTAGCATCTATGAGGCAGTGCTACTGGTCAGTAAGATTTATGTGAATTTACAAGTTTTAATTCAGAATATCTAAAGCAGTGATTTCCATTTAGTAATCTGCATGTTGGCTCATAATTTGTTTCTTGCATGCCTATGTTCAGTAATAATTCTGAATAAGGATTTTATTAATTATAGGGAAAATTTTGGGCACGTATCCCTCACTTTCACAACTAACCAGAGGAGGAAATACCCACAAGCTGGCATGTTCATCTGCAGACAAAACTGCTGGCTGCACAGTGCATTTTGTACTTGTAAGTATTTTTTTCCCTATGTAGAAAAAAAAATCCACATTTTTGGTGTTATGAGTAACAACAGGTAATTATTACTCTGGTCAGATGGAGCATGCCTTACCTAGATGTTGTTTAGAATAATGAATTTTGTAAGAAAACATGTTAGGCTTTGGCAAATATTTTATAGTGACTGGGATTATGGAGTATGGGTGACCCCATAGTGCTCCTGGTGTGAAGCAACTATCTTCAGATTCTTCTTACCTTCTACTTCTGGTGGCCAGAAACTTGTTCATGGAGCCATAGCAATTTAAAATGGTATCATGGTGCTTTAATTCTATTGTGTGAAAAGGGAGGACTTTTTCCATTGAGTGAGATTTCTTGATGGATTTTCAAACTCTCAATCTTTCCTTGTCTCCCTCAGGAGGATACTAGCCTTGAAGCAGTAATTTTACAAGAGCCTGCCTATGTGATGGCAGAAGATACACAGGAAACGTTGCTGGAAAAAACCAAAGATGCAGAAAGCAGAGCATTTCCCATTGCTCTGCAGCTGGTTGCTAGTGGAATGGTGCGGTTGGCAATGGACCGTAAAATCTACTGGGACCAAGAAAGTCAGAAATGGAATCATCAAAAGGAAAGCCAGGACACTCCTAGTCTTAAAATCATCCACGACAGTTAAATACAGCCATCAACAGTACTTTTGACAATTACAAAAGCTAACCTTCTTAGTCTGGTTTCAATCTTTCAGTCTCCTTTTGTTCAAGCACCAGAACGTAGTGATTTTTATGAGCAAATATAGCCATTCAGTTTCCTTTGCTATAATGGCTACATTAAGATCAATGTTGGCTCCTCAGGGTGATGAAGGTGTGGTTCAGGAGCACTATGATCTAAAACTAATTGCTGTTTCCAAACAGAGTAGACCTGTTGAACTGATAGAACTTACACAAATGTTGACATACCAAGTTCTCATTAATTCAGTGGGTCTATTTTAGTTGTGAATTATGACTGGATTTAGATTAATATGGCCCACAACTAATTTCACACCAATGTAGGATCTTCTGCTACTCAACCATTATGACTGTATTTTAACTTATGCATATGTATGCCTCTCTCTTTTCTTTCTTTCTGGCAATTGTGTGGACTGGAATTCCCTGCCTTGCTTGTACAGTGACCAAAGGCTTCCTCTGGGACCACCTGTCCTATGTCTAGCCATAGTCACAACTAAGGGACGTGATGGCTTAGTCGTTAAGATGTCATTTTTGACAATCGTGAGGTTGGAAGGTTGGCAGTTCGAGGGCCAAGTGCCACATGATGGGGTGAGCTCCCATCACTAGTCCCAGCATCTGTCAACCTATTAGTTTGAAAGCATGTAAATGTGCAAGTAGATAAATAGGTAACCCTTTAGTGGGAAGGTAACAGCATTCTATGCTGCCATGCAAGCCACATAACTACCAGAGTTGTCTTCAGAGAAAGCTGGTTCTTTGGCTTAGTAGCGAAGATCAGCACCACCTCCAACAGTCAGTTACAACTAGACATTGATGTCAAGGGGAAATGTTTACTTTTTTACTTTATAGTCACATTGACAGATAGTTCTCAGACGTTCCCAGCTCTCTACTGGCCACTGCATAGCTGTATCAGTGGGAGGTAGCATGAAAAGGGTGGATTTTTAGGGAGGGAAACAGGAAACATGGCATAGTTCTGCCTGGAACTACATGTTCTCAATAAAGCATCTCAGCCACTTGGTTGGATCAAAGTTAGGCAGAAGTTGGGCTGGCTGAAGTAGATTTCCCCAACCTGTCCTTCCCCATAGCACTCCTCCAGGCTTCTAAAAAGATTAGCAAGATTATCTTGCTAAATCCGGTGCGCTGTGGGTACAGGATATGGGAATCTATAAAAACCAAATAGGAGGAACCCTTCTCCTGATGGAGGGTAGATCTTGAATCCAACCCATTGTGTTTTAGTTGTTGGTGCTCTGTTGGTGTTAGAGGAAACTGACCAGACAACTTCTTCGTTACAGCAATTCTACAGGCTGCCAGTCTGTTTCCTGGCATAGGCCACACTTTGCCCACCAGTTGCATTAAACAATTTTAAATGTCACACACCTTCTCTTCACCAAGCTCCCTCCTTTTTTCCCTGGCATCAAGCAACTATGTAGTGTCAGGAGCTAAGCTCTTGAGAGGCGAAATCTGCAGTAAGGGACAGAGGACGGCCATGTGTTTATTGTTTAGATCTGTTTCCCAACTAATTTAGTGTTTGTGAACAAGATCTATGGCTAAAGTGCGTCCATATTCTCTACCACTGAATTTGTTCAAAATCACGTGTCATATGAAAAATGTTGTCTGCTATGAATATCTTTGGGCAGTTAAAGTCTCCCTTCAATAAAGCTTCACACTACAAACCTTATCCACTGAACTCCAGCTTCTTCTCTACCATATTTACAAAAGTGTCTCTTCATTCAGAGCTGCACCTGAATCCTATGTTGACCTGAGCCTTCCTATCATTCCCAGTCATAAAATATGCCCTCAGCTCATGAATAAATTAGTCTAGTCTGAAAATACTTTGCTCGGGCTTGGGCAGGCTGTCCTCTGGCAGAAAATTTCCTGCTCCATCACCATAGCCCTGTGCAGGCATAGGGTATAGCCATTCTACAGCTGTGGATCTGTTTTCACAGGGGGTAAGCAGGCAGATGCTAGGCAACTGAATGCTGTGAATAGCTTTGGGATTACCTTCATAGTTGGATTTTACTCTGTGTAATCTATCATATTTTATTTATTAAATTATGCCTCGTTTGGCTTTCAAACATGTATCATTTTATTGATCTGTCAACCATAAGGAAATCTATTAAAATGTGGACACAGATTGGTGGCTGCTTCAGAGAAAGGTTGTTGCTGTTCACAATGGTACTGTTTTATCCTGAAGTGGAATTGAGACACTTTGGAACTATGTTACTGCCATATTTTCTGTTGCTTGTATTGTAAATATTTCAAATAGAGTAAATAATGGGCAGTACATTTTCGGAACACATTCTTTCCTAAAAATAGTCAAATACTGCAAGCCATCTTTACACAATTAAGGTCAGAGATCTTGGTAGAGATCCTTGATCAGGGAGATGTAGCATAATGTTCTGCCACACTATAAAGTTAATCCATGTCTCCCTTGTCACCCCAAAACCATAATTTTTACCTACTGCCCTCCCTCAACACATCCATTTACTGGTTGATGGAGAGCAGGAGTGGTGGGGAAGAATCTAGCTTTCTTCCTATATAGCTGGATGCACAGCAACGAGGCATCTTCTGTGACCTCTCCAGAGTCCTTTGGAAATCTCAGGGGATGATGTCAGTGCTGTGCATTCAGTTATAGGAACAAAGCTAGAAGATTTTCCATCATCTGTTCATTCTACTGGCCAGTAGATGGTCTTGTTGAGGATGGTGCATCAGGTTAAAGGTGAGTTTCGGGACAGAATTTGATCATTAGTGGGATCAGTAGACAATTCTGACCTCTGCAATGACCAAAAAATGACTTTATTGTTTCTCATCCTTTTGGCTAAGATAAAGTGTAGACTTAGACAGATATAAGTTGGATTTATGCATGTGTAAGTCACTGAAGAATTCCTTTTTTTATTTATTCATAGTTTTAAAATATATTAAGAAATTGTAAAAGAAAGAAAAACAGATAAGGGGGAGGGAGAGAAGAAAAGAGGAAAAGGAAAAGATGACTTCCGATCCCCCTTTCAGTGGTTACGCATGTGTAAGGATGATCAAATGTCATTTTTCTTTTCTTTCTTCACATCTCAGTCTCTACTATTACAACAAATTCTCTTCTTTCACAAACCTATAAAAGGATTCCAGTGTTTGAGCAATGTTACTAATGATTTTTCCCTAATCAAACATGTCAATTTATCGATTTTTGATAAGTTTATTAATTTCAACAACTATTCCTCCATCATAGGTAAGACTGACTTCTTCCATTTTTGCACATATATTTCTTTAAAAACATAATTCATTTTTAAAGGGCATAGTTCCTTTTATTTATTTAAAATTATAATTCTTGTATTAATTGTTTTATTAGAATGCAGTTTGCAATTACAGAGCATTTCAGTATAGAATAGGTAACAGGAATGTAACAGTACAGAGGCTCAAGTCCAACTCCTGTGGCTACTTTCTATTTGAACACTGATTATTTCTCAAGAGGGTAACAAAAACATGGTGCAGGGCAATAACATACTCATTCCTTTTATCGAAAATTATGAAATGCTTTTCCATAAGATATAGCATAATATATAAACAACTTATTCCCACTTCTGCTTTCAAACAGGAGTTATGTAATTTCAGTCTGTTCCCAATGTTCTTCCTAGAAATGATAAAACATCCCAAAGAATGTTTTCACATGCCTGTATGATATAACAAGCTATGTTTTGATAAACTATTAAACTATATTTCACAGTATAGTATATTTAGAAAAAAGGGAAAATAACATCTGATGTACAATCATAGAATAGGTAATTAGCTACGTATAGCTCCATTATTCAGTGATATTGCTGTGTGTTTCTTTCAAGTATTTAGTACTTTCAAGAACATTTGGCACTAGTGCTATAACAAAGAAAGTTAATGGATTTGATTCTAAATTACCTAGGTGTTTAGAAAGAAAAAGATCTCTGATGAGATGTGCTATTAAAATGCTTAATAACACTGTGGCCACTAATGCTTTTAATCTGATACCAATCCTAGCTAAGCATCCTGTTTGTGAGGGCACTGATTATTAGACCAGATCAAAATACCATGCTGTCTGAATTTATAAAGCAGAATCGTATGTACTGTGATAGTAAAATGATAAGATCCATGGCCAGCATGGTTTCCCCTGAAACTTTCAGATATTTTAATGTACCATAGTAAGCCCTCATGCTGCTGTGATTGAAGTTGCATTGATCATACAAATGGCTTGGCTGTGCCCCCTCCATTTTTAGCAGCCAGACTGTAGCCAAGTGGCTAAACATTAAAGACAGAAAGTTTGTTCCCTTCCCACTTCAATCTCATCTTGATATAATCAAGATACATTAAAATCCCGCTGCCCTAATGTTATGATGCAAAACAGAGCTCCAAAGTAATGTGTTACAGATATTATTTTGTTACAGATACCCTTCTTGTTACTTTTCAAAAAATATACAGTCGTAGTTGTTGTTCACTTCAGTTATGTTTTTTGACATTCCAGCTAAGCTTTCCATCTTCTAACTTCACTGCTCCACTAGCCACCAGCTGCATAGCTGCAGGGAAGGCTCTATGCTCTGCCTCTTTCACTCTTTCTGACAAAGTCTTCTCTGTGTCTCCAGTCTTCACTGGAACTGGCTCTTGAAAAATTATAGCCCCAGCATCAACTTCCTCCTGCAATGAAAAGGCCAAGACAGAGACACAGTAAAGACTGAGTAGTATAGCGTCACATTTGTTTGGTTTCACAGCTTCCTGTCATGCATTTATAAAAATTAATCTGCAACAGTACTAGATATACTGGGATGAGTTAACATAATTTCAAACAGAAAACAGAATCACCTGGTCTGAAAGCTAATCCATTTAGTTGGCTTTATAGCAGACTGCCAGAGAAAACAGTATAATCTACCTCTCTATGAAAAGCAGACAAAATAATACATTTCAGATCAATGTATTGTTTTTACACCATCAACGAAGTAAAGTACTCCAAATGATTCTGTCTACATGTAGCATTATGTTTCCCAAGCTAACTTGGGTTTGGTTGTTGCTAGCGGCACCCAAGAAAATTTAACAAAAAACACAAATGGGTAAATTTGGGAGGTCCAGGGGCCAATTTCCCTGCCCCTGTAATCCTCCACGGGCCTCACTTGCTGCCTAAACCCCAAACCCAAAAATAAAGAATGCAGAAACACCTGGAAATCTACTTCTGATTTTGGAAAACAGGTATTTTAAAATATTGAACAATGCAGGGAGCCTTCAACCCTTTAAGAAGATGAATTGCCTCTGTTTGAGAGGCAATTCACCCTTATTTATGATTCAAAAAAGGGATGGGTTGAGAGAGGTGGGTGAGGGAATCAGAGACGATTTTAAAAAAAGCCTAGAGGCCTGTAATTTACCCCTTGCTGACACAAACCATCCTCTACCATTTGCTCTTTGAGAGTACAGCTGATAGGAGCTGCAGACCAACAAGATCTCCAATATAAATTTTCCAGGGTGGTGAGATGTGATTGCCTTCAGGTGATATTGAAGTGGGTTTGAGGAGCAGTGGCTTTCTAGCTGGGGCACCATGTGTTGAAATCACTGACTAGATGCTGTTCTCTCTACATCTATTGATTCCAATAAGCAATGTGACCATAACCTCAAACAACTTTATTGTTAACAGAGCAATAGAAAGGGAGAACATACAGCAACAAAGTGCACAGTGCACCCAGTGACTCGGACACCAGCCTCCAGCACCAGCTTGTGGGCATTGGATCCCTTAAATGAAGGTAGCAAAGATGGATGGATGTTCAATATTTTTCCTAGGAAGGAAGAAAAACAGATTACATTGTTTATAGCTGTCATCTGGTCCTTCATTTTATGAAGCTGAAAACAACAGTGGAGACATCAAAACAGACATTGGAGTCGGACTAAGTCACAGTTAGTACACTCACTGAAACCAATACAACTTACATTAATCATTATTAAATCTGAACCAATAATATGCAATACTAGATGGGGCAAGGTTCAGGAGAATGGGGGGGGCAGCTTTGGGGACTGGAAAACTGTGGTCCAGTAGTTGCATGTGGCCCACACTTTCCCCAGTTCTGATTTCAAACATGACAGAGGTGAATACATGCTGTGCTGCCCTAGTGCTAAAGCATCATATCACCAATCCCTTGCTTACCTGTTTTCATCCCATCCCATCCGCAAAACCACTGAAATCTGGAGCATACAGAGCAGACTGTTCCTACCATTAAGTGTAATGGTGAAGAAAGACTAGCCAAGGAGGAAGACACCCACCGAGCTAGAATATGTGTCACACTACCATTGTACTAATATACACTAGCACTTTATTCTTACCCACTTAGTCCCATCATACCCACGCTCCCCTTTCACTTGAGGCTGGTAATATTACCTAGCAGATAGACAAGAGAGACAGTGAACAGAGTTACAGATTAATTTCATTTATTTGTAAATAAAAACACTGGGATATGGAGTATGCAATTTCTGCTAGGCCACCAAAAATTTTAATGGTAAATAAGGTGGACAGGGGGGGGGGGCAAGAAGGAGCCAGCAAAGGAGGGAGACAATTACCTCGTCTCCCTACATGTCCTTTCTTGTGGCAATATGTCCCAGCCAAATTGATTTGTTTTATTTTTAACCATTTTTTTCTGATACAAAATGATAAAAAAATGTGATTGATGTGGGACTGAACAAATTGGAACAAGAAATGTGTTTGGATTGCCACTAGGAAACTGTGATGTCCCATATATGAATAACCCTACAGAGTTTAACAAAACCATCACTTGGCTTTGCCCCAGTGATTCCAACCAAACCACTCCATGTGCTAGACTCAATGCTTAATTTACGTCAACATTTCTAGTTTGTGTCCGGTATACTCAGATGTACTTACCATCCCATTTTCTGACAAAAGGACCAGATAAGATCCGCATAAATCCTGCGAGACAGATCAGTTGAACTGAGTACTCTTCAAGGACTTTATCAACAGCACTGTCAAACTCTGTACGACTACTGTACTGTTTGTGGTCAATTACCTAAGACACCAGAAGCAAGGTAGAAGACTGGAATAAATATGGGCTTTATTCATTTTACACTTCCCCAAATGGATACCCTCCTGATATGGTGGGCTACAGTTTCCATAATTTCCACAGATACTGGCTTAATATCAGGGAAATGATAGTGTTTTCTGCCGTTTCTGCCTTTCTGTCTGTATGGTGCAGATGATTCCAGAGGTGATGCAATGGCTGTTCTAATTAATTAAGATATCAGGCCAAAATAAGGCTTACAGCCTTGCTTTAACACAGTTTCTTATTTTGATTTATTGGCTGATCTCAAACTGTCATCTGCCAATTCAGGCATTATGCCAATGCACAATGAAGCTTCCTAAATAATGGTTTAGTATGATGTCTCATTGGAGCTCAGTTGAAGACTACAATTGAAACATCATGCAGGAAATAAATACACAAAATAAGACCCAAGTTTAGAATTATACATTTTCTGATTACAATACATACATGAGACTAATGACTCAGCCCTATGTCTCTGCTTCTTTTTTTCACACAAAATGGTAATTTGCCGAACATGTACTCACTTTTGTAGGAATACCGGCTCTTTCTGCTCTTTTTAGCCCTTCTACACCAGCTTTGTTAGAAACAACAAGGACTATTTGTGCATAGCTAGTTGGCTTCATTGCACTGGTTATGAGAGCTTCCAGATTTGTACCTGCAGATTCCAAAATAATGACATCAATATGCATGGATATACTTCAGTGTCCCCAAAAGCTTCTTGCAGTTACAAAGTAACACCTTTACTCCACAAGTATCTTTACAAAAAGTTTATTAACAGATCCAATCTATCCTCCTCCCAAACAGCAATCTTCATAAGTATACCTTTCCTGAGCAATGTGTTCTTTCTTTTTATAAAATTACATCCTCAAAAAAATTACATTATCAAATAAATAAAATAAATAAAAATTATATATAACCCCATACTTTTTCCCCTTAAGAATAAAGTAATTTCATGAGGTAGATGGAATAGGAACACAATCTACTCATTTTTCAGCTTGGTGGCAAAAGAAACTTTAGCATATTTAGTCAAATTATCCAGTATGTTTTTTTCCCCAGTTACATTTAACAACAGAATGAATTGTTGTTGAATTTTATGCACATTTCAAAAACCTGGCAGTGATTTCAGAGGATTCTCCTCCCTCCACCTTCATACTACATTATTCTAAAGTATTTTTTCTTAAACACCTTGCAGTTTGGATTGTGTACTTCAAATGTCAGAGCAAATTTCACAAACAATTATCAAAAATCCTCCATTAGCAAAAACAAACAAACAAAACAAACCCAAATCTAATATATTATGCTACTTTTTTCTCAAGTAAGATTATGAAAATTTCAAATATCCTCTGCCTCCCCCACAAACTACTGACTCTAAATTTTAATTAGAGAAGATGTTGTCTTTGGGGTTTTGGACAAAAAAAGTTTAAACATTGCATTCTGTTTTTAGGCAGAGGTGACTGGTCACTAGATTATTTATGAAACTAAGTAAGGCAAATAAATGAACATGCAATAAAGAAGGGGTTTGTCCCTTACTTATATGTATAATCACAGTTATCTGAAAGATACAGAATGCAAAAATGCCTTTCCTTTCTGGTTTGATCAACCTACCTTAAAGTCTGTCTGTGAGAAGGCCATAATCAGTGCCTTAAAGATGCTAGAGCTTCCTTTCTTGCAATAGATAGTAAACAAGTCTCACCTGTACCAGAAATAAGAACAGCCACCCTGGTTTTGCTTGGCTGGGTTTTGCTTGGCTGGTGGTCCAAGAACTGCAGTCTATTAGTGTGCAAGGCTTGAAGCAAGTTGTTGACTTCAACATGAGCAGTCTCTTCAATTCAGAAGAGAAATATTAATTGTAAGAAACAGTACTGAAATAATAGCTTAGAATACATTGTAAAATAAATAAACTGCTGGTATTGCCATGTGCCTCAAATAAGCATCTAAAATGTATACACAAAGAGGAATTTTATTTCACAGAATTGGAAGGGCCTCAAAGGGTCATTTAGCTTGACGCCCTGGTTTGTTGTTGTTAGCTGCCTTCAAGTCAATTGTGATTCATGGAGACCCTGTGAATGAGACATCTCCAAGACTATATCTTCTCAACCTCTCTTCTGATCAGCATTTCTCATCCAACTACTACTTGAAGACTTCCAAGGAAGCAGTTTTTGCAACCTTTCCAAGCAGCTTCTTCTGTGCAAACTGATTTTATAGTTCTAATGCTTATTCTTAATGAATCATAATGCACTTTAAATTGTACCATCCAGACTAATCAAGGGGCTCCTTATCACTTATGAGGGTACATTTTAGCTCAGAACAGAGGCAAGAAAGGGGAGATATGAAAAGTACATAGAGAGTTCCTTCTCTCTGTTTCTAGTAACACTGGATATGGCGTCATCTGCTGAAGCTGAATGCTATGAGATCCAGGGCAGATAACGCTATGAGATCCAGGGCAGATAACTTCTCCACACAGGCCATAACTGAATTTTGGAATTTAATTGGCCACTAATTTGGACAACATTTTAAAGAAATTAGACAAATCCATAGAGAATTAGGCTTTCACCAGGTATTACATGATGGACAGGGCCACAGTTGCAGAAGGGGGCAAAATGAGGGTATTGTTCATTCAAATACCAGTTCTTCCCCCTCATGAAATTTTCCTTTAGTCCTTGAATTTCAAGCATTGGAAGAAGTAAGACACTGGAAAATCATTCACATTTAAAATTCATATATTAGCTATGTTCTCACTATCATGGTATCTTGCCTGGCCCTTTTGTTTGCATGCCTACAGTCTTTTTCTAAATGGTCATCTGAAGTCTTAAGTTAATGCAACTCTGGAAATGTGTGGACTGACCAATTTGGGGTGGAGGGCAGAATTTTTATTGGAGCAGTACAATGTTCTTATTCCCCACCCCCCATAGCTATACTTCTGGTTTTATATTATCTCCAGTATCAGAGGTAGTATGCCCCAGCATACCAGGTGTTGGGAGACATAAGCAGAAGGATGATACGCCCTGCTTCTGAGGTTCTCAAAGGAAACTAGTTGACCACTGTGTGAGCAGAACACTAGATGAGGTGGTTTTTAGTCTACTCTAACAGGGTCCTCTTATGTTTTTATCCTTTTTAATTAAAAGATAATTCTGATAACTATATTATATGCCCAATGTGCAAATAATGAGATCTGCTGCCCTCCTGCACTTATCTACCAACAATATTAATCATTTAAAGAATTCAGATGTGCTCCCACAACATTGTAATGGAGCTACCATGACACCACAGAAAAAGAAAATCCACAAAGATAAGTACAGTAGCTACCTCTTTGATGCAGAGCAACTTTCCCAATCACCCATGCCTCTTCATGTTTCTGGATTTCCTTCAGAACATCCCCAGCCAATTCCTTCTGCACCACCAGGACTGCACCAATCCCACAATTAAAAGTTCGAGCCATTTCCTCTTCTGAAAGATTTCCCTCTTCTTGAAGCCAGGAAAAGATCTTGGGTATCTTCCAATTCAAGGCATCTGAAAATAGCCAGCATTATAATATAACAATTACCAAATAGTCAAGTAGTCAAATACATTATGCCCACAAAAGTACTGTGCTCACATCTCAGGTATTCCCTTTTCAAATGTATCCCATTTTGGAACCACCCTTTCAAAGGTAAAAACTATAAAGCTAAAGCTAGAAAAAGGCTCATATCCAATGATTAAAGGAGGCACTATGGAAAACATAATGGATCGAATCCAGTATCAAATGAGTCCCTGTCCAATGGGATTTCCCCTTAGTCTTCCTCCCTTTGCACCCAAAATCTGTTTCCAGAGTCCCTTAGTCCTAATGGATTGATTTGGGAGACACAAGGGGCATCTATTCTGCTGGAAGACAGATACTATTGGATATGAAACCTTCAGTACTGAAGAAAGTAAAATACTGTTTTTTCAATGCCATCTTTAAACGGACCATAAATACATCTGTATTACAGTAAAATAATTTAAGTATACAGAAAAATAGCCACGTTAAAGAAAGTAAAACAGGAAAACTTGTATCTGTTTGCTAGGTGTTCCCTAATGTAAAAACATTATTACCTAAAATCACTCTCATGGATGCTGGGAGTACACGTGGAATATTCTCTAACAACCCTCCACCAGTGATATGGGCAAATGCCTTCACATGACCTGACCGAAGAACTGGCAGAAGAATTTTGCTATAGATTTTAGTAGGTGTAAGCAGTTGCTCTCCTGTGAACATAAGTCATAAACAGTTACAACACAGAAATATACGAGCACAAAGAGAGTGAGAAAACCTAAGCCATCTGTTGCTGAGGCCTGCTAAGTACACAATAGGACTGAAGAAGGTTGGTCCTGCTCCTAACGTTTTGTGGTTTTCCCACCCTACTCCAATGCCCACAATCAATGAGGGGGAAAAATTAAGCCTATAAGCTTCCATAAAAGTTGGAGCCTGGCATAACTGTAGTTCTGGGGTGCACAGAGGTTTTCCACTTGCAAACATCCACATCTAATAGGTGAATGTTGGAGATTGGCAGAGCTTGGAAACATTATTTTGGAGGACTATAACTCACAGAATCTGCTAGGCAGCTATAACAGTTGAAAGGCTCTGGGAACGATTGTCCAAAAAAGTAACTTTGCTAAAATCTAGAACTTAGGGAAGCCAAACAACATCAGGCTCAGTGTGCTAGCAGTGTGGTTTTGCATTAAATAATTGTATGGAGTCTCCTCAACAGGTGAAGACAGTGACAGGTATCTGAGATATTGGAGAGAGATAATCAGCATATGTATAGGAAATGGTGTCTCAGCGGTTAAGATGCCAACTCTGACAATTGCAAGGTCGGCAGATTGGCAGTCCAAGACCCAAGTGCCATGTCATGGAGTGAGCTCCCGTCACTAGTCCCAGCTTCTGCCAACCTAGCATTTTGAAAGCATGTAAAAATGCGAGTAGATGAATAAGTACCACTTTAGTGGGAATGTAACAGCGTTCTGTGCAGTCATTCTGGCCACACAATCACAGAGTCATCTTTGAAAACCCTGGCTTCCTCAGCTAAGCAATGCAGATGAACACTGCTCCCTACAGTGAGACACTTCACAACCTTGTCAAAGGGGAAACCTTTGCCTTTATTCTGTATATACAATCCCCTGTACAAACATATAAAATGAAAGAGCTAAAAATATTCTGGCACATTTCTATACTTCTCTTTTTCCACAGTAGAAATGTGAAAGGGATTATCATAATCAGACATTAATACTTATTCACAAAATATTTTATTCAGAATAAAATTCAAAGGAGGAAGAAGGCTGTATACACAGGTCTTACCTAATGTCTGGTTGGTAGAGCCACCCACTGAAGGAGAGGAAAAATCTAACGATGATTTTTCAACAATCTTTCTCACAAGACTAAATCCATTGCTGTGAACACCAGAGGAAGCAATTCCAATGACCACATCCCCATCAGTAATTCTGTCTAGCTGGGGGAGCATCTGTCCTCGCTCCACAGCACCTACTGCAAATCCACCCAGGTCATACTCTCCAGGTGGATACATGCCAGGCATTTCTGCAGTCTCTCCTCCTACAGAAAGATTGTGGGGACAAAGACATGGTGATGGTTAGATCAGTGGTGGCCCTTACAGAAATCCTAATTCCTGGGTTCTTATATGCATTTAAGTAGAGCAAGGGGGGTTGTTATAAAGGGCTTTTGCTTTTTAAGCAGTAACACTGGTTGAGAGTCATGCTAAGGAAAACTATTTTGTTTTTCAGTTTTATTGTTCCACCTCTGTCAGTTCACATATGTAGAATATAACAATCAAGTAGCGATAGGAAAGGAACAGTTTAGGCAACGAAGAAAGGAACTTCAAAAGAACCAGTCAGAATATATTAGTCATCCCTTTAAGCCTAAAGGTTAAGGGAACATTTCAAATGGTAAATAACCTGTCACAAAGAAAAAGGTCATACTCTGAGCTCACAGTACACACACACACACACACACTATTTTGAACTGCCACTCTTGTGCTAGCTGGTGGAGTTGTAATTGGTAGTCAAGGTAAATGCTTTTTCCAAGCTTTGAATTATGTAGAATATGAAATCACAAAAGGCATTTCTCACTGGACTGTGACAATGCAGAATTTTTCATGGAGATTGTCCAATATCCAGGCTGTGTGCCTGAATGCTTTGGCCCACATAAACATATAGGACACTAGCATGCTAAAGGGGAAAGACAAGACAAGAAGGGTAATGACAAGAAACTCATCCAGGTTGTTCAATCTCCTTTTTACCATTCCTCCTTTCCATTCAGACCAGTGGCAGCTGGTAGCTATAATAGCAGTTGGGGGCAACTTTAATTTAAACCTTAAAGGATCAAAGGTGCTAAATTGAGACTGGGAAGGAGAGAATTCAGCACCTTTGATAACTCATCTGATGAAGTTTGGGCTAAAACCTGGAATGATTCACCATCCCACTGACATGGAAGATGCCAGCCCCCACTGCTCAGAACAGAGCATGCACTGTGATAATCCATCCTGAATTCATCCTCAGACTCAGCCAGATTGAGACACAACAAATTTTTTCCAAACTAGCTGGAAGCAGGATAACTTTCTCATAAAAGAGAAAAAACACAATCATCCTTACCAAGGAGAGCACATCCTGCCAGTTTACAAGCTTCTGCTATTCCAGCTATGATTGCTTGAGCCATCCCAACATCCAGCTTTCCACAAGCAAAATAGTCAAGGAAGAAGAGGGGCTCTGCTCCTTGAGCCAAGATATCATTGACACACATGGCAACCAAGTCCTGCCCAATTGTGTCATGTTTGTTGCAGATCTGGGCAATCTGTGAGGAGCAGAAGGAAAGTACTTTTAAGAGCTTGTCATCACTTATGTACAGTATCTGCAAGGCTTCCTTTTTAACTACAATGAAATGTAGATAGGTCACTCTAATTGCAAGAGTTAATGAAGTAGTTTCATGGAAAGGACGTAGTTTCTCATTTGACTTGATGAGACTTGACAAAGTGATAGGGATGGTGGACATTTCCACAGAAATATACTGGGAATTAGTTATTATCTATCATTATAGATAGACCTGGGGCCATTTTACACAACAGAATAACAATGCTAGTTCCACTGTAAATGGTATAGCAAGATCCTATGGAATGCTGGAGCTTGTAGTATGGTGATGTATTAGAGTTATCTGGTTGAAAATTATAAATACAGGTTGAGTATCACCTATCCAAAATGCATGGGACCAGAAGCATTTTGGAGTTTGAATTTTTTCAGATTTTGGAATGCACAAATAGCACAGTATGTACCTGTAATGTATTTGCAAGGATGCAGAGAGACGTGAGGATCTGTGAAATGGCAGGAGGCATAGACTTGCACCAAGCACTAGGCTTCCCACATTTCATTGGTCTCTCCCTAGCCTTGTGTCTTTTTTGCCCACTTCCAGCTTTGAGGTGGCAGCTGCTTTGGTCCTGCTCATTTGTCTCCCTGGCCTCATGTCTCTCTCCAGACTGACATCTTATTTGTTCACTGCTTGTGTTGTGTATGAGATGCAAGACTGGAGAGAGACTGAAGATATGAGAGATGAACAAGCAAGAGCACTGGAGCTGCTACCTTGGTTTTTGGAAGTTTCTGGATTTCAGATTTCTGGATTAGGGATGCTCACTCTGTACTTTCCCCCAGCTCCATATCTAAGGATTCCAATGGAAGTAGCTATGGTAATTAAATGGGAATCATAGTGCTATAGTGATGTTGTGTAAAAGGCCTCTGATAACTAAAAAAGTTACACTTTTCTTAACTTTTATGTTGTTTCTCAGTGGGTAGACCTGGTGCCTGGAATATGTTCTTCCACTCGCAGCTGATAATCTTTTATTTTCCCCCATGTTCTCTTTTGTGGCAATTCAGCTTTTAAATAGGGCACAAGCCCTTACACTATTTACCATTTTAGAAATTTCAAAGTGTTCAAAAATCAGGGGCAGATTTCTGGCTATTTCCAAGTTTCCTTTTCTCTTTTGGCCCTTCTTTTTTTTTGGGGGGGGGGGGGAGAGATTTGTGTATGCCCCCTGGAAGCTTCCATGGTCAAAAGACATGTCCCGGGACTTGCTGCAGTTGCTAGACCTATTCTAACTAGGCATGCCGAACTTAAGACTTTCTTTATCCTCTGCCACTAACCTGTGGTCCATTCCCACTAGCCATTATAAATCTTGTATGGAATTAAAGATTTAGTTACAAAGTAAAATGCTGTTGTCAGACTAAAACCTACTCCCACCACCACCTGCCCTCCTCGTTACCTTGAGCTTTGTCCCAACACCATCAGTTCCAGATACCAAAATTGGATCTTTATATCCAGCTTCCTTCAAATCAAAGAGTCCAGCAAACCCTCCAAGCTCAGCATTACAGCCTACCAATTAGGGGGAAAAATAGTTGTTCACTAAAAACTTGTTAACATAATGGTAGGTTTGTGGAGTTGCAACAGAATTATTGATCAACCCTCACATACAGCAGTTTCTCCCCATCTTCAGTTCTTGAAGTAACCTCACACAAAACAGGTCACACTGAGCATATAGAGGAATTAAATTCTTCCCACTATGTATTAATCCTGAGGTTTAGATGCCAACTGCAACATAATTTTACAATGGCTGGCCCAAGACATTTTGCTGGCTGAGGAAGAGAATAAGATGGCATCCCGCTCCCCGCATGATATTTGTAGAAGGTGACCAGACTAGGAGATGAATCTTAATTTGTTATAGTAATGGGCCAGAATCTTTTATTGCATCTAATGATATGGAGGGCATACAATGCCACACAGCATATGTAGTTCTGTCCACCAACATCTTGCTGCCAAGTCCCACCCTGCAGTATTTGCTATTTCAGGTGGCTGCTTCACTTGCTATACTTACTCTTGACAGTACAGTACTCCTTGAAGTGGTGGTTCATAGATCAGTGCTAGTCTAAGAGTCACTGGCTGCCTGTCCATATATAAATTCCAGGGAAGAAACTATTGTAGTTAGTGGGCAAAATGTGGCATTGGTCTCTGGCACATCAGAAAAAAATATATGCCAGTTTTCCACATCAGATTACCTGAGAAGCACTGCTTTATAATATAATCTCTGACAAACGGGTCAGGCTAAAACAAATAAGACATTTGTTTAAATGGGCCGCCACTGAATTTTCTGGGCTGCTGAATATCAGTGGCATGGCTTTCAGGAGTGCCTTGGGGGCACACAGACTTTTAGACCACTTGTTGCTTAAAAGTAATAATGTCACTCAATGTACGCAGGCAGGTTTTATTTGTAGCACAACCCCACTAATAAGAAATCTGTGGCCCATCTGAATGCAACATCTTGAATTCTTGATATAAAACACTAATTGTTCTATACTATTGAAAAATATAAATCCCAATGGTCCACATTTTATGCTGTGTAATCATGTTAGTTTATTGCAGCAAAACTAACAAGGAGACTTGTGGTATCTTAACGATGAACAAATCAACCATTTCATGAGAAATATCTCAGTTGTTCATGAATTAATCCTACAAGCATTTTAGTTAAATCACAAGCTTACCTGGTCTTGATGTTCCTGCTGCTAAAGGCTTAATTTTCTGAACCAAGGTGTTACCAGCTGCAATATCTACACCACTGTCTTTGTAAGTCAGACCACTAAAAAGGCAGAAGAGCCTGTTATCAATTTACTTACACAAATGATCCAGCTGCATCAGTACTTTTTCAGTGCCAATATAAGGCTGTGAAGAATTAATTGGGATGTTATTATTACCTATAACATAAGAATTATTTCATTTTGCTGACTTTCCTTCTATGCCTCCTGCAAGAATAGCTGAATCCCATTTTGGGAGAAATGTGGGATATAAATCCCATAAAATAAAAATAAATAATAAAAATTGTGAGATTGGCTTTTTAGCAAATTAAGGGTGTGTTCTGACAGGCAGAATTCCAGAGTTCTGATTTCAGAGGTCAGTAGCTCTGTGCTGTGTACTTATGATCCCTGTGCCCTGTGGCATATAGTGCTTTAGCTGAAAGTGGTACCCAGCCCATCTAAATGAAGAGCATGTATCCACAGCTCTGTATTAAAAACTACAATGTGTTGCACAGTGTGCCCAGGTTAAAGGTTTTAACTACCTATATCTAGGGACTACTATTTCGAGACCAATTGTCCAGTAGATCATTATCAAATGGAACAGCCTAAAACAAAGATTTTATGTACATGGTTGGTTGTTTTTTTAAAACAATTCTTCTAGCTATTAGCTGTGCCCTAGAAGCAAATACTTGACCATGCCCTGGATAGACTGCTTTGAATTTAAGAAAGGTCACTGATGTCACTATTCTAAAGCTACTAAAATATATGTTTCACCATAAGGCATTACTGTATCAGTATTAACTTGTAGGTCCTGTTTATAGCTACCTATCAGCTTCAATACAGTACCGCAAATGCTTCATCTTAACCAGCATATGTCTAAGAAGATCAATTTACATCCCAGGCAACTGAATATCCAGCTACAAATTCAAATTCACCATAACAGTTTCTAATCTCCTCAGAAAGGGTACACATATATAAACATATTTCTTATTAACTTAACAGCATTTATCATGGAGATGGGAAGGGATGATCCCTCTGCCTCTTCTGCAGCCTCCCTCAGAGAAATCTCCTTGAAAAACCTGGTAGCCCCTTGACACAACATCTAGAAAGGAGGCTGTGGCATGCAGAGGGGAAGGAAGACTAAATCCCACTACATAACCAAAAGTCAGTTTCTCAAAAACATTGTATTTTGTCCATATGTATTTTTAAAGTAGAAATATTTGTAATACATGCACTTGAAAATAAATTTTGATTTGTTAGAGAAAGCACATGACATAAATGTCATAATTTACCAGATAAGTATTAAATGCTAAACATTCAGAAAACATAAACTAGATACTATACCATTTTTAATAATTTTATTGTATGTAAACAAGAGAAATGTCAGAGATACTAATACCAGATGTCATGTGTTTTCAATCAAAAATATGCTTATACATTGCATAAGATTATGTTATCAGAAGGTAGCAGTTATGTTCTTAGAAGATGTCTGTGTGATACAATGCTTGTACTGGTAGATAATCCTCTCCCCTAATTGGTGTAACATCAGAGATATATGGGTTCATATTTCAGAGTAGGGGTGGGCATTGGGTGGCCTTACAGATGTTGTTGAATTGCAAATCCTAGAGCTTAAGTTCAAGATCCTGAGAGCCATGCAATTCTCACCTCTCTTTCTCTTTCTCTGCTGTGTGTGTGTGTGTGTGAGAGAGAGAGAGAGAGAGAGAGAACACTAAAACAATGCACACAACACCAGGGAAAGACTATCTGAAGACAAACTCTAAAACTGACAAAGCACAAACTGACAAGCCCTGCTTTTTGCAGTAGTATTTTAATTTAAATGACAATTAAAACAATGCCCTTTGCCAACAATTTCATAGAGTGAGAGCTGTAAAAAATAAGATTATGATGGTATTCCACATGGTTCACACTGTGGCATAAATACCAACAGAAAAACAAGACGAAATATATCCTCATCAATGTTTTAGAAGTCTTCACAAAATCTGTTTAACTTTTGAATTCTGTTGTTAAGATGCTGCACAGACATATCAAATAAGAATTGTTATATGAGGATATTAAATCATATATAGATATAAAACAATACTAAATGATGCAGTGACTATGTAATGATTTCCATGAGTGATGTTTTCTGGTATTAAGGTTAACATCATTTCTTCAATATCAGTTTTCAGCTTTGCCTTCTGATAGATACCTGGTTTGGTTAAGGAAATCTATTGCTCGATAACCAATATCCTTTCTATAAATGGCTCCTTTGAACCGAATTACTTCTACTCCTCTGTTGGCTTCTTTGAGTGCAGACATAAGGTTTTTCTTGATAGCTGTCACGGTGAGGACTCTGCCTCCACTGGTCACAACTTTCCCATCTTTCATGGCTGTGCCTGCATGGAACACCACCAAGCCTAGCTCTTTAGCCTGGGAAAATCCTATAAAGGCAATGGGGCAAAGGTTAAAAACAAAATAAAAACAATTGCTTCAAAGGATATGCTAAACATCTAAAGTGTAAATAGGCAATACTTTCACAAAACAAAAAGGCACTAAATTAAACATTTAAAAGCTTATTATTAGTTCATTATTCTGTCAGAAATATCTGTGAAATTAGTTCTCTATCCTTGTCACTGTACTGTGACTGAGTGACCTAAACAAGCCACCACAGAAACTATGATGGAAGCCTATGACTGAATTTCACTTTAATCTCACTCATCACTTTTGCTCAGTAATGTGGGACAAATGTATGTCTTGTGGTGGGTCCACAAACTACATTGTTCAACCTGCCTGCTTCCATATAAAAGAGGAGGAAAGAGATGGGCTTAAATGCAACTGCTAGTCCCAACTAGAGCACAGCCACAGAAGCAACAGAAAACTAGCAAGGCAATACCTATGTAAATTCCATTGATTCAATCTGTTTACTCTACATGGGACTACCAGTTGGATCTGCTTAGTTGGGATTAGCATGCAACAATAGGTAGATATCCTCACTCACTTTCACATTTTCCTCCCCATGTTATAATTGCAGACGTGCATAAAGAAGTTTTAGTCAGTAAACAAGATGACCACATTTACTATACTGAGAAAGAATCGTAAAAATTGCTTTGTGAGAGACCAACTTTAGTGCAGTGGTCAGAGTGTCAGAATAGAAATGGGGAAATCTGGATAAAAATCCCTGCTCAGACACGATAATCACTGAGTGAATTTGTTCCAGTCACTGCCTTGAGACCTATTTTCCAAGGTTCTTGTGAGGGTAAGACTGGAAGCAAGCAACCAACTACTGGTATGCATTCATCTGTATAGTTCATGGAGAAAAACAAAGGAAACAAAAAAACAAAGAATAATATTTCAGTTTTTTCTTCTTTTGGCAGCCTGTAGTGTAGATACTATGACAGAAAAACGGACATTGGTACTTACCCGTGATATGTCCATTTCCAGTAGATAAGAGCCCCACATCCTGTAATTTGGGTTATGCTCCTTCCACTCACTCCAATAGGCAGGGCTGAAACTTGAGACCTTCTGGTGACGCCCACGTGGGTGGAGCTAACCCTGGAAGGCCAGTCGTACAAAAGCCGAATGCTCCAGAAAAACATAACAATTTAGCTGCATATCAAACTATACAGGATTGGACAGTGACTGAGACAGCCCATGAGCAAACTCACTTGCTCCCCATAGGAAAGAACTATGTGGATTATGAGACATCCCAATGCCAGCACCCCTAAGGGTGGGCCAGGATGTGGGGCTCTTATCTACTGGAAATGGACATATCACGGGTAAGTACCAATGTCCGTTTTCCCAGTAGATAAGACCCCCACATCCTGTAATTTGGGATTTACCAAAGCCGATCTAACCAGGGTGGGTGGTGCTGGCCCTTCAGTTACATAGGTTTAAGCACCTGCTGCAAGACCCTGCTGAAAAACAGCAGTCTCAGCCAAGCCAAGCTGTCAAACCAGTGAACCCTAATAAGAGTGTATGATGGCTTCAATGTGGCCACCCTGATGGTCTTGGCTATAGGACCTATGATAGCTAGAGGTGCAATGCACCTCCACTCCTTGGTATGAGTGATTTGGTTTCTGGTGGTAACCTCCCAAGGATCCATGGCCAGGAGTAATGCAGGGCATGATCCACTTGCTAGGCATGGAGGCTGATGCCTTCTTGCCCAAAGCACAGGGCTAAAGGAAAACAAAGTGGAGTGTCAGAGGTACACAGCTGTTTCTCCTCTATGGGTGGCTGGCTCCCCAGCATGGTGTATGTTTTCCATTCTTTCCAGTGACTGGGAGAATGAAGGAGAAGGTGACGAAATATGATTCTGAACCCTGAGGTTACAGCTATTATGTTATTAACCTTAGTTTATGCAGTGCTGAAAATTTACATAGCACTGTACGTAAAATCTTGTTAATTAAAGCTCACCCTAAGGATGGGGTCTGGGTCTGATTCTGTCTGAATCGCCATTGGGGCAGTTCTAATAATATTTAGCTGCTAGTGTGATTGCAGGACCCCAGGCTCTGATCCCCTCTGTGCCAAGGGGGGAACAATCAGGAGCGGCCCCAACCAGGTAACTGGTTTAGAGAGATCACCTTTAGGAGCTATGACTGTTAGCACCCTCTGGACCATGTATAAATCATAGAAGAGAAATGGTGTTGTGTAGCAAGGCAAACAACAAGTCATCAGAGGGACTTGGGATGGAGATGGGATGCTATCCCACCTTGGCCCCTTGTGTGTGTCACAACAGTGAAGTTATAAGTGAAGTCTGAACATGGCTGTGGTGAATTACAAAAGGAGAAGACCGAGGTTTTCATGGAGTCCTGAAGGACATCAATGCCAATTTATGTGTTATAGAACAGAATATCTGTTCTGAGGAAATAGCAACTGTTTCCATTATATTCTCAGAATTAACAGCAGCAGGTCTGGTCAAGGGGCTGCCACTGTATGGCACTATATACCAATACCAACCAGTATTGGTGTAGAGAGATGGAGAGGGATCAGGCTCACCTTGAGATTGGGAAGAATGTCAGGCATGGAAGCCCTTTCTTCCATAGCCAAAACCCATTTCCCGTTACTGGGCAGTCTAGGGAAAAAATAGAAGCTAGTGATCCCAACAGGGAGAAGGATCTCCAGTTAAGCCCCCAGGAGTAATCATGGTGGATTTCATGATCAATCAGCATGGAACCTGATCCGATATGGGCCTATGTCAGCTTCCACTCTATCCCTGATCACCAGGTCAATTGGTTATAGCCATTAAGGTGATGTTAAGGTGATTTAGCTTGACACAATGAAGACTTACCACTCTGAAAGAAGAGTGTTCATGTCTGACCACCAACTTATATTTCAGAACAGTGTGCAGTTTTTCACTGGAACATCTGTGCACCTGTGTAAAATAAGACTATTTCCATGGTTAGGCAAGGGGGTTAACCTTTATGTTGAAGACACTGGTGAGTCCATGCAGATGCATGGATGCACTCAGTTAGCGAGGACTGCTGTCAGGATTAAGTCTGATTTCATCCACGAAAGATATTGTCTGGAGGATTAAAAAACCTTCCAAATTCATGCAGCAGACTATCATCAACCTATAGGAAGGCTGAGGGCTCTCTCCACTGAATGAACCGCTGATTAAGGAGTCATGGACGATAACAGAACATTGGCAAGGTCTCTGCTATCTGCTATCCAATTTCGAGGAGAGGAATTTCTCCACAAAAGATCTGTCAAAGAAAAACAAACTTCAGTTTTAAAGAGTAGTGTGGGCCCTTGGTATCCACTGGAGATTGGTCATAAGCCCTTGCATGGACACCAAATCCATGGAAGCTCATGTCTCATAAAATATAATGTCACAGTAAAAAGGAGTCCATTATATAAAAACAGTAAAATCATGGTTCTTGTTCTTAGGGTTTTGTTGTTGTTATATATATATATATATACACACACACACACACAAAAACACACACCCCTACAAGCTGTGGGTATACAGAGGGCTGCCCACCCACACAGTGGCTATCCTTGTAACAATAGTATGCAAAGGGATCTTGTAGCACCCTGAGACTAACTGAAAGAAGAGATTGGTAAACCATGTACCAAAAGGAACCAGCTGAATGGCAAGTCCATCAGCAGACATTCTTAATTAAAATGTAACTCTTTAGACTAGTTAACAGGTAATAGTGGTATTCTTCTTTCTGGCAGACCCCTCAGGGCTCCATAGGATTGTTTGAATGGCATTTGAAGCAACCCCTTAGTAGAAAAACCTGTTTTATTGTTTCAAATACTCATGGGGGGAAAGAGGGGGGGGATGGAGAGGAAGTTGTTTGTCTCCAATTAAAATCTTTCCTTAACCCCTTGAATTGCAGCCAACATTTTCAAGGAGCTGTATTTTTATTTTTAAATTTCCTTTAACAGACATCTCTCCTCTGAAAGAAGGGATGGAGAGGGGAGCCAGGTGTCTCCTGAGGATAGCTAATGGTCCCTGTGTTTATCGCAGCTCTTTCGCCCCTAAAGGGGGAAGGGCTTGGCTGGTCACCTTAATCCAATATATATCTATCACCTCATCTGAGATGATCTTCTCAAAGATCCTCAAATGTGTGTAAGCTTTAGAGGTCCACTCAATGACCAGAGGAGGGAAGTATCTTTCTCTCTTGCTTGAGTCCCCCTGCTTATTAAACTCTAAACAAATCTGTATAGATAAAGCCTATGCTCTCATTGAGAAAAGCTAAGGCTGATACCAGTTTGCACAAGGGAGATGATGATGATAATGATGATGATGTATGTGTTCTGCTCTTTTCCCAGCAATGGAACTCAGAGCGGCTTCACAACCTTAAAAACAGTACAATTAAAAACATTAACAAATTATTCAACATCCCCACCTGTCCTCAGAATAGAACCATGTGCTCCTCCTGTGCTTTAGGCTGCCCCAGCTAAGGCAAAGTGAACTCTGGCCTTAATGGAGACAGGGATGGAGGCCTCTGAGGAGGGAAGAAAATTCATCATGTGGCTTTTATGGCTACCCCCTCCCTGCAGAATTAGTTTCCAGGCACCTTTTCTGCTCTGGTAAAACAGGCAAAAAGGGAAGGGGGGATGACCAGAAACAGAACAACTCTGAGAAGGAAGAAATATAGTAGCATATGGCCTGTAGTCTTATTTTTGAAAACAGACAAAACTCCAAGATGGGGTTTAGAAGCTTAGCCCTTTCAGTCTCAGGCTCCATTATAGAGGCTGGCTTGTTCCTCAACTCCCTTTCCCTTTGCATAGGTGAACTGGGAGGAGCACATAGGGCTGCTGTGGGACATGGCACCCCATTTCCTTGAGATATGCCTGGATCCTGAGAAAGGGCCATCTCTGATAGAAAGGGCCTCAAGAGTGCCACAGTTTGGGGCAGCCTAACACCATAGGGTCTCTCCCCATCCTCTCCCGACAAATTTTCCCCCTCCCCCTTTTTTTAAAGGAGGGAATGCATGAGGATTTGTATCCATGTATTCTCTCAGCAAAACCTTGAATCACAGAATCCTACAGTTGGAAGGGACCCCAAGGGGCATCTAGTCCAACCCCCTGCCATGCAGGAACATTCAATCAAAGCCAACATACGGCCATTCAACCTCTGTTTAGAGATGGTTGGCAGAGGCCATGTTCCCTCTGGTGAGGGCAAGAGGCCATTTCTACTTTCATTGTGGGATGCTCTATGGCAGCCAAAAAAGCCCATTTTAGAGTCTCAAGCATCAGCCCCTGCTGGGCCCCATCTGGCTTACCTTAAAGCCATGCGGCCAAGATGGCGGTTGTATATCCAACTCAGGGAGAGACGGGATACAAATAAATATATTATTATTATGTGCCCGAGGAGGAGTCCTCTGCCTCTTTCCACACATTTCATTATAAGAATTCAATGTGCAAGAGCCCTGGCAACATCACCATGTGATTCCCAGGCTGCAACAGGATCTCCCACATGTGTTGGGATCCTGGGTGCCACTGGGACCAGGAATGGGAAGGAAGGGAAGGAAGGGGAGACCCCTCATCTGCCCTCCTGGCAGAGTCCCAAGCCTTATGCTAGGCATAGTGCCTGCAGTGGCCAATGGCATTAGATCTGGGAAAGGTTCCTTGCTGGCTGCAGAGAGGGCCCCTGGTACTCACCCCTTATCCTGTGTCTTCTGGCTGGCTTGCCTCTCTGACCTTGGCACTGCTTCAGGCTGGACAGAGGTGATGCAGAGAAACTCTTTCCCATAGCATTGGCTAGCCTCTCCTCTGAACCCAGACCCTTAACGGGTTGGGCAGAGATGCTGAGAGGGGAAGTATCCATAACTTCTAGCCAGATGCCTCTCTGATCCGTGGCCCTAAAAGGGCTGGGCAGAGGAGATGGGGAGAAGCTCTTTCCCATAGCATTGGCTGGCCTCTCCTCTGAACCCAGACCCTCAACGGGTTGGGCAGAGATGCTGAGAGGGGAAGTTTCCATAACTTCTAGCCAGATGCCTCTCTGATCCGTGGCCCTGAAAGGGCTGGGCAGAGGAGATGGGGAGAAACTCCCATAGCACTGGCCAGCCACTCCTCTGAACCCAGACCCTCAACGGGTTGGGCAGAGACACTGAGGAGGGAAGTTTCCATAACTTCTGGCCAGATGCCTCTCTGATCCGTGGCCCTAAAAGGGCTGGGCAGAGGAGATGGGGAGAAACAGAGACATGGAGGGGAAAACCCTCACCATCTGTTCCCATGGCTCCCATGTGCAGCAAGGCTGTCTGCTGAAATCTCCTGTGCTCCCCCATGAAAGGGGGCAGCTTTGGAGAGGGAGAGTCATTGGCAAAGCCAAGACATTTCTCCAATCCTGGGAGCTCTTGCCATATTAAATCTTCCTCCATGCTTCCAAGGCACCAAGAAAAAGGATTAAAGCAGCTGTAGTGAAGAAGTTGCAGAGCAACAGCAAACACATCCTACTGGAGTGATAGGCAGGACAAGACTGGCCTTCCAGGGTTAGCTCCACCCACGTGGGAGTCACCAGAAGGTCTCAAGTTTCAGCCCTGCCTATTGGAGTGAGTGGAAGGAGCATAACCCAAATTACAGGATGTGGGGGTCTTATCTACTGGGAAATGGGAAACGAATATCTCTAATAGTGAGGTCCTATATGAACTTACCTGGGTGTAAGTCCCAATGAATTTAGTGGAATTTATTTCTGACCAAGACTTACACATTCTGGAAAGACCCCTGAGCATTACACATTGTGCAAATGGATTTTTTATTACATGACAATAACACAGTCTCTGTTATAAATATCAATTTAATTTCCTCTTTCAGAAACATGGATGCCCCTTCTTAGTATTATGATGTGAAATGAAAGCTATCACTCCAGGAAGCAAAAGTGACCTTCCTCTACATTGGTTTGAATTATGCCTGGGTTATTTGAACAAGCCAAGCTCCAAAAGCATCACATAGCCTCTGGTCAATCATATGAATGAAGAAACATATGATATACTACATATTTATGTTGTATGTATCAATTTCCTACCTGTTATTTCCAAACCCTTTGGGTAGCTTCCTGGATAGCCTTCACTAGCCATCACCACAGTCACAGCAGAACAGTCTTCAAACCAAACAGGCATGCAGGAAGATAACTTTCTATCAATGGTTGCCTGTACAACTTCATAAAGATCACTTTTCAGTAATGGTAGAATTACCTGCACAGGCAAGAGTGAAGAGTTAAGCTGACAGGTGCCAATAGATTTTGAACACTGTGATAGCTTGGCTAGTATAGATTTTTAAAAAGTATTTCTGAGAAAGCCCCAATAAACATAGTTGGACTTACTTCCGAACAAACATGTCCAAGATTGCACCATTAGTGTCTCTCACCTGACATTCAGGGTCACCAAATCTACAGTTGAACTCCAAGACTTTGGGTCCCTCTTTGGTAAGCATTAGCCCAGCATACAGCACACCTAATCGGAAAAGCATAATATATCGAGAACACATGCTACTGATAAAACATGCATTACAGACCTATTGAAAAATAAAGTTGCCTTAATGGCCCATTATGACATTTGTTTCCACCATACAGAGACAACTATGAAAGGGATATGTAGAACTTTGTCCACAATTAATTATGTTTGCAGTTTTTAGGACATAGTCATTTACTGTTCATCTCCCATAACACAAGACATATTTGAGGAGGGAAGATATGCTCAGTGTTTTTTAAAAAAAAAAAAACATGAAGATGATGCAAAGCAATGGTAAATGGGGACAGGAAGAAAAGGGTAGGCTGGTTGGAATTATTGTCTTAAAATGGCTGCTTATGGTTGTTGTTGTTATGTGCCTTCAAGTTGTTTCCAACTTACGGCGACCCTAAGGTGACCCTATCATGGGGTTTTAAGGCAAGATTTATTCAGAAGAGGTTTCCCACTGCCTTCCCCTGAGAGCATGTGACTTGCCCAAGGTCACCCAGTGGGTTTCACGGGTAAGCAGGGAATTGAACCCTAGTCTCCAGAGTCATAGTCCAACACTCAAACCACTACCCCACATTGGCTCTCTATTTATGGTTATTATTTGTGTTTTCACCTAGATCATCATGCTTCCTTCCAAATGTGTTAGACTGTAACCTAAGTCCCAGACAGAAGTGAATGTGTGTTTTCCCCTCTTCTCATACAGAAAGGAGATTTGCATAGCTAAGCCTATGCAAATGTTTGGCACACACATTCTGTACCATGACAGAACATGTTACACAACCTAAGTGTCTAATGCTTGAGGAACCAGCCTGGGCCAGCTGTCTGCAATGACTAGATTTGGTAGTGCAGCCACTACAACAGCTAAATTCTCATGAAACCATTAAACAAGGCACCAAGGGACAAAGAAGGATGCTATGATAATGTTCATCTGGCTGCACCAGAGGGACAATGGAATAGCACAGCCCATTCCATTAACCTGCTGGCATTAACTGCCTTTGGTAGCATCCATGTAATATTTATGTAACTTCAATTGGAATTTATTTCTAAATTGCTTTTCTGCATCTTCCATTTGTATTGCAACCATCAGACTGTGAACTTGTAAGGAAGGACTTTTTCCTTCTCAGATTATTGTATGGTACTTTGAAATGTTAGGTGTGCTGTGCTCATACAAGGGTCGACTTACCTATGTAAGGAATGCCTTCATTTCTCATGCCATCAATTGTTTTCTGGAGAATAGAATTTCTGATTTTCAGAAGCAGATCCTTGGATAGCTAACAAAATATTACAAAAAGTAGAACTTGTAAACATGCAAATATTCACCTGTAGCCCAAATGCATTCCTATTTTGCATCATTTCCAAGAACCCCCTAGGCAATATTATGGAAAGAAACTGCTCAGGGAGGAATCACGGTTCAGTAGCAGAACACATAATGCAGTCACAGGTTAATCTCCAAGCATCTCCAGCTTTAAAAAGTCCTTGGTTAAGAGGGTTGCATAAGAGGCTGGGACCATTACTATTTTGAACTACAACTGCAAGAATCCCCCAGCCAACCTGGCCAGTGTAACAAGCTCTGGACCATATAAACATCAGAATCTTTCTTATACTGAGCCAGATCTTTGATCCACCTAGTTCTGCACTGTCAACATGACTGGAACCAGCTTTCAGTGTTTCAAGCAGGATTCTTTAGCCCAGTCTGGTGATCCTCCATGCAAGAACTAACCAGGTCCAACTTTGTTTAACTTTCAAATTCAGATAACATTGAGTACATTTGGAATGGTATGACTCAGTATTTGACAGCTTTCTTGTTTGTGGGACTGAATGACTGACAGATACACACTTTTCTCCCCCTAAATGAGACTCAAGGCAGCTACACATTCCGTATGCTCACACATGTGATTCAATACCTGCAGGCTGTAAGCATTTCTTCCTGCTTCCCAAACCAGTCTCACAAATGGTGCTCGCTATGAATAATCTTTAACAAAGAAACATAGTAGAACAAGGCATCTTACCTGAGGTGCTGGGCAATACGCACCCATACCACCTGTGTTTGGGCCCTGATCTCCATCCATTAGTCGCTTGTGATCCTGGGCAGGTGGCATGGAGGCAACAGTGACACCATCTGTAAAGCACAAGCACTGTAAAAGAATAAGATGAATAATGAAAAGTTCAATTAGTATCAACAGAAAATACCTTGCCTTCCAGGTTTGTAAGAACGATGGTTAATAGTATCCTGCTCATAACAAGAAATAGCCTCATGTACAAAAGATACTGAACATCCCATTAGGAAGTATATAACATCAAACATCCAAGTATCTAACCAAGTACTTGGAAACAGAGCAGATATTTCTTATGCAAATTACTTTGAAACCTACAGAAGTGACACAAGATATCAACATCATTTCTAATACTGTACTTTGTGCATGGCATTTCTATCAGAAAGTTGAACATTTACCAGTAATTAAGACCGGAGATAAAATAAAAAGCAACAACAACACAATAACAACCTGAAATTTGTTTACCAAGAATAAGTATAAATGCTATGGCTTAAATCCAGCTGCTAGCTTCAATGAGACTAGATACACAGAATCAATGAAATGTACTTTAATATTGTTGTGTCTTAATGTACAGTAATTGATTCAATGGGGAATGGCCTTCATTCCATTGGCTGTCCAAAGATGATCAGCAAAAGAGATGAATATTCAGGATTCTCCAACAGGAAGTCCATTTGAAAGCACATTTAAGTCACAAGCACATTTAATACTTATTTTCAGTGGGGAAGAGTAAAGAACCTGCTTAATTCTTCCACTGAAATAAATGAGTTAAAACTGATTAACGTCAGCTGGATCTCTTCAGTGCATTATGTTATAGACATATAGTCAGATCCATCACAGTTGCTCTGTGAAAGGAAGGTGTCATCATAAATAGAGCAAGAGTTAAGCAGCTCCCCTTCTGTAAATTGAAACTTCTTCCATTTCATTCATGGACCAACTACATATTCCATCAATAATATGTTATGTACTTACAGAAACCTCTTCTCCTTCAAGTAGTTCCTCAACCACAACTGTTTCTCCAGCTGCTCCAAAAGTTTTATCCTGCATTAAAAGTATATGCAAATATTTATTCAAGCAGAAGGATTGCAGTTTATAACAGTAATCCATATATGGACTCTGTTTCTTCTCATGGGGTAGGGGGGAAAGAACAATACCTCAAATGGGTTCTCTATCACCTATTTCAGAAATCCAATATTAGACAGTATTTCCTTTTCTGGGTCAAATTAATTTCTGTTCTCAAATGCTAATGTTGGCCAAATCAGCCATGAACACACTTCAGAAGTTCGTTCATAATTTTTCATTCATGACAAGTTCCATATTGGCACTCCCTTCTGAAAGAAGCCATTGTCTTGACTGAGGAACAGAACTGACACTTGCCACCCACATGATCTGCCACCCACATGATGTGCTGGACTACAACTGCCACAATTCTCATGCTATCTGAGAATGATGGACATGGTAGTCTAAGATACTCAAAGAGCATCAGGGTAAGGAAGGTTGATTTAAATCATATTTCTATATATCATTCACAATACAGTCATATGCATGTATATTCAAAAGAAAGCCTACCTGCACTCAACAGGACTCATTTCACAGAGAGGTACAAACAATGAATTACACTGCAATGCTAAGGATGTTTACTCAGAACCAAGTCCCAGTCTAGTCAGTATAATTTAAATTCTAGTGAATGAATCATGGATTGCAACCTTCAGCTACTCAGAAAATAACTCTAGGTGTAAATACATTGAACAAAAAATATTTCCTCCTACAAATAAATAATTAAATTGTACATCTACAAATAATGCAGTTTTAGAAGAGATAAAATGATAACCAACATTGCATATTTATGAGGAGAGAAAACTGTACTATAACAGGCTGTACTGCAATACTTTTGCAAGAGCCTAACTTGAAGATTATGCACCATCCCTTACCTGGCATCATAATTGTATTTATTTGAATTTAGGGACAGCTGCAAATACAAACTGGATCAGCAGAACTAGGAAAAGCCTAAAAATGAAACCATTCTTTGAGATAATGAGCAGTCTTCCTAGTTGCTAACAAAAGGAACAAGAGTCACTGTGGTGTAGCAGCTTGACTGAGACTCCAGGAAAGCAGGATCAAATTCCTGCCCAACCATGGAACCCCACTTAGTGTACCTGGTCAAGCCACACACTCTTAGCATTAGAAGAAGGCGATGACAAACTCCCTCTTAATAAGTATGGCCAAGAAAATTCTATGAGAGGGTTGCTATACGTCAGAATCAACAAAGACATGGAACAAAAACAATCACAACAAGCCATCAGAGAATTAAGAATACAGCTTCAAATAGAATCTAAGAATATAACTTTGAACAGGTGTATCCATGTTCTGAAAATAATGTTGTTGGTGTAATTTGCATCAGCCACATTGCATCAGGCACTTAATTAAACGAAATAAATAAATTTAAACCCTGTGCCTTCACTTTGACTTTATTTCTAACACAGTATTTCTGCATTCCCAACTCACCTGCATTATTTCATGAACAGCTTTGCATGCTTCTGCTTTGTTAGTGGCCACAATCACACCTTTTCCAGCAGCCAAACCACTTGCCTTTACAACTAGGGCAGGGAAAGTTGCACTGGAGGGGAGAAAAATGAAGAAAGTAAGTGAAGTGGCCCTCTGGGTACATTTTCAAACCGGGGGGGGGGGGGGGGGGAGGCAACGCTTCCCTCTGACCAGTATACTATGTTGGTAAGAGATACCTGGTAATAAAGGTGCAAGCTTCTTCTGCATTAGTGAATGCTTTCCATCTTGCAGTTGGTATGTCATGACGATCAAGAAATGCCTTGGAGAAGCTCTTACTGGATTCTAGCTGAGCTGCCTTGGCTGTAGGACCAAAACATCTCACACCAGCAGCTGTCAGGTCATCAACAATTCCTAGCAACAAAGGTATCTCAAAGTTACATGGGCTCTCCAAAATAGTTTAAGCATACCTGGAGCCTAGAAATATTACTACAACTCTCAGAAACTCAGAGTATAAAAGATACACATTAATGGCAATCCCAATGGTGTGCGTTCCATCTCTTATGTAACCAAAATGGCACAATCCATGCAAGAGGAAACTTGCATGGGAGAATCTAACATGCTTTCAGACATAAAAGGAAGGGAAAAATGCAGAAATTGGAAAATGAAGACTGAGTGTGTTTCATGATCACTGAATGCTTTATGAATGATTGGGGGGGGGGGGGGACACACACGCCAGAAAACTAAGGGAGAAGGATAATCAAATGGAGCTATCATGGAAAAGATTATGGTTTGCTGGCGCTCTGAACAGGACTCCTCCATGCTGCATTGTTTTGTTCTGCTCCCTCCATTCTGCTATCTTGGGACTTAACCCAGCTGGAATGAAATTTACAAAGAAGATGGACCTCTACGGTGATGGTAGCAACAAGGCAATGTTGAAGAACTAGAAATCCACCCCATTAATAACCACGTCTTCTTCTAACCTATCATCTGCAGCAGCCATTTCAAAAGCAAAATCGGGGGGGGGGGTGTACAAAGAACTTTGTAAGGAAAAGGATCATATCCTGGGCAAATCAAAGCCAGCCCAGATCTCTCAACTGTTATTAAAACAGAAAGGTCCTGTAGATGTTCTGTAGATCAATGTTTCTCAACATTTGGTCCTCAGGATAGTTGGGATTTCAGTGCTCAGAATCCCTGACCATTGCTGGTTAGAGCCCTAAAAGTTGAAATCTAAAACATCTGGAAGACCAAAGGTCAAGAACCACTGCTGTAATGCACACAGTTCATTGTATATGCAGGACAGGAAGACACACAACAGTTGGTATGTAGCAATAATAAGTATTTGCTGGAAGATTTAAATGTATATAAAATTAAGTAGTTAATAAATTACTAGTGCTTGTGGCTAGTACTTGCATAAATAAAAATGTATACATGAAAATATTTTGGACATACCGGCAGCAAGAGGAACTTCTGGACCAATCACCACAAGTCCAATCTTCTGGTCTTTACAGTACTTGGAAAGAGCAGCATGATCACTGACTGAGATAGCTATCAGTGGAAACAAAAATCAGGCCAGTTGCAATTAGATGGGCCATTTCGTCCCTAAATTTCCTTCCCAATTTTCTTCCATACAGCTCAGAAAGACTCTCTCAAAGGATCCTACTGAAGGAAGGTACTCCCGAAGTATCCCACTGAAGTAGGTTGCTCTGAAGACCAAACACCTTTCACACAATAAATAGGTTTTTAAGAATAAATTGCAGATATGGGCCTCCCCTTTCCAGTTCAGACTGAACTCTGATGGGGAAGAGGTAAAGTCCTAAACCCTTTGCCCTACTGCAGCTCCAACTGTGATCATAGAATCATAAAGTTGGAAGAGACCACAAGGGCCATCCAGTCCAACCCCCCTGCCATGCAGGAACTCTCAATCAAAGCATCCCCGACAGGTGGCCATCCAGCCTCTGCTTAAGGATGGAGATTCCACCACCCTCCGAGGGAGTGTGTTCCATTGTCAAACAGCTATTACTGTCAGGAGTTCTTCCTAATGTTGAGGTGGAATCTCTTTTTCTGCAGTTTGCATCCATTGTTCCGCGTTCTAGTCTCTGCAGCAGCAGAAAAAAAGCTTGCTCCCTCCTCAATATGACATCCCTTCAAATATTTAAACAGGGCTATCATATCACCTCTTAACCTTCTTTTCTCCATACTAAGCACCCTCAGTTCCCTAAGGCACTCCTCATAGGGCAACCTGTAATATTTGTAATATTTGATCAACCTGTAATATTTGGATTGTGGGGCTGTGGAAAGCTCCCGTAATACAACCTCCCACCCTGCAAACAGGTGTGTGAATGGGGGTCAATTTTCATCAGCAGTGCAGGGAGAGCAAAGGGTTAAAGCTTCTCTGTCTTTACATCAGGATCCAAATCTGAGATGTACTTGCAATGCACTTTTAAAGAGCCATTCATACCATTAGTAATTGTGCAAATGGCATCGTGTTCAGTTGGCTCTGACAGACAGCTATGTAGCCCAAGGTCACATAGTGAGCCACACGCTGTGGAGGGTTACTCGCTCACCAGTTCAGCCACTACACCTCCCTGGTAATGATCAAGTTACAGAGAATTTCTACCATTTGCTACCGCATAATGAAGTTCTACTAGAATAGTATGAAATAGTGGTTAGGAACTAAGACCTGAGAGGTCTATGTTCTAGTGTCCATTCTGCCATGACACTCACTAAGGGATCTCAGACCAGTCCCTCTCTCTCAGTATGAACTTTCTCAGAAGATTGTTGTGAGGATAAAGTGGGGTTGAGCATGTATGCTGCATTGAACTAACTGGAGGCATGGTGGGATATCAATATAACTATCACCATGCTGACTCATAATTACCATCATCATCTAACTGCTTTATCATACTAGGGGGCAAAGAGGGTTTAAATGAGAGTTAAACAGGAAATGCCCTATGTTTATCATAGGAAATTTCCTGTTTAACTCTTGTTTAAATCCTTTTTGCCCCCAACTATGATAAAGCAGTAAGTCACTGACTAAATTCTACCAGTTTAATATTAAACATTGGTACTACATAAATTCTGGCATTAATACTCTTGGTGGCAAGGAACTTGCTTAGGAAGAAATTTGCCCTGTTTTTCTATGAAGATTGTGTTTTGTAAGAAGAATGTGAAGAAGATACTTTAGCTTTAATAAGTAGCATCTCTCTCTTTCACAAATACTAATACTTAATGGTAACATTTGCTGACAAGAGAGAAGAATGCCAGTACTTGATTTAAAAAAAAAAAAAAAAAAAACCCTCAAAATGGGAATATTATTCTATCCCTTTTATCAAGGCTAAATAAATCCAAAGTCTAACATGGACTGGGTCATGTGAGTCATTTGGAAAAGGCAAATGTTCTATTTCCACCTCCCACCCCTTTCTTCATGCCAAGCATTGGGCAGCTGCAAGGGGTGTTACACAGGCAGAAACCTTTCATCCCTTGACAAACATGTGACAATACATTTCACCTGGTCTGCATATTTACTCAGAAGCCTTCTTTTCGTCTGTGATGCTGTTACTGAGCAGTGATTGGGAAAGTTTTTTTTGGAATACAGCTCTCAGAATGGCCATGGGCCACACTGTTAGTAGGATTCTGAGAGCTGTACTACAAAACTTAACTTTCCCAAACTCTGTTCCTGACTTAGTACTTATTTTAACTTATTACTCTGGTCTCTATTATCTTTCTTTCTTTCTTTCTTCCATATTAAAAGGAAATGGTTTAATGCATAATATGAATCAATATATTCTACTTAGCTATAGTTTTTGTGAAGAGAATGACATATCCTAAGGCATTCACGTGGCAATCATATGACCTATTTAGCTGTAGAACACTGAACAAAAATTTGTGTGTCTGTGTTTATTGAATTAAACATGGTTTCCTCTCCTGGTAGTCTTGTCTATTCACATGACAGAAGCAGTATTAAAGTCAAATTTATTGCATTTTTATGTATATTTTAAGAAGCTCTTTCTGTTGTCAATAAAGAACAGAGCAGCAAGTTCATTAGTAGATTAGAAAATCTCAATTGTTAAAATAAGGATTTTAAAAGGAAAAATATTCTCCTTTTAGCTCCTGAAAGCTTTAAACCATGTAATCTAGTATGCATTACTACTTGGTCTTAATAGGTTTCTTAGACATAAGTTGCCTTGACTTAAATTGTTGGCCAATTCAGATATTTTAGAAGCATGGATGTTGGTAAGGGACTGTAGGAGCTCTACTCCAGATACCAGGAGGACCATAAATTTTTCACCCTGGTTTAACCTGAATTTGTTTCTGTGTGGTTATGCGCATTTATTTGAATATATTTCAAATTTATCTATCCATCCATTCATCTGAAACATTTCAACACTGCCTTTGTTTCAAATAGCTAATCAAATAACAAAAGGCAGTGCTAGAAACAATCACACTAGGGTGGAAAATATAATATTTTGTTGCTGTACACCTTTATTAATTTCATTTAATCATACTTTTAGGCAAGTAGAAACAGTTTTCCTTTTCAGACAAACCAATAAACTACAGGTATTGGTTTGAGGCAGCCCAAGATCAGAAATCACTATTAGTGTTACAGAGAGGAGGGAAAATGAATTCACCAATGATCATTGTTGTAATTCCAAACCAGCTTTTGATGTTGTATTTGAACAGTTTCCCTAAGCAAGTGGCATTTACATGTTGAGAACATGCTAAATGGCTTAATACTGAATGGCCAATTAAGATCTACTGGAACTCACTTTACAAAAGACCTTCTCTTATTAGAGATCAACACCACTAGGTCTGGTTTGTTAATATGAGACAACACAGGTGCATGCATGTATGAGTTTAAAGTATGGGGGCTGTCAATGTAAGGGCCTGCAAATAATAATCTACTACTACACAAATTTTATTTCTGTCTTGCAGCCCCTCATGTGTTTCTTAAATAAGCTCTAGATGGTTTGGAAATTCCCTGAAGCAGATAGGGGTGAGTGTTTAGGAAGCTGTAGGAGAAAAAGGGGAGAAGGGAAATGCGAGTTGCATGAGTGGATGTTGGATTTAGCCCTCTGTAAAAACACTCCACAACAAAGCAAAGCAAACAAGTGGAAGACAGCTTCAGTTGTTTTATTGTAATGTGTGCCAATTATCTACATGAGTCCGTCAGGGTCAAAACATTAATTAACCAAACTACAATTTCACAACTCAGTATCAAGAGGCAGGTTTGCTCTTCATAAAAAAGGTATTATTGAATGGACTGCTCCTCTTTAAGCTTCACCAGAAGAGGAGGATATAAATATAGTTTGTGAAGATGTATTTGGACTGAAACAAAGATGTTAGTGGGGCCTTCTATTGTTAGGCTGTCAGTCTTTCACCATTAGGTTTGCTGGCTGAGTCTGGTTTGTATTGCAGTCTGTGGCATCTGAGAGGACACACATCTGAGAGGAGGGGTTGATTTTTAGAAGCAGGTATGTCTGCTTCTACAGCCAAAGCCAGAGATACATTGGAATCAAACAATCTCTGCTCCTGCCAGTGATCTCCATTATCCTACCTAGCATTTAGAAATGCTGACATGTGAAAGAAATAAAAATCTTTCAAGGGCACAGGTGCCACAGAGCCTGAAGGGGTGTTCTCTTCCATTTGGGAGATGTAGGGAAAACAGGTACTTTCTAGAAACAGACAGATGACATCCTTCCTGCTTGTCTTTTCACCTCTGTTCATAGTTGTCCTCCACAACAGCAGTCAGGAAGGAAACTATGCAAAGCAGTTTTATTACCTGTTAAGGCCAATGTTCATCAGAACTTGGAAAAACAATTTTAACTGCAGTTCCCAGAGCCCCAATGCACCATTATACTATAGTTACTGGCCACACTGATGAGAAATTATCTCAAGCTGTGGTGCAGAAATAAAATGAGTTTGTAGGTGATGAGTTTCTAAGCAATTACCATAATTGAAGAACACAATTACAGCTGTTTGGGCAAAGAAAGCAGAATAATTAATTCTAGTAATTTATTATGAATACTTCAATACCACCACCCCCCCCCCCAAAATAAATAACAGTCAGAAAGCTCAGTATAATGTTGGCAGATAATCCAAAATGTATCTGATGGAAAGGTTAAAAAATCACCTTAAAAAGGACATTGATGTAGAACTAAAGAAGGGGCAAGAAAGGACCACCAAGATGCTTGAGGATCTGTATAGAAATGTTACACCATTGGAGCTTTCTGGATCAGAAGAAAGTCAAGAAATGGGGCATGACAGAAGTGTATAAAATAATATATGGTGTGGAAAAAGTTGAAAGGGAGAACCCAAATGGACAGATAGAAGGAAGTACTGTATAGTCCAACTGGTTGCCATAAGATGTAGTGACAACTGTCAACTTGTATAACAAATTTACGAAAGACAGGGATGTCAAATGCTAGCAGTGGTTGAATGTTACTCTCCAGCATCAGAAACTATGCACCTTCTTTGGATACCACTTGCTAAGGAACAAAAGCAGAAGAGTGCTCACGCACGTGGCATGAGTTTTGGGACTTCCCATATGCATCTGGTTGGAAAAGATTGTACAGTCGGCCCTCCTTATACAGGGATTTTTTTATCCATGGATTCAAGCATACACGGCTTTAAAATATTCCAAAAAAAGTATAAATTCCAAATAGCAAACTTTGATTTTCCATTTTATATAAGGGACACCATTTTTCTCTGCCATTATATTTAATGGGACTTGAGCATCCATGGATTTTGTTATCCGCGGAGGGTCCTGGAACCAAACCCCAGCGGATAACAAGGTCCCACTGTAGGGATGGATAGGTCTTTTGTCCAATCCAGCATGGCTTTGCTTATATTCACAAATTATTTCACATATTCATTGATTACCTGAGTTAGAGATCTTCCCATCATTTGCTGTTCCTGCATTTCCTGGGGCAACCAATACCTGCTTCACGTGTGGAGACTGTGCCAGTTTCCAAGCCAGAGCATGTTCTCGCCCTCCACTGCCAATCACAAGCACTCGGTCTGTCATCTGGATGTTCAAAATAAGAGGTGCTTTGTCATTTACAGAACCACCACAATGCCTCAGTCCAGAGCATTTTTATTTAGCTGCTATTCCAGTGTGGGTACAGGATTGCATCTAAACTGAGGGGGCAAAATTTAAGCAGGTTTAAGGACTGTTTTAAAACATGTACAGCATTTAGCTGAAAATGAGAAATATATATTTGAAAATATTTTTGAAATTACTTTGGGTATCTCATAGACTAGTAACAGTGGCTTGAAACAATGGGATGAGGGGAATTGTTTAAGTGGTTCTCCTCATCTGAAATTACTCTGGTCCCTAATGTAACAGAATAAATAGCAAAATTTTAATACAAACCAAAAGCATCACAGTTTGTAAATTTTCAATCAAGGTGCCGATGATTTGTTACTTATATTTATACTGCTCAAATAAGTGCAAGGTAGGGCAGTATGCAGGTATGCTGTTTTAAACTTTATTATCTCAGAAACCATGTGAGTATGGTAGGATGAGTAAGAGATGGGTCAAATCTGATATAAAAGATTAAAGAATAACTACACTCTGCTACAGATTCATATTTGTATTAATCAACCCTAATCATAAAATACAATTGTGTGACAAGCACCCCATTCATTTTTACTGAGCTATAATACAAGAATATTTTGTATAAACAATATTACATTTTAAAATATCTGCAAAAAATAGATTTAGGGATTTATATGCATATTTAACATACATGCTCTCGTACTATCTCTCTGCATTGTGCACACACACATAGTCATAGACATTTTTCAGACTAATAAAATAAACTAAATTAACATTTTGGTTTCTGCCTTCTTCTGCCTGCCCAGTATCAAAGTGAACTTCTCCAAGGTGGCAGATTACAACACTACCTTGGATGGCCATTAAGCATAATGATATACTTGGAAGTAGACAGCTGGAAGTGATGTAAGGTCATAGAATCATAGAGTTGGAAGAGACCACAAGAGACCATCCAGTCCAACCCCCCTGCCATGCAGGAACTCCCAATCAAAGCATTCCCGATAGATGGCCATCCAGCCTCTCCTTAAAGACCTCCAAGGAAGGAGACTCCACTACACTCCGAGGGAGTGTGTTCCACTGTCGAACAGCCCTTACTGTCAGGAAGTTCCTCCTAATGTTGAGGTGGAATCTCGTTTCCTGCAGTTTGCATCCATTGTTTTGGGTCTTGTTCTCTGGAGCAGCAGAAAACAAGCTTGCTCCCAACTCAAGTATTTAAACAGGGCTATCATATCACCTCTTAACCTTCTCTTCTTCAGGCTAAACATCCCCAGCTCCCTAAGGTGTTCCTCATAGGGCATGGTTTCCAGACCCTTCACCATTTTAGTTTCCCTCCTTTGGACCCTCTCCAGTTTCTCCACATCTTTTTTGAATTGTGGTGCCCAGAACTGGACACAGTATTCCAGGTGGGGCCTGACCAAAGCAGGATAGAGTGGCACTATTATTACTTCCCATGATCTAGACACTATACCTGTACTGAGATGTGAGTTGCTTTTGTATAGAAAAAAAATTAATAAAGAGACAGACAGAAAAACAGCCCTTTTAACAAGTTGGTTCTGAACCCCAGAAGAATACAGATAATAAAATAGGAATTTATTAGTGTAATTAACAAACATAACTTTATACAGTAAATGAATTAACAAAATATTTCCGCCTCCACATGCAAACATGCACAAACACATCACTCCTCCCCTTAAATGAAACATTGTGGTTGACAGACTGCCTTATTTATGGAAGCCCATGTATAGCCCTGAGGGAATTAAAATTTCACATAGACATGGAGGGCCTGTGCAGACCGGCCATTAAGGCCAGCCTGGGGCGGAGTTGGGATGCCCTAAATCTGCCCCCATGGCAGTGTGATGCTGCACAGGCTCCATGTGGCACACAGCATCACAGAACTCCTCTGGTGCTGCATTTACATGACACAGCACCAAAGGAGTACCTTAAAGTCATGGTGCCATGGCTATTGCACCCTTTCCAGGGCACAAAAAGGAAACACTTTTTGTTACTCCTTTTTGTGCCCTGGAAAGGCCAGATTGGGGCCATGGTGTGAGGTTGCGCCAACTTCAATCCGGTGTGGCCGGAGGCGGCTACAGGCAGCCCCTTAGGGGCGGTCTGCACAGCCCCGTAGACTCAGACCTCATCTGCACTACAGAAATAATGCAGTTTGACACAGGTATAATTGCCATGGCTCCATGCTATGCAATTCTGAAGTCTGCAGTTTTATGTTTCAGTATTTAGTTTCTCTGTTAAAATCCCAGGATTCCATAGCATGGCGCCATGGCAGTTAAAACAGGATCAAACTGCATTATTTCTGCAATTCAGGTAAAGCCACACTGTTGCAATCTTTGCAAACAGGGCATTAACCCTCCCCACCCCCAAGGTATCATCTTTTTAAAAAGCTGGTCATTAACCCCGGTCTTGTCAATGTGTACAGTTCCTTCTAAACGCAGATAAATCACTTGGCAGGCTTTTTAGGTATGGAGACACACATTCCATGTATAAAGGCCAAAAACTGGAATTGTATCACACAGAATGGCATCAGAGCTGCCAAGGGAACTCGTCCTTCCACAAAAGGTTATTTTTGAATGAAACTATGTGTGAAAGGGATTTAGGAGTCCAAGTAGACCA
This sequence comes from Urosaurus nigricauda, assembly GCA_034509955.1. Classification (NCBI taxonomy): domain Eukaryota; kingdom Metazoa; phylum Chordata; class Lepidosauria; order Squamata; family Phrynosomatidae; genus Urosaurus; species Urosaurus nigricauda. Next base: position 70,786,337 of record JAOEGL010000003.1, read on the forward strand.
CAAGTTGAACATGAGTCAACAGTGCGATGTAGCAGCTAAAAAGGCCAATGCAATTTTAGGCTGCATCAATAGAAGTATAGTGCCTAGATCAAGGGAAGTAATAGTTCCACTCTGTTCTGCTTTGGTCCACCTGGAATACTGTGTCCAGTCCTGGGCACCACAATTCAAGAAAGATTTTGAGAAACTGGAGCGTGTCCAAAGGAGGGCAACTAAAATGGTGAAGGGCCTGGAAACCATGCCCTATGAGGAAAGCAAAAATATATCTTTGGTAGGGGGTCCCAGGGACTGTAGGTGGATCGATGTTACCCAGAGTGCACAGCAGTATCACATGTGGCCCATGGGCCACAAAATTTTCACCTCTGATGTATGCTAAGATTTTAAGCAGCTGTCCAGAAGTAAGATTTGTGGAACGAAGATGGACACATTTCTAAGTGGGCATGCATAAAATTGGACTGTGTAACTTTTCTCAATATTAAACATCATATACAACTGATTTGTTGTCGTTAAGGGAAATGTAGCCAGAATCACAGTTCATGGATCTGTATACTGTATTTAACTCCAAACTTCCAAAGGGGCTGCTCTCTTTATATTAATGCCTTATCTACCATCAGTTACTGGCCATCATTCCATTTTTTAAATTTGGGATCTAAAAATACCTAAATGATACAGAATTGGATCATGGTGAACAGGAACTGTTGCACTCAGATTAATCAGGCTGTAAGGTTGATCTTGGAAGCTAAGCAGGGTCAGCACTGGTTTGCCCCTGGATGGGAGACTGCCAACAAATACCAGGTGTTGTAGGCTAAGAGGAAGGGACTGGCAAAACCACTTGAGTATTCCTTGCATAAGAAGACTCTTTGAAATTTATGGGGTCACCATGCATCAATAGGCAACTTGAAGGCACATAAACACACAAGGCTAAAAATCTATATAACCAGCCTTCCCTAACCCAGAGCCTAGAAACAGGTGACATCTTCAGAAACATCAATTATGGCTGGGGGATTCTGGGAAGTGTAGTCCAAAAAAGTAATGTTTCCAAGCTCTTCCCTCAATCATTCAATAGCCAGACTAAGTAGGGTTATAAGACATTTGAAGGCTGTTACACACATTTATTTGGTAGTTAATTCATAATAAATGCAATGAAACATGACTGAGAAGACACATGCAGGATTAGGTTGTAAAACTGCATATCCTGATTTCAGACTAAATCCCATTGAACTGTGTGGAATTTACCTAAAAAACAAAAGCCTCAAGTTGTACATTCTACTGTGTTAGAGAATCCCTGGGAAATGCCTAAAATCTAGACAGTAGCTGTGAGATACAGAGAAACCAGTATACAGTTCATACTGGCTGTATTTCCAGTCTGTAGTCTAAAATAATCTAAAGTAATTTCTTGGTCCCAAACCTATCTGTTAGCAAATCCAACAAATATCTATTGAATATGCTTCCCACATTTGTTGCTGTGCTGAGCAAAGAAATCAATGAGATTTACTTGGGTAATGCTTAAGAACACCCTATGAAATTCATGGGGGTCGCCATAAATCAATAGGTGACCTGAAGGCACATACAAATACATACAATGCACTAAGGGCTATTGTATAATATCAAAAGTATCAGAATAGAATAATTTTAAGGATCAGAAATGGAAAAGAAGGAAGTCATTCTCATACAGATTGAAGTAAAGGCTAACTCTATGACACACAGCATACTTACTGTGATCTAGCTACTGGCAATCTGGAAAGAGAGGCTTTCCAACAGGCGAGTAAAAAACAGAGAAGAGGAGAAAGCAGCCTCCAGCTTTAAGCCTATCAGAACCCTAGTGACAAGAGTAAAAAAATGACCAATGAATGAGAAAGTTCAGTTCAGTAAAAAAGAAAAAAGAAAAAAGAGGGTGTTTACAATTGGTCATTCATCTGTTATTTTACAGGCTAAATCAGACCCTTTTCTTTAGTAAAGGAACCAAAGTAAAAATAAGCATACAGCCTCTCTCATAATTCTGAAAACACTATGGACCCAAAGAACCATACAAACTGGTTTTGCATTTCCATAGCCATTTCACCTCCCCATTTCACCAGGTTAGCCATTTTTAAAACAGAAAAAAACAAAGAACTTTGAAGGGAGTGGTGGAGTTCTGAGCTCTGCAAAGTTACTTGTTTGGATGACAGCTTCCTCCAACATAACATTGAATTTAAGGTAAAGGTAGTTCCTTGACACAAATGTCTAGTCATAACCAATTGTAGGGGGCAGTGGTCATCTCCATTTCTAAGCCGAAGAGCCAGTGTTTTCCAAGGACTCCTCTGGTGGTCATGTGTCCAGCATGACTGCACCGGACGCTGTTACCTTGCCACCAAAGTGGTACCTATTTATCTACTTGCATTTCCATGCTTTCAAACTGCTAGGCTGGCAGAAAGTGGAACTAGTGACAGGAGCTCAGCCCATCATGCAGTACTTAGGCCTCGAACTGCCAACCTTCCAATCTTCCAATCATCAGAATTGGCGTCTTCACCACTAAGCCACCGCATCCCTTTAACACTGAATTACTGGACCAATAAAAGATAAAAAGACCTATGCAACCCTGGGACCTCCGACTCTAGAATAATTTCTCTTGATCACATTTCTTGGACTCTGTTATAAAGATGCTAGCAACATTCTAAATTGCACTGCAAACTAAAAACATGCTTTTAAAACATAAAACATTCCACCCTGGTACTAGCTGCATTTTCATCTAAAAATAAAATAGGGTTCATTTGTCTTCTGCCTTAATCCCTGAAATATTATAAATATGCAAGAAGCAGCATAATATATTTTTTAAAAAAACCTTGGTAAGTATACTTTGATGAGGGTGGGAAAAAGATCTTCACCACCATTCCTAATAACTCCTGAGTGTCTGCACTCTTGATACCCGAAAGTATAGCAGGGTAAGCAACTCTGCCTTTGGGATGTTTTGAGACTACCATTCCCACAACCTTAGACATCATTATATATTATTATTATTATTATTATTAGTAGTAGTAGTAGTAGTAGTAAGAGATTATTGGCACTACAATCCAAAAATATATGGAAGGCCACAAATTACTGACCCCTGAGGTTCAGCAACACTTGTAAAAGATTTGGAGTCCTACAAGTCCTGACCCAAAATACACAGCCAGAACGTCCTGCCCTCTGTATGCTGAGTGGAGACGTTTGAATATGAGTAAGAGCCTCCATGCAACAAGAAACCTCTTTTCATTCAAAGTGTCCACTGCATCTATTTGCATTTCACTGAACACAAAGAAAAGTCTCCTTCAGGTCTCCTGGTTTCATTTGGGGAAATCAGGGACTTAAGAGGGCAGAAACAGGGATTGGGGTACTAATGTGTGCAGCCCCATGCTGCAGACACAACATTTCTTTGTCTTATTCAGGCTTAAAAATGGCTATTTGTTGTTGTGTGCCTTCAAGTTGTTTCTGGCCCTAAGGCAAATCTATAAAATGGGGTTTTCTTGGCAAGATTTGTTCAGAGAAGGTTTGCCATTGCCATTCCTTGAGGCTGGGAGTATGTGACTTGCCTAATGTCATCCAGTGGGTTTCACGGCTGCACTGGGACTCAAACCCAGGTCTCCAGAGAAACCTAGTAGGAGACAGGCAGAGGCAGATGGGAATCTGCACTATAAGTAGTGTGGATACATTCTAAACTGCCTTCCACACTACACAACTATGACTCCACTTTAACTGCCATAGGTTTTTGATCTGTAATTCTAGGATTTGCATTGCAAGGAGATAGATTGAGAAGAGTTCTCAGCTAGAGAGTCTGAGTATGATACCAAACTACAAACCCCAGGATTCCACAATATGTTGCTGTAGCAGTTAAAGTAGAATCAAAGTACTGTATGTGAAGGTGTATGTCCACCTTTGAAATCACAGTTTTGCACTTGGTCACATGGGGTTTCAGCAGACTATGGGATTTTAGTCAATAACAATGTAGCTCCTACAGGCTTGATGTTGGTCTTCCCTTCTTCAACAGAACAGGAGCAGCTGTAACAATCTCAAAATAATCAAATATTATATAGTAAATGGATACGAGCATCGTGTGGGCCAGTCTATTCAACTGGATAAAGAGTATAAGGACTCTAATCCCAAATGACATGGAATACTACCAGGAACTGATGGCAAGAAGACTTTTTAAAAGTGCTGGGAAGACAAGACAAACAAAGCTGGTTTGGCCCTTGTGAAAGGAATTTATGTGTGCTACCTTACTTCCATGTACTCTGAATCCTCTCTTATGTAGGGGGTTTACATTCAGATATGACTATTTATTGCACCACCTCAATACATTTTCCAGCATCACAACTTTGAATATTAATCATCAGGACAACCAACTGTCCAGTTTGTAGCCCAACCATCTGAATTAATCCCGGAGGATTCAGGCTGTTAGAATGCATTCTCCCACAGCTCAAGAGGAGAGGTGAATGACTGGTGTAAAGCAGGGTTTTCCAACGTGTTACTCTCCAGATTTTAGTGGTTTATAAATTCCATCAACACCTAGTAAGCATTGCCAGTGGTGACATGATGGGAGTTGTAGTCCAGCATCTAATGTGCCCTAAATTGCCCTATGCTACTGTATTCCCTTTTCCTAGCTATTGCAAGCAAATCAGATCACAAAAAATGCTCACCTCATACTTTGCACATCAGAGAAGAGAGGAAGAGGATAGAGGAACATTTTTTTTTTTAAAAAAGTCTCTTCTGTCCCCTCCTCAACCCAACTTATTTAAAGATATAGGCATGTTAGTCTGTAGAATCAGTATGTAGAGAGATCTTGAAGCACCTTTGAGACTAACTGAATGAAAAAAGTTGGCAGCAAGAGACTTTTTCATAGACTCAGATGCATTTTGTCAAATGCATCTGAGGAAGTAGACTGAAATCTACAAACGCTCATCCTGACAACTTCTTTTAGGAGTTTATCACATGGGAGGAATTTCTCTCAATTTCAAAAGAAATGGAAGTGAGGCCAGTCCGGAATTGAGTAAATTCACTAGTTCAGCGAATTTACATGATTGCGTATTGACATTGCATTGCGTTCAGAACTGCCCGAAATTGCCTCCCAGTGCCCAAAATTGCATGTGATAGTTTTCTCACGCAATCATGCGAAACCCAACGATTGTGTTCAGAAGGACTTCCCTTTGCCTGAAAATGTGTGTGATCAGCTTTCACGCAATCACAGGAAACCCCATGATTGCATTCAGATTGCCATTGGATTATACTTCCAATTCCCTTCGTGTGATAAACTCCTCAGTTAGTCTCTAAATGCTACAAGCTCTTTCTGCATTCTCAGCCTAATTTATGTAGGAGGAAAAGAAAGTTCAAAGCTCGTACCAGGTTTACAGGCATGCCTGATTCTGTTTAACTGTTGGCTGGTGGGCATGTTCATTTTAACAGGCCATCAACATGTGACCCTGACATGCAAACATTGCATGCAAATGCACGAGTGCATGTGATAACTGCCTTTACATGTGATCAAGCACACATGGAAAGGTAATATAGGTCCAAAACACACTGCAGAAATAATCCAGTTTGAAACTGCATTAATTGCCATGGCTCAGTGCTAGGGGATCCTGGGAAGTGTAGTTTATTGTGGCATCAAAGCTCTCTAACAAAGCTAAATCTCACAAAGCTACAGTTCCCAGAATTCCCTAGCACTGAGCCAGGGCAGTTAAAGAGGTCTCAAACTGGATTATTTCTACAGTGTGTTTTGGACCCTAGATTATATCCCCAAGAGCCTGACCCTGACTTTCCAAATCTGAGCAAAGTTATCAACAAACACCCATAAGTGTTTGAAATCAGAGCTTGGGAAATTAACTTTTTGGAGTGGAACTCCCAAAATTCCCCAGGGAAATCTGGGTGCTTTGGGATGAAAAAAAAAACTGTACTGTAGTCCTAGAGTAATGTTTCTTGCCCTGAATTGGAAAGCAAGCTACAACAATATTACTCACTATTGCTTTTTTTACTGGCAGCAGCCTATGTTATTTCCACCCCAAAGGAAACTTTGTAAACTCAAGATGGAAATATGTTCTATATTGTTTAAAAACCATGCATTCAGATGAATAACCACTAGGAGCAAATGTAACCCTGCAATTGCAACATGGAAACTATATACCCCAGTTCCTCAGAGGTGTACTTTCCCCCTGCAATGCTGATCAAAGACCTTGACACAAATAGTTTACGTTGCACAAATTCAGGGTCACGTTGTAAACTTTGCATCATATTCAGATCTTGGTTTTAAAAAAAATTGCAAACTCCATTATTTTGGATGGTCATCTGTGCACATTTAAACATCTGCACAGCTCTTTTTCTGCACTCCAGTCACCAGGGTTGTACACAAGAAAGCTAGTATTCACAAAACCTCAGAAAGAAACAACTGTGGATTTGCAAGGAAGAAGGGAGGCTAAACACGTGGTCACCAAAACTTGAAAAATAAACTTTTTCCCCCACTAAAAAAAGCAGGGTGATCGTGCTGCAACAAGGTCTACAGAAGCTCATCACTTTCACCCCCCTGCCCTACTTTCCATACCCTTTTCTCCCCCAGAAAGAGAAAGCAACCAAATACTTACTTTTCTCTGCAAGCAACTTTAAAAATGGGCATTCCCTTCCCTGGAGCTCAGCCCTACACACCTCCCAGAATGCTGCAGTTTTTCAAGAACCTTTAACTCTTCCCAGGAAGAAGAAAAGGCATGAATTTCTTAAGAAGGGTGGGATTTCGCCTTCAATCATTGACATGACATGGCTGAAAATTTCAAAGGTCTAGACCTGTTAGTTAGCAGGCTAGTCCCTCCCATTGCAAAGCTAGATCTGCCAGGTCATCCCCAGGCACAAAGACCCCAGTTCCCTGTGCCTTTGTGCACTAATGGCCATCGTTAAAACTGGACCTGCAACTCCATTTCCATACACAAAAGGGCTTGTAATTTGAATGGACATCCTCGCATACCAATGGCATCTGTCTCTGGCTTCCATTCCACCAAATGCATCTGAGGAAGTAGACTGAAGTCTAGGAAAGCTCATGCTGCCAACCTCTTTCTTTCAGTGAGTCTCAAAGGTGCTACAAGGTCTCTCTCTGTGGCTGAAAACTGATAGCGACAGGGTTTATCCAAACTAGATAAATTGTTTTCTTTGCTTTTCTTTTTAAAGTAAACTATATCTATATACTATAACCATGTACTGTATAACTATATACATGATTTTGCCACAAGCGGATCTTTGTTATCACAGGGCATTTCAGCATTCGTATAAACCATGTAAAGGATTTTAATCTTCCAAACACTGAATTGCAATCTGAGCTTGGGAAATTTATTTTTGGGAATGGAACACCCAGAATTCCCCAGGGAGGTCTGTTGTGTTTTAGACCATGGAAACACATTAGGCTGGGTAACAAGGTGACCTGTCAGGGGACAAGTTCCTGTTGTTTGGCTCAACCCTGTCCAAATCTCAGGAGCCCATGAGGGAATCTGCCCAGAAACACCTTCTCTCTGACCTGGGGTCTATGATTTAGGAGGCTCTGCCTGCAATTTAGGAGTGAAGGAAATTAGATCCCTCCTTGGAAAAGGGAATGGCCATGTAACCCCAAACCCCAGTTGGGTATCTTTGTTTTGAATTCAGTTTCCAGAAGCACCTGTCAGCTTGGCCAATGCTAGAAGTCTACGGGAGTCACCATTCAAAACATCTAGTAGACCAAAGATTCCCCCTGTATAGAATCATAAGAGGTGAAGAAACCACAAGGGCATCCATCCAACCCCATTCTGCCATGCAGGAACTCACAATCACTATAATCCTATTGATGCAGCCTAGAATTGCATTGGCCTTTTTAGCTGCCACACCTCATTGCTGTCTCACAGTCAGACTATGGTCCATTAAGACTCCTACATTCCTTTTGCATGTACTGCCATCTGGCCAGGTGTCACCCATCCTAGGAGTTTATCAGACGGGAGGAATTTCTCTTTATTTCAAATGGAGCCAATTGGAGACAATTCGAATTCACATAAATTCACTAGTTTAGCAAATTTACATGAATTCCAATTGTGTTCGGAATGCGTTCAGAATGACTTCCCATTACCCAAAAATGACCCCCCCCCATTGCCCAAAATTGAGTGAGATGCTTTAATATGAAAGAACATAAAACCCATGATTGCATTCGGAATGACTTCCCTTTTTCCGGAAATTGTGTGAGATACTTTAATATGCAATAACGTGAAACCCCATGATTGCGTTCAGATTGCCATTAGATTATACTTATAAACTCCCTATATCTGTGCATTTCGTTTTTACTGCCCAAGTGCATTTCTCCTTGTTGAAATTAATTTTGTCAGTTTGGGCCCAGTTTTCTAATATGTTAAGGTCATTTTGAATTCTTTTCTTTTTCTGTCCCTGATTGTGTTCTAGTGCTATTTTGCAGATAAAATCTCTCAAATAAGAGCCAACTTAGATACTGGTATTATAGCAGAAGCAATCGGTGAGGTGTCCAGCAACTCCGTGAATGAGATTATACTGGATTGGTTTGAGTCTGTGAGTACTGAGGATGTGGACAAACTCCTTGGTAGTGTGAAGAAGACAACATGCCCTCTCAATCCTTGCCCTCCATGGCTGGTTGTCCAGGGTGAAGATGCCATAGTGACACATCTGAGATGCAATACTGTATTAATGCATGTCTGAGGGAAAGTTGGTTTCCATCTTGTCTAAAGGAAGTGGTTGTAAGGCTGGTTTTGAAAAAAAAAACTTCCTTAGACCCTTTGGACATGAAAGACTATAGGCCAGTTTAACTTTTTCCATTTTTGAGCAAAGTCATAGAATCATAGAGTTGGAAGAGACCACAAGGACTATCCAGTCCAACCTCCTGCCATGCAGGAACTCTCCATCAAAGCATCCCTAACAGATGGACATCCAGCCTCTGCTTAAAGACCTCCAAGGACGGAGAATCCACTACACTCTGAGGGAGTGTGTTCCACTGTCGAACAGCCCTTATTGTCAGGAAGTTCTTCCTAATGTTGAGGTGGAATCTCTTTTCCTGCGATTTGTATCCATTGTTCTGCGTCCTAGTCTCTGGAGCAGCAGAAAACAAGCTTGCTCCTTCCTCAATATGACATCCCTTCAAGTATTTAAACAGGGCTATCATATCACCTCTTAACCATCTCTTCTCCAGGCTAAACATCCCCAGTTCCCTAAGGCGGTCCTCGCAGGGCATGGCTTCCAGTCCCTTCACCATCTTAGTTGCCCTCCTTTGGACACTCTCCAGTTTCTCCACATCCTTTTTGAATTGTGGTGCCCAGAACTGGACACAGTATTCCAGGTGGGGCCTGAGCAAAGCAGAATAGAGTGGCACTATTACTTCCCTTGATCTAGACACTATACTTCTATTGATGCAGCCTAAAATTGCATTGGCCTTTTTAGCTGCCGCATCGCACTGTTGACTCATGTTCAACTTGTGGTCTACTTGGACTCCTAGATCCCTTTCAAATGTACTTTCATTCAGCCAGGTGTCCCCCATCCGATATCTGTGCATTTCATTTTGTACCTTACATTTCTCCGTTTTGAGAAAGGACATTATAAATAAACATTATTATTATTATTATTTAGAGAGATCTTGTAGCATCTTTGAGACTAACTGAAAGAAATTGGCAGCACGAGCTTTTGTAGACTTCAGTTACTTCCTCTGATGCATAAGCTCAGCTCCCAGTGTCTTTCTTCCAGTTAATGTCAAAGGTGCTACAAGATCTCTATTGATTCTACAGACTAACATGGCTATATCTCTGAATTCTACCATTATTATTATTTAGAGAGATCTTGTAGACTCACTGAAGGAAAAACATTGGCATCATGAGCTTTCATAGACTTCAATCTACTTCCTCAGATGCATTTAGTGGAGTAGAAACCAGGGACAGAGACATATATGCCATTGGTATGTGAGAATGTCAATTCATTTTCAAAATCCAGGGACCACTCCACGAAATGCATCTGAGGAAGTAGACTGAATCCTATGAAAAGCTCATTTGGCCTATTTCTTTCAGTTAGCCCCAAAGGTGCTACAAGAAGATTTCCAGTTGAAATAATGATTGCAAGCTGTTCTGATAGCTTTTAGAGCTGAAGAGCGGGCTATAAATAAATATTATTATTATTTCTGTATGTATGGATTCTAGAGGCAAACACGGCTATGTCTTTGAATTCTATTATTATTATTATTATTATTATTGGTGTAGTGGTTTAAACTGTGTTAACTGCCTTGGCTCAAAGCTATGGAAATCCTGGGAACTGTAGTTTATTGTGGCACTAGAGCTCTCTGACAGAGAAGGCTTAAATGTCTCGCAAAACTACATTTCCCAGAATCCCCTAGCATTGAGCTTGGGGCAGTTAAATTAAAAGTGGTCCCAAATGGGCTTAAGTTATTATTTCTGCCTCTGGAGAACAGGGTTCGAATTGTGGTTCGGCCATGAAAGGAATTGGGTGAACCTGAGCCAAAGTCACACTCTCTCAGCCTCAGAGGTGAGGCCTAAGGCCTTCAGGACTGGGGATGTATAGTATTTCTGTGGGTTTTTCGGGCTATGGGGCCGTTTTTTTAGGAGCCTTTATTCCCATACCCTTCTAGAAAAGGGGCTTCATAGCCTGAAAAAACCCACAAAAAACCCCCACATTATTATTATTATTATTATTATTATTATTTTCAGAGAGGCGAGTGACGTCACTCAGGGACGATAGAGCCGAGGCGGATAGAGCGTCCCTTTTTCCCCCTTCCCAGTCCTCCAACTCTATGGTCGGCACGGAGGGCAGAGCGTCCGCGGGAGATAAGGACTCATAATGTGACCGTACCGGAAGTGACGATGAGGCGAGGTGTAGGAAGTGGCGTCAGCTTCCGGTGTGGCCTTGGACCTGCGTCTGTGGAGGAGAAGAAGAAGAAGGAGGAGGAGGAGGAGGAGGAGGAGGAGGAGGCCTTTCTCCGGCGCGGAGGGGGCTGCCGCCATGGCGACCAACATCGAGCAGATATTTCGGTCTTTTGTCGTCAGCAAGTTCCGGGAGATCCAGGAACAGCAGCAGCAGCAGCAGCTCGGAGGGTGAGCCCAGGAAGGAAGGGAGGAAGGAAGGGAGGGTTGGGAGCGCGGGGCCTGCGCCGACAGGAATAACGGACGAAGGGAGGGAGGCCCAGGGGACACGAAATGGAGGGCCTTATTATCGTTGTTATTATTATTATTATTATCATTATCATTATTGTGCATCTTCCTTAGCCATGCTCAAAATGGAGGAGGACATTATTATAATTATTATTATTATTACATTATTATTATTATTATTATTATGCATCCTTCTTAGCCATGCTCAAAATGCAGGACAACATTATTATTATTATTGCCATTATTACTATATTATTATTATTATTATTATTATACATCTTCTTTAGCCATGCTCAAAATGGAGGACAACATCATCATCATTATTATTATTATTACATTATTATTGTTATTATTATTATGCATCTTTCTTAGCCATGCACAAAATTGGAGGACAGCATCATCATCATCATTATTATTATCATTGTTATTACATTATTATTTTTATTATTATTCATTCTTCTTAGCCATGCTCAAAATGGAGGACAGCATTATTGTTATTACATTATTATCATTATTATGCATCTTCCTTAACCATGCACAAAATGGAGGATATTATTATTGTTGTTGTTGTTATTATTATTATTAGATTATTATTATTATTATTATACATCCTCCTTAGCCATGCTCAAAATGGAGGACATCATCATTATTATTACATCATCATTATTATTATTATACATCCTCCTTAGCTATGCTCAAAATGGAGGACACCTTTATTATTATTGTTATTATCATTATTATTACAATATTATTATTATTATACATTCTTGTTTGTCGTGCTCAAAATGGAGGACAACATTATTATTATTACCACTGTATCATTATTATTATCTTCCTTAATCATACTCAAAATGGAGGACACCATTATTATTATTATTACATTATTATTATTATTATTATTCTACATCCTTAGCCATGTTCAAAATGGAGGACATTATTATTATTATATTATTATTATTACCATCCATCCTCCTTAGCCATGCTCAAAATGGGGGATACTATTATTATTATTATCATCATTATTATTACATTATTGTTATTATTATTATTATCCATCCTCCTTAGCTATCCTCAAAATGGAGAACACTTATTAATATTATTATTACATTATTATTATTATCCATCCTCCTTAGCCATGCTCAAAATGGAGGACACCATTATTATGTTATTACCCTGTTTCCCCTAAAATAAGACCTAGTAGTGGTTTTGCTGACTTGGTAAATATAAGGCCTCCCCTGAAAGTAACACCTAGCAAAGTTTCTGTATGTAAATATATATACAGTATATAATAAACATTCTTCTTCCTTTTTTTTTTTTTTTTTGTTCAACAATAAACGTGAATTCTTCATGGAAAAATAAGACACCCCCTGAAAATAAGACCTAGTGCATCTTTGGGAGCAAAAATTAATATAAGACACTGTCTTATTTTCAGGGAAACATGGTATTATTGTATTATTATTATTATCCCTCCTCCTTAGCCGTGCTCAAAATGGAGGACACCATTATTATTACTGTATTATTATTATTATTATTATTATTATTACTACTACTGTATTATCCATCCTCCTTAGCCATGCTCAAAATGGAGGACACTTTAGAATTCCATTGGAATTAATAATAACAACAACAATCTTTTCTGGAACGTAATAGGCATTATTGTTAATAATAATAATAATAATAATAATGTTTATTTATATAGCACCTTAAAATTTACATGGCACTTTACAGACATCATCAGTTCAACATTAAAACCTGCCAATGGCGTTACACTCTAAAACCTTATAGTATAAAGCTTTACATTAATTAAGCAAATTATGCGATTAAAATGCAACACTGTCAAAACCAGGTAATGCCCTTATGACAAATCTAAGTTACGAACCATGTTAATGTTTTAAGTTCAGAGAAGTAGAAAGTCTTTAATTTGGGTTTAAAGCTAGCAAAAGGAGTTATAGTCTGCAGATGTTTAGGAAGGAGCTTCCAGGGGGATGGTGCAGCCAGAGAAAACGTGGCCTGATAGAAACTCAAGACATTTCTAGACATGTAAACCCATCCTCTTTCGCCATGCTCATAATGGAGGACACTGTGGAAACCCTCCTGGACAGAAGGTTACAGTGATGTAGGAACCTGCCCTGGAAAAGGAGGACACCAGAGAAGGCACCTAGGAGGGATTGGGGCTGGGAACAACAGAGTGTTTTTGAGCTCCTTAAATATGGAAATATTTGAGATTTCCCACTGAGTAAATGCCTTACGAGGGCAAATGAGTTATAAGCAGTCCTTAAAGGGATTAAGATCTGACAGAATAATGGATACTGAGGCTCTTTAAATTGTTGTTGTTGTTGTCATTCTGGTTGTTGCGTGCCTCCAAGTTGTTTCCGGCTTATGGCGCCCCTAAGGCAAAACTCTTCGGGCATCTCCAACCCAGATGGAGATAAAATATTTATATTTTAAATATAAACTTAAAAACAATTAAACAACTTTTAAATGTTAAAACATTTGCGCATTAAAATGTGAAATGTGTTTAAAACTCTATACAAACCTTAAAATCTTAATTTGACAGCATTTATACCCCAGCCCTTGTCACTTTGACAGCACAAGAACGTCTTTATCTGCTTGTGAAAGGATAGCAGGGATGGGGCCATCCTGGCCTCTCTGGGGAGGAATTCCAGAGCCTGGGAGCAGCCACCAAGAAGGCCCTCTCTCTTGTACCCAACAAACCTTTCAACACTTTAGTGGGCTCATGAAGGGAGATATGGTCCTTCAAATAATCTGGACCAATCTGTATAGAGTTCTGTAGGTCAAAAGCAGCACTTTAAATTCTGCATGGAAATGGATCGGCAACCAGTGGGGCTGTCGCAACAAGGGGATTTTGTGCTTCCTGTAGCCAGTTCCAGTTAACAGCCTGGCTGCAGCTCTTTGACCCCGATAAAGTTTCAGATAACTTTTCAAAGGCAGCCCCACCTAGAGCACCGTGGGGAATTCAGTGAACCAGATGGGGGTACTATGTGAACATTGGAAGGGGAAGCTCTTTTGCAGAAGCAGTGTTTGTTGTTGTGACTTTGGCTATCTCCTCTCGATCAAACAGCAATGCCAACCCTGCGACAACCCATTACATTCACTGGTTTTAACGTATCAAAAATATTAAGCACCGTTATGGAATGATATTTTTGAAATATATCACTAGTATTACTCAATCTGATTTTAGATTCATTCACCATACAAACTATTTGATTATTTTAATTGGAAGCAGGAAGACATTTATTGAAATTCCTGATATTGTATGAAAAGAAAGAGTATGACAGTTCAAATATACTAACCAGATGTAAAAATGACAGAACGTGGTAATTGCATGAAGCATCAAATTCTAGCACTAGTCATTCCCTAAAGAAGCAGAACTTGGGTTTCATCCCCAAGACATCTCTATGTATGTATATGCAAGGACAAGTTGGCCCTCCTTATGCACTGATTTTTTATCCACAGATTTATTTGAGCATACACTGCTTGAAAATATTCCCAAAATATATAAATTTAAAATAACAAACCTTGATTTTCCATTTTATATATGGGACACCATTTTGTTGTGCCATTATATTTAATGGGACTTGATAATCCACAGATTTTGTTATCCCCAGAGGGTCTTGGAACCAAACCCCAGCGGATAACAAGGGCCCACTGTATTCCAAAATCCAAAACACCTCTGGTTCCGAGCAGTTTGGATAAGGGAGAATCAACTTGTATTATAAAACTTTGATAATGGTGCAAGAAAGTAGTCCTCTGTTTATGTACTACTGGGGAGAAAACAACACCTGACACCTTTCAGTTTTTTTAAAATACATTTCAAATTTTTGAAATTAACTGAACACCATTGGCCTAAGTTTAACATTCTTTTTCACGCATGTAACTAAGAGAAATTTTATTCCAGTTCATAATTTAGAAAATGTAGGGGAACAAGAGGAATGGTGTGTATCCATTTTAGTTACGATGAAAATGTCATGCCAGTTATTCCTGTGCTGCCTGCTGTACAACAAAACAAGGTTCTGTTAACTACTTTGCATTAAAAAGAACTTTTAGCGTTCAGTTCTTAAATATGCTGTAAAATTCTGACTCTCAACATACTTGTGTTTTCAGTAATCACATAGGTTTGACATCCATATTGTATTATATAAACACAGAGTTATTGCTGTTACAAGTTGTACTTGTTGGAAGCCTATATCTTCCATTCACCGTTGGATTATTTAAAACATTACACTATACATATTGCAGTCAAAACTATGCAGTGTCCCCAAGGAAATGTAAATGTACAATATAGCCATCGATGTATACCTTTTTGACCGTAATCAAAAATAGAACTTCATCATAGACCTCATTGTACATTTTTAAGGTCATATATTCATTTGTTCTAACATAATAAAAATCTAGAAATAAAGATGCAATTTTTCAATGTTTCTATGATGATTAGACCTGAATTAGAAGTTTTGGTAACAACTTTCTAGAGTTTACATTAGACAATATTTTGTTTAAGAGATGGTTGTATGGATAGATGTTAAATATTTAAAATTAGTAAACATGCTGGATGTGTTTATTTCGTTTTGAACTGAAGAACTATATCATATTAATGGACATTTGTTTTAACAGCATTTGTAACCTACTGGTTTTTGCATTTTTTATTGATTAGTGGAAAGATAGGAAGTCAATACAATGGTGAAATAAACTCACCTGAACACATCAGTTCTTCAGATGATAACATTGGATCTGTTGGGAATCTTCAGAATGATCCACTAGTGCAGAAGATAGAACAAGTATTATCGGAAGTGTTGGCTGCAGAGTCACAGTACAAACCAGGTAAACAAACAATACTCAATATGGGTTTTGCATAACTTTCTTTAAATGTGCATCCAGAATTATAAATTTATATTTTGTAGAGGCAAAACATTATCAGATGTTGTTTGCCTATGTGAGGTTGCTTTATAGGTCACAATATTTGTTCTGTTCTGCTATGCAAAACAGGACTGAAATGATGGGGCTAGTGATTGAAAAACCAGACTAGTGTGTAATGTGTAAAATTTACCTTTGAGTAAGCATGCTTTCAGTTGTAAGGCTGCAATTCTATCAATGTAATTGAATATTGGAACAATTTATGAGCAAGCTGGTGTAAAATTAAATTATAATTGTCACACAAATTGATAAGCTGAAAACTATGTTCATATTTTCTGATTATTTTTATAGGATTCGGTGGGCTTATTGCTAAGAAAGTTGAACTGTTATGTATTTTATGGCTAAAAACGTAGCCTGTAGGTTGCCTTTATTTTTTTAAAAAACCTGGTAAGAGTATTTGTCTTGTGCAGGAAAATAACATAATTTTATTCTTTCTCTTAATAAACTGCTGGAATGAAGTCACTAATGCTTGTGGAGTCGAAGCCTTTCATGGCCGGCATCCATATTTTTTGTGGAGCTTTCAGGCTATGTGGCCATTTTCTAGAAGAGTTCCTTTCTGACGTTTTGCCAGCATCTGTGGCTGGCATCTTCAGAAAATGATGCTTGCTGATTTAGATGCTAAACCGTTACCTACTTTGTTCCCAGTTCCATATATGTATGTATGTGAGACTTCTTTTTAAATAAGAATTTTTTCAAGTCTAAGAAATTTCTGTGTTCTTCAAGGTCTTTTTGTAATTTTTAAACAAATGTGTGCTTTAATAGTTTCTCTAATCCTGCTATACGAGTCAATTCTGCTTTGGTTTTATTTCTTTTTTGTTACAATACATTGATGTATCATTTACATTGTTCTCTCTGAGGTGAGTTAGTGGCATCTGCTTAATAACATGACAATTCCATAAGGTTATAAAATTAAAACGATTTAATTCAGGAACTATATGAATGGGTTTAGTTTTTAATTTTATAATAGGTAATTGGTTATTTTTTTCTGGAAACAAACTATTTGATGTGTTTAATGAAGTTTCAATTCAGAGAGTAATCTCATTTAAAATGTGGAAGCTATTAGGTATTGTACCTCATTTATGCACAAAGCAAGAGAGTGGAGAAGGCAGTGCATGAGCCCATGCAGGCTTACAGCAACCAGTCCTACTTTCAATAAAAAAATTCACCAACATGACTATCCGTCCTACTTTGTTACTGTGGACTGGTTCACCACATATGAACCTATTGAGATGCTAACTGCTAGCTTATTGTGTCATGGTTCTGTTCTGATATCATCAGTTAATATTCAGCAGATAGTTACTCAAATTATGTAACTAAATTATGTAGCCTTGGTAGCGCCGTGGTTAAATACCTATACTGCAGCCACTCACTCACAAACCATATGGTTGCAAGTTCATTACCAGCCAAGGGCTCAAGCTTGACTCAGGCATGCATCCTTCTGAGGTCAGTAAAATGAGTGCCCAGCTTGCTGGGGCCAATTCGCTTAAACTTTGTAAACTGCTTAGGGAGTGCTTAAGTGCACTGATAAGTGGTTTAGAAATGTACTGGCTATTGCTAGTGCTATGTGCTATTGCTAAAATATAGAAAGTTTTGTTTTCATATAGTCTGAATCATCTTCCTCTTCAGGTGCCTAAGTGTGATATAAACTCTGAGCATGATCTCTGCTCATGATTGTGTCTTACAGAGGAGCGGGTTAGAAATAAAGATGATGATGATGATGATTATCATCATCATCATGAAGTATACTTTTCTGACTCCTTTCTGTACCCCCTTACAAAAGCATTTTGTGGTTTCCAAAAGGTGTGAAGTGTGATGCAGAAGATGAGATTGGTATGGAGGAATTGGGGGACATGGGAGGGGGGAGAGTGCCTTTTAATGTAAAGCCACAATTTTATATGAAGTGTTCTTTCTAACCTAGACTTCTTTAATTGTGTACTTTTATGCACTTTTATGTCATTTTGAAAAAGTATTTATATTTGTACCTTTTTTTCAGATGGTGGAGAGGATGCTGTGAGAAATAAATCTCGCTCTGTTAAAAGAGGGTTATCTGAAGAAGTGCAAGATGAAAATCCAAGGAAGAAGTCTAAAAAAGATAAGAAACATAAAGATAAGAAGAAAAAGAAGAAGAGAAAGAAGGAGAAAAAACATAAAAAACAATCCAAGGAATCAAAATTAAATGACCAGCAAAAAGAATGTGAGGATCTGCAGCCAGTTTTGCACTCAGAACCAGAAAACCCATGCTTTACATTAAGTGCAGGTGATGATGTGAATATAGAGTCTGCATCTGTCTTGCAACATGCTTCTGTATCAGTTCAAGAAAAAACTGCATACGAAAATGAAAATTCAGCTATGTCAAATTCACACAATACTAATTCAGATAGCAGCAGACTGGATACATCTAAAGAAGATTCTACTTTGGTCAGTGTTCGTGAGCTCTCAGAAGTCAAGCTTACAAGTGAGAGAGAACTGGAAAGTGGTGCTGGTAAAACTACTGACCTCACTCTGAATTTGTGCATAGAAGATCAGTCTTTAAGAACTGTTGATGATGAAGGTAGTTCTCTAAGTGTGGTCAAAGATGCAGTTATTTGTATGGAGCAAAGTGAAATTAGCTCAGAGGCAACAGAAAAATTAAATGTTTCTGAAAACAGTTCATATTCTATAACAGTGCAGCCAGAATATTTGGAAACCAGTCTGGAGTCTAACATGATAAAAGTTAAAAATTTAGATTCTGCCACAAACTCATTAAATCCAGAAGGCATGAAACAATCAGCACCAACTTTACTTGAAACACCTGCTTTGCCCCACTTGGAGCTAAGTGGAGAAGCCAAGGATTCAGTGACAACTTTGGGATTTTTGGCTATGGTTGTAGGGAAAGATTTTGAAGCAACTTCAGAATTTTTGAATACAGCAAAGGTAAAAGCTTCTGAAAGAAGTCCCAGACATATTTCACTTACAGATATGAAAGATGATAATGACTCTGAGAGACTGGTCACAATGCAGGATTTCCAAAAAGCTCTGCAGTCTAGAGCAGAGATGAAAGATTCAGAAGCTGCTCCAGAATCTCAGCATGTAGTCTCTAAAAATGATTTTGAGCTGGCTCTTGTAAGTAAACCAAAACCTCAGCAAACAGACTCAAGAAGAATAGTAGAATTTGGTGAACAAAAGTGCATGGCAGCAACTGTTGATGCTGAGGCAATAGTAAGAGAATTAAGAGAAACCCAAGTCTCTGCTGTTATGATGGAGCTGAAAGATTCAGAAAAATATCCAAGACAGTTACAAATTGAAAAAGATACAAAAAATGTTAGCCGAATGCCAGAATTGGAATTGATGAATAAAACAGATTTAACAGCACATCTTTCAAATGTAGAAATGGAAACAAGGACTTCAGACAGTGTTTCAGAATTTCAGGAGATTGAGTTGAGTTGTCTGAAAGCAAAATCTGCAACAAGGAAGGAAAATTGGAATACTGTTCCAGAACCTTTTAGAATGATGAGTTTGAAGAATATTGGTCCTCTTTCAGAATCTGAAGAAGCCATGAAAGTGAATAGTTCTTTGGAAGCTGTTGTGGAGGAAAAACAAGTTTCAAAAATAGCTCAAGATTTAGAACCAATGACCGATGTGAAAATTCCTGAAAACATCTCACAAACAGAAGCTGCTTCAGAGATCAATGATTTAGAAACAGCTCCAGGAATTGGTGAGATAGTGAAGCCACAAAATCAGGAGGCTTCACAATATGCAAGCAAAATAGCTGAGAGTGGGCTGAATCTGAAGGACATGAAAAAAGTTTCGGAATCTTCAGTAACTCTGAAAAATGTAGAGACCACTTCAGAATCTCAGTATGTAAAAGGAATGAATTATATACACGATACTTTGCAATCTGATGCAGTGCCACGAGGCAAAAATTTACAAACTAATCTAGAGGGTGAAGGAAAAAAAGAGGAGAAAGATGTGGATTCTGCTTCAGAATCATTGCATATGATATTTACAAACTATTCAGAACAAAATCTAGAACTTTTTTCAGAACCCAAGGTTATGATGAAATTGAAAAGTTCAGACGTAGTTCCACAGTCATCACATGTGGTGGATGCAAACAGTTTGGAATCACAACATGTTAGGAAAGTCAAAGACTTACAAATGGTAGAATCTGAAATGATGGTTGAGTTGAATGATTTACAGAAAAAACTAGAATGCCTGCATAGAAATGTTAAAATTGTAGAAGCAGCTTTGGAATGTAAGGCTGTGTCTCATTGGACTGCATCAGAGGAAAAGGCTTCTGAAAGCATTGAGAATATGACAGAGGCTCAGAACAGTGCAGGTGCAGACAACTTGCAGATTTCACCAAGATATGAAGAAGTGAATTATGGCTCCAAAACAACAGCAGGAAATGAGCTGACTGCTGAGAGTGAAAACCTATCATTGACTTCTAAATTTTCAAAAGAGATGGATATAAGTTCAGAAACAGCTGCAGAATTGGAAGCCTTATCAGATGTACAAAAGTTAAAAGGAACTGTAGGAATTACATCTAGGGTTGAGGAAGACAGCCCTAAGGAAACCTTAGAGTTGAAAAGTTCAGTGTCAACAGATCTAAAAGACTATTCTAAATCTGTGAATATTGTAAAGTGTTTTGAATCTATTTCTGAATCTCAGAGAGAACAAGGCCTACAATCTTTGCAGGACACAACGGCAAAAAGGAGGGATGTGAATTTGGGTTCTCTGTATGATATGGAAATTGAGAATGCAAAAACAAGTTCAGAATTACATTTTACAGATGTATTAAGTAATCAGGAAGAGGAACAGAAATGTCAGGAAAGGACAGAAATGATAGCATCCTCAGAACACCTGTATGCATCAGAGAGAGATCTGATTCAAGTTCCCGAATGTGAGGAAAATATTGATGTAGAAAGTTCAGAATCTGTGTGTCTGGCAGAGCCCAATTCAGGGACTGTCCCAAAATCTTTTTACATGATTCAAATGAACAATTCAAAAACTACATCAGAGTCTAGAATTCCTGATGGAGAGCATTTAACCACTTGTTCAAGATCTACCCTCACAGCAGGTGTAGAAATGAGTGAGAATCTTCCAGAATGTGTGACTGTTGTAGTGTCGGGAACAGAAACTATTTTTGACACACCAAACAAAAATGAACTCCTTGAACCACAAGGTATATCAGCATTGCAAGAGTCAGAGTCAAAGACCAGGAGTAAAGCATCAACCGTTACAAATTTGGAAGCATATACAGAAACTGTATGTTTGAGTGAAAATAAAAATTTGGAAATAGCTCCACAATATGAAGAATCTAAAGTAGCAAAAGAACCAGGAGACTCATCATCTTTGTTTGCACCACATATGGTAGATATAAAAACAATTCCTTCCTTTGTCCATGAAGCTGAAGATAAAAAATTAAACGTTCCTAAAGCAGTTGAAACAGTACTGACTTTAGCAAAATCAAAAGGATTAAAGGAATCTGTGGACATAGTGAAAGATATAAGTACAGAATTATCTCATGACATAAATGCAAATAGTACAGAAACATTTAAAAGATCTGAATCAACTGTAGTCACACAGATTTCAGAAAGACTGTTGACAACTACAGGCATACCAGTAGAACAAGATGCAAAATTAGTAGTTACAGAATCAGTTTCACATTCGGCAATAGGTTCAGAGAAAGAGGATTGTGATCCAGCTTTGACTGAGTTTATGATGGATGTCAAAATTGCAGAAGTAAATTCTAGCATTCCGGATACATCAGAAAGGAACACTTCAAAAACAACTTTGCAGCTTGACACAACTTCCAAGCCTCCATGTAGGCTGGACTCCATGGATTTAGATGACAATGTAGAATCTCTATCAAAAATAGAAGCAAAAGATTCAAGACTAGTAGTAAACTATGTAAGACCATTGGAAGTAAAGGACAGCAGTTTTCCAGCAGCCACTTCAACACAGCTAATCACACCACAGTTAAAGTCTTCAGAATCTGTCTCTGTCTCAAAAGAAGCAGACTCTGCAGGAATTCTAAACCTAAATCCTACTCCAGTATATATAGGTACAACAGATTTTAGACCTAACATACTTGCAGAGATTGAAGTATTAGAAATAAGTGACTCTGGCATACATCTAAAACCAGAAAATAATTCGGAAGTAAAATATCTTGAAGCCCCTTCAGAAACTGAAAATGTTCTACAAAAGACTACACCAATTTCTGAAAGGGAGATGGAGAAATTTTCAGAATTAATATCAGAAGAAGTATGTCCAAGCAAGATGAAAGAAGTAGAAACTATTTTAGAACCCAAACATGCTCAGCAAATTAAAGCTTTAGAATCCTCTTTACATTCTATGTATGCAGTGGGGGCAACAGGTTTGGAAGGGAGTCTTATATCTGAAGTGCTTAGTGTTTCAAAAACTAACCAACAATTTTCAGGTATTGTGGAAAAAGATGTAAAAGCTGCTATATCATCTGTGACTGCAGAACCAGTAAAAGAGACAGAAAAACAATTGCAGTTAGAGCCACATTTTGAAGGAAAATGTTCAGAAAGCAATTTAAAGAGTATGCATGTGTCAGATTTACAGGATGCATATGCAGATGAAGGACCAGCCTCTTTAGCAGGAAAAAAAAGCCCCAAACCTGTTGCTGAAGTAACATCTGTTATGGATGTGAAAAATTCAAAGTCAAACTTGGAACTGGCCCTGCAGTTAAAAGATACAGAAACAATGTTCAAACCTAGAAGTGATTTAGAGTCTGTGCAAAGAAAAGAACCAAAAGACCTTGAAGCAACTAGCAAATGTGAATCTTTTGTGGAAGTAAAAGAGCTCCAAGTTACTCAGACATCTACAGACAAAGAACAAATGGATTTAGGAGGAATGTCAAAGTCTGTGTTAACTTTGGAGAGTGAGGATTTGGAAAGAAATTCAACCTCTATGTTTTTGCCAGAAGGAAAAACCTCTGAAGGATCTCTAGATGCAGTACATGTGCAAGTGAAGGATTCTGTAGTAATGCCTGAATATGTGAGTGCAAATAACAAAGAAGTTTCAAAAGAGACGTGCAGAACAGAAGTGAAATATTTTGAACCAACTGCAGAACATGTAGTAGAAGCCAGAAATTCGGAAATGATTTCACAGGCCACTGTAGAACTGAAAAATTCAGAATCAGCTTTAGAGCCTTTGAATATAGTAAAGGAAAAAAACCTGGGTGGAATTTCACAGATCATTGTGGAGGAGCAAGGTTTAAAAGCAACTGTAAAACCTGTATGCCCAGTAGCTGAAGAGACCTTGGAAGTAGTCCAGGAAATAACAGTGGGGCTGATAGATCCAGAACCAGTTGTGGAATCGGTGAAGATGGCAGAGAAGGATTTGAAAGCTGGAGTAGATCCAGAACCAGTTGTGGAATCTGTGAAGATGGCAGAGAAGGATTTGAAAGCTGGAGAACAAGTAATTGTAGAGGCAAAAGACTCAGAAACAACCCTTAAATCCACGCAGGTGACAAAGGAAAAGGATTTGGAAACAATTGTACAGGACTGTTTGAAAGATAAAGATTCAGAAGCTGTTACAGAACATGAAGGAAGTATTTTAAAAGATAAGAAAAGTGAGAAAATAAGTAGCAAAAGTAAAGATAAAAGTAAAAGTAAAAAAGCAAAAAAGAGTAGATCAAAATCTCCTTCGAAGTCAAAAAAACGTAAAAAAAAGTCTAGATCACATTCTACCACTAGGCAGGTAGCATCAAGAAGAGAACGTTCTAGAAGTAAACATGATTCCCATTCCAGAAAAAAACACTCTACCTCACGTCATAAATCCAGATCAAAATCTACTGACAAAAAAGACGATAAAGAATCTTCAAGGTCTAGACGGAGACGATCACGATCTAAATCTAGATCCAAATCTGTAGACAGGACTGAAACTTCAGCAAAATCGAGGCGAAGACGTTCTAGATCTTCTGATCATCGCAAGTCTAGATCCAGGTCTATAGATAAAAGAGAATCAGTTAGAAGAAGACGAAGATTGTCAAGATCGTCTGATAAACACAAATCTAGATCACGATCTGCAGAAAGAAGAGAGACATTGATAAGATCAAGGCGGAGGCGGTCCAGATCTTCTGATCATCAGAAATCCAGATCGCGATCAGCTGACAAAAGAGAAACTTCAGTGAGGACAAGGAGAAGGCGATCTCGGTCCTCTGATCGTTACAGATCTAAATCTCTGGACCGAAGGGAGTCTTCAGTAAGAGCACGAAGAAGACAGTCTAGATCCTCTGATCACCACAAATCAAGATCCAGGTCAGCTGATGATAAAAAAGAAATTTCAGTGAGAAGAAGGCGAAGACGTTCTAGATCTCATGACACTCGTAAATCTAGATCCAGATCAGCTGATAGAAGGGAAACTACTGTGAGAGCAAGGCGCAGGAGATCTAGATCCTCTGAGTGTCACAAATCTAGATCCAGGTCAGTTGACAAAAGAGAGAGTTCGGTGAGAACAAGACGAAGGCGGTCCAGATCCTCTGATAATTGCAGATCTAAGTCCAGATCTGTTGACAAAAGAGAAACTTCAGTGAGGACAAGGCGAAGGCGCTCCAGATCCTCTGATAATCGCAGATCTAAGTCTAAATCTGTTGATAAAAGGGAAAGTTCAGTAAAGAGAAGGCGAAGACGATCCTTATCTTCTGATCGTAAATCTAGATCCAAATCTGTTGAGAAAAGAGAGACTTCTGTCCAGGTAAAAAGGAAGCATTCCAGGTCTTCTGATACTCGCAAATCTAGATCCAAATCTGTTGAAGCATCAGCAAGATCAAAAAGGAAACGATCCAAGTCTGCCGATCATAAATCTAGAGCAAAATCTGTTGAAAAAGAAGAGCCATCACTGAGGTCTAGACGTAGAAAATCTAAGTCATCTGATTGCCAAATATCTAAATCAAAATCACGGTCTAAATCTACAGAAAGAAAAAAAGATAAAGATCCTTCAGATACATCAAGAGAGAAACACTCCAGATACAGATCAAAATCCAAATCTGTTGAAAAAATGAAGGAATCTGAACCTTTGGCTACATCTGTGCGTAATCATGCAAAATCTTCTGAACAACACAAATCTAAATCTAGGTCTAGGTCCAAATCTGTAGATAAAATGGATGAGAGAGAGAGTTTACGAAGATCAAAGAGTAAAGGCTCTAAATCTCCAGAATCTAGATCTCGTAGACGTAGAACAGTATCACGATCAAGAAGGAATCGTTCTCGATCGTTAACAAGGAGAAGGACCTCAAGATCAAAATCTGACCATCGATCACGAACAAGATCACGAAGTCGATCACAATCACGTTCAAGACGTTGGAGGAGGACTAGATCAAGGTCTTTGTCAAGACAACGATCTTTATCAAGGGAAAGGCGTAGGAGATCTCGGAGAAACAGATCAAGATCTCCTGATCGGAGGAGGAGGAGGTCTGATTCAAGAGACAGTTACAGAATATCTCTCAGATTACGGTCCCGAAGTCGAACACCTGTCCGTTTAAGGTCCTCCAGGTCCACAGGAAGAAGAAGAAGTCCCAGTAAATCTCCTGATCACCGAAGATCCAGGTCTTCAAGCAGGTCACCTAAACGTCTAACTGACTTGGGTAATTCATCTTCAGCCGTTTTTTGCAAAGATAAAATATAATGCTCATTAATATGTTCTGACTTCACAGGTTCCTTTTAGATTCCTTTATTGGAGATAGTTCCTTTTCAGTTCTATTAATGATAGCACATTTCTTAGCATATGTTTCTGAAATTGCCATTGTACATGTTTTCATTGTAAATACAAATGGAAGTAGAGACAAATTATACAGTAGAGTCTCAGTTATCCAACATAAACTGGATCGGCTGATAGTTGGATAACCGAAAATGTTGGATAATCCGGAAGGTCCAAGAAAAGCCTTGAAATCACTATGAATTTCAAATGTATTGAAGTTTTATTGCAATAACAGTAAAAGTAAATGTAAAGAAATCACTGATCAACATTGTGATGTACTGTATAAACAGTTCAGTCCCCTGAAATTTAAAGAAATC
Organism: Urosaurus nigricauda; assembly: GCA_034509955.1. Lineage (NCBI taxonomy): Eukaryota > Metazoa > Chordata > Lepidosauria > Squamata > Phrynosomatidae > Urosaurus > Urosaurus nigricauda. Next base: position 70,812,414 of record JAOEGL010000003.1, read on the forward strand.
ACAGAAAATTTAAAGAAATTACAGCAGCCACGACTTTGGATAATCCAGAATGTTGGATAAGCGAAGGTTGGATAATTGAGACTGTACTGTATTTCAAGATGATGTGTTACAAAGTAACATGTATGCATGGTCAGTATATGAAAATGTAAGGTTTATAGAGTGAAAGAAAGTATGCAGTGTAATTTTGAGGCATATGGATCTTAGATGAGTTCTTTAAATATTCTGCTCAATCAATTGGGATATCTTACTATGTCAGGGCAATGTGTTTTGCAGAATTCATACAGAATAAGACATTCAGCATTATCCCCAAAAGAGTTGTAAATAGTGCTCCTAAGGAGCGAAACAGACTGTCATAAAAAGCCGACTTCCAGATGGCTTGGAAGTGCTGCATGCCTCCCAAGATGACTGGAAGTTGTGCTAGAGCTCAGATGTGAGCTGGCTTCCAGACGCTCTAGTGGCACATCGTTTAGACACCACACACCGCCAGACCGGCTTGAAGCCGTCTATGGGCTGTGGCAGGGTAGAAAAGCTGTCTTTTTGCTGGTCTGAAAATGTTTTTCAGACATCTTCAAGGCGGATTGGGGGACGGTGTGTGGTTGCTGCGGCCCCAATCTGGCCTCACACTGCCCCTTCAGGACCATCTCTTTTGGCCCTAAAGTTCAGCCACTTGCTATGTGCACTTCTTCTTTTTTCAAAGCAAAAACAGCTGTAACAAAAATTGTTCTGAGAAGTCAATTGCTTTTTGCCATTGGGTACCTTCTCCCCCCATGCAGTGTAATGTATTGGGACAGAAAATGACCCATTCTGCTTTTTTGGCTAACCATGATGCAAAGTGCCTGAAGTTACATATTTTGGTTATAGGTTGGCCTTACTCATAGGGCTAAGCATTGGGATTGTCAGTAGCTTCAGGGAATATAAAACGTATCAAGTTTTCAGTACATTCGAATTCCTATGGGATCAGAAAGTGCCTTAAAACTCACTTTGGGCAAACTTTTTTTATCTGCCCAAGTAGGGTTTAAGAATTTTCTGTTGCAAATATAAATTGACTTGCAAGTCATCTTTAAATTAATTCGCAAGCTAGACTCTGCATCCAACAGGCTCAGACTTATTTTTTTTAAAAGTCAGTTTGAACTGTTGTTATTAATTGTTGTCAAATCAACTTTGACTTAGTGGTTTTCAATCTTCCTTATGCCGCAACCCTTTAATAAAGTTCCTCATGTTGTGGTGACCCCCCAGATAGAGGAGCGGTGTCTTGGTTCCTAAGACCATCGGATGGTCTTAGGTGACCCCTATGTACGGGTCGTTTGATCCCCAAAGGGGTCACAACTCACAGGTGGAGAACTGCTGAAATACAGCAACCTTGTGATTGAGAGACCTCCAAGCACAGTCCACATTAATCTCACCTTTCCCAGCACTGCTTTTGATGATCAAGATCTCTCCCCCCCCCCAAGTACAGTGTGGACATTGGGATGCAAGAGAAAAGGGAAACTGGTATAAAGGCTTGTTTTCTACTCCTTCCTCCAGTGAGCAGCTATGGTTGGATCTCAGTCCCTTCTGCAAATAGAAACCACTAGAATACAAAAGCAGGAAACAGAGCAGAATCAAAACTGTAGAAAAAATTGGTCTAGGATCAAGAGATTAGGCAATTTTTGGTCTGTGCCACAGTCTGGTCCTGGTCTTCCTTCTGCAGAGAGAATGAAGCTTCTCTGTCTTCTGCTTCCAATTATGTAGTCTATAGTATTTTCTTTCTATATTGTCCATCAGGTGATATCCTGGTATACAGTTGCCTCGTTGAAGAATATATTTGCAATTAACAAACTATTGGTCTCACAAAATTTGGTTAGTTGTTCTCCTTCCTAATTTCTTGATCCTAGACCAAATTTTTCTATGGTTTTGATTCTGCTCTGTTTCTTGTTTTTGCATTCTAGTGGCTTCTGTTTGCAGAAGGGACTGAGATCCAACCATAGCTGCTCACTGGAGGAAGGAGTGGAAAGCGAGCCTTTATACCAGTTTCCTCTTTCCCTTGCATCCCAAAGTCCATACTGTCCTGGGGTGGAAAGTGGGAATCGGCAAAACTTGTCTCTCCCGTTTTCCAGTGGAGCATCCATTGTGGAGTTAGGCCCCAGCAAATGTGGATTCAGTCCCATATATATCAAACATGTTTTGCATGTTTCAGGAATTAATTCAGTATCTAAAATTCCTGTGTGATACTGGGGCCTGTTACATTTGTTACATTTATTTATTTATTTTAAAAAAAATCCCCATATGGTACATTTAATCTCTTCTTTGAGATGAGGGTCCTAAATTGTACCTTAAAATGGCTATGATATTTTCAGACTGAATAGTCAAGTCTTTTGTACTGGGGATTGAAATAATAATAATAAACATAATAGAATTTATTTTTATCCCGCCACTCTGTGTGACACAACTGGGGCGGCTTACAAGATTAAAACATACATTCCCATGTTCCATGAAACACTAACTCAAGGAATTAGGAGGATCATTACTTGAGTGATGTTGAACAGTGGGCAAGACCTACTTGGATTTCACCTTAACAGAGGCTGGCATAGAATAGGAATGTTGAAGAGATTTGTATTTTGAAGTAATTAATGTTGAGAAAATCTCAGGAGGAAAGTTGAGAAATTTACTGTGCTGTTTTAGTTTATCATGATTTCTTTGACAATTTACAAGCATATTCTTTCAATTTGTCTGTAATTTTACATCAGATAATGTAAATTAGTTTGTTTTGAAGCATCCTGTCTGTAGTTAAAATGTATCACTAGTATTCCTAAATGTGGCCTTTATATCAAAATTACTGTAGTCCTTGTGTGCTTGACTGCTTGAAATCTGTATGGAAAAAATATGTAGATTATTTAAAATATTTCCGTTTCATCTTTTTGTTCAAAAATGCCTAGGCTGGCTAGAGATATAATCAACATAGTAAAACAGTGAATAATATCAATAAAGAGAGACGAGGCAGAAGATAATGCTTCAGGAGAGAATGAAACCAGCAGTATGGCAGGGAAAGTGCCTGCTGAAAAATAAATGTCTTGGTATGCTGAAGGCTGGTGGGAGCAGAAATGGGCTTGTCATGGCAGAGAGTTCCAAAGAGTAGACCATGGCATTTCTGTAACCATGCAGAAATCAAGACAAATTTGAAAGAAAGCCTGCAAATAAGATCTCAAAGGATAGGCAGGCTTGTATGGAAGAAGACTTGGCTCGGTGTTTTCACCTTAGGAGGCCATAATAAGTACAGTTGGCTCTCCGTATCAGTGGGCTAGTCATCCGTGCATTGGAGCATCCATGGATGGCCCTGCCCTATTATTGTCATTGATGGCTTGTGTACACAACTGCACTGATGCAGCCATGCACATGTTGATGTTTATTATCACCTGAGGTCCCTTGTTACTTGGTATCCACAGACAGGGTTGGGAACTGAACCCCTCCCTATCCAAAGGGCTGACTGTACTATGAATTGGACCTAAAGAGATGGAATTGAGGGAATAAAGAAATCACATGCCTTTGTTAATCAGTTCCAATCAGTGTTCTGCACCACTAGCAACTATGATTTGTCTCATGTATGTTAGTGTCCATGCAAATAGAGACATTTCTTTGGTATTTGCATACTGTAGAGTCCTAGTTCTGCCCTGTTGCCACTGAAAACAGGGACATTCTTTCCATACCATATTCAGAAGAAAAGATAAACCAGGGGTAAGCAACTGTGAGACCAAGGACCAATTTTCCACCACCAGGCCCCTGAAGGGTGCATGCTAAAGTACCTTTTCTCTCTATTTCTTTTCCAAAATGGCAACTTTTTGTTGTCATTTTTGAAGTGAAATGGATATAGAAGAAGGCATTTGAAGGGGGATACTGAGGGGTTTTGGGAAGGTTTTTTGGGGGGGGGGGATGTTGCCACCTGTTGGGTGGATGGATTTTATTTTTGAGTGGTATGCCAGAAATTCATGGCAATTTTTTTTCCCCAAGGGAGGGCATTGGGGAACTAAAGGGGAGCTTTGAGGGATGCAGTAGTCGGGTTCAGGGGGTTGCATTTTCTACACCCCTGGATTAAAGAGATTCACCTATGAATTTTTGTTTTAGCTAATTCAGTACTTCTACGCTGAGATTGTCTGGACTGGTTTCAGAGGCAGGAATATCTATCGAGAGTTGAAAATACCGCTACTTTTGGAAATAGCTCTAGTGTTCTTTATAGCAGTGTCGCTTATAAAACTATAGGCGTTCTCAATTTAAATAAAATCGTAAAAAAATTAAAAGTAAACCTGAATTTTTAGGAATTCACCCTGAGAATTAGCATAATATGATGAAATTAATAACTTCATAATATTTTTGTAGACAAGGCACAACTACTTGAAATAGCCAAAGCAAATGCAGCTGCCATGTGTGCCAAGGCTGGTGTTCCCCTGCCTCCAAGCTTGATGCCTGTTATAACTCCAGAAAAGAAGGAGGAGAAGGTTACCCAAAAGACAGCAAAAGAGACAATATTGGAACTCACTGAGGTAAGAACGAAACAAAGAATACTGTATACACTCAACTATAAGTCGATCTTATGTCCAAGTCAAGGGCAAATTTTGGGGCCAAAATTATGGATTTTGTTGTGATCCGTGGATAAATTGAGGATAAAACTTAGAGTATATAGCAAAGGATCTAAAGAATGAAACAAAGTAAAACAGTGTCAACGTACAAAATTCCAGCGGACATAACTATATGTACTTACTCTTAAGGCTGGGGGGGGGGATAAGAGAGTAATGGGGATCAGTGCTTCCAGGACAGATTATACTCTTTCTTTTCACCAGGAGATGGTTCTTCTTTTAAATAAGAATTAAGATATAGTACTTACATTGACCTGTGGATAATTGACTCAGTTTCTTTTTGGGTCATTTTTTGACCTAAATTTCTAGACATATACATGAGTATATACAGTACATATGAAAGTTTAGCAATCTTTGCTATTATAGTAAAAATGGCTTCTGCAAAATTTGTCCCTCAGATGTATAAAAATCTGCTTAAGAAGTTGCTGGATGTTTTAATATATAAGAGTTATAGTGGGGCACTATGATGTTGGGGTAGAATATGGCTTTGACACATTTTCAGGGGTGAGAATAATAAAATTGCTTTAGGCTTCAAGTTGAATGAGATTATGCTTCCTTTATGCAACAAGCAGGCCTGACAGCTCTCAAGCAAATGTTACTTGGATGCCATCTAGCTTCATGCCTTGAACATGGGGATTTTATGGCAGATTTAGTAAGCTCTATTGTAGTGGGAGTGTGGTCATTTAGCCAAAGTGAATATATACTCCAAGTCAGATCTTGAATATAGTGGTATGGTCAGGTAGCTGCAGTTTGCTTCTTAAAATGACCAGTATTGGACACAGCTGTGGGTTTTATCTGCTTGTTCTCTTACATCATGCCATTAGTCTTGATTTTTTTTTCTTTTTAAGAAATGCAAGAAGATAGCCCAAAGCCAGGAAGATGATGTGATTGTGAATAAACCACATGTATCTGATGAAGAGGAAGAGGAGCATCCTTTTATTAATCATCCCTTTAAACTCAATGAGCCAAAGCCTATTTTTTTCAACTTAACTGTAAGTATCATTAAAATTGCATATTGTAAGCTTATTTTATTTTTTCAGATGTTCTTTTGTGTAAAGTAAATGGGACAAGTGTGAAAATTGGATAATATTTATTTATTAAAATTATTTGTTGTTGAGAAATATGTTACTTTCAGGCACTCTTGGAAAAGGCAGTAGTTATTACCTGGACATAAACTCAATGCTTTTGAAATAGCTTTGAGAGCTGAAATACAGTCTATATTTAGGAAAGAAATATTGAACATATGAGAGTTTTAAATTGTCCCTGCAGATTCATTAATATTTACTTTACTTGGGCATTCATAGCAATATTTTTCAGGCATTCATTCTGCTACGGAAATGGCAATGAACATCCAGTTTGATTACTATAATCCAAATTACATTTTGTAGGTTGTGTAAGTTAAGTCATCCCACCAGAGAATTGGTTCTGTCATCAGAACTGGAAGAAGTACACATCTTTCTTTCCCCTTCTCCCTGGCTGAAGGTGGAAATCTATACAAAGCTAGTTTATGAATTACAAAAATAAATAAAATAAACTGTCCCCCCGTGGCATGCCTTATCCACCAAATTTGCAGCTTCATAATCAAGAAGTGATTACTTGCCAGAAGCTATCATCAATATAGCAGCCCCATCAACCTGTACTATAGTGTGACCAAATTGTACTTTAGTATCACCTCTGCAAGTAAGTAGTTCTGTAAAGATTCAGAAGAGAAAGGGGACAGTAGTTTCTGTGTCTGTGACTTCTGTTTTAATAGTATGGAGGATAGATGTGTGGAGAAACTGACTAGAAAAGTTTGTCTCCTTTGATGATAAATGCATAAAAGTTTACTACTAAAGAAAAGTAGGGAGTTGACAAAGGGGGGAAAATCCAACCTAACAATTCGCTAGAATATTAGAAAGTTAATGTTCACAGACTGTTTAGTGTAGCGCACATTGGTTTCAGTTTAATATAAATGTTTTGTCAGGCATTGAGAATGCACTCAGCATGTGTTATTCACAATTAATCATAATTGTAATGTTCTTTCTCCTTCTCTTAAGACTCCAACCATAAAGCCACCACCTCCGAAAAATCAGGTTACCTTGACCAAGGAGTTTCCTGTTTCTTCTGGATCTCAACACAGAAAAAAAGAAGCAGATAGTGCATATGGAGAATGGGTCCCAGTTGAGAAGAACAAGGATGAAAAGAAAGATGATGTGTTTCCCAACCCAGCCAATCTGGAGGTAAAATGTAATAAAGTGTTAATACAAGGCTTTAAAGATGGTTACTTGAAAGATGGAAGGGATGTTGGCTGTGAATCTTTATAAAGCAATTTGTAGAATATGTACTAAAATTGTGTAAGGCACACTCACCAAGGATTGTAACTTAGGGGCAAAACAGATGGGCAGGAAAAAGTGGCTTGAAGTTGCCTCTCATATGTTACCTCCGTTCCTTTCACATAGTTTCTCTTAAAGGTACTAGAAGATCCCTTTGCACCAGATATATCTGTGAGGATGGTGGTGCAGACAGAAATTCCTCAGCTGAATCTTTCAGAACCCGGTCAGGCTTATATTGGAGAATATGAGGTGAAACAGAAGGGTAGGAAAAAGTGGCTTGAAGCTGCCTTTTTTGAAGCCATATTGAAACCCCACCAACCGCACCACCAGCTCCTAAGGCAGCTGGAGTGCTAATGTCATGACCACATGACATGACTTCAAGTCAGGAAGAAGCAGGAAAAAGCTGCTTCTTTTTGAAACGGGCACTTTTCTCCTGGCTTCAAGGCCTGTCTGTTTAGCCCCTTAGTTTAAATGAAACTGGAGGCTTCCTTTGGCCAAAAGTGGCTTGCTTGATGAAACCAGTTGCTGTTGGGGGGGGGGGGGGCAGATTAAAGCTTTTCCTGCTTGTATAGAATTCATTGTGTGACTCTGTGAAATGTAGCCTTCCTTTTATCAATTGTCTGATTGTCTGATTCTGCTGCTGTATCAGTGTCAAATAGTAGCCATAAAACTGATCAGATGACCAGGTTAGTATCTTGCGCCTTAACTTTACTAATTGCTAATTGGCTATTTTAATGTTAGGATTTTCTCCTTGTTTATGTAACTATTGAAATAGTAGTATTCCAATCATGTTTACTTCCTTATGCAGACTTGAATGTTCTATATATTTAGTCCTTGTTAAATTATATATAATTAGAAAAATGGGGATGTGTGCAGGAGTGTATTGCTTGTATATCAGGACTGAAGAACATCTGGACCTCTAGGTGATGACCTGCTACTCATCTTCTAAGGCTGATTGAGGCTCATTATGATTAGAATCACACAAAATTTACAGCTCAGCTTTTATCTAGAGCTTTTATTTTCTTCTGTGTTCAGCTTATGCAACCATACTGTACTGACAGTGGGATCTCCAAAATTTCCAGAGAATTAATTTTGCCCCGGTGAAGTTTCTAGGGAGTGCACACTTGAGACACTTTGATGAGACTGGTCAACCTCAGTGTCCAGGAGGCAATTCTCATACTGAAAGAAGTGGACATTTGCCAGTGACCAACTCCTGTTGCTGACACATTACAAAACAGGAGGCACATTACAAAGCAGAATCTCAATGGTCTTGCCCTTGATTCTTCTCCCAGTTCTCTTCCTCCTGCCTTAACCTGGGTCACATATGCTTGGCTCTTCCTCTCAGTTTAGTTGGGTGTCTGCCCTTTTCATAATATTTTTTCTCACCTCTTTTTACTTTATAGATGTTGTTGTTATTTTCTGTTACGAACTTTTTAAAAAGTGTTCGTTTTCTGTTAGGATCTTTTTAAAAAGTGTTTGGCTGTTTTTCCCCTTCCCCTTTTCGGGCACACCAGTCTCTCCCTCCAGAACTGGAATTGATCTTATTTTTCAACTGAAAAACATTATTAGTTCAAAACAAGTTAAGTAGGGCTTGTGCACATTGGTTGAAAGGAGTATTTTGCTTCTTGCAGTGTGAATCTTCATGTTTTAATAAACTTTCCCCTGGAACTAGAGTGACCATTCATTTTTGTGGAAGAAAATAAAGACTTGCACAAATAGAAACATACAGTAATTCTGATTTGGTCTACCCCCTCATGTCTGACTATTGATTATAAACCATGCTCTTCATGGTTTTGAGGGGCAAAGTGTAGATTTAGTCCATGTTTCAGTGATAATCATAAATGTGAGTCCATCTGCTTTCTTCCATGTTAGTGAATGTTCAATTCTGGTTTCTAGTTCTTAGTTACTTGAGAGCAGGGAGGCATCCAGTTTTTGGAAATCTGTTAACTGACCTAATCACTCCCAGTAGTTTCAGAGAGGGAGGTGCAGTGTGCAAGGGGTCTAAGGGCTATTGGAATCTGACCCCCAGACCCTCCACAGTTGTCCACCTATGGTGGATTAAGATATTGATGCTTTTATATGGATAGTGCAGATTCAAAACAGATTGTGTCTGTATTGTTTTCTAGCCTGTGGACATCTCATCAGCTCTGAACGAGCGGACTATAGCCCAGAAAAGGCTTACAGAAAACACATTTGATCTGGAGGCGATGTGCTTGTTAAATCGTGCACAGGAACGGGTAACGTTACAACTTCTTTTGGCTTTTAATGATGCTTCTTGAAATCTGCATGAAAATTGAAAAATGCTGTGATTACTGAAATTCTTATGTTCTACAGATGTTTCTGCCAGTGTTTTTAGAATTCTTAAGTTTTAAGTTTCTAGTATGAAATCACACGATTTTGGGAAGTGTTGCTGAAAAAATTAGCTTATACAGTGAAATGTGTAATTTTAAATACTTTTAAATTGGAAATGTGTTTGCTCTTAAAAGTAAACAGTCTGGCATTCCCATGAGGAAATTGATTTCTATCCATTTCTAAAATTTTTAAGATTTATTAATTTTATTGTTTTTCTCATTTTTGCTTGCAGATTGATGCCTGGGCTGAGCTGAATTCTATACCAGGACATTTTACGGGAAGTACTGGAGCCCAAGTCTTGTCTTCAGAACAGTTGTCCAACAGCGGTCCCCAAGCTTGGGTTAAAAAGGTAGATGATATTCAGACAGATGAGTCCAAATGTCATATGTTAAATTCCTTTGAAATCACTGGAAAAAGTGATAGTGATACACTTAGGACACTAATTGCCTCCTAAAATGCACACAGAAAATAAACTGGTTAATTTACTTTTGTGGTCTTTCAAGGTGTGTTTACACTCTGTTTTGAAACTGTATCTACAATACCTAATTAGCTCTGTTGTTAATACTGGTTCTGGTAAGCTGACTGTAGAAAATGGAAGAAAGATCTATCCTCAATTGTAAGAGTTTTATTTACTCCCACTGGTTACTGTCATCTTGTGCTGAAAGATTCCTGTAATATGGATGCAAATGAATGGAGCACATCTATTCCTTACCTAGATAGAGTTCAATTTGATCCTGATTTGATCCTGCTTTCATTAAAATGTTGACAGTTCAGTGAATGGTTAGCAGGGCTGTAAAAATCAACTTGCTTTCTTCTTTTGAGTGCTTATTTGAAACTGGAATAACAAGAAGATGGATGGCTAAATCTATGTTGTTTAGGGCTCTTCATCTTTTACCTTCATGTCATTGTGGAATTAGGAAGGAGATTGCCATATTACTTCTCTAAAGAGGGACTTGAGATCCTCACCACTACATTATCTTAGCAGTACATTCGTCCCTCCACATTTGTGGCTTTGACTTTTGATTATTTGCGGATTTTATTAATATGTTCTCTCTAGGAATATCTAGGTCCAGCGCAACACTACAGTCAACTTTAATCAAAAGTCGCACTGAAGGACCTAGACATTCCTAGAGAGAACACTAGGCATTTATAGCTCCTACAGTGCAATTCTATAGTTTGGGTTTTCCACATTCACAGGGGTCCTGTGCCCCTAACCCCAGCGAATGTGGAGGGACGAGTATACTGTCTGGGTAGATTGGATATGCCTGCTCAGCTCTTAAGATAGTTTTCCAGCATTGTTGGATTACCATGAAGAGCAAGTTTGCTTATTTGCACTGGATGGAGTTAATATCACTTGAGGGACAAGCAGATTGATCTCAGCATTTAGTGCTAAAATGGGGTTGAGGATGGGGAACTTGTAAGCTGCTGGGCAGGAGCCAGCAAGGTGTATCTATAGAGAAGGATTATACGCCTTGGTGAGGCAAAGTTTGAGGGCAAGCTGAAAATATGTGTCTGGTATGAGTTGATCAGAAGTTTATAGGGATGAGAAGAAGATTAAAATAAAGAATTTCTGGATACTTTGGTTACAGCTGAAGTTTATAAAATGAGCCCTGACCTCTCTATATTGGATGACCCCGAGGAGAAGACCCCTGAGGAGAAAGAAGCCTTGAGCTTCTGAGAGAAATTTATTAAATTATATTTTAAAATGGATTGTACTAGAGATTTCAGAGCAGTTTTGGAAAATAAGCAAAGTTTTTTTTATTTAAAATAAACTTTGTTTAAAACAGGGTTTTTAAAATTAAAAACAGGTGGATTTTCCTCATTAACATGAGGAAAAGAATGGGTTTTTGCTTATTATTTTAATACTGTGAAACATTTTACTTATTAGAAAGTTTGATCAACCATGTTTCAATGCTTTCTAACATTAACAATCCAAGGTTACTAGGCTTACTATTCCTATTAAATCTGAATACAGTTTCCCCTCTATTTGCGCAGACTTCAGATCCGCAACCCTCATTTACTTGGGAGGAGCAAACGGAGTGGATTAAAATGGGGTGTGCACCGAAGGTGCACGCCTGCAGCCACTTGCAGCCTTGCAGTCCCATTCAAACCTATGGGGCTTGAATATGTGCGAGTTTCTGTTTTTGAGGGGGGGGGCAGATCCCCACGAAAACAGAGGGCTGACTGTATATGTAGATTATACATAAACATTCAGGTAGATGAAAATAAGCATCAGTCCTACTTATTAAATCTGAACCAATAGTAGCACAAAAATATAAAAGCACTTTTCAGAGAAACACACACAAAATAAATTAAGCAATAGCACAGACATTAAACACTTTGAATAAAAACAATAGTTTAGAGGCCTTTCAGATGTTCAGATGTTATGGCCACTAGCTAAAATAATAATTGTTCTAAAGAAAGTTGTTTCAGTTGAATTTATGTTAATTGAAGGATTTATTTCTGAATTGCCTTTCTTGCACTGTAAAATAAAGTGATTAAAAAGAAGCATCTGAGACTGGATACTGGTCTAACAATGAACAACTGACAATAAACTGTTAAACTTAAAATGTTGGAATTCCAACAGCCATTGTTGTTCCAGTAAGAGAGTTGGAAAACATTAATAAATGCCAGATTAAAAAAAAAGAAAAGAATAAGCAATTAAGTCATTTTAAAGCAGATAGCCCTGATTCAGAGTGAGGTTGTATGCTTGGCAAATAAATTTTTACAGTCTTGATAATTGGTTTTTCATCTTTTCTCAAATGCACTTGTCTGTCAGAATTAATTTTACCCATTTTCTAGCTTCAGTTGATTTCGATGTAGCATCATTTCTTGGAGCCAACTAATTTGAAAAGTGGATTGTTATTGATATAATGTATAAGCACCTAGATACAGTAACTAGAGGGTTTTTAAACTGCTGTTGATAAAATGTATTATATACTTTTACACTTTTGTAATTAATATGATATGAGAAATTTTGTAAATACATTATTATCTGTAAATATTACCTGCTGAACAGGTTTTCTTTGTGGAAATAAAAATGAAGTGGAATGAAAATAGCCATTTTAACAAAGGTTTTGTTGAAGCTTCCATTGTATGTTTGTCTTTCATCACCCATGTACCGTTCACAAAAGAGGACACACCTGCTATAAATTAATTGGCAATGTATGCATTAGGTGTATGCCAATAGTTTTTTTAATAAACTGAAAAGATTGAACAAGTGGTTCTTGAATCATGACATTCTAAAAACTGAAGAGTTCAAAATAATTTGTTTTCTTCCTCATTTTACCAAGAAATTTGTGACATGTCTAGGTAGGTAAAATGGTTACCACATCATAGCATGTTAATTTACTTTTTTGCAGCTGATTCACACTGCAGTACACTGCTCTTGTAGGGATTAAGTGTCATTATTTAGAAATAGTTTAAGATCTGAAGTGCTTAGTACACAGTAGTACTAGGATATCTGTCTTTTTCTTAAGATTCTCAAGGGAGGGTGAATGGCCTCTTGCTTTGCATAGGCCAATTGTTCTCATCAAGTCTCTGGAGAATGAGGATTTTATAATCTCCTCTTTAAAACAAAGTTTGCCAGGTCATTTGTAATCTTTCTGTCATTCTTTTTGTCTCCTAATCTGTGCTTACATATCAGTTCTTTAGCAACTGCTTTTCTTGATTTGAGTAGTACAGTACGACACTTGTACTTGCAGGGGTAATGTTCCAAGAGTTCCTGTGGATACCTGAAATCATGGATAATAGGGAACACTATTATTTTGAGATGAACTACTTCCAACCAAAGCATACAGTAAAATCACATTGGAGTACAAAGGAATGTCTAAAGAGAACATAGACATGGATAAGAGAAATGGTGGGTGCTGAATCCGTAATTATAGGGGTTGTGCTGTATTGGGACGTGTAGGTGATGGAACATGATTTTCCTAAGAGTAGGTAGAGTTTTACTTGGGAATATTTTTAGCGACAACTTGCTGCGTGTAGGCATAGGAGAAGGATGGTGAAGCACTTGCATTTCCATTCTTTGCTTCCCCCATTGTGTATCCTGTGTGTTTGTACCAGTTTAGATACCAAAGAAGGGTAAGAGAGATGTTTGTACCACTTTAGATACCAAAGAAGGGTAAGAGATATATTTTATTCCTTGATATCACTGAGGTTGAGTGCTGTGCTTCTGTGTTGTGGTTGCATAGATTTAAAATTTAGGTCAATAAATGAACTCTCTCCTTGTAAAAAAATTTTTCTCTATTGAAGGAAAGTCAGAGGTATTTTAAAAATAGGTCTTCTTTAGATTTTAAATTGTACTGTCAGGAGATGTATCTTTATTTCTTTTCAAAACTTTCTAGCTAAGTGGGTATGTATAAATCTAATTAAGAATGTGGATTTAGGGAAAGTAGTGTCTCAGTCACTATTGTCTAAAACAATAAAAGTTCACTGTTTTCTCTGAGCACAGAATTTGGAATGCTTTTTCGACTGAGGCCCTAAACAGGTGGGCAGGATGGCATGGCCCAAGCATGCTGTCCTTCCTTGGGTCAGTCTCCAAGCTGGCATACCAGTGGGTGAGTGTTTATATGCCCACCCACCAGTGCACATCTGGTGAGAAGACACCCTCCCCCCCCCCCCGGTTGTGACTTGTCAGGGTGGAGATGGGACATCTGGCTAGACTCAAGTGGCCAGATGTGCCATCCAACATCATAGGCCTTGACAGGGGTCCTCTCATCAGACTTGAAGATGAGATGGGGTCCGGGGGGCCATTGGGTCTGTTGTTCATTGGCAAACCAGGCAGCAAACAGACTGGGATAAAGCTCCCTTTGGGCCAGGATTGGACTAGATCCACATCCAGTCTGCCAGATCCCAGCTCGGGACCAGTGGCCTCTGTAATTAGAAGAGGACGATGTGAGGCTGGTGGAGCCTTCACAGATACTGTACTATTCTGACTCTAGAGGAATCTTAATGGAATTTAAATTGGCATTCGTGATTTGTTAGAGAAGTGAAATTTTACATCTACCTTACAAAGTTCAGATTTTTATAAATCTAGTTGAAGCCAAGTACTCTGAAATTCAGTATTCACTTTAAAATTAATTCAAGAGGTGCTTGTTTTGTAGAAGGGAAGGCACTTTAAAGAAAAAAACAGTAGAGAGAATTATGTTTTGTTTGTTTTTCATTTGTTTGACTTTTAGTAATGCGTATTAACATATTTGGGGCATTAGGCTGTTGAACAATATTTGTCAGTGAACAGCAGCTTCAGTCATAAATGATCCCTGTTTTGCATTGTCAATGATGTAATCAGTTCACAAATGCAAAAAAATAAAATAAAAATAAAAATAATTAAATTCTCCACATACATATGAAATATATTTCTTATTTATAGGCTTATTTATTTGCTTGATGCTTCAAACCTATGATAAAGCACCAGAGATTCTTTAGAAAGAAGTTAATAAAGCATGTCTTCAAAAAGAGGGCATTGCTGATTCCATGTGCCAGACAGATGTCTGTTCCTCAGAATAGCAGCCTGTATTCTGCTATGCGATTAGGTTTTCAGCTCTAGTTTTATATTTAAGCTGTATTACTGATTTTAAAACAATGTCACCTACTTTCTGTTGCCAGATATAATTTTCCAACACTTAAATTGTATTTTTATTTTATTTTGATATCATATAGAAACTTATTTGTGGATCAAGTAGAATAAAATAAAAAAGAAAGTTTAGGACATTTGTAACAAAAGATTAATGTTTTTCTGCATCTTGTTTGTCAAATAAACAAAAAGATTTGGTGAATGAAAACATTTTATGACTTCACTTTGATAAAACGGAAGAGTTGACATTTTGAGAGTTGACACATAAGTGACATTTCTGGAAGAAGGAGTAGTTTTTTGAAAGGAACTAACATGATCAGTATTTTGGGGATGGTGTTAAAGTTGAATGAAAGTGTGTCTGTGAATGAGTCAGTGTTTCTTAGCTGTGCTGAATGCTGTACACTTACAAAGCTCCCCTTCTCCTAGTACTGTGTCCCCTTTCAGGACCTAGATTTCCTCTGGAAGGGGACCGACTGCACTGATCTTATACAGTTGCTGCACTGACTAGGAGTCCTGCTGCCGAGCACCCAGGTGAAATTTTATGGGAAAAGGGGTAGTGCTTCATTGGTGCTGGACTGTAATAATTATCTTCCCTTACTTCAGAAACCAGTGACTGAGAGCAATGCAAGATTCTCCAACAAAGTAAGCACTTCCTGGTTTAAAAAAAAAAAATCCAAGGGAATGGTGGGAGGGAGGGCTGATTTTTTTCCCTCTCTTTAGGAGCTCTTCTCGTGTCTAGCTTTCTAAACATTTGGCAAAGGTCAGAACATTATTCAGTCTAAGCTTTTTCAGAAGACTTGAGCTGATTTCTGATTATCGTACTTCTTCAGGTTTATATCATAGTAAAAATGTTTGCTGGACAGTGTATATATTTGATGGTACCTGAAAGATAAAAGCAAGTGAGGATATATTAAATGTGTAGTTTTACCTGAAATGTCTGTCACAAATTATATTACCTACATAGAACAGATGCTTTAGGCTAGGACTGTTATATATATATTCATCTGTGCATCATTAGACACACTTGACATCCTCAAATCCTTGCAAGTTTTTAAAACCTACCCTTGCTATTTTGGTTGCAGAAGACAGCTTAGATAAATAGGATGTTGTCTGCTCTGGAAAGGCATGTACCACATAGACTTCTAGTGATGAAAGAATAGAACCTGAGTGCAGAGTGCATCTTCTAGTCCCTACACTCAGTTTACTTACTTATGATGCTGTAATAATCCTGAATAATCCAAGTAGGTTGGATTACAGAAAATAATGTAGTCTGAGCATGGGACATAGTTCCTTTTGATATTTCCTTATCAAACTGGCTTTCTATAAAAGACTCTCAAGTTGTAGTAGTAGTAGTAATGTAATAATAATAATAATAGTTATTATTTGAAATAGGGGAACCCCCAAATGTGGCTAAACTGCCCACCCTTCTTGTTATTTTCTTTCTTTACCTTTTCACCTTCTCTAAAGTGCTTGGTGACTTCCACAGTTCTGTTGCCTCCAGGATAAGCAGATAAAGAGACCTGGCAGTTTCAACTGCCTTCTTCCCTGCTTCACCTATGATAATAGAATCATGGAGTTGTATTATCATCTTATATCCACTTTTAAAATAGTAAGATGTTTACTAAGTTTGTTGATTCAGAAGCCATCACACTTGATCACAAGAAATGTTTGTGAATGTACATAGGAAGTCAGAAGAAATTCTGTAAAAGACATCAGTACGAGTAACATTTACTTTCTAAACCAATTACAAGCTTGACCAATATTGCCAGTGGCAGACATGGTGTGTTCACTGCAGTCTATTTCGTATTTTTTTAAAATAGGAATTTACCCTTTCATCCATGATTGGGCATTATTCAAGTTCTCATTTGTTTGGGCTTTTCTTGGCATTGCAAGATTCTGGTAAATTCTACTTTTTTTAGCTCTTTGCTTTCTGACTTTTCCTGTGATAGCCCAGATATCATACTAGATTTTTATTCTTTTATTTTTTGGTGTTGATTTCTTCCCATGCTCCAGATTTTTAGATGCTTGTTCTAAAGTTTCATTTGCTTGTCCTGTGAACTGAACAGGAACCAGTCAGTTCTTTTCCAGAATATAAAGAGGAAATGGCTTGGATTGATTGGCAAGATACCTACAATGTCCTAGTCTTACCAGCAGAGAAAGAGTCGAGGATTCACAGATGAGAAACTGCCATAGAATCAGCAGAGTGAATATCAGAATGAGAACGTTAGAATGCCGTTAGAGGAAATTAAGGGGAAAAGCTCCCATTAGAGATGCTCAGACTTTAAACATTGCTGTTAAAATTATGCTTACTTTTAGAATATTTTAGACAGGTCCACATGATTCAGATAATTATCCTTTCCTAAATTTGCTAACTTCACTGGTAACCTGTTGTCCTTTGCTGTATCACTTTAACTTGCTACACACTAGTAGTACTTTTGTTTGAATTCTTTCCTCCAAGTGAAACAAGTGTGTCTTTTCTATCATCACAATGTGAGTTACTGTCATTTCAGGTAGTTGTTCAGTTTTCAGACAATACTTACCAAACATTATAAACAGATTATAAACATTGAATTTACATATAAACATTATATCAACTTAACATTGCTGATTTATTCTGAGTTATTTCTGTATTGGCAGTTGTCATGCCTACTTCTGTAGTGGAAGTTGTCATGCCTACCATATATACTCATGTATAAGTCTAGAAATTTTAGTCAAAAAATTGACCCCCAAAATCTGAGACACCTTATCCATGGCTCAATGTAAGTACTGTACTTTAACTCATAAAAATAGAAACCATTCCCCGATGAAATGCAAGAGTGTTGTCTCTCCTGGAAGGACTAATCCCCCTACTCTTTCATCCATCAATCCTTCAGTATGAACAAACAGTTACACCTCCTGCAATTTTGCAAGTTCTTTGGCATTGTTTTTCTTTGCTTCTTCCTTTAGATTCCATTATATGTGCCCCCAAACCTGCCCTTTTCTTATACATGAGATCGACTTATAGTTGAGCATAGATGGTAGTTCATAGACTAATTCCCAGCTAAAAGAGTGAGACAGAGAAACTTATGTGTCATTGTTGTTAAAAAGTTCTTTTAAATAATCTGTGAGGCTATAAAGACTTGTGAGGAAGCTCAAGTAATCAGTGAATAAAATTAGTGTTGATTCTGTTGTAGCTGTTAAAGAAGTGTGGGATGCAGTTCACAGAAAGTGAGGTATGGTGAAATCCCATTGGAATCATTACCACTTCTCAGTGCACAGAAGAGTACTTAAGTCCTATAATTGCCTATTAAAAAATAATTGCCATTAGTTTAGTGGGATTGAAAAATAAATACCAATATTTCAGTGGTACTAACTCACAGGTAAATAAGTCTGGGGTTACAGGCAATTGTGTTTCACACATAATTAACCTGTCAAGCCAGTTAGGAAAGGGAATGCTTAATTTCAGAGATGAACTGTACTTCAAAACTTCTAACGGTACTAGGTCTAACTTTATTAATTTATAGAATTTTGAAAGGTATATCCCATAAAGCCAGATAAATGTGCTCAAGATTCCACCTTTTGCTTTTAAACCTAAAAATATTATTCTTATTCCACCGCTCCCAATCATTTTGGAAAGCCTTTGTGATTATCCTACAGCTTTCAAAAGATCTTGTCAAAATGATGGTCTGTGTCATCTTTGTGAACTGGTTACACATTGGTGATGAAATAGGCATTGTTGATGAACATTCTATCATTACAAAGCAGGTACAAAAGAGGAGTCGGATCCCTGGGTGACATTGGCTGGGGTTTGTATCATTCTCTGCATGGTTGCCCTTTTCTAATGAGAGGTTCCTGGAAAGGAGAGGGATGAAAATGGAAGTAAGTAAAAGCTATTCTAGGTGCATCAACTTGAAGCAGTTGGTAACTGGCATCCGCTAAAAGATCTCTGTGTACTCAAACTGCATGGCTTGCATCAGTCAAAAACGCTTCAGTGACAGAGGTAATTTGCCTCAGTTTAGCCTTCCCTTATAAGTAGAAAACCATTTCCAAAGTAATATCCAACTGCATGATGTATAAGCATCAGTTTAACTGCATTACAGAGACTGATGTAATACCTGTGGAACTCAAGATTACACATACTCTGGAAACTTTTACAACTGTGTTGATTGATACTAGCACATGGAGGGTGTTGTGTTAACAATGGCTGTGTGGCCTTGACCATTTGTGTGAAGAAGAAATCATTTTTAAGAATGATTATACACTCCGACACTCTTCACTTGCTTTCAAAATCTAATCTCAGTAAATAAAAATAATTTTTTAAAAAACAGTCTGAAAGCAAAGAAATTATTGCTGTGTAGGTTAACTCAAAATGGTTGTTTTATGCCTTACCAAAGACAACCTGGAAATATTTGTTGTGTTAATGCTGCCAATGTATATATTTAATACAAGCAGTTTGTTGCGTCGGGTCATTGGGTGGGGCAGAAAAGAGAGATGATAGTTCACAGAATAGCCTGTGAACTTTCACCCCTCTATATGGAAACTTGTTTCAGGGCCAAATCTGCCTTGTAGCTGTCTTCTTGCCACGGTCAATGCCAGCCCTACTATTCACAACACTGCGGCCACCGAGGCCTAGGTATGTAAACGTTTAAGGCGTTTTTAAAGTACTTTAAAGCAAAGCAATGTTTTAAAAATATTTGTTTGGTAATCTTAACAACATATAATACAGTTTGTGATTGTTTGAAAAAATTGTTATATGTCACTATCGAACTGTGTGCCTGTATTTTGCTCTTTTAAAAAAGTGCTTGTGTCATGTAGGGGAATCTTTGGGTGATGAGCACATGCTGTTGTTTGTGGGACAACAGTTTTTAGAAACCAAAATAGTCTCTGAAATTTTCATTTGTGAATTTTTGTGTTTTTTTAAATAATTAGGTATTGAATCATTTAATAACTGCCTCTTTCCACAAGATGAGAAAAAATGCACTGGAGTTGCAGTAGTGTATTTTAAATGCTTTTATAAATAAATATATGAGCAATGGATTGTTTATATTTTTTTGTCTTAAAATATTTAATTTTTAAACAATATTTCTACATGCAGTATAATAAGTTACCAAATGAAAACCAGATTTAAACTGTAAGAAAAGTGCATGTGTTGATGGCTAGAAAGGGAAGAACTTCAAAAAAGTGATTACATTTTCTTGAGAGAGGGCTAAACAAAGGGTTCTTTTTTACTTTTTCTCTTTGGGTAGGATCAATTTCTCAGAGCTGCCCCTGTAACTGGCGGAATGGGAGCCCAACTTATGAGAAAAATGGGATGGAGAGAAGGAGAAGGCTTGGGCAAAAACAAAGAAGGAAATAAGGAGCCTATTTTAGTTGATTTCAAGACTGATCGGAAAGGTGAGTCGTTCTCTTGAGACTGTGATCTTGGCACTACTTAGCTTCAATCCAGGAAAAGTAACCCAGCTGAGGAAACTGTTCTTCGGGTAAAGTTTGTTCCTGTTGTTTTGGATTGAAATCCTGTTTGAAGAAGGGTAGGAAGGGAAAACTCTTGCATTGAGTACTTTAATCCAACACTTCTATTGCATTTGTCACTACATATAAACTGTTCTATCAACTTTGATTGAGAGTTCCTGCATGGCAGGGGGTTGGACTGGATGGCCCTTGTGGTCTCTTCCAACTCTGTGATTCTGTGAAACAGTGATTACCTGTTTGTTAGAGTTGAGGTTTGTATACAGTGAAATGTTTGAGATATGCATAAAAGTTTTATATCCAGAGCATCACTTTTCTGGTGCTTGAAGCAATGTAGGGATTCTAGTTTGGCTTGATGGGATACAGGTTTTTATTCCTCTGTTCCCTTGACCATTACAGTGAGTTGTTATAAGGCATTTATGTCTGGCAAGCATTTATGGAAAAGGATGCAGTTCTATATGACCTATACAAGTTTGCCAGAAGATCATTGCCATCCTGTTTCAGGCAGATGTGCAGTGTCTAGCCTGGTACAGTTCAGCACAGCATGTCATAGTGCTGACTGTCCCAAGATGGTTATGGCAATTACACTGTGGGTCTTCTATGGTTGGGTCATCTGGATTTATGTATGGTATCAAATTGTATATTGATGGCCTCTCATCTGATGGGGAAAGGACTCTTTAATGTCAAGACAAACTGTTACAGACCATCTATTCTTGGTGACACAGTAATGATAAAAAAGTATGAGGCTCAAGCTCAGCAACAAAAGACATAGAGGTCTACTTGCAGAGTTCCTTGTCATCATACACTAAATCTTGCTCTCCTGCTAATTCACCATCTCAGGCCTTCTGTCAGCAATACAAGCAATCAAAATATTGCTAGTATTCATCCAAGTAGTTGACTTCCACCTCAAAATAGTGTGTAATTCTCCTACCCCAGCTGTTCGCCCAAGTCCATGGTGACATGGCCTTTGTAGCCATGCCATTTGCTACCATTTAAACATCTAGGATACTATCACTAATGACAGGTGAGTCCTGACATTTGTTCTACCTGATACAATCTTCTCCATCCTTTGTGGTTTCGATAAGAAGTTGCTGTGTTCTGGGAGAGCGGTGCTCTAGAATGGCTTTCTCTTCATTACAAGCATGCTTGTTTATTCTGCTATATCACATCCAAAGAGAGATGGTCATCTGCACGCTATATTGGATATCAGAGGCATCAACAGATATAGCCAGTGAAAGAGGTTGTCTTCTGTTTCTCTTCTACCATTAGTTCATCTACTTTCTGACAGATCCACTTTCTGATTCAGGTCAATGGCAGAATCAGGGATCTGTCCTTGCCACACTCAAGCTAACACTATGAAGGCTGAGGCCTTCTTGGGGATCCTTTTGCAAGCCATCTGTCTTGTATCCTGTGGAATTAAATGGCATAGTTTCATTGCATTTGAAGGCTACTCTGATATTTTGCCATAGGCAATTCTTGGAATTCCATTGTCTTGGGTATTGGGAGTTGTAATTAAGCACAATAAAACTTAGACTCATAGAGTTGGAAGAGACCACAAGAGCCATCCAGTCCAACCCCCTGCCATGCAGGAACTCCCAATCAAAGCATCGCCGACAGAGGGCCATCCAGCCTCTGCTTAAAGACCTCCAAGGACGGAGACTCCACTACACTCCGAGGGAGTGTGTTCCACCGTCGAACAGCCCTTACTGTCAGGAAGTTCCTCCTAATGTTGAGGTGGAATCTCTTTTCCTACAGCTTGCATCCATTGTTCCGCGTTCTAGTCTCTGCAGCAGCAGAAAACAAGCTTGCTCCCTCCTCAATATGACATCCCTTCAAATATTTGAACAGGGCTATCATATCACCTCTTAACCTTCTCTTCTCCAGGCTAAACATCCCCAGCTCTCTAAGTCGTTCCTCATAGGGCATGGTTTCCAGACCTTTCACCATTTTAGTTGCTCTCCTTTGGACCCGCTCCAGTTTCTCCACATCCTTTTTGAATTGTGGTGCCCAGAACTGGACACAGTATTCCAGGTGGGGCCTGACCAAAGCAGAATAGAGTGGCACTATTACTTCCTTTGATCTAGACACTATACTTCTATTGATGCAGCCTAAAATAGCATTGGCCTTTTTAGCTGCTGCATCGCACTGTTGACTCATGTTCAACTTATGGTCAACTTGGACTCCTAGATCCCTTTCACACGTAGTTTCATTCAGCCAGATGTCCCCCATCCTATATCTGTGCATTTCATTTTTGCATCCTAAGTGCAGTACCTTACATTTCTATGCATTGAATTTCATTTTGTTAGCATTGGCCAAGCTTTCTAGTCTATTCAGGTCATTCTGAATTTCAATCCTGTCTTCTGGAGTCTTGGCTACTCCTCCTAATTTGGTGTCATCTGCAAATTTGATAAGTATACCCCCAATTCTGTCATCCAAGTCATTAATAAAGATATTGAATAGCACTGGGCCCAGTACAGAACCCTGTGGGACCCCACTGGTCACTTCTCTCCAGGTTGAAAAGGAGCCGTTGTTGAGCACCCTTTGAGTTCGGCCAGTCAACCAGTTACAAATCGATGTAACAGTTATCTTGTCTATCCCACATTTTACAAGCTTGTTTGCAAGAATGTTGTGGGACAAGAACCTGTTGTCACGTGTTGTGACAAGAACCTTGTCACGTGTTGTTCTTGTCACGTGTTGTGACAACATGTTCTTGTCACATGTTGTGACAAGAACCTTGTCAAAGGCTTTACTGAAATCAAGATATACTATATCCACAGCATTCCCTTCATCTACCAAGCTGGTAATTTTATCAAAAAAAGAGATCAGATTTGTCTGGCAAGACTTGTTTCTCTGAAACCCATGTTGGCTTTTTGTGATTATGGCATTCCCTTCTAAATGTTCACAGACTCTCTGTTTAATGATCTGCTCTAGAATCTTTCCTGGAATTGATGTCAGACTAACTGGACGATAATTGTTGGGATCCTCTTCCCCCCCCCCCCCCTTTTTGAAGAACTTACTCTTATTCCTGTATTTGTATCTCTCTCTTTCCACAGCCATGGGAATCAGGATAGCTTATAAAAATTAAAACAGCTGAACGTTCACATTACTAAAATCATACAAGAAGAGTTAGAAGCCCTTTAAAAGCATATGTATTAAAATGCAATAAATATAGGCTGTACAACACATTATTAAAAACATTTTACCCCTAGGAGGTCAATTCCAAAAGGCCTCCTGAAGCAAACAAAAAGTCTTGACCTGCCACTGGAAGGTCCCTATGTAGGAGGTTGGTTGTTTTTCAACATGAGCTACATTATGTTCTGTATCAGCTGCGGGATTGCTTATCTTTAGTTGTTGGCTTAAAGAACAGTGTTGCAGTGCAGAAATTTCATCTAGTGTCTGATGTGTGATAGAAGAAGAGGAAGTGCCAAACACATCAATGTGCATTTTAAATATGTCTTTGTTTTTTAGGCTTGGTTGCAGTGGGAGAAAAGACACAGAAAAGACATGGACCTTTCAGCGCTGTAAAAGATCTTTCAGGTGAAACATCAACATTTTTGGAAAGGGTTAAGTGCTTTGCATAAAGGTCACATGTTTAATCCTTGGCATCTCATGTTAAAAGGATCAGGTAGTAGCTGTTGGGAATGATCTTGGCTTGCAACCCCAGAAAACAGCAACCAATTTGAATACACAGTTCTGAGTTAGATGTGCAAAAAATCTTGAACCTGATGTAAACTTGCTGTTGGCTGTCTGAATTCTAGTAACTGGTATTTAAAGATAATTTCTTAAACAAAATCTGTTTTCTTAAAGGCAAACATCCAGTTTCAGCATTGCTGGAGGTCTGTAACAAAAGAAGATGGTCACCCCCTGTATTTGTACTGGTGAATGACAATCGGCCTGAATATCGCAAGCATTTTCTTTTTAAGGTAATATTTTCTTTCAATACTGCTAATTATGTTTGGATTTCATGCTGACAGTATGACTCCTTCATAGTGCATATTTAAGGATGCTGCCTGGGATCCAACATTTTTGTTATGTTCACGGAAGGCAAGTTGTCTTCATGGAAGGTGCCATTTTCCCTCTTTTCAAGGACCAGAAAGTTAGAATCTAAGTGTCATAAAAGTGCAATTTCCTAGGAGCAGTATTGAGAATATTGAGATGCAGAACTATTCTTCCCTTCCCTGTGCACGCTAGGATTGGGAATTTCTGATAATTTCCTTTGGTGTAATAAATATGTGGTTACCTCAGTAGGGGAGAAATATTTGCACCTTCAGTGTTTGGGCAACAGATTTCGGGAGGAGGGGGATGTAATCCAGTCCAGAGAAGGGCAACCGAAATGGTGAAGGGTCCTGAAACCATACTTTGTGAGGAGAGCTGGGTATGTTTAGTCTGAAGAAGAGACAGTTAAGAGGTGATATGATAGCCCTGGCTAAATATTTGAAGGCGTGTCACATTGAGGATGGCGCGGGCTTGTTTTCTGCTGCTCCGGAGATTAGAATACGGTACTATGGATGAAAGCTCCAGGAACAGAGATTCCAACTCAACATTAGGAGGAACTTCTTGACAGTAAGGGCTGTTCGACAGTGGAACACACTCCCTCGGAGAGTGGTGGAGTCTCCTTCCTTGGAGATCTTTAAATACAAGCTGAATGACCATCTGTCAAAGATGCTTTGATTGAGAATTCCTGCATGGCAGGGGTGTTAGAGTGGATGGCCTTTGTGGTCTCTTCCAACTCTGTGATTCTAATCTTTCTTTCAAGCAAACACCTATAAAAACAGCTGATGGGAAGCATCATCTTAACTTTCATGACTGATCAGCTTCCAGCTTTATTATTTTTTATTTCATGCAGTCAAAATGTCTTAAAAACACACATCTGTACAGAGCATGGAAGCATAACAGAGTATTAAGTATGTATGGCCTTCTTGTTTTTTGTTTTCTGAAGAAGAAACCTACTTACTTTTGAAACCTTTATTATTCTTCATGCAGGTGATGGTCAATGGAGTTGAACATAAACCTACTTTTGTGAGTCCCAATAAGAAGCATGCTAAAGCCATGGCAGCTACTGTGGCTCTCCAGGCATTGGGACTAGTACCAAAGGACCTCTTTGCTAATGCCACCAGCTTCAGGAGTGCCTCACACAACTAAATAGTTGTTTTTATATTGACATTTCAAATGTTTTTATTCTGCATACAAGGGTTATTTCCCTCCTGTGATTTTGTAAATAAGTTAGCAAGTCATTGTAAAAACTGTACAGACACCCCCAGGCTTTTCTTTTTGTACATGGAAAATGTATTTAAATCATTTAGTTTTGGTATGTATATTACTGTTAGTGATGTCATTATTTCTTAAATTACTAAAAATCAAAACATGACTCTGGAAGTATCCATAACTTGTTTGAAAGCTCAGTCTTCACCCTTCAGTATGAAAGGTAAATTGTTACTATTTTGTACCATGATGCAGTTGTTGGTAAAGTTTGTTAGAATCAGCAAAGTTGTGTAGTCTTGCGTCTGCAACAGCTGGCAACTAATGCTAGTGTCAGGCCCTATTTTATCTGCAAATCAAAAATAATAGATTTGCTGGGTGATGCTGCAGTTACTTTTTCCCTATTTGAAGATTGTTTAGAGTTTAATACTATTATTCAGTTCAATACAAAACAAATCAATCTGCATTTAAATGAGAAGGAAGCATATACAACAGAATTGATGAGAATTGCAATCTAATTTGTCTGCATGTTTTGGTGCAAGGAACATGACATTGTAATTTTCTGTCTCAAACATAATGCCTGATGTTGATTGTATACATTTGTAGTAAACAAATGTTCAGTTATAACTGGATGGGGATGTAGAATGATGCTAATATTGTATGCAGCCTCATCAATAAAGCAGCACAAGTTTGTTCTTATTTACTGACCAATTAACAATCCATTAAGGTTTTGCAATTTGATTTCATGCAGGAGAGTCAGTAGTAGTGACAAAGGCCTTTCCTGATGGCTTCTTAAAGCTCAGAGTAAACCTCACAGGCTTTTACCATTTAGCATAACTGAATTCATTAATAATTTAAAATGCTAGTAGTTACTTTTACTGTTGAGACAAGCCTTTGTTGGAAGATCATGGGAAACTGTATTTGGATGCTGTTTGTAGCAGTATTTACAGCACTTGATCAATGAGAGATGTCCTGAATTATTTGAAATCATAGGGTATCTGATGATATTTCAGGGTTTATAAATATAATCAGCTGTAGCAGATTCCTCTTGCATTTTAACTCCATAGTTTTTTCACTGTTTAACACTGTGGCTTATTAAAGTTGCAATTGGCTTGGTCTTTAAGGCACAACTATGGAATTTGCAAGATTAATGTATAAACTGTGTGCAGACAACCAAATGATCTTAGTTATTTGATATTGCCTCTATTAATTTCTCACCGTTAGCATATATATTGTGAAGAAATAATTTTATTCAAAATTTTAATTGCATGTATTAAACACAAATTAAGATTCCTAAGTCTCAATCTCTACCCAAAATGCCTTTTTTGAAGATCATTTTCTGCTGGGATGCAAGAGCAGCTTTCCAATGACATCTTTTAGCTCTAGTTTGTTTTACATATGGGCCCTTAAAAATACTGTGCCTTACAATTATGCCCTTATTGCAGCAATTAATAGATATGTTAGAAAGAAAAGTCATCATTTATTTAGCTCGCATAAATATGGGACTACATAAAATTCTGACAGGCCAATTTAGTAGATCTAAGGATGTCTTTATAAAAATGTAAAACAGCTAGTTCTAATGAGTAAGTTAGGCATTGTGACCTCAACAACCTGAAGGTGTACTGGTCATGTGGTGATTTTAATAAAGTTGCATAACATGAATGTTAATGTTCACTACAAAAAAAGCCAATGTAATTTTAAGTGTAGGATACAGAACAGAACATGAAGCTTCAGATAACAGCATTGCAACATATAAAAATCCATTATTTTTAAAATATTTGAGCTGGATTTTTAAATGTACACTTTTGAATTTTGCTGGAGTTTGCTCTGAACATTACCACTTCGACAAGCACTGATAATTTCATGCAAAAGCCATACTCCACTATTCAGCCATTGTTTCAGTGCTGTTTTCACAATGTGAGATGTTTCCCCCTTCTTTAAAACATTAATGTGCAAAAATGACTTTGGGCCAAAACACACTGCAGAAATAATCCAGTTTGACACTGCTTTAACTTCCCTGGCTTACAAACAGTATCAGAACTTTTTGTCCTTGCCTTGTATTTGGCCATTTGTTTTATAATGGGAATTATTAATTTTACTGTCTTCCTCATAAAAATACACAATATTTTCTTAAACACAAAGTTTAATTTAAAATCTTTAAAATGTTACAACTTTTTTAAAAAAAGAGCAGCTGTATTAGATTGACTAAGCACAGCAGCTTTATCAATTCAATTTACAGAAAGTTCACCCATCCGATGGGATTATAGTCTTCAAGTTTTGCACATTACTAAAAGTTATGGGAATAGCAGCAGAAAGTTTTTCAAGAAACACTAAATGACAATTCTTCATTGACTGAAATTGCTCAGACTTTCCATGTGTAGATATAATCACTGACTTCAAGGATCCTTATAGAAGATTTTCCTAGTGTTGGACAAAGGGAAAGTTGATTCAAAGTGTTAGGGTGTAATCCACAATTGCAAAGGTCTTTGCCAAGGGATTCCTGTAAAAAATAAGATGTACAAAAACATTTAAAACCATACTTTAGATCATTAATTCCATGTCCTTCCACCAGAAATTTTTTAAAAAGTAGTTGACAGCCTGCTGCGAAGCTTAGCAGCTGAAGACACAACAGAAAAGGAAAAAGCAATGAAAAGAGAAAAGTTCGGTATCAATTCCACCTCCTGCTGGAAGCAAGAAGAGCCCTCCCTTCAACCACCATCTTGAGGGGAGAGAAAGGCAGGCCACCTCCTGCTGGAAATAAGAAGAGCCCTCCCTTCAACCACCATCTTGAGGTGAGAGAGATGCAGGCCACCTCCTGCTGGAAGCAAGAAGAGCCCTCCCTTCAACCACCATCTTGAGGGGAGAGAGATGCAGGGCACCTCCTGCTGGAAGCAAGAAGAGCCCTCCCTTCAACCACCATCTTGAGGGGAGAGAGATGCAGGCCACCTCCTGCTGGAAGCAAGAAGAGCCCTCCCTTCAACCACCATCTTGAGGGGACTTAATTGTCTAATTAACAAATTGTAAGCCGCTCTGATAGCTTTGGCTGAAGAGCGGGGTATAAATAAAATTTATTATTATTATTATTATTAATTCATATTACTATACAAATCAGCAGGAAAGCACCTAGGAAGTTACTGGTCTTTATCATGGCCATCTGGAATGAAAACAAAACTGACTTTTTTCCTTTTCTGTCCTTGCTTTACTAGTAGCACATTGGCACATTAGATAATACACAATCGGAATGATTACCACAGCTATAAAAGACAAAGTTGGTGAGAAGAATGTTATCAATACTAGTCATGGTGTTAATCTGACTAAAGAGGCATCATGCTTCTCCATACTAAATATGCTGGCAAACATAAGTGGGAGTTACTACTACTGCACTTCTCTCAGGCTTGTGAGCTTCCCATAGGAAGAATAGTATGCTAGACCAGAAAGAACCTTTAGTCTGATCTAGGGCCTCATTCATGTTCTCAACTTAGAAGTTATCAAAGCCTCTACCTCATGCCCCCTCTGCTTTTAACACAATATCATGTAAAATTTAGCTTTATCTCTTAGCTTTCTATTTGTGACGGACAAAAACAAACAAACAAAAAACAGGGGGGGGGGGAAGACAGCAAAAATGCACAATAAAAAACACAAGAACCAAAAGATACATCTCAAGGTATTTAGAATATAATTTATTAGTTGAAAAGCACAAGGCATTTCATCCTAAAGGTACTCTTTTAAGACATTCTTTAGGGGGGCATAGAATCAAAACTTCTCACAGAAATTCTTGAAATCTTGATTCTAAGTGGCCCTTGAAGGCCTTAAGATTACCTATGGCCTGAAATGCATTAGGCTTTTCAAGTAGTAAGTAGCTCAAAAGATGGTTTATCTGACAAGTTACTTGCCAACTGTGATGGATACAAAATCTGCTTACCTTTTTAATGTTCTGCTCATTGCTGATGCCCATGTTGAAGACTGCTGTCGGTTCATGTGTATAACACACAGCTGAGAAAGATCCATTCTGAGCAGACTGCAGCAGCATGGACAAAGAATGTAGAGAGTGAGGCATGATAGGACCCACAATCTCCAAGCTAAATGCATCTTTATAATGTGAATGGACTTGTGCTTTTATATTTATGCTTCGGGCCTAAAAAAAAAGAAAATATTATGGCATATTAAGTTGTTGCTTGCAGCAAGAGTGGGTCATTTCTAGCAAGGTGAGAAGTCTGTCCATCTTGCAATCAACAGTCAGCGTCTTAACTATTTGAGCCACTGCATCCCTTTACAAGACCCTCCCTGAAGCTACAAACCCCAAAGTGAAAGTGGATGTCCAGCACCCTTTTTAAAACTGCATGTTTCTTTCTGAGCATTTCTGGGCCTGTAGCAGATGCCGAGGATGAAAATTTTTTGGAAAGTTTTCCATGGCACACATTTTTGTGCACTGTTTTCATTGATATATACTTAGTTGCATCCACTTCCACAAAGCCTCCTTCCATGGAAGTCCCACCATGAAAAGAAATCCTGCTCAGTAAATGAGCCTGGAGCGTGGAAGGGTAAAGTAGATCTCACTGTGCAAGGAAGTTCCTGGATACTTCCGTATATTGTATGGCAGAGCTCAGAGTAGCACTTTGAAATTAATAATAATAATTAATAATAATAATAATAATATTTTTATTTGTATTTCCCGCCTCTCCTTCGGATTGAGGTGGGATTCCAACAAGTTGAAACTACAGGAAAATTCAACATACAAATGTGCAAAACATTGAAACGTGCAAGAGGCAGACATGCTGAACATTAATCACAATGTAGTGAAGTGCACAATAAATCAGGCCAACAGGCATGCCAGTGAAGTGAAATACTATCAAAGCTTTATTACAAGAGAAAAAAAAAATCTGAAATGGAAGTATCAGCTTTCACTGCATGCTGTTGTAGTACTTCCATTTTCTTTCCAAAGGAGACAGTCATAAAAGCATTCCTTTTGTCATATGAGTTTTTCCAACATGACACCCACTTTTATGGCTGTCTCCCTCAGGAAGAGAATGGAAGTGCTACAACATCATGCAGAGAGGCATGGAGAAAGTCACTACTCTCCTGTTCCATTTCAGCTTTTTTTCATGTGTTAAGGCTCAGATTCCAGTTCATTATTCAATAGTTTGGATTTAGTGTTTCTTTCTGCCAATCTGAGTACCTAAGGTGGAGAGCTACTCAGGATACTCCAGTCAATGGGTAGGCCTTTCTTAGTTTCCTCTTCTCGCTGTTCCCATGCTGTTCTGAAGGGTCTCCTAGCTATCTAGGGCTGCAGAAGGGATTGCTAGACACTGTCTACCCTCATTCTACTAGCAGATCTTCACTGAATCAAATTTTTCTCTAGTTGGAAGGACCTCTTTAGTCCAGGAAAGACAGATTCCAGATTTGATCCGATCACCCAGCACATATATCCACTGTCTTTCTTTTAAAAAAGTGTTGCTACATCTTTTACCTTAAGCATTTGCATCGTCGCACCTCTAAAAGCAACTGGAGACAGCAATGTTGGAGGGAGACCAACTTGAGGACCCGCAGAAGCCACCAAACTTTTACAGTTCATCAAAAAGTTTAGCAAGGTGAATGTATTCGTTCCTTTCACTAACACCACAGATTCTGGCTTGTGATCCATCTGTACCTCATTTCTCTCTTTATTGCTATACCAGCAAATGTCAAGGAGAATTAACACAAAGGATCAGAAGTCTGCAGAAAAAGCATTGTTTTTAAGTTTTAAGTATTAGAAGTCACAAGGGTTTTCTTACTTGCTGTTCTTTCAACCTCCTCCAAATCTACCATAGAGAAAGATGCATTTGTGTGTGTCAGGTTTTTTTTTTTTTACCAGTGATGTTTCTGTTCAATGACTCTTTGAAATGTTGGATAGTGGGGTTCTCTTGCCCTTCAGGGAGAAGGAAGACATCTGGCCAGCATTTTCTTCTCTGCTGGAAACCAGATAGGTAAGAGAAGAGGAAGGGAGGTGTGTGTGTAAGTATATATGCATGTGCAGTCCTAAAAATGGTTTTAATGCTTACTTCTTGTATGTTTTTAATTGTATTTTTCTTTTAAATCATGCGCTGTTTTGTGTCCCAATTTTGGGGGAAAAGCAGAATGTAAATAAATATAATAATGATAATAGCAGTAAAAGAAAGAAAACTGTCATTTTGCAAACTTTGCAAAAACTGAAATACCACATTGAAAGAAGCAGCTTAAAATGTTCATTGTCATTTTTAGACTGCAACTACTGTACAATTCAGATTCCACATATAACATGAAAAACCTATATCTATTTCCTCACTCTAAGAGTTTCACTTCCTCAGTTGTTACAAGAAACAAATGTTGAGTGCACTAGCAACGTACACAGATGTAAATCACTGCTTAAAGTAATTCACCCCTGAAAGGATACAGTTGGATAGAAATTGTATCAGGCTTTTTAATTTTGTCTTGAACTCCCATCTCTTCCAACCACAAAAGTCCTTCATCATCATCATCTTCATCTTCATTACCACCACCAATCTGTTGTTCCCTAACAAGAAATACCCATTTAAACAGATTTTAGACTGAATTGTTCTATGAGGATGGGAATCTTTAGCAGTAAAGTAAGTTATTATGTGGGTGGGAAAAAGAAGAGGGGGAAATCAGTCATAAAGGTGCTGCTACAATCCCTTTTTCCTCCCTTTCCCTTTCTCCTCCTTTTTGATTGAGTGTGCTTTTCATCTTTCCTATTCTCATAAAAAATTCTTTGAACTATATCTGTTATGCAATAACATGAATATTTAAAATATTTTTAATGTTTAAAAGTACTTTTTAATGAAAGGGGTTTTGGTATGAGTACTTTAATTTATTTAGTACATTTAGCAAGCAGTAAGAGTGGGGGAGAGAGAGAGAATGTTTCCAGCAAGACATGTACAAGGCCCCATATGTAAACACTTTATTACATACTCTTCATTTGCAGCATCCTTGCCTGTTCTTTCAGAATCATTAGCAAGTCCTAATTCTACATGGGATGTAAAAGTGTTTGATTTTCTTTTTCTGATTTCTTGGAATGGCATATAAAATTCAATTCCTAAAAAGGAAGGAGGAAAGGTAAGCAGCTGCAATTATCCAGCGCATATCACAAGTGACATTTATATGTTTTTCAGATTTTATTAAATGATACTTCTTTCTTACCTTCATTTTTCATGGCTTCCCTTAAGCCTCTGGTTGTAGGAGAAATCAGTGCAGTGATCACATCACTTCCAGCAAGTCCTGCTGCACGGAACAGCACAGTAAACTGGTAAGTGCAAACATAGAAATAGGGACATAGCTTGGCTCTCAACAAATTATACAGAGAAGTAAAACTGAGAGACCTGTGAGAGGGAAAAAAAAAAAACAAGATACAAAATGATCAAATTATCTTCTAGGAGCAGCAAAAATGAGGCAGGTAAACTTACCCACAACCTATTCATAGGGTGGTGTGCTTCAAACAAGGAAAGAGGGGCAATTATTTAACTGAGGCTTGAAAACTAGAAGTCCACTTCCCATTTTGATTTTGTGGCTGAGATTCCAGCAGACTTTCAGAAACAGCAAACAACATTTTCTCATAAAAATGTTGCCCATCTGTGTACCAATTTAGTGCAATCAGAACAAGCCATGACAAGCCTTCAGTTCATACATTCCTCCCCTGGTTTCATTGGGAGAGATCAGAAGTTTTTGTTTCAGATTTCGATTAGCCAATGTTTACTAGATCATTATCATTAACCTTTATTTATATAGCGCTGTAAATTTACACAGCACTGTACATAAAATCTTGTTCATTAGACAGTTCCCTGCCCTCAATCTAAAAACACATGACAAAAAAGGAGAAGGGGTGGTGGGGAAGGGGATCAGATCTAACCGTTCATCTCTCCCTCTGAGGCCTGGACCAAGGCAGATAGATTGGAGGGAAGGCTTGGCTTCTAAATACATAATTAAAATGAGGCATCCTGGGGCAGACAAGCGCATGCACCTGGGAAAGCTTTCCTAAACAATATAGTCTTTAACTTGATTTTGAAACTGGTTAGAGAAGTGATGAGGCACGCACGTGGGGGAAGAAGGTTCCAGGAGTGAGGGGCAGCAAGTGAGAAGGGACAAATCCAGGATGGAGCCGCGGAAATCATAGGCTGGGACAGGAGACCTTGATTACCAGAATGGAGGGTACGAGTAGGAAAGAAGTTCGGATAAATAAGGAGGGGTCAGTCCATGGAGGGTTTTGAAAGTCAACAACAAAAACTTGTACTGGATGTGGAAGGGGAATGGGAGCCAATGAAGGGAGGATAAAAGAGGAAAAACATGGTCAAAGCAGTGAACAGATGTGATAATATATGCAGCTGAGTTCTGGACAGAGTTTAAAGGATGTAGGTGTGAGAGAGGAAGCCCTGTCAGAAGAAGGTTACAATAATCTAGTCGTGATACCACTAGGGCATGGACCAGAGTCTTGGCAGTGGAGACTGAGAGGAATGGACGGATTTTAACAATGTTGTAAAGAAACAATCTATACGCTTTGGTGGTAGCCTGGATCTGGGGAATAAATGACAGAGAAAAATAAAAAATGAAACCAAGACTGCAGGCTTGCTGAACTGGTCGAATAGAAATGCCGTCAACAGAAACAGAAAAGGAGTATTGAAGGGTGGGCTTAGGTGGGAAGACAAGAAGCTCTGTTTTAGACATGTTGAGCTTCAAGCACTGATGCTGCATCCACTGAGAGATAGCAGTCAGACAATATGAAACTTGCTGTTCAAGCACTGGTGAAAGGTCAGGGGTGGAAAGATACAGCTGAGTGTCATCGGCATACAGATGATAGGAGAAACCAAAAGAACGGATGAGTTTGCTAGGGACAGTGTGTATAAAGAGAACAAAAGGGATTCCAAGACAGAGCCAACACATAACGCCAACAGATAAGGGAACAGATGAGGAATTAAAATTAAAGTTCAGAATTAAAATTCTGAACTGTGGCTATTATTAACAATAGCTTATTACAACTGATGTATTTTGAATAAACATAGTTAACTTTAAATTGTCACTTTGGAAAGCACAAACTGTGGTCTAGCAAAAATGGAAAGAAAAGCTTCAAAGCTTTCTTAGCCCCTACTAAGAGCAGGATGGAGAAGGTGTGCATAAACCCAGGACAGGCTGGGCATGTTCCTACAGCAATAAAGTATAGTTTACTGCTATATCAAATCTAAGTGAATAATGGGATGAATTTCCACAGGCTGCTGTGTGTGTAAGCGGTTCATCCTAGTAATCTTCCTCAGTTTCCTTGCAAACAGAAAGCTGTACTCAGAGTTTCAACTGGATGCAGTGGCATCTCTAGGTTTGCTGTCACCCAGTGCAGTAACTCATGGTTTCACCTTCCCTTGACCTCCTCCCACACCATATAGAATCCTTAGTAATGCTTTTTATACTGTTACTCATTAATCATAATACCTGTATATTACTAAAGTAATATAAAAAAGTAAAAAGAACTAGCAAAATTAAAATTATACCTTTAAATTACAACACACAGCCTAAATGCATTTATACACACACGCGCACACACAGTTTCATGTGGTAGAAGTGAAAATTTGATAAAATGTGATGTTTTTAAATAATTTAATTTTTTTTAATTGCTAAAAATTTAAAAATCTAAAATTTAAAACCTGGAGCCTCTCCAATTTCCTCCCATTAAGCCTCACCTCACTCATACCCTCTCTTCAGTGTTTTAAAGGGACACAAGTGAATGCCACTGCTCATTTCTGTCCAAAGGCAGATAATTCAGGAGCAGTAGTGTCACCTGGTACAGCCCACACACCTCCCCCACAAGCATGCCCCTTGTGACACCACTGGCTGCATGCACCCAAACATGTGTAATGAAAAAGAACATTTTCATTAAGCTATGATCCATCCTTTCAGAACACTTCTGATATTACTTAGCTACATTTCCATTTATTTCAACTTGCCATTCACTCATGAGAATTTGTTGGAGAGCTTCATCACAGGACAAAGGATTATTTTTTCCAGCCATCTTCCTATCTGCTCCAATACGAGGAAACAGGTGCAGCCATGGGAGGAAAGGATGAAGCCAATATACAAGACTTTGCTGGAAAGCACATCGGAGTTCTGTAGAGAATTTTGGTTCCTACGATGTGAAAATACTGAAGTTATACATGTTGAAATTATCTTTGTAAGATGCCTGAAAATGTTCACATTACACAATAGGCTCATGGGCCACATAAGCAAGTATTTCCACCCCAAATTTTTTTAAGGGGAAAAGAGAAATATTAATTACGAAATTCTGAAGTAAGGTCTAAGCTAGCTGCATTGATTTTACACAAACGTAGGCAGTAATTTAAATCATAATACAACTTGGTAGTGCCCTGGTTGCCGTGAAAAAAATATTCTGACCTAACCCCTCTTGTCAATCCCAACTAGAGTGAACTACTGAATCAATGGAAGTTGTGCAAATTCTCATTAATTATTGGTCAAACAACTGGATTCAGACCTGGAAAGGACTGGTCCACATTTTAGGCAACTGATGAACACATCTGTAAGAAGGCTGAAATCCACAGCATACATTGAGAACAAATACAATGTGTCATATAAAGCCAACTAATTTTATTTTCCATTTCTCCAAACATGCCTTTAGTTTTGGACTTCTCTTCTTTTAGAGGGGTATTCTTTAAATTCAACTGGAACTCTGTTAATAAAAAACAAAAATGTCCTTGCTAGGGATTTTTTTAAAATCTATATTTTGCTTCACCAGGTGAAAGCACAAAAGAGAAATATACAAGTAAGTGAAAGCCCATTTTGTTTAGGCTGGTTAAAAACACAGAAAAGAGGGCAAGGAGACAGGGACCATTTGAAAATGGCCAATATAAAACTAGTTATACTGTCTTGACAAACCATCCTAACACAAATCAACACAATCTCTCATCCAAGTTTTAAATGCTTCAATTCCTGCTCACAGGAAGGTACATTTGTTTAGTGAGTTTTTGATATTGATTCAGGTTGAGTGATCTAATGTCCTAATGCAAACAAATATCCAGCCCATATGTAATTTTGCCTTTAAAGTCAAAATGAAGGCATCTGGCAATTAACTAGCTGTATAGAATGGTTTTTTAAATGGGATGAGCATGCTGCATTTTATTGGCATCCTAACATGTTTTTAAATATGTACTTTTAACTATGTACTTTTTCATTATAGATAGTTTAACATGTTGGCAGTTTTTTTTAAAAACCTTGTCATCAGATTTTTAGTTGTATCTTGTTCTAACCTTTTCGTAAGCCACCTTTGGGACCAATGTTATGAGAAATTAGGATATAAATGAAAAATAATTGGTTACCTGAATACTTTGAGGAAGGTTTATAAATGTTGCTCTACAATGTTGGACATATCCTTGGGATTCTTCTTGTGCTTTTATATGATCTGCCCATGCAAATGATTGTGAAGAAGTGAACAAAAGACGAGTTTTAATACTCCAGTCTGCAGGAAAATCATAACTTGGGGAGGAAGGAACATCAGTATTGGAAATGGCCAGAGATGGGAGGTCCTTGAAAAACATAAATGTTGAACAAATGGTAAGAAAGCTACTTTATTAAAGGGGCATTCATTGATTCCTTTTGCATAATCTTCATTTGTCTGCAGTGAACACAGCATAGTGCTACATCTGTATCTAAAATGACCAAGAATACACTTTACCCTGAATTTGAAATGTGGAATGGACTTGCTACATAACCAGAAGGAAAAACTGCTGCTCTTAAAGTATGAACAGGCGTATCACACTGCTGGAAATAACAAATATCAACCAAAGACCAAATAAATAAATGACAAAAAACAAAAAATAACCACCACCAACAGATCTCTGAAGTGGCAAAACACTCCTGTAGCAAAGCATGTACAAGGCAAGAAAGGGCAAAGTGCGAACCACCAGACGTTGTACAATTGTAATTCCCATTACCTGCAGACAGGATAGCTAATAGTGACCAATGATTGGAGATGCACAAAATCTGGGATGTGTGTGTGTACCTGGCCCACAACTGATATAAGGGCTTTGTGGACATTAGTACATATATATGAAACCAATTTCACTCATCTTTCAGTAAGTTTAATTCCTTATATCCATAAACACTAAGAACAAGATTATTCTCAGTTATTGCAACTCAGTCTTTTTGCTCATGCTCCAAACAGCATGACGCAGACCCTACAACACTTCATTCACTCATAGGATTTTACTACTTTGATATTTCTGCTTTGCCAATTGACTGAGCCAACACACACACATGGTTTATTTACAGGATTTATGCAGCTGATTGTTTGAGTACAGCTTTCTGTTTGCAAGGAAACTGAGGAAGATTAGTAGCATGGAAACTGAGCGAAAGACTGGGTCTCATGTGACAAAAATTCTTAATTGCTTGTATTTAGACATTCAACAGTTATGATTCATACACTTACAAATGATTCAACAGCAGGTATTTCAGAATAGTCTTCCTTCTGGGTAGACCTGTCCTCTTGAAGAACATTTAAAAACTAGAATGAATTGCAAAAACAGGGTCAGCTTCGTGGAGGGAAAATAAAATATATCATTATTAGTAGTAGTATTTAAATGTTTAAAAAGGCTCAGAATTAACTATTACTAGTAGATGTATCAAACTTACTTTGAACACTCCAGTGGAATTACTAATACATTTAACTGGATTTATATTAAAGTTATGGATGTCTAAAAATCCATCTTACATTATAAGCAGCCACACAGAAACAGTACTGACCAGAATTTGGGAAAGTTACTTTTTTCGGACAAACTCTTAGAAAACAGAGGGTCCAACCTTGAAGCCTCCAGATGTTTTGGACTTCATCTCCCAGAAGCCTCAGCCAATCACCAGCCACATGCAAATCCTCTTTGCCCCTCAGCCAATCACCAGCCGCATGCAAATTTCCTTTCTGCCTCAAGATTCTACACAATCTGAACACAGACTTCCATTATAGGCCCACAGAGGCCGCTGCTGCTCCCTTCTCTTTGCCCCTCCTCAGCCAATCACAATCCACATGCAAATTTCCTGCTTACGTCACAATGCCCTCCCTGCCAGCTTGGCCAATGGGCTGGGGATTCTTCTGAGCAGAAGTCCAAAAGGGCTGGAGTTTGAGGACTATTGGTAGACGTTCTATTGATGCAGCCCAAAATCGCATTGGCCCTTTTTGCTGCTGCATCACACTGTTGGCTCATCAGTTTTAACTCTTTGCCTGGCTCAAGGCTATGGAATTCTGGGAGTTGGAGTTTGTTGTGGGCCCAGAGCGGAGCTCCGCTCCGCTCTCGGCCCACAACAAACTCCAACTCCCAGAATTCCATAGCCTTGAGCCAGGCAAAGAGTTAAAGCGCTTCCAAACCGGTTTATTATTCGCTCATCATTCTTCACCTGTCCCTGCTGGTCTGTCCCAGCCTCCTTCGCCTTGAAAGGGTTCCTCCTCCGGCTCCCACTTCCTGGGAAAGGCCGAGGGGAAAGGAGGGCCAGGGAGGCCTTCTCTGGGCCCTCTTCCTCGCTCCTCCGAGGCCTCTTCCTCTTGAGGCGCAGCGTCTCCGGGGGCCTCTTGAAGCCCGGAGAGTAGCCAGGAACAACCACAGAAGAAGAACACATCCTTCCCTCGGGCTCAGAACCAGAAGAATGAATGAATCATCATCATCAATTCGAATCGCGCGCGAACGCCTGGCCTGGGAGGAGCTTAGCTTTTGCCGCGCGCCTCGTTGGCCAATCAGGGACGAGGATCCTTCCCTCAGCGGCCAATCAGAGTCGCGCGCCTCCAGGGCAAGCCACGCCCCCTAAGCTGCGAGGGAGGGAGGGCCGTTAGCTTCGGCGCGCGCCACACGCGGCAGCCAATCAGAGGCCAGGATTCTCCAGAGTCGCCTCGCGCGCGCCTCCAGGGCATTAAGCCACGCCCCCTTAGGAGGGCCGTTAGCTTCAGCGCGCGCCCTTCAGCCAATCAGGAACGAGGATTCTCCCTCAGCCTTTTCGGACTCCTCCTCCTTCTTCTGAGTCTGAATCCCTCAGAGAGTGGACTTTCTTTGAGTGGGGGAGGGGAGGGGAACTGAAGTACAACAACAAAAGCACTCTCTATTTTGTAGCCCTCCATTTTTCTTGAAGGCCCTACATTCAAGGGTGACCAGACCACCACCACCACCAGACACGCCCTCCATTATCAATGTCCTCTCCATTTCAACCTTCTGTGTCCAGGAGGAATTCCAAAACAGCCTCCATTTTGTAAAGCACTTGAGCACATATATGTATACACATATAATATGATGTATTGTTAGCTTTTAGAGTCGCACAACCGCCATATTGTTTTGAAGGTCCCACATTCAAGGTGACACTGACAACAAGACATATCCTTCTTTTGAATGTGTCTTCCATTTCTATCTTCTCTCCAAGAGAAATTCCAAAATATTCTCCAATTTACTAAGCACATATACAGGTATATATACACATATATAATATAGATATAATTTTACATTTTTTCAGTCACAGCCTCCATTTTTTTTAAAAGTCCTACATTCAAAGTGACAAGACACACCCTCCTTTTCAATGTCTTCCATTTCTTCCTTTTGTCCAGGAGGAATTCCAAAATATTTTCCATTTTTCACATTCAAGGTGACAAGACACATCCTCCTTTTCAATGT
Source organism: Urosaurus nigricauda (assembly GCA_034509955.1). Lineage (NCBI taxonomy): Eukaryota > Metazoa > Chordata > Lepidosauria > Squamata > Phrynosomatidae > Urosaurus > Urosaurus nigricauda. The sequence continues at coordinate 70,852,573 of JAOEGL010000003.1, forward strand.
CTTCCACCTTCTGTCCAGGAGGAATTCCAAAATATCCTCCAATTTCTGCAAGACTGAGCATAGATTTATATTAATTACACATGCACACACTTTATGTGTGTGTGTGTGTGATATATTATTAGCTTTTTTCAGTCGGAATCCCCCCCCCCATTTTTTTTAGAATGTCCTACATTCAAGGTGACAGGACATTTCAACCTTCTGTCCAGAAGGAATTCTAAAATATCTTTCATTTTGTGAGGGCTAAGCATAGATTTATATTAATTATACATATTTATAATTATATATAAATATAATTTAGATATATTATTAGCTTTTTTTCAGTCCATTTTTGGAAAGGTCCATCCACATTCAAAGTGACAACACACATACTCCTTTTCAATGTCTTCCATTACTACCTTCTGCCCAGGAGGAATTCTAAAATGTCCTCCATTTTGAGCAGGACTAAGCAGCAAAGATTAATATTAATTATGTGTGTGTGTGTATTAGCCTTTCTTCAGTCACAGCTTCCATTTTTTTTTTAATGTCCTACATTCAAGGTGACGAGACACAACCGCCATTTCAACTTTCTGTCCAGGAGGAATTCCAAAATATCTTCCATTTTGAGCAGGACTAAAAAGCATAGATTTATATTAATTATATATATTACTTATATATATTGGCTTTTTTTGGTTATGTCTGCCTTTTTTCTTGAATCTCCTACATTCAGTGTAACCAGACACATCCTCCTTTTCAGGGACCTCCATTTCAACCTTCTGTCCAGGAGAAATTCCAAAATGTCCCCCATTCTGAGCACGACTAAGAATCATGAATTCATATTAATTATATATATTTTTATATATTATACCTCCCCCTCTTAATTTCTCATGCAGCCCCTAACCTCTCAAAGAATACTAGGATTTGTGGGAGCCCTATTGAGAAACCCTAGTATACTGGTACAGTAATATTGTATTCAAAGAGACAGTCATGTTAGTTTGTTTTAGCCTAAGACAGACATATTAGACTACAGTACTACCTTTGAGACTAACTGGGAAAATGACATTTCTAGTGTAAAGTTTCATGGACTACAGTGATTGTAGTCCATGAAAGCTTCCTCTAATAATGACTTTTTCCCTGGTTGGTCTCAAAGGTGCTATTTGATTCTTTTATGTCTTTGCATAACGTATGAGCACAATGTTGTGAAATCTAAGATGTAAAACAGGTGTCTAACAGATGCAGGGGTTTTTAATTGGTTTTTACTCTACGACAGAATACATATCTACAAACAAATGATTTTTAGATAAGTATGCTCTTCGCCATGGAGTTTTATGCCCTAATAAATGACACTGACATGATGCAGCCTAGAATTACACTAGATTTCTTAGCTGTGCATCACGTTGTATAATGACTTTAGACTAAATGGGGGTTCCCCCCGCCCCTGCATACATCTGCTTAGGACTGTACTGCAGCTGCTACTTAAGGTTTATGATACAACCCCCTCCCCACAGATAAGGTAGATATTGCTTCTAATTGTGAAATAATGTTTCTGGCTTGCAAGAAACTTCCTATTTTATCAACAGGAAGAGCTAAAGACCAACATATAATCACAACTAAATAATTTTTTATGTACTAAAAGAGTAGTTTGAAGAACCAAAATGCTTTTCTTTAACACAGTAAATTGTTACAGAGGATCTGGTTGTATTTCTTCATTGTTCCATCTCTGTTGTGGAAAAGTGTTTTTTTTTCTAGCAACTAACAGAAATATTTTGTTCCTCTGAAAATTTTAGAAAGTATTTTCACTCCATTTTGCCATTTCAGTGTTTTTAGTACAAATTACACATAGCCCTACTGTTCCCCCAGTTTGAGTATAAATATGTTAACAGGATTTGCTTCCAGAATACAGTATTTACTTGAAATTGGAGCCTATGTAACAATGAAATAAGCTTCAAAGGAAGAATTGGAATACATGAAAAATTAAAAGGGACAAAAGATTTTGCTAACACCTTTCTTGATAAAACATCTAGAGGTAGCTGTGTTGGTCATACAGCAAATCCTGTAATATCCAAACAATGACACCTTTATTGGACCAACCAAAATGCACAATTAAATGTTGCAACTTTCAAAGTCACACTGGCTTCTTCACAAACCTATGATTAACTTCTTCAATTTCTTTCTCCTGTTTGCCTGATGAAGAAGCCAGTGTGACTTCGAAAGCTTGCAACATGTAATTGTGCATTCTGGTTGGTCAATAAAGGTAGCATTGTTTGGATGACCTTTCTTGATAAGTGGTCCCCCGGGTTACGAAGGTAATCCGTTCCGGATTACCTTTCGTAACCCGGAAGTATTCGTTTCCCGGGGGACCGCTATTTCTGCCGGACCGCGCGGCCAATTTAAAGGGGCCGCGCGGTTTTTCTTTTCGTATCCCGGGGAATCCTTCAGATCCCGGGGGATATTTTTTGGTCCCGCCGGTTTCGGATCCCGGGGATTTCGTTCCCTGGGCGATTCGTAAACCGGGGGACCACTGTACTGCTAAGTAGTTCTAGAATCCATAGCCAGAGCAAAAACAATTATTGAAGAAAAAGCAAATCAACCATGAAAATCAAGTTAAATTAATAAAACACTTGGAAATCATTTATAGACTGTGGTTTTCCAGTGGTACCGTTCTCACGTTTATTAGGATTTCTCCTGTCTTAATCTGATACAACATGTCAAAATCCCAAGTAAACAAATAACAGCAAAGAAAAATAATACTGTAGACAAAAGGAAATGTTGCCTCTTCTACTCACAAGAGAGAAAAAGAAGGAGAAAGTACAAATATGGGAGACTGTATCATGATTGCTAACAATTTTTTATATAAAATATGTTGACAGAAGTATTAAAGCTGTGATAAGAAACATCAGTTTCTTCTTCAAATCTGGTAGCTTTAAGATTAGTTGAAAGTCACTGAACCATGTTTTATAACACACAATTATACTGCCTTACAAACTTCACAGTTGGACAACTTGTTTTTTTCTTGCTTGATTCTTCTGAACCATTTCCATAGAAACTTTAGCTTCATATAATGGGATTGGCTCATCCAATAGAGGCCTAGAAGAAAATAGTCTCTCTGAAGTGTCTCAAATATATGCTCAAATGAGAATACACACAATGCAGGAGAATTGCCATAGACTTTACTTTTTAGTAGAGCAAACTTCACAGCTTAAACAAATTGAAAGTATTATAGCCTGCCTAGAATCCCAGGAACAAGGAGGACGAGAAAGAACAAATAGAAAACAGCTGTTCAGTGTATTACAGGTTAAACATTTAAAGACAGTTATGAAAAGCAGTTTTAAAGATGACCATTTTATATTGCTTTGGAGAGCAAATATCCAACCTTTGTCCTTCTGTAGCTTAAACTCAACTGCAATCCATGCTATGCAGGGGTAATAATTAGTAGAAATTAACCATTGTTGCAGGATCAGCTCTGGATAGTACTTGGATAAGAGACTGCCAAAGAATACCAGATGCTGCAAGCTGTATTTCAGATGAAGGAACTGGCAATAAAGCCCTTTGAAATTCATGCTGTCACCATACATCGACAGGTGACTTGAAGGGGCACACACACACATATACTGGAAACCATACCCTATGCCTTAGGGAACTGGGGATGTTTAGTCTGGAGAAGAGAAGGTTAAGAGGTGATATGATAGCCCTGTTTAAATATTTGAAGGGATGTCATATTGAGGAGGGAGCAAGCTTGTTTTCTGCTGCTCCAGAGACTAGGACGCGGAACAATGGATGCAAACTGCAGGAAAAGAGATTCCACCTCAACATTAGGAGGAACTTCCTGACAGTAAGGGCTGTTCGACAGTGGAACACACTCCCTCGGAGTGTAGTGGAGTCTCCTTCCTTGGAGGTCTTTAAGCAGAGGCTGGATGGCCATCTGTCAGGGATGCTTTGATTGGGAGTTCCTGCACGGCAGGGGGTTGGACTGGATGGCCCTTGTGGTCTCTTTCAACTCTATGATTCTATACACACAAATCATCTTCAGCAATTTCACACCAGCAAACCAGTTCAGGCTACTTTCATTCAGAAGTAGTCATACCTAGACAAGGACTGTGGATAACTGCTCTGTAGATGGTACTTCCAACATAATGATTTGCAATATAAGTCTTATTTAATTTATATCATGCCTTTCCCCTGATATAGGATCCAAGGTGGCTTACAACCAGGTTAAAACAAGATACAGCTAAAAACCTGGTGATAAAAAGTTTTAAAGAAAACTATTAATTACCACATTAAAACATCCTTAGTTTAAAAACAGCATAAAATCTTTTAAAAGTGCAAGACAAAGAAGCATACATACCTCATTGTAAGACTGTTTCTTACCAAATGGCTGTTTAAATAAAATGGTCTTTATATGCAATTTCATTTCAGGAAATAAGATCATAGAATCACAGAGTTGGCAAGAGCCATCCAAGTCCAACCCCCCTGCCATGCAGGAAGTCACAATCAAAGCAAAACAAACAAACAAACAGCTTCATTTATATACCGCTTCATACCCTTAAGGAGTGTCTAAGCGGTTTACAACTGTAAGCTATTTGCCCCCCAACAATCTGGATACTAATTTTAGCGACCTCAGAAGGATGCAAGCCTGAGTCGAGCTTCAGCCCTTATGCTGGTCTTGAACTCACAACCTTATGGTTTTGAGTGAGTGGCTGCAGTACAGGCGTTTAACCACTGCACCACCAGGGCTGTTACATCAAAGCATCCTTGAGAGATGGCCATCCAGACTCTGTTTAAAGACCTCCAAAGAAGGAGACTCCACCACACTCCAAGGAAGTGTGTTCCACTGTCAAACAGCTCTTACTGTCAGGAAATTCTTCCTAATGTTGAGGTAGAATCTCTTTTCCTACAGCTTGCATCCATTGTACTGTATTCTAGTCTCTGGAGCAGCAGAAAACAAACTCGCTCCATCAATTTGACATGCCTTCAAATACTTAAACAGGGCTACCATATCAGGTCTTAACCATCTCTTCTCCAGGATAACCATACATTCCTTGATTCATTCCTTAATATGTCTATGTGGTTAAAAACAACAACCCAGCATGTTGTCTGTATGTGCCTCTGAGTCGCTTGTCAAGTGAATGTAGTGAATGTAAGTGAATGGCACGATTAATTTCATAGGGTTTTCTTAGGCAAGGAATATTCAGGGGTGGTTTTGCCAGTTTCGTCCTCTGAAATATAGCCTATAGCACCTACAATTACTTGGCAGTCTCTCGTCCAAGTAATAACCAGAGCTGGCCCTCTTTAACTTCTAAACATGTTACTCCCAGCATTAAGTCTAACGGCTACAATCATGGGAGCTGCTTGGGATCAAGAACTACACAGTAGTAGTAGGGGTAAGGTTTTTCTTTTCTTTAAACAACATGATTTTGCTCAGCTACCCAGTCCTCTGACTCCTCAACCACCATCATGTAATCCCACTGGTACTGAGCAGCTTTGTCTCAAGCAGATTATCATTTCTTGTGCTTTTCAAGTTTATTGGACTAATGGACTGGTTTCAGGTTCTCTATAGTGAATGAGAATGGCAATAAATATAAGACTATTAAGGCTGGAATTCTACATTCACTTACCTTGAGCTTAGTGGAACTTATGGTATTTCTGAATACATATATACAGGATTACAATATATTCTAGGGTACTATTGTATTGTATATCTAATTTACCTGAAAACACCATTCGATAACTTTTCCATTATATCTTCCAAAATGCGTATGAGAAAGAATTGTCAAGAAAAACAATTAGTACATAGTGACTAGTGTGCAAATCTAAACATACAAAATTTCACTGAACTCCAAGACATTTATCTGTGATAAAACAAGTACTGTACAGGATTGAGCTCCAGTTCTAATCTGCAATAGGTTGGTTTTATTCTTAGCAGATCTTTCATTTCTACACACAAATGCAGGGCTTGGTTTTAGATATTATTGTCATTTATACAGCATCTTACTGATATGTAAATTAATTAAAACTAAAACAGTGCCTGGCATCCACGGATTTTGTTATCCACGGGGGGTCCTGGAACCAAACCCCAGCAGATAACAAGGGCCCACTGTATAGCCCACTGCACTAGGAACAACACTTACACTGCCTCTGAAAAAGTGCAACTGCTTGTATAACTGTAGTACTCCAATAGAACTCTAGCCATAATAATAAATTATTTGACTAAACACCATGTTGCTTTAAATTACAGTAGTCTAATGCTTAGATTATAGTTCACCACTCTCCATGGGAGTGTTCCACTGTTAAACAGCTCTAACTGTCAAGAAGGTCCTCCTAATATTGAGGTGGAATCTTGTTTCCTGTAGCTTGCATCCATTGTTCTGTGTCCTAGTCTCTGGAGCAGCAGAAAACAAGCTTGCTTCCTCCTCAAATACTTAAAGAGTATCCCCTCTTAGCCGCCTCTTCTCCAGACTAAACATACCCATATGGGGAGAGGCGGTCCTTCAGATAAGATGGACCCAAGCCATGAAGGGCTTTAAAGGTTAAAACCAACACCTTGTATTGCGCCAGGAAACTGATCGGCAGCCAGTGGAGAGCCTTGAGAACTGGTGTTATGTGCTCTCTCCTAGATGTTCCAGTGACAAGCCTGGCTGCCATGTTTTGCACCAACTGAAGTTTCCGGGTTAAACACAAGGGTACCCCCATGTAGAGCGCGTTGCAGAAATCCAGGCGTGAGGTTACCAAAGCGTGTACCACAGATTCCAGGTCCTTCGCATCCAGGAAAGGGCGCAGCTGGCATACCAGCCAAAGCTGATAACAGGCACTCCTGACCGTCACATTCACTTGACTAGACATGTGAAGCGACGAGTCCAGAAGTACCCCCAGGCTGCGAACAGAGTCCTTCGAGGAGAGTGTGATTCCATCTAGGACTGGAAGTTGTATTCCTAAGCCTGGTTTCGGGCCTGTAACTGTTAGCACCTACGTTTTGTCTGGATTCACTTTCAATCTGTTTTTCCTCATTCAATCCATTACTGCCGCAAGGCAGTCATTAAGAGGAGAGACGCCATCTGAAGTCTGTGCCGACGATCTGGACATGGAGAGATATATCTGAGTGTCATCAGTGTACTGAAGACACTGAGCTCCATGCCTCCAAATGATCTCACCCAACGGCTTCATATAGATATTAAATAGCATCGGGGACAGGATGGTGTCCTGAGGGACGCCACAATTAAGCTCGATTTTGGAAGAGCAACTGTCCCCGAGCCTCACCCTTTGGGATCTGCCAGAGAGGAAAAATTGGAACCATCGGAGAGCGGTGCCTCCAATCCCCAACTCTCTCAGTCAATCCAAAAGGATGGAGTGATCTATTGTGTCAAAAGCCGCTGATAGATCCAAGAGCACCAGCAGAGTCACACTCCCCGTCGATGCTCAAGCAGAGGTTGTCCGTCAGAGCAACCATGGCAGTCTCGACTCCATATCCTGTCCTGAAGCTGGTTTGAAATGGATCAAGATAATCGGTTTCATCCAAGACAGCTTGGAGTTGGGAGGCGACTGTTCTCTCGATCACCTTGCTTAAAAAAGGCAGCAAGGAGACTGGTCTCTAGTTGTTCCTGTCCAGGGGGTCAAGGGAAGGTTTTTTTCAGGAAGGGCTTCACAGCCGCCTCCTTCAAAAAAGATGGTATACTGCCTTCCCTGAGTGACGCATTGATTTTATCCCGAAGGAGTGCCCTCAATGTGTCCCCCACAGACGACCAGCCAAGATGGACAAGGATCGAGAGGGCAGGTCGTCTTTCTCATACTTCCAAAGAGCTTATCCACGTCATTGGTACTCACAGATTGAAATTTATCCAGTAAAGTGGCAGCAACGGAGTTGCTGGACACCTCATCTATGGATCTATGAAATATTGGCATCCAAGTCGGCCCTTATCCGAGAGATTTTATTTGCAAAGTGGATGTTAAACGCATCACAGCAGGCTGTTGTTGGGCCAAGGAGGGGGTTTGGTGCAGGAGGAACCTGCGTCAATTCCCCCACCACCCTAAACAGCTCTGCTGGACGAGACTCTGCAGACGCAATGCGTGCAGAACAGAAGGATCTCCACGCTTCACACAAAGCCTAGGTGCAGTACCTTACATTTCTTTATGTTGAAGTTCATTTTGTTAGCTTCCTCAGATGCATCCTTAAATATGCATTTGAGGAAGGAGGCTCAATGAGAAAAGCTCATGCTACCAGCTTCTCTCTTTCAGTTAGTCTCAAAGATGCTACAAGATCCCTTTGTATACTAATTTTCAAGAATAACATGGCTAATTCTGAATTTTTAACAAATTATAGACATTTTTTTATGTTTTCACCAGCTGTGATGAACATTTCTGTTTGGAGTAGAAAATGCACTCTCCCATAAAAACCATATAAAAATCATCCTGCCCAGAAAGAAGAAGCAAAATATGCTGGTGAACTGGCACTATCCAGCTCCCAGTGGTAGCACCACCTTTGCCTAAAGCCACCACAGGTTTTTGTCCAGGAAAAAAAAAGCAACAGAAACAACTTTATATATACATTATACTGTATACATTTTATTTTAAAAACAACAAAGCCTATTGTTTCTATAATTGTATGTTAACCAGTTGATATTGCCTGCCTAAAATTAGCATATAAACACATGGATTAACAAAAGTGACCAAACGGAAAGGATATATAGGTATTTCCCTTGTTGCATATTTGACAAATTCCACACTTCATCATTTAGAAAAGAGACTGTAGCACCTTTGAGGAAAAGACAACGACTATCTGGAGGATCCAACTTTTAAAAAATGTGAAAAATTGTTAAACTATAATGGAAACTAAAAGTTGAATGAACAAAGCATATTATTGAACAGTTGACTTACATGTTCTTGTAATAAGAAATGCAAAGAGTTTTCAAAATATGAAAATTAACTTATTGCTTTGCAAATATTTATCATCTCTAAGGTACAGAACAGGTTATTCTAAAATGAAGACAAATTATCATTCAATACTCTAAGAGTTGATTTCATATTACATTTAGCAATTTCATTTGCTTTTCCTTATAAACTGTCCTAGATTTTTGCTGTACAGGGATGATCTGGGCACATGACATTCTTGAATATTCACAGGGACATCACTGCAAACAGAGAGTGTGGTCCAGAGGACTTTAATCTGATTACTATAAAGTCACCTTTTACCTTGAACTTTTTCTGAAAGTATGGATTTTCCTGTGTGCAGCTGACTCCAAGGTGGCTTTAGTGAGGAGCCAGGGGTAGGAGGAGTTATTGGCAGGTAAGATTGGTTGGGTTTTTAAAAATTATCTTTCGTCATCACTGCTTTTCTTCCCATGCCATCTCTCTTCTTGCCATACCCATTCCTGTCAGCACAAGCTGTGTGCTTCCATCCTTACATATCCTTCACTGTTCCTGATAGATGAATGGTTCAGGCTCATTTACATATTCCTGTTTCTTACTGATGCTCACTTCTATTTAAAGATCCACTTTTTAGACCCATTGGCTCAGCTGCATCTACCCCTGGGGTAGGTGACTTGTGGCTCATGGGCTGCAAGCAATCACCCAGAGCTGTCTGGGACTCTCAAATACTCCTCCCCCAAAATTGTATTCATTTTGTCTAAAAATAGATACTAAGATGTTTTAGTTTACCTTCTAGTTTGAAAAAAGCTTCTTCTGGGCTTAAATCAAGTGAGGGGTATGGCAAAATTGCTCCCATAAATCCTAATATTTTTCTTCCTCCAAAAAAGAAATTGAGGTGGGGGCACAATTGGGAGCATTTCAAGATCTTGTGGGAGATGAGTACAGTCCCTGCCAGTTACCAACTCCAGGTCTGCACTGTAGCCTATCCCAGACAAAGGGAACATGTGACCTTCCATCTATCCAAGGGGCGAAACAGATGGGCAAGAAAAAATGGCTTGAAGCTGCCTTTTCTGAAGCCACATTGAAACCCCACCAATCGCACCGCTAGCTCCCAAGGCAGCTGGAGTGCTCATGCCCTGACCACATGACATGGCTTCAAGCCAGGAAGAAGCAGAAAAAGCTGGGCTTGGCTGTCCTTCCTAGTCAATGGCATTATCTGCTGTCTCCCACCTTCTCCATTTTTCTGCCATTCAGACAGATAAGACTCCCAGAGCAGCTTACAAACTGTAAATTTGAATTTGACAATTCCATTTTAAAAGTTACAAAACATAAAGAAAAGGGGATGGTAGTAAGGGAAGGAATTAAGTCTAACGAATGTGCTGAAAACAGTGAGTAAGTCTGTGTCAGGAGAGGGTGGGCCTGTACCAACTAGCCCATCCCCTTAGCATCTGCTGGGAGGTATCCTTTGAAACAGTGATCTAGAATCATGCTTGCATAAAAACCAGATTACATAAAAACCTTCATGTTATTAGAGCTGTAGTCTTAAAGGCTCCCTTCTTGCAAATATTTACATTGTATTTATAAATACCAACAGGAGGAAATAGTTGATGATAGGACTAGTCACTATAGTTCTGGTCCCACTCAGCCTTGCATTGTTTCAATACAAAAGCAGTACTTCTTTTGTGTATGTATACAATCCTATGTATGTTTACTTGGAAATACATGCAAAAACACATGCAAAAAGATAACAAACAATCCCAATCTTTAAAATTGTTCAAAGATTTCTCCTTAATTAACATTGTCAATGCATAGGATTATTATTTTGGTATTCATTTTTACAAGGTGATGAATGATAAACATAAACATGTATATACTCACATACAGTCATTTCAGACATTTCTTATTACCTGAAGATTTTCTTCCATGGTAATCCAGTGGCCTCCAACACTCAGCAATGTAATGATGTCATGTTTGTGTGGCAACAATTGTTGTGAAGTTGCATTATCTTCCTTACTGTGTAATCTCACTAAAAAGATGCAAATTAAATCAACTTTGTAAGAAAATAAAAGTTCCATTTAGGTTGCCTATGCTTTTGACACTTTTCTTCTTAAAACATCTAATATATTCAGGATATAGCCCCCCCCCCCCCCTTTAACAAGGACAGGGCAGTGGAACCTGTTGCTCTCCAGATGTTGCTGGACTCCAATTTTCAATAGCCTTAGCCAGTCTGTGCAATGGGTAAGTATGATGGGAAATGTAGTTTAATTCACCACAAGCAAGCTGATGTCCAGTGATACTGGATATGAAGGGCAAAATTCTCTATATTCTATCAACTTGATCTTCTCTAGCATTTTTGCTTTGTGGCACTGGCACAGAACATTATCCTGCAAAATCTTTTTTAAAAATATTTTCCTAACTTCAATATGTCTGTCAAGTGCCCAGAACTCAGTGTGGCCCTTAAGCCACCTTCATTGCTGCTTTCTTAAAGCATAAATGTTCAGCAAGGAATGACAAACTGGCAAGAATTAAATGGACAGCTTCTCAAAATGATGGTGGAAGGACTAGTTCCAGTCCCTGGACAGATTCCACAAAAGAGAGGCTGCATCCTCACTGCAGAAATAATCCAGTTTGACACCACTTGAACTGCCATGGATCACTGCTATGGAATCCTGGGAATTGTAGTTTGTTGTGGTACTAGAGCTCTCGACAGAGAAGGCTAAATGTCTCACAAAACTACAATCCCCAAAATTCCATAGCACTGAGCCATGGCAGTTCAAGGATCTTATCACATGAACTTTAAAACTGTCTCAAGCATCTAAGGCTGTGGGACATGGGACGGAGGTGAGGAGTATTGCATGCCAAATCACCGCCCGCCATCAGCCTGGGTCCAAGCTGGGTCTCAGCCACACTACACCAGCACTTTTTAGAATCCAGAAAGCTTCCAACTTCGAAAAAGTGCTGGCAGAGTGTGGCTGGGATCTGGGCTGATGGTGGACAGTGATCAGGCGGCGATTTAGCATGCGATAATCTTCGCCTCCGTCCCGCATCCTGGCTGCAGCCCCGGGACGCTTGAGAGAGTTTTAAAGTTGATGTGATAAGCTCAAACGTGATGTCCAACTGGATTATTTTTGCAGCCAAAGAAACAATGGTAAGCAAATTGACACAAATATGGTACTTGTCCCTTGAACCCTGAGGAAAAAGGTACCACATCAGATAGCTTAAGTCCTGCAAGAGAGGAAATGGTACGCTTGCTCCAGCATTGTGATGGCTTCTATTTGCAGTGAGACAAGCTGAATAAACAATTAACTTTGGTTTCTGGTTTCTTACTCATGCTGTTCAAACATGGGTACAGTTGTCTCTCTGACTTTGTTTTTCTCTTAACTAGCTGGAGAAGAGAATCCAGGATAGTGGTAATATTTATTTGTCTGGCCTATTGGGAGAAAATCAAGCCAGTAAGGTTGCTGCTGTCTGGATGTCACAAGAAGCAAAACACAGATGAAGGGATGTGTTTTTGTTAGCTACTAGTGGAGCAAAATAAAATAAAATAAATAAAAAAGGAAGAAAAAATGTTCAGAAGGTTAAAAAAATCAGTATACTGGCTTGTCCATAGTAAACTAATTAGCATGGAGTCCTATCATACTATGATTCTTAAACATGCCCATTATACAATAAAAATATACAGTAAGGAAAAGAAATAAGATATTTCACACGTAATAATTTAAATAGATGATTAAAAAATAACCAAAAATGATGTTAATGTCAGCATTTCTGTAAGCCTTTTTTTAGGTATATGGTACTCATACTCCAATAAAGAAAATCCTCATTTGCCTTATGTTTACTATTCTAGAGGAACTGAGATGTAATTCACATATTCATCAGCATGAATTCCATTTCAAATTTCATAATCTTGCTTTTATAAGGAATATGGTTTTCATTGTTTTAACAAAGAGGTGAAACCGACGGGCAAAATAAAGCGGCTTCTAACTGCTTTGAAGGCAGGGCATTTATATGGTGCACACCTTGAAAGCGGGTGGAAAGCAAAATGAAACTGCGCTTTGGGGCTAAAGACTGGAGCAAAAAGAAACTAGGATACTCTGGCTTAGTGGGCAAAATGCACATCTTCGCACCTGCGTATAAACAGCCCGATGCCATTTCAGGGCCATGGCAAAGAAAAAAAATAAAAAAAATAAAAAAATGAAAGTGTGACAATTACAATGGATATAATTCCAATATACAGTACTGTATAGATAGTCCAACAAAGGAGCATGGGGTGAAGAGAGGTGAAGCAGGAATGTACAAGGGGCCTCCATGATTGTGCTTCGCCAATGTATCACTCATGCATCAGTGCACTGATGCCCAGTAGGTGCAGAGAATTGCATGTGTGACTGTATGGCTGATCAAAGGGACAACCATGCAATAAGATGGCATCTGAGAGGACATGGAAGGTACCTGGAGATCACAGGTGGCATGTTTTTGTGATGGTGCACATGTATGGTAGAGAGGCCAAAAAAAAATTACCCAGTGGCACGGCTTTACGCCACACCATGTCATCTGCCCATGGGTGTTCAGCTTGCCTTGAGAGCAGGTCATGTGGACAATGGGTTTTCAACCAGCCTTTGGAGAAGAATGTCTCACACTTATGAAAGAGCTGTTCCTATGCTTCCATATTACATATGACATTGCATACAGCTTAAGTGAATTTAATAAAGTTTTTAACTTAAGAAACTCTTGCAAAACTTGTCAATCAATATTTCACACTGTTAATAGAGTTCTGAAGTAATGACAAACCTCCTGCATCAAGGATGATATCAACTCCTAATCCACCTGTTTCTTCCAAACAGCTTTCTGTCAGGTCATACTTTCCATTTGATTCATCTATAATACGAGCTAGATGGGATTTAAAGGAGGATAAATTTCAGCAATAATTAAGCTCAAAAATGTCAGTACTTCTGTTCTCAAAACCAGAAGACACACAACTATGTAATAACAACATTTCCTTCTAACAAGACTGAAATAAATAAGTACATTTTTGAGGCTATTATTTGGGTCACTCCAATGCTCATGTGAAAAGGCTGTTATGACCCCAAGAGGGCCTGAAAAAATGGCTCTCGGATCTCTTGGCAAGATACCTGGAGCCTACCCTTGCTCTACAAGAGTTTTCGCTAATGGGAAAGAAAACAATTTTTACTGATTCTGACTTTTCCCTGCAATCCCCACACATATTATCTCCCACATCCTAATGGAGGATTTAACAGTTCTCCAGAGAAAATTTTCAGAAGACACAAGTAGAGGCAGAGTGAAAGGGAAACCAGTTTAAACCATTTCTATGCCTTCTGACAGTGGAAGCAAAGTTTTAGTGGTCTAAGATAAAACCCTGTGCAGATTTAATTTTCAGACTCACTGCAATTTACTACTGAGTAAAATGTATGGAATTGGGATTTAAAACTAAAATAAAAGTTGTTTTCTTTATTCTAAGTTCCAGAGGCACAGAATATTTTTGGTAACATATCTGGTCTACCCTGACACAGAGATTGAATTTTCTGCCATGCAGCATATAAACTACTTGAAATTAATGAAAATTATTATTAAAAGTAGAAGGCTGTTTTTTAACTTACCTACTAATGGTTGCTTGACACCTTTTAAAGTAAAAGACCAAAATGAGAATTAGAATCAACAGTCCAAGTATTTAAATACTGTGTTTAAATACCAAGGGCCCAAACCAGCTTTTTTAGGGTACTGCTGAGCCCATAAAAGTTAACTGACACAAGGCTGAAGGAACCACTGCTCTCTCCTTCTTCCCAGCTATGCCTCACCAGCAATAAGCTGGTAATTATTCATATGGCTGCCAATTAAAACCTTCTATATAATAAATCTGCTTCTCCTTAAAAATTGAGTAACTTACAGATGAGGAGGTTGTCTGCCATCAGAAAGTTACCTACATTAACTCTCATTGTGCATCATGGCTACCATATAGGAAGGAGGACAGAGGGCTCTATTAAATCCCAAAATGAGTATATTTCCACAGCACTACTATCTATATGTGTATCATGCTCTTTTCATGGACACCATTCAGATGTTCCCATCTGAAGAGTCACATTATCCAATTTAACCCTTACTTTTCTTAGTGAAATCTATGGAATGTCTAAATTGTTAATTTGGATGAGATCATTGCTGTTGTGTGCCTTCAAGTCATTTCTGACTGATGGAAATATTAAGGTGGACCTATCACAGGGTTTTCTTGGCAGAATTTTTTGCCTTTCTCTGAGGGTGAGATAATGTGACATCATACCCAATAGCATAATTTCTTTGTTTTTTGAACTGTTTTAGAAACACACAATTTAATGTAGTTTGCAATCACTGCACTACTAACACCACAATATAATAACAATAATTACAGGTTGAACATTCCAAATAAGAAAATCTGAAATGCTTCAAAATCCGAGACATTTTCATGAGTGGCTTTCTGATGATTCAGTGTACACAAACTTTGTTTCATGTACAAAATTATTTAAGATGCTGTACAAAATTACCTTCTAGCTATGTGTATAAGGTATAATAAATTTCATATTTAGGTTCGGATCTCATCTCCAATATGTCTCATTTGTTATTGCTATGTGCCTTCAAATCATTTCCAACTTATGGTGACCCTAAGGCAACTCTATCATGGGGTTTTCTTGGCAACATTTTTTCATAGGAGGTTTGCTGTTGCCTTCCCCTGAGGTTGAGAACATGTGACTTGCAAAAGGTCACCCAGTGGGTTTCATGGCCATGCTGGGAATCAAACCCTTGTCTCCAGAGTCACAGGGGTCATTCATACTTATGTTTTTGTCCCGCAGAAATCTTGATCTCTGCAGTGATGCAATCCCAGAGCGACATTCTCACTATGTTTTACGTCCTTGAATCTCTCTGAGGCAATTTTAAAACCTTGTCCCCATTCACACTTAACACCCACTGGAGAGAAAATGGCACCACCACTATTTTTGGTGGAGAGTTTGTGTATTGCCCCAATCGATTCGGTAGCATACTCAACTAGTACTGAAGATTCAGATCGCTCCAGCATTTTAAAAAAAACATGGTAAGGGACCCAGTGCAAATGACGCTGCTGCATTTGGGGCCTGTCTGAATGTTGTAGAAATAACCCGGTTTCACACAAGGTTATTTCCGTAGTATGCATGGGGATGTAGTTTGAACACTATGCCAAGATAGCTCCTAAGATGTCTCTTTATGTATATGCAAATAATTAAAAATCCAAAAAATCCAAAACACTTCCAGTCCCAAGTATTTCAGATGAGAGATATTCAGTCTGTATTTGAATTGCATAAACCCAATTTGGGAAACCCTCCCCCTCATCCCATGCACCACAGCATCATATTGAGCATGACCCCACCATTCCTGAATAATAGTTGAGGAGGGGGCAGACAGGTCCACTCCCACTAGTCCCATTGCAAATATTTCAATCTTGGAGCAATCTTTTATTATTTTATTTTACTTTATTAATTTTATGATACAGAATACTTTTTGATGCTTTAACTTATATTTCCTCACTAGAATATGGTTCTCTGGTGTGGCAAATTATACTTACACATTGCTGAATGCCTGCTAAATTATAATTTGGTACATGATAGTAGCTGTAGGTCAGAAACAACTTGAAGGCAGACAACAACAACAGTTACCCACTTGCACAACCTTTAATCAGCAATTACCCCCAAAATATTTTTAAACATCTATCGTGGCAATTCAGTGTAGTTGCTTAGAAAAAATGTGTATGGGGCTGTAACCTCAAACTTATCTGTCAGTAACCTGCAACATAATTCAGTGCCATGTTCCAGCTGTGCATTTGATATTCCCTCATATAGTCCCACTTCCTACAAATTTAAATGCGTAACAAAACTTAATGCTGTTTAGAAGGGAATATATTGCAAGCTATTTTCATATACTTTCTATGAGTATTCAAAAAGAAGGTTATTTTCACTGAGCACCTCTTTTCCTTTAATAATATCAATAGGAAAAAGAAATATGAGAGCTGAAAAACAGGAAGCAATGTTTTTAAAGATGGTTTAAACAATATGTAAACTGGATATTTTATATTACAATAGATTGTTATGAAAACCAAAGGGTTAGTGAAAGAGGGTAACTGGTTTAGTTTAATTTAGGCGAAGATTAATATTAATATTTGATAAAGCTTACTAACCTTTTATTGACTGTATTTTATTGACTATAACTTTTGATATTGACTATTACTAGACCACCAATCAATACCAGCTGCTGTAGGACCTATTTCAGAGGAAGGAACTGGCAAAACCACCTCTGAGTACTCCTTGCCTAAGAAAACCCTATTAAATTAATGAGGTCATCTGAAGGCACACAAACACACAGGCAAAAGTTGTAGGAAAGTGCTTAGCCTAGTGGGCGGTTGGGGACTTGGAGGAATGGCAGAGTTGTGAAGAAAGTTAAGGAAACAAGATATAAAATAAGCATAGGGAAAGGAGGAAAATAATATTTTTCAAAGCTATTTACTGACTGTATTACTGCATCTTTATTCCAAAGTGAGAAGTTTGTAGTAGAAATGTCTGAGGTCCATTTCATCTACTAAGTGGAGAGTTTGGCTTATTAGTTTATTGGGGATTGATATCTGTCTGTTAATTAACCAGGTTTATATCCTGTGCTGTCATTCTGCTAGTAGCACAAGGCTTTTATCACTTGCAGAAACCTCATTTTTATCCTTACAAGAGTGTCAAATTGATACTTTGATTATTCCTATGCAAAGTGATCTTGCAGCACTTTTGAGGCTGTGTGAAAGAAGCTGTAGCATGAGCTTAGTAGACCAAATCTACAAAAGCTTCTGCTACAATGTCTTTCACATAGTCAGCCTCAAAGGTGATGCAAGATCCCTTTGCATACTGATATTCCAGACTTACATAGCTTTGTCTCTGAATTTGATTATTCCTGTGCAAAATAATTTACAGCCTCTTCTACAAGGCATTATGATCTCTCTGGCCTAGGTATGAGTGTATGATCTATCTATTCTTGTTCTTCTGCAAGTGGTTCTACAATCACTAGCAGAATAATGCCAGTGCTTGTAATACAGGATGTAACCCACCGATTTTTAGAAGTGATTGGGCTGTGCTAAATAAGACATTATTCTCAAGCTGCTGGGAAGCACTTAGAGACTGCTTCATATAAAACATTTCAAGCTGCAGTTAACAGAATCCTGAGAAGCTGTTATTTGGGTCATTGTGTTCCATGTCTAAACCTCCTTGTGTTTACAAAGCAGTAGAAGATATTCTCTTCTTGAATATACAAGGCTTGGCTGTGTAATAAATATTTCAACACTCTATTCCAACCTCAAGTCCAACAGTTCATAGTTAATTCCCTGTACAAACAATTTTTAATATGTCTCAGAAGTGTGGACTATTTGGCTTGGTAAATTGTATTAACTACCAATTGGCAGTTCTGTTTTATTATACTGATGCTGCATAATGTAGACTGTTTTGTTTCTCATACTTTCACAGAATTTTAAGTAGCAAGAGAAGCCACATTCAAACTAGATGCCATAGTTCCACTTGTCAAAGCGTAGTGTAAAATACAGAAGCTGTCAAAACAGATACTTGCCATTTACTTTTACGAGAACACACATAAAAGTGTAATAATCTAACTGAGCCATAATTTTCAATCATAGGACAAAGAAAAAAAGTGGAGATCTACACAGATAAATTATTTTTATTGAAAACAGACTTGGGAAGGGAAAAACTCATTCAATAGTTACATGGGACTGTGATGATACAGTGAAAATTTTTAGACCTCTGTGTTGAAAAGGGACATCCACAACCACAATAACAAATGTGACATTTAAAAATGAGAGATATTTGAATCTGAAGCTATGTATCACTAATGAATAAAAATGTCCTAATTAAGCATAATCCATCTGTGCAAGAAACTATTTTGAGTAAATTCTGCTTCCTTTTCCTCTCTTTGAACTCAGCTGCAGGAGGATACAGCAGACTCATCTAGTTTGTAGATTAGAGGTGAGCAAATTGCACCTATGGGCCACCAGTGCTATCCCAACCCTCCAATATTTGTATTTTAAAAGGGGTGGTGGTGGTGAAAAAATCCTCCCATAGGCTCCAGGACCCCCTACCCCACAAACTTTCTTCAGATCAAGGCAGGCCTTTTTCCCAACCCAAAGCAAGAGTCTCAGAGTGGCCAAGGCACATCTTGCCTAGTCTTCCCCATCCTCTCCCTGGTATGCCCAAGGAAAGGATTGGAGAGGAAAAGGGTCTCAGAGGGGCCAAGGTACCTCTTGCCTTCTCCTCCCTAATCCTATTCCTGGGATGCCCAAAGAAAGAATCGGGGAGGAAAAGGGTCTTTGAGGGGCCAAAGCATCACTTGCCTTCTTCTCCCCGATCCCCTCTTTGGGATGCTGAGGGAAAGGATTGGGGAGGAAAAGGGCCTAGGATGGACCAAGGCACCTCTTGTCTTCTCCTCCCTGATCCTCTCCTTGGGATGCCCAGGGAAAGGATTGGAGAGGAGAAGGGTCTCAGAGGGACCAAGGCACCTCTTGCCTTCTCCTCCCCGATCCTCTCTTTAGAATGCCAAGGGAAAGGATTGGGGAAGAGAAGGGCCTCAGATGGACCAAGACATCTCTTGCCTTCCCCATCCTCTCCCTGGGATGCCCAAGGAGAGGATCGGGGTGGAGAAGGGGGCAGGGAGCCAATTAAAGGGACAGGAGGTGGGGGAGCATACACCCCTGCTCCTCTTCCCCTGCTCACCCTTCTCTTTAATTGGCTTCTGAGTGGGGGTGGGGCAGAGTTTTTCATTATTTCTCCATATTCACGGGGGTCTCATTCCCCTAACCACTCAAGGAAGAACTGTACACTAAAACTGATACAGTGTTCAAACATCTGGCTGAATAAACAAAGCTTTTCCTCCCCTTAAGTCTATAATGTTGGTGGCTGGACATAACCCCTTATGGAGGAACTTCCATAGCTGGAGTGCAACAGCTATGAAAACACTATCCTAAGGTGACATCAGATATGGTAAGCACTCAGAAAATAGAATTTGGAAATGATGTTCTGGTCAGGACTAATCAATATGGGAGTATACACTCTCCTTGAATCTCAAATTGTTTCAGGCTCATAAATAATATAAATGTTTCAAAATTCAAAAATAAATAAGAATGCTAAGTTCCTCACACGTTTTAGGATGAAGCAACGGAACTTACCCACAGAAGGTGTAAGACGCTCAAGATACTGCTTATCTTCAGGACTATACACTGTAGAAATTACTTTGGCTCCTCTGTGTTGTGCTAACTGAATAGCTATTGTACCAAATGGCTGCAAGGGGAAAAATGAGATCAATTTATGTACACATGATTATACATTTATGTAATGTAATTGGTTAAAGAAAAAAAAACATTCAAGAATTAATTTGCCCATATTTCTCAATTGAGATGTACTTCTCAATTTTAAGCTATATTAAACTACATTAAAACCTATTCAGTTGATATCCCTCACTTACTCCTAATAAGACTGGAAGAAGATCTGAAGTTCACAAGCCTCATCAGCTCACAAGCCTCATTACCCTATGGGCTGTAGAGAACAAACATTTATGTGACACCTCTGCAGGTATTTGACAGCATTATCACATCTTTATTTCTCAGTGTTCCCTACACTAGGTTAAGTACACACAGCTCTTTAAACTTTTTCTCATTGTAATTTGTTTCCAGCAGCACTGAACTTATTCCAGTCTGTTCACATCATTCTTAAAAGTCTGCACTCACACATGGTCAGCTGAGATCTGACTAGTAAAGTGGAACTGTTACTTTCCAGAAACTGTGGTTCTGTTAATGCAGCCTAAAATCACCTTTTTTTTTTTGCAGTCACTGATGCCTCATATTTAGTTTATGATTCATTATAATCCAGATATCATTTTCAAATATATAGCTGTAAGGACAGGTACTGAATACCTTACAACTGCTCAATATCCTATAGTTTCATGTCTGCCGAGACTACTTCCCACTTAAAAGCTGAACTTTACATTTGCCAGGAACAGATTTCCAGCCTATCAGTATCATTTTAAAAGATTTTAAATTCTTGGTAGCATGGTCAAGACACTATGCCTGCAGTGTTTAACGTACAATTACAAGTATAAGAAACAAAAGGTAGCAATCAAATAGTAGAATATTGTTTCCTCCTTCGTATTAATCATATGGAAAAACACACATATTTCATTTTTTTTTCAAGACAAATATACCCAGATATATCAAAATAATGGTTTCTTAAATAGTTTTCATAGTATGCCATTAAAACTGCATTTCTTGTACCTACACTTGCTCCATTCATTACTAGCACAGTTTTTCCTGCAGAGACGTAGGAAAGATAATGTAAAGCTGTGTATGCACGAACACCATCACGAAGAGTCCCTGCTGATTCAGTCCAGGAGATTTTTTCTGGTTTATGAGCTGTTTCACAAGATGAAAAAAATGTTGGTGCACAGATTTATAGATGTCTGAAGTTTGACTTGTTCTTTATCAAATTTGAAATGAAACATTCAATTTGTTGTTTTAACAAACCACAATTTATTAGGAGAAAAAATGGGCAGTATTCCTTTTCCTCCAAAGAAAATTAAGTAGAACATACTGCATATTCCAGAGTCCTTATTTTTAAAATGTTAACAAATTTTTTAGCCTTAATTTTAAAATTAAAAAAGAAAAGAAAAAGATGGGGGAAAGAATCTAAAAGCAACCTAGAATGAGCTTTCATGCATTTCTTTCTACCTCCTCAGGTGTTGTAACTGTTTGGTTAAAAAGTGTTATTAAATAGTTTGATAGTGTTATTTTGGATTTCACAAACACATGGAAAGTTAGGATACAAACAAATTTATAAGCTTTAACATTAGAATTGCTTAAAAACTATGTGTTAAACGGGTTTATAGCATGTAATCTGATTTTACAATGACTTAGGAGAAGTCAAGTTATAAAGATTATTGCTGATTACTTTATAAAATCATTATAATTACTTCATGATAAAACTACTAAAAATACAAATGTATATTCGTTGAAAAATTTAGGTCAAAAATTGACCCCCCAAAAAGTTGGGTTGACCTATACACAGGTTAATACGGTAGTAGCAAGGGCAAGCCTTCGTCCCCCACAACTTTTTCCCAGCTGGGTTGCCTCCCCGGAGAACAACCCAGCTAGAGGAGGCAAGGAAAGCGATGGATCACCCCCAGAGCCTTTTCCCAGCTGGGTTGCCTCCCCAGGAAGCAGCCCAGCTAGGAAGAGGCAGGGAAAGTGATGGATCACCCTGGCAGCCTTTTCACAGCTAGGCTGCCTCTGCAAGAGACAGCCCAGCTGGGAAGACAGAGGCAAGGCGATTGATGGCCCCTGCAGCCCATTCCCATTCCCATCTGGGCTGTGTCCTTAAGTATGACCCTCAATTTTTCCACAGGTCATATAAAAAGCCACAATTTTGGCCCCAGAAGCTGACCTCAACTCATACATGAGGTCAACTTACAGTTCAAAATAAGTCTGTTGAATGGGGATAAACTATACAGTGTAAAATACTACTAGTAATGGAATGGAAATCCTAAAATCAGCTTCACAAGTTATACTAGGTTTGTTGAAGTTGTTCAAAAATCTGTGAAGGTATGAAAGACAGCAAAATCTAGAACACATGGTGTAATGATACATTTATTTGACCAGGTAAAGGTCACAAAATGCATCACACTAACTTTTGAGCTCAGTGGCTTTTTCATCAGGCTAAGGTGGTTAAAGAACCACGTAAACATACAGCTGTACAGCTAACATGGAAACTCTTGTATTGTCATATATAATTGTGTGTGTGTGTGTAAATCTTTTGATGGTGTTTGGTCTGAAATTGGGAGCTGAGGGGAAAAAGCCCCCATTAGATTTCTTTTGGCCCTCTGGCCAAGATGGCAGCTATTGGTATTATTTGCATCCCCTCTCATTACACATGCCAAATAATTAAGAAATTGATTTATTGTGTTGCTTCTCAGAGCATCTTTAACTACGCTTGCTATTTGCTTTCCTAGATTTTTGCAACATTGTCAGTCACAGCTCCTTGCTGTTCCATGATCAAATTCAATTGATCATTCCTTTTTGTGATACACTTTTCTTTTCTGTACTGTTTTTCTGGTTTCAAAATAGCAACTAGAAGTTATTTTGATATTTTTGCTCTCTATTTTGATACATTGGGTAAGGCTTTAGATATCCTTTTTCACCTTTGTGCTCTGTTCTGACCAGTGGCTTCACAAGGGTTGGTGTCACCTGGTGGGGTAACTCATGACGTCACCCCCACACACACACACACAACACTGACTTCCTCCTATACCACACCATACAGAATCCTTAGTAATGTTTTTTGCACTAATGTTACTTGAAAATCGTAATTCCTGTATATCACTGATTGTAAGGGCAAGACTTGTAACATAAACATTACAATATCATATGTATAGCCTAAATGTATTTATATATACATAGTTTCATATCTTAAAGTGAAGATGTGGTAAAATATTATGTTTTTAAAGACAATTTTAAAATAATTTTTTAAAATTAAAATTAAAAATATATAAAAATTTGAAATTTTAGTTAAAAAATCCTGGGACCTCTCCTTTCTCCTCCTACTGAGCATAATCCCATTCACCCAATCTCTTAAAGTATTTTAAAGGGAAATAGGTGAACACCACAGCCTATTTCTGCCAAAACACAGATGTTTGAGGTGCAGTGGTATCACCCTTTGGGTGCCACCTGGTGCAGTCCACATCTCCTGCACTCCCCAAGTCACACCACTGGTTCTGATTTAGTTTCATGGTTTTTTTCAGGATTTGCCCACTCCTGTGGAGATATTTTCTTCAGCAGCAACTCTGATTCTGCC
The DNA here is from genome assembly GCA_034509955.1 of Urosaurus nigricauda. NCBI lineage: Eukaryota > Metazoa > Chordata > Lepidosauria > Squamata > Phrynosomatidae > Urosaurus > Urosaurus nigricauda. The sequence goes on from JAOEGL010000003.1 coordinate 70,876,302, forward strand.
TTGGATACTTGTCACTCATTAGGCTGAAGACTTAAATTCTTTAACTCTTATTAAATTTCACTCTCCACAATCTGCTTACTCGCAGTCTTGAAGAGATGTAAAACCACCAGACAGTTTTCTGTTTTTCGTCTATCTATCTCGGATGGTCAACAGTCACTTTCTGAGACGTTCTCTTAACTCTTTTTGTTTCCTCTTTGTATTTCTGTAGCCTAATCTAATAATTCTATACTTTTCTCTGTTATTTAACCAGTTGTTATGAGACAGGGCTAACTGTCTGAACAGTCAGCAAGGCAGGAAAATAAAAACTGAGGAGAGAGGGATAGGAGACAATGGTTATAATGATTTGGAATTTTGAGATTCTGCCTGACCTGGTTGGCATGAGGGATAAATCCACGTGTGGTGGCTTGTGTTTACTGTCCACATATTCTTGGACAGGTGCTAGCACTCTTTTATGCATCAAAATGTAAACAAGCAAATGCCACAACCCAGGAGATCTTCTGTAACACCATGGGAATGTATGAATAAAATAAGACTTGCAACATTATTTTTCTAAAAGTAGTCACATATTTGCTGTACTATGAACAGTGATCTTCTTCAGATTCTACAAAAATTATTTGCAACCCACCACAAATGGTCCAGTATGGTAAAACATAAGCTCTGTTAGATTTAAGGAGATACTTGCGCAAATTTTTGGATTTCTGGATACATGTAGTTGCTTGTTTTAATGTTAATCATTCTGTTTTCTTTTGTTTTATATTCAGAACTACATGTAAATACACTTGCCAAGTACAGCATTATGTCATTAACTGAATATTCACACAAAATATTTATTTATGTTACAAAACTATACTAAGATTCCTGCAAATGTCATTGTTTTAGTCTAACAAGGAAGACAAGGGTACAATAGCTTTTGATGCCAGTAGATGTAATTGGAGGTATTATTCATTTAAGTCACAAAGCTTATCCAAGACCCAATGACTGGGTGGATGTAACTTTTAATATACATGGAAATTTGAATTCTCATCTGGGACCCTTAGACCAATTACTAGTTCTCCCTGACTACTTTTGGGATGCGGCCCAATAATTTTATTGTCATGTGGATTAAAACAGTGACAATGTCAGTATCATGTTTCTTTTGTCTTATAGCAATCTAGTAAAAGAACTGGATTTATAAGTGTCTCCAAATTTTCAATGATTGCAAAGTGATGACTATAATATAAGAACCTTTATGAAGTCTAGAATACACTCCCACCATCATTGTTTCCACTGAAGAACTGGAAAACCTTCTCCACTCATGAATGCATTGTTTCCAAGTTAATAGAGGACAGTTCTCTATAAGAGAAGTCAGCTGAAATCCAGGGATGACGGTCTTCTAATGTATGTCTTTGCACAACTGTATATACAAGGCTTATCTGTGTATATTTGGGAGCGCTAGGGGGCTGCATTAGTCCCCTTTCCAGAGAACTTACGAGGACTGTATCTCCCACTCCACCCCCTAAAATAATAATAAAAATACCCTCAAATGCCCTCTAAAGGGAATAGGAAGGATTTTCACCATATTTTGAACTCGCCACAGGCCAATTTAGGCCCAGGAGAGACTAACAAAAAGAAGGGAGCAGAAATCACCTCCTTTTTTCTTTTTCTTATTCTAAAAAAAGGCTTCTCCTGGCCCTAAAATGACCTAGGGTGGGGACAAAAATCTGCCAAAATGCCCTCTGTGCCCCCTAGAGGGCATTTGAGGGCAAAAAAATTTTTTTGCAAAGATTTCTTTCACTACTGGGTGGCCATACAGGCACTTGTGCCACAAACTTTGCCTACCCTGGTGTATCGAATTACATAAGCAATTTCCTTTGAAGTACTCATCTTATAATATACGGTATATACTTGACTGTAAGTCGACCTCATGTATAAGTCGAGGCCAAGTTTTGGGGCCAAAATTATGGATTTTGTTATGACTCGTGCATAAGTTGAGGGGAAAATTTAGGGGCATATAGCAAAGGATCTAAAGTATGAATCGAAGCAAAACATTGTCAAAGAACTTACAAAATTCCAGCAGACATAACTCTTTGTGTTCGCTCTTAAGGCTGGATGGATGGGAGAGTAGAGGAGGTTGGTGCCTCACATATTATACTCTTTCCTTCCACCAGGAGATGGTTCCTTCTTGTAAATAAGACTTAAGATAAAGTACTTACATTGACCCATAGATAAGTTGACTCAGGCTTTTTGGGTCAGTTTTTTGACCTAAATTTCTAGACTTATACATGAATAATATACAATAAACCCTTTACATATTATACAAGCCTTAACATATGGAATACAAACACTTTCCCCCATGGTAATAGAAGCCCTGAAGGATGTAGTGCAGACCATGGACCTTTTTACACTGCACAATAGCAGCTTCCATTTTAACTGCCTACATCCTACAGAATCCTGGGGTTTGTAATTTGGTGAGGCAGTAGAGATCTCTGGCATAAATACCACTCTCTAAACAACAAATTACAGGATTCCATAGGTTGGAACCAAGGCATAAAATTGTAAGCTCACTATAACTATGTAGTGTGAAAGGACCCTCTAACAACAGCGCAAAATATGCAACTGAGAGCAACATATGTAGGTATTCAGGCTTGGTATGCAAAGGGAAACATCTCACATGAAATATGCGCCCCCCCCCATCTTTCCACAATTTAATGTTTAAACACACCATGCCTACACCCAACAGTAATTATTTTGTATATTATGCCAAAACTAAATATTTTGTTGAATTAAAACTTTCACTAGTGCTTTTCAACATTTTCTTAATTTTGAATCCAACCCAAACTTGCTGTTTTTCGCCTACTTGTGATCTTATAGATTTACATGCTGTTTTCCATTTTTCAATTTGCAAATTCACAGTCCTAACTATTACACAGGACAAAAAAGGTTTGCTGGAATACAAAGGCTTAAAAAAGGCAAAGTTCAAAAAAGGGTGAGCATATTTCAGAAACACTTGTTTTTGGACTTTCAGAGTGAAACAGCAGGAAAACTGAGTGAAATAAAAGGAGAAGAAGTTTAAGAAAAATGTATGAGTCAGCTCTTGTGGTTTCTGTCTGAACATCGATTGAGTAGTATGTATTGCTACCATTGTTTAGGAAAAGTCAGATTATACAGAATTTAAGTCTTTAATGTAAGAAAACTTTGGAATACACATGAGCATTGTTCATTATCTAAAACACTTCAACAAAAAATTCAGCAGTTAAAAATATTAATTCTTAACTCTTGTGTCCATTAATATAACATACATACCTAGATAATGCTCATGAATAAAAATAACTTCACACAAACCAGACTCTTCAGAATCCAGTGGCAAAATTCCTATGAAACCAAAACAAAACCACCAAATCAATCCAAGTATGTCATCATACATGAATCCAATATTGGATTTCTAAGCTTAACTGTTAATTTGCTCATCACTGTTACCATCTTTAGGTTTTACATGTTGTAGGTGCAAGAGACAAAAGTTGAGAACATTAGACTGTCCTGCCTAAGAATCCCTATACAACCTGGGTGTTTGGTGGATTTGTCACTGTAAGCATGATGGAACCACCTTGTTTTTATAGCTGCTTCTGCTGCAGCTGTTTTGATTTGAATGGGTGCTTATCAGTGCTGGACTTAATTCTTTTAGAAGAAAGCGCTTCTTTTCAATTTAGAGCAGTGAGAAGAGCAACAGTTAAATCACAAGTGGTGAATCCATTAGCTACTCCTGCTGTGTTCATGGGCCCAGGATCTTATGTCTGCCCATTTTATGTAAAAACTAATTACAGAAAAGGAATCTGTGGGATATAATTTAGGGGAAGTTTAAAAAATGGTCCAGCTAAGGGCACTGTGGTGCCAGAGAATGATGTTTATGGAACTCAGGATTAGTGTAATGCTTTTCAAGTATGTGCATTCCTTGCCAAAAAAATGTCTAGGTTTTTTTGTTGTTGAAGTTTTGCACTATCTACTTACCACTATTTGCTTACTGCTTGAATGAGGTTTGAATAAATCCAAACCTACACTGCCTGACCTATTATTGTTTTGGCTTCACCTGAAGCTACTGAGCCCATCCATCCACCCAGAAATCTTGTAAGAGAAATAAAACATATTCCAATTGCTTTGCTTGCTTTGGCTCCTCTCCATTGCTGCAGGTGTTTTGCAAAAATAACTGCTAATGATATTTGGGTTATTCTCATGGGCACTCATTCTTTTAAATAATTTAATTCCAACAGTTATTTTTGTAACATCTTTAAGGATAAAGAGCTAAACCCATTTTTAGTCTAACCTAGACTAGTCCCATTGATATCCACAGGACCCATTAGCTGTGATTAAGAAGTCATGTTGATTTATGATGGGCCTGGCCTAAGTCTACAGAATATTATGGCCTAATTTCTTGCAAAAATTATTCTGGGGAGTGCCAAAAAAGTGTTGGGAACCCCATGTGACCCATACACTCCCCACTCTTGCTGTATGAGAAAGTTCTGTGGGAAGGCTTGACTTGGCTGGCCAAGATTGGCTGGGACATAAGTGAAGAAAAACTGCTCTTCCACTGTCTTGGTCTCAATTTAAGTCACATGGAAGACAAGAAAGAGCAGCATCCCTAAAAAGACTAAAATAATTAAAGGCTTTCAGCCAGAAAGGATGGGGAAAATACTGTAACAATTCCCAGATTTCATGCAGTTCACACAAAGTGGATGGCTGATGCAATCTACTTAGATAATTTTTGTTTGTTTAGATAAACTTGTCCTTGAGAAGATATTAGAGCATGAATGGGCAACCCTTCCTCACAGTGTTGTTTGAAGAGGACTACATGCTTGCAGTGGGTAGAGCAAGCAGCAGACAGAGACATGCTTGTTCTTCCTTTGCTGTTTCTTTCATGTTTTCTTAGCAGATGTTGAAAGAAAGATGATATGGGTTGGTGAAAATCTTAAGATGAGTTAGGGCGGCAGACTGTATATATGAGCGAGTATCCAAAAGTTTTAATGATCACCTTTAAAAAATGTTGACAGACAGTTTGTTTTGATTTGTAGTTGTTAACTTATCTCTATGTATTCACTATCTAGATTTATACATTTTTCCCAGCATATCTTGACCCTCCAAATACCTGATATTGTAGAAGTCTGCAGATTGCACCTGACGAGGGGGTATCGTAAAGTAATAATTATCACCCGGAAGTTATTATGGCATATTGATGAAATTCTGTCAGTGTTATCAATGGTCCCTAAGTGCACGTTGCTGAGAAAATCAACTCATTGCATCCTTTATTTTTTGTGACTGGCTCTGCCAGTAGTGACTAAAGTGTAAAATCCTCGTCAGGTGCAGACTTATGTGCAGACTTCTACAATATCAGGTATTTGGAGGGTCAAGATATGCTGGGAAAAATGTATAAATCTAGATAATGATTACATACAGATAAGTTAACAACTACAAATCAAAACAAACTTTCTGTCAATTTTTTTAAAAGGTGATCATTAAAACTTTTAGATACCCCCTCGTACCTTGTATATACCTCAACTACTGGCTAATTTCTGACAGACCATCAGTGTCTGGTGCTGTTAGAACTCTTGGAAAGAACACTGGACTAGGTGGACCTTGGTCTAATTGAGCAAAGTACTTGTTTTATGTTGGTGTTAAATCAGATTGCATATTAAGGATGAAAACATAAACAAACTACTAAGAAATGAATGTACATTCTTAGGCCTCATCTTCACTGAAGAAATAATGCAGTTTGGCACTACTTTAACTTCCATGGCTCAATGGACTACTGGGATTTGTAGTTTGTTGTGGTATCAGAAACTAAATATCTTACAGAACCGCAGGCTCCGGAATTCCATAGAACTGAGCTATGGCAGTTAAATTCATGTCAAACTGCATTATTTCTGCAGTGCAAATGAGGCCCCAGTTTTAAATGTATCAAATCATTGCATTACAGGAATTCTGATTTAAAAAAGTGAGAAAGCAAAATGAAGGCAGTCTTTATCTAACCAGATGTAAACAATGCAACTTATGGATTTAGTACATGTAGTTAGGTAATCCAGGATTAAACAGTTAAAGAACTAGGTCTTAGTAAACAACAGTAAGACAAAGTACTTAAATTTCTGACCCACTGTATGTCTTTAAGAAGTTCAGTGTCAGCACATGTGGAATGAGGAAGCCGAAGCTATGCTCAAACATTACTCTCAAACATGGATATGAGCAAGTCATTATCTGTAAGGCTATCTTAACTCACAGGGTGAGCCAGAACAGTCAAAAAAGCCTTTTTAAAGAATTTTGAATGAGACAATATGCTGCTTGACTACTCTCACTTAGCTCCTGTTGAAAATAGGAACAACTAAACTAACTGTGATTTAATTATGGTATGCCAACCAGGAACTCTTGTTTTTCTGTCTTCAAAATCAAGACCCAACTATATGACATGTGACTGTAGCTCCTCAGAGCAGAGACAAGCCTGAGGTTTTAGTCTGCAAGTCATTTGTATTCACGGATATAAATAACATGGCCCAGGGTTTATATAACCATTCTTATTTGCAATAGGATGTTAGGATATGCACAACACCCTTCTAAGATGCACATGCATATGTTCTAAAATGGAACCTCTCTGACTGTCTGGCTGAGGACAGCAAGGGTTAGCAGGGAGTCCTCTCCAGTCCAACCTTATACCCAGCAAGTAGCAAGTACATTTCTATACTGCTTATCGGTGCACTAAAGCACTCCCTAAGCAGTTTACTATGTGTAAGCTAACTGTCCCCAACAATCTGGGTACTCATTTTAGTGACCTCGGAAGGATGCCAGGCTGAGTTGACCCTGAGCTCTGGCTGAACTCACAACCTTGTGGTTTGTGAGTGGCTGCAGTACAGGCATTAACCACTGCACCACTAGAGCACCTAGTTCCTAAGCTGACCTCCATTATTTACCATCACCAAGTTTCAAGCTATCTGATTATGCTATTAAAATACTGAATACTACCCAAACAAAGTTCTGTTCCTCCCAGCATGTCATCCTCCAATTGGCAAACAATGCATTGGAAATGGGATTCATAGTAAATGTTCCTCCTAGCATGCCATCCTCCAATTGGCAAACAGTGCATTGGACATGAAATAGGATTCATAGTAAATGTCACCTTTGGGGCAGAGGTGATTTGCTTAAGGCTTCTATAATGTCCTTCTTAAGCAGGTGGCTGTGTGAGACACTGCTATCTTTTCCTAAAACAAATATTAGCTAATGTCTCTCAGGAGGTCCAGAGTTACACATCCTTTGTCTGCAAGAAGTTCTCTTGTTTTAGAGAGCTTTCTGATGTCATGATTGTTCTCCTGCCTGAGATGCTTTAAAATGATTCCAAATTCAATGGTAGGTTGTTCTGCAGGTGTGGTCTACTTGATTCTTTTGTAATGCTTGCCTTCTCCTTCTAGAGGTCTCTCGCTGAAAACATGGGCTTAGCTATTTCCCTCTCTCACTGAAATCACTGCCTAGGGTAGGTCTTTATGCATTTAACCTGAAATCAGTCTTTAAGAGGAGGATTTTGGCCAGAGAATTTCATTAAAAGTACTTGCTCTGGCAGAGCTTGGATTCTTTGTCTTTGTGTTGTTCCATCCAGGAGTACACCATAGCTTTTCACACATACACATATAAAATAAAATAAAATAAAATAGAGCCTAGCAAGACGAAACAAGTAAATTTTGAAATCTCTAAACTCTATCTTTCAGAGAGTTCCTTTCCTGAACATTGCAGTTGCCTCAAACTGTCTCACTTTCTTGTGTATTAGGAAAAGTATTATATTGCCATATTTTTGAACCTCTTTCTTTCCCCTACCTCCCTCTCCTTCCTTGTAACAACCGCTACAGCTTCATAACCCTTGCATTCTTACATGTTTGCTCATTTTAACACCGCACAATCCTAAAGCATCTATGCTCTATTAGGCATTTGTAGTTTGCATGTACTGTTTGCCATTTATGAAGCTCTACCATAATATATACTAATACCCAATGCAAATACTGTATCTTTAATTCTGTCTATTATATATAATCCCCCTTTAAGGGGGTTCTTTGTGAAAGTGAGTTTTTTATTTCAATTAGTCTAAGCAGCACTATTGGGCAAGGTTACAAGAATCTTTATAGACATGTGTACTCAGAATATATATGAGTTCATTCATGTGATCTGAAGCTGAACGTGGTAACAAAGAGCAACTGGGAAGTATACACAAGCACACTGTTTATAAGAGATAAGTCAAGCTTCACCTTGGAACCCTGTATTATTATATGTGTGAATCAGGATACACTGTTAATGAATGGCTAGGAGTAGTTTTCTGAGCTGCTCTGAGGAACAATAGGATTTGTAAAGGTTCATAGAATCATAGAATTGTAGAGTTGGAAAAGACCACAAGAGCTATCCAGTCCAGCCCCCTACTATGCAGGAACTCTCCATCAAAGCATCCAGTTTTGGACATGCATGAATGTTAGGGTATTTATCTCACCATTTTCTTCTAGGTCATGGATGAGCAATATGTGGACCTGAAGATATTGTTGGGCATCACTCATTATCCTACCTCATTTATAATTCTGGCTAGGGCCAATGGGCACTGCAATCTGACAACACTGGATCCACATGTTTCCTATCTCTGGACGTATCTGCACCACAGAAATAAAGCATTTTAACCATCATGGTTCTATCCTGTGGAATCCTGGGATTTGTAGTTTGGCGAGGTATTAATCCTGGTCTGACAGAGAGGTCAGATGCCTCTCCAAATCACAAATCCCAGGTTTCTGTAGGTCAAATTACAGCAGTTAAAGTGGTGTCAAATTGCATTATTTCTGCAATTTGGATCACACAATCATAGAATTGTAGAGTTGGAAGAGACCACAAGGGGCATCCAGTCCAACCCCCTGCCATGCATGAGGTGGAATCTCGTTTCCTGTAGCTTGCATCCATTGTTCCGTGTTCTAGTCTGCAGCAGCAGAAAACAAGCTTGCTCCCTCCCCAAATACTTAAAGAGTATCACCTCTTAACCATCTTTTCTCCAGACTAAACATACCCACCTCCCTAAGTCTTTCCTCATAAGGCATAGTTTCCAGACCCTTCACCATTTTAATCACCCTCCTTTGGACACACTCCAGTTTCTCCACATCCTTTTTTTGTGGTACCCAGAACTGGACACAGTATTCCAGGTGGGGCCTGACCAAAGCAGAATAGAGTGGCACTCTTACTTTCCTTGATCTAGACACTATACCTCTATTGATTCAGCCTAAAATCACATTGGCCTTTTTAGCTGCTGCATCATACTGTTGGCTCATGTCCAATCTGTGGTCTACTTGGACTCCTAGATCCCTTTCACACATAGTTTCATTCAGCCAGGTGTCCCCCATCCTATATCTGTGCATTTCATTTTTCCGCTCTAAGTGCAGTACTTTACATTTCTCCGTGTTGAACTTCACTTTGTTAGCTTTTGCCCAGCTTTCTAGTCTATTCAGCTCATTTTGAATTCTGATACTGTCCTCTGGGGTATTAGCTACTCCTCCTAATTTGGTGTCATCTGCAAATTTGATAAGTATGCCCCCAATTCTGTCATCCAAGTCATTGATAAAGATGTTGAATAGGTTACAAACGTAAACCCTAGTGCTTCCTTTAGATTTCAGTCATCCACAGAATTTGGACATCCCATAAACTTTCAGGATAGAGGGATAGGAATAACATCATTCAAACTGAAATATCCAGTGTTAAGTGCTAGCCAATGTCAAACAAAAGGTTCTCAAACAACATATCTTCATAATCTGATGCAATCTTATAATTTAAAAGTTTTAGCTGATAAGAAAAAATAATAGCTTACCCACAACCTCATCATGTGGCTGAAAAGAAGACACTTTATTTCCAACTGGAAAAAAGAGTGTAATAGAGACAAAAATTACTGTACTTTTAAAGAAAACCGCATTTCCTAACAAGAATTTACCATACAGCCTTCTAAGTGTGATTTCTGATTTCCAATAAGATAACTGTGATGAGCACCAGTTTGAAGGTTGGCAGAGGAAAAAGGGGAAGAAAAATCTTCTCTGAGGCAGAGCTTAGTGTCTGTTCTCAGTAGAATGAGATAGACTGTAACATGCAATAGGGATAGAGTTGTATTCCTTAAGCGGAAAATATATGCAAAAAAGTACACAACACTGTGAAAAATATGTTATCTCCTAACATGCAAAAGCCATTCTATTCTACCAAATAATCTCTATTTCACATGTAAAAGGCAGATGCCCTACAAAAAGGTGCTTACAGGGTAAAGCACTCAAGAGACTCATGCAGATAGGAGCAGCAAAATGTAAAATCCACAGGGATTACCATCATGAAGTATGAAGAACTTCCTCTGATTTAAAGCTATCCGCTTTGCTGAGCTATCAATTATATTGGTTTAAGATCCTGGCTTGTTCTTATAAGCCATGATTCAAATAAATCACAGGCCCCAGAGTTCAAAAACCACAAAGAAATGTGGTTAGTTGAAAATTCAGTAGTAGACATTTCTTTCTTATTGTATGAAAAAAGAGGAAAGGGTGGAGCATGTGAGCCTGAGGTATGTCCAACCATCACTTTTTCTTCTTATGTCTGAAATGGGCATTCATTACTATAGCCTGGTACAGACTGGCGCCTTATGAGCTGACGACGTGCCTCGTTTGCTGCATCCAAATGGCATGGTGCACAAGAGATGTCACCACACCGCTCCAAGGTGCTAATGGCGCCTCGGTAGCAGCGGAAAAAGGAGCTGCGTTTTGCGGCTCCTTTTTCATGGTGCATTGCACAGTCACAATCCAGGGGAGAAAGGGGCAGCCTTTGCCTGCTCCTTTCCCCCCATCTGTACAAGCCCTATGTTTAAGAGGCAGGGACCTGACACTAAGGAACTCCTACCACTGGAATATCAGTTTAGCTCAACTTACCCTTTTAAAATAATTTTAGAAACAACCTTATTTTAATGGTGTTTAAAAATCTGAATCAAACACATTTTGTCAGATGCTTAAAGCTGGTTTTATAATGCATTCCACTATTGGTTTAACTTATATAGTTGGGGCTGTGTCTGTTTAGTTGTTTTATAACAGCACTGTTGCAAGTAGTTTATTTTTTATTAGCAATTAAAGGCATCTGTTCATTTATATGGTAGAAAGTAAACAGATGTACCCAAAGATAGCATTAGATAGGGCAACGCTTGCTCTTTGGCGCTCATAAATCCAACCATCAAGTGCCTTAGAACACTGAAAACTTTTTACAGACAATACAAATGGTTCAATGTTGTGCAGTTCAGATAATATTTACATTTAAATTTTCCCTGCCAAAGAAACAATAACATGCCAATTAGACTTTCCAACACAATGCTAATTATACTCACTTTCTAATACAACACCAGCAACTTCCCTCCCAACTGGCAGGAATTCTTTCTCCATCTTGATTTCTGACAAAAGCTAATTCAATTGAGGGTTAAAAAGTCTATTATAAAGTGTTGATACAGTTGCAGACATTTAACAACATTAAATGCTACTTTTTCACCTGCCAAAATTTTACTTCACATTCTTTGATTATTCAAAGTAACAGACAGAAAAGGGTGGCAGGGGGGGGGGAGATATAGGTAAGGCTGCAATCCTGAGCACACTTTCCATCCAGCAAGTAAATCCACTGAACCCACAAGAGTTCTCAGGGATATACAAGATATAATATAAAATTACACTTGTCCCTCCCTTTGCACAGACATGAAGTCTGCGGTCTCACTCTTCATGGGAGGGTTAAGCGGGGAGGGACAAAATGGCAGTGCATACCCATGCACTCACCATTATTTTCAGTGGGACTCGAATATTTGCAAGTCGCCATTTTTGCAGGGGAGTCCAGAATGGATCCCCACGAATTGGGAGGGGCTACTGTAATACTCGTGGTAATACATATTTGGTGTACTGAATAACCCTAGTTGTTCACAATGTTGTACACTCTGTCTACTCTATGAACCAAATAATGTTCTATTAAAAGGTAATCAAGTTAATATCCCTTCACAAATACTTGAGAATTTCCCTAATATTTACAATCTTCAATGGGCATGCACTGGTAAATTCTCTTTATTTTTAGTTTATTTTCAGTAGCTAATCTCCTGAAATGCTATGAAGATATCATGTATACAATTTCTATTAATAGTTCCAATAGATATTACTAACTTGCCATGTAATTTCCAGCTGCTGGCATTGATCTATATTTCCCTAGTTCTGCTCCTCTCACTATTTCCTTTACAAAATTAACAACAAAATGCACGCATATCTATTTATAGATATGTCCCCACTGTAAAAAGTGGAACTTACTCCCAGGTAAGTATGTAGGACCACAGCACAAAGGATTCATGTCTTGGTCTAGCGAAATATCTGTCTCAAACAAAACAAAATGCACACACACACACATAAATCACATTCACAACAGTTTTTTATTTTCATTTTAAAGATGTGTAGAAAATGCACAAAATAATCTTGAGATGTTTGACAGCAGGCAAATGTAACACATTGATTTTATGCTGGCCACAGTTTTAAATACCTAGCCTCACACACTGTAGCTCGGATCCTACAGAGGATTAAGTATATGTTGCCCAACAGATTCCCACAAGACTAAACAAGCACCTGGGAGATGCTTAGCTTTAAGTGTGGGCAGATAACATTTACTTATGCCTCTATTAGAGTTAATTTATATGTAATAGTAGTCATGAGGATGTTACTTCCAAACAACAGCAGTTGTAACATGTAGAACAACTCACTGCAAAGATCCCTCCTATTGTGTGGAGATTTACCACTTCAATAGCAAACATTCCTGGCAGTGGAAATGGAAACACTGGAGACAAAAAGGACAATTCATGTGGTAAGCTGCTCTATCCGTTATGGCTATCATTCCCCTCATGGGAAAGATTGTTTCAAGCAGCATCCAACTGTGACATGAAAATCAGCCATTGTACTTCCAGGATTTCTTTTCTTTCATTCATGTTAGCATTCTATATCACTCACTTAAAGCTGTGATCCTACTTACCTGACAGTAAGCTCCCCTGAAAACTCTTAAGACTTGAACATGCCTATAATTGAACTGTGACTATACATGTAACACCATCCTCAAAGTCACCACAAATTAAAATATAATTTAACAAATTAAAATTACTTATGTATTTAATTTCACTGAGACGAGGTTCACTGGAAAACAAATTCACATCAACATTCTACAAATAAAATTGAATAAATACCTTTGTGTCAATACGGCTAAGAGCACAAGCTTTAACTTGCACTTTCACATAGTTGTCCTTCACAACAGGGAGGTTTTCCTATGATGAATTTATACAAAATACATATTAAAGATCATATAAGCAGCCCACAACAATATCTTTTTACAATGAACCCAACAGTTTAGATTAATAGGAAAAAAGTCAAGGCCCATGGTCAAAGGAATTTATATGGACACATAGGCGAGAACAAAAGGTCTCTCTGAAGTACTATAGGGGCTAAACAGACAGGCAAAAAGAGGTGTTTTCAGGCTGGCTTGAAGGTGTGGTGTTTAGATGACACATGCCTTGAAGCCTGCAGGAAAGTGCCCTCGAGGCGCCATATGCGGAGAAAAGCCAGTTCAAAAATAAGCTTTTTTTCTGCTGCTTCCTGGCTTGAAGCCATGTCATGTGGTCATGACATGAGCACTCCAGCTGCCCTGGGAGCTGGTGGTGCGGTTGGTGGGGTTTCAATGTGGCTTCAAAAAAGGCCACTTCAAGCCACTTTTTCCTGCTCTTCTGTTTCACACCATTTCTCTAATATGAGTCTGTCCAGGTTCTGAGAGATTCAGCTGAGGCATTTCTGTCTGTACCACCATCCTCACAGCTATATCTGGTGCAAAGGGATCTGCTAGTACTTTTGAGAGAAACTATGTGAACGGTATGGAGGTAACATATGAGAGGTTCGACTTGGTAACTGCTCTCAGGTTCCGGATCCCCCTTTCTAAAAAAGACAGACCTGCCTTCTCCATCATGTCCTTGGAATGGCTAGTGAAGGCCTTTTTGTTTCACCAGGCCTTTGGAAATTATTTGGTTAGGATTTTTGAGTATTTGTCCATAATTTGTTGCTTTTCAGTAAGTATGTTTTTAAATTGCTTTTGATTTTATTGATAACTTAATTATATTTTAATTTTTGTGTTTTCAGTCATATGAATTTTTATCTGTTTCAATTTTTGTAAGCTGATGAGTCCCATGCCTAGTTAAACAAAACAAAACAAAACATACATAAGTAAGAAAAATGCGACTGACGCTTTCTTTGAAACATTAAACAAATTTGCTAAAACTGGGGGGGGGATCTAAATGCAGAATTACATATTACAGCAAATATGCAGTGAAAAGTAACAGGCTTGGGGGGGGGTCTTTTTCACTTCCTGCAGTTGTTTTTCAGCAGAATTCCTACTGCCACAATGCCAGCTATTTTGTACTTCACCAAGTTCCCTATGCAGATATAATCTATTACACATATAGAACTCTACAAAACGAGTAAACGCAGAGAAGTGGCAGGTGAGGAAAGGTTTAGGTTCCCGCTCATGTGGCCCACAGGCTTTACACAAATAAGCCTTCAATCCTATGCCCACTTACCTGGGAGTGAGATCCATTGAGCATAATAGGTCTTTTTTTTCTGAATAGACACTATAGCATTGTAGTATCTCACCTTTTCCAGGAAGACAAAATTTGTTTCTTCTCCAGATGAATTCTGCTTCCAATATAACCCCTTCATACTGACTTCTAAAATATAGGAAGGAAAATGAAATACTTGATTACAGAATTTCCAAAATCTTTTTTTCACATATACTTGAAATAGAACAAGAGAAAGCAAAAGAAAACATGCTATTTTAAAAATACCTTACCAGTGTGTGTGTATTGTGTCCCCTCAAGTTGTTTCTGACTTATGGCAACCCTAAGGTGAACCATGGGGTGTTCTTGGCAAGATTTGTTCAGAAGAGATTTTGCCATTGTGTTCCCCTGAGGCTGAGAGCATGTGACTTACCCAAAGTCACCCAGTAGGTTTCTATGGCTGAGCTGGGATTCAAACCCTGGTCTCCAGAGTAGTAGTCCAACACTCAAAACATTCTGCTCCCAACAGACCTTAACAGACCATATTTAAAATGTATGTTCTAATTGCTAATCCCAACAGAACAGACTCACTGAATCAAGGGACCGAACAGACAGGACAAAATAGAGCTGCTTCGGGTCACTATGGAGATATGCCATTTAAATGAGACAGGCATCTTAAGAGGCCAGAAGCTGCTCCAAAGTCCTCAGGACTGGGGTGTGGCTTTGGCATGGCTTCCATGCTCTTAGGATGCATGCAACAGCACACCTCCAAAGTGGCCTGAAGCAGCTTTATTTTGGCCTGTCTGTTCGGGCCCAATGTGATTTACATAAATGTCGGCTTACCACTGAGTAATTGATATATGGGCTGATTATCCCTTATCCGGAGTTTCAGAATCTAGATTTTTTTTCAAATTTTTGAATATTTTAGATTTTGTAATACAAGTGGTATAGTATGTATTGCATTTTCAAGGCTGTGATATGTCAAGGATATGTGAAATGAAGAATCCAAGTGCAGTGCCCAATACATATGCCTCCCACCATTTCACAGATCCTCCTATCTCTTTCCAGCCTTTCTGGAGAAAAATGCATTACAAATCACTGATGATTAGATTATAAAGATTAGAATCATAGAGTTGGAAGAGATCACAAAGGCCATCCAGTCCAACTCCTTGCCATGCAGAAAATCATCCCCAACATTGTTTAAAGACCTCCAAGAAAGGAGACTCCACCACACTCTGAGGGAGTACCGGTATGTTGCATTGTTGAACAGCCCTTACTGTAAAGAAGTTCCTCCTAATGATGAGTCCACCAGCTGCCTGCATCCACCTTGCAAACAAACAAGTAGGAGCATTGCAGCTATTCTCTCAAAATGTCTTGCCAAAATGTCTCAAAAGGTTTAAGATTTTAGAGCATTTCGGATTGCAGATTTTCAGATAAGTGGTACCTAACCTTTATTATATATCATAAATAGTATGGCATAGTATGGCATACAGTATATATTACATAAAACAGTGGGCCCACCAAAGGGATTGACTAGCTATCCATGGATTGGAGAATCAGTTGCAAGCCTCTTCCCACATTATTCAATTGCACCGTGTGCTCACACATGTCACCACCTACTGAATAATATGGGACTTGAGCATCTGTGTTTTTTTCCAAACCATTGGGAGGGGGGGATGGAACGGAGTCCCTGTGGATGGAAAGGGTTCACTGTACATAGTATACAACACAACTCTGTGT
Source organism: Urosaurus nigricauda (assembly GCA_034509955.1). Lineage (NCBI taxonomy): Eukaryota > Metazoa > Chordata > Lepidosauria > Squamata > Phrynosomatidae > Urosaurus > Urosaurus nigricauda. The sequence continues at coordinate 70,892,632 of JAOEGL010000003.1, forward strand.
AAAGCATACTATACATTTTATATATTAGTGCACAATATATAATATGGTACATATATAGTACATAATATGTGGGGGTTCTGAAATAGTCTCGGCCCACTGCATTTCCCAAAGTCTGAGCATAATTTTGTCACTGCAGCTTCAATGTTCTCTTGTATCATTAACTTCAAATCTGCAGGAAGCTCCAACTTGTAGCTCTAATCTGTTATCTTTCAGATCATTGATAGAACCATGTAAATGAAAAGTGTGGAATTTTCCAGTACTGAACTCTGAGCCATCATGAAGTTCCTGTTCCTAAAGAAAACTTCAAAGGAAATCCTTGCATGTATGATGCAAACATTGAGTGACAAGTGCCCATCATACTCAAATGTGAAGTGGTGTGCCAACATTCAGTATGGATATTTTGAGACCAAAGATGCAACAAGGTCTGGGAAGCCTTCAATGGTGTCAATTCCTAAAACTGCTGAGCATGTTCATGTCATGATTTTGACAGATTGGCGAATCAGCTAAAACAACTGCTGAGACACTAGAATATCCTGGGAACATACTGGGATTATAATTCATTAACTATTGGCTATGTAAAAGTTGTCAGCCAGACGGGTACTAAAATGTTTGAATGCTGACCAGAAATGAAATCAAGTGGATACCTCCAAGTTGATTTTTGCAGCATTTTGAGTGATCTAGGCTGCATCCACACTGCTGAAATAAGGCAGTTTGACACTGTATTAACTGCCATGACTCAATGCCATGGAATTCTGGGAACTGTAGTATTGCAAGACTTTTGCAAGGAAAAAAGGCAAGGAAAACTGCAGAAAGCTGTTCCTTTTTTGCAGGACAATGCACCTACTCACAGGGCTGGCAAGAAGATAAATGTTTTAAAGAATCTGGAGTTTGAACGCATAGACCATCCAACCTACTCATCAGATCTTGCTCCATCTGACTATTTCCTTTTTTCAAACCTTAAAAACAGTTTGAAAGAAATGACATTTTTGAATGATTCAGCAGCAGAACAGTATTTCAGTGATCAGACATCAGATTCCACCCCCCCCCCGAAGGCTTAAAGGAAGTTGAGAAACTATGTGGCAAGTGCAGTGTATTTCAGGGTGAAAATGTGGAACAGCATGTTAGTTGCATGGTTCTAGATCATTCCTTTCTTGGTTGGGTTGAGAACTTTTCAGCACCCCTCATACAATATGCACGTACCTTTAAGTCACCTGTTGACTTATGGTGACCCCATGAATTTCATAGGGTTTTCTTAGACAAGAAATACCCAGAAGAATCTGATGTCTCTGGAGACCATGGAAACTTACTGGATGACCTTGGGCAAGTCACACTTTCTCAAGCCTCCGAGGAAGGCAAAGGCAAACCCTCTTTGAACAAATTTTACCAAGAAAACCCCATGACCAGTTCCCCTTAGAGTTAAATCAGAAACGACTTGAAGATAAGCAACAACATTACGTACACAGTATACTATACAATGTATGACACAGTACAGAATAACATACTATCTCCTGCATATCATATAAATGTATAAATTATTTAATTGTGTGCCACACCATAATATCACTTCCATATAAAGTAATGTATTTCTTTCTTTAACAACATGCTACAACTTTTTGTAGTAACTAATATTTAAATTACTAATGCCAGTAAAGCCTGCTTAGCACTTCTCAATAAATTCTGTTCATCCCTCTAGGGTCAATGAGGATTGAGCAGTATTTTTTCACCTTCTGTAAATAGGTTTGCGGTGAAAGTATGTAGAAATGCTTTACAGGGATTAGTCATTTTTTCAGTAACTCTGCAAATTACACTGTTCCCCTTTCTTTTAAATGAAATCAAAACAGGACAGAAAGTGATTTATTTTTACAGCCAGACACTGGACTTCCTGGTAATTTGAAATTAAGTGTTCAGGTTTCCACAGAATCAAGACTTAAACATAATGGTCTACTAGAATACTCTGGCAATCAGAGTATAAGACTTTTGATCCAAATAAGTGCTTCTGAATAAAGGAATGAAAACATCAGTGTTTTTCAAACTGTGTTCTGGAGAAACCTTTAATTACTTGTGCCTTCAAGACACCTCTTGACTTCTGGTGACCCCATGAATTTCATAGGGTTTTCTGGGGAATACTCAGAGGTGGTTTTGCTAGTTCTTTCCTCTGAAACAAAACCCATAGCACCTTTTTGGACTGCCCTCTTCTGAGGCTGAGAGATGGTGACTTTTGTCCAACATCACCCAGTGGGTTTCCATGCCCAAATAGGAATTCAAACCCTGGTCTCAAGTCATAGTCCAATGCTCAAACTGCTACACTGGCTCTTGTGTACGCCTTACAATATAACCTGAAGATAATTTTATTTATAACATTTTTAATAATTTTGTGCATGAAACAAAGTTTGTGTATGCTGGACAGTTAGAAAGCAAAGATTTTACTATCTCAGCTACCCATATGGGCGATTTTGGAGTACTGTATTTTGGATTTTGGTATTTCAGATAAAGAATAGTCAACCTGTACTTTATACAGGTCTTTCAGGTGATTTATATCGCAACACAAGCAGAATAGAGTGGCACTATTACTTCCCTGGATCTAGACACTATACTTCTATTGATGCGGCCTAGAATCGCATTGGCCTTTTTTGCTGCTGCATCACACTGTTGGCTCATCAGTTTTAACTCTTTCTGTGGCTCTTTGCTATGGAATTCTGGGAGTTGGAGTTTGTTGTGGGGCCCAGAGCGGAGCTCCGCTCCGCTCTGGGCCCACAACAAACTCCAACTCCCAGAATTCCATAGCAAAGAGCCACAGAAAGAGTTATAGCGCTGCCAAACCGGGTTATCTCTCCAGTGTGGATGCCAGACCAAAACCCATTACCTCTTTCAGGCCCCTCTGAAGGATCCGCTTGGAAAAACCTTAAAAAAAGAGCCCTCAGAGAACTCGATCGCTCATTGGCGGAGGTCCCTGTCACTCACTCTGCTAAGAGGCGGGGCAAGGAGAGAGCAGCAGCAGCTGTCTTCCATTCAGGCGCATCATTCCCAAGTACCCCCGCGCGCGCCATGGAAATCTCCCGGATGGAGAAGACTACACTTCCCGGCATGCCCCTCGGCCGCCCTGGCTCTCCTGATTGGTCCCCGCCCTCGGCATCCATCCTATATGGATATACTGTAATAATAAAAACGGTACAGTAGCTTAAGGGGAAAACTGGCGCAGTTGCCTTTTTGAAGTTGACTATATGCAATATATATATATATATATAATTTTAAACTATATATATATTTATATTATATATATATAATTTTAAACTACTGTATATATATATATATATACACATATATAATTTTTAAACTCTGAACACACACATATATATAATTTGTACACATTTATTTACACATATATTTCACATATATATGTGTAAATATATATGTAAATTGTACAAATTTTATATAATATATATATACACACACATATATGTATCTCTGTGTGTGTGTATATATATATATATATATATATAATTTTTAAACAGTAATCACACATATATATTATCACATACACACACATATATATCTGTGTGTTTATAATTACAATTAATTTTAAAACTGTGGCCATATATATATATATATATCACAAACACCTATGTACGTCTTTCTATATAATTAAAAATTTTAAACTCTCTCTCTCTCTCTCTCTCTCTAAAATACACACATATGTATACATGTATATATATATATATATATATATAATTGTAAATAATTTTTAAAACTATGGCCTATATATATATATCTGATATAGCTTTTTTAAAACTGACATTTTTTGTGTGTATATAAAATGAACACACACACACATATGTATACAAATATGTGTAATTTTTTAAACTATGGTGATATATATATATATATATATGATGCGCACGCATATCAGTATATGTACAGTATATGTGTGTGTATATAAATATTTGTATACATTTATATGTATATATGTATACATATATATATTTATATATATATATATATATGTACACACATATCTATATGTATATAGACATATATATGTGTATATATATATATATATTTGTATATGTATATATGTGTGTATGTATATATATGTATATATGCAGATACATATATACACCTTCGGAGTGTCCGCACTGAGGAGTGTTGTGTTGTGTGTGTGTGGGTCTCCCTCCCAAATATTCCCCTCAGAGAGTAGGGGAGGGGGAAACTGAGGAGCAACTAGTCTGGACTGAGTCTTCCTCGGACATAGCCGTCGTCCGACCGTTAACAGCCTCCTCAGAAAAGACAGAGCGCGCGCGGGGAGGGAGGGGCGACGACGGGATCCTTTCCCCTTATTGGTGGAAAAGCGCGTCCATCATCAGGAAGGGGGCGGGGCGGCGGGAACCTGTGCGCGAGAAGGGGGAGGACGGACTGAGCCAGGAGTGCGCGCGCGCGCTCTTGTCTCTCCCTCCCCCTCCCATTCTCTCTCTCTCTCTCTCTCTCTCTCTGTGTCGGGGATGCGCATGCGCAGTGTGCAGGCAGACAGAGGAGGACAGACACAGAGAGCGAGCGAGGAGGGTCCTCCTCCTCCTCCTCTTTGCGTTGGTTTCCAAGAAGAGCGAGTGAGTGACTGACGGCGGACCCAGTTGGAGCCTGAGCGGATGGAGGAGGCGGCGGCGGCGGCGGCGGCGGTGGGGGCCTTTGCTGCCGCCGTGCTCCGGCGAGTGCCCCCCTTGGCCACACAAACAACGGAGCAGCAGAGACAGAGATGAGGAGGAGGATGATGAGGTAAATGGTGGGGGAGAGGGAGGGGGTCGCTCTGACTAGACTGGCACAGAGCGCGCATGCGCAGTCAGGAGGAGGAGGAGGAGGAGGCGGCCAGGCTGAGAGGACGGAGAGAGGGGTCCCCACCCCCTTCTTTGGTCTCTCTAAGAGCCCCCCCACAAGGACCCCTCCCTCCCTCTCTGCTCTTTCCAGGGAAAGGGAGGGACTGACCCACCACCACCACAGGACCAAGGAGGACACAGACAGAAGCCAAACGGGAGGCCAGTATGTATATACATATATACATCACTATATCTAAATATAAAATCATGCTTCTTAGTCATGCTCAAAAACCTGAGGACCTTCCTTGGAGGATGTGTCCTGGAAATGGAGGATGACCTCTGGTTACTATAACAATATATATATATATATATATATATGGCTATATGTAAATATATAGTGATATATAAATATATATAATATGCATCATTATATATAAATACAAAATCATGCTTCTTACTCATGTTCAGAAATTGAGGACCTTCCTTGCTGGGATGGAGGGTGTGTCCTGGAAATGGAGGACGACCTCTGGTCACTACTATATATAACTATATAGTGATATATATATATATATACACACACACACACACACACACACCACTATATATAAATATAAGATCATACTTCTTGGTCATACTCATAAATTGAGGTTGCTGGGATGGAGGGTGTGTCCTGGAAATGGAGGATAACCTCTGGACACCATATATCTATATCTATATCTATATCTATATATATGATCATTCTTCTTAGTTACACTCAGAAATGGAGGGCATTTTGGAAATTCCTCTTGGAGAGAAGGCTGAGGTGGAGGACGTCTCCTGGAAAAGGAGGGCGACCTCTGGTCACTCTATATAAATATAAAATCATGCTTCTTACTCATGCTCCAAATAATAATAATAATAATAATGGAGGACATTTTTGGAATTCCTCCTGAGTTGAAGGCTGAAATGGAGGACGTGTCGTGATAAAGGAGGACGTGCCTCGCCACACTGCCTCAGGCCGGCCCTCTTCACTCCTCATTTTCATTGTGTGTTGTCTCTCCCTTCTTTTCATTGTGTAGCTCTCCTCCTTGCCTCCCAAATTTAATTTTAATTTTTTTCAAAAGGGTGGTCGATGACAGATGATAGTCTGCGCCAGGAGTGGCAGTGATTCCTGTAAAGAGATCTTAGGGCATGGGAGGAGATCCTTCTTTATCTTTGACCTCGCCTTCCCCAAGGTTTCGAGAGGATCTGACAGGCAGAGTGATGTGCAAACCGGACTCATGCTAGCCTTGGACATATGATTGCTCTGCTCCGCCTTGCCTGAAAAATAATCGACATCATCTTTGTGGATCTGCTTGTCCTTGTCTGCCTCCTTAACAGGCTCATCATTGATCGAGTGTCTGCAGCGGGAGCCTTGAGGCTGGAACAAGCAGAAGGAACTTGGGTCCAAAACACACTGCAGAAATAATCCAGTTTGAGACCGCTTTAACTGCCCTGCATCGGTGCTAGGGATTACTGAGAACTGTAGTTCTGTGAGGCCTTTAGCCTTCTCTATCAGAGAGCTCTGGTGCCACAGCAAACTACAGTTTCCAGGATTCCTTAGCATTGAGTCGGGGCAGTTAAAGCAGTCCCGAACTGGATTATTTCTGCAGTGTGTTTTGGAATTCCTCGAAGCCCAAAACACTGTCCTTGACAGCAACCATGCTTCTTCTTTAAGAGAAAATTATCTCTGTATTCAGCTCTGTGATCCTGTCTGGGGGAGGAGGGAGTGTCAGGATTTTTGCTTTTAGCTTGGCCTTGCACTTTGTAGTCCGTGTCCTTTTCTCGGCCTTCGCAGTGGAAAGGGAGTGTGATCCACTAGAGACACTGGCATTTAGCCTTGGAAGAAGCAATGCCTTCAGCATGTCCGTTCCATTTGCCCTGGATGGCCAGAGTATATTGATTACATTTATGCGTCTAATTACTAGGTTCAGTTGTTTGATTTTTGGCAAGTATATATGTATGTCTTCCTGCCTTCTAGGAAATGATCTAGCAAGGACAATGTTAGTATCTTCTTAGTCCACTGAGAATTTAAAAAAATATATATTGAGGGCACTCTCTTCCTATTTTCATTTGGAACAAGAGTTCCAAGATCAATATTTTAGTATCCCTGAATGGTCAATGTGGCTCCTTCTTCACAGACGTCCTTCACAAATGCTAAACTCTTTTTGGTCATGTATTAAAGATGGATATGTCTTACTCATTTCATTGTGCTTGAGGATGAGCCCAAGGAAACAGTTGCATTTTCAGATCTCTGATTGAATTACTTGTACCTGTATATATATCCTTTAGCTGGAACTATCACTGAAGACTTACTTAGTTACAATGTTGAATTGGAGATGGTTTATTGGATGTTAATACTCTGAAGTGTTTGGGATTTATGGTTCATCGCCAATTGAATTATAAAAACAATGGCACATTTATAAAATGTCAAAAGCAATATTAGAGTGAATACCAAAATCACAGTATCCACAGGATTGGATACTGGGGATAAGATCTCACTAACATCTGGAGGTTCTCCAGCATGACTCTGTGGTCAGCTTCCAACAGAAATATAGCATTCACCATTATCCATAATTCTCTGTCTCTGTGGTAGGTCCTCTGCAGATATGAAGGTTGGACTGTCTTTTAAAATTATATGAAGTATCTCCTTGGTTCTGGCCTGCTGAAAAATACTTGGACTGTCTTTTAAAATTATATGAAGTATCTCCTTGGTTCTGGCCTGCTGAAAAATACTATCTATCTCCCTACTTCCCATGCTAGACTTGGGAGGAATTGGCATTTATAGCAATAAATTGCAGTTGCTGAGTTAGTGCAATATGCTACCCTTCCTGTCTCATTTCTCACAGTGGCCCTTTAGAAAGGCTACTTTGTTCTCTCTGGGAATATCTAGGTCTTCCAGCGCAACTTCAACCAAAAATAGTACTGGAGGAGCTAGAGATTCCTAGAGAGGTGTTTTCTCAGGTAAAAACATAGTGTTTTTGTTACCTGCAGTTTTTCCACATTCATGAGACCAGTAATTTTTATTTATTTATTTTATTTTATTTTTTAATTATGGATTGCTGAAAAAGTTGAACACAATATGTGAAATATATTACATGTTAAAGAGACTATAGAGACAGAACATAAGGCCTATTGAAACTCTTCTTACTAAGTTCAAGAAATGTTTAATTACCCTTCTGTTAGAGAAGATACAATTAAAATACAGTAAACGAGCATAATTAAAATAGTAACACAGAGCAGCAGCAGAGTTCCAGCATTTGTGTAAAAATTTTTTCACATGACAGCAACATCAAGTGCCAGGCAGATTATCTAGGAAGGGAATTCCAGAGATACGGTAGGGCTTTTTGACCAAGGGAAAACTGGATCTATTTGCCTCTTCTCTTGTTTCTGGTGGGTGTGGATCTGCAAAACATCCTGCTTTGATACTTAGAAAAGTAATTTAAGAAAAGGCAGCCTTTTAAATTTACAGGCCATTTAGAACTTGAAATGGACTGAGAGCCTGTTTCACTGTTCTTGAACTGGAGGAAAGATCCTTTTTGCACTTGGTCCAAGTTATTTTTGCATGTATTTAATTTATATCCCACTTTTGTCCTGAGAAGGGACCCAAGACAGCTTGAAAATTAAAAACAAAGGTACACCGATAGTTATTTCATTATGTTTTCACCGTAATGGTGTTCAAGGCAGCTACCGGTAACAACGAAAGCATAAAAATAGAAAATAGAAATTCTGAACAAAACTTAAAATGAGATAAGGACACCAGTACTATTAAAAAAATAAAGAGTATCCACCAAATACGACCTGTTTAAGCAAACCTGACGAGTGGGTATAAAGGTCAAATGGCTGTCTGAATATCAAATCTTTACTAGGTAAAGGACAGCACAACCTTGTCCCCCTTTGCAAGAGCTTTCAGTGCCCTGCAACAGCTACAAAGACAGCCCTTTCTTACACACCTGCCAGGAATGCAGCTGACACACTTACTTTCTGACCACTGCTGAAACCTGGGCTTTCACATTTCCTAAATCCAGGGACACACCCACAAAATGAACTTGAGACTTCATTCCAAGCCCATCCTAGGCAGCTGAATCACTATTCCTGCATTGTTTGATTAAGCTTCAGTTTGTTTGCTCTCATCAGCATTATTAACTTCAGACATTTTTAGAACAGCTTACTTCACTTAAAGCAAGGTGGGTACTTGCGGCCCTGCAGGAGATGTTGGAGTTCAATTCCCATCAGCCCAGGTTAGCATAGCATCGCCAGTGGTAGGAATTTCAGGCTAGCAATCTGCTGCAGTTGTCCACCCCTGGAGAACAGAAAGAGAGTTAAGTGGCACCAGAATATTAATTGTTTTGCTGCATTTTAATTTTTGAAGAGTCTTCAAAGGCAAGATCCTTCTATAATGTAGTATTTAAGCAAGCTGTTCCCATTACAATAATAATTTTTTAAATCAAAGCTTTTTGTATGAAAGAAGATAAAATTATTTAATTGCAGAAAAGATGTGGTAACAGATGGAATGACATTAATTCTTACTCTGAAGTAAATTCAAGTAGACAGTCAAGTAGAACTGTATTGCAATCCAAAGAGCCTTTTCTGTGGCTGTGTCCAGTCCCCTGTAAACCCTATTTAGGGAGGCCTTGTTCGTCCCATCTGTGATAGCTACAGATCTGAAGATTTAGGTTTTGGGGTTCTGCCTCTTTTAATGAAATCTGCTGAATATTTCCCTGCTGAATCTTCAGGATGCTTTTAGCCAATTTGTTTTTAGAAAAACTTTTATTGTTTCCTTGAATGAGGAAGTTGAATTTTATATTCATAATGTTTACAGCTTATGGGTTTGAGCCAGGATTAATAAATTGCATAAGTCTAAATGAAAGAAGTCCTGAATATGAATAGCTCAAGTCCTAGTGATTTCAGGAAAGCTAGGGTAATTAAATGAAGTCAGGGTCAGACTATTTCATCTTTATACATTGTTATTTATTCCCTACTTGTTTGTTGTTGCTGCCTTCATTGTATTTCAGTACTGTTGTGAGCCTGTCATTTTAACATTTTAGAAAATTAGGTGAGTTTAATTATATTATATTCAGAGGACTTAGTTTTATGTTCAGTGTGGTTTCCCCTATAGTAATGGAATCTAGAATTGTAATTCTGTTATTTATCCTTAGTCTGGTGTATATGATAGATGTGTCTAGCAGTTTATAGTATGTTACCTAGGAGACTTCCACTGGTCCAAAGAGCTGCAGCCAGACTGGGACCTGGGGTTAGCTACAGGAAAGACACAGTTCTCTTGTTGCAACAGTTTCACTGGCTGCCGGTCAGTTTCTGGGCACAATTCAAAGTTCTGGTTTTGACCTATAAAGCCCTATGTGGTTCAGGTCCAGGTTATTGAACTGCATTCTCCCTTATGAACCAGCCAGTGGTTTAACATCTGCTGGGGAGGACCTTCTTTCAGTCTTACCACCCTCACAGGTACATCTGGTAGGAATGTGAGTATATGAGTGGCTGCCCTCAGTCTCTGGAACACTCTTCTCATATGTTAGACTGCCACCCTCCCTACTTTCTTTTCGCAGACAAGTAAAGACTTTTCCATTTTGACACATATTTGACAAGTGACTGTATAAGACCTGACTCACCTAAAACTATGGGGTGGATCCTACTGATTGTTATGCTGGTGTGTGTGTGTGTCTAACGATATATGTTTTAAGATAGGTTTAAATTTGTTTATTGTTTAATCTGATGTTAAATTTTGTATGCTGTGAATTTTTAACAATCTATTTTTTTATAAACTTGTAAGCCACCTTGAATCTTGAACTGGGAAGAAGGCAGGGAATAAATATAATCTTAGTAATAATACCACCACCTAACACACACACACACACACACACACACATTTACATTTTATGAGTACAGTGCAGGCATTTTGCAGATTCACAATCTAATAGGAGCCCTGGTAGTGCAGTGGTTAAATTCCAGAATTGCAGCCACAACATTGTAAGTTCTATCCCAGGCAGGGCTCCAAAGTCAACTCAGCCTTCCATCCTTTCATTGGTCGGTAAAATGAGTACCCAGCTTGTTAGGGGCAATTGGCTTACACACTGTAAACCACTTAGGGAGTACTAGTTCACTAATAAGTGGTATAGAAATGTACTTGTTGTTGTTATTGTTATAATACAAAAAGCAGGAAGAGAAAAGAGAATGAGGAGGGAAATAGAAAGCAAGTACTGGTTCCAAAGAGTAAGGCAAAATTGATCTTCCATAAATGTTCTTCTTGGGCAGCACATGATGCAGCCTTATAATGGTTCTTGCATCTCCTGGCTCAAAACATGCCCTTTTCCCACTCAGAAATGTAAGGATAACTGGGAATAGGAATTCATTCTTCTTTTTTCTAGGAGTGGGGATGGTAGCTCTCTACAGCTCCTCCATCGCTGACCATTCTTTTGATTTCCCTTAACTGTGATGATCACCCTGGGAGGGAGTGGGTCATAGTATCCAGGAAGCCTTGAGAGGTATTTATGATTATTCATTTATTAAAAAACCAAACTGTAATCAATGCATGCTATTTTATTGGTTTATTGCCAATATTTATTTTTAGATAAATTTAGTCTTATATATTTTGTACTATACAAAGGTTTAAACTAAAGGAGTAGAAAATAATAGACTAGTTAGTTATACGTATAAGGTAGACATTCTGTATAACTGGAAGCAGGACTGTAATTTTTTCTAGATGTCGGGAAATTGCCAGTGGCATGTAGAGGAAATGCATATTTCTAGAAAGGGCAGCAGTCAAAGAAAAAGAAAAGGGAAATGGTTTAATGTAAAGGTCTTTTTAATTCAAACCATAGAACCATTGGTATTTAGCTGAAACAGCTCACAGACCTTTCAAGCTTGTATGATTATTACTTGTATGCTCTCATTTTGGCAGCCTTACAGCAATCATGTTTTCACACAGATGAGCTGTTTCAGAACAATTTCACCAGTGTATTAAGCCCAGAATCTTTTCTTCAGAATTAACAGAGAAAGTGTTGCTTAAAGCTGCAGTAAAAGGAACTGATTGTTTCAGTTTCTCCCTTATTTTATTAGAGTTGCAGCTGGACAATTGCTAGCTTTATTCAGGTTTCTGTGTTTTTGAGAATTAAGCTCTGAACTTTTAGATTTAGAAAGTATCAATGTACTTGAGGTAACTTACATAAGAATCAATGGGGAATATTTCAAGAAAAGGGATGAGGTTCCACTATATAGACTGAGAAAACAGCTGCAAAAACTAGATGTGATGAATGGAAGTACACTTCTTTCTATGTTGTCTAGATGTCTGCTCTTCACAATAGTAAGTGCAAACAATTAAGATGGGGTAAACTCTGTCCTCTCTTGACCTTGTGCTTTATCAATTTGAAGCAGTTTTCTTCAGCACAGTTCCAGTACTGTAAGTGAGCTGGACTCAGGAGAAAAATGCTTGATAAAATGGAACACAATAAGATAAAGAAGGCCAAGGTTCATTTCCTTTTACTCAGTCATACCTTTTCTTGCAACCAGGGTTGGGAGTCTTGTGTCCTCCAAATGTTGAACTGCAGCTATCATCCATTACCATTGGTTGCCCTGGCTAGGTGAGATGAAGTTGTAGTATAATAGCATCTAGAGAAGCACATATTCCCTACTCCTTAAAACTTCATTCTAAACATCAGCTGAGAAAAAGTGAATGAGCAGGTGTAGCTGCCCTGTCCTAGTTTTATTCCAGTTTTGGTCAAACATGTAATTTCCTAACAATCCTTTGTGATGCAATGTTATTCTTCCCAGAGGGTGGACATTTTGAAATTAGACTGGAGGTTGTATCTCAGTATTTTTTCGCTATAGTCTTGTATCATTATAGTGATAAAAAAATAGCAAGATGGTGTTAAAAATAACAAGACGGTGTTCTGGATCAAAAATGATTCAACTGTCTCTGAACTTACTGATGAACACTGAGACCTGAAACAGATGGACCAAAAGTGCCGGCTGCAGGTTGTATTGGGGTGTGGCATTTGTATAGCACACACCCTGAACACAGCCGGAAGCCACTCAGAGAGCTGGCACAAAAAGGAGTGGCTGGGTTCAGGACTGTGGTGGCAGCCCACTTCACAAGCGGTGCAGTTGCCACAGTCCTGGCATGATTGGGATGGGAGTGGCCTCTGCCTGCTTTTTTGTCCCATCTGCCTGACCTTTTAGTTACCTATTTTATTTTCCAGTTTGCCTTGCAATAAAATTAAGAAGCAAGATTATATGTAGGTATAGTTTTTTTTAAAAAAATTGTGTTAGGTTTATGTTTTAACTATTTATCATACAAATATCTGGCTGTCCTTGATCTGATGGGTCAAGAGATCATTGTGAATTTCCAATGATGAAACCTGAATCTGACAAGATTCCTGGGAGCATTCATCTCTGACTGTTCATATATAAGATGATGTACGTCTCAGTAGCAACTTATGAAAATTCATTATGACTTGATTTTATTATTAGTTCAAAAGTGTAAACCGCAGTTCTAAAAACTTCATATTATTTTCTAACTAATAGTGTTACTGTAATATTGGTCTTGGTGCATGGTTTCTAAATTAGGTTTTTCAGTAGCCTATCTTTAAAACTTTGAAGAACTTAAAATAAGTGAAAATTCTAGGTTTAAACACAGGGATACATGTAACATGATACTAAAATAAGAGGGGGTGTCAAAGTTTTAATTATCACCTTTAAATTTTTTTGACAGAAAGTTTGTTTTGATTAGTAGTTGTTAACTTATCTCTATGTAGTTACTATTCAGATTTACATATTTTCCCCAGCGTTTCTTGACCCTCCAGAATACCATTATTGTAGAAGTCTGCAGATTGTACCTGACAAGGATTTTACACTTTAGTCACTTCTGGCAAAGCCAGTCACAAAAATATAGGATGCAATGAGTTGATTATCTCAGCAACGTGCACTTAGGGACCAATGATAACACTGACAAAATTTCATCAATGTGCCATAATAACTTCCAGGTGATAATTATTACTTTACGATACCCCCTTGTAAGGCGCAATCTGCAGACTTCTACAATATCAGGTATTTGGAGGGTCAAGATACGCTGGGAAAAATGTATAAATCTAGATAGTGACTACATAGAGATAAGTTAACAACTACAAATCAAAACGAACTTTCTGTCAATTTTTTAAAAAGGTGATCATTAAAACTTTACGATACCCCCTTGTAGTTGCTGTTACCAAATCTTTTAGTTCTGATATAATCTGATAAGTGTACTGTTTCAGAAATTTATGTACATATACACAAACTGGAATAAAATTCAGATTGCATTGCTACATTGTTGAAAATATACAATGCCTCTGATGTCCCAGACACCATTTTGATATAAAATGAATTCAATGTATTATAAATCTCTCATTATCTCATCTATCAACTAGTCAAAGAATTTAAATTGTGTAACTCTTCTACTACCACTCTGATTTTTCAACTGTGGACTCTGTGTTAAAAGCTGAATATTGCTACTAAGGCCCGGTACAAACAGGCGCTTTGTGGCGCCCTGGGCTCAATTCTAGGGTTCGGGAGTACGCACCAAGCGCACACTCCCAAACCCTAGTATGTGCTGGCGGTGCCATCATGACGACCTCCCGTCCACACGGGGGCTGCCATGATGACACTGCCGCCACTCAGAGTCCAGGTGTCACTTCCAGGAAGTGACATCATGGCGGCACCCTTTCCCCTTTATGGCGCTGCAAAAAAGAAGCCTCTCTAGGCAGCTTCTTTTTGACAGTGTGTCAATGCTGCAGCATGCTGCTGCTGCAGCACCCAACTCAGGGCAAAGACGGGTGGCACAGAGCCACCCATCTGCCAAGCCCCTAAAATAGTAAAGTATTACTGTATGAAAAGTAACATAACATTTTTATTTAAAAATATACCGTATATACTCGACTATAAGTTGAGAAATTTATGCCCCAAAGTGAGCTCCAGAATCCTGGATCGACTTATACACGGGGCAATACGGTAATACAGTGGGGATCCACCCCCACGGAGACCCAAAACAAGACAAAAAAAAGTAAAATAGGCTCACAGTAGCAGGCAAGCGGAGCGGAGTACTCTCTCAAAGTCTTTCTTCATTTCTCTCTCTCTCCTTAAGGAATAAGGAGAGACTTAAAATCCCACTGCTCTGCAAGGAAAGGAGGTGTATTTGTGTGTGTGTTTATTCCTGCTTCCTAAAGTCCTGCCAGATCTGCAAGGAAAGGAGGCGTGTTTCTGACTTTCTCTCTAGTCTCTCTCTGTGTTTATTTGTTGCTGGAGGGAGTCAAAGTCCCTCTGGATTTGCAAAGCAAAAGGATGCATTTCTGTGTGTGATTCTGGGCTGTTTGCTAGAGAGATTCCAAAGACCCACTGCATTTGCAAGGAAAGAGAGTGTGTGGTAACTGGTACTTCGCAGATTCCCTTGCTTTGTCCTTTACATCCTTTGTTACATGCTCCTAAATTGTACCCCCAATTTATCCATGGGTCATATCCATAATTTTGGCCCCAAAATCTCACCTCAACTTATACATGCAGTCGACTTATACACGAGTATATACGGTACTGTTAGAGTATACAGTACATCCGAAATATATGTTTTCTTGTTCTTTTCATATGTTCAACTGGCTTGAAGGCCAGTTGCTATATATTCAAATCAGTGCATGTCTATGTGATAAATCAAATTTGTAGTCAGCCCGCTGTATCCATAGATTTTTCTTTATCCACAGATTCAAGCACCCACAGTTTGAAAATATTTTTAAAAATAAATTCCGAAAAGCAAAGCAAAGCTTTTGATAAAGGAAACAATTTTAGTGTGCTGTTGTATTTAACGGGACTTGAATATCCATGGATTTTTGTTTCCATGTAGGGTCCTGGAACCAAAACCCAGCCAATACTGAGTATGGTTCAGGAAAGTTGTATCATGAAATAGAATTCAGCTGTTAACCTTTTTGACACATCTTCCCATGTACATAAATTTAAGCCTAGAAGCAAAGTAATTTGTATTATAGCCATTAAAAAGTCTTGAAAATGGCAAGCTCCTTATCCTTGTAACACTTATGCATTTATCAGGATGACCTACTCTCTATGTTATGACCTTGATGGAAAAAACTAGAGAAATGGATTCTGAATTATAAATTTGTCTTGTCTTTTTATTGCAGTTATACAACAGTTATATGTGAAAGGAAATCAGATAAGTCATTATTGCACATATCAATTAACTCCTGATAAATGTATTTCAAAATACCTCAGTGAAAAGAAGCAAGTAACTTTCATTTAATTTGTGGGCTAAATAGATCTTAGAAGGCAAACAACAAATCTAAGACTTTACTGTTGGAAAAAATGCTTAATTAGGGTAGATGAACCTACGTATTAGTTGACAGGACATTATTTATTATATATTAGGGAGAAATTACCAGGCTAGTTACTAAAAACAAACTAACATTATAACTTCACTATTCTTCTTGCTATATAAAATCAGATTCAGGCTTTTTGTGCAGTAAATAAACTTGTGTTCCTTCAAGTAATTTTTGATTTAAGACTACCCTATCACAGGGTTACCTTGTCAAGATTTGTTCACAGGCTGAGAGAATATGTCTTGCCCAAGGTCACCCAGTCCATGGCTGAGAGGAGATCTGAACTCTTGTCTCCAAAGTCATAGTCTATCACTGAAATTACTACAGCACACTGGCTCTTGTAGTAAATAGTACAATATTTATATTCCATGTAAATAATGTTTTCTCTCCAGTTCCAGGAAACTGTTTCAGTACTGAACTGTATACACTAGTTCAGTACTGAAATAGTTTCCTGGAATTGGAGGGAAAAGAAAGAGAGAGTGTGTGTAGGTTGTCATCAACATACTGTTCATACCAAAGTTCCAAAACTTCAGATAATCTCTCCCATTGATTTCATGTAAATGTTGAATGGCAGGAAGGACAAAACCATGCCCTGAAGGAGCATATGGGCCAACATCCAAGCTGTCAAATAGGAATCTGCCCCAGCACTATCTTCTGAATTTTCTCCTCCAAGATGAACCAGAGCCAGTGTAATCTTCCTCCAGTCTCATACCAGAAAAGTGGTCCAGAAGGATACCACTGTCTGAGGTATCAAGAGCTGCCAAGAGGTTCAGCTGGACTAAGAGGGACACATTCTACCTGTCCAGTTACTGGCATTGGTCACCTGTGAAGGCAACGAGAAATATTTCTGTCCCATAACTAGTCCTAAATCCAGTTTAGAAATGGATCTCAATTATCTGTTTCATCCAGGAGCCTTTGGAGGCCCTAGAACCTTGCCCAAGAAAAGGATTATTGGATTATGTGTGTGTCTACGCGGCTTTAAGATGCTTGTCAATTTATGGTGATTTCATAGAATTTTCTTAGGCAAGGAATATTCAAAGGTGGTTTTGCCAGTTCTTTACTCGGAATGATAGCCTATAGCAGTGATGGCAAACCTTTTTGGGGCTATGTTCCCCAAATGAGAATTTTTCTGGCACCAGGTGTTACCTGGTGCTGAGGGCGGGATTCCATCCTCTGGGGGTGGACTTCTGGGGTGGGACTTCTCCCCCTGTGCCTTTTCTGGCCTCCAGTGTCACTGAAGAGACATCTGCAGACCAGGAAAGGTCCAGGAGGAAGAGCCCCAGGCCTGTGCCTGGAGCTCCTTTTCCCGGCCCCCAGCTGTCTCTGAGAGTCAGCTAAAGGCTGGGAAAGGTCCAGGAGTAGGAGCCACAGGCATGTGCTTGTGGCTCCTTCTCCTGTGGCTCTTTTCCAGGCATCCAGTTGTGTGCGAGAGACAGCAGAAGGCTGGGAAAAGTCCGGGAAGTGGAGCAACAGGCATGTGCACACCTGTTCCTCCTCCTCTCCACTGGGTGCCGGGCAAAATGGCATTGCATGCCACTTCTGGCATGTGTGCCATAGGTTTGCCATCATGGGCCTATAACATCTGGTATTTCTTGGCTTAGCTTTCAAGTTCAGACAGGATCTGATATCTTCAAAATATTTAGGCCACTGGCTATTAATTCTGTAGTGTGGTGCGGTTCAAGATGTGCTCTTTCAGTAACAACCTTACCACAGCCTCTTAGGCATAGCAAAAACCTATCCTGCCTCAGCAAGATAAGTTTACCCACTCCCTTTACCTACTCAGCAAGTCTCCCACTGGTTGCTTTTATGAGTCAGGAAGGACACGGTTCCTGTGTCTATTAGATGGACATATAGATGAATCACGTTCATGTCCTGAGGCTGCACATTTTGAAACATATCCAATAACATAGGACAAGCAGGTCCTGAAGTTACATTTGTTGGATCTGTCAGAGTGGATGCAAGTGATTATGTCTGTAAAGTATACATTAGTCACAACAGTGGTCAGCGTTATTTTCATTCTGGGAAAGCCTTTAATGTATAAAAATGGAATTGTACAAGAAACTATAACGAGGTCTATAAAAGTTGCATATTTGGATAATGAGTTTCTGTTAAGGAGGTATGGGTCTTTTAAACTATTCTCAGTGCATTATTATAAAGTATCTTAGAAAGAATCAGAGGTCATGAACACCACAGGGCTACTATCCAAACCCTGCAGTCATGAATTTCCTGTTACCTTGCAAGATCTTTCCATAATGTAATAAAAAAAAAGGGGGGGGGGAGGGAGGAATACGAACATTGGCTTACCTTGTGAGATGTTTGTTTTCAGCGATGAGGGCGGAGTCATCCTTCATGAGGGTTGGTTCCCCCTGTTTGCTCCAATCAGGCAGGACTATGACTTTTGGGCGTGTCCACCAGGGGAATCCATCCCCCTTGTTTGCCCAGTCAATGTATAGCCAAGCAGAGAGAGTTTATAACAATGAAGAAATACTAACAACAATAGAGAAAGTTTAACCATTTAACTATAACAATTCTAGACACTAGAACAAGGATCCTATTAACCTTACAACACCCCCCGACACCGAGAAAAAATTCCTCAGTTACGGGTGGGCAGGATGACTCCGCCCTCATCGCTGAAAACAAACATCTCACAAGGTAAGCCAATGTTCGTTTTTCCAGCGTTGAGGGCGGAGCCATCCTTCATGAGGGACATACCAAAGCTCCCTAGATGGGTGGGAACTGAGGTAAGGAATTATAGGATGGATTGAAGGATCCGTCTACCAAATGATGCCCCAGCCAGTTGGAAGGCATTGATTCGGCAGCGACGGATAAATATGGAAGGAGATGACCAAGCGGCCACCCTGCAAATATTGGAGAGAAGAACATTAGTGGTTAGGGCGGCAGGTGTGGCAGCACTGTGAGCGGAATGAGCGCTGACCCTTCCTTGCAGCGTATTACCCATCATCGACTCACACTGAGAGATGCAAGCCCAGATCCATCAAGCCAGGGTCGATGAAGAAAAACTTCCCAGGTATGTAGGACCGAAGGAGACAAATAGACTGTCTGATTTGCGCCATCGACAAGTGCGTTTGATGTAAATACACCGAACTCTGCCTACATCTAGTGTGAGCCAAGTCTTTTCAAGTTCCTTTTTGGGGTCAGGAACGAATGAAGGGAAAATGATCTCCTGTGCTCTATGAAATGTGAAGTTAACTTTAGTCATGAACATCAGATCCCGTCAAGCAGAACTGAATCCTCGCAGAAGATGCATATTTCACTCCTGTGGATAGTGCTCCTGGTTCAGAAAACCTTCTAGCTGAACTAATAGCATTAAAAAAAAAAAAATACTGTTTTCCAGGTAAGAAACTTAATATCCACTCTGTCAAGTTATTCAAACTGTGGTTTGGTTAATGCCTGAAGAACTACATGAGGGTACCAATTAGGGTATCTGTGAACTGTGGGAAGTTTAATAAGAGAAGCTGTTCTCAAAACTTTATATATACACCCTCTCTCACACACACACACATATATATGAATGATTAGACAGTTTCTGGGACAGTATGATTGGAAGAGCTGATGTCCAGTAGGTGCCTTTCAATATCCACATGTGAAGGTTTAATCCTGGATATGGTATTTGACCTTGAGTTAGGAGATCTTTGTGATTGGAAGACGAACTGGTTTCGTGACATCTGGAAGATCTCTGGAAACCCTGCCCTTCTGAAGTCACGAGAGACGAGACCGGAGCATCTACATGAGGGATCTGGAGTTTGGCTATTGGGAGCCACAAACATGCTTCCCGTCACCCTAAGCTGGCATCCAACCTTATGTGGAACTTCAACAGGGCCTAAATCAGGCAATCCTCTACAACTGGCAGCAAAAACCACCATTCAAAGAGGTTTGATTTAATCAGTGTATGTCAGAACAGATTATTTATGTGTACCATCTGTTTTTTGATACAGCTAGAAGAACTACTGTAGGCTCCTGGCATGAAATGGTGTTCATGCCAAACGATTAACTGAAACAGATCAGGCAGTGTAGATGCACCAGTAACACTAGGTCCAATAACTGGGAACAACCTACCTGCTCGAGGGTGTTCTTCATGGATCTTACCCTTTGCTTGGTCAGGTAGACTGGTCAGCGATGTGTCTACAACCACTCCAAAGTGATGCAGGTTCTGAAATGGAACTAGGTAGTTCTTTTCGTAAATTACCAGAAAAACATGTCTGGATAGGAAAGAAATCACAACTCGACATCTTATATATATCCTATGGGAGAGAATGAGATCTATCAGGACATTTGAAATTATGGGTCTATATGAAGGTCCCACTGTTTTCAAGACGTGTCTATCTGTGTAGTGCGTGTCACAGAAGAAAACAACAGACTGAATGGTAGAACCTTGTATGGAAAGGTTGGTAAGATATTTGTGATAACGTGGTAGCTTGGGCTGTGGGCAGGAGACCACTACCCAAAAAACAGGAACACACAAAAATCTTGGAGGAGACGTGTCTCCAGAATTGTCTGGATAATCTCCCATCTGAACCTGTGATTATTATAACTCAATTGTTATTAGATAGATAGTATAGTGTTGTTGTTGATGTTTTTATGGCCTCAATATCAATCAGACATTTTGTGACTTTTATATCAATCTATGTTTGTTTGCCTTCCTCTACCTTAAGGAGGCAATGAAAAGTCATATGAATGGTATAGAAAAATATATCAAAGTATATTTTAACAAACAGCTTCATTTCATTTATATACCGCTTCATACCCTTAAGGAGTGTCTAAGCGGTTTACAATTGTAAGCTATTTGCCCCTCAACAATCTGGGTACTCATTTTAGCGACCTCGGAAGGATGCAAGCCTGAGTTGAGCTTCAGCCCTTTGCTGGTCTTGAACTCGCCACCTTATGGTTTTGAGTGAGTGGCTGCAGTACAGGCATTTAACCACTGCGCCACCAGGGCTGACATTTAAGGATGTTGAGGTCTTCTTATTATTCCTAGTCTCAGCCAAGAGACTTTATTCCAAACAATTTGTCCCCATTAAGTGGTGAGAATCTTAGATATTTTTTGTAATGGGCATTTTTATGTGTCAGTTCTTTAGTCAAAGTCTGTCCTTGAACTGGTCTTGGATTACATCCAATCTCATTTAGGCTAGTGTCTCCAGACATAGCCACTACCTTTAACCATAGTTAATACCCTGATAGTACTTTATTTTGACCTTAAGTGTTTGTTTGTTTGACAAGTGGGCTAGGCCACACATGTTTAGCCCCAGAAAAAAAGGAAATAGCAGACACCTTAGTTGAGCATAAACTCTGGCAGCCACAAGTGGCATCTGTTGATTCTCATGACAAAGAGGGCTGAGATGTAACCATATATATGTAAACAGCTATTGGATTTAGAATCACAATAATAAATTATGGAGGCCTTGTTAATATCCTCATAAAATCTGCATGAAATGGAGTATTTGGTGTTGAAGGCCCAGGCTTGGAGGAGGGAGGAATATCCTTCCCTGAGGAAATCAGGATGGATCATCCTCTAGCTTCAACTGGTCAGAGTTGACATTAAATTCCAATATATAAGTTGTTTTGTACAATAATACCATAAAACAAGTACAGTAATAATAAACAAATACAGTAATAATGAAGGATCATCAGTCCCCAAACATCTAACAGATTTCAGGAGCTTTCAGGAGGTACTGAAAGGCCCTCATCTTTATTTTTTATTTTTAACTCTTTTTCAGATCACATTCCTCTTCTGAGGAGTGAACTATAGGTATTATTTTCCTTTGTTTTACAAAAGGCATATTAGTTAGCAGAAGCAGCAGGCCTTTCCTTTTCTGCCTAGCTGCCCTTAATCAAAATGGCTGCCACACCTTCAGTTCCAGCTTTGCCTCTTATTTTAAAAAAGGCAAGCACAATAAATAAATATCTTTTTGGCCAAATTCTCCCCAAGGAGAGATTGAAACCTTCAGACTAGGGGACAATGGGGCAGAAGCAGACTCCCTGCACCTGGAAATCCTTTTGTTAATCCTCTCTGATCCCTTCAGTCTGAGTGGATCTTGGAGGAAGGAGAGGAGAAGGCAGTTGGTTTTGGAGGGAAACTCTCCATTTGAATCTCTGAAGCAACTGAAGCCTCCTTCAAAGCTGGCAATGCAAGTCAGAAACAAATCTCTTGGGTAAAGCTTAACCCACAAACATAGGATTAAGGACTGAATCCTCACTCACCTCTTGAAATCTGCCTTCTCTCTCTCTCTCTCTCCCACTGTCCAAACCTCTTGCCGGGTTTGATGTCCGCAGTGGGGCGCAATCTGGCCAGGGACAGGGCCTCCAGCCGCGCCAAGGTCTGTCAGGGTCTCTATCTCACCACCTAAAACCCTTCTGGGGCTGGTGTTCTGGCCCCCCTCAGACCATTCTCCCTCAGAGGCAGAAGAGGACTGAGATTTGGAGGGAACATCCTCATCTGAGGATTTTAACTGCAAGCATAATTTTTGCTTCTTAGCCTTAGATGGCGCTCTCCATTATGTTTATGCTTGGAGGAATAAACCTGAAGTAGCATAGGCATGGCTCCCGCCTTTTTTGAGTTTGAATTTGTGCGCCAAGGAGGAACGTTTGGGTGCAAATTTGCCCTGCTCCAAAGGGGAATGGCATCCCTGGAAGAGCGGGAGGCGGGGGGGAAAGAAGAAGAGGGATCCCAAGGTCTCCTGGGATTGTAAAGGAGCCTGTCCCTCTGTGAGCCCGACTCCAGGGGCTGAAGGACCACTGAGCTCCCTCCAGTGATCTTGGGGTCCATCTTGGAGGGATGACTTTCCAAGGGGGAGAAGGCGTCCCTCGAGAATCTGAAGAATGAGGGAGAGGAAGATAATTCCCTGGCCCTCCTTTATCTCTGAGTCCTTTCTGCCTCTGACCCTGACTCTTGGGAAGAATTCTCTGCCACGGCCTTAGCCTGAAAACGGGCCCCTCTCTGAGAGGAGACCGTTTGGGAGGCAATACAGGATTGCGCCAGCTGTAAGGCTAGTAAGGAGGAGAAGGGAGCCGACGTTCGGGAGGGAGAGGCTGCAGGGTACCCAAGCTGCTCACTGCAGCATTACTCACATTTCTCTCGGCGTCCTCCTTGCCGACCGCACCCTCCCGATTTCGGGACAGGTTCCTGCGGTCTCTCGGCATCCTCCTTGCTAACCGCACCCTCCCGATTTCGGGACAGGTTCCTGCGGTCTCTCGGCGTCCTCCTTGCTAACCGCACCCTCCCGATTTCGGGACAGGTTCCCGCGGTCCGGCGCCTTCAAGCGCGGAGAAAAGGGATATCCCTCCTCCGGCTGCGCCGAGCGGCCTACAGGCCGCACCTCCCGGGTCAGGGCTGATCCATTCCTCTTGTGGAGAGCCTGTGTAGCATGGCCAGATTCCCCAGACATGCCTGGGCCCTCTAGCTCTTCGGACCTTAGTCGGCCCTCACAGAGAGAGAAGAGGTAAGGAGTAAAAGGAGAATAAAGAAGATTTTGTTTTGTGAGTAAAGGAGAGTTAGGAAAACACGACCTGACGGAGCGAAGGCAGGAACTAGACTGGGCAAACAAGGGGGATGGATTCCCCTGGTGGACACGCCCAAAAGTCATAGTCCTGCCTGATTGGAGCAAACAGGGGGAACCAACCCTCATGAAGGATGGCTCCGCCCTCAACGCTGGAAAACTAGCAGCATATTTGAAATGAACTGATTTATTTTAGCAGTTTTGTACATATGATGCAGTTTTTTTACTATGTTGTATGCTGCTTTCAGTCTCAGGAGAAAAAAGGTGGATGTAAATGAATAAAATAATAATGATCATCTTTGTGGATATCAATCCACTTTTTCAGGTAAATTATCTTAAAGTTGCTGCTAGATCTTCTCAACCTTTTCTCTGTTGAAGCACACTAACATGAGTGATTGTCTTTTTGAAAAGTGTTATCATGTTATGTGTAGATTCTCTCTTCTGCTTCACTGCTAGAATAGAGAAATGCATCAGCCTGAGCATTTCTAGTCATTTTTTTCTTTTTGCAGTCTCCTTCTCTGGTAGAGAGCTTCTGCCCTTGGCTACAGCCTCACATTATTCATAACACACGAGAGAGTTTCTTCAAGTAGAATAACACTTGGATCAAAGTCCTTGCTTTCTAGAAGCATTTTGGTTCTACACTTCAACATTGGTTTTTAATTTGAATCCTGGTTCTTTAATTTGAATCTTGTGTGCCATCAGTCTTGCTCTGGACTTCGACTCAGTATGTCCATACTTAGAATTATGAGAAGTTTAATTTGTAGTTTTCCTGGAGAATTATTTAATTTTGGTTTTGATTAACATTTCATAGAACCATAGAGCTGGAAGAGCCACAAGGGCCATTCAGTCCAATGCCTTGCCATGCAGGAATACGCAATCAAAGTACCCCAGAAGGCCATCCAGTCTCTGTTTAAAAGTCTCCAAAGATGAAGACTCCACCACTCTCCAAGGGCGCGTGTTCCACTGTTGAACAGCTCTTACCATCAGGAAGTACTTCCTGATGTTGTGGTGTGATCTTTTCCCCTGTAATTTGAACATGCTTCATGCCCTAGTCTCTGGAGCAGCACAAAACAAGAAGTTACTAATGTAAAGGCCAGTTTAAATACTTGACAATTTTGAGATAATAGTTTCAAAATTTACTTTTGCCTCTAGCTTTTCTGTTCTGAATTCTTAAGAGAATATAGCTTAGTGTTTAGCTACTTTTGCCATTATTGGGATCATTTACTAGTATAAATAAAAGATGCTAGTGAAGAAAATACTTTCTCCTTAATGGAGAATAGAGTTCCAGAAAGGGAGTAAGGATGCATGTCCTGCCTGCTTAAAATGCCCAATGGAAAAAAATATTTATAGTAACCTTAGAATCAGAAGCTACTTTTATCTGTCCAGATAATGTTCTGTAATGCTAAGTGATCCACCAGTTGCTGTATGAACACATAAATGTGAGTATGAGATTTGTTTAATTTATATCTTGCTTGCCTCCCACTATGGGACCTGGCAGCTAGCTGACAGCATAGCTGTAACACAGTGCAACTATGATGATTTATATTAAAATTTAAAAATTAAAAGAAAATAGGCAAACCCAATAAACTAATCTAAAACTATTTAAAAACATTCAACATAACAGCATTCCCATTAAAAGACCCTTCTGCCACAGTAGGTTGACAGCTGAAGTCCTATCAAAGTAAATAGGTTTTTGCCTGCGAGAAAAAAAAAAAAAAAGAAAGAAAGACTAACCTAGGCTGCCCTGGCACCTAGGGGCTACCACTGAGAAAACTGTTTCCTGTATCCTCATTATATGTGTCGTGCCCTGTCTCCAGGAGTCAGGCATGCCCTCTCAGTCTGAGGAAGAGGCTGAGAGCCCAGGGCACATGCCAGAAGGAGAACCAGACCTACAGAGATACCAGGAAAAAGAGAGACAATGGCCTTCTCTGGTTAAGTAGGAAACTAATGGGGAGCTCTAAATATCCCATTACCTTCCTCAGTCCACCATGGTCAGCATCCATCCTTCATGCTTGGTAAATGCCTTGCTTTTGCCTTGAACCTTGACTGATTGCTGTTGCCTGGAACTTTGCTTGGACCTGGACTTCTCTTTCAGATTTTACCTTTAAATCTGCTGTACTGGATTGACTGGAGCCTTGTTACGAACTTGGACTGGATTATACAATCACTGCTTTTGCTACCAAAGACTTGGTGAGACAAGTATCCTTTCTCCCTCTCCCTCAGTGCTTTAAACTCTGAATCTCTGGGCTAGCCTTCCAAGGGCAAAACAGGACAATATGTGCCTTTGATGGGGCTGAGAAGAAGAGAAAATTCTCGTAGAAGGATCTTAAAATCTGGGCAGGTTTATATAGTGACATATGGTCTTTCAGATAGGGTTTTATAGATAATATAGGATTTTATAGATAACAAATAACACTTTTAAGTTGATCCTGGTATCCAGCAGAGCTTTTACATGCAAACATTGTATACTTCCAGGTCATCAGCCTGGCTGCAGCATTTCCATGTAGAGTGAATCACAGTAATCCAAATGGGATATAAAGCAGACATGGGTCACCATAGCCAGGTATAAAATCTCCAGGAGTGGGTGGAGCTGATACACTAGCTTTCACTGTACAAATGCACTCCTAGACACTACTGAAGCCGAAACGTCCAGGCTCATATTTGAACCCAAGGGTGCCGTGTGCCCAAGATACAAGCCTGAGACTTCAGGAGTTTAACCTCATCAAACACAGGCTCAATCCCTGTTCCCTGGTCTACCTTTTGGGGACCAAGTATGCCTCTGTCTCGTCTAAACTGAGCTTCAGTTTGTTCGTCCTCATCCAGTCCTTTGGATTGACAGAACTTTTCAAAAAGATGTCCCATGAATTTCAAAATGTTTTATTAAAATTTCTTCTCCTTCCCTAATACTAATAAAGGTGCAAAAATAGGTCTGAATTGGACCAGTTTGTGAATATTGCCAGAGTATGATTCCATGTGACCTCTCTAAGGTGTGCTTAACTCTTCTGCCAGTACTGCTTTGGTGTATTAGGAAACAAGAATGATAGAGTTAATGCTGATGTCACTGTAGTTTTCTTTCATTTGGACCTCGTGTGTTGTTACTGTGCTATTGTACAACTCAGCTGATATATAGCTTTAAGCTGCCAAAGGCAAATCTTAATTGACAGCAATACATGTAATGGTTGTGTGCCAAACTGTTTTATTAAGCAAATATTTTCTTTTGATTGTATACAAAGTTAATGACACTAATTAGCTAGTTGAATATACTATTTACAGAAATCTTGTATAAAGCCAAAAGAAACATGTCAGAGTCAGAGACATGACTATAGACTTTTGGAGAAAAGATTGTGTTCAAATTAAATATATTAAATATTGTTACTTATCTTATTCCCAATGGTACTTCTTGTTTTTGTGACATATTGACATATAACTATTTTAGCATGAGACATTTGGATCGTCTAATATATTATAGCCATGCTGTATATGTGAGAAGCAATACAACTTTTTCAATCAGGTGACCAAATAATTGTTTAAATATTCCTATTATTGTTTAAATTTTATCTCAAGCATCACCAGTTGCTTAATGTGCATAAAAAGTGTTTCTGTTCTGTAACAGCTGGAACATGTAATACATTTATTTACTTCTGTTTCCTGTAATACTAAGTAACAGTATAGTGGAACAGTACAGAAGAAAAAGGAATAAAAAAGAACAGTAACAACGGCAAATTTAGCACATCTGTTTCCCCAGTTTACTTTTAAACATGTATTATGCCTCCTGGTGTTACTAAGCCTTAAATTTGACTCCTGTTTTCCACTTAGTATGTCAACTCCAGGAAGTCTGGATAATGGCTGGCTTAGTGCATACCTTATGAGAAACTATTACTTTTCATTAACCCAATATTTATACAGTGCCTGAATCTTGAATCATCTGCACCAGTGCAGTAATTTATTTTTTGTCCCAAATGTGTGTTCATTGTCTAAGTTAACATTGTTTTTCAACATCTCAATTTGGATTTTGATAAAATCCCAGAGAAAACCACTTGCCAGGAATATTTAAACAAATAAATATATCAAATATTAAAACTTAGAAACACCAGTCCTCTTTTACATTGTACATTTTTCAAGCTGATTTGTCAGTTACTGGATTTTTTTAAAAAAAGATGCATTTTTCTGGGATTCTGTCCTCCCAAAGCAAAGTACGTACAGAAGCCCCTCCCAATTCATGGGGGATCTGTTCTGGACCCCTCCCCCTCAAAGTGGCAACTTGCAAATATTTGAGTCCCATTGCGAATAATTACACATGTGTGGGGCTGTGGGTGGTATGCATTTTATCCCTCCCTGCTTGTCCCTCCTGCAAAAAGTAAGACCACAGACTCCAAGTTTGCAAAAAGGAAGGGACAAGTGTAGTTTGCTTTTCTAGTTTATATGTATAAAATACACACACACACACATTATTCATGTTCTTATAACTAGATATAGGAGACAGTGGTTTTTAAGTTTTCATGATATTAAGGTTTTATTCCTCTATTTTTTGTGTAAATGTGACTAGTGTTATTTCATTGTTAAACCAGTGTTAGGGAATTCTGGGAATCCTAGTTTTGTGAGACATTTAGCCTTGTCAGAGAGCTCTGGTGCCACAATAAACTACAATTTCCAGGATTCTCTATCACCAAGTCAGGCCAGTTAAAATGGTCCCAAACTGAATTATTTCTGCTGTGTTTTGGACCTAGGAAACTAATTTACTCTACTGTGTGCATATATTTAAGTTGTTTCCTTTTTACTTTTTGTTTCAGATAAATTTGGTATCATAGATAATTGGCTTTCAGAGCTGCAAAAAACATATTGAGGATAGTGGGCATTGTGGAATGTTATCTGTCATAGACTGTCAGTGATGACTTTTGTTTATATTCTTTAATTTGGTGTTTTATGATTCTTTCAGCTTTTTGTAAGCTCTGTCTTCTCTTAGTGATTAGGTACAAATTACTTTTATTAAAGCTTGTAGTTACATACATCTAATGAATCACAGCTTTAGTTTTTGGCATATCATATACAGAGCTGTTTTTAAAATTGGAGATTGAGATCCAAAACACACTGCAACAATAATACGGTTTCAGACAGCTTTAACTGCCCTGGCTCAGTGGTAGGGAATCCTAGGAATTGGAGTTTGTTGTGGCTCCAATAACTCTCTGACAGAGAAGGCTCAATGTCTCACAAAACTACACTTCCCAGAATTCCCTAGCATTGAGCCAGGACAGTTAAAGTGGTCTCAAACTGGATTCTTTCTGTAGTCTGTTTTGGTCCTGAATCTGAGGAGTTGTTATATTGAGAATATGTTGTTTTCTAAAATTCTGTATTGCTTAAAAACATTCTAATTTAATTTCCATATAGTTTATTATTATTTGTTATTAACACCAAGAACTCAATGAAAGTATGATGTGATCAGTGTTTGAAGTCTTTGTTGTTGTTAACTGCCCTTGAGTCGACGTGACACACTCCTCTTTGTGCTCTGTACAGCCAAAGCCTTTGCTGTCATCTATAAAGTACATGCCGAATTTCTCCTGGAACTCCCTGGTGTGCTCCATTATCCAGCATAAGTAAAGTGTTCCCTGGTGCCTCTTCCTTTTACGCTTCTGGAAGTTTTCGTTCCATATATGGCAGGAGTCTTTGTTGCAGAATTTTGAATTTGCTTGCAGTGGTCCTGTAATGAGGAATATATATTGAGTTTTTCCAGTCTATAAGCCATTGTTTTGTTTTCCATATTTGTTGTGAGATTTTGGTTAGAACTATCTCTGTAGTTCTATTGGTACATCATCTGAACCTGGTGGTTTATTCTTTACAATTGCTTTGAGTGCAGCATTCAATCATATTCCAGAATTTGGGGTTCATCTTTGTACGCTTCTTCTTCTAATGTGTCATTTATCCTGTCATCTGTTTCATATAGCTCTTCAGTGTATTGCTTCCAAGATCTTTTTATTTCTTTTTGGTCATGTATTATGTTCTTCTGCTGATCTCAGGGCATCACCATCCTTGGTTTAAATTTCTCTTTGATTTCTCAGATCTTGTGGAAGAGATCTCTTGTTCTTTTTTTGCTGTCAGCTACTATATCAGTTAGGTTTAATAGTGCAAATCTGTTTTTACCTTTATTTTTAAATTCTGCTGGGATGTTCTTCAGATCGTATTTTGCCATGATGACTGATTTTGTGTTATTTTTCAGCTTTATTCTGATTTTTATATTAGTAATTCATGGTCTGTGCCACAATCTTCCTGGTCTCAATTTTGTCATGAGAATAGAGCTTCTCCATTTTCTATTCTTGGTTATGTAGAGTATCTGGTTATTGTGTTGGCCATCTAGTGATGTCTGTGTGAAGTCTCCTCTCTGGTTGTGTGAAGAAAGTGTTTGTGATTAATCGATTGTTGGCCTCACAGAATAGTCTGCTTCATTTTTTTATCCTAGTCCAAATTTTCCGATAGTTTTTTTTATGTTGCTCTGCTTCTATAATTAATAAGAAATCTGTTTTGGTGTGTTGTTAATTTCTTCCTGAATTCCATCATAGAATCTCTCAGTTCCTTCTACCTCTGCCTTTGTGATTGGCACATAGACTGGGATTATGTTAATGTTGATTGGTTTTTCTGAACAGTAGCTAAATCTCAGTCCAGTCCAGTAATCCAGAATCTGTGGGTGAAATCCATAGTACTACTAGAGGCATGGAATTGCTGTGCTACTTTAATCAAGTTTTTTTCTTATTTCATTAAAACAAATGGGTATATTTGTGTTGGTTTATGTATGTGTGAAAATCCAAGTATAAAACAGTCTAGGAAATGAAAGCACAGTTATAAGAGTGTAATGATAATGTTAGAGATTGAAAGACAAATTTAATCTGTAATAAAAATCAGTACTGAATTAAACCAAAGGAGGAAATAAAGGGCAGGCACTACAAGCAAGAAATACTATTACAAATACTATTTATATTGTATAGTTTATTTGTGTTGGTGCCAAGGATTAAGGTCTTACCATTTCTCTCCACATGCAGAATTTGAAAACAGCTGTATGGCTTCTTACTTTCAGTATGGTACCTTGACCCCTTGCTAATAATGACAGTGCCCATGAACAGATAGACCTAGGAAGAATAATTTTTCATATTTTTGAGGTACTAGAATAAACATGTTCCTAGAAGTCATTATTGGGAATGACATAGACAATATTAATTCATTTAATTAATTTAAAAATAATTTAATATTGCTTTGCTGCTCTGACAAAGTGTGATGATATGAATTCTTACTGCAATATGTTTTATTGATATAGACCTGGAATTGTAGGCAATGTAAGACATGGTTTTATATGAAACGCTGTCATGCATTTTTTTTATTTCTTTACATACTACAGGTGTTCTTTGCTAACATTTGTCATTCCAGTGTACAAAATTCACTAAAATAACAATTACAGTTGGCCCTCCGTTTTCACGGGGGATTCATCTCGAATCCCTCTCCCCGCAAAAACAGAGGCTTGTGCCATAGGCGGGGGGAACGCCCCATAAAAAATAGACACCCCTCTGTGGGTTTCCAAGGTCGTGGATGCGAGAACTGCAAGTTAGGAGAGGTGACTGTACATTGAAATACTACTCCTTAGCAAAAACAAGGTCTTACTAAAGTGGGCAATAAAACAAAACAGATGCATAATTAAATAAGTTAGTAGCAGGTGCTTAAATATCAGTATTTGGACCTATCATATGCTGGGAGCACCAAAACCTGAAGTGGAGCACCCATAATATGAAATCTCTGCCCCAGAGAAAGCTCTGCCCCAGACAGACATCTGGCGGTGACAGGAAAACCAGGAGATCTTCGTTTGTACCCTCACCTGGAATGCATTGTATATTACTTCACTGGATCATGCCAGGTTCATTCCCACACAAAGCTATGTTACATCTTTTGTTCCATTTACTAGTCTTACAATCTCTCCTAGATGGGTTGCAGATGAGAATTCATGATATTAGTCACAAAATTACAGCACAGATTCTATCAAGGTAGGAGATTCTCCACAACTTGGCTATAAGTTGACGTCATGTATAAGTTGAGGGCAGGTTTTGGGGTCAAATTATGGATTTTGATATGACCCATGGATAAGTCGAAGATAAAATCTGCACAGTTGGGGGACCTATTAGGATGGTCCACCCCAGGAGGCTGATGGATCCAAATGGATTCTTGAGGGCTCTTGGGGAGTTCCCTGTCACCTTGGCAGGCAATTCTGTTGACACCCTGGCCAGCCTTTGGAATTAGGAAATAGCCAGGGCAGTGGACACAATCGCTCCTGAGCGTCCCCTCTCATGGAGTGGAGCCAAACCAGCCCCCTAGTTCTCTAGGGAGTTGATGATGATGAAGCAAATGAAATGGAGACTAGAACGACATTGGCGGAAGACTCGGAGTGAATCTGATAGAACATGGGCTAGAGCCTATTTGAAAGCCTACTCTGTGGCAATGCGGGCAGCAAAGAAATCATTTTTTGCTACAAGCATTGCATCTGCAAGGAGCCGGCCAGCAGAGCTGTTCTGGGTGGTCAGGGGTCTTTTACACACTCATGCTCAAGTGGAGGATGCAGACCACTCAGAGGCTTGCTGTGAAGAATTTGCACGACATTTTGCAAATAAAGTCTCTCAAATCTGCTCCGACTTGGATGCTACAGTTGATACAGTGTCAATGGATGTAACTTTGACTCCAGTCGGTCCAGTGTTAATGGATACTTTTCAGCTTGTACAACCATGATGTGGACAGGACCCTTGGAGAGGTAAAAGCCACTACATGTATCTTGGACCCTTGTCCTTCTTAGCTTATTAAACAGGCCAGAGGGGGACTGACTGAGTGGGTAAAGGAGGTAATCAATGCCTCCTTACAACAAGGCAGAATTCCATCCTGCCTAAAGGAGGCTATTGTGAGGTCTCTGTTAAAAAAGTAATCCATCCTGCCTAAAGGAGGCTGCTGTGAGGCCTCTGTTAAAAAAAGTCATCCTTGGATCCCACAATAATGAATAACTATTGGCCAGTTTCTAACCTACCATTTCTGGACAAGGTTTTGGAATGTGTGGTGGCCTCCCAACTTCAGGGGTTTCTGGATGAAACGGATTATCTAGATCGATTTCAGTCTGGTTTCAGGCCTGGCTATGGAACAGAGACAGCCTTGATCGCCTTGGTGGATGAACTACGGAGGGAACTGGACAGGGGGAGTGTGTCCCTGTTGGTTCTCCTGGATCTCTCAGTGGCTTTTGATACCATTGATCATGGTATTCTTCTGAACCGCCTCTCTGGGATGGGGCTCGGAGGCACTGTTCTACAGTGGTTCCGTTCCTTCCCGGAAGGGCGAACCCAGAAGGAGGTATTGGGGGATGCCTGTTTGACCCCCTGGCCATTGACCTGTGGGGTCCCTCAGGGTTCTGTGTTGTCCCCTATTCTGTTTAACATATACATGAAACCTCTGGGGGAGGTTGTCCAGAGTTTTGGGGTGCGGTGTCATCAATATGCAGATGACATCCAGCTCTACTACTCCTTCCCACCTCAATCCAAGGAGTCTGTCCTGGTCCTGAACCAGTGTCTGCTTTCAGTAATGGACTGGATGCGGGCAAACAAGTTGAAACTTAATCCAGACAAGACAGAGGAACTCCTGGTCAGTCGGAAGGCGGACCAGGGAATAGGGATCCAGCCTGTGTTAGATGGGGGTCACACTCCCACTGAAGACACAGGTTCACAGTTTGGGAGTACTCTTGGACTCAGCTTTGAACTTGGAGGCCCAGGTCTCTCCTGTGACCAGGAGTGCTTTCGAACATTTGTAACTTGTTCGCCAGCTGCATGTGATCCTTGAGAAGCCAGGTCTGGCCACGGTAGTACATGCCTTGGTTACATCTCATTTGGACTACTGTAGTGGGCTGTACATGGGGCTGCCAATGAAAAGTGTTCAGAAAATTCATCTGGTTCAAAGAGCTGCTGCCAGGCTGTTAACAGGGGCAGATTACAGAGACCATACAACATCCCTCTTGAAACAGCTTCACTGGCTGCCAGTTTATTTCCTGATACAATTCAAGGTGCTAGTTGTCACCTATAAAGCCCTACATGGCTCAGGTCCACACTATTTGACAGACCGTTTCTCCTGGTATGAACTGACCCGGAGTCTGAGATCCTCTGGAGAAGCCCTTCTCTCCATCCCAACATCATCACAAACTCGTGTTCCCACCAACCCACCAGCCTTCTCAGTGGCTGCCCCTAGACTCTGGAACTCCCTGCCCAGGGAGATCAGAATGGCTCCCTCCTTGATAGCCTTCCATCAGCAGGTTAAGACCTACCTGTTCACAGAGGCATTTAAGGACTTGTTATGAGGACAGGCTGGGATGTTGAACCATTTTTAATGTTTTAATTGTACTGTTTTTAATGTTGTGAAGCTGCTCTGAATCCCACTCCTGGGAAAAGAGTGGGATACAAATAATAATAATAACAATAATAATAACAACAACAACAACAATAATAATAATAATAATAATATAACAAAGGATATAAAGAACTAAGCAAAGAAAAAGTATTCTTAAGAACTTAGAAAATTCCAGTAGGCACAACTGTTTGCGCTCACCCTAAAGGCTGGATGGATGGGAAAGGAACTACAGTAAATCACAGCTGTGCGATATGTGCGGGAGGAGACCAGGCACAGGCGAGGCTAACAAAAAACACACATGTCAAAAAGGAAAGCAAAGAAAATGGTGACTGTGGCCCGAAACAGACGGGCCAAAAGGAGTATGGTGGAACTGTGTCAGCGCCATTTGCATTGAGGCCACAGGAAATGTACACGCCTGGCCCCAATAAGGGCCACCACTGCGTTCTTGATCCGCGTCAGGAAGGAGGGGATTCTTTCTGCTCCTTCTCAGCCTGGTTTTTTTTTTTTTTTTTTTTTTTTTGGAAAACATGGGCTTGGCTCAGCTTCTGGCCCCATGTAGGGTATGCATCATCTGAATGCTGTGCTCCAAATGAGGCCATAATCCACATCATTTGGCCCGTGTGTTTTGGGCCTAAATTAGCAGTGATTATAGCCTTTAACTTTAATGTGATTACTTTGTCTGATTTTAACCCAGGAAAGCTGGGAAACATAACATACACAGATGTTTTAGTCAAATCCTCAAAGTCTGACTCCTATCAGAACTCTTTAAGGGGAAGTGCCAAAGAGCTGTCACCACCTCCACTTTCCCGCCCAGGCATTCAAAAAGGTCAGAAGTGGCACCATGACGGAGAGAGTAGAGGTACTTCTTTTATGTGCTACCAGGAAATACTAAGCTCTTGCCTTTTGCCATTCTATGCAGAAAAGGGGATTGTTCCTTTAAAAAAAAAGTTTACAGTACTTACATTGATGTGTAGATAGGTCGACCCAGGTTTCTAAGTAAAAATTTCTACGCTCATACATGCATACATACAGTAATATTAATATTCTGGTTAAATGAGCAACTCCCTTGAACCCTAGAAATGTTTTTTTTAAATATCTATCTTTCTGTTAATCAGAACTTTTATTTAAGAGTATAGTCTGCAGAGTATTAACATTAACAAAGATAACTTGATTTTGAAGATTATTTGCCGTATGTACTCAACTATAAATCGACCTCATGTATAAGTCGAGGGCAGGTATTGGAGGCAAATTATGGATTTTGTCATGGCATGGGGAAATCTGAAAGAGTTATTACATTATCATACTGACACGTAAATTAGTCGACCTGGGATTTTGGGATAAATTTTTGGGTGTAATTTTTTTAGATTTATAGACGAATACCTATAGTATTACTGTGGTCACACTAGTGACAACTCTAATGCTGTAGGTAAGAGAAAATGTAGTGTTTGATGAACTGCTCCTATCTAGTAGATTTTATGAGAACTCCATACCCTGACCAAGGTATGAATCTATGAGAGTGGTGTGAAAAACTCTATTATTTGTTTCTTTATTATTTAATACACCAACTTTCTCCTAATACAAGATCTAAGGTGGCTTCCAAAGTGCTGAGTCTTAGTTTCAAACAGTTGTTTTTAAACAATCAGATATTCTGGTTTCTTAGCTGCTTGCCATCAGTGGTTCACAGTTTCCTTTAAATAATTTGAGATTTACATGTCTTAACTGGAGAATGTTGGCTTTCTCAAAGTAGTGATTACTGTTGGATGGGATTTCTTTGGGTAGATCTAAAAGCTTAGTGATAAATAAAGAGCTAACATACTAACCTATGTGGTAATGCCAAAGTTCATATATAATGTTAGCATGGTTTACTGGCAGTTTAGATAATTAAAGCATGCTAACAGTTTGGTAATATTTTAGAAGATGGCTGTAAAATAATCATGTTGTTATATCAGACATTAAGATATTGCATAGCGTAATTGCTCTGTGTGAACAAGGTGCTAGTTAGAATTACATGTGCCCCAGATTTTTTTTTAAAAAACTGGCTGTGGATAAATCCTTGAAAGCACTGATAGCATCACTTCCTGAATGGTAATCTCTTCCTAGTAAAATGATGTTGCAGAGCTTCTTGCACTAAGGTGTGGGGGGGGGGGGGCGCATACTGCTTGAACTACAAAATAAGAGAGAATTAACACAAGCAAAGTATGAAATGTTAACAGATGAGAAAGATAATCAGTATCCAAAGGGATCTTGTAGCACCTTTGAGACTGAGGTCAAAAACACAACGCAGAAATAACACAGTTTGAGATTGCTTTAACTGCTTTGGCTCACTGCTAAAGAGTTCTGGGAACTGTAGTTTTGTGAGACATTTAGCTTTCTCTATAAGAGAGCTCTGATACCATGAAAAAGAACAATTCCCAGCATTCCCTAGCACTAAGGCACAGCAGTTAAAATGGTCTCAAACTGGCTTATTTATGCAGTGTGTTTTGGACCTAACTGAAAAAAAAAATGGTAGCATGAGTTTCCATAGACTTGAGCTTACTTCCTCAGATGCATGTTTTGAAGTGGAGAATCCAGAGACAGACCTATATTTGTGTGTGAGAATGTCAATTTAAAAAAACAACAACACCCTGTCATTAAAATATTCTCATACCTGTACATATTAATACATGATGCTACATATTAATACATGATCTCAATGTATTGTTCTTTATTTCAGGCATCTGTTAGCAAGTTAAAGGTGATTAAACCATGGCTCAGTTTCCCACACCTTTTGGGGGTAAGTATTAACACATTTTTCTTATAATGTATTTCTTTATCAGAGTAAATTCTCCAATGCAAATCTAGTTACATGGCTGGACCTATAAATCTTAGCAATTTGACATGCAGTTTCAGTGGGTAGAAAAATAGCTTATTGTTTACATACAGTGGGCCCTTGGTATCTTCTGGAGTTTGGTTCCATAACAAGTCCTGTTAAATACAATGGCATAGTAAAATGATGTTCCTTATATAAAATGGCAAAATCAAGGTTTGCTTTTGGGAATTTATTTGTTTTAAAAATACTTTCAAACCATGGATGCTTGAATCAGTGGATAAAAAAAATCCGTGGATATGGAGGGCTGACTGTATACTGAAGTATTTGTTGGGTTGTTTTGGGAAGACATAGTAGCTAGAGATTTGACAGCAAGACCTGGCAGTCCAATGTAAAACTCTGATCAGATGCCCTGTTTTGACTGAGCTGTTTAAAATAAAAATCAGGCTCATCAGAAATGATGTAGAATGCAGGGGTCTATTGCTCATCATTTCTGCAACGAGCAAGAACAACAGACAAATCATAGGCCCACAAATCTATGTGGGATTCGGGGGGTGGGGGTGGTTTGGTGATGTTCAAACATGGTACTGTGGCTTGTCTCATTTCTGGTTTGTCATAGTGTCTGAACATGTACTGTATGTGCTATTGTCTGATGCAGTATTGTATCATATGAATGATGTGTTAAGAGTGACTGACAGCACATTTGCCAAAGCAGACATTCTGCTTTCGTAGAAATCTTATCTATCTTCATGAGACTTGGTAACTAGTCATCATTTCTCTTGGTGGGGTGAGGCTCAGTTTTCCTGAATCCTGTTTCAGAAATAATATAACTGTTTCTTTTGTACCTGCTTTTGCAGGAAGGGATTTTATAGGGAAGGTTAACAACCCAATTTCCGTAGAATCATGGAGTTGGAAGAGAACACGAGGACCATCCAGTCCAACCCTCTGCCATGCAGGAATATACATTCAAGCCACTCCCAACAGAAGGCCATTCAGACTCTGTTTAAAAACTTTTAAAGAAAGAGAATCCACCACATTCCTGTCACATTATATGTTTCCTGTATGCATTTTGAAAAAGGGCATTTTTTGTGTTACTTTGCTTCTATAGACTTTTAAAACATATATGGTTGAGCATACTGGTGGCTATCCTTATTTTGGTCACTAAAACTACATTTCTTTTTCGTGGTCTTTGTGATTCACACAAATGGGTTATCTGTCCTGTGCAATGTACCATTTGGAACCTTCTAGAACTGTTATATAATGCTTTTGGGCAGTAACACTGCCCATACTAGTGGTGTCTATCCTTATGGTTCCCACGTAAACCTTCAGTGCCTTTTTATCTGCTACATCAGTAGGAACATTTCTCTTGATTCCAGACTCTTCTAATGATTTATTTTGATATTGGCCTGATCTGACTTCTTTTATGGTTATGTTTCAGGCTTGTTAGCTCATGCTAATGAGTTTGACCTAGCTTTCTTTACAACCATTCTTTGGTATTCTCTTATTGGTTAAACAACTCTCTTTCCAATGAGTTGGGAGGCCTCTTCTTCATTGTTTAAGAGGTGTGTGACCTGTGCCACCAAAATCCTGGTCCATGACAGTCATTCTCGGTGCCTGTTGTCTTGGAGAAGAATATAACTTGGGGTCATATGCCTGTTGTAAGGCTTTCATGCCATAGGACCAGAAAAACCAACAATCTAGATTGCAGACTCAGGCCCTGAACAGGCTGAACAGGCCCTATATTGCCTACAGCTAAGATCTCTGTGCCACCATGGTCAGAATCCATGCCAGCTATGTAAAGCTCATCCATCTAGGTTACTTCTAAGAGGTTGCTCCCTGAATCTGAGTGTGTTTTGAAGCCTCCAAAGACCAGGATTTGTACAGTCAGCTTTGATTTTGACCATTGATACTGAGCAGCCACCCATTTTGGATTGCTTTTAACAAGAAGAAACATAAGAAAAAGAAGAAGTCAAGATCTACTCAGAAGACAGTACAGTGGGCTCTTGGGATTTGGTTCCAAGACCCCCTATGGATACTAAAATCCGTGGATGCTCAAGTCCCATTAAATACAACGGCATAGTGAAATGGTGTCCATTCTATCAAATGGCAAAAACAAGGTTTACTTTTGGAATTTATATTATTTTTGAATATTTCCAATCTGTGGATAGTTGAATCCGTGGATAAAAAAATCTGAGGATACAGAGGGCCAACAGTACTTACCACTTCTCTTACTATTTATTTATTTATTTATTTAATTTTTATGTTGCCTTTCTCACAGAAAGTGACCCAAGGCAGCTCATAAGATAAAAAACATTTTTAAAACTCTAGGGTAAAAATTTTAAAAACAGTTAAAATCATCTAATTAAAACAGTATAAAATCAACATAAATCATACAGAAAGTTAAAACATAACTAAAACAAACACCCCATATAAGCCACCCTGTTATGATTATTATATTAAAAACCCTTCCTAAAAAAAAACATTTTTACATGCTGGCAAAAGGCAAGCAGAGCCAGGGCCAGTCTAGTCTCCTGAAGAAGGGAGTTCCAAAGGTTGGGAGCAGCCACTACTGTTCTACACAACCTACTGTGTCTGAACAACCAGTCATTTCTGAGATACCAGTACTGTAGTTGAAATTGTGGTTATTCAGAACATGTAAATAGAGCAAGCTAGGACTCTTAAGGTTCACTGCCATTTCTCTGTCAAATATCTACAGGTAGTTCAGGTTCAAGTTCAGATAGCTCAGACTCAGCATCTGAAGAGGAAATTTTGGATTCTCCTAATACCAACTTACAGGCCCACAACAGTGACTGCTCCGTCCAATGATGTTACTCAGCAGTCCCCTACTACTACTGCAACATTGCAGATCTGTGATAAGGTACTTTTGGTGGAGTGGTCTCCAGAGACCCATCAAGCAATTTCACTTTATGGTTCTCAGTCTCATCCAAGCAGCCATTTGTCCATTCCTTCACTGGTTTGTTGTCTTGTTGCACACCTCATGACAGATCTCCCCACAAGCATATTTCTTCATGGTTCTGACAATTATCACTTCTTGTCACCATGGTTCCAGTGATCAACCTTAACATGATCAACTCTCATAAGAAGCATTCCAGATGCGGCAAATGCATGCAGCATATTGCTGCTCCCCTTCTCCGGAGGCTTACCACTTGAGGAGGCTACCATGACTGGTGTGACTCTCACCATCATTACTATTGTAATATGCTTCACCATTATCATGCCCTTGTATGTCCTGGGACTCTTTCTCACCAAACAATGATAGAGGTGGCTTACCTTCCTGCTTCCACTACTTAGCCAGTCAGAACTGCTCCTCTGAAATCGACAATACCTATATGTGCATCAGATGGATATCACTACAATATGGCAGGCTTCTGTTCAAAACTTACCACCGTCTGTTCCTTAGAAGTTCATTCTTTGCAATAGGACAGTACCTTACCTGCTCATCCTGAAGGCATTTCCTTATCTTCCTCTATGGATGCTGATTTGGAGCCCTTGTCTATATTATCTGATTTTCTGAGGGAATCTACTGAGGGAATGTACTCTTACTTTATTGGGACATCATCAGTCATTTTCTACAGATAACATTCATTCTTTCATGGACAAGTGATCTAGAAGGCCCAATCCTAGGATTACACCTAAAACAACAAAAGGTGCAACCAGTAAATCTTGTCTACAGTAGAATTCAAGGGAGTTTGCCTGCCCCTAAATCCATTGCTTCCTTCTGTACTAAAAATCGCTTGGTGCTTTTGGTTGGCCCCTTCCACAATCCCATCTACTGCAAGGAAGCTTGATTCTTTGTATTGAGTATCTGCTTCATACTCTGGACTGGTTGCTACAACAAACAAGTCCATATTCATTTGTCGTCGAAGCTGCCCCATCAGTTTCATGTTCTGACCTTTGAGTTGTCAATTGCTCCTCTCCCCTATAGTTACTATGCTGGCACGTCTCTGAATGTATCTCTTACAGACTTGGTTGCTCTCCTAATTCGACACCCAATCAAGAACTGATGCCTTCTTTGGCAGAGCAGTGCCCTTTTCCTGTTCAACCAGTTATAAGAAGTCCTGTGATGTCTGCAGCATGATACTCCTCCTGGGTCCATAGCTTACTACTGTCCCATTTGTGAGAATCACAGAGCCCAAGAAGGAGGACAGGTTGCATACTTGTAATTGCAGTTCTTTGAGTAGGCATCTGTGAATTCACACAGCCATTCCCATTCTCCCCTTGTGGCGTCATGCTTCTTTGGTACTCTAGATGCTTCTGTTGTGGAGTCAATGGAACTGGTGTTTAGGTGAGAACCACAAGAATATATACTATTGAAGTGGACAGGGTTACCACCAAAAGATGTTATGTAATGGCTTTAGAAGGTTCTGAAAAGTGCACCGTGCAGGTGCAGATAACCTGTTTGTGTAAATTCACAGATGACCACTCAAAGAATTACAGTTACAGGTGTGCAACTTGTCCTTACATTTCCCATGGACCACAACATTTATGGATTCCAGATCTTCAGTAGTAAGCTGTCTCTGTGTTACTTGCAAAATGTGTCAACAGTTTGCTGTATGGAAAGGTGAGCAGTGAGAAGCACGTCATAGTTGAGGGAGAATAGCAGGAAGAACATATGCTGAGGAAAATTTATGTTCTTAAAGTCAGTATTTCTTTACTGTATCTTAATTTCTTCCTTGTGACATAGGCAACCTGGACATCTGGGCCATAACTGTGGAAGAAAGAGCTAAACATGATCAGCAGTTCCACAGTTTGAAACCAATATCTGGATTTATCACTGGTAATTCCATAGTTAACATATATAATTTGCATTATGATATTTCATGGCATAATGTATTTTGCTTCTTCCTCTGTGTGAAGGTTACAGCAACCAAGAGAGAAGTTAGCAGCACTACTAATCATTTATGGCTTCAGTGAGAAAAACTAATGCATCCATGCCTCCTGAGTACTTTGAAATACTCTTTCAAATGAGTACTTAACTGCTGTGAACCTGGGGGTCAGTTTTGTATCTCTGGGGGTCTCCCAGATTGCCAAAAAAAAAAAAAAAAAAAAGAGGAAAAAAAGAAAAGAAAAATGGAAGTGATGGTGTTGTTTTGTTGTTATGTGCCTTTTAGTCATTTCAGACTAAAGAAAAACTTTCAGACTAAGAAAAACTTTTCATGGTATTCTTGTCAAGCTTTGTTCAGGGGGGGGTTGCCTTTGCCTTCCTCTGAAGCTGAGACAGAGTGACTTGCCTAAAGTCACCCACTGGCTTTCCATGGCTGAGTGGGGATTCTAACCTGGCCTCCAGAGTCATAGTGCAATACACATAATACTACACCACTCTAGTTCGCAGGTCTTGTTTTGCAAAACAGGTACTCCTCTCCCTCTCTCTCTCTCCCTCTCTCTCTCTCTTGGTATATTTTTGGTATCCAAGTCCTGCACCCTGTTTAAAAGGCGAGTTGTCAATACTGAAACTGTCAGTTCACTCTTTTATTTGGACAAAAATATCAGGGAATTTCATGAGGTAAAGAGCCTTAAAAGCAGCCTTAGTGCCATTCTGCATTTTGACCACTGTTGCAGTTATGTTGACAAATGTCAAAAAATTAAGATCAAAATATCAAATTCATAGATGTGAACCTTAAAAAAAATCTAGTCCTGTATATTGAGTTTCTTCAAGGCCTACTTGCATTTTTCAAATTGAAATCTAACAGTTTTAGAAGAATATTGTTAAAATGAATGCAGACTCACTGGAAAAGATTCTTGCCTGCCAAGTTTGTATTCTGCATCTCTTCCCCCTCCCCCAATGAGGAAAAGAAGATCAGATTGAAAGAAAGTGAGACTATTTATTTGTATATATAAAAAAGAATGACTGTGCCCCTAAAGATGTGAAGGCGCTAAAAGAGCCACCTTACCTTATCTTTGCCCAACCTACTTACACACACCCAAAGGTTCTGCCTACCTGAATCTACCAAGTGCAATATCTATAGAAATATCTCTCACTGCTGTAATAGCTAAAATAATCAGAGGTAATATCCTGAGGGAAAGAGAGGAATCTTGTAATTTTTGTGTCAGCCTTGTAAGCTCCAGGCAGTCTAACAAAATAATGCAGTGCAGATTGATGCTTCGTAACATACATAGTAAATTCATAGAATTCACTATTACAAAGTATTGTGATACCATCAGATTAGATGGATTTTAAGAGCTATAACACAAATTTTTGCAGAATAAGTACATCACAAGATGTCACCTGACATAATTCAGAGTAGCATTTTCAGAAGACGGTGTACTTTTCATTCCTTTTCATTCCAGGATGAACCTGGAAGATGATCACCTTTTATGTACTTTTCGTATACTGTAGTTTCGAAAATTTGGCTGACAGGAATCTTCTGTTTAGTGTAAGAATTGAACTCATGAATTGTCACCCCTGTTCCCCATGTGAATCTAGTGTTTCTGTCTGGGGAAATTAATGGTCCATACAGATGACTCTCTAAAGTTTCTTTCTCTCTAAGTGCACTTGTCTCTCAAAACATTTAGTTTCCTCTGAGATACTACTTCAAAAGACAAGTCAACACTTTCTTAATTAGTTGGCTTGCTTTTCTTAGTTTTAAGAGTTTATATATGTCATTTTAAATAATGTCTTGTGGAGGGGTTCTTTGCCCGTAGTGAATTCTCTGAGGCATATTAGGTGATCTTTGTTTAAATATAGGTGGAGGTCACAAAAGAGGAAGCATATGCAGCC
Source organism: Urosaurus nigricauda (assembly GCA_034509955.1). Classification (NCBI taxonomy): domain Eukaryota; kingdom Metazoa; phylum Chordata; class Lepidosauria; order Squamata; family Phrynosomatidae; genus Urosaurus; species Urosaurus nigricauda. The sequence goes on from JAOEGL010000003.1 coordinate 70,936,281, forward strand.
TGTACTTCACCACTGATAACAGAGCAATGGATGAAGGCTCTTATTTGTTTTTTATTTATTAAAAATATGCTAATAATACCTGTTGTAGTAAAGTCAGGGCAATATGAGGTAAAATATGAAAACTATGTGCAAAGAGATCTTGCAACACCTGTGAGACTAATTGAAAGATAGAAGTTAGTAGCATGAGCTTTTGTAGACTTCTGCCTCTGTCCTCAGATGGATTTGGTGGGTGAAAAGCCCAGTGACAGACCTCTATAGTATTCTGTGTGTGACAATATGGGTGGGACATTCTCTCACACAGACTACTGTAAAAGTTTGTCCCTGGGCTTTCTATTCCACCAAATACATAAATAAAGCATGATGAGGATGAGGATGAGGATGATGATGATGATAACAGCTCAAACTACCAACTTATATCTTTCAGTTAGTCTCATAGGTGCTGCAAGATCCCTTTGCATACTGATTTTCCAGACTAACACAGTCTTTGAATTCTGGGGAAAAAAATTATATTCTTGCTCAATGTTGACATTCAGACATTCAGGTTGGCCAGAATCTTACTGATGCTCTAAGCTATCTGCATTTTCCCTGAGAGCTATAGAACAGCGGCAGGGAAGGCAGACCAAATTGCCAGCTCTGAACAGACTATATCTCCAAAAATCATTTTTCCTTCAAGGCTCCTAGGCTGTGGCATTTTTCTTCCTGCCACCGTGCTTATGTGCACTAATGTTAATGCCTGTGGATCTTTTACATCCTTCTTAACTGACCTTTACTATATTGATTAGTACATGGTACTTTGCTGGCTACTGAATTTATCCTTAAAGAAAATGAAGGTATGTTTGGACTTTTGGGTAGAGAGGAGAATGTATATATGTTACTCATTAACCCTACTTTGCCTTATTGTACACTTTTTAACTCTGTAGTTTTCAATGAAAGAGTTGTAGACCCTCCCATATGCAATGACATTTAAAACATTCATTAGTTAGTAGGAATGTATCTTGTGGAGAACGTTTTTGCTTCTGTGCTTCCACAAGACACATAATTTACATAAAGGAAGCGCTGTTAAATACACTAGACAGCAGGAAGCATATGCTTTCCTTTATTTTGTATAAGCTGATATTAATACAGTGTGAATTTCCTATTGACTAACGTGCAATTCTTTTAGCTTGTAATAATGTGTATTTCCCCATTCCCGCTATAAACTTATACAGCAAGACCCCTACTGTTCTGGAGTGCCTCTCTCAGAAGGCTGTATAGGGGACTATGGATCATGGTTATGGGGAAAATAAAAAATTGTTGCTCAGTTGGCCTTCCATTTCCCAAATCATTCAATACATTTCTGGAAACATTTGATAGCCTCTGTAATAATCTCTATAAATGACTAATGATATGCTATATTTTATTATGGCTGTGTTCAATACAACTTTTAGTTAGCCTCTTAGCCATTATGCTACATTCAAATGTGAATTCAGAAGTCTTTAATCTGAATCATATCTTTATTTTTTAATATTGGTTTTCAAAGATATGGTGTCTCCCAAAAAAGATTGTACTGTATTAGTAAAAATGAGATACAGTCACATACCTAAAGTTTACAGACTCGAAAGAAAAGATGGGGCAAAGTGAAGACAGTGGAGGGGACAAGTAGAGGAGCCCCTTCAGTTTTCCAAAGTCAGAACAAGATGACTATATCCATTTTGGTTTGGTGGATCTTGCTCACAGTCCTTGTTAGATAGAGGTGCTTCGAATGGTCCAGCAAGCCTAAGGCTGAAGTGGACAGCCTCTGGCTGCTGTAGCTCTGATCAGGCCAGGACTGTAGCAACCACACAGCCCACTCCGGAAGCAGGCTGCTGCCACGGTCCCAAACCAACAAGAGCAGATTAAATCCGCTCTTAAAAGAGACAGCTCTTCCAGCTGCTTTGGGGGGGCGTGCGTCATCGAAACACCATGCCCCCAAAGTGACCTGAAGCTGTTTTATTTGGCCCCATTTGTTTCAAGCCCTAGTTACTTTGACTGATGACAGAGTCCAGAGTAAGCAGAGGACTCCTCCCATTTTTTAAATCTCAGGACTGTCAGTATATTTTTGCCCCAATCTGTGTAAAATGTCTCAGGTGCATCCAATGGGTTAAAGAGGAAATGGTGACCCAGAGGAAGCTGATGCAACTTCAGCATGAAGATGAGTAATAGCAGTTCTAAACTGCACTGTCACTGTGGCTACATGACAGGAAGCTGATGAAACACTAGCAGGGGGTTGGATCACAAGCCTAGCTATGTTTGTCTATATAAGGATGAATGCTCCAGACCAGTACACAATGTGGTAGTGTGGATGTTGGTTGATGGCTAAGCATTATGCTGATTTTTGTAAATATTGCTGTATTGTGATTGTAAATATTAGCTGCGACTAAGATTAAAAGCGTCTTAGGAAGAACCGCAGCAATTGTGAACTAATTCCAGATTCTGCAGTGGTGTTTGTCTTCCTGGCTGGCAATCGTCTGCGTGTGGACACAGTTGTACCTCAGTGCTAACAAAGACATCTGACAACAAGCGTGAGAATGCATGGAATGAGGTTCCTACAACTAGTCTTTTTCTGGTTTATGGATGGTGCCCAACTGCCCTTGGCATTTCTTCCCAACTGCTTACCTTGACTTTCTCTGCTTGATGTCTATGGACAGCTCTCACTTCTGGGGATGTTTTAAATCAGAGGAGGTCATGATTCTGTGCACCTCTTTCTTTCTGCTCCCTGCTAAGCCACTCAGATTTCTTAAGACTTGATATCCTGGCTCATCTAGAGATTATCCAGTAGCTGCTGTTATCCCCCTATTGTGCATTGATGCATATGTTTTGTCTATACAAGCATGAAAAAATGTGAAATAGTTTTAAAATGAAGGACCAACCACCTTCATTCTATGGTTGTTGCAAAGATTACTGATGAGCTTTGAATAATCTAAGAGTGTAAAATAGATTATTCATTATTTGTTTTCTGCCCATGTGTTTTATGAGCTACTGTTTGAAATACTTTCCTTCTCTTTGCAGGTGATCAAGCCAGGAACTTTTTTTTCCAGTCTGGTTTACCTCAACCAGTTTTAGCACAGATATGGTAAGCTTTTAAAAATTTCATTAGTTTGCTGGTAAGTTTTTTAAAAAAGAACTAACACGGTAATATATTTACATCTGAAAAATTTCACCTATTTTGTTCAAAGGTATACTGTAAATAATATTATATGCACACATTTTGATAAAATAGCTAATGTTGTGAAACCACTTGTAATTGAGATAATTTTTTAAAAACTTAACTCATAATGCAGCAGATGAAAAACTATATCCTGGTATCTTTACATAGCTAGCCCTTTTAATTTAGCCACTTGAATTGACAGTAACGGTATTACCAGTGGACAAGATTGTCAAGTTGTGTCCAACCATAGAGGTGGTGTTCATCTCCATCACTAAGCCAAAGAGCCAGCGGTGTCAGAGACTACTCTGTCATCATGTGGCCAGCATGATTGCACAGAACACTGCTTACTTCAATTACTTGCAGAAAAAACATCAGTATGATGATCCCCAATTGATTCTTTAATCAGAAGGCAGATTCTTTACAGAGAAATATTTCATTGTTTAGAGACGAGCTTTTAGACAATGAAAGCATACCGGTAGATTTTAATTTATGCACATTCAGATACTTGATTTTAGAATTTTTTAGTGATGACCTTATTTTAAAATATCAAGTGTTTTGACTTGTATAAAGACATATAGTGTTGATAACACAGAACATATTTACTAGGACTGCAGTGTATGCAAAAAAAATGCTTTCTTATGTTACAAGTCTTCTGTAACAGTACTTGCAGTGGTGGTTGTGCACTGATGAAAATTTTATTTACATCTTTATATATTTCTAGAATATATTTTGGCATTGTTAAGTCTGAGAGATTTGAAGGACTGTCAGTCTTACTTCTGTTGTCTGCATTATTCTTTCACTGGCCTGTATACAGGATTTGTGTTGGCAAACCAGTAATCCATTAAGAAGCATCTTAACGTAGGCTTTCAACTCAAGTACTACTGGTACTGAAGACAGTAACTAAATATAAATCGGCATAATCTGGATTACTTACATTTTTGTTCTACTTGGACATTTGTACTCCCTGAAAACAATACTTCTGAAATCTACCTTGACCTCTAGGGAGTTAGATAACAAATATCCCACTTTCTTTCCATAGTTCTCATTGAAACCAAACAGGTTTGAGTAAATTAGGTATCTGTACTGAAAATAGGCACTGTAATGAATGCCAGATGGAAATATATTTTTAGTTATTGATAATGTACAATTTCTTGTATTACAGTATAAAATTACATTACTCTGAACAAGAGAGGGAGGGAGACTGGTTAGTCTCCAGGAAAGTCTTACCTCTCTAGAACAAATGGTAGGCTCCAGTCTTCTTCCTAGAGGAAGCCAAATTCCTTCTCCCAGTCAGAAATGGAATCCACAGTTAAAAGGGTTTCCATATATTCACCTATATGATGCATTTCATATAGATATGTATATCTTCATAAATCTAAAAATATGATAAGAAAACTCACCTAAGCAGTGCATACCAAATCACCTTCTGAATTTATTATTCATGGTTTTAACTGTACTATTTCATGACTAACCATTGAAGGACAATTTTTTCTTATGAAAACATTAGGAGGCAAAATACAGAGAGGTGACATTTACATTGCGCTGAACCAAGAATTAAGATACTTGCTTTTGGGCCTACTCACTGATTACATACCAGTAAAAGAGCCAGTGTGGTGTAATGGCTTGAGTGTTGAACTACGACTCTGGAGACCAGGGTTTGATTCCCCACTCAGCCATTAAACCACTGGGTAACCTTGGACGGGTCACATACTCTCAGCCTCAGGGGAAGACAATGGCAAACCTTCTTTGAACAAATCTTGCCAAGAAATCTCCTATGATAGGTTCACCTTAGGATCGCCGTAAGTCAAAAATAACATGAAGGTACACAATAACAACAATACAGTGGTCCCCCGGCTTACGAATCCCCTGGGATCCGAAAGATCCCCTGGGATACGGAAAAAAAAAAACCGCGCGGCCCCTTTAAATCGGCCGCGTGGTCCGTTCGCTAAAGCGGTCCCCCGGGAAACGAAAGCTTCCGGGTTACGAAAGGTAATCCGGAACGGATTACCTTCGTAACCCGGGGGAGGACTGTACATAACAACCCAGCATGCATGTTGAACTCAGTTGTATTTGCCCTCTTCACATCCACAGAAATAATAAAAGTAAAAGCTGGTCTGAACTTACTTTAACTTGATAATTGCTTACATATTTGCTATGGTTGGCACTGTTTTATATTGTTTTTTTAATTTTTTATTAGAATTAAATAATATAGAATAAAAATATACAAAGAAAGCATCTACATACTATATAAAATGGAAAGGAAAGGAAAAAGGAAGATTAAAAAGAATGAAAGATAGAGAGAAGAAGAAAAAAGAAAGGAAAAAAGAATAAAAGTAACTTCCAATCTTTCCACAGCTGCTGTAACTAAAACCTCCCCATCTTTTAAATATTAAACAAAAAAAGAACAACAATAATACACTTCTTTCTATAATCTAGCCATTTCTAGTACTGTACACGTATAAAAGAATCTCCCATTTTTCTAAACTCTTATAATCTCAAAATTTGATGTTTAAACCATAGAATTAACAAATAATCAATTATCTTCTAATATTATTACATTAACGCCTTTTCTATATTTAAAGTCAGTTGTCCCATAATATAGTCATAATGTAATCTCAACATTTAAAAAATCATATGCTTTATTAAATAAAAAAACTTTTCTCCTTTTAATTCGGTAAATTAACAGTAAAGTATATTTAATATTAATTTAATAATAATGATCCTCAAGACTCAGATATACAAAGAGACCAGTCCTGCTTCAAAACCATTTAGTTAAACCTTTTAAGACCATCCTAATCTAAATTGTACCATAATCTTAACATGTTTCCTCCAGAAAAAAATTGGGCTGGGGAAATCCAGATTGAGGTAGTTGCCTCATGATTAAACAGTACATACTTGGGAGATATTCTTCCACACCATTCCTCTTCTCAATCTCCTCTTCTTCCCTTGTAAACTGCTTATATTTTCTCCTAGTCTTGTGAGAGATTTTTCCTCACAGCTGCAGCATCCTTAAACATTTTCATACTTCCAGTGGTTCATCTTCTTGGTTGCTGTGCCTCACATAAATGGATTTGTGCCTGCGCAGAAACTCCTTTCCTACAATTCTAAATGTTAGTAAGAGAACATTAGAAGCCAGAAGTTGAATAAAGAAATAGAACATTTTTGGATCCAGTGTCTGTTAAAGAGCTGCTTTTCAGCTTTCCAGGCAAACTGAGGATAGGAGGGTGTGATGGAATCCCTGTTCCTCCAGGCAGTTTTGCTGCCCTTTGGGGCAATCACTTTCATCTTCGCTTGATCCGGGAAGATAAATTGCTGAGCCCAGCTTGTCTTCAGCTGGAGCTCCACTAGTATGGAAGCATTAATTCACCATCTTTTCCTGAAAATAACAATCTTTTAATTTGTCATAACTGCTTTTAAATTGGTTTTTAACAGATAAATGATTTCATGTATTTTAGTTATTATTTATTGTTTTAAATTGATTTTATTGTAAGACCTCCTGAAATTTTTAGATATTGTTGTTGTGTTCCTTCAAGTTGTTTCCCACATACTATCACAGAGCTTCCTCAGGCTGAAAGAGTGTGGCTCACCCAAGGTCACCCAATGGGTTTCAAGACCAAGGAGGGAATTGAACCCTCATGTCCAGAGTCATAGTCCAGTCTTCAAACCAGTACATTACACTGGCTCTCTTTGGCATATAAGGTGGCTTATAAATAAATAAAGAGATATATAAATGGTATATCTTTAGAACTCAATTCACAGTGATTTCTCTCTCTGTTCAAGGAAAGTTAATATTCATTTGATATTGAGTTCTAAAGATATACAATTTATATATCTGCTAGTTATATATAAGTGGTAGTTAAGGAAGTAATAGTAGAAATGTTTCTTAAATGTGACACAGAAAGCTACAGTGTCAGGCTTTTGGGTAGACAGTGAGACCAGGGAAAGAGAACATTGTGAGACTTCAGACAACAGTGTGAAAAACTTAACAGAGAGCTGGACTCAGCAAGTCTTACTTCTTCACAAATTTGCATATAAACATATGAAACAAAGCCAAATCCTTGATCCATTTTATTGAGTGTTGATTGTGGCTCTTCAGGAAAAATATTTTCCCAGTTCTACAAGAAATCCTTTTCAACTAAAGAAGTTAGTTGAACTTGGAACCTTACTTAGTCAAAACTCTTATCACTGAGCTCAGGTCACTCCTATTCAATTATAATTGTTCTCTGACTTTGAAAAATGAGGAAACATGCATAGTTTTAAAAACAGGATGTATATCCAAATGACACTCCAGGATAAGAGTCAGAGTTTGAGATGTTTTTGTATTTAGATGAAAATTGCATTATTTCATCTGGGATAACTTGAAATGTGGAGGAAAGATAGAGTGAGAAGAAACTGCAAGCATACAGTATTTCACTATTCCTTTTGTCACCATGACCTTACAATTTCCATGAAATACGATGCATCCCCATTTGTGGGAAAACATGTCAAAGTAATCGTTTCCTGGCTTTTGTATGTACTTGTCCTATCTCAGTCATAATTCTGTAGTAACATTGACACCTAGTTCAGCTTCGAGCAATGATGTATTGAGTATAGAAGTTGAAAATGCAAGCTTCTGTGAAGTCTGATCATTGTGTTAGAAGTGGTTTAATGACCAAAGCTGCTAAAAATAGCTTTAAGCTTCTGGACATGAAGGGCGATATTAATGCTTAGGCATGACAGGGGGCGAGGTTGGATGGCCCTTGAGGCCCCCTCCGTCTCTAAAAATCTATGATTCTAATATGGGTAGTAGTTATTACTGGTCTAGATGTATCAATCTTGTGGTTGGATATTACTATCAAATGTTGTAATGTAGATGTGCTTTTGTTAGCTTTTGGAAGATTTTGCAATGTCATCTTAAAAATCCCACTTTGTTTTGCAGGGCTCTGGCAGATATGAACAATGATGGGAGAATGGACCAGCTGGAGTTTTCTATAGCTATGAAGCTCATCAAACTAAAACTACAAGGTTATCAACTCCCTTCTGCATTGCCTCCTATTATGAAGCAACCTCCCATTGCTATTTCTAGTGCACCAGGATTTGGTAAGGGAAAACTTCGTTTGTCTTTGTGTACTGTTCTAATAGTTATTTTTTTTCAAATAGCTTTCATACCTTGAACATACTTATACACTGTTTAGAGCCCATTTTAATAAATCTCTTCTCCATCTCCAATTGCTAATGTTAGTTGCCAAAAATCATAGCACCTGTTCAGCAGTTGGAACAAACGTATAACCAAATGTTACCCATGAAGGCTGTGTTCTGCGACACTCCCCTGGTATAGTTTCTTTTTATTGTGGGCTCCCTCATGACAGCAGAGGAATAGGAAAGGGGCATACAACCCTGAAGCTTCTGCAACATTTATTCATTGCACAAAACCAAGGATTGCTGATGTTTTAAATAAACAAAAAAAAAAATTCTGCAGAGTTTCATGTTGCTTACCATCTTTAATAGAGGAAAATGGGGTGGCCTGTTATTATAAGGCTTTTCTGTATACAGTGGGTGCTTGGTATCTGCTGGGCTTTGGTTCCAGGACACCTGATTCTCAGGTCCCATTTTTTACAATGCCATAGTAAAATAGTGTCCCTTATATAAAACGGCAGAAATACACTTTGGATTTTTAAAAAAAACACATTTTCAAACTGTGGATGGTTAAATCTGTGGATGCAAAATTTGTGGCTGACGGTACTTGACTGTCAGGCTGTTTTGACAGAAGCTGCATACACTTCTCCCAGTACATCACTTCTGTGAGAATCTTTATATGATGTTGTTTAACAGTATGGGTTGCTTTCAACCTAGCATAAAATAAGTTGTGTGTTTTTAAAAAGCAGTTTCCAATGAATCTTTTATTAGGTTTATATTTGATTTGGTGTAAAATTTTCATGTGAGAGCAAGTGTGGTGTAGTGGTTTGAGCATTGGACTATGACCCTGGATACCAGGGTTTGAATAACCATTCAGCCATGAAAACCCACTGGGTGATCTTGGGCAAATCACACTTTCTGAGCTGCAGAGGGAGGCAGAGGAACCCTCCTCTGAACAAACCTTGCCAAGCAATCCCTATGATATGATTGCCTTAGAGTCACTGTAAGCCAGAAACAACTTGAAGGTCCAAAGCAACAAGATACTCACTGGGAGATAACATCTTTCTTTTCTTTATAATTGGTGAGCCTTCAAAGACTATTGTGGTTTGTTGGTTTTCCATTTCAGCCAGCAACTCAAATTGGTGCAGCTTCTTTGTTTTGTGGCTTTTTGGACCAAGAATGAAAGAACAGCTTTTGCCCCAAAAGACTCTCAACCTGTACAGGTTTTGAAGAGGAAATTGCACCATGTTTTAGGGGCCCCCCTCCTCCACCAAATCTAGGTCCTGCAGAAGTCTTTTTTAATTTATTATTTATTTTATTTATTTATTGCACTTATATCCGACCTATCTCCCAAAATGGGATCCAAAACAGCTAGCAATAATTTTAAAAAGATCAACTTAACACATTAATTAACAAAAGTTAAAAAGGAATTAAATGTCAGTATTATTAAAAACATGATTAAAGCATCCAAAAATTTGTAAATGTATTTAAAGCACTTTTTTTCACCTTTGTGGTTCCTTCCAGTTGGAAATAGGCCTGTCCTTGGCATAAAAGGCTCCAAAGAAGGCCCCCAAATTGAAATTGATCTTAACTCCCCTCAAGGGGCTTCGGAAGCATTTCAGGCCAAAAAAATAAATAAAATAACAAAAATTTGGGCAGGTGTGGAAAGATGCATGGCTCTACAGGGTTGAGGTGCCACTGTATACCTATATCTAATATAACCCAAACCATAGTGTTGTGTAATTTCTAAACCAGACCACTGTCATATAAGTGTTCTGTTTGTAATCTGTAAGAAATTTACATTTATCTCTGTCTTGTAGGTATTGGTGGTCTTCCTAGTATACCACCACTTACGGCTGTTGCTCCTGTGCCAATGGCGTCAATTCCAGTAGTGGGAATGTCTCCACCTTTAGTATCGTCTGTTCCTACAGCAGCTGTGCCTCCCCTTGCAAATGGAACACCAGCTGTAATCCAACCTCTTCCTGCTTTTGGTCATCCTGGTACGATGAATTACTAACACTTACTATACTATACAGATTGGTTTATGCTTCTCTGTCTGATTTTTTAAAAAAGGTACCATGAATACAGCCTTATAATACCCCGAGGAGGATCAGATTGTGTTATAAAAACAGAATCAGCATACTTTCTATGTCAAATCAGTTAAATGGTCTGAGAATGAAACATGTAAGTAATAGGACTAGTTTACTTCCTGAACTGGAGGCATACTCATGTGTCTTACAAAACATGGATTTTTTAAAAGAGAAAAATATTTAGAAAATTTTAGAACGAACCTTCATGAGTGCCAACAACTTGTAAATTTGGGCATTCAGAAATGCAAATATTTCTGAGTTATCATGTGCATTAATCCTGGTTCCCAGCTTCCAGATCTGTTAGTAAGTTTTAGTGGTAATTAGCTTTTAATAAACTAAATGCTTCCTAAATTGTATTCAGTGTTTTTGTTTTTTTTAATAATGTACTTGGCTTTAGTTGGTGTTTCCAAGTTTTTACAAATACTGATGTGTTCATATTAATAAGTATGAGACTGGTTCATATCATTTTGCAAGAGATTAAAGCGTTTTTACAGGCTTTAATGTCTAGCAAAGCTACATGAACCAGTCTCATAATTAAGAAACATATGACAGGGTGGAGGACAAACAATATGAAAGATTTCAGCTTCATTTTTTTCCTCAGCCTGTTGCAGCACCCTCTCATGCATCCAATGCCTTTCCTGGCTATCACCCCAATTGTTAGGAGAAGCTTTCTGGGGCCAGAAGCAGACGGGCCAAAAGGTGTAGCTTCTGGTCACTTTGGGGGTGTGGCATACAGACAATGCACATCCCCGACATAGCCAGAAGTTACTCTGAGGCCACCTAAGACGGCTCAAAGCCTTGTTGGTGGCCCATGGTCCTTAGTTGATCAAGGCCAATCTGGGCTGGAGCAGCCAGAGGCTGCAAGCCACCCGTCTACTTTGCCCTCAGGATACTTGAGCAGTTGGAGGTGGGGAAACCATGTTCAACAAGTACGCCTCTTCTAATATAAGATAATATAACTTCATTAAACTTATAAACCATATAACATTCTCTGGATAGCATGGATAAGCAATCCACAAAATTGTGGATTTTGTGCCTGTGAACACTGCAGGAGTCTCAAAGCCTTAGATTCTTTTCTGTTAATACAATTGGCTCCATTGTCCTCATTCAGCTTTTAATTTTCCTGCCAGCCAGCTAGATATGTTTGTAGCCTTCACTACCAAAACTTGATTAGACTAGACTCAAAAATTGAAGAAATCCAGAAGAAAAGAAAACAGGTAAGAGAAGAAGAGGGAAGTGCTGTATCCTTAATATTATTAGAAAAGAGGAGAAAAGCAACATCAAAAAAGTAGGCTGTTGAAACAGCATTTCCAATTGCACCTCAGCAGATTGCAGCCATAGATAAGAAATTGATTGATGAAGCCCAGAATGTCTCTGAGGCATTGCTAGAAAAATCCTTGAAAAGACAGTGATTCAGAGTCTTCTCTCTGGAAATTCCTTTTTAAAAAGCCTCCAGTCACATCTGAAAACAGCAGACAGTGAGGCATCAACACTGAAAAAGGTAAACAAACCTAGAAAAGGGGCTTAAAAGGGGAGAAAACCTAGAGGTACCTACAAAGAAAGGGTCAGGTCCTTTACAGCTTAATGTGGACAGACAGCCAAACTTTGCTTTGATCCGCCATCTTGAAAATAGCTGTTCTATGAAGAGGGGAGGGGCTAGACCAATCAGCAACAAAAATAGCAGAAAGTGACTGGAAGTCATGAGTACAATTTGAGTGTCAGTCAGCCCATAGGCTGCAAGGCTCCAGGCAAGGCAAGAGGTAGATGATCAAAGGAATATGTTTTTTCAGTAGAGGTTGAATAGCAAATAATCAACCAGTGCCTAGAATACCAGAACAGATTCATCCACACAGTTCTTTATTAATGCAGAATAATAGTGCAGATTTCAGGGATTTAATTAGGGAGTCAGTAGCACAGGAAATCCATAAATTAATGCATTTACAAATGCTAGTTCCATTTCATTTAAAAGGAAATGTAATGAATTCTAATACAGTAGAGTCTCGATTATCCAACCTTCGGTTATCCAACATTCTGGATTATCCAACGTTGTGGCCGCTGTGATTTCTTTAAATTTTCTGTGATTTCTTTAAATTTTCAGAGGACTAAACTATTTATACTGTACATCACAATGTTGATCAGTGATTCCTTTACATTTAATTTTACTGTTACTGCAATAAAAACCTCAATACATTTGCAATTTATAGTGATTTCAAGGCTTTTCTTGGACCCCCTGGATTACCCAATATTTTCGGATATCCAACTATCAGCCGGTCCATTGGATAAAATTAATGGAGAGATTAAAGACAGATGATAGCAGGAAGGAACACTGTTGGTTACTGTAGTTCCCATAAGAGGCATACAAAAGTGTGGGAACAAAAGAGTACAGAGGAAATAGTTAATAAAAAACTAATGCCGAAGGTATGAGGGAGAGTTGGAAAGTTCAGAAACAGAACAGTCTTCAGATGGTGAGAAAGGACAAGATATTCAGATTGACTGTTTAATATAGATTATTTGAGACATATTAAAGAGAGTATTACAGACATTGGTTACTGAGGAAAGTCAAGGATTAGAAGGTAAGAAGGGGATAGAGAGTAAAGAGAGTAGTGCAGCAGCTGTAATGAAAGTATCAGTGCCCAAATAAATAGAAATTCCTCTACCAGATATGTTCAGAAATTTAATTGATAGGGATTGGGAATTACCATTGAGTACAAAGAGACTTAAAGACTGTAGTCAGAAATTATACATGTATAGGAAAAAAGATATAGCATATTTACAATCCCCACTTGCTGATGGCACCATTTCTGCACGTTTTTCTCATGCATTAATTCCCAGAGAAGGCAATACAGTCCTTAGAGATGTTCATGAACATAGAATTGAGGCAGTGATAAAAAGGCACATGAATCTTTAACTTTCTCAATAAGGTCTACATGATGTCACCCATGTTTGCCAGGGCAGCGGTTTTATAGTTGCAGGAAATATTAGAAGAGCAAGACGTCAGTATATATTCCATGTATAGGGCTGTAGTGAGGATTCAAAAGGCTCCCCAGTTTGTGGCATATGCAGGCCATGGTTTGGCTGCATTTGCAGATGGGAACAGCACAGCAGCTACTGGAGTGAAAAGGGCATTCTGGCTTTGTCACTAGGATGTGGACCAGAAGTCAAGGACAAATTTAGCAAGTAGTACCTTTGGTGGCACCTCTTTCAGAAAGAAATTAAATTATTCCCTTATTTGGACAATGTCCTTCTGAAATTATGGTGCAGGCACAAGATCAGACATGCTACAAACACTGCAGACATATGGTTTCTTAGTGAATTATGAGAAAAGTCATCTCAAGCCCACACAGATTCTGACGTATTTGGGAGTTTTTATAGCTAAAACCAAGGCTGTGTGTTTCTATTCCAAGACAGAATACTAAAAAAACAGGAAGGAACCAAAACTAATAAAAACCAAGAGAACCAGAGACTTGATGGAAGTGACAAGAATTATGGGATTACTGATATCCACACTTCAACTAGTAACTTGGGCAAGGCTCTGTACCAGAATGTTACAGCATGTTCTGAGGCCATATCAATTATCAATAGCAACCAACTGTCACTACCTGGTGAAGATAAAGATTTAAAGGAGGGTTTCACATGGTAGATGGTCAAAGGTTATTTGAACAGAGTGTACCCTTAGTACTGTACTACAAGACATTGTAGTCATAACAACAGATTTGAGCCTGACCAGTTGGGGAGCACACTGTGAGAGGAGGTCAGTCCAAGGCACATGATCTGGCATGGATTTGGATCACAGTATACATTTCTTAGAGCTGAAAGCTGTAAGGTTGGCACTCCTCAAATCTGTAACCATAGAGGTCAAAATGTGCAAATAGCAATAAATAACATGATAGTGAAGTCATACATTTCAAAAGAAGAGGGAATCAAGATCGGTACAGCAGATAAGAAGCCAATCGGATCTTATACTGGTAATGGACCTATCAGCAACATACCTCAAGGGTTGTCTGAATGTGGAGGCCAATTTCTTTAGCAGAGGCAGTGGGGAATAGTCTCTGAATTCAGAAGCATTCAACCAACTAAACAACAAATTCCAGATGGACTTGCTCACCTCTGGAACCAATTTCAATTAAAAGGATATGTTTCCATAGATGGAAGCAGAGGTTCAGAACAACAGTGGATTAGCCACTAGGACCTATGTATGCATTTGCTCCAATTGCAGTTAATTTGAGGGTACTGACAAAAGTACATAAATACAAAAATACATAAAGAAGAACAATGGTTGTGTTAATAACATTGTACTGGCCAAGGAGACCTAGGTTTCTGTTGTTATTCTCCTGTCGATGAGACTTTACTGGCACTTACCAAACATCAAGGACCAGTACGGCACCGTGATCCAGGATGGATGAAATTTATGGCATGGACATTGAAAAGAGACATTTGACTCAACAAGAATATGCAGATGCTATTATGGAGACCATGCTAGCTTCAAGAAGGTTTTCCACACATGGAATATACAATGCTATGTGGAAAGTATTTTCTGTCTGGTGTCATTTGCATAATACTGATATAAACAAGGAACAAGGTAACAGTCATAATATTCTGGAATTTCTTCAAGAAGTTGAGAAGGGGTTAAGACCGAATACACAGAAGAGGCAGGTCGCTAACATGTTTAAGTGTGAGGCTTTATCCTCACACCTGCATGTGTGAAGGTTTCTCAGGAGAGCAATTTTGCAAGCCCTACCAACTGTACATAGATTTTCAACATGGAATCTGAATTTGGTATTGAATAAGTAGACACCACTGCCATTTGAAGCATTGAGAGAAGATTCATTGACCTTACTTTTCCTGATACTCATAGCTCAGCATGGTATATATTAGAATTAGTGATTTCATCAATACATCCCCAGTGTTGTCATGGGTGTGTTTGTGTGTGTAGTGGTGTGGACTAGAGGGGAGTGTCACCTGGTGGGGTAGTACTCCGTGAGAAGGTGTGCCTGTCTTCTGGATCCTGCACAGCCATGGCCACGTGGGACTTGGAAGGCTGGGAGGGGCTGCTGAGAGAACCAAGCACGACCCCAGTTTGCTGCTGCAGCACCATTCTAAATACCATGGCAGTGAGGGGGAGTGCCCTTTTGGTCCTACCTTCAGAACCCCTACCCCCATGCCAGGTGACACCCCAGCTGGGAATGCCATTGTACATCCCTACTTGTGTAAGTGGGATTGAGAAACGTTAACCTTAACATTGGATCCAACATTCCTACCAAAATACAGACTGAATAGAGGACTATTCCAATCCATTAATTTACCAAGTTTTGCCCAAATCTGACTCATGACTTAAACATTATTTTTCTTGTTCAAAGATCTTTAGGTAACAAAAGCTAAGTTGATTTTCACAAACGATCCCAAGATCACAAAATGTATGGCCACATTTGATACATTCTGTGTTAATCAGTGCTGCCTACGTTGTATCAGCATCATTAGAGGATGTATGTAATGCAGCTGGTTGGAAAGAGCCTTCAATATTTATATGGCATTCAAAATCAAAAAATATAGTTCAGCATACATCCTTTTGGTTGAAGAGTGCTGCGATTTGTAAGATAGGGCAGACTTTTCCCTCCCCAAAGTAGGATAGTTTTGGTTCATCCCAACTTTATGGATTGCTTATCCATGCCATCTAGAGAATGAGAGATTGGTACTTACTGTGAGGATTCATTCTTGGATGGCTCATATAAGCAATCCACTCCCATCAGGTTACATTTATATCATAGTAATTAATACAATAAATAAATATGAATAAATGAATATATACATTAGATTAGAGACATACATAACCAGCATATTTGAAGTTAGATGTTTAGGAGGCTTTGGAATGAAACTGAAGTGAAGGCACAGCAGTCAAATGTATTAATGGGGGAAATCTAAGTCTTTGAGATGCTTGCAATGTTCACTGGCATGAGAGGAATAACTCAACTTTCTAGATTGCTTATCCAAGATGTCCAAGAATGACTCCTCAGTCTCTCATTTTAGATTTTTTTTGTCTTAAACCATTGTCTTCTAATGCTGAGATACTTTAGAATAGCAATACAGTCACCCCTCCTTTTTTGCGGGGGATCTGTTCCGGAACCCCCCCCCCTGCAAAAATGAAAAAAAAATGTGCATATTCAAGCCCTATTGGCTTGAATGGAGGTGCACTCTCATGGGGACTTTAACTCCCTTTGTTCCCTCTCCTCGAATAATTGAGGGGTGCAGACCTCAAGTCCGCATGAACAGAGGGAGGACTGTAGTTTGTGACTTAAGAAAAATGGTGTGTAGGTTTCTGCCATCTTATCTGTAGCAGCCCATAGCTGTACCTTTTTTTTTACATTGTTGATATTTTTCAAAGTAGGGAAGTATACTAATGTTTTATATATGTGATTGTTTAAAATGCTGTAAATTAGAAATTCAAATAGCACCTGTTTTGGCTGTTAGCTGTTGTGTCTTCAGTTATGCTTTAGCCTAATATTTTTCTGTTGTTTTTTATTTTTATCTCCTAGCTTTCCAGGTTTGTTTTTTTTTTAATTTTGTTAGTTGGTTAGAGTTTTTAATATTTTTTGTCTTGTAAGCAACTTTGAGGCCTTTTATAACAAAAGACATCATACTAATCTGAAAATTAATTTTGTAAGTAACACCTTGCATATTGGTAACTTCAATTAGAAGTAAAATATAAACTGTTTGGATGTACTTGAGATTCAATTTAATTGACCTTAAAACATAACTGTTTTGTTTCAGCCACATTGCCAAAGAGTTCTTCCTTCAGTAGATCTGGTGCAGGCTCCCAATTAAATGCAAAATTACAAAAGGCACAATCATTTGATGTGGCTGGGTAAGTATGGTTCTGTGGCTGTTGAGACACAAATATTCCCATTCAATCCAAGAAAGGGACTTGTAAATTGTTGTTGTTGTTGTTATTAAACTTTATTTATATAGTGCTGTAGATTTACACAAAAGGGATGTGATTTTATCACACAGTAGTATAATTCAGAAGTATGAAATCATTCTTGTTGAAAAGCATGTTTGTATGTAAGTATAATCATTTGTAATCTCATTTCATATTGTACAGTCTCATTTTCTTTTGTGTTATGCCTATATGGCTCAAAGAAGAGCATGCATATAAGAGAAGAGTGACAAAATGCGAATACTGTCTAGAACAATGAGTCGAAAACTCTGGTCTTCCAAGTATTTTGGACTTTGGTTCCCAGAATCGACAAAATGGCTGAGGCATCTGGGAGCTGAAGTTCAAAACACCTTGAGGATCAAATTTGGGAATTGCTGGTCTAGACAAACAACTCTAAATTGTGGTTGTAAACTTTCATAAAGGTGGTTTTGGAACGATACAATGTATACTTCTTGGTGTTCTAGACAGTGCTTGCATTTTGCCATCTTACTAGTACAGTTGGCCCTCCTTATCCATGGATTTTTTATCCACGGATTTGAGCATACACGTCTTGAAAATATTCCCAAAAAGTATAAATTCCAAATAGCAAACCTTGATTTTCCATTCTATATATGGGACACCATTTTGTTGTGCCATTATATTTCATTCAACTTGAGCGTCCACGGATTTTATTATCCACGGAGGCTCTTGGAACCAAACCCCAGCGAATAACAAGGGCCCACTGTACTGAATTTCTTCAGTCAATCCACACACCAGCATACAACTTACACAATACCTTGATTCTCTTTTCCTATCCCATATTTGAGTAGACCCATCAACCCATTTTGATATATACAGTCGGCTGTTCACTTTGGGACTTTGACTTTTGCGGATTTGATTATTCACAGGTTTGATTATTATGTTATCTCCAGAAATCTCTAGATCCTCCAGCACAAATCTATGGTCAGTTTCCACCAGAGGTCACACTGGAGGAGCCAGACATTCCTAGAGAGAACACTTCCCTAGGCATTTATAGGTCCTTCAGAGCAATTCTGTGGTCAGAGTCTGCCAGATATTGACAGTAGAGTTGCTTTGAGGGACCTAGAGATTCTTAGAGAGGTGTTTTCTCAGGTAAAAAAAACTAGGGTTTTTTCCCACTTTCAAAGAGGTACTGTGCCTGTAACCCCAGCAAATGTGAAGGGCCCACTGTACTTGATCCCCAGACTTTTAAAAAATAATTAATTGGTTTATTCAAGTATTAATTCATTACTTTCCTACCTGGTATGTTTGAACTCCATAGATTGTGTGAGTCACGCTGATATTCAAAATGTTGGTTATTTAGGTTGTTGAAATTTGTTAGAGGGTGAAGTAGTCTTTTTCTTTTGGATTGAAAGATTAGGACTAGGGAAATGCATCCCATAGGTCTGCTGCCTTGTTATTTTAACCAGTCTGCTGTTTCATTAATTTTAGAAACAAAAACAGAACAGCAGTGCAAAGGAGTCACTTGATCAGTGTTGTTATCAGGAAGCTCTCAGAGAGTCACAGTTGTGTCAGAATATAAGATTTTTGAGAACTGAAGGATAGTATCCATAACCCCTCCACCCAACATTATTAGTCTGTATGGAATATGAAGTATTTTTCTGTGGTATTGGAGTATTGTGACTCTCTTCAGTACTCTTCTTCTAAATTTTGTTTTATTTTCTGCTCTTAATTATTGTTTGAGGTGAGCTGTAATGAAATGTGTTGTATTCCTTTGATGTCTTCATTGCTGAAACAGTTCTGGGCACTTAAGAGAACATTTTGATTCCTTCCTGAAACTTTCTTGAAAATATTTCCCATGTGAAACACAGACTGACAACAAATGAATATGTATGAACAGCACTTTATATGAAAGCATTATAATGCAAGGTGAAATGATGTAAACGAACAAGGACAGTCAGGCCTCCTTTTCTGCAGGTTTGCCATCTGCAGACTGGAGCATCCATGGATGGCTCTGCCCTGTTCTCTCCACTGGCAATGCATGCACATGGCCATGCCAGTGCAGTCATGCACAACTCGTGCTGCCATTGGAAAGAAAAGGACTTGAGGTCCCAGAGATTTTGGTATCCGCAGAGAGGTCTGGAACAGAACCCCTGCAGATATGAAGAGCCAACTGTATTAAGATAAGTGGGTGCAGAGAATAGTGGGCTTGTTAGATACTTCATTATTTTAACTGGAGTGCCACCATTTAAACTTTATTCTATTCTAAAATTTGCTCTGTCCCATAAAGCAAAGATCTCCTCCCTTCCCCTTCGCTTTCAATATGGTGTTATTGCCTCATTTCTTTTTCAAAAATTGTAGTTGTGGCAACAAAGTTTCCTGAGTTGTTGGCATTTCATTCGCTATTCAGAATTTTAATGCTTAAAATTCAGTAAAGGTTTTGTATGCCATAGTGATAATAGAGAGCCTGAATTTTGAAGAAAAATTAAATAGTATCTAAAATTACACTGCAAATGCAGACTAAAACAAACTGCTATGTGCTAGAAGTTTCCTAAAATGGATGAGATGGGGGAATTAAGGAATAGCAATTGTGACATTTTCCATTATCAGTAAATTCAAGCAGTTTTTAACTTCAAAGAAGTTCTGGGTACAAGGGTGGGTGGGTGTGCCTTCAATTCATCCATCAACTTAGGATGCTCTTGGTGAATTATGCAGACTTGTGTTTGTGGGGTAATTTCAGTTTCATAAAGCTACAGCCCTTGGTAAGGAAATAAAATATTAAATATTAAAGAAATGTCAAAGCCAAACGTGTTAGGATGGAGCTTTAAATTAGCAGAGTAGCAGAAATGAGACTTTATCTAATTATGCTTTCTTAAAACTGAGACTGACTCCAAAAAACAACAAACATGTAGTTTGTAGTTTAAAACAAAAGTTTACTAGTGGCTTTTATCTATATTTACATAAAAGCTATATCCTAATCTAGCTACTTAATAGTTCAGGTTAAAAAAATTCTCACTATCTTTCCAAAGAAAGTTGAGCGAGAGCAGGAAGATGGAAACACAACAACTCAGTGGAAAATATTTTTGAGAGAGAATGTCACATGGCTAGTTTAAGAGAGAGAGAGAGAGAGAGAGAGAGAGAGAGAGGAGTTTGCCTGCAGTAAATCCCTATCTATGTAAGGATGGGGAAAGAGCATGCAAAAATCTTCCAACAGTGTTATTCTGGATTCAAACCAGGACTTCATTAGTAGTTGTGATGGATAATATTAATTTGGAGACAGATTGAGGCAGTTGGTTCTTCAGTGAATCCCAACATCATTGATAAGTCCATTGCATCTTCTTTTAGAGGTTTAATCACAAATACCACAGTTTTGTGTTCGTAAGGGTAAGCCACAAAAAGTTGTCCAACGTTGTCTCTGGTCTGACTGCTAATATGATTTTGGGCAGAATTCAGTGTTATGGAATGTGAAATAAATGGCAGGGACCCAACTAATTTAGGGGCTTCTTTCTTTGTTGTTAACTTCCTCATTCAAGACCAGTTAGGTAGATTCAGCTTTGTGTACTTTGGCATTGGAGATGCTAGAACAACAGCAAACTAGAACATTGCTTGGTGGTGACACTGGCTGGTTTAGTTCTGACAAGATACCAAGCCATGAATGAGGAAGTTTAGCTACAGTTTGACATGGTCAGTTTTTACTAACCATGATTTGGCAGTCAGCCAGACCAGAGTTTCCAGTAAAAGTTGTTATTAATGTTTAAAGTAACAAAGTATACTGCACTACAGAAATTGGAGGGCTGACTAATGCGAAAACAGTCAGCCAGTCATAGTTTGGTGCGATCTCCGAACTGCACAATGGAATTCTTACATGTCTGAAACTGGTACCTACTTCTAAATATCAAGTTTGTTTCACTTTTATATTTTTTTTGCTAACTGGCATTTCTGGATGCTGTTCTAGCAGTATTGTGATTGTATGACAAGTTCATATTTAAGAATGTGATATTACTGTATACTGTGCGGGCGTTGATAACAGGAGAAAAGTGTTGTATGACTTTATTAAACAAAGTTTTAAAAGTCAGAGGGAAAAGAATGCAAATAAAAGTTTGATGGAGAATAGTTATGTGTATTAAGAGAATATTCTGTCTTTGCAAAATGTCTTTGGAATAATGCTAACAAGTATAACAAAAGAATATTTATTTAGACAGCACAATTATAAATGACAAATGAATTAATTTTCTTAATTACGTAGTCACATATTGAGTGAAGTTAAAATTTTAAATAATAAGTGTAACATTGTCTTTTTGTTTTGTTTTTTAATAAAGATGACCATAAATTAGAACTTTGATTGCTTGGAACAGTTCTTTATTTCATGTTCTGTCATGTTTGATATGATGGAATGAATTATAATGGGATAATTGTCTCTGTTTTATTGTTCCAGTGCTTCTCCAGCAGCAGAATGGGCTGTTCCTCAATCATCACGACTGAAATATAGGCAGCTATTCAATAGCCATGATAAAACAATGAGTGGACACTTAACAGGTATTCAGTGTTTTGTTTTAAAAAATAATTTTTAAAATATAGGGTTTTGTGAACTCTATTAATTACAGTGTTTAAAAGGACATCACAGATACACACTCTATCAGCCTCAGAGGAGGGCAATGGCAAACCCTTGCTGAACAAATCTTGCCAAGAAAATGCCATTATAGGGTCACCATAAGTTGGAAAGAACTTGAAGGCACACAACAGCAATGCAACATGTACAATACTGTTGTTAGAAAGTCAGGTCCAAAAGTGGGGTGCTAGCTGCAATTGATAAATGGACCTTCAGGATCAGGAGCTCTATAGCTCTCAGCACCAATTGCTAAGGGAAAAAATGGTAGTGGAAGCTTTGGTTTTTATGCTGTACTGTGAACATCCGCTATCAGAAATAGGATGCTGCACTAAATGGACTCTTGTATTGTTGTTGTTGTTAAAGTTTATTTATATAGCTCCATAAGTTTTATATGGCGCTTGACATACTCATCAAACAAGATATAGATAAAAGCCTGCCTACAGCATACAATCGAACATCAGAAAGCAACAAAATTATAAAATAATGACTTAATATTAAAATAACTGTAAAACAATAGGATATAAAAAACAATACACACGAATATGTCCTTATCTAACAGTCGAAAATCAATATGTAAGCTGAAAAGCTCCTCTAAACAAAGTCATTTTTAGTTTGGACTTAAATTTAAATAAGGAAGTGATCGTCTGCAAATGTTTAGGAAGAAGATTCCAGGAGTGAGGAGTGGCAATAGAGAAGGGGCAAATCCTAGCTGGGGAAGAGGAAATCCTTGGCTTGGTCAGGAGCCCTGAGTCCCAGGAACATACAGCCCAATTGTACTGATTTTGTAGGGCTCTTAGATTTTGTAGGGCTCTTATATTTCTTAAGAAGGCTAAGTGTTTGAGTTCAGAGATCTCCTGATTGAATCTGAGCTCTGGCATCAGCTAAACTAAATTGGTTACCTATTGAATTATTTTACATACATGCTGAACATTTATGTACTAAGATATTTGTGTTTTTAAAAAATATTCTTAAGGCAATTTGCAGACATATTTAAAAATATCACCTACCTTTCTCTCTCTTTTACAAACTTACACATATACTCTGATTGCAGATTAAAAGATAGTTGCATTATCATTAGCTTCTGTAACATTTGCAGAAGCCTTGGCAAAAGAATGCATCCTGTTTCCTCATTGTCACTGTTAGTAGTATAACAGAACCAAATACCATTTCTTGTATAACAGAATCAGAACCAGTTCAGGGCACCACAATTCAAAAAAGATGTGGAGAAACTGGAGAGTGTCCAAAGGAGGGCAACTAAGATCGTGAAGGGCCTGGAAACCATGCCCTATGAGGACCGCCTTAGGGAACTGGGGATTTTTAGCCTGGAGAAGAGAAGGTTAAGAGGTGATATGATAGCCCTGTTTAAATATTTGAAGGGATGTCATATTGAGGAGAGAGCAAGCTTGTTTTCTGCTGCTCCAGAGACTAGGACGCAGAACAATGGATACAAATTGCAGGAAAAGATATTCCACCTCAATATTAGGAAGAACTTCCTGACAGTAAGGGCTGTACGACAGTGGAACACACTCCCTCGGAGTGTAGTGGAGTCTCCTTCCTTGGAGGTCTTTAAGCAGGGGCTGGATGGCCATCTGTCAGGGAAGCTTTGATGGGGAGTTCCTGCATGGCAGGGGGTTGGACTGGATGGCCCTTGTGGTCTCTTCCAACTCTATGATTCTATGATTCTATGTGTATAGCTGTCAAAATGAACAGATTAGTTCAACACAGAGAAAATAGAGGAGTAGTTATTGTATTTCTATACAAATAGAATATTGTTGTGCCAAATCTCCCCAATCAATAACAAGTCATGTCAATATACAAAGACCATTAATTTGTTTGATCTTTGTATAAGTGCAGTCAGCTGCTCTCTTTCCTTTTCAGTCATTTTTGCTGTTAAAACTGTTGGACCTCTGCAGTACTTTATACTCTTTCCGTATAAGAATTTTTAATATGTGCAATACATCACTGACGTTAAAAGCCTCTTGCCAACTAAGACTGTGCAGAATTCCATGTACCTGTTATTTATCGAAAGATGATGATCTGGATTCTTGCAAGATGGCTTGTGTTACTTCTCAAATTACATTTGTGAAGTAGGGCAAGCTTTTATGCCTTTAACCATCTGGACAGAGAGTCTCTTGCCAGATCTTAGTTGAGATTACACTTCACTTTCATAATCCGTAAAATATCAGAGAGCTCTCTTTGAAGAAAGCTTGGAAGTTTCAGCTAGTCCAGCATTCAAGAGTCTACCTGTTAACAGGTGTAATCCAATTTCTACATAGTGCCTACTATATATACTCATGTATAAGTAAAGAAATTTTAGTCAAACAATTGACCTAAAAACCCTGAGTCAGCTTATCCACGGGTCAGTGTAAGCACTGTAATTTAACTCTTATCAAAAAAGGAACCATCCTCTGGGGAAAGGCAAAAATATAATCTGTCCTGGAAGCACTGGCCATCCTCTACGATCTCTCATCCATTCAGCCTTTAGTGTGACCACAAACAGTTATAACTGCTGGAGTTTTGTAAGTTCTTTGACCTTGTTTTCCTTTGTTTCATCCTTTGTTACATACCCCTAATTTATCCATGAGTCAAATCAAAATCTATGATTTTAGCCCAGAACCTGCCCTTGACTTATACATGAGGTTGACTTATAGTTGAGTATATATGGTATTTTAAGAAATCTGCATGGCCTGCTAATTCATTTTTGGGCCAGATTATAAAGTGAAGGTTCCTACAACTTTTAAAAGACCTTGTCAGCCTGGGTCCCTGTTATTTAGGGTAGAGGTTAACATATAGCTGGCTTCTGCTGTTGTTGGTATGCAACTCCTGTGAGTCCCACATTACCATAGCCAGTAATGAGGAATGCTGCAGTATGCAGTCCAACAATATGTGGAGGACCACACTTTGTACAGCCATAATGTAAGGAATTGCTCCTTATACCCATATCCCAGCCACTCTTCATATGGTCTGTAGAGAGACCATGCTCTGCATTTCATCCTAGGAGGAAGCCTGAGGATGTGGAAAGGATTCTTTGAGAGAGAAGAAAACCACCACATATGTACTAGACCCTTGCCCTTCCTGGCTAATTAAACAAGCCAGAAGAGGACTTGCTAAGTGGGTAAGGGAAATGGTTTATGCCTCTTTACAAGGCAGGGTCCCAACATGCCTGAACGAGACTGTGGTAAGACTTCTGAAAAAAATCTTCCTTGGATCTTACTGTACTACATACCTATAGGTCCGTCTCCATCCTTGGCTTCTCAACTCCAGAAGTTCCTGGATGAGATGGATTATCTAGGTCCATTTCAGTCTGGTTTCACATCTCTTAATGGAGCAGAGACAACTTTGGTTGCCTTGGTAGATGACCTACACAGGGAACTAAACAGGGGGATTATGTCCCTGTTGGTTCTGCCAGATCTCTCAGCAGCATTCAGCACCACTCCAGTAACCAGGAGTGCTTTTGCACAGTCAAGAGTTGTGCACCAATTGTGCCTGTTCCTGGAGAAGTTGGATGTTTGGATTACTATAATACGCTCTACATGGGGCAGCCTTTGAAAAGTGCTCAGGATAATTTTATAGCCTCTCCTAGGCTTGCGGTAATCCTTACAACCCCTAAAACGGCTCCATTAGGGAGTCTTATGAATATAAGTGGAGAAAATTCTGTGCCTTTGCAGAAGCAAGATCTGAACCATCTGCTTCAGCAAAAGTCACGACTGTATTTTTTGCCTCACTTACTGGAACAAGGATCGGCATTTTCTTCAATCAAGGTGTATCTGGCTGCCATCGTGGCCTATCAGGCAACAACATCAACAACATCTGCTTAGTTTACTAATCCAACAATCAAACTATTTCTCAAGGGCCTAGCACATCTGTATCCTCCTGTGTTTCCATCAACACCACCATGGACACTGTCTCTAGTTCTGTCCCAACTTGTTTGTACATCACTTGCCACAACTGATGAGCGTCTATTTACTTTCAAAGTGGTATTTCTCATTGCCTTTACCTCTGCAAGATGGACATGGAAATTGACAGCTTAACATTCAATGTTACATTTTTTAGTGTTTCATTTGGATAAGGTAGTCTTCTTTCACTGTTATGGCGGACCCCAAAAAGGCCATCCAGTTTCTTCTCAAAGATTTTTGAAGTGGGTTGTCCAAACCATAAGATTTTCTTACAACGTTGCTAAACAACCTATCCCCTTTGGCTTGAGAGCACACTTAGCAAAAGTGGTTGTAACATCAGCAGCTCTTTTAGTAGAGTTCCTCTTCTTGATTTGTGCAAGATGACAACATGGTCACAACCATTGACATTCATCCAGCACTACAGATTTGATGCAGGGCCAGAGCAGAAACTCGTTTTGGTTGTGCTATCTTGTCTTCTGTTCTCCAGTGACCTGTCTGCTATCCTCTAGGAAGCTTCATGTGAGGTACAGAGACCACAAAGAACAGGTTGCTTGCCTGGTATTGCGGCTCTGTGAGTGCTCAGCTGTGCCCTCACACATACTCAGCTCTGGACAGTTCTGAACTGAGTTTCTGCGCAAATGCAAGAACCCTTTATGTGAGGTTGTAGAGGACCACTCAAAGAACAACAGTTAAGTGACTTGTTCATATACATGTTGCCAGCAAATGTTTGAACATTCTGTAGAAGCTGCATAGTATACTTATATTTTTAATATTACAGTACTTTTATTGCAGTCTATAGGCCCATCAATACAAACAACAACAAACAAAAATTGTACAGTATCAGATAGGATACAATATAACATCCCATAAACACAATAAAATTGACATATTCAATAAAAACATTTGAGATACTCTTGAACAGTGGTCCCTAAACTGCACCCTTTAAGAGATTTTGGACTTCATATCCCAAAAATCTCAGCCATGTGGGCCAGTAGTCTGGGATTCTGGGACCAAAACTCTAGACGGAAGGTCCAAAAGGAGTTTACTTCTCTCTAATCTTAATTTTAAAAGACAGGAACTAGGCACCTGACAGGGTGACATTAGAACATCTATTGTCCAACTGAACTTTAACATTAAAATCATCAGATTGGCCAGGCAGATGGCTTAATAGAGGAGAGATCAACTATTTGTGAGCTTGGCTATAAAAAACAAAGATAATAAAATATGTGACAGTTTCTACCTCCAGTGAACTACATCGTCAAAATCTCAGGAGTGGAGTAGCCCAGCATACTTAACATAAAGCAGTTCTGAAGGGAAAGCATTACATCTGGCATTAGTAAATAATATGAAGTAAGCAGGATCAGTCAAGTTATTTACAGTGGTCCCCCGGTTTACGAATCCCCCGGGGAACGAAATCCCCGGGACCCGAAACCGGCGGGACCAAAAAACATCCCCCGGGATCCAAAGGAGAAAAACCACGTGGCCCCTTTAAATCGGCCGCGCGGTCCGTCTCCTAATGCGGTCCCCCGGGAAACGAATATTTCCGGGTTACGAAAGGTAATCCGGAACGGATTACCTTCGTAACCCGGGGGACCACTGTATATAGTTTGCCAGATGAAAAGATCCTATGTAATGGATATTCAAAGCACTAAGTAAGCATGAAGAAAGTGAATAAGCCCAAAGATTGTGAAATGCAATATCCTGGAGTCTTTATTTAACTAGTTTTAACACTGTATCACAACCTGGGTTAATGAGCAAAGATGATGAAAGACCAATTGTGGCCACTTTTTGGGCTCTGTATTTGGACCATCTGTTAATGTAGTTACCCATCGCAAGGTAACTAAGTAGGCTTTTGCCACCATTGAAAACAATAACTCTGGGCCAAAACTTTATAACAGTCATCCATGCCCGAGCTGGAACTGTCTCCAGTTTCAAGCATTTCAACTGGGTCAGAACATATCTAGGATTTGAATTATAGATTTTAAGAATTTGGCATGGAAGTTATCAAGCTCAGAATTAATCCATTCAATCCAAATTACAGCAGCAAATAAATCATTGCATTATAAACCTTTATAGCAGAAAGAACATAAAGAATCTCTTTTTTTAAAATACAAACAAATAAAAACTTAAAACAGCTGATTTACAGCCTAAGACTTAACTAATAGCTGCTGATCTATGGAGGTCCAGAAAATCTTATGATTGAAGACAAATCCAAGGTATTGGAAACTTCTGACTGGTTCTAAGAAACAACTATTTAAACTCCATCTACACTGAGGAAAAAATCCTTTCCAAAATAAGGATCTTAGACTTAACAAAATTAATTTTAAGTTTGTTCTCTGAAGTGTCATTTGAAAATTTCCCTAACAAATATTTGAGCCCTGTTCTAGATCTTTAAAGCATTACAGTATCATCATAAAGTAGGGTGGGGATTTTTCTCTTGCCCAGTTTGGGCCCATGACTGTTTTGTCCTTCAGTATGTCTTCAAGATCATTCGCATGAAGGGTAAACAGAGTTAGTGAAAGAATGCATCCCTTTCTTACCCCACTCACCATTCATATGACTCCTGAAAGTTGTCCCTATAAACCACATCTTATTCAAAGTTGACTATAATTATAAAGTGCCCTAATTAGGCCAAAACATTTGGTATCTAGGAATCAAATGTCACCTTTAAATGCATGGGCTATAACTGTGTTCTATCAGTACAAAAGAGCAAACCTACACAATAACAATTGAGAGCTTGAATGTCATATATAGACATTCAGGTATGCATTTTAAAAATATACAGGAAAAAGTACTTGTATTGAAAGCACTAAATGCTATATAAATCTGCATTCATAAAATTAGGTTGACAGCATTTAGAAATATATGAGAATTCTGATTAGGGGTGGAGGGTGATAGTGGTATGTTTTTGGTGGAATTTAAAAGATTCTCTCCAGATGGCTCATATGTTCAATACTTAGTTATGCTGAAAATAAATTAGGTAAGATTGTCACACAAACAACAAACAATTCATAGATTGAAAAGTGAATACAGTCATTGTTATATGTACTAATGTTTCTATTTTATTTAGGTCCACAAGCAAGAACTATCCTTATGCAATCAAGTTTACCACAAGCTCAGTTGGCTACGATATGGTGAGCATTTTTCATAAAGTTGTATTCAGGTATAACTGCTTGCATTTTCTCCATTTTTCTGACCCTCTTTGCTTCATTATTACATTTTAAAGTATTTTTCTTTCTATTAAAGCAGAAGGAATGAATATATTTCAGAGTATAATTTGTAATGCTAGGTCCTCTAAAGAATGCCAAGTGTTACAATGTTCCTGTGCATTAGAAATACCACTCTCTTAATTGCAGCAAAGCATGTTATACTAACTGTCTTCACCCTGTCACCTCTAAATAAATAGTAGATGATTGCCCACCATGTTTCCTTTTTAAAAAAGATTTTAAATTCAAATATCTACATAGTCATAGGAAGACGCTGATGTGGAGAAAGAATGTATAATAAAATTCAGTTACCAAAACATGCACAAACACCCTATTGCTCAAAAAAAATAATAATAATAATTTCTTTTCCTGAAAGGGGTGGGTCAAAATGGCCAACTCATTAGAATTGGGTGTCTGATTATATCTTCATCTGCCTTCTTCACTCCATGCTCACATTCTCCCAGTTTCTCTCAAGATAGTTAAATAACTTCTGAAGTTCAGGGTTAGTCCAATTGATCAAAGAACAGGCATATAGATTGTCCCCTGCTTCCTTCTCCTGGTCTTGTAAGGGTGGTGGGAGCACAGGAAATAAAAATTTTACTTGCATCTTTTTTCCAATAGGAATCTTTCAGACATTGATCAGGATGGAAAGCTGACAGCAGAAGAGTTTATTTTGGCTATGCATCTAATTGATATGGCTATGTCAGGACAGCCATTGCCACCTGTGTTATCTCCAGAATATATTCCTCCTTCATTTAGGTAAAATTATTACAATTTCAATTTTGATCCTGAACTTTATTACTGATTAGATAGAGATCTATATTTTTGTTTTTATTGATTTTAAACATTGTATAGAGAAAATATGATATTTATTTATATTTATTAAATTACTGAATTTATATTTCACCTTTTCCCCAAAATGGGATATGATCTCTTCTGCATCTTACACATAAAAAGTGCCATATCCCTTTATTGTTTTTTTAAATTTTTATATTGAAGGGCATAATATCAGATTGTTATCAGTCCTGAAGTTACTATTAATCACTTGGAGTGAACATAACATTTCTTTTTTTTAAATGTGGCTGAAAGTAACTGACTATTATACAAAAGACTGCTTGTCCTTAGCCATGATTATAATAATAATGGCAAGGTTTCTAAATGCAACTTGTGATTTGTCATTTTGCAGTAGTGCTGTGTAGCACTAAAATGTTACTTCATAATATATCCATCAGATAGCAACTTAGTATCACAAAGGAAAGAGGCTCAAAAAACAAATAGCTAGTGGATACAGAGGGCTATATGAATTAGCCCTTTCTTTTGATTTGTTATAGCACATGGACAGTATAAGTATCACTTCATGCTAGAAAAATAGAAATGTCTTTTGTAGTTTAGCATTGATGTTGAATTTAAATTATTGTAATATGATCGATTCACATATTTACCTGACCTTGTTAAGGGATCAAATGGGAATTTATACATGTAATGTCACCAACCTCAAAACTCATTGCATTGTAAGGTGAACCTCCAAATTTAGACACTTAGATATGAGTTAAATAAAAAGTAATCATGTGATATACACTTGCATGTGAACTGCTATATATTTGATTTCCAAGGTAGACTTTCTGTTCAACAAACTAGGTAACTGCATTATAATAACAGTAGTGCTGCATGCATGCACACATTTTAACCTATCACGGCTTCTCCTTACTGACAGAAGAGTTCGTTCTGGCAGTGGCATTTCTGTTACGAGTTCAGTTTCAGTAGACCAAAGGTTACCAGAAGAACCAGTGTTAGAAGAAGAGCAGCAGCAGTTGGAAAAGAAATTGCCTGGTGAGTTAAACTATAAATGAATAAGGTTGCAACTTGCTTTTTGAGGAGATCCAAAAAACAAGTTATCATTTGAAATTCTCATTGTAAGGCAGGCAGCTATGGAAAGCTGGGGTCCATGTTCGACCCTTTAACAGATCTCAGGGGGCTGCCACCCCCCCCCCCCCGCAGAAAAAAACCTGAAACCCTTTTTTTTTGGTACCCAAATCCCTTCTAGAAGACATGGGCACATGTCTGTACTCCACTGGGCTAGTTCAGTTGTTGTTGTTGTTGTTGTTGTCATGTGCCTTCAATTCATTTATCACTTAGGGTGACCCTAAGGTAAACCTATCATGAAGTTTTTTGGAGCTGAGAGTGTATGACTCACCCAAGGTCACCCAGTGGGTTTCCATGACTGAGCAGGAAATTGAACCCTGATTTCTAGTCATAGCCCAACACTCAAACTACTACACCATACTGGATATTGTAGTGCAGTCATTTTTTAGTAACAGGAAGCTACTAGATGTTATTTTTGGGTCACTTCCTGTTTTAGGAATAGGCTTCTCCTGCACTTAAAATGGCCATGCTCCAGGTATTTTGAAACTCTGGGGACGTTGCCCACCTTTGGCATAAGGGATATGCTTACAGAATAGTATGTGGCTTCATAACATCTGATTTTGATGAATTGCGTCAATTGTATTTTCTTCAGTGTGTTGTGGTCACTATGAAGGTGTACTGGAGACAAATGGAAAATTTTACATACTCCAAGAAATGTCTGGAAGTGGTATTTAATTGTAAATCATCATGGAGTATTATTGTTTGTCTGGTACAACCATTAGAATGATATTGAAATGATTTAATACTAGTTATTTTGTTTAGAGTTTCAAGATATTAAAGTACATTCTACTTGGAAGATGTAATTTTATTTTTATGCATTAAAAATACACATTCATGCAGCATAAACTGAATTCTAAATTGTAATATTCTTCTTAAAGTTACATTTGAAGATAAGAAACGTGAGAACTTTGAACGTGGCAATCTGGAGCTTGAAAAGAGGAGGCAAGCCCTCTTGGAGCAGCAAAGAAAAGAACAAGAGCGTCTTGCACAGTTAGAAAGAGCAGAACAGGAAAGAAAAGAGCGTGAACGACAGGAACAGGAACGGAAAAGACAGCTAGAGTTAGAAAAACAATTAGAAAAACAGAGAGAATTGGAACGTCAGAGGGAAGAGGAAAGAAGGAAAGAAATAGAAAGGCGTGAGGTAAATGGACAATTTCAGAAGGAATACCTACTTGTCTAAAAACAAATTAAAAGGTATATTGGGGAATACTCATCATGCTGTTTTTTCAAAAACTGTATTAGGGAAACCATTTCTTTATCAAATTGTAGCAGGTAGATAGCCAAACTTAAATGCAACATTTTATCATGGAAAGCATAGAAAATTACCCAATTCTTTACTTGTATGTAAGACAGTGATAGGGAACATGTGGTCATCCCAGATATTGCTAGACAGTATTTCCCATCAGCTCACTATTACAACATTACATCATCACCATATTCATCAGCCCCCATCTAAGACAAAATACTGTGAGGTTTGCCTGCATGTTGATTTAAATTCAGATGGATTCATGTTTGCTGCTTTGAGAGCTACATAATGTGTCTCCAGTTGACTTTTGGGGCACAATCAGAAGTACTCATATTGCTGTTGTTGACCTTTTTAAAGCCCTGCACATCGTGGAATCAAAGCAACATTAAGGACTGACTTCTCGTACATGCTTTAGTATGAGTAGGAGTAATGTGGCCTTTCAGATGTTGGACCACAGCTCATAGCATTCCCTCATCATTGGCTATGCTGTCTAGAGTTGACAGGATTTGATTCTCATTCCTACTTTTAAGAGTGCCCAAGAAAGTCATGTTTTAAATATCCATGTCTTCATAGTCAAGACAGTTTGTTTTCTAAGGCACACCTTTCATTGCACTTTTACAGAGTGCTATAGCAATTTTGGCAGTTTTTCCCCCCTACATAACCAATTGCCTGGCATTTTGTGAGAGCTGTGGTCATCATTGTGATGAATATTTGTAAGCTACTTTCATAGTCTTTGGGGCTTGTATATTTTTATTTAAATGAAAATTTGAAACTGTTAGCATTTCTGCTAGAAATAACTAGGGTTATTTTAATTGATATGTTCCCTTTTTTCTCAATTATGGAAATTAATACAATGGTTATTGCAATTAATACATCAGATGAAGCTTGTTATCAAGTGAGAATTACCTGAAAATAACACAATATTTCAGTATCCTTTGATTTTCCCATTGATCACTGGTGGAACACAAGCTTTATGTGAAAGATCCAAGGTTCGATCTCTGACATCTCTAGACAAGGTTGAAAATTATTTTGGCTAAATCCTGGAGAATGTCTGCTAGTCATCTTGATGGATCAGTAGACTTGGAATAAATCAGCTTTTCACATTCCTAGAGGTATATCAGCAAAGGCTATAAGAATTTATTATTACTATAATTTTGAATTCATCAGAATGCTAAGATCTCAGTTAAGTGTATGAATTGTTTGTAATAGCATTACATAGACTGTGCAGTGTTGATTCATATTTTTAATCATTGTTAGGCTGCAAAAAGGGAACTTGAGAGGCAAAGACAGCTTGAGTGGGAAAGGAATCGGCGGCAAGAGCTCCTGAATCAAAGAAACAAAGAGCAAGAGGATATTGTTGTTCTGAAAGCCAAGAAAAAAACCTTGGAATTTGAACTAGAAGCTTTAGTAAGTGGAAAATATCTTTTAAAACGTGTTGTAAAGTACAATAGTATGTAAACCCAAATGATTAGAAATGGCAAGATCTGTTAATTATCATAACATAAGCTTTTCCATATTCATTTTTTCCAGTTTACAGGTCAGACTGAAACATTCTTGCAACTAATATTGCATTCTAATTAAAACTTGAGTTTTTTTTTCTTATTCAAGAATGATAAAAAACATCAGCTGGAGGGGAAACTTCAGGATATCAGATGCAGACTGGCTACCCAAAGACAAGAAATTGAGAGTACAAACAAGTCTAGGGAACTAAGAATTGCAGAAATTACACATTTGCAACAACAGTTACAAGTGAGTATATGATCTCTGTATTATTTAGCAATTACATCCTTCTTGTTCTAGTGCTGAAGGACCATAGAACATAATACATAAATTGTTAAAATAGTAATGGTCAGAATATTGGTCTACCAAAATTATTAATCATTTTCTGAACAAATTCTGCTAAGAAAACACATGATAGGTTACCTTAGCATCACCATAATGACTTGAAGACACAAAAGAACAACAAACGTTGCTTCAAATAGTTATATGGGTGATTTTTTTCATTCAGAAAAAAAATTAAGTGGGGGGAATATCTCAGCACTTTAAGGTGTCCCAGGTAGGGTTCCATGACATAGGATTAGGGTTCCATGAAGTAGGCAAGGCTAACAGAGTGGAAAGTGTTACACAGTAACTACTTGCTGTTATTTTTAAAGATGTCTTAATTTAATAATGTTAAAATGTGGACAACTCACTCCTGTTTCTGAAACAGTAATTTGGCCTATTCTTCTTCTGCCAGTGCAGCACAAATATACAGTCTGTGTTCACATACTTCAACCCTCCTTCCCCGCTGATGTTATTTTGCAGATCCTTTTGCCTTTTTTTTTTCAAAACTAAAATACCCTCTACAAAAAAATCCAAAAAATGAAAATGGACATTTAGCCACTTCCACTTTTGTTTTGTCTTCATTTGTGCCAGTTTTCAGAGATGGTGTGGCTTATGTTGGGTTCTGGAACAGAAGATGGGCTCCTGAACTCAAGTTGCCCACCACTTTATAGACCTGTGATAATGAAAATATAAGAAAACAAGGTCTGCCTTGGAAGCAAGTGGAATAGTTAAGGAGAAACTACTTGTCTCTACTGTTTTATGGGTGGAATGCAAAAAAAAAGTGTTATGGGAATGTTCTGAGAAAATCTGTAAAATTACTTTTTGTGTATGCATAATTTCTTTTTTATATATTAGGATTTCTTCCTAAAACGATCAGCTCAGCTGTAGTCTGAGGCTTTTATTTCTACTTGAATTCTGTAATTTTTCCTGTTTTATTTCATTTAGGAGTCTCAGCAAATGCTTGGAAGATTAATTCCAGAAAAGCAGTTACTCAATGATCAGCTAAAGCAGGTTCAGCAAAACAGCTTGCACAGTAAGTATATTGGAAAATATGGTATGTGATATGGACATAAATGTTGCAACTTTTTGGTTGGTTCAAGAATCAGAACAAGTTGCTGGAAAGTACCTTTATTGTCAATATTTTAAAAACAGGAGATTCACTTCTCACGGTCAAAAGAGCCTTAGAAGCAAAGGAATTAGTACGTCAGCAGCTCCGTGACCAACTCGATGAAGTAGAAAAAGAAACCAGATCAAAACTTCAAGAGATCGATATTTTCAATAATCAACTAAAGGTAATCATGCCTGAGCTTTGTTACTTTGAAAGTCTACTTTGAAATCCCAGGAGCCCACATTTACACAGCAGAAGAAGCCAACTATTTTGTTTTTTTAAAAAATTATTATATAAATCTAAAAAGAACAAACAAACAGCAAGCATCAAAAAGAAAAAAAATAACAGCAAACCTATGAAATAGGTATAAGCAATTGTCACAACATCTACATAAAACGAAGTCTAACAAAAATACAACAGTTGCACAGGTAGCATATAAATATACTTAACAGCAAAAACTCTCTGTTCTTACACTTCCAAGAAGAAGCCAACTATTGATGGTTTGCCCTGGAAAATGGCAGAATTATATTAAATAAGTGAGATAGACATTGATGGAGTTGAATTGGTGCATGTTAAACAACTGAATTTTGTAGTCAAGCTGAAATTTTGAGACTACTACCTTTGAGCTTGCAAATGTTGTTACCAAAAAATATTTGGTACCATCAGGATGATCCCCTATGGCCCTTACACAACCCAAAATATTATTTGGCTAGAACAACCAATAACACCCTCCAGGGCAGAGGTGGGCAAAGTGCACCCACAGGGCTCCTCAAGACTGTTACTTTGGTCCTTCACTTTTTTTGTTCTCTCACCAAAACAGGAGAATTGCTTCTCCTAAAATCTCCCAGCAGTGGCAGTTTGTCTTTTAATTAGGTTACAGGCCCCCTGCACTATTGAACATCAAACAATACCTTTCTTTTTTTTAAAAAAAAATAGGAACAGGCTTCCTGCTACTTGTGCATTTTTTGTTTGTTTTTTGGCATTTTAAAAAGTCAATGCCACCGCCTGGAAGGCAGAAAAATTACATCTGCATTTGCTGCTATTGGTCACCCCTACTATAGGACCTTTTCCTTCCAGTTTTGAACGAAGGCTTCCATTGGCATAAAAGAGCCTGCCACCTTGGAAAAACTGGGCAAAAATGTCTTGCC
Source organism: Urosaurus nigricauda (assembly GCA_034509955.1). NCBI lineage: Eukaryota > Metazoa > Chordata > Lepidosauria > Squamata > Phrynosomatidae > Urosaurus > Urosaurus nigricauda. The sequence goes on from JAOEGL010000003.1 coordinate 70,972,501, forward strand.
CCCACAGAATGCTGTTGGCCATTTTGGCAAAAAACCAAATGGAGCAAAAGGAAAGGATCAGGGTTTGTGCGACTTTTCAAGGCCCTCTGTGGAGATGTAGCTCCTGAATGAGCTGAGGTGGAGAATATGAGGGCTTGGAAATGTCTCATCCACAGGGTTTCCATGAGTCATGACTGACTCAAGAGCAGTTAACAACAAAGAGCATCTCCCTAATGGGGAGAGGTTAGATGCTTGGTGCTGTTTAACTTAGAAGAAAGACATGCAAAGGGAGCTGTAGTAAAAAGGCATAAAATTATGAATGATATAGTAGTAGTAGTAGTAGTAATAATAATAATAATAATAATAATAATAGAAAGAGGCTTTATGTTACATCTGTAATGCTAGAACCCAACACCAGCCACTGAAGCTACATAATGGGAGGTTTAGCACAGACAGAGGTAGAAACTACAGTTTGAACCTTTGAGATCAGAGATACAGAAGTTTAACACTCTTCATAAGGTAGATACTCCCAAACCTATGTTCTGCATACTGAAGAACAGGGAGCCATATCAAATAGTAACATAACACTGCTTTATTGCAGGAACTAAGGGAAATCCATAACAAACAGCAACTGCAGAAGCAAAAAAACACAGAAGCTGACAGGCTAAAACAGAAAGAGCAAGAGAGGAAAACAGAGCTGGAAAAACAAAAAGATAGCCAGAGGTGAGTTTGATTATGAAATGTATTCATTCATAATTACTGTGACAACAATCTGATCAAAATTTTTGAATGTTGTCTGATGCTGTACAAATATTTAGGAGTGGATGAGCTTCAAGATAAGTATAGTTCCAGGGGGCCAACTGTATTTCCTTTCATTACATTTCACTTCATTTGTATGCTGCCTTTCTCTTAGATGGGACCCAGGGTGGCTTGCAGATAAAAATGTTAAAAAATTAAAAAGTGATTACAATTTAAACAATTAAAATAATCTAAACTTATTTATTCCACAAGATCAACCTTTTCCTGTCATATGTAAAGCTTGGTAGAATGTCAGGATAAGCAGACTAATCATAATTGGAGTATATCATGTTTAACCATGATAATAAGCATGAATAGCAAGGAGATACTTATTAGATTAGGAGACTGACAAACACGTTTGTCACTCTGTGCTTGGCAACTGTGAACATTCATGGGGATTAGGGGCTAATTAGTCCCTAAATGTGGAAAAATTGCAAATTTGCGAATTACACCCCTCCCCCGGAAGTTAGTTAAAGTGACAGGAGGGAGTAGATGTATAGGCACACACCTGCTCCCTCTCTCCCCCTGCCCTCCTGTGCCTTTAACTGGTTTAACAGAACCAGGAGAGGCTGGCAGAGACAAAGAACAGACACTCACTCTTCCTGGCTACTCCCTTCCTCATGGGCTCCCCCCCCCCACAAGGAAAGCCCAAGAGGGAGGAGGAGGAGGAGTATTGGCCCATGCAGGCTTAACATTATGAATAATCAAAACCATGAATGTTAAGTCTGCGAATGTCGAAGGCTCACTGTAAATACTGTACATTAATTACATCCAACACTGGATCTCTTTTCCAACTAATTCTTAGGAATATCAGTATTAAACCCGTGCCTGGTGCCAATAACAAAGTTGATGATAGCAAACAAATTGAAGCTTAACACAGGCAAGACAGAGGTGTTCATTTGGAAAGCAGATCAAGGATTAAGTCTGTGCTGGACAGAGTTATGCTCCCCCTGAAATATCAGATTTGTAGTTTGGCTGTACTGTTGGATTCAGCCTTAGGCCTGGAAGCCCAGATCTTAACAAATGACCAAGAGTGCATTAACACAGTTAAAACTTATGCTCCAGCTGTGCCCATTCCTGGAAATGTCAGATTGAACAAGGATGACACAATGCTTTGATTATATCCCATTTGAATTATTGTAATGCACTTACATCGGGCTGCCTTTGGAAACTGTGTGGAAAGTGCAGCAGATCCAAAATACTTTGGCAACTCTGCTGACTGGGGTTCATTACAGGGAACATAGAACTTCCCTGTTGAAACAACTTCACTGTCTACCAGTGACATATATCCTAATATGAGCTTGCCAAAGTTTTAAGATTCTCAGGGAAGGCCCTTCTCTTGGTCCCACCACGCTCACTGGCATCTTTAGTGGAGGATGCAGGAGAGAGTCTTTTCAGTGGCTTCTCCCAGGCTGCAGAATTTCCTTGCACAGGAGGCTAGGCTGGCTCCCTTTCTGTTCTTTTTCCACTAGCAGCTGAAAACTGAAAACCAGGCATTTGAATGATAACAGTCTATTGTAGAAGGTTTTATTTATTGTGGCGTTCTTAACATTATTTTTATACTTTAATTGACTTTTAAAACAGTTTTAAATCAATGTTTTTAACATGATTTTTTGTGTATTTTTAAACTTTTGTATTATTTGTTGATTTAGCTGTATCTTGTTTTAATTCATAATGTGAGCCAAATTGAGTCCTATAGTGGGAGAAAGGTGGGATATGAATGAACGAACGAACGAACACATACATGCATACATACATAAGAGGGATTACCTGAATTTCTATAATCTTGGGAAGAAAATGTGTCTTGGTTATTGTCATACCTATAATCCCAGGTTAACCTTTATGTGATATGGCCATCTTCAGTGTCTCAACTGCATGTACTTGTCCATCCCACCAGGTTACTTTATTAAATCATCATGTTTTAAAGCTAAACATTAATATTGATTTGTGTATATTGTATTCAGTGTTGCCTTTTCCACTGTGACTTGCATGACTGAGAAGTCTTCTTCAAAACATTGAAATATCATAAAAATATTTAGTAATCATCTACATTTGAGATTAATGTAGAAAAACAAATTGCTAGCATTAGCTTATGTGGTTTGCTTCTTCAGATGTTACATTAAAACACCTTCTTCACTGACAGACTTCTTACATTACAGACTTTGGATTCTCTTGATGGTTGGTGGTTGCTTTTTAAGTTCCTTGCTTTGGAACTAACATATCACCCATAGTTATTTACTTCGATTTTCCAATGTTGGATGATATATATCACTTTCTGTGGGATCACTGGTAACATTGATTAAAATGCCATGTTGACTCTACATTTGTGATCTGACGCTGTACACAATAATTAAGATTTGTCTCAAAGTTAATTTTCTGGAAATAGTTAGTGCTCTCAATATTAAACTATTTAGTCTTAACAAATTTTTAAGGATTTCTGTATTTTTATTTTCAGTCACAATGTTCAATACTGTAGAGTGGATTCCCCAAGAATATATTTTGACAGCATTTGTTAGGAAAGGTAGTATAATATTGTGCTCATTTTGTTTTTCTGCACTAATAACTGTAGAAGAACTCAAGAGAGAGAGAGACAGTGGCTTGATAGAATACAACAGGAGGAAGAACACCCAAAGCCAAGAAAGATACAAGAAGAAGAAACACAAAAGTGGGAAGAAGTAAACAAAAAGAGAGAGAATGATGATAAGAACAAACAAGAAGTGCAAGAAAAATTAAATAAACTTTTACATCATCATAAAGATCCAACAAAGCCAACTATTCAAGCTCCCTGGTCAACTGCAGGTACAAGAGAACAGGGGACCACAATGTACATATGGAGTTTACAGTCTTTACATTATTGTATACACCTGTACATCTTATTTTAAACATATTTTTAATATGTTTTTAATATGTTCAGGGAAGAAAATCAGATCCATACTTCAGATTCTGAGGACCCAGCAGAATCTGAAGCATTGTGTGAAAATCTCCAAAAAATGCCCAATAGGAAATGAAATACACCCACAAGCAAAAAGTTACTAATTCTGAATAAGGACTTAACTGTTGTGGTAGAATGCTATTCATTTCCTTCATCCCAAACTCTGGTTGTATGCCAGCATCTCTTCCAGTAAAGGAAAAACTACTTACTCTTCCTTTTGTGGTTTGCTTTGTATCCCTGCCAACATCAAGAGAATGTGTTACTCTGAAAAGCGTAGAGAAGACAGTTAGCATCTACTAAGCAATGAGAACACTCCTTGTCTCAATGAAAACTTAAAAGCATGCTTTAAAGGGGGGTGGGTGGGGAGAGATAAGAACACAAGCATTCTTCCAAACCACTTTAAGTCACCCAACTTCTAAAGACCAGTGTGTTAACATAGGAAGGCTTTTACTGTATGCATTTGGACTCTTCTAGCCTAGGTATGTTGGCATGAAATGAATTTGGTATTTAATTTTTTCAGAAGTGTGTAGTCATGCTAGTTTACATTAAGTAGCTCACAGTCTCACCCCCAAACATAAAAATAACCCATAGTAGTCATCATAAGAATGAACCAAAATGGGATAAAAGAATACACTAACACTGTGGCAGGACTAAGAATCCAAGTGTTGAAAACTAACTTTTGTCCTTCTTTATGCTCCAAAACAAAACAGATTGAACAAAATAGTCAAGTGAACTCAGCAGGGGGGAAGGCATTTTGGAGCCTGACTATATTGCCCAAGAAAGTTATGTTCAAGAAGCCTACCTGTCCTTCAGAAGCAGGGAACACAAAACTGGACATCGGATAGTGATGTCAGAGACTGGGCAGCCCATGGAAGAAAGGGAAAGAACCATAACACATGGGTGGAACATGTGCTCTATAGGATGCTGAATTAGATAGGCCATTGATTTGATTTATCCGGGCTCTTCTTCTCATAATTCTTTTATTTACGTTTCAAAAGTTTCTCCATTCTAATAAGTATTTCATATCTAGTAGTAATCCAGGACCAACATGTTTTGTCCCTCCCCCCCCCTCCCCTCCCCTGCTCCAGTATTCATCTTCCTGTACAAACTAAAAGGGTTTGTGTTCAGTTAGTCTAATGCTAGTATCCAGATAGTAATAGTGCATTCTGTTTAGCTCTTCCTAAAGCCAGTTATTGTGAAGTGGTTAAAGTGGACTGGAGTTTGGGAAACAGAGGTTCTAATAGGCATAAAACTCACTGGGTCTCACTCTTGCTCTCGCTCTGACCTACCTTACAGGGTTGTGAGAATAAAAGAGCAAGGAGGAGTATGGTGTGTACTGGTTTAATTGCATGGAGTAAAGTTAGAATACAGCTTTTTTATATATAGGAAGGTGGTGTTTTTGCAGCATAGTTGTGCTGCAAAAATAGTGGAGTGATTTACCAGAACCTAAAACTTTCTAATGTCAAGGGTTTGGGTCAGTTTACTTCCACTGATATGCAAATTCGCTGCAATGCAGCTCAAGGTTATTGAACAGAGAAAAGTTCTTAATAAATTGATTTTTGACTTAAACTTATTTTATAATGCCATGTCTAGCACCTGGTTATTCTACTTCTGTAAATAATAATACTGACAGTTGTTGAAAAACATTCTGAGAACAGGTTTGGCATATTTGTTTAGGTAAAGTGGATTTATTTTGCAGATTTGATTTGATAACTTTTTTCCCTTTTTTTTTTTTTTTTTTGGGTGGATGTAGAAAAGGCTCCATTAACATTTTCTGCTCCAGAAGATGTTAAAATAGTATATTACCGGGCATTATATCCTTTTGAATCTCGAAGCCATGATGAAATCACTATTCAGCCTGGAGACATCATCATGGTAAGAGAGAAATATTGTCTTAGAAAAAAGCATAAATGTTCTCTGTAACCTAAATTTTGATGACTTATTGTGAAACTAACAAACGGGAGGCTGAAAGCTCATAACAAGACTGTGTGGTGTTTGATAATAGTGTATTTAATACAAAAAATATATATGTTGAAGAAAGCGGTTCAGTAGAATATAGTAATGAATAACATTACCCAAGAACTCAGGTTCTGAACATAGTGCCTCTCAACCCCACCACAGTCCTCATCAGGCTTCCTACCTGTCCCTTTTTTTTTTTTTTTAAATATCTGTTAAGGTGACAGCGTGGCAGTGCCAAAATCTCTTAAAACCACCCCTGCCACCAGTTTATCACAAAGACTCACCCACCCAAACTACTTCTCTCAGATGTTAGCATAATGGGTCTTTTTGATCTCACTGCTGCCACCAATTATGTGACAAAGACACTCGAACTTGGCACTAACAATTCCTTGACAACCACACACCCACTATCTAATTTTTCCCAAACCTAAAAGACTTTTCTCAGTGTTTGTAGAGTTTCAATGTATTTTTGAAATCACTCCAAATAGCTGCTTGTTGAAACAAAGTTACAGATTTATTTACAAGTCAAGCTTGTAAAGGGGTTTGCGCCTGCGCAGATACTCCATCTGGAATGCTGAAAAGCTGAGCAGATTGGTGGAAGCCCCGCCCCTCCCAGTCCCTGAGCATGCCCAATCCCGCCAATCTAGCTCCTCCTTCAGTTCAAGTCCGCCGCAAAGAGCAGGGACCTGACCGAGGGGAGGTAGGGTGGGATTTGTGTGAGGGCACAGATGACCACTCGAAGAAACACAGTTACAGGTAAGCAACCTGGTTGGATGTTGCCAATCCAAGAACTCAGGTTCTGAACTTAGTAACTCTCAACCTCACTGCAGTGCTCATCAGGCTTCCTATGTGTCCTTTTTTTCCAAAAAAAATATCAAAATATAAATGAATCGCAAAGTGTCCATAACACAAAATGAATTACCATTGACAAGTGCTATCTTTATTTCTAAGAATGCATTTGGATCCACAAGCGGCCTCCACGTGTGTCTCTGTTTTCTTTTATTTAAAAACAAAAAAGTCCCACACCCTACCCTAGGGGCTGTGGGAACAATTTTACAATATTCTGGATGGTCCTGTTTGGGGACAAGGAAGCCTCACTTCCATATGTGGAGGTGATGTAGTGTGTTCATCCCATGCATCTGGCAAAGTTGTCCATCCCTGTTCTAAAACAATAAATGAAAATGGGTGGGTCTTGAGGCTGTTTTTAAAATGTATAAATAATTTTAGTTGATTAAAGCTGACTATATTCTGCAGTATCAGCTTCTCTCCCTGGGTGGCAAACTTTCTTACCTGGTAAAGCTAGAGGAAGCCTTGAGTAAGGTTATTCTTTTCTTCAGAAAGCCTCTGGAGAGTTCATTATGCTGCTACTCACTGAAGCCTTTCAGTGTCTTCAAAAAGTTAAAGGAGGAGATGGGGCTCAAGCTGTTTAGTAAGGAGAAGAGTTAGCAGGGACAAAGGATGAATGCATGTTGGGAAATGGGAAGGAAAAACAGTAAGAAAGAAAAAAGATGGGGTGAGAAAAGAGAGTTGAACACCAGAGTTGGGAGATGGCTAGTGGGTTTCTAATTGTTGCAAAGCTAGGTAGTTCTAGTAGAATATGGTAGGTGACTCCAGCCCAGCACCTGATTTTGAAACATGCATTGTCAGCCAGGAAATTTGTTGTTGTTTTTTAAACGGGGATGGTAAAATGCTTCCTGGCAGGTACAGGATCTGGGGGTGGGGGCTAAGTTGTTAGGGCTAGTGATGTGATTAGGCAATGTGTTTTGCCTGTGTGTATGTTAGATTATTTGCTATTATTGACTGTTTCATTGGTTTTTGTGCAGGCAGATATGTGATTTGGCATTTGGGGTGCAGATCCTATATCTGCTTTGTATTACTATTATTGACAAAATTAGATTTATGTCTAATACAAGTTGAGTACCTCTTATCTGAAATGCATGGGACTAAAAGTGTTCCATATTTTGGATTTTTTTGAATGTTGGAATGCCTGTCGGCCTCTGTATCCATGCATTCTGCATCCACAGATTCAACAATTCACAGAGAAAATACTCCTTCCTCCAGAAAAAAACCCCAAAACAAAAAGCAAACCTTGATTTTGCCATTTTAAATAAGAACACAATTTTACTACACCACTGAATATAATAGAACTTGAGCATCCACAAATGGGCAGTCCTGAAATCAAACCCCAGCAGATACGAAAGGCTCTAGAGTATTTGAATGTACTATATATAATGAGGCTGGGGAGAGACTGAGGATCTGGAAATGGTGGGAGGTGTAGAGATCTTTGCAGCTCTCTCCAGCTTCGCAAATACAATACAGGTACATCCTATGTTACTTGTGTTGTAGCTCCAAGTTTTGAATTTTGGAGTACTTTGGATTTCGGAATTCCAGATGAGGGATGATCGACCTGTATGAAAATATTTATGTAAGACGAGATACAATATTTGAGAATAACATTTTCTGGGTATACTGAAGATTTCAGAAGTTTCACTGTTATCAAATTTAACTTGATATTGTGATTGTATGAGGCTGTCTTCCTCTAAATGCACTTTATTTTATTACAAAATTTGTGGTTCTCTTGTTCACCTATTACTGTTTAATTCTAATTAACCAAGGCTAAGATGCATGGGGTTAGCTAGTACAGGATGAAGCAATGGTTTGTTTGTTTGTTTTTTTTATATTGAGTATTGTCAGAATTTTGTATCTTGTATAAAAACTCATACTATAGTCCTAGACCATATTTGTCTGATAGAAAGTTTGCTTTCTTTCATTGGGGCTTATAGCCGAGTAAGTAAGTATAGGATTGCACTGTAAGGCATCCTTTACCTTTTGAGGCTTCAATCCTGTCTCTTTTTACCTGAGAATAACCTCTACTAAGCAGAGTTTTGTCTATCTTCTGTACAGGATTCTTTGATGTAAGCCACCATGGGATTGTTTTATGGGCTTTTTTGTGTTAGGACAGATTGGGGATTATTTTATCTTTTTTTGCACTTAAGGTTCTTCCCCTGCCTCAGCTGCCCTAAAAATCATTCTCCTGGTTATTATGGGGGGGAAAACTTGGCTGGATGTCCCAGAAGAACAGCTGTTCTGTTTGTTTATTTATTTATTTATTTTATTTCTATGCCGCCTTGGCATAGGGGACCCGAGGCAGCTCACAATACAAAAACACAACAGGGATAGGAGAAAAACTTTAAGGCATTAAGTGAATACAGACAAAGGGATACTCTTTCTGAAACTTGGTTTATTCTAAAAAGAAGGCAATATAATGGTACAAATATCTCTATATATTTGTTCTGTTTGGATTTGTTTGAATGGGGAATAAGACAATCAGCAAACATGGTTTATAGGACCAATTATTGGGATGACCTTAGGAAGTTAGATAAGAATCAGATATAAGGATATATAAGGATATGGATTTTTTTATTTGTCTTGAAATGGAAAATGGAATTCACATAGCCTATAGATTATGTGGACTTGTTTGTTTTAATTTTGGAAATATTTAATAAAAATAAAATATCAAAAAATAAAAACAAAATAAAACACATTAAAACAATTTTAAAGACAATTAAAATAAACTAATTAAAACACTACAAAGTTAAAATTACACAAGTTTCAAAATGTAATTTACAGTACCCCCCCCCCAAAGATAAAAGTTAGGATAATTTTTAAAAGCCTGCCTGCATGGAAAGGCTGTTGCTGTATCCATCTGTAGTGACAAGCAATAATAATAAGTATGAGCACTTCCAAATGTCAGTGAACAAGAGGCTTGTGTGTGTGTAAAAGAGAGTCTAAAGCTTTCAAGTATACTTTTTAAAATAAATAAACATCCTGTATGGATTGGTTTGTAGGCTTTGTATTTGATGATGAAAGACTGATATTTTACAAGTGGTCACTCCTGCTATTGAATTTTTAAGACAAAATCTAAGAGCAAACCTTCATTTCTCTTTCTGGCTTGTTAAGAGAGTAATGAGTCAAGTATCCTAGTTTGGAAACTTCCTGGTGTATTTAGCCACTGACATAATTTCCAATAGGACAGGATAGTAAGGAATTCTGGCCTATCATTATGTCTGAACCAGACCATTGTGTCTTTTATTTTTGGGAAGATAGAGAATTAGTGGGATAATTTGCTTTAAATTGGTAACTCTGAAAGTGTAGTTTAAGATATTTCTTGGAACTGATTGCTTCAGGCCAGTAACAGGTTTCTTAAAGTGTCTGCTTTAACTGATGTTAGGATTTATCAAAGCATTCTGCCATAATCAGTACACCATACTTAAATTTCATTAACATAACTGTAATATCACTGAATAAGCTGTATACATAGTAAGAACATTGCTTCATAACTTTCAAACAGCAGCAAAAATAGGTAGAATGTAACTTTTTAACATTCTGGATTAACTTGTGAATTGTTTGTACAGGTGGATGAAAGTCAGACTGGAGAGCCTGGGTGGCTTGGAGGTGAACTGAAGGGAAAAACAGGATGGTTTCCTGCCAACTATGCTGAGAAAATTTCTGAAAATGAAACTTCAAACTCTCTAAAGCCAGTAACTGATATAACAGCTGCACCTAAAGTTTCATTGCGTGAAACCCCTACAACACCATTGGCACCGCCCGTTCCTACAGATTCAAGTACCACTGCCAACAACTGGGCAGACTTCAGTTCAACGTACGGTATCCTTCGGGTTCAGTTTTCCCTTCTTTCTTCTTTATAACTGTAAAAGAGGATAATCCAAATAGTTCAAAGTAGCATTGCTATAAGTAGTTTTGAACCATATGTTCTGGTGCTTAATTATTTGGGGAATTTCAGTGGTATAGCCGAATTGGTTCGTCCTAGCAAATGAACTCTCAGAAGTTACTATGTTCAAAAACTAGTCTGAAACTTAACTACAAAATAACAACGAAAATAGTTATGGTCATAGTTGTTTTCAGAGATTCTAATTTGATTGAAGACAAAACGAAAATTTGTTCACTCAGAAATATACATTTCATATGTGAACTTCCATGTCTCCTCCTTTTTGATTTGGGGTCTTGCAATAGCTGTGGGAGAAGAGGCAGGTATAATTATGTTGCAGTATAATCTGAGGCATGATCCAATATCTCAATCAAAAAGTAAAAGGGGAAGGAAATTTGTCATTGAAACAATTGTATCTGCCTTTTTTTTCCAGATGGCCAACAAGTACTAGTGATAAACAAGAGACTGATAACTGGGATGCTTGGGCAGCTCAACCTTCACTTACTGTTCCTAGTACAGGGCAGCTGAGGCAAAGATCTGCCTTCACTCCAGCTACTGTTACTGGATCATCTCCTTCTCCTGTCTTGGGTCAGGTGAGTGGCTATTTTTAAGTAGAAGTACTATGACATGGCTGTAAGATTTTTGTTTTTGCTACAAATGTCAATCTCTTATTTTCAGTACCGTCACATAAAGAATAAAGTAATTAAAGATAAGAAAAGAGCCACATAGACTGTTTGCCTTATTTTATAAGCATGGGCAGGACAGGGTCAATTAACAATTTAAGAAGTCTTGCTTGTACAATAATTAGTATTGAAAAATTCACAGTAGACATTTTTTATGTGGTCTTGGTATATAGGTTGAAGCCAATTACTGGATGCTGTTATTGTGAGTCAAATTAATGTGTCCTTCATCCTTTGTATATCAGGGTGAAAAAGTTGAGGGACTTCAAGCACAGGCTTTATATCCTTGGCGAGCCAAGAAGGACAACCATCTTAATTTCAACAAGAATGATATTATCACTGTGTTAGAACAGCAAGACATGTGGTGGTTTGGAGAAGTTCAAGGACAAAAGGGCTGGTTTCCTAAATCATACGTGAAGCTTATTTCAGGTCCTATAAGGAAATCCACAAGGTACTGTTCTTATTTTTGCTAGATACTGCAAGACTTTTTCTGTAATATTTGAAAAGAAACATGGCTAAAAAAATTATTTGGACAGTGGTATGTGTTTGTGTGAGTGGATCTGGTACTGTGTAGTACAGTGTGGAAGTAATATAAAGACTGCTAATCAAAGCCAAAATAAAATTTATTATAACTAATATTGTTTCTTGAATGATTGTATTCTGTACGCTAAACTGACATGGTGATAAAAGAGTTCATTTTGAAAGGACATTTTCACTTGTTTTTTAAAGCATGGATTCTGGATCTTCTGAGAGTCCTGCTAATCTAAAGAGAACATCACCAATTGCAAAACCTGCTGTTTCAGGAGAAGGTAAGAATGTTAGAGAATCTACGAAACAAAAAAATTAACATTAAGTTATTGAGTAATACTGGATGTGTTTAAATGCAGAGTAATAGTAAATAAATACTGTTGTCAAACTGTTATAGGCAATACAGTATCACTGTTTCAATTTGACAACTGAATTGCCTAGGTTCAGACATGGTGTATTAAACATGGGTTTGTGATTATGAGAACAGTATACCTCCCTTTCCTCTCCTTCTGTCCCACATAAAGGAGAAGATCAGCACTTTTGGATATGAACTAGATGTAGTTCTGTCTTAGAGCTAAGCTAGGTGAACTACAGTTTGTTGTTTAGTTTTTTGTGTTTTTTGAGAGGCTATGTGGCCATGTTCTGTAGAGAGAGGGGGAATTATAAATAATAATAATAATAATAATAATAATAATGGAAAAGTTTATTCCTGGGTGTTTGTTCTGTCTAAGTGGCCATTGTATGGCTTTTATTGTATTGTGGAAGATATAGAAGCTATTTTAATATGCTGGTGGGGTGTTGCATTTTCTGAGTTTGTGTAACTACTAAATTTCACTTCAGTTTAAAGCATATACAGTCGACCCTCCACATTTGTGGATTTAACACTCATGGATTTGATTATTTGTGAGTTTTCCTGTGTCTGAAGGAGAGCTATACTTCAGCCCCTTGCATGGCTGGGAAGGGTGTGTGCACTCCTCCTCCTCCATCCCAGGCTCTTGCCCCAGGGAAAAACCCCAGGACAGAGCTTTTTAACTTGGGGGAAAATCCCAGGATGTACCAGCCGGGAAAAGCACACATGCTCCTCCTCCTCCTCAGTCCGAGGCTTTCTCCCTGGAGGGGGGAGCCTAGGACAGAGCAGCCAGGAAGGGCACATGCGTGCTCCTCCTCCTCCCTTCCATTGCCTCACTTGCCTAGCCACCACCTGGGAGCCCTGGGCAGGCAGCTTGCTAAGCAAGTGGGTGCCTGCCCCTTCCATCACCCCCCCCAACACACACACACACACTGGGCAACACTAGGCCTGAGGCATCACAGGCCATGCTTATTCATATTTCTCAACTTTGGCGGAGGTCTTGCACCCCTAAACCCCACAAATGATAGCGGGCAGATTAGATTGTCTCTTGCCATTTTTGTTTTGAAAATTATGGAGGAATTATACATTCTCGGGATGATAGGGAAACAATCCACTTTTGTTGGCTTTAGCCCCATGTGAGGCAGGAGTCAATAATGTTTTTAGGGTTTTTTCCGTAGTCTTCTAACTCCCTACTCTGTCAGTTTTTAGCTGCTGCCTTGCCATTCAGTCAGAGGCAACCCATTCTCCATAAATATAGATTAGATTGTTAAGAAAAATCACCAAATGGATGACAAGCAGACAAAAATAAAAACAAATAAGAAGAAATCAAAGAAAGAAAATTAAAGACGACTTCAACAATGCCTTCCCAGATGACCACTGCCAAGCGTGTCTCTGGAGATGATAAAGGGGAGACTTAAAAAAAATCCTCCAGTGAAAGTGAATTGGAGGAAAATCAAGCTGACTGCTTCATAGAGGCCATAAGTGGACAGCCTCTAGAGGCCCATGGGCAGCTTCTGTCCTGGGACCTCAGAGGGCTTCACCTGCCCCTCTGTCATTCCATCCCCATACCAACTCCCTTGGCTAAAAAGTCTGGAAAATGTCCAGTGGTACCATATAGGGGGTATGATTGGGCATTTAGCCCCATTTGTCCATCACCCTATGTGCGGGGCTTTTTTTCAAAACTGAAAGTAACCAGTCAGTCACTTCCATTTTTGCTCCACAGACCTAAAAGAGTAGTGGTGGGGAATAGGGCAAAATGGCCACTCATACCACCAAAATATATATTGTTCACTTGGAGCAATTATTTCTAGGGTGTGGAGTTGGATGGGGCCAGTGCCCAGCAGTGTAGGCCCTGGAGATGGATGGTCTCAATGTAGCCTATGGGTGGCAGTTCGCCCCACCCCTGATTTAGACCTTCTTGTGTTATAATGAGAACATCTGAAAATGTACTTTTGCCATTCCTTTTTAATAGAGAAGGGAACACCATATGTGCACATGCTTTTGTATCCATGGGGCTGCCTACTCCATGGAAATGAATAGAGAAGCAAGCTGGTGAATTTCATGTTCTCACAAGCAATTTCCTGATTGTATTAAAAAAAAAAAGATACTGAAATATAGTTACTTGTTTAAATGCTAATACAATAGTGATTTGTGGGTTTAATCATTTGCCATTCAACTGACTAAAATTTTAAAGCATTCACCTAAATTATGTGTATACATCATAAAAATGGAAAGAATGTATAGTGGAATATGCCTTTCCCTTTTGTATTGAGCTTTTAATTTATGTAAATTAATGAAATAAAATCCACCAGTTGTTTTAAGAACAAAGATCATCTTTAATTTCTATTCTGTATAAATAATGAATAATAAAACCAAAATATCTCTAGCTTTCAGTATAACTGAAATTGATTTCCTGTAATCAATTAAATTTGACTCCTATGATTCCTAGTCATTGTACCACGTAGAACAAAGTTGAGCAGCAAGTGGGGTTTGGGTCATTCTTTGGCCCACCACAAGACTCTAGAGTGCTTCATCCACCCATTGTCACCCATTAGATTTTTTGAGGAAGACTAAACAAATGTTTACCAAAATGGCCAATTACTGAAGGCTGTTGATCACATTGCTATCCACCCACCCTAGCAATCTTGCTGACATGAGAACATTGCAATAAATTATACCCTGTACCAAGAACATCAGAAAATGCCCTCCTCCTGAGGTGGGATTTCTTTCATTTTAGAATTGCCTTGATGTTCATTTGTGAGAACAGAAGGTGCTGCTATGAATAATGAAAGGAAAACCTATATTCCGTTATTAGCTTCCTTTCATGAAATAAAAGTTTCTAGTTTTTGCTAATTGTTAACACATATTTTCTGATTTCCACCTTCTAGAATATATTGCCATGTACACATATGAAAGCTCAGAACAAGGGGACTTAACATTTCAGCAAGGCGATTTAATTCTTGTGACCAAGAAGGATGGAGACTGGTGGACAGGAATGTTGGGAGATAAATCAGGAGTATTTCCATCCAACTATGTTAGACTCAAAGATTCTGAGGTAAAGTGTGTACACATCCATGTTCTTAACAACAGAACAACACAGATCCTACTTTACATTTGTAACTACATAAACATAGTTGCAAATGACTCAAGGAACAGAAAGCTTGTCACACCATGATTCAGAAGTAGGGAAGGGCTAGCTGTACCATCCTAAAGTGTGACACTTGCCTGCACTGCAAACCACCATTGTTCAGAGCAGCTCCCTCAAATGTAAGGTGGGTTCCTTGGAGTATTTACAATACATAGCATATCTGAATATGGAGCAGTTATGGATCTGTAACGCTAGGATATAAACCTATAACTGCAATACAGGATGCCAAACATTGTTTACAGTCTCCTTTTCTCTCATGTATTATTGAAGATTATTTTAAACTGATAACCTTAAACTGAGTGGATGGAGAGGAACAAAAATATCAACCTGGACAGTTTCAAAAGCAGTCTTTGCTTCTGTGGGTTGCCTATAGTCCAGTCGGGATGGTTTGCTTGTTTGCCACTTTTCTCCCAAATTGTACCCAAGGTAGCTCACAAAAGATGCTTAAAAACAACAACAAAACAGTACAATTTTAAAGCATAATTAAAATAACACATGAATATAACAGTCAAAAATGTAAAATTCTTAAAAATATGAAAACATTTAAAAGATAGCAAAGCAAACAACCCAATAAGAAGCATCCCTGGGTGCAATTACATATTAACAGCATTTTTGGAAATGAAAGGTTTTGCCTTCCAGCAAAAGGCAAACGAAGACAGGGGAAGCCTAGCCACCTGCGGAAGAGAGTTGCAGAGAGTGGGAGC
Organism: Urosaurus nigricauda; assembly: GCA_034509955.1. Lineage (NCBI taxonomy): Eukaryota > Metazoa > Chordata > Lepidosauria > Squamata > Phrynosomatidae > Urosaurus > Urosaurus nigricauda. The sequence goes on from JAOEGL010000003.1 coordinate 70,988,307, forward strand.
AGTGACTGAGAAAGCGCTCTCATGTCCTCATCCAACTCGTGTCCTCTGTTTTGTGTCCTTAATCAACTCGTGTGATCATGGCAAGACTGAGAAAAAGCCTTCCCCTGAAGAGCTTAGATTTCTGGCAGGTTCATACAGAAAGTTAATGGTCTTTCAGATAATCTGGACCTAAGCCATATAGGTCGAATTGTGCTCAGAAATGAAACAGTTGCCAAAGAATCTGATTAAAAGGGGAGTTATAGGGAGCTCACCAGTTAGCCTTCTGGCCACAGCCTTCTGGACCTGCCAGCTGCAGTTTTCAAACAGTATCCAAAGGCAGCCCCACGTAGAGTATATTAAATGGGATGTAATCAAGGCTGTCACTGTTGCCAGACCTGGCATCCCAAGGAACGGGCGCAGCCGGTGCACTCGTTTTAACTGTGCAAATGCACTCTGGGCACTGTTGAAATCTGGGCATCCATGCACAGAGTTGAGTCCAGGAGAACACCCAAGCTGCAAGCCTGAGATTTCAAGGGGAGTGTAACCTGATCTCATACAGGCAGAGTCCCTATTCCCTGATCTACCTTTTCAACTGACCAAGAGCACCTAACTTGTCTGGATTAAGTTTCATTTTTTTTGCCCTCATCTAGTCCATTACTGATCACAGATGTTGGTTGAGACATTGCTATTGATGTTATTTTATTTATTAGTATAATTCAAGAAGATACACATTTAACATGCAGCTTGAAAACCAGTGTACTGTGCTAAAGTGGAAGTGTTACTCTGTTATGTCAAAAATACCTGTGAATTTGAAAATCTCTTTATGTTTACAAAGCATCGATGATGTCACTCTGATTAGGGACCAGTACTCTTTTTCCAAAACGTAGTCCTTTACTATTTATCACAGTGAATTTATTTAAATCACTGCTGTGACAAAGACAAAATAATTGTGCAGAATAACCAATTTTAAGGTGATTCGGTTGTTGTGTAATAACTTGAAATAAAGCCTTCACTCAGAATACCAATAAAATATGTACAGTTTAATTTTAGAGAGCAGTTACAAGAAAGAAAGATTTAAGTTTCTGTAATGCTATAAAATTGCTCTTGTATGTTTGACTTTCAGAATCCTTAAATGCATGTATGTTAAATGTGACTTGCCACATTTACAAAGTTCCTACATGCAAGGAACATCTGTGAGAGGATTAGCATGTGTCACACATATAGTTGGGATGTGTAGCAATCCTCTGTCTGTAAAAAATGATTTGTGTATACGTCTGTCACTTCTACATGTAAGTAACACATTGGTTCCCACAGATGTGCCTTATATGTTGGTGGTTCCTATTGCTGAAGGTCAGAATAGAAACCTGAATGTAAAATAGCAAAAACTCAAAAAAAATTGCACAGGTTTGCCTTAAATTTGCACAATAGATATAAGTGCATTTGCTAGAAAAATTGGATTGCCTGGATGCACAACTTAAAAAGTTTTATTTTAGCAGAGAATGTACAGCTCTTAACTATAACCATGAAGGTGTAATGTAGTTTTAATAACCTCCCAAATACAAAATGTTAAAACGTTGAATAGCAAAACACCTTGGCCAGAAATAAGGAGCTAAAATTGGCCCACAAGCTTAAGATTTTAGTTTCTGTTTCTTTGAACTGCTACCCTACTGTATCACAGCTTATTTTTGAAACACTTTTTAAGTTTTCAAAGAAGCTTGCCATGTGGTATGTGGGAACTGTTAGTATAATTAGTTGCAGAGCTCTGTAGAATCTGGCCATAGTATACAAAAATTATTCTGTAAAATGACATCTTATGTTTGCATTATTATTTAAAGGTGCCCGGAACTGCTGGAAAAACAGGAAGTTTAGGGAAGAAACCTGGTGAGTTGTATTCTGAGAGATATAAAATATTTCTAGTTCTTCCCTCTCTGTTATCATTGTAAAAGTATAACTGTTTAAAGGCTCAGTCTATTGCTCTGTGTCTTTATCAGATTTTAAGAAAAATTATAGTGCTACTATATATGACATCTCATGCCTAGCATTCTTTCTGGGTGCTTCTCTAGATGGGACAAGCCTACTGAGAAATTGTAGTTACTGTAGCTGTTGATGTGTTTGGTTTTGGTCTGTGTGGTGTTTTTTTAAAAATAATTTTTCTTTTATCCCAGGCTGTTTTCTGGCCATGCCCAACACCAGTTGCAACCTTTTTTCCAACCCCCAGCTGAGTTTCTTTTAAATTATAAGACATATTAAAACAAAAATCCAGCCTTCCCTTCTCTTCCTATATCTTGTAGAAATTTAAAAACCTGTATTGCAGAATTCACACCAATCTGGAAGATCCCTGGAGCCACAGTGTTGAGCTGTTTTTTTATTTGCTTCAACACTGTGTTCTCAGTGCTTGTATAACAATTGGCCTTGAGATGAACTGCTACCAGAAGTATACATCCAGTCAGTGTTGTACAATGTTCTTCTTACTTTAAATTGAGAAGAGCAGCAGGAAGAAAAAAGCACAAAAAGCTCTTGAATGGGAAAAGTTCTTGGTAATCTAAACCACAGTTGGCATCTGTGGTGAACTCTCAGTCTCTCAGTCCACCCACAACCTATTCCCAACTGTGGCAGCCCTATGGGAATTTTACATCCCACTGCTGCCACCAAAATAATTATGTGGTGATCCTCTTATCTTTCACCACTAAGTCTCTCTAAGATGACACAGCACCTCTGAATTATTATTATTATTATTATTATTATTATTATTATTATTTTATTAATAGAGTGCTGTAAATTTACACAGTGCTGTACATACAATCTTATAATTAGATGGATCCCTGCCCTCAGGCTTACAATCTAAAAGAGACAACACAAAAGGAAAAGGGGAAGGTGGTGGGAAAGGGATGAGATCCTTCGGTTCTTCTCTCCATCTGGGGCCTGGACCAAGGCAGATGGACTAGAGGGAGGGGAAGGCTTCTTAATACATAATACTCTGAATCTCTTAGATTAGGTAGTGTGGTTTGATTCACATGGAGGCCAAGTTGTATTTCAAACACTAATAAAAGTTTATTATAAAACATAAAAATAAATTATAAAGTAGAATTAAAGTTGTCAATTTGTCTTGTTGCTTAGTTACAAAAAGTTCTTTTAAAATATTAATATCAATACAGCCACTCAGGCAATCTTATCTCCAGTACAAGACCAAAACCTTTCTTTAAAATACTGGCTTGTTCTGAGCCTCTCTCTACTAGACTGCCTCAAGCCTATCCAGTCCCTCTCTGGACTCTTAAGACTCCTCTGTGGTGTCTAAAGACCATCAAAATGTTCCCTCAGAAACCCTAAGAGCACACCCTCCCTTTGATGTGACTCTTTCCCTCAAAAACCCGAAACCAAAACCCACTTTTCACTTTCTGCAAGGCCCTTTTATAGCCCTGCCTAGCCGGCTTCTCATTGGCTGGTCTCATGTTGCTCTGTGATTGGCTGAAAGATTGGCCTGTTCACTTCACATCTATTTGTAATTTGTTTGTAAGATGAAAACTGACTTGGTATAATAAATGAAATCATAATAAATGTGTGTTAAATTTAATGGATACTGTTACTTTTCAGTCTAGACTGATCATTTGTTTTGTTTTGTTTTGTTTTTGCTTGACAGAGATTGCTCAAGTTATTGCTTCATACACAGCAACAGGTCCAGAGCAGCTTACACTTGCTCCAGGTCAACTAATACTTATCAGGAAGAAGAATCCTGGTGGATGGTGGGAAGGAGAACTACAAGTTAGTTATTGGTTTTGCCTCCAATCTTTTCCTGATGCACCAAGCAAATGACAGCTAAATTAGCTACAGAAATAAATTTACATACGTGAAGTGTTAAAAAAAATATTCACCATTCAAAAGTAAAAATGTTTATACCCATTCTGGGTATGGCAGGTGGAGCAATCCAGTACCTTTTGGTTTTAACCCCTACACCAACCACAAGGTAGGAGTCAACATCCTTTTCTGTTTATTCCATTTAGACTCCTCTCCCTTCTCCATCAGTTTTTATTTCCCTGCCCTGCTGACTGGATGTGGGGAACCCTTCTCCAATAGATTCTCAAATAAATAGATAATAAACAAAATGGAAAATAAAAATGGACAATAAAAAGACCGGAGAAAATACATAAACAAAATGAAGCATCATCAGAATCGGAGACAAAGGGACTCAAAGAAAAGGTTTTTAATAGTCAAAACCACCCAGATGACCACTGCCCAGCAAGCCTCTGTGGAGGGAAGGAATGAAAAACTAAAGAAAATACGATAATTTTATTTCAGACCAATCCTAATTTTTGCCTCGACTGTTAACTTTATTTTAGGTTTGGCTTAGCCCATGCTTTATGAGGGTACAAGAGATCACTATGCAAAATGATGCAGAGAGGTGGAATAATATGGGAGAGTGAGTGCCCCCCATGATGTCATTTGACTCACCCCTGCCTCTTATTTTTCCTCATCCATGTATAAAGTTCCATTTTGAATGCCATCAGACAGTGAGAGGCATAAAAAGGGAATTCCCTGCTCATTCTGATCATAGGGAACAGGGAAAGCCTCTCCTATCATATTCAACCTCCTTATTGGAGAACCAGGAGGAAGAGGAGGATGACAATGACATCATCATCATCATCAACAACAACAACAACTTTTATTTCTTTCCCACCTCCTCAAGGCTTGAGGTGGGGTACAACATGTTAAATGCAAAACACAAAAAAGAAAAAAAACCCATAAAACCAACCATTAAAATACAATACTATGAAACTGTTAAAAACACTTGTATGATGAGTACATTTTTTAAAAACATACAAATTAATAATAAATAAATAAATAAATAATTTTATTTATAGCCCGCCCCTCTGAACGAGGAATCGGGGCAGGGTACAACAGAGTTAAAACGATACAGATTAAAAGTTATTGCAACCCAATCCCTACCTCCCACCCCATAAAATAGGATTGAATTAACACAAATTAAAAACAGGATAACAATAACAAATACAATATCTAAAACTAATTATTCTTTGGCAACATTGGAGTGGTATCTGATGTGTAGCCGGGGGAAGCTGGAAAGACTCTAGATATAGCTTTGGAGCTGGGGGAAGTTAACCACTATCCGGGAAGGCTTTCTGGAAAAGATATGTCTTTACTGCTTTTTTAAAGCCGACAAGAGTCGTGATAAGACATATCTCATCCGGCAGGCCATTCCACAGTCTGGGAGCAGTAGCCAAGAAGGCCCTCTGAGAGGTCTGTGCCAGCCTGGTCTTCATGGGCTGAAGCAGGTTCCTCCCAGAGGACCGAAGAGGCGGTCCCTAAGGTAGGATTGACCCAAGCCATGTAGGGCTTTAAAGGTTAAAACCAACACCTGGTACTGTGCCTGGAAATTAATTGGCAGCCAGCGGAGAGATTTGAGCACTGATGTTATGTGCTCTCTCCTAGATGTTCCGGTAACAAGCCTGGCTGCCATATTTTGGACCAATTGTCGTTTCTGGGGTAAGCACAAGGGTAACCCCATGTAGAGCACATTACAGTAGTCCAAGTGTGAGGTTACCAGAGCGTGTACCACAGTTTCCAGATCCTTCATGTCCAGGAAAGGGTGCGGCTGGCATATCAGCCGAAGCTGATAACAGGCACTCCTGACCGTCGCATTCACCTGACTAGTCATGTGAAGCGACGCATCTAGAAGTACCCCCAAACTGCGAACAGAGTCCTTCGAGGAGAGTGTGACTCCATCTAGGACTGGGAGTTGTATTCCAAGAGCTGGCTTAAGTCCTGTAACTGTTAGTACCTCCATTTTGTCTGGATTTAGCTTCAATCTGTTTTTCCTCATCCAATCCATTACTGCTGCAAGACAATCATTGAGAGGGGAGATGCCATCTGAAGTCTGAGCCAACGATTTGGTCATGGAGAAATATATCTGAGTGTCATCAGCATACTGATGACACCGTGCTCCATGCCTCCGAATGATCTCACCCAGCGGCTTCATATAGATATTAAATAGCATCAGGGACAGGATGGCACCCTGAGGGACACCACAATTAAGCTCGATTTTGGAGGAGCATATCAGCCAAATATGATAACAGGTACTCCTTACCGTCACATCTATCTGAGCAGACATTTGGAGGGACAGATCCAGGAGTGCTCCCAAACTGTGAACAGCCTTTAAGGAGGAGTGTGAAGCCATCCAGCACTGGTTGATACACCTCCAGCCCCAGATTAGGACCCTTGATAGGACCCTGTAAATGCTGAGGCAAAGGTCATTTACTAGGGTGACCACAGCAGTCTCAACTCTGTATCCTGCTCTGAAGCCAGTTTGAAAAGGGTCAAGGAAGTATGTGTCAGCTAAGACCTTCAGGAATTCAAAGGCAACTGCCTTCTCAATCACCTCCCCCAAAAAAGGAACATTTGTTCTTGGTCTATAATTATTAAGGTCCAGAGGATCCAGGGAGGGATTTTTCAGTAGTGGTCTAACCATTGCCTCTTTTAAACAGGATGGAAAGTTACCTTCCCTGAGAGATACTTTGATGCTATTTTATATTTGAAGCCCAATTGCATATCCTCCCTGGATGGCCAGGCAAGAGGGACAGGGATCAAGAAACCATGTTGTCTTTCTTACTTGCCACAGCAGCTTGTCCACATCAGCAATACTCATCAATTGAAACTGATCCAGTGTAATCCCACTCGTGGAGTCACTGGACTCCTTATTATATTACTGACTTCCACTGCAATTATAGCATTTAAGTTGCTTTTATAAAGAGATTTTATCTGCAAAATGGTTATTAAAAGAATGGGAGAGAATAATTGATAGAGAATAACCACTGAATAACCATAGAAATGCCCACTGATATTTCTGTGGAAGGGCTTTGGGGAGATGTTTGAAAAACCAACATAGTGTAGTAGTTTGAGTGTTGGATTAGGACTTCAGGGGACCAGGATTCTAATCCCTGCTCAACCATGGAAATCCACTGAATGACTCAAGGGCAAGTCATAGTCAGAAGAGAGAATTAATAGCTTTGCCTTGGGGAATCACCATAAGCCACACAGAATCCTAAAGGCACACAGCAAGAACAGGATTGCAGAATGAGACAGTTGCTTTCTAAATGCTTCACAAGCTACATGTTATCTTCCACAGTTTAGAGAAAATAGAAGTATCATTGACAATATTGCTGGTTTCTCATCTTGAAACAATTCACTTCTTAGAAAGAGGTGATGTTAGATTTAAGAATAAAATAGATAAGAGGAGATAAGTCAAAACTATTTTAACATGGCTGATGAGAGTTACAGTTCATCATTATCTGGGAGGCTGCACATTATCCGCCACATGATTTGTGTGCAAGAACATAAAGAAAACTGACAGTCTCCTCCCTTTGCACAGTGAACTCTGGATTTAAACCCCCCCCCCCCCATCTCAGCAAGCTCAGGACACTTCATTGTGTCTACGAAGTCACTCAGCCCTTTTCTAATATTTTAAATACGGATTTTAAATACGGATTTTAAACCAAGATGCTCCTAATTACTAAGATTATGTTATGTTTCTATCTATCTCATTTAGGCTCGTGGGAAAAAACGGCAGATTGGATGGTTTCCTGCTAACTATGTGAAACTCTTAAGTCCTGGTACTAGTAAAACTACACCAACTGAGCCACCAAAAACAACAGCATTACCTTCAGGTAAGTATGCTGGGATGTTCCATGATACATTAATGTCTAACCTGCATTAGAGGTTTACAAACTGTCTGTAAACAGGGAGCTCTTTTCATATATATTTGTCTGTTTTTAAAAGAGAGGGAAAGAGCTTTAAGTCGGACCAATTTATTTCAGCAATAAGGTTCTATGGTCCACTTAGGTCCAAAACACACTGCAGAAATAATCCAGTTGGAGACTGCTTTAACTGCCCTGTCCCAATGCTAGGGAATCCTGGGAATTGTAGTTTATTGTGATGCAAGAGCTTTCTGACAGAGAAGATTAAATCTCTCACAAAGCTACAGTTCCCAGAATTCCCTAGCATTGAACCAGAGAAGTTAAAGCAGTTTCAAACTGGATGATTTCTGCGGTGTGTTTCGGACCTTAGTTGTGAAACCCACTGTTTTACAGAGAGCAGTCATTCAGATTATGTACAGTGTTGGCTAGGCCTCTGGGGACTGAGAGTCTTGTTGTGCGACTGGTAAGTGTACCTTAGTACAACAAGGGCTCTTCTTCTCCCATCTTCTTCATTAGTTTAACATCCTCAGTTGCCCAGGTTGCAACACAAGTTGGCCATTAAAACATGCAGTATTTTTTCTCCACCACTTTGTAACCCCATCTCTATAAATGTAATTTATGCGTTAGTTACACTGGAGAACAGGTGAAGCTATTCCTCAGTCATTTGCTGATCTAGTGTAATGTAATTATACTTTTGTTATTGAAAAAAGGAATTCATTACAAATTGTTAATTGATTATTCTTTGTGAGATTTAAGGAACAGTCCACAACACTTGGGTTTATCCCTTGTGCCAACTTTGACAGGCAGGATCCTCAAAATTCCAAACCATTATTACTGTTGATTCCAGCCCCTCTCTCCTTAGTTTTTCCTGCCTTGCCAACCGGTCAAGCATTAAGCCTTTTCTCCTCTCAGTTAATTAGAAAATAAGTTAGTGTTAAGAAGTAGGCAAGGATGGCATTAGAAATAAGCCTTAAGAAATGGAAAGAACATGAAATGGAGGATGCAGCTGTCAGTGGGCAAAGATGGGGAATCTGTAGCCCTCCTGATGTTGGTCTACAATTCATATCAGCCTAGCCAACATATTGGTGAGGGATGATGGAAATTGTAGTAAAGTATCTGGAATATTAGACTTTCTCCATCCCAGCTCTAAAAATAAGTTGTTGCCTTAATATTTTCCCAGAAGCTCTTGGAATCATGTCCCAAGAATTCTTCTTCAGGACAACAACAGCACTGGCAATAAGATGGCTCTTCTGTATAATAATTGGTGACTTGTTAAGAGCATATATATTATGGAATATAGGTGCAGACAGGGTAAATAGAGTTTAACCATTTATTTAAAATTTCAGATGCTGCTTTAAAACCTTTTGATTATTTAGATATGGATAATACAAAAACAATAGTAAAGTTTAGCATCTCCATTGAGTAAGTATGGTTTCAAAGAAATTACTGCATCCTCTTGTTATTTCTTCGACATAGCACTTTAAAGTGTAGTTATCCCAGTTAGTGTTGAAGGTTGCCTTACACCTTAGAGATGCACCAAGAATCAAGTTACGATATTTGGTGTGACCTAAGCTGGTGTTGCATTAACAGAAGACATTATTTATCCCATACGTAAAACATTTAGAATGTTTCAGAAATGTGTATAGTTCCATCTCAAACACCCTTATTTAGACAGAACTGATGGAACATAAATGGTTGCTGCTTTGCAAGAGTGGATAATTGCCTGGGTTGGGAAGGCCACATTTTCTTCCTCACTGTGCTACCCATCCTAATTTTGTTTAATTTTTTTTAAATGGTCCAACATTTCTCTACAAACAGGACAATTTTGGCTGGGGAGAGGGAAGGAAAGACGTTTTAGTCCTATGAGAAGCTTTTTTGAAAATCAGGATGTCAATCAGCAGTCAATTTCTGGTTTAATTCTTATGTTGGTTGGTTTTTTTGTTTGTTTGCTTTAAGAAAAGGCCTCTCATGGGAAGCCATTTTTGGCCAAGAAGCTTTCCAAAGGAAATGGGGGGGGGGGGGGGGGGAGCGCGGTTTGAAAATGACTGAGGACATCACTGTAGCATCCTGGGAGCTTCAGAAACAGCCCACTATCATCATCTGCTAAAGCTGCATGTTCTCACCTCTTCCCCTACCTTCCCAGAATTAAGATTTTGTCTTCTTCTCTGCACCTTGGAATATTCATTAGGTTTGCTGCTCTTATATTCCCCCCTATGCATTCCTTTCCCTTTCAGTCTAAGGTAATTGAAACTGGTAGAGTGGTATGTGTGATGGAAAATGGCAGCAGTTCATGAAAACAACTGAAGTGGTAGAGAGGAGGCTTGCTTCATGTTCCTTAAAAAGGAGAAAGCAAGTGGCAACAGAAGGTAGACATGTGGCAAGAGGTTGTGGCAAGGAAAAGAGTGAAGAACTGGGACTCCCACTTCCAAGCTTAGGAGGAGAGTGGCAGGTATTATTTGTGGTTTGGAGATGGTCTCAAATGTCATCTCCATCTTGCCTCATCCTTCTTCCTTTCTGTCATATCTTGGTTCTTGGTAGTATTCAGCACAAAAAGGGTTGCCATTGCGGCCTGCCTTACAGCATGTATACATTATCTTCCCCTGCCCCACCCCCCAGCTTCAGACAGCTTGAATATGAAATGGTAAGTTTGTGCTGGGCAGTGAATTCTCAAATGCAAGAACTACCTAGCACAGAGAGGTAGGAAAAAGCACCAGAAAAGCCATATGACCTTGAGATTAAGGGTTGTGTGGGCAGGATCAGCATGGTGCTTCAGAGGCTCTTGTCTTCCAAATTCAGTTTCACATCAGATGTAATGCCGTATGACCACTGTAAGAGCATGTTCTCTCCTATCCATCTTTTTTTTTAAAAAAAGAAAGAAAAAAAGAAAAGCATAGTCCATTTTTGAAAATGTTCAATGCATTTTTGTGGGAGGGGGTACATTTTCAACAATATATGGATTACAACTGGAATATCTAAATGTTTAAGGATATTTTTTCTCTGTCTTATGAAAATCTTAAAGCTCAAAAGTTGTCTATTGTTTTCCAGTGTGCCAAGTAATTGGTATGTATGACTACATTGCACAGAATGATGATGAACTAGCATTCAACAAAGGCCAGATCATAAATGTCCTCAATAAAGAAGACCCTGACTGGTGGAAAGGCGAAGTGAATGGACAAGTGGGTCTCTTCCCATCCAACTATGTGAAACTAACAACAGATATGGACCCAAGCCAGCAATGTAAGTGACTATTTTTTGTCAGATGTTGCTGAAATAATACTTATTTAAAAAAAAAACATGCAGCATTGCCGTGATTCTGCTGTGTTTTGCAGAACTTGGAACTCGGCCACTGCTATATATTTACCTAACTCTCTTTGAAGACCTTCTGTATTGCAAGCCTAAACTTGTGTTGGTTTTTAGTTCCATTCCCCTTGTAGCATGTGACCTTTATCATTTTTGTACCATGCTGTTTACCTACCTGGCTCATTTTCCTAGCTTGAATTTTGCTCATTGTTTTGTTTTGCTTATGTGTTGTTTTCCTCCTTTTTCTAGGAATCATATGTTGTCCATCCCCCACTCAGGCTTGAAAGTCCTCAAAGAGACCCACTATCCCATATCACTGTCCAGAGGGATGCTGGGAGATGCAGCCTTGATCATGTGACTTCCAGCATGATCATCTACTGCCTTCTGAGTAGAAGAACACACTGCAGAGCAGTTTACCTCATTTTACATTAGTTGCATGTAATCGCAATGTTTTGATTTAATATCTACAGATATAGAAGCAAAATTACAAAAAAAGACAAAAAAACACAGGATAGTGGGTCCTTTTGTGGCTTTCATAGTTACCCACCTATTTCTCCACCTTGACACAGGTGCTTTCAATAGTATAAATATTTTTAAATGCCTATTTTAGCCTTTTAAAGGAAAATAAGTATTTGTCATTGCAATTTTGTTATTGCAAAAAGACCCACTATCAAGGAATGCTGCATGTGCTATTAAAATTGTTCCAAATGTCCAAAAATCTGAGACTTGTATTCTCACTTTTTCATTTGTCCAATGTTGTTGGTGTCTGTCTTTTTTTTATTTCTTTGTGTACTACTAAAAGAACAGGATTTGTGTATACTAAAACTGGTTTAAAGGAAATTAAAATGTGCTCAATTACAAGTTCAGCTGAGGTATTATGTTTCTTGTACTGTTATATGTTGGATGTTCTTGTGGAGTGTATGTGTGTGTGTATGTGTATAAATACATCATGGACAAGAAATTAATTTCCTTCCATGTGCAAGAAAGAATATTCATGTATAATACAGTTATTTCTATTATGTTATATTTTGCACACTTATTTGTAACTACATATAGTAAGCACCTTTTTGTTCTGTGTCTCAGATTTGTTTTGTTTTTCATATAAAATCAAAAGAATACAAGATTTATATGTTTCTTGAGAATTAAATGTTTTTCAAGTTAAGTAAACTTTTATCATCACAGTTACTTTAGTGGCTATGGAACAGCATCCTTGAGCAAATAATTATCTTATCTTGACAAAAAGAATGTATAGAAATATCTTCCTGCAATTAATTTCCAATGTTTACATTTTTTAAAAACTAGACTGTGGAATTTATACAAGTAATATTAAATGGAGCTTACAGTCAAATTTTATGTAGATACACTGTAGTCAAAGCTATGTTTGTCTTTCAAATATTAGTTATAAGCTCTTAATTAAATACCTAGTGCGGCCAGCACATAGGAGAAAAAGCCCTATGCCTCAAGCACAATATAGCATCTCTACTAATAACTTTAACATTTTCTTTCGTTTATGTATTCTGTTTCTATATTTCATGCTGGCAGTGTTGTAGAATTCCTTTTATCTCCATTCTTGTGGTGCAAAGAACAAGTGAAGCTCCTTATTCAGTTGCACTTCAGTATTTTCTTTGATATGAATGTAAAATATATAAATATATAAAACCTTCAGCTTTAACAACTGTAATACAGCCTTTACATTTAGCTACATGTATAGATAATTAAATTCTTCATATAAAAGCTAGACTAAACGTCTCTTGTGTTGTTACTGTGTACATATGGGATTTAGCAAATGATACTAACTACAAGGAAATAGCCTAAACTCCAGATTTCACTAATGAAAGTCATCAGCATTTATCTTGTTTAAACATTCGGGGAGGCTGATGATTTTTCAAAAGAAACCTCAGATGTCAGTGTTTTCTTAATTCCAGTTTTAACACATGCTCATGTAAAAGAGTTGCTTTCTTATTAATTTAATTCTCTGTGAGGTGACTTGTTCATTTTGTATCTCTGCTCTGCTTCAAATGGAGCGTCTTTCTCCAGAACCATGCTATTGATAGATTGAGAAGGACTGCACTTTTGTACTATTATTTAGAGTACCAGCAATCCGCCCCCCCCCCCCCCCGTGTGCCTGAGACTAATATCATATTTGTACCTGTTGGCTACAGTTGTTTCTTTCTTTTCTGGAAAAACACCAAGGATCAGCACTTTGAGTAGTGCTGCCATAGAGCATTTCCTTATGTTGCCCAAATTCTGTTCTGTATGTCAAAAGAATCAAATAATTGCCTGTATCTAACATGGTGTTTAAAATGCATATTGAGTAGATGTTGGGAAACTTTGCCTCTCTAGATGTTTTGGCCCATAATTTCCATCATCTCCACCTAGCATGAGCAAAACTGATCCAAAAGACTATAAAGTTTTCCCACACTGAGTCTAGAATGAAACTTACAACTGGAACAAACCAGCACTAAAAGCCGCCTTGTGCGGGTGTGGCGTACACATGATGCACACCCTGACACTGCCTGGAAGCCACTCACATGGGCTGGCTTCATGGTGCTCTGGTGGTTCAGGGCCATAGCATGTGATTGCCACGGCCCAGATCTGGTGATCAAAAGGATGGCATCAAGTTGCCCCTTTAGGGCCATCTGTACTGGCATCCTAGCATCTGTTTAGCTAATGTAGATTTGTTGTAAAGTGGGTTTGTATTTTTGCAGCAATCGTAACTATAAATGTGAATTCTACTGTGTGCAAGATGAGAACATTAATTCACAAGGCACGTAAACATGTAATGCTTTAACAAATAAATATATTGGTAAAATAAATTTTGTAAGCCCATTACAGAATCAGTCTCTGAAAGTTTAATCTAGTGAGTGCTAAAATGTTATGCTCTGTTTTACAAGTAGCAGCTTGACATTTTGCATGTGGAAAGCAGTAAAGCCTGATCTACAGCAACTTGAAATAAACTTGGAACATATATCAGGCTGCCAAAAAACTGAAATGGATAACACTCCCAGATACAAATTGGAATAAATTCCTTTGGGTTCAGTTAGGCATCCACCCATGTTAATGGGTCCATGTGAAATGTTATTTGAGGTGCCTCAACTTGACCAATGGGGACTTCAAACTCATTGCTAAGCTTAAGGCTTCTTCCATGTGCCATGGGTCCCTCCACCCCTTTCCAATGTGAAGACTTGAGATTTTGTTTTCAGGTGAAAAGGGCACTTGAAAAATGCAGAAATAGCATGTTGTGATTCTTTTCTGATTCCCACAATATCTTGCTTTATACTCTGCACTCTTACGGACTTGCATAGTCTTTCTGTTCATCACTCAAAAATACCTCAGTAGACAATAAAACAACATTTTCATCAGTTTTTTGGCTTCTCGGTTTACCTTACAGTAGCCTATGGCTGACAGAATATTGGGACTTGCTATGTTAAGCAACCTGATAAACCAGGGAAGTACCAGGTATCCAGGAGAAACCATTTTCTCTGATGAGCTGCAGCAGTTAACCTTTCTGTTGAGGGATGCATTCCTTAAGTAATAATCATAGAGTCATACAGTTGGAAGAGACCACAAGGGCTATCCAGTTCAAGCCCCTGCCATGCAGGAACACAAAATCAAAACACTCCTGACAGATAGCCATCCAATCTCTGCTTAAAAACCTCCAAAGAAAGAGACTCCACCACACTTGGATGCAGCATTTCCAATGGAACCTCTTGCTGGCAGCAGACAGGGCTGAAGCCAGCGCAGACATGGCCAGAGGTAAAAAGGACAGATTGGTTTTTGAACAGTTTTAACAAGCCACTTGCATAGGATTTTTGAAGTTTTGCTGAGACCATCGTGTAGCCTAGGCTCCCAGTCTTGTTTCTGTTAAGGTTGTAAAACATATATTTAACAATTTCAGAGGTAGGCTGTTCTGAATATAATAATTACTATAAAGCAGGATGGACCACTAGCAGCCCTGATCCTAGTTTGAAAAGCCATTTGCAAGCAGTCAGTTCAGATGTCTGGCAAATGCATTCTTCTTTAGCTGTGCACTGGAGAGAAGGGAGTGGGGAGAGAGAAAATGAGAGGAAAGAAAGAGACTTGAGGCAAAAGAAAAGACATGATGCTTTTGCTGGGCATATTGACAGACTGAACAGATTACGTTCTGTGTTTGCAAATGACATTTATGAACCTTTCCTCCCCACCCCCACCCCAGTATATTGTATGTTAAGTAATAATGGCAGTATTAAAAGATTTTTTTGAGTGTTCCAACTAAGTATCCTAGTTCCAGTTACATCTCACACTCATTGACCAGTCATAAATGCAAGGAAATTTTAATGGGAGAAAGAGTGTTCAGAAGCTGCATATGATCAAAGTAGGAAACCGACTGGGTGACCTTGGGCTAGTCACATCATCTCCGTCTCAGGATGGCATTGGCAAACCCACCTCTGATGAAACTTGCCAAGAAAAACCCCATGATAGGACCCATAAGTCAAATGACTTGGAGGCACACAACAGCAACAAAATAGATTAGTGAATGAGCTGCTAGACATGAAGAGACCGTATAAAATATCTCATCTTTGCTTGCCGATTTTATGAATTCTTTGCCTTCTCATTTCCAATAAAGTATCATTTTAGTCTGAGTTTAATGAGATCGCATTGGACCATAAAGCTAATTCATTTTTTTCTAACCTGTAATCTTTGCTTAATCCTAGATTTACAATCAGTATGATGAAACAGAAGAGTAAAGCACCCAGTTTTCTTCCAGCAGGCATCAGATGCATTCCTAGTGAAGTATTTAACTTAAATATCAAGTTATGGGAAGCCATCATAAGGAAAACATTTTTATTTAATTCTGTGGGCCATATGTTTCTGAGCTGGAACCTCAAGTGTTCTGATAGTCGGTTGTTGTGTGCATTCAAGTCATTTCTGACTTACAACAACCCTAAGGGTTTACTGGGCGAGTTTCTTCAGAGGGAGGTTGTCATTGCCATCCTCTAAGGCTGAGAAAATGTGACTTGCCCAAGGTAATTGATAGGTTTACATGACTGAATGATTTGAACCCTGGTCTTCAGAGTTATAGTCCAACATTCAAATCACTATACCACGCTGACTTTGATTGTGTGTGTGTGTGCGTGCACACACAAGAGACATACACATATAATTCTCAACCTTATAGGTCTATTAATCTCATCAATATTCAGACAAAACTTTACAAGTTTTTTAAAAAAGATTTGTGATGTGAACTGAGCCTCAGGTACATTTTCCCAGAAGACAAGCGAAGATTCAGAGATGGCTGCTCTTGACCTCCCCTACAAGTTTTCTATTAGTAAATTTAATCTAGGATTATAGAAAATTGCTCTCTGCAGCTTTTGAAGATGATAGAGAAATAACACAGAGATGCTTTCTGAAATAAATACTGACTACATATTATTGGCAATGACTGAGATCCTATACTAAATATAATACACTCATTCAGATATTTCTTTGATGATGGGTAGTGTCTTTAACAGGGCTGCTGTTAAGTTTTACTATCTACCTAGAGGATGAAAAGTGATAGTATGCATGCTTGATTGCTTTTTTGTTTATAAATAATAATACTAAATTAATTAGAGCTACCTTATTGGCCATTTTGTTACGATCTATTACAGTATTTCCATCCCGTACTCTGGTAGTATAAAACCTTTTTAACCTCCCCAGCTGCTGTTTCAATTTTCGTATTATTAATTTTTATGTGGCTGAAATGATTGATTCTCCTGAAGGGATGGAAAAGGTAGGGATGGAAAAAGGTTCACCCAAAGCCATAAATGGTTGGGCCCAACCTTGAACATTTTGGTAATTAAGCTACGGTACATAGTTTGTATATAATATTGAAATTTCCTATTTTATGGATCAATTAAATTCATAAACTATTAAGATAATAAATATACATAATTAACATCAAAATTGGATAGGGGCTCCACAATTCCTAGAAGCCATAACCAGGATAGCCACAGGTGAGGGCTTCTGGGATTTGAAGTTCAACAACAGATGAATCCTCCCTGGTTGCAAACCACTGACAAGGAGATGGTGAACAAATGAAACAGGTGGCATAGTCCAGTTTGGAATGTGGGACAAGTTTTAACCTTATAGAATCTGAGGAGGCTCTCATGCTGACAGGGTGAGATACCAGGAAACTTCTTCTGGGTTGATCATCATCATCATCAGTCAGTTTATATGGCTTTCAACTGTATGTAGTTATGATTTTTGCCTCTTTTGATCCATAAAAATGCAAATCCAAAATTCTATATTTTGCAGATGTTACTGCAGATGCTTGACTGCAGAAATGTTATACAACAGTGGTTCACAACCTTCTTAATGCTGTGAACCTTTAATACAGTTCCTCATTTTGTGATGACCCCCAACTATAAAATTATTTTCATCTTGGTTCATAAGACCATTTGAAATATGTGTTTTCCGATGGTCTTAGGCGACTCCTGTGAAAGGGTTGTTCAACCTCCAAAAGGGTCACAAACCCACAGATTGAGAACTGCTGTTATATAATAACATGATCTGAAAATTCAGATCTCACTTGTGAAAATTCTGGGATCCCTGAGTTTACATTTTGTGGCTTCAGAGTTTGCAGAGGTTACTGAGACTGAAATCCATGAGTTGCTATGCAAACACATTACATATTTGATTATAATATACACTGGGAAGAATGAATGACAGAAAGTAGTACGTCATGATTTGAGTTGGATGGTCTCCGAAAAATCAAATGTGTGGTCCCATGATGCGCTTGAGGAATTGTATTCCAGAGTAATGTATAATGATGCCTTCTAAAATTCATAGATTTTTATATTGAAAATATTTATATTGTAGTTTTCCAAAAACAAGTGTGACATATAATGTAGAAATAAAATGAAAGAAAAACACTAATAGAAATACTCCACACATTATACAATAACACACAGAAACAACATAATTAGTGATGTGGATATCTTAAGAGGCTCAACTAGTTAAGTAATTGGGCAACAACAACAAAATTGCAGCAATTGATAATCAGGATTTTTGATCCCTAATTTGTACTAGGAACAACAAACAGAATTCTTGTTCTCCCCAGATTAAGCTACTGAAATAGAGAAAACCTGGAGGTGGGGGAGGGAGTTGAATCTGGAGTTGATTAATGTATAAAAGGATTCTGAGCTCAGCTCTGGTATGGAAAACAAATTCCTTAGCTGGGCATATGTTCAGAGGGGATGTGTTCCTTACATCTGTGCCTGCACCAGAGATAAGTTTGCACTTGACCTCTCAGGGTTCTAGAGAAAATCAAAGCAGAACACTAACCCTGAAATCTTCTAACCCTTACTTTAGACAACCTCTTTCCACTTCGTTCCCATAACATGGCAGAATACATTTTAGTTGGAAGGAAAAAAATGTCTGCACATGTACATCATTAGGGATGCAGTTCTATGCTGATCGCCCCCCCCCTCTCCGAGGAAGCAACAAATAATTTTAGCGATTGTCTTTTCACTGTAAGAAAGATTTCAAAACCTGTGCAGTTATCAAACACGATTCACATTTCTTCTGTACAGAAAATGCTGTTTTCTGTGCAAAACCTACGTATGAATTTTGCAGAGAATAAGTCCTGAACTGTGAAGATTCTCATCAATTCAGGATTCTCTTCATCTGTGTTTTGTGCCACTCAAGCACACTTTGACCATTTAAAAAATATTTTAAATATATTTTTCCATCCATAATCTGTGTGTATATATATGCCATGACTGAAATCCCATGGGCAGATGGGGAAAAGTCTAAAAAGCCATTTCAGAGGAAAATCATAAGTAAGAAGCCACACCTCTGTGTCTTTGTTAGGTTACACATTAATACTTAGAATTATTATTATTATTATTATTATTATTATTATTTATATACAGCTGTAAGTTATCCCTTCCCTCAGGATTACAGTCTAAAAGAGACAACACAAAAGGAGAAAGAGAAGGTGGTGGGAAGGGGATGAGGTCCAGTACTTCTTCTCTTCCTCTGGGGTCAGGACCAAGGCAGATGGACTGGAGGGAGGGCACGGCTTCCTAATACTTAGTTAATAGGAGGCATTCTGGGGCAGATGGCACAATCCTGGGAACGCTTCCCTAAACAATGTAGTCTTTAATTTTGAATCTGGTTAGAGAAGTGATGAGGCACACATGTGGGGGAAGAAGGTTCCAGGAGTGAGGGGCAGCAAGTGAGAAGGGACGGATTTGGGACAGAGCAGTGGAAATCCTCGGCTGGGATAGGAGACCTTGACTACCAGAACGGAGGGTACGAGAAGGAGTGTGAGGAGAAAGAAGTTCAGACAAGTAAGGAGGGGCCAGTCCGTGGAGGGCTTTGAAAGTCAATAACAAAAGCTTGTACTGGATGCGGAAGGGGAAGGGGAGCCAGTGAAGGGAGGATAAGAGGGGAGAAACATGGTCAAAGCAGCGAGCGGATGTGTTAATACGTGCAGCTGAGTTCTGGACAAAGATTAAAGGATGGAGGTGAGAAAGAGGAAGCCCTGTCAGAAGAAGGTTACAATAATCTAGTCGTGAAACCACTAGGGCATGGACCAGAGTCTTGACGGTGGAGGCTGAGAGGAAAGGACGGATTTTAGCAATGTTATATAGAGAGAATCTACAGGTCTTGGTGGTGGCCTGAATCTGGGGAATAAACGACAGAGAGGAATCAAAGATTAAACCAAGACTGCAGGCTTGCTGAACTGGTTGAATAGAAGTGCCATCAACAGAAACAGAAAAGGAGTATTGAAGGGTGGGCTTAGGTGGAAAGATGAGCTCTATCCATGCGCTGATGTAGCATCCACTGAGAGATGGCAGCCAGACAAGAGGTGACTTGCTGTTCAAGCCCCGGCGAAAGGACAGGGGTGGAAAGATACAGCTGAGTGTCATCGGCATACAGATGATAGAAGAAACCAAATGAACTGATGAGTTTACCAAGGGATAATGTGTAGAGAAAGAAGAAAAGGGGACCCAGGACAGAGCCCTGAGGAACTCCTACAGATAAGGGAACAGAGGAGGAAGTCTGACCACCTGTGACCACTGCAAAAGATCTGTCTGACAAGTAAGATTCAAACCAGTTGAGAACAGAGTTGGAGAACCTGAGGTCAGAAAGTAAGTCGAGCAAGAGACAGTGATCAACGGTGTCGAAGGCCACAGATAAATCTAGAAGAATGAGAATAGAGTAGATCATTTGAGATCTTGGTGAGGGCTGTCTCTGTAGAGTGCCGTGGGCAGAAACCAGACTGAAAAGGGTCTAGGATGGAGTTGGCTTCGAGAAATTCAAGACAGCGAGAATAAACGACCCGTTCCAGAACCTTAGAGAGGAAAGGAAGAAGAGAGATTGGACGACAGCTAGACAAAGAAGAGGGGTCGAGAGAGGGTTTCTTCAGAATTGGGGAAACAAGAGCATGTTTGAAATCAGAAGGGAAGGAACCCAAAGAGAGATAGAGAGATTAAAGATATAGAGGAGCGAGGGCAGAAAAGAAGGGGTTATAGAGATTAGAAGATGGGATAGGATCAAGAAAACAAGTTGTAGGTTTGGAAGAATTTAGCAGTGTAGAGAGTTCATCCAGAGAAACAGGTGGAACACAGAGAGTTTATTAGTAGAAGGTATCTGGAGATTAGGGGGGGGGGGGCATCTACCTGAACCAATGAACTCCCATTTGCAGAAACTGCCACTGTCTAGTTTTAAGAATCTCCATCATTAGGATTTCATTCCACAGTGTCTCCCAATCTGCTATGTAGCTTTCACGGAATTTAAGGAGCTGCACTTACCTACATTTGATCTAACTTTAAATACTCCCCCGTCTAATAGTGTTACTGTCCCATTCAGTGTCATCTCTGGTTTACCAAATTATGAACACAAGGAGCTGGATATTAGATATCTGTCTGCTTGTTTCCTGGACAAGGTGGTCTTTTGAGGTGTGCTTGCCTCCATGTACACATAGAAGAAATGACAAATCAAAGCTTACCGAGGCCTCATTCCCACGACCTTTTAAACCAGATCGCAATTCAGTTTGAATTGGTTCAAATGATCCTGGTTCCCACTTAAATCGATTCACTGAAACAATTCAGTGAGGCGGGCCATACACCAGATTCATTTAACTCACGTTTTTTTGGCACTGATTTTTTCCGTGTCTTTTTCACCAAATCGATTCAACGCAAGTGTGAATCACAAACAGATTGGAATCGATTCAAATTTGCCCTTCGGCCGGCTGGAACCAAATCATTCATTCATGAATGGGAACCACAAATGGGTTATATTGATGTCAGAAAATGACAGAAAATGTGATCGAGGCAAATGTAATGGGAACCATGCTCTGATTTCGAATCGATCCATCGATTTGGATCGCACACCGATCTATCTGTAAGTGGGAATGAGGTCAGAGTTTCTTCAGAGAATCTAAATTTAGTCATTCCCAAGGTTGACTCATTGAAACCTATGGGATTATAGTTAGTCATAACGAGGGGGTGGAATTGTGCATCCCTTCAAGTCTTGTCAAACTGAAGCTCTAGCCAGCATAGTCAGTGGTAAGGAATATTGGGAGTTGCAGATTAACAACATCTGGAGGGCTTCACAATCCTGGCCTCTGGCCTTAATTAACCACTGATGTCAGTGGGTCTGGTCTAGGCATGATTAAGTCTGGATCCTCCTATGTAGAGTACAGCACAGCAGTGCATTATTCTCTACTTCTTGTTTTAAATACTCATTCCCAACAGAACACATTATTCTCTTTTTGTTCTTTTTGTCTTCCTATTATTTTTGGTGGTAACCTCTTTGGGAACAATGATTTGGTACTGTATCGCCACTGCTGACACAAAATAAATAATACTTCACCATGTAATGACTGGCAGAAAGGCCAGGCAAGACACTTTATTTGGACAATGGCTCAACAGGACAGAAGGTGATTAGCAATGCAAATTCAGATTGTCATTTTGTCCCACAGCCAAGGCAACTCATTCCTTGTGTGACAATAGGGCTGCACCTGCACTGTAGAAATAATCCTTTTAGACACCACTTTAAGCACTCTGGCTCAATGGTATAGAATTCTGGGAACTGTAGTTTTGTGAGACATTTAGCCTTCTCTATCAGAGAACTTTGGTGCCACAACAAACTACAAATTCTAGGATTCCATAACATTGAGCCATAGCAGCTAAAGTGGTGTCAAACTGGATTATTTCAGTGCAGATGCAGCCAAGGTGAGGAAAAAAATTATACCATCATGCTTCTGCCATCACAGGATATCAGTGGAGCTGGATTTATATTGTGACAATTAGATGTAGCCTGTTTCTACTTCATTCTAGCAATGATGGCATAGCATCCCCATCAGCCTTCAATGGCAGAAATACAGTCTGTACAGTTTCCTGTCCACAAGCTGATAATCTGTATATTTAGCTTCATTCTTCTAGGGCATGCAGTGAAAGTATCTTTGACAGGACCTTAGGCAGTGTAAGATGACTGCACAAGGCAATAGATCTTAGACGGCATGGAACTGTAACCAGAACTGTGAGTGCCTTATTCAGCTTGTCTGACACACCCACACACCAGGTAGCCTTGTCTTGTAGTGTGTTTTGAAAGATGCCATCTGATCACCAGTAACAGGGTTTTCTCTGTAGCAGTGCCTTGACTGTGGAACTCCCTACCGAAGCAAATTTGGCTGGCCCCATCTCTTTTTTGCTTCCAGTGGGCAACCAAAACAATCCTGTTTTGAATGGCATTCAGTGTTTCAAACTGCTGCCTTAGCTGTTTCAAAACTGGATTCTAGGATTGTTTTTAGATGGCTTTTAGGCCTTGTGGGCTGAGAGATGATACAGAAATACTTAAAATAAAAGATGAGTAAGAAAATGCCACTATTGATCTAGTCTGCTTGTATACATAGAATGCAAAGGCGCACCGTCTCAGGGAGCAAAATGTCTTGGACCAGCCCTGAAATTTGACCCTGTCTTAAAAGCTCCCTATGTATGTATGCTTTTTAAAAATTATACTGAAGAACAATCATTATCTGTAGTTTTGATTTTTAAAAAATGCAGAAAAAAATAGGTGAACATATTAGAACCTTAACAAGCATGAAAGTTTTAACCTTTTACCTATGTTGCAATCCTAGATGAGAACTGTATTGCCAATAAAACAAATCAATCACTTTTAAGCAATAAAAATGGCAGCTGTTGGGAATACTTTAGTTGAGACTGTCATGGAGATAAGGAATTAAAGACCACTTATTCTTCATTTTAGGGAGACAATCTGGATCAGGTCATCTGTGCTTAAGAAAAAACAAAAAAGACAGAGCTGCTAGCTAAGTATACTTCATTTGACTCTAAATTTTTCAGCAGGATGCTACTAAATTTAATCTGACTTGGTAGGTCTGCAATATTTCAGTTTAATCTGATTTGGTAGGCCTGCAATATTTCAGCCATGAGCTTGGATTTTCCTCCATACAAAAATATACCTCTATATAAGACGCCAGGGAGGAGTACAATGAGACCTGAGCTTTCACTTCAATCATTTAAAGAATTTTTTCCAAATAAATAAGAGATCCCACAAATTGAGTTTCCTGCTGTTCACTGCTAAAATAACCAAGAATTAACTAATCCCCGTCATGTGTTCTGTGAGGAATTATGTTAGTATTTTTGAAAGAGTTAATTTTGCTCCTATCCTTGTGTTTTCCAGGGTGTGCTGATTTGCACCTCCTAGACATGTTGACACCCACTGAAAGGAAACGGCAGGGGTACATCCATGAACTTATAGTTACCGAAGAAAACTATGTGAATGATTTGCAGTTAGTAACAGAGGTGAGCCTAATTATACATGTTCTATAAATGCATTTCGGTATGTTTTTTCTTGCTGATCTCATTGTAAGTTTTCTTGTAGGTATGCTTTTCAAAATAATTAACTCTAGTGACTTCTACTGGACTGCATAAGAATTGCTGGGCTCATGTCCTTATGGAAGTCTAGTTAACAATTACAAATAAACCTAACTTTAGCTATACTTTATGTGGGGAGGGGCTATACAGGCTTTACCTAAGCATAATTGAAATAGCTGTGTCATAATTGACTGCTCAAATGGATAAATGCAAGTTGCAATCCAAATCCCTATTATCCCGAGCCACTACATAATGTGGACTGTTTTAGTGGGCTTACACTATGGTTTTGACCCATTTTTGTAATCGGTTGAAGTGTTTTGTTGAATGGCACTGTTTCAATGCCACATGTAAATTATGCAAGTTAGTTAAGTTATGCGGTAGATAACTGCATCCAAGCCCATGATGAGATTTTGAATGTTACATTTTACAACTATCTTGGCATATGATTGGGGGGGGGGGCACTGAAAGTAGTGGAAAACTTAGGAATGGCCTTGGGAAGAATGCTGGAGTGTCCTGTCCCACATTGGAAACTCAGTCAGCGATTTTCTTGATATGATATATAATCAGGAAGACCAGAAGAGAAGGGTAGAATGGGACATAACTCATCTGAAGCCCCAGCCATGAAGAGTGGGCAGCCATACCACATTTTTGGGATCAAGCAAACCACTGCACTGTCATGTTTACTATAACAGGACAGCTGAACTTTGCTTCTGGAGGAGTTGAACTATGGTGTGTGAGGAGAGAGAGGTTGAGAGAGAGAGAGAAGAATAAAATCTAAGCTCTAAATAGTGAACTCCAAACATATGATATTCATGAATTGTGAATTGGGCCCAGATTTAGTTATGTGGAACTGGATTTATGGAAACAGACTTCCTACTCCCTCTTTCCAAAGCACCCCTTCCATCTCCATTAAATATCTGCTCAGAAGGTTGAGGATCTTGTGAACTGTGGTGTCAGAGCAACAAGGTGTGCCCTGAAATTGAGTAGTGGTACAGGTGACTCTGGAGTTAAATTTTTGATGTAATATTGGAGCATACACCTCTCCCCTCAAAAACACTACCAAGACTCCCTATGCACTACAAACCTAAAGTAAATTTGCAAGATTCATGCTAAAATCATTTGTCATTATGTCACAGTTACTCATTTCAGTATCCTGCATGGTAAATTATAAATGCTTTCAGGGAAACCATCAGGTAACATGTTTGTAAACTACCCAGACATATGTTGCTTTTGCCAACGTATGCCTAATAATTGTGGTCTTGATCCAGCTGAAGTTAAGGGTACTAAGGCTCCACTGATCTGAATGGGTGAACTGAGCAAAGTTCTGTCCCATTGGAACCAATGATATTTTAAAGTGCTTGTCATTGGCTTTATTACATCCTGTCACATGTTCACAATGAGACAGAAATTGAGTTTAGAAAATCTCTAATTTTTAACTGAGTCTGCAGATGAAGACGATGGTTATTATGCATTCTGAACTGTGCACTTGAATCCACAGATCTTCCAGAAGCCACTGATGGACTCTGAGCTCTTGACTGAAAAAGAGGTCGCTATGATTTTTGTAAACTGGAAAGAATTGATTATGTGCAATATTAAACTACTGAAGTAAGTTATTTTTTAAAAATCAGCAATAAAGTTTTGAGGTACTTTTGTCTTCTTTTTTCTTAGAAAAATACAGTATTGTGAGAAATAAAAGTGATGCTTTGTTTACAAGCTATTATGCTCTAAAATATGTTTATGTTACCAACAGTTGTGCTGTATAGCATTTCATGTTTAGAACGAAATGCTATTCCCATCAACTACTCTATCTTGTAATTTATTTTCTTATCAAGTATTTCTTATATTATACAGATTTAGAAATAAGAAAAAGATGGAGGTTTCTCATGAACTATTTTAAAACCCATTATAGGAGGTAACAGCTCACACAGCTAGTGATACACAGCTGGTATGGGAGCAACCTCAAAACTGGGGATGGTCCAGCTTGCTGATTCACAAAACCCTCTACATTAACAAAGTGCTGCTTTGTCTTTCCACAAGATCAATTACAACAAAGGAGTTTATATTCAAACCCTTCATTGACAATTGGCTCTTTGATCCAGTTAAGCAGGGTTGGGAATCATATGGTCTTCCAGAAGTGCTTAATCACAAGTCTTGAGCTGGACAAGTCAGGTAAGCCATTGGTGAGGAATTCTGAGAATTACCGTCCAACAATATCTGGAGAACCACATGATTCCCACCAAGATGAAAGTTGAGACTTTCATCAGCAAAATGGAAAGAGGTTAATTCTTTCTTCTTGGTGCAGTTTCTGCCACCCATGTCCTCCAAAATCTGATGAGGGTTGGAGATGCATGGGTTTGCAGCGCAAATGGGAAATCCCTTCCTTTCCCCATGACAGAAATATAAAATCAATCAAAGAGCCTTTTAACAGTGGAGAGCTATTTGCACCCGAAATCTCTACTGCTTTTGTCTGGAAACCCAGGAGATTCTTATTAATTTAAATGTGTACTAGAATATCTCTGCCATATTTTCTTTTGTTTTCTGCTTAGAGCACTCCGGGTTCGTAAGAAAATGTCAGGGGAGAGGATGCCAGTCAAAATGATAGGAGATATCCTGACAGCCCAGCTTCCACACATGCAGCCTTACATTCGTTTCTGTAGCTGTCAGCTTAATGGGGCAGCCCTCATCCAGCAGAAAACAGATGAAGTCTCTGAGTTCAAGGAATTTGTTAAAGTAAGAGAACATTAGTGTTGATGATTTGCTCTGCTCAAAGCTTATTCAGCTTCTTTGATTTCCTTTTCTAAAAGCACAAAACAAGGAACCTAAATTATTTTGTACTACAGTTCCCAGACTCTCCAGCCAGCATAGCCAATTTTAAAATAATTTTCAAAGAGCACTCTTTTCATACAATGAAACAAATGACTTTTGAATATCAGAGGAGATTCAAAAGCACTGTATGATTCAGCATTGGGGACTGTTATTTTTTTAAAAAAAAATATTTGAGCATCTCAAGGAGCATGAGAGACCTGTTTCATCAGATCCAGGATCCTGTTTCCAAGAGCTTCTGGCTAGATGTTTTTTTAAAAAACACAACAGTGGAAGCCTTAAAGGGCTCATTGAATTGTAAGATTTACTAAAGTTTTTTTTTTTTTTTTACAGAGAACATAAATAAATGCAAGGACTATAATACTTTCACCCCTGCAGAGGGATGCTCATAAGATATAACAGAGCTTTGTCTCTTCCCCATCCCACAATAGAAATTCCATGTTTTTGAAAGCATTAGGAAAACTGTGCTATGTAAATCTTCAATATTCTGTCTAATACTTCCCTCTCCACATGTTTAAGGAATGCTGGTTTTCATTTTGCCATAATAGCCTGGTATGGTATGTACAGTTGTATTTGACAAATACTTTGTGGTGGAGTGGGGCTCTCTTATATACTCAGGGTGACCAGATGTGCTAACCGCAAAGGAGGACAAGGCACCACAAAATGTAGAACATTTAAAGAAAATGTAGCAAATTCCCAAATACACGCTAAAAACACTCATATCAAGAGAAATTCATGCTTCTTTGGCATGCTTAAAATGGAGGACATTTTGAAATTCCTCCTGGACAGAAGGTTGAAATGTAGGACATGTCCTGGAAAAGAGGTCATCTAGTCACCCTGTATACACTATATGAGTGTGGAGGAAAGGATTGTACCCAAGAATAGGAAGTAAAACAATGTCTCTCCTTCACTCTTCCCAAGCCACTTTTCTTCTCTAACTTCTGTAGACTTGCACCTTTTGTTCAGTGCCTGCTGAGAAGAACTATGAAGAGGGGTGGCTTCCACATTGCACATATGAAATTGCAACATTATTTCAAAAGCTCTGTTTTTAAATAACCAAACAATAGGATGAGTATCAAACAAGCAACCTGAGACTATTTCTTTTGATATTGTTCATTGTGACACATAAGTAGGAGTTTGGAAAACTAAAAATACTAAACCTTGAGTGATCTATGTATTATAAGCAGTGTGTATCCAAAACAGCATGTGACATATTTGGAATATCATGAGGTATAGTCACAAGCCTAAAAACATTTAAGCATTTAAGTTAAAATGACTTAAGCCTTCTTCAGGCAGTCATTATGGACGGCGCTGTTGTGGCTTTGTGGTGCTCCATCGGTGCTGTGTCTTATGGATGCAGCACTAGAGGAGTGCCATGACACTGCGCGCAGTGGGGAGCTGCGCATAGCATCATGGTGCCCTGGGGGCAGAGTCAGGGCATGTGTCATCTGGAAGTGATACCCTGACTTTGCCCCCAGTCCGGCCTTAATGGTAGGTCTGAAGAGGGCCTAAGTCGGCCCTGATCTGGCTAGGAAAGGGGCGGTGTCACGCCGCCCCTTTGGGGCAGTCTGTTGAGCCCCTTAGTTAAGTTATAATGACTTAATGCCTTAGGGAAGTGACTTACCTAAATGTAGATAATAAATGTGGGCTACAGTTTGGTTTTGGCATTTTCAGAATACCACTGTTTGATGTTTCTAAGCAAGCTGTTAACATTTTTGTACTCTTTTACTATTTCAGAGGTTAGCTATGGATCCTCGCTGTAAAGGGATGCCACTGTCAAGCTTTCTTCTAAAACCTATGCAACGAGTAACACGATACCCTCTGATAATTAAAAACGTAAGTCTTTTGGCTAACTGGGCAATATGCAGAACAGCTGTCATTTAGAAGCTCGAGTCAGAGGCCTAAATCTAATTCCCAGTCTCATCTAGAACAGACCCACTGGGTGACAGGATTTGCGTAATTTACAATTCAGTAATTGATTCAGTAGATCTATTCTAGATGGAACTGCTAACTGGATAAAGTAGTGGCAACGAAGATGCACCATGTTTTTGCTTAGGCTCATACCTTTCACATGCTTCTGGAAGTATGATTCTCCATTGTTGGTTTTTTCTTTTCTTTTTCCCTGTGTGGGTGTTTTGGGGGCTGCAGAAGAGGCCTTGGTAGTTTGCACTCCTATTTTAAATAAACACAGATACCCTGCAGGATTCTACAATGCTCTTAGAAAAGGACATAGAATTGTAGTCCCTCCCCTTCTTCTTTGGGCCCTTTCACATTACATAATTATAGTGCAGTGATTCCACTTTAACTGCCATGATGTCATTTTAGAGAGCCCTGTGATTTGCAGTTTAGAATTGTCAGTCAGAGAGCACTAGTGCTTCACTAAACTACAAATCCCTGAATTCCATATGATTCAGGCATAGCAGTTAAAGTGCAACCAGAATGCTATAATTGTGTGCCCTACCTGCAGATCATTCCTGTCAAAGGGCCTACCTGCTTCATGGTGCAAGAGCACAAGTGATGACTCAGTTCCATACTTCCTTAAATGACTGACCATGTAAGGTTTGGGGATTGTAAAATTAATGAATGTTTGGGTTATATTGGATCAATGCAAGGAAGACAAAAATGAGATTGCTTTGAAGAAAGATAATTTTTGTACCATTTCAACAATCAAGTGACAAGTGATTCATTTGTTTTTTTATTGGTTTAGGCCTAGATTTAATGAATTAAGTTGTACTTTTCAGTGTCATTCAAAAATATAGCCATGTTAGTCTGGAAGATCAGTGTGCAAAGGGATCTTGTGGCATCTTTGAGACTGAATGAAGGAAAGAAGCTGCTAGCATGAGCTTTTGTAGACTTGAGTCCGTTCATTTTCTCTCAGAGGTGCTACAAAATTCCTTTGCACACTGATTTTTAATTTTATGTATTTTTATATGTCTTTGCAGATTTAGCAAAAGTACTTTAAAATGGAATAGGTTTGTAGTTTTATATGGAACTGAAGCAGTTTGTTTTCCTATAGATATTAGAAAACACTCCTGAAAACCACCCTGATCACAGCCATTTGAAACATGCTTTGGAAAAAGCAGAAGAACTGTGTTCACAAGTTAATGAAGGTGTTCGTGAGAAGGAGAACTCAGACAGATTAGAATGGATCCAGGCTCATGTTCAATGTGAAGGATTGTCAGAGGTAAAGCTAAAATTCATAGAATCAGATTGTGTTTATTAAAATTCAAAAAGAAAAGAAAAGAAATCCTTCCCCACTTCTTCCTAGATCCTTTTGCACTATCCATGATGTGTTGTTTTCTCTTCTTGAATAAACAGTTTTACCATACATGAAATCTCCAGCTTTTGTTTAGTTCATAACTTTCCCTCATAGTAGCAGTACATTCAACCAGTGCAGTAGCAATAACAGAGTGTTTCTAGCAGAATAATCACAAACATTTCTACACAAACAGTGTTGAAAAAATGATTCTCCAAAATTTCTTCAAAAGTCAGAAAACAGAAACTCAAACAAATCCTGTTTGTGATATCACTTCATATTAGTTAAATATGGTTTGAACTTTCTGGGATTTGGAAAGTAGATGTTCCAGAAAAAAATCCATTTGAGAAGGTTGCAACAAAATGTCACACAGTGCTGTTGCACACTATTTATTAATACTGATCACTATCAATGTGCACATTACAGTATAAATAATAACACACAAGTCTGTACCCCCAGGATCTCCAGGCTAAAATTCAGCGTAAGTTGCTGCATTTCCTTGCCGCACAACAGTGTAGTTTAGCACAACATGCACAAACAGCATGAGCCACACCAGGCATCAACTTCTTATTCTCTTTCCTCTTCTCTTTCTCTACACTGCCAGGAAGACAAATTCAGAAGCTTTGGTTTTTGCATTCCCTTAACCACCGTGTCAAATGGGGCAACTTGGAAGCTTATTGCATGGACAAAAAACCTGACTGCACCCCAACGTGATGCAGCCAGGTTGCGGGATGTGGGATGCAGGCAGGAATTATTGCACATAATTTGACACCAATGCTGCATCCCAGGTCCCAGGCATATTTCGGAGGCCACTTTTCAAAGTTGAAAAGCTCTCGGCTTTGAAAAGCAGCCTCTGAAGCATGCCTGAGACTTGGGATGAGCTGGGCTATGTTTGCCTGGTGGAATTGGCGGCAAATTACATGTGATAATTCCCTCCTGCATCCCACAACCCAGCTGCATCCTGTTGGGGTGCAGTCGGGTTTTTTTGCCCATGCGATAAGCTCCAAAGTGTGATTACAATTAAATAATGCTAATTGCCAAAATAATTTTAAAACACACCAATTGGCAGTGTTGAATGCTTCCACAGCCAGTTTAATTGGCCTTTTGTACACGGAATAGGAGGAGCACCATTTTGTTCTTTGTCTCAGACATCAAATGGGTTTTGGTTGGTCTTTCCTGCCCTTTGATATTATTCAGAACATTACCACTTGCCCATAATGGCTTGTAGTTAGAATAATAGAATCATAGAGTTGGAAGAGACCACAAGGGCCATCCAGTCCAACCCCCTGCCTTGCAGGAACTCCCAATCAAATCATCCCCAACAGATGCCATCCAGCCTCTGCTTAAAGACCTCCAAGGAAGGCGACTCCACTACACTCCGAGGGAGTGTGTTCCACTGTTGAATAGCCCTTACTGTCAGGAAGTTCCTCCTCATGTTGAGGTGGAATCTCTTTTCCTGTAGCTTGCATCCATTGTTCCGGGTCCTGTTCTCTGGAGCAGCAGAAAACAAGCTTGCTCCCTCCTCAATGTGACATCCCTTCAGATATTTAAATAGGGATATCATATCACATCTTAACCTTCTCTTCTCCAGGTTAAATATCCCCAGCTCCCTAAGTCGTTCCTCATAGGGCATGGTTTTCAGACCCTTCACCATTTTAGTTGCCCTCCTTTGGACACGCTCCAGTTTCTCCACATCCTTTTTGAATTGTGGTTCCCAGAACTGGACACAGTATTCCAGGTGGGGTCTGACCAAAGCAGAATAGAGTGGCACTATTACTTCCCTTGATCTAGACACTAAACTTCTATTGATACAGCCTAAAATAGCATTGGCCTTTTTAGCTGCTGCATTGCACTGTTGTCTCATGTTCAACTTGTGGTCTACTTGGACTCCAAGATCCCTTTCACATGTGGTCTCGTTCAGCCAGGTTTCCCCCATCCTATATCATTTTTCCACCCTAAGTGCAGAACCTTACATTTCTCTGTATTGAATTTCATTTTGTTAGCTTTGGCCCAGTTTTCTAGTCTATTCAGGTCATTTTGAATTTTGATCCTGTCCTCTGGGGTATTAGCTCCTCCTCCTAGTTTAGTGTCATCTGCAAATTTGATAAGTATGCTCCCAATTCTGTTATCCAAGTCATTGATAAAGATGTTGAATAGCACTGGGCCAAGGACAGATTCCTGTGGCACCCCACTTGTCACTTCTCTCCAGGATGAAAAGGAGCCATTGCTGAGCACCCTTTGGGTTCAGCTGGTCAACCAATTACAAATCCACCTAACAGTTACCTTGTCTATCCCACCTTTTACAAGCTTGTTTGCAAGAATGTCATGGGGAACTTTGTCAAAGGCCTTACTGAAATCAAGATAAACTATATCCACAGCATTCCCTTCATCTACCAAACTGATAATTTTATCAAAAAAAAAAAAAGAGAGAGAGAGAGAGAGAGAGAGGTGGGGGGGAGAGATCAGGTTTGTCTGGCATGACTTGTTTTTCTGAAACCCATGTTGACTTTTTTTGAGACTCTCTGTTTAAATGATCTTCTCCAGAATCTTTCCTGGAATTGATGTCAGACTAACTGGATGATAATTGTTGGGATCCTCTTTTTTCCCTTTTTGAAGATGGGGACAACGTTTGCCCTCTTCCAGTCTGCTGGGACTTCTGTTCTCCAGGCGTTCTCAAAGATTATTGCCAATGCTTAAGGAGCACATGGCTTCATTCCCCCCATCTTTTCCAAAACCATTGTAGCAAAAGGTCTTC
Organism: Urosaurus nigricauda; assembly: GCA_034509955.1. Lineage (NCBI taxonomy): Eukaryota > Metazoa > Chordata > Lepidosauria > Squamata > Phrynosomatidae > Urosaurus > Urosaurus nigricauda. The sequence goes on from JAOEGL010000003.1 coordinate 71,020,992, forward strand.
TCATTTTTTTCCAGGTCCCTGTTCCACCATTAGTTAATCAGTTTACTAATCATGGATGTGTGATTGACATAGATCATGAAGAAGTAAAACAGGTCATTGATTTGTAACTGATTCTTTGCATTCATGTTTCCTACAGTATCTTCTCCTCTGTAAAATAGATGTGGTCTGTACAAGTCTCATTAAATACAATAGCATAGTAAAATTGTGTTCTTTATATAAAATTGCAAAATCAAGATTTGCTTTTTGGAATCTTTAAAAAAATATTTTCAAGTGGTGGTTGGTTGAATTTGTGGATAATGAATACGTGAATACCAAGGGCTCACCATACAGGTGACCACTCAATGAATCACAAATAGTAAACATCCATGCAGCTTCCTATGCTATGTGAAAAAGCAGAAAAGAAAAATCATAGACATCATTACTTCTATTTTTCTTTCCTTTTAAAAAATTTCAGTAGGATTTTGAGAGCAGACGGTTTTTAAAAGGAGGGCTTTTAAGAGTGCACTGTACTATTTTGTCTTTTTTTTAAAAAAACCTGCTTTTTAACATTTTTTGAAATTTTATTAAAATTTAAATCTTCCTCAGAGTACAAGTTTATATATGCTTTTAAACATTTTTTATGTTTTAATTTGTTTTTAACACTGCTAATAGTTTAATTCTATTATAATGTCCACCTTCTGTATTTAACTATTTGCATTTTTGTAAACCTGCAAGCCACCTTGAATCTTAGGGGCTATGCACACCGGCATATTTGGCTGGGTTGGGGGCAGAGTCAGGGCATAGCGTCTACACAACGTATGCCACAGCTCCGCCCCTAGGGCATCATGATGCCATGTGCCACACCACACGGTGCATGGTGTCACAGTGCTCCTCTGGCACTGCGTCTGCATAACACAGTGCCATAAAGCCACGGTGCCATAGCTATCACGCCCTTTGCAGAGTGCAAAAAGAAGCTGCTTTTTGCTCCCTGCAAGGGCCAGATTGGAGGCGCGGCATTCAGTTGCCGCAGCCCTGATCTGGCTGTAAAAGGCATGGCTGGAGGCCGCCCCTTTGGGACTATCTGCACAGCCCCTTCGTTTGAGAGAAAAGTAAGGAAACAAATGATGATATTACTGATGCTTAGGATTGCTTTCCTCCTTCATTGATGTGAACCCAGCATGGTTAAAGAGCAAAAAAGTATATGGTTAAAGAGCATAAAAAGCCCCTCCCAATTACAAATGTCTTGCTGTATCACTAAGTGCTGATCTTTCAGTAGTAACACCAAAGCATTAGTAAGCATTATTCCTGCAAAACAAATCTTGTCAGCTGCATACCAACAGTATCATGACTGTTATAATTTTATACATCTCATTGCTTCTGTCTTGTGTGTTGTGTATGTGTGTGTGTTGTTTCCCCCCCAGCAACTTGTCTTTAATTCTGTTACAAACTGCTTGGGGCCGCGCAAATTTCTACACAGTGGGAAACTCTACAAGGCCAAGAGCAACAAGGAATTGTATGGCTTTCTGTTCAATGACTTCCTTCTGCTGACACAGATCATAAAACCTCTGGGCTCATCTGGCACAGATAAGGTCTTCAGTCCCAAGTCAAATCTGCAGTATAAAATGTACAAAACAGTAAGTATCACTTTTAAAGAGGAATTTGGATATTTTGATAAAAATCCATAAAGCTCCCTCATCCACCCATATTGAAATATATAGACCATAAATGTTTCTATTTGGCTGCATCTTCACCACAGAAATAATCCAGTTTGATACCATTTTAACTGTCATGGCTCCATGCTATGGAATTTGGGAGTTGTAGTTTGTAATGGCACCATAGCTCTCTGGCAGAGAAAGCTAAATATTTCACACAACCTCAAATCACAGAATTCCATAGCACTGAACCATGGCATTTCAAGTAGTATCTACCTGGATTATTTCTGAAGTGTGGATGCAGCCTATATGGACCATTTTACATAAGGCAATTCTTTTATAAATTTTTGTGTAGAGAGACCATTGAACCACCAGAGTCTGTAATGAACTCAGATTTGCCTGTTTCACTGGGTGTTCTCAAAGTGGGGTCTTTTTTGTCATCATCATTTCTTCTGAAACAACTTCAGATTTTCTAGTGCTCATTCAAATAGAGCAAAAACCACTATTTATCTACAAGAGGGAGGTATCAGTAAAGCTCTGGTGACCCTAAGGCTTGCATGGCTATGAAAAAGCTTAATGGGATAAACGTAAAATTATAGAATCATAGAGTTGAAAGAGACCACAAGGTCCATCCAGTCCACCCCCTGCCATGCAGGAATTCACAATCAAAGCACCCCCAACAGATGGCCATCCAGCCTCTGTTTAAATACCTCCAAAGGAATGGGAAGGGGACTCAGAAAACCAGCCCTGTGATGACTCATTGGCACAAAATGTTGACATACTGAGAGGAAAAATTGGGTGGAAGGGGTGAGGGAATGGAATAGCTGGGAAGACAACAACATCCAGGTGGGGTGGAAACCGGGTGGCCACACAGAGGAGGGAGTAAAAAAAAATAACCACAGAGATTAAAACAGTAAACAGAAACACCTTATTATCTGGCTAGGCCATTTCCTGATTCACAACTATTTTTAACATGTCCCCAAGGACAGAGGCAAGAGCTGTTCATGGATACCAGTGAGGGTTTTTTTGAAGTGTGTATCAGAGAATGTGACATGAGACACAATAAAATAGGTGTCTGAAAACTTGCATGTGAAGTATGTGCCTACTCAGTGTTTAACTGAACTACAAACAATCCTGGGTTTGTCGCTGCATTGTATAAAATTGCTCCCTTGTTATTTCTATACCATCAAGAAAGCACTTTTAATTTTTTTTTTAAAAAAAAAGATAGATTGCTACTTGCTATGACTGATCCAGGGAATCTGAAATGTACTGCAACACTAAAAGATTTATGTAAGGGAAAGCACTGCTAACTGCTTTCCTAGCAGTTTCCTTTTGTCCTCTCTCCCTCACCAATCCAGCATTACTGTGATAAAGTATGTACTGTATGTGAATTGTTCTAATCCAAGGATTTATCTTGCTCGTGGCCCAGTTTAGAAACTCACAAATATTTACATTTGTTATCAAGGTTCAGGTAGAGAAATCTAGTTATTATTTGTATATTAATCCAGAAAAATAGCTGCATTCAGTTATGAGTCCAAGAGTTTGTTAATTAGCCATACATGGTAGAAGGAAATTGTTTCTTTCTTATTTATTTGGTCTATTTTTTCCCACATGTTCTAGTTGTTTATTGGGCTGCCATATTCCCTTGAGGATAGCATGGTGGAATATTAATCCTCTTTTTGTGCATGCCCCCAAACGGAATAACCCAGAAATCAAGCTATGTTGATAAACCATGGTGGATAACAAGTGGGACCTGCAACAAAATTAACAGTGCTACTGTTCAGTGATTATGGATTGTAGAATCATAGAGTTGGAAGAGACCACAAGGGTCATCCAGTCCAATCCCCTGCCATGCAGGAACTCACAACCAGAGCACTCCCAACAGATGGCCGTACAGCCCCTATTTAAAAACCTTCAAAGAAGGAGATTCCAAAAAACTCCAAGGCAATTAATTTCACTGTCCAACAGCTTGTACTATCATTAAGTTTTTCCTAATGTTTAAATGGAATCTCTTTTAATAATGAATAACAAGTCATATGCCATTATTAACTTCCAAATTCTGTAAATTTTATTATAGAGCATTGAGGACATACATCAAGCTGAGAGCAAACTCTACTGAACATTTTTCATCAGATTACTCTAGTAATCAGTAATTCAGCTAAAATCATAGCAAATGATCCAGCCAGCCAGCTGTGTCCTCTTTCATAAAAAAAAAAAAAACTTTATTCCATCCCTTTCCTCTGTTATTTTGCCTGTTCCACTAATTCATACATATACAGTAATGTCTGGCCATTAAGCATGGTTTTGCATTCCTTTGAGTTGTTTTTGACAAATTGTGAGGGGCTCCTTAAGAAACTCTGTATTCTTCACATTCCTTGCCACCTTGCTAATGCTTTCCTCTTGTTTCTTGGTCTGAAACAAAATTGATGCTAAGCATTTCATTACTATTTGGTAGTACACTATTTCATCAGTTTGCTTGCCTAGGTAGATTATGTTGAAAATCACACCCAACCTCATGTACAAAGTTATGTGCTTTAGGAAACGTTGCTTTCCACAGGCTGTAGTACTGGTGAAAATGAGGGATGGCTCAGCTGAAGAGCAGCCTTCTAGTATCTCACTGAATTTCCATAGGCTTCGTGCTTGATATTAAGTGAACAAGGAATACTCAGAGGTGGTTTGAATATAGCCTACAGCATCTGGTTTCCATTGGTGGTGTTCTGTTCAAGTACTAACCAGGGCTGATCTTGCTTAGCTTCTAAAGTCAGATGAGATCTGTTTCCTTTAGGTTGTTTAGGCCCATACAAGCCCTAGTTACGATGATCTGTGTCAAATATATATATACTGTGTGTATATATATATATATATATAGTATGAGGCAGTGTTTCATATTTTAAAATCAAAATGGATGCTTTGGGGAACTTTAAAGTACATAAGCTTAAAACAGATCATTTTCGTTTGTGATAATAGTGAACTGTTGTCTACCACATTGTCATTTTTTTTCCTTTTTTTGACTCTAAAGTACTTTTTAAAAAAACTTCTAAATTTTGCTATAGCAGAATGGTTTACATGGCTGGCAGCTCAGTGTTTTATATTGACCCTCACAGTGTGAACTGGATATATTTGCAGCTATGTCATGCTTTCAGGGTGGTGGTGGGGTATTTATTTGTTAATTCTAATATACAGCAAAACAATTGTGGAAATTGCAAAATACAGTAATACGTACATAGACACATGTCAGTCATTGTATGCTAAACATGACACCTGTTACACAGCAGTTATTCAGATATGATGTAAACTAATATTTCCTAATATTTCTGCAGCCCATATTTCTAAATGAGGTCTTGGTAAAACTACCTACAGATCCTTCTGGAGACGAGCCCATCTTCCACATCTCTCACATTGATCGAGTGTACACACTTCGTGCAGAAAGCATAAATGAAAGGTAAAATATTGCTGAATTAGCACAGACTATAACTAGCACTTTTACAATCTTTTGTGTTTGTGTGTACATGTGCATACGCACACACGCACGCACTGGATGCTTTTTTTGTAATAAGTTTCCCCATTATCCAATGCTGTTGAATATTTCTTTTGTACTTTCCACTATTTTTATCTGCACAAAAACCATATGGCTTATCCTTTTGGCAAGCAGATAAATATCAGTTTGAGGCAATTGGACAATTTTGCTTTAAGTTTCCTCTGCATTAACAGTGCAAGGAGAATGCTTTAAAATTATCTATTCCCAAAAAACAAAGATCATTTTTCCAGTTTTCTCTCATCTGATCCAGTTTGGCTTTAAGAACTGTATATACTCATATATAAGTCTAGAATTTTTAGTCAAAATATTCACTCCAAAAAATTGAATCAACTTATCCATGGGTCAATGTAAGTAGTGTATTTTAACTCTTGATTTAAAAAAGGAACCATCCCCTGGTGAAAGACAACACGTAATATTTCCTGGAAGCATTGCACCCCCCCCCCCAAACAATCTCATCCACCCAGCCTTTAGTGTGAGCACATACAGTTATACCTGCTGGATTTTTGTAAGTTCTTTGGTTGTTTCTCTTTGCTTCATGTTTTAGATCCTTTGTTACATTCCCCAAAGTTTTACCTTTGACTTATCCAAATCCATAATTTTGGTCTCAAAACCTGCCCTCAACTTATGCATGAGGCCGACTTAAAGTCCTAAAACAGCAAGCAACTCAATATCTTTAGTCAGTTTTTCTTCTTATCCTGCATTTAATCAGTTTTATATAAATTTGATAGTAATGTTTCACTTATTTTTGCTTTTCTCTTTCTCAAGGACGGCTTGGGTTCAGAAAATCAAAGCTGCTTCTGAACTATACATAGAAACAGAGAAGAAGAAGAGGGAAAAGGCCTACTTAGGTACCACAATGGGGGTACAGTATTTATAAGTTTTCCCCAAAGTATCTGAAGAATATTTTAATGAATCTTGCCTGTTCTTGCCACAGTCCGGTCCCAGAGGGCAACAGGCATTGGAAGGTTAATGGTGAACATTGTTGAAGGTATTGAATTGAAGCCCTGCAGATCCCATGGTAAGAACTTTGCTTCTTTTCTATTTTATTAAGCATGTGCCAAAAAGAACAGCACCTCCTAGGGATGCCTGATAAATTGGTTTTTAAAAAATTATTAATCAAATTGTGGGGTACATGCAACAGGCTCATCTAAAACTCTTGTGAATATCCTAGAGGCAGACTACAAAATCCATTCAAATATTTGAACACCGCTCTGCTTCTGTCTTCTCCTTTTAGGGAAGAGTAATCCATATTGTGAAGTGACAATGGGTTCTCAGTGTCATATTACCAAGACTATACAGGACACTCTCAACCCCAAGTGGAATTCTAACTGCCAGTTCTTTATCAAAGATTTAGAACAGGATGTGCTCTGCATAACAGTGTTTGAGAGGGATCAATTCTCCCCTGATGGTAGGTGGCAACTCTTATTTTAAGGCTTTGTCTTTCTGTGTGTGCATATGAATATTTGGAGCATACATTCTTTGGATGGCATGGAGCAGCAATCCTCCTACAAATGGGTTATTTTCCACATATGAGTTACAGGATTAGTCTTTTTTCCCTAACTTCTAACTTCTCTAAGCATATTGCCAGGAGCACTGTGCAAGAGAACTATCTCATCTTTGCCTTGATTTGGTTACAGAGGCCAAGATGCAAAGGTCTTCACTGGGGCTTTCAGTTTCCTCATTCCCACTATAGTCTCTAATAAGCAGATAGAGCTGTGACTGGAAGATGAAATGCCGCATGTTTGCACAGGGTTCTTGAGATCCTGTCCTCAGCTACTTTTTGTGCAAAATCAGATTTCAGTCCCAACATTGGAAGTATAGAACTGAAGTGCTAGGAAACATTATCTGTAGTGAAATAAAAAAGAAATTAAAGGAAGCCCCACTGACAGACCATAAAATAACTGTACTAATGAGATGATTTCCTGCTTCTGTTTTCAGTTTGATCTGAATGCTCATGCTGTTTTCTGAACTGACTTCTTGCCAGAGATGGATCTTTACTTGGGGAAGCCTTGTCATTTCAAATCATGCCGTGTTTTATCTCTTTCAGACTTCTTGGGCCGAACAGAAATCCGTGTAGCAGATATTAAGAAAGACCAGGGGTCAAAGGGACCAGTTACAAAGTGTCTTCTCCTGCATGAAGTCCCAACAGGAGAGATAGTTGTTCGACTGGATCTGCAGCTGTTTGATGAACCTTGAAAAGGAGGTGCTTCTCTCAGCTGAAATGACTATAATAGGTGTTTACAAAATCTTTCCATAGAGATCCTCAGTCCTTTTATATGAAAAAAAAGTCCTCCACATGGAAGGAGATTTAGCAAAGCCACACAACCCTTTGTATCTAGCTAATCCTTGCAGAAAACTGAATTTCAAGTTTGTGGGGGGATGTCACCTTTTTAAAAAGTTTGTTTTATTTTATGTGGAAATTCATCTGTAGTTTTCAGGATTTCTAGAGTAACAAGAGTTGTGGCTTACGCTCTTGACAAAGAGGTTAAAACACTGCACTTTCTCTGGTTGCTGCAACATTCCATGTCAACAGAAGAAGGGTGTTGCTGCCATGTCTGCAGATTTCTATGAATTTCCCCTAGAAATGTTGTGCCTATTGCCCCACAGAGTGGTGTATAAACATAATGTGAATATATTTATATACAAAATGCTGTTAACATGAATGCATTCTTGCCATGTAAGATATCTGGATTTCTTTTAGGAAGTTTGTGATAATATTTGAACCTGGTTTCAAAGAATAAATGAAAAGAATATTCCAATCTGAAGTTTAAATGACAGTTTCCTGTAGACTGGAATGCTTTCAAGAGCTGAGGTGAAGATTTCTTTTTCAAGATATTCTTAGAAGTAAGCCAATGTTATGTGGATGAAAGATGGAATTACTGGTCTGGGACCTAGTAGTTCAACCTGCCCCCAGCCCCGTCCCAAAGGGCAAGACTGTAACCAAGACCAGATGTTGGTTCTTTGCCATTTGCATTGGGACATCTTTTCCCCAAACTGTATATCCACAGATCAGTGTTTTTTTACAGCTGTGTTTCAACTGTGTTGTAAGCAACTGTTGATCACATTAAAAAAAGGTTTGACAGATTCCTGCTGTGTGGCTGTACTGTACCGCTGAAACATAATGATTAAACTGTTGCTGAATTGTGAAAGACTGGGGGGGTTGAACCAGCATTGATAAGAAAACAGCTGCTCAGGAAAGTTCTATGAGACAAGACAAGCAGTGAAAAGAAATTAATTTATTAAATGGAACTGTGCCTAAATAAAAATTTGACACCACAGTTTTGAAGTCAGGGTGGCAGCATACTGTAGCTCATCAATGATTTTTAAGTGCAAATGTGCTTCATTGCAAATTTGTCCATTTCAACATTAGGTATGATCAGAATTTTGCAAAGTGAGTGGTCCCAGTTAAAAAAAGAGTTGTTGCTGTTTTGCAGTTGTAAGCATTCAGTCAGACAGCAACCCACATTAAAAAAAAACTTGATTCAGCAAAGTCAAATCATTTGAATAATAAAAGTACACACCTTGCTGAACAAGGCATAATGTTAATGACCAAATTTGGGGAGCATCCTCATTTCAGTATCAAGGACATTCATTCTCTTTGTGTTTTCAGTCCTTCAGTTTGTTACCCAAGAATCATGCATAAATGGGTATTTTTGTATCAGCTTTCAGAATGGAAGGTGTTGACTGGTCTGTTAGCATGTCAATGTTCTTGTGTGGTATTGGCTTTGCTGTTTTTTGCATGTTGTTTTGATATCAGTTTCCATGTTTCCTGTGGAGATGGTGTTCTCTAGCACAGCAAATCTCTATTATTTCCATTAGGAAATTAGGACAGCTTTATACTTGATAGCTAGATAGATAAGGTCTGGTGATAGATGTAAACTGTGCTTGAAAGTGTCTGTGTACTATTATTTCCAAGGAGACCACTGTATTATTTTCAGCAATTATTTTTTAAAAATCCTGTATGTTGGAGGGACAAAAAAAGTTTACATTTCATACTTTTAAGAATTGCTTTATTATTTATTTATTGAAGATAGTGTAGAATTTTGTATCAGAAATTACATACTTAAGTATTTTTTTGAACAGAGAAACACACTTTCGTTAGAAATTTCAACTGACCAAGTTTTAGAGGAAGTTTAACTTAACAAGCATGAAGTTATTTACCACTGACTGGTTGGAAACACAAGTAAAAAACAAACAACTTTTATGTTTCTATTTTTCAGTGTTGTTACAAAAATGTTTGAATTAAAATATGTAAATAGAACTAAACCCATGCTTTCCTTTTTCCATATCAGTACATTTTATTGAAATATATGTATATGAAAATAACAAATTGTTGTGGTAGAAGGGAAAAAATAAATCCTTTAGTGGTGGAAAAATATTAAATGTCATCATTCCAAACCTTCTTTGGCTGTCCTAATTTTACTCAAGTGCTGCAATTAAGCTCTGCTGTGTTTTTAGTCATTCAAACGTAATGATAACATTAAGAAAGCCTTATCATTGGACTATGACAAGAGATAGAACTGTATACCCTGAAGTAAAACAAATTATGCATGTATTTGAAGAAGCCAGGAGGGCAAGATCTAAATCATAGAATCATAGAGTTGGAAGAGACCACAAGGGCCATCCAGTCCAACCCCCTGCCATGCAGGAACTCCCAATCAAAGCATCCCCGACAGATGGCCATCCAGCCTCTGCTTAAAGACCTCCAAGGAAGAAGACTCCACCACATTCCAAGGGAGTGTGTTCCACTGTCAAACAGCCCTTACTGTCAGGAAGTTCCTCCTAATGTTGAGATAGAATCTCTTTTCCTGGAGCTTGCATCCATTGTTCTGGGTCCTAGTCTCTGGAGCAGCAGAAGACAAGCTTGCTTGCTCCTCAATGTGACATCCCTTCAGATATTTAAACAGGGCTGTCATATCACCTCTTAACCTTCTCTTCTCCAGGCTAAACATTCCCAGCTCCCTAAGTCGTTCCTCATAGGGCATAGCTTCCAGACCCTTCACCATTTTAGCTGTCCTCCTTTGGACACGCTCCACCTAAAATTGCATTGGCCTTTTTAGCTGCTGCATCGCACTGTTGACTCATGTTGAGACACAATTCTTAAATGAGACACAATTCTTAGACTCTCCTTTAATAAAGGCCCTATTGGTATAATTTCTTTGTCACTGTTCTAAGTTACTCTTGCCATTTCAGAGACACAGTATAATAAAACTGAATTCCAATTCTAATCTCCTGCACAGAACCATTTTCTGTAACTTCAGTCAGAAGTCTTTTCACTGCACTTTGAGGCCAAACATATTATTAACAGTAATTTCAATCATTCTATGTACTTCTTTATTCCATTTTAGACTGCTCCTTAACCTAAATCCTCCTGATGTTAAAACAGTAACATAAAATACAGACTCTAGCTCCCTCAAGTAATTGTGTTTCAAAAACATAGTGCCCTTTGGGGTAGGTAAATAGTGCTCCATTAGGCACTGGCTTTTATGTCTGTGTCTAAGAAGCTTCACAGCCTGCTGGTAATATGAATTACCAGATTGTTGTTGTGTGCCTTCAAGTTGTTTCCAATTTATGGCAACCCTAAGGTAAACCTATCACAGGGTCTTCTTGGCAAGATTTTTTCAGAGTGGGCTTGCCTTTGCCTTTCTCTGAGACAAAGTGTGACTTGTCCAAGGTCAACTAGTGGGTTTCCATGGCCGAGTAGGATTCGAACCCTGTTCTCCAGAGCTGTAGTCCAGCACTCAAACCACTACACTATGCTGACTCTCAAATGTAAAGAAAGGTCTGTCTATTCCAGACTGTATCTTTCATCATTTCGATCCATTTCTCCCTACATGAAAGTTCATTCCTCCTGAGCAAGGTTTCTCATAACCTGTGGAAATAAATGTTTCTCATCTTTCCTGGTTTATATCCTCCATATCCTTGTTATTACTGATGCCTTCATTTAGGCTGACAATATAGCCATGTATCTTGCTTGTGTTTCATAACTTGATTATCACAGAAATTTAGATCTGCCTCCCATCTCCATTTTTCAGTGAATTGGATCAAATGTATCCTCAGGTACTGATTACTGATTACTGATTAAATTAAACATGTTGTTTTTAACCCTGAAAATGACAAAAATATGGGTCTTATAGGAAAAAGGCTATGGTAAGACATTGATCAGCAGGAACATCAGGATGGGACAATGGCCCTGTCATGACACATCAGACAACAGGGGCAGTAATTCATGCCTCTCTCTATGCACAACAGAAAGCAAGTGAGGAGAGGATCTTCCATGATACTATCCAGGGTGGAAACATGGTCCTCAGGGGCAATTTGGCCTCTATGGGGCTTTTTAGACCACCCAAAAGGGGCGCTCCATATTCGCCCCTTCTAGTGGCGAGATGAGGCCTAGGCTGCCGCACTGGCAGCCCCAGAGGCCTCATCCCGCCACTTTTGCTCTGGGCGCCCGCTGCACCCCGCTTCCCTCGGCGGGGCTGAAGGGGGAAAGGGGCCGCCGCCACGGCCCCTTTCTCCCTGGGTCTTTGCCGCGGCCATTTAAAGGCCGCGGCAAAGACCCGCCGCAAAAAAAAGAGCTCCGCGTTGGAGCTCTTTTTTTGCGGCGTGGGAAGGGCGCGATTGGCGCCCTCCCGCGCCGCAAAAGCGTCACAACGTGTGCACCGTGTCAAAACGCTGCGCACGTGATGACGCCTTTGCGGCGCCTCCGTATAGACGCCGCCATCTTTAAATGGCGGCGTCTATACGCTTTAGGCTTAGGGAGGGTGTAAAAGCTACGCCCTCCCTAACCCTTAAGACGCCGCAAAGTGCCCATCTAAAATGGGCATATGACTGCTATAGTTCCTCGCTCTGTATTAGTGTGAATTTAAACACTTGTTCTGCAATAAGGAGGAGGGAAATAAATAAAGACATCTATTAAATAAATAAATTTATAGTCACAGGCCAGGGCCCAGTTCAGTCCATGATTTGGCTATCTCGAACATACTATGATTTTTCCCTTTCATGGACACCATAGTATGGCATCATTCTGTCATCGTGACTATTGCATTCCTAGAAGTTTCATCAAAGAACTTAGATTCAGCATGTTTTGGCCACTGGTATCAACCACAGATGATTTACATAACTTTAAAGTAGACACTGAAGTCACTGAAAAAGTTCAAGATTTTCCATACCTTGGCTCTATCATTAATCAGAATGGAGACTGCAGTCAAGAAAGCAGAAGACTAGAACTTGGTAGGGCAGCTATGAAGGAACTAGATAAGACCCTGAAGTGTAAAGATGTATCATTGTATACTAAAGTTAGGATTGTCCATTTCATTGTATTTCCAATTTCTATATATGATTGTGAAAGTTGGATAGTGAAAAAAACTGGTAGGAAGAAAATCAGCTCCTTTGAAATGTGGTTCTGGAGTTCTCTGGATATCATGGACTGCTAAAATGACATATAAATGGGTTCTAGCGTAAATCAAGCCTGAATTCTCCCTAGATGTCATGATGACTAAACTGAGACTGTCATACTTTGGCCATATCCTGAGAAGACATGACTCAGTAGAAAAGACAACGCTTGTTAAGGCAGAAGGAAGTAAGGAAAGAGAAGTAACACATTCCAGATGGATACACTCAGTCAAGGAAGCCACAGACCTGAGTCAGCAAGACCTGAACAGGGCTATTGACAACAGGATGACCTGGAGGTTTCTCATTCATAAGGTTGCCATAAGTCAACGTTGATTTGATGGCAGTTATCAACAAGCTGTCTCACACCCATTATTTATTTATCTTTAACAAGATAACCTTCAAGTCAGAAAATGATTGCTCTTATAGAAAACATTATGTTGAAACTCCATTATGGGAGCCTCTTAATCACACTATGAATTAAGCAGATGGGATCCAGTTTAGCTGTGAATTATGAATATGCAACAGCAGGGCTGAAGAACCTACAGTCTTCCAGCTGCTATTGGATTGCAGTTCCCATTAATCTTCATCAGTGGCCATGTGGGCAGGAACTGAATACAGTTCACCAAACTTATTTGAATCTTTCTCTAGCCCCTGAGCCATCTAGACAGTAAAGAAGGCATATAGAAAGAAAATAATCTCATTTGAGATGCGGTGCTGGAGAAGGGTGCTTACAATACAATGGACAACCAAAAGACAACCAAATGAGTCCGTGAACAGATCAAGCCTGAAATCTCCCTGGAGACCAAGATGATCAAACTAAGGCTGTTGTACTTTGGTGACATAATTAGAAGGCATGGATCATGAAAAAAGACAATAATGCTTGGAAAAATAGAGGGTAGTTTAATGATAGGAGGCCCGCATATCAGATAGGTAGACTCCAAACTGAGGTGTCACGGAAATGAATTTGCAGGAACTAAGCAGAGCAGTGGAGGATGGGGGATCTTGGAGGTGTCTCATCCACTGGGTCACCATGAGTCAGGGTCAACTCAAGGGCAGTTAATAACAATGAAGTTATGCTCTGGACCATTCTTATTGTTGGAATAGCCACTATTATTTTATCATATATTCTGTTATTCCCGCCTCCCCTGCCCCCCAGCAAATTATGCCAGCAAAATACCTGTTATTCTGACTAGAAGAGGCATTTGCATGTTTTCTGTCAAAGCAGAGATTCAAATGTCTGTCTCTCAGTTCCTCTATTTCAGTTTGGCTTCGCCTTGGAATGATTCCAAGACAAATATGCCTCCCTCTGTTCTTGCACAGTCTTGGCCACTGCTCATGACAAAGTACTTCTGCTAATATTATATGCTCATATACGGTCCACTCCCTCCGCTCATAAAGCATAGTTTAGGCTATTTGAATTTCATCTTCACATACTTCTGCTTAGACTAACTTCGCTCATTCCAATGTATTTAATTTGAAATACACTTAAAACTACTCCATTAAGTACCAGAAGAGATTAGCAATCCCTCTCCTTAATAGGCAGCAACACAACCCATTTTGTTGTCTAATATAAAGTAATAGACATCACATAAGCTGTTCATTTGGTTGTGTCCTACAGATAACATTAGAAGAAATGGTAAAATGGCATGCCAAGAAGTCGGTTTTGTGAAACCAGACGCCCCACAAGGCCAGTATGCACAAGCCAAAAGGCCTGTGCTTCCTCTGGGCAGACAGGACAACGCAATCCATTAGCCCTGGGATAGGATCGGCCAATCCAGACACCAATCCAGCAGTCCCAGCACAATGGGGCCTTAATCTGGTTCAAAAAGACTGGCTGTTTGCCATGGAGTTTCCTGGAAACTCTGCAGTGGCAACCAGCAGAATGGACAGCCTCGTGTGTCCCTTACCTGCCACTGCTGTCACACCTCCCCAGAACATCTCTGATGTCAGAAAGGGCTGCCTGGCTATGTTAGTATAGCCAGATGTCTCCCCTTTAAGGGATGCAACAAGGGCCTCCAGGGTAGATGCAATGGTGGCACCAGGTAAGGGGTGCATGGCAGCGGTGGGTTCATGGCATGGTAGCATGTATGCGTGCCTGAAACACCATAACTCTGCTAGCCCTAGTCAGAACCAGGAACAGGATACCATGGGCTTGGTCTGTAGTGCCCAGCCCATCTGCTCAGGCCCACAATCAATTGAGACAACCTTGAATGAAGCCCCAATAGAGTAGCTTTCCCCAGTTTTGCCTTTAATACTATTAAGTTTCCTAGATGAAGCAGATTCTCCTGACCCATGTCAATATGGTTTCAGACCTGTTCATGTTTGTGCCTAATCTGATCAGTGATACATCCTTGGATTACATCCCAACTGGAAGGATGCAATATGCTGTATGTAAAGCTGCCTTTGAAGAGTGCGAAATTCAGCTGGTACACAGCTGCAGCTAGTGTTAAATGGGGTTGGTTACAGAGATCACATAATTTCTCTGCTCCAACAGCTCTAATAGCTGCTGGTCTGCTTCTGGGAACATCAAAGTGCTGATTATGACCTGTAAAGCCTTATATACTCAGGTCCAGTCTATCTGACACACTGTATCTCCTCATACGAGCCTGCCCAGATCCTGATATCCACCTTAGATACCCTGCTCTCAGTCCAACCACCTTCACAGATATGGTTGGTGGGAACATAAGAGACCCTTCTCAATGACTGCCCCAAGACTTTGGAGCTCTATCCCCAGGGAAGCTAGAATGGCCCTATCATTGCTGTCCATCCAGCAGTAAGCAAATACTTTTTAATTCAAACAGGCTTTTAGAACTGAAGATTTTTTTTTAAGGAAAGAGCTTTAGGAAATGTATTGTTTTAAACTGTGTTGTTTAACTTTAAAATAACTTAATTTGGCTTTAATGTTGTCTTTTTAATTATTTTAGCTGCAATCTTCTAATCTTTTTAATATGTAATCTGCCTTGAATCCCAGCCTTGGGAATAAATACGGATGATAATAGTGATGATGATGATGACAATTATAAAAATGATACCTGTAAGCAAGCCTATTCATGATGAAGAAATCAAACTTGTATAATGTAGCTAAAGTGGCAAAACATATCTTAACAATGGTCCAAAACACACTGCAGAAATCATCCAGTTTGAGACTGCTTTAACTGGCCTGGCTCAATGTTAGAGAATTCTGGGAACTGTAGTTCTGTGAGACATTCAGCCTTCTCTGTCATAGCACTTGTGCCACAATACACTGCAGTTCCCAGGATTCCTAGCACTGAGCCAGGGCAGTTAAAGCAGGCTCAAACTGGATTATTTCTGCAGGGTGTTTTGGACCAAAGCCATATGTAGCTAAACATATCTTAACAAATTCAAGAGTAAACAAAATAGATCAATTTCTAGGTACCAAATCAAAGTAACATCACTATCAGTTCAAGAAGAATTTTTATTACTGGCATAATAGAACTAAATAGGTTTTCATTGGAAAAAATATCTGGATGATCACTAGATAGTCTCTTTCATTATCTTGCTCAGCTTCTGAATCTTGGTCTTTGTAGACATGTCAATGTATTTATCACCAATGCTGACAACCATTCCTCCCAAGATGGACGGATCAGTCTAGAAAAAATGGACAAGAATCTTTATTATACCAATTACGGAACAATGGATTCTCTATATATTATAACAGTGAAGCTCATTAAACTAGAACGCTTGCATCTGAATGTTGAAAAAAAAATAGTATCAGATAGAATTAATTATATTGTATATGAAACAAGTTTATTTTTACAGAACCATTTTGTAGATTTGTTTTGTTCTGGAACATTCATTGTAACAAAATTACTTTAATAAGCCAGAAAAAAGTTCCTGTTCCTACTGATGGCTCTGTTTCAATTATAAAATATTTTCCAGACATCTGAAGGAATATGAGAATTAGAATCTAGAATTTGTCAGCAGGCAGAAAGTTTATCTCCTCATTTTTTTTCTCTTGTCATATGGGTACAAATGTGATATGCTTCACCATGATTCTTCTTTTTGTTAGCACTCTCTCCCTACAACTAAGGATGAGACTAGAAAATTATTCAGTGTGGTCTGCAAATTTTTAATGCTCTACAATGAAAAGACTGTATGACAGATGGAAAAATTACAGTGTAGATGTTGAAGTACCTCTTTTTCCTGCTTTAATTTTGTCCTATTTTATTTATTTATTTGTGATTTATAGAAAGCTTTTGCTTTATAGACAATACATAAAATTGTGCCCTTACCTTTGTTTCCAGCTTCAGTACTTCTCCTTTAGCTAGAAAGCCATTCAGAGTTGTTTTCAATTCAGTAAGACTGGCTTCATCCAAGGCCTAAAATATTGAGGTAAAAAGAGAAAAGATTTTAAAAGCCAAATAACAATAATGTAACAGTGAAATATTCAATCCCCAAATTTACTGCCCACCTAGGATGGAAATGTGATATCTTTCAACACAGAGTGTTGATTACCTTACTTAACTGCTGTTTCAGTAGCATATATTAAAATTAAAGTTCACCACTTAGTAGATGGAATATGTGCAAGCAATTTAATCTCTAGCATTTTCTAAGTAAAATAAGTTTTGAGATCCAGAAGGCAGTGACAACCATGTTCTCAGCAGAAGATCTGGCCCAAGAGCAAAAATTACCAACCGTAACTTTTTGAAAAATAGCCTTTTTTCTCCATCGTGGTAGAATCCACAGATATAGCTGTGTTAGTCTGTAGAATCCACATACTTTTTCTTTTCAGTTACTATGACTATGATTGTAGCCTAAAAAAATTCTTCAGAACCCCACTGTTACAAGGAAGAAGAAGATAATCCTTTACTCCCTTTTTCTATTACAACCCCTAGAGAACAAGAGAACAAGAGCAGAAATATGTTCTCTCCAAGTTTTTATCTGAAAACTATAGCTGGGATTTGTTGACCTGTATAAAATATAGAATGTTAAATTAAAATCTAAAGCATTGAAAGAATGTTCAAAATAGGAATTTATTCATGAATGCATCAGAGTATCATGTAGAGCCACATTTTATATTACTATAAAAGAAGCAAGGTTTGTCATATCTCAAAGTTAGGAACATTGTCCTGCTTAAAATTAAAAGAGGAAAAGTAAACAGGAAAAAATAATATATTTACAGACTATTTCTAGAGATAAATTTAAGAATGCTTTAGGCCAGAAAATAAGTGCAAAAACTTATTCTAATGAGTGCTGCAAATAAAATAACCTGATATACTTATTTTACCTGCTAGTAAACCATTAATCTTGCAGCTGTAATGCACTTTCCCTTTATACACTATAGTAATACTTAATAAGAGTCTTACAGCTTACATGTTATTGACTTACCTGAGCAGTAGTTACAGAGCATAACACTTCTCCACGATGTGCACTCATAATCTTACCAAATGCAGAAATTACACCTGGAGTGTAACTCAGGCGACCATTTTCAGCAAGCACATCTAAAAAAAAAGTGAGAAATGGAAAAGTTAATAGTTGAATTCATTCAGACTTCTAAAAATGTAATGGAAGACTGTCAATTTGCTGAGAAAAATGTCTTCCAATGTATAATATGCAAGATTACTATTATTAAAAAAAAAACTTTCAAAGCCCAAACCTATTATTGGGTTCATCAACAGATTACTTACTGAAAAAATTGACAGTGATAGGAGATAGCTTCTCTTTAAGCAGAATATCATTCACAGTTTTTTGCTTTACTGTACCCTTTACATGAGGATTCATAACAACAGCAGATAATTTAGGGTCCTTGATTAGTGTCTGGAATTAGAACAAAAGTACAAAAGTACCACTTGATCAAAATCTGGTTCTTATCAGTTCAGTCACTATGAAATAACTTGTTCTATCAAGCCAAAGAAATTTAACATGTGCTTTTAAATAAATTACAGACACTCACTAATGACAAGAAGGCACTCCTATACTACAACACTTAGAAGATTTCACATGGGACTAGTTCTAATGACATATGGCTTCACAAAAATACCCCACAAAGTATTGATATCCAGAGCATTAACCGCAAAATCCTATGCACATTTACTCAGATGTAAGCCAGACCTTCTTTTTGACTATTTTCATAAAAATGTATTAAGACTGCAGGACAAGTCAGTTGCACAAATTCAGTATTGTTACTGCAATTGAAAAGGACTTCATGGGATAAGTACACTACTAGAGTGATCTTAACAGCCTGTTTTCAATCCATAACAGAAGAATTTACCAAAGAATTAAAATTATATTATTTTCAGAAGATATATGGAAACTCATTTTAAAAAACCAAGATTTTGGTTTACTAAAGACTTGCTCCATTCTGGCCCTCCTACATGTCTATAACCATTTTAATGCACAAGGAGTCCATAAAGGTGCAAACCTAAAGCAACTTATTCTGCCCTCAATTAATAATGGGAAAATAAAGAACAGCAATGCTCTTTGAAGCAATAATGCACTACAGCTAGAGCAGCTACAAGCCATAAACATGTACCCAAGTCCACAAATACTTCTATCAAAGCTAGGGATAAAAACAGAAGGCTATTTTATACTGTTTTAATTTCTTACAAAACACATTTAAATCAAACGTTTCTTGTCTGATAAGAAACCATAGCTATTAAGAAATTAATGTG
The DNA here is from genome assembly GCA_034509955.1 of Urosaurus nigricauda. NCBI lineage: Eukaryota > Metazoa > Chordata > Lepidosauria > Squamata > Phrynosomatidae > Urosaurus > Urosaurus nigricauda. Next base: position 71,040,188 of record JAOEGL010000003.1, read on the forward strand.
CCTCAATTCAGAAGAGAAGAGCATGAGAGGAAAAAATGTTCTCCAAATATTATTCATGAACTAACACCAGCAGTGAAAGATAGTACTAAGAGGTATGCAATAGGGTGATTCAAAATCTTATTACCAACACACGAGCCAGCTCTTTTTCTACATTTTCCAACTTCTTCTGCTTAGAAGCAGCTGAGTAAAGTGCAGTGGCATATCGACCTTCCAGTCCATACACTTGAATTGGGGGCTGCACAGAAAAACAGAACTAAAAGTTACCAATATTAATACACAAAGCAAGAGTGTGCTGGACAATCTACAAAAACTACCCAAACACACAACAATCTAAGGAATCCAACTAAATCCAATAAGATATTGTTTAAATCATAAGAAGATTGATTAAGATTTATTATTATTAAGAAGCCGAGCCCTCCCTCCAGTCCATCTGCCTTGGTCCAGGCATCAGGGGGAGAGAAGAACTGCTGGACCTGATCCCCTTCCCCATCACCATTCCCTTCTCCTTTTGTGTCGTGTCTTTTAGATTGTAAGCCTGAGGGCAGGGAACTGTCTTAAAAAATAATAATTGTAAGCCGGTCTGATAGCCTTTAGGGCTGAAGAGCGGGGTATAAATTAAATAAACAAACAAACAAACAAACCTCTGCAATAAAATCTTGCAGTATTCTCTTGGGGTGCATGCACTTTTACCTATGTCACAGAAAGCTGTTGACTTAAAATTGAAGGAGTAGTTTTTTGTTTTTTTGTGTGTGTGTGGAAAGAACACAGATGAAAGCTGTATCACCAAAGGGGAAGTGCTTGATTCTGGTTCCCTGAGGAAAACTACAACTCCTGCCACATATTTTTAACCAACTGTCACCCTATCTTCTTAGCCACTCATCCAGGGCTCTCTCTGCTTCATTCTCACCACCTCTGCTTTGGAATTCTCCTGTTTTCTCCCCTCTAAGGACTCTTTCAGACGTGGGAAATTGGAAGTATAATCCAAGGGCAATCCAAACGCAATCATGGGGTTTCATATTATTGCGAATTAGAGCTTCTCATGCAATTTCAGGCAAAAGGGAAGTCACTCCGAATGCAATCATAGGTTTCACGTTATTGCGAATTAAAGCTTCTCACACAATTTCAGGCAAGGAGGGGTCATTTTCGAGTAATGGGAAGTCATTCCGGATGCCTTCCGAATGCAATGGGGATTCATGTAAATTCGCTAAACAAGCGAATTCATGTGAATTCGCATTGGCTGCATTCGAAGTTGGGAGAAATTCCTCCAGTGTGAAAGAGTCCTAAGTTATAGCAATAGCAAGTACATTTCTATACTGCTTATTAGTGAACTAGCATGCTTTAAACAGTTTACAATGTCTAAGCCAATTGCTCCCAACATTCTGGGCACTCATTTTACCAACCTACAAAAGGACTGAAGGCTGAGTCGACCTTGGAGCCTTCCAGGATCAAACTTAAAACAATTTGGCTGTGGAACCGGCATTTAACCACTGTGCCACCAGGGCAGAAATACTTTCTGTTTCCTCTCCAGGTTTATCTGTCCCCATCTCCTTCACTTCTCCCACCTCATCCAGCCAATTTTATTCCCCACTCCCTCAGTTCTAACACCAGACATGCTTGACCTTTACTGGACTGTGTGCATGTTGGAGGGGAGGTTCCCTCTTAGATTAGTTTTTTTTTTAAACCGAAAGAAAATTAAACAGAATGTTCATAACCTGTGAACATTTACTTGGGAATACTCCCTATGGAAGACAACAGATCTTTTCAGTAAACCTGCATACAGCTGCCTTGTAAATGATTAAAATGTGCTACCTAATTTAGCAGTTTCAAACACAGCATCTAAAAATATATCAAGTAAAATGACGTATTTTGCAAATTAAGAGGACCATATACCTTCCTATTAAATTCAGTTCTGATTACAGCACAATCCTTTAAATCAAAAATAAGTTCCACAGAACTGAAAGAAGCTTATTCCAAGGTGATTTTATGAATGCAGCCTTAAAAGCCTTGGTGCAAGTTACCAGTATGATTTGAAATATGGATCAAACTTACCTGCACCAGTTTTGATGCTGGTCTAACCAGAGAGGTACTGAAGTGGCGTACCTACAAAAGGAAATTTATAATTTGAATTCTCTTTAAAAAAGAAAGAACAGGCAAAATGCATGTTGTAACATAAAGCAAATACAATAGGATGACTAGCAAATCTGTTCTAAAACTTGTGTCTAACCACAAAGACTCCTACTAAAAACAGATTCTTAAGTCTAAGATGTCAGTGCAATTCATTAGCCAAATAAATGATTAGCTGTTAGAATCATGTTCCCTTATAAATGATGCATATTCTCATAAATTTTTACTACAGGCCATTTTCACAAAGGCACACAATGTAAGATAGACCTTTATCTCTCAAAGGAAGTATTTCCATTGGTTTGTCAACTGGACAAAAGATCCCATCACATTCATTTTCTATAACAAACAGCAAGTGTTTCCCTTATTTACTATCAAAGAACTCTGGCAAGGTAAAAAATGCCCTTTATTTTCTTAACACTACAGAAGTGACAGCTAGGGGATTTGGATACAGTGCCCCTTATACATTCTAGCCAGCATGACCAAAAAAATAAAAGTATCTGAAACCAAATTAAGTAATGAACACTCTAATGTGGGAAAACAAACATGGTGATCATTTAGTACATTGGGCTAACACAGAAGGCAGTTATCAACTTTCTAAATGAAGGAAACATCAGGAAGTGAGCTTTCACATTATCTTTCATATTGTACTGTACATGCTTCCTACTATTTACTAAGCACATAGAAGGTATAGTATTGTTCATGTTTTCTACAGTTCTAGAAAGGACAACCTTGCACAAGACTACGCAGAACTAAAACCTATAGAGTCATCTGTATTGTCTCCCAGTAACTGCATATAAGATTTACAGCTTACCTCTGTTCTTGCCATATCACATTCCTGTGTTGATAGAGAGCTCTTAGGCTGTATCCACACTGCCAATATAATCAAGTTTGATACCAAACTGCCATGGCTCAATGCTATGGAACCCTGGGAATTGTAGTTTTGTGAAGGTATTTAGCCTTCTCTGTCGGAGAGCTCTAGTGCCACAACAATCTATAATTTCCAAAATTTTATTAACCATGTGTCAACCAGGATTATTTTTGCTGTGTGGATGCAGCCTTAGTATTACCAGCATCCTGAGAAACTATACTATACAGAAAGATGAGTTTTGATGTCTGCAACACAATTCCAGAACTACCTCTGTATGAGGATTGTTCAAACTCACTCGTCTAAGTGTTACTTTATGCATTTTTAAATTCAGTGCACACCACTATGGGACCTTGCAGCTAGGAAGCACAAAAACCTGACCAAAACAGCTCCACAATTATCTTTTTGGTCATGGTGGAAAGAACATACAGAGGCAAATACTATGCCTTATATTGGAAACTAGGTGGGCATCCAGAAGACATGGACAACAAAGCTCTCTAGAGACAATGAGGATGATGTGAACTCTGCCACCTTCAGCAACATGTCAGTTGATACTGAAAAATATTCCAGAAGTTGTTACTGGGAAGTTAATAGGCAGCCTTCACCAACTGGCCTTTTCCACAGCAGGTAAAAAAAAAAACAAAAAACAGTGTCACAAAACAATTAGAAAGCTTGATTCTTTTGGTTTCTGGAAGGGAAAAATATTATTTTTTTCTTTTTAAGCTGAGTGGGCAAAATGCAGTGTTGCTACCTTTAAGCCTCTGTTTGGCTCCCAACAACCTCCTTTTTCTTGCCAGAAGAGTGAACTGTCTATATAAATAAAGATTAATAATAATAATAATAATCTTGGTGGCTCTCCTGTGGACACACTCCAGCTCTTATTGTCAGGAGTTCCTCCTAATGCTGAGGTATAATCTTTTCCTGTAGTTTGTATCCACTGCTCTGGATCCTAAACTCTGGAGCAACAGAAAACAAGCTTGCTCCAGCCTCAATATGGAGTGCTCCTTCAAATACTTATTGTATCACCTCTGAACCGCCTCTTCTCCAGGCTAAACTAGTTGTCTGCCTTCAAGTCATTTCTGATTTAAGTCACTGGGTCTTTATTTGAACCCTGGCCTCCTGGAGCCTTAGTCCAGGGCTCAAACCACTACACCACACTGGCCCCATATATACCTATAAGCCATGCATAAGCATTCCCAGTTACCAGAGCAGATGAAACCTGTACACACATGTCTAGGGTTAGGGACACAAGACCCCTGTGAATATGGAAAGACCACAAATAACAAAAACACTATGTTTTTACCTGAGAGGACACCTCTCTAGGTTCTCAAATGCAAGCCTGTGGTCATCAATGTCCAACAGGCACTAACCATATAGAACTGCACTGGAGGAGCCACAGATGCCTAGTAGAGTATTCTCTTTAGGAACAATCTCTAGGTCTTTCAGTGCAACTTTGAGTTAAAGTCAACCATAGAGTTGCACTGGAGGACCTAGATATTCCTAGAGAGAACATATTAATCAGCTGCAAATAGGGAGGGATGAGTGTGTATTTACATATCCAACCACACCTGCAATCCAGGCTGATGCTGCTTTAACTGCCAGGGCTTAATGCTATGGAATCCTGGGATTTGCAGTTGACTGTGGCCCCAGAGCTCTCTGACAGGGAAGGCTAAATGCCCCCCCCCAACAACAACAAACTACAAATCCCAGAATTCCATAGCACTGAGCCAGGGCAGCTAAACCAGTGTCAAAATGGACTATCCCTAGACTCCATCCCCCCCATCATAAATAAAACAACTGTTTCAGAACAAGTGGTGCTCAATCTTTGGTCCTTTAGATTTTTTTTATTCTTGGAGACTTCAACTCCCAGAATTCCTGACCAATGAGGATAATGACTGGGGCTTCTGGGAAACGAAGTCCAAAAATAAAAAAACCCACCTGGAGGCCCAAAAGGATGAGAACCACTGCAATGAGAGCAGTAACATCCATTTGCTGCTTGGTTTTGAGCTCCACGACCTCTTTCCACCCCAAAAGCCCCACAGAGATCCCCCAAAACCCAGAAACCGAGGGGGAGGCCTGCAAGAAAGGCTCCCCTAAGCTGGGTTGACTGAGCCCCCTTCTCACCTTCCAAACCAGCCCTGCAGCAGCCATTTTGTCCTCCTCTTGTAGGTCACAGAGGCGCATGCGCGTGGCGGCTCTCTTCCCCCGTGGCTTTCTGGGAACTGTAGTTTTTTCCTCACTAGTGGCAGTTATTTCCACAGGGGAGGCCCAGTCACAGAAGCGCATGCGCAGTCTCTCTCTCTCTCTCTCTCTCTCTCTCTCTCTGCCCCGTGGGTTTCTGGGAATGGTAGTTTTTCCCTCAGTGAAAGTTATTTTGACAGTGTAGGCCCAGTTTACTTTTCCTCAGCCTGAAGACCCCAGCTGATATTAAGGGCCCACTACAAGGCCTCACACTGTTGTGGTGGTGCAAAATTGCACTAGTGACAGATGTTTCTGTTAAACAAAAGGACATAGAGCTTGGAAAATATATTTTTTTGGGTTACACACCCAACAGAACCCACTGGCAACTAGGGAAGCCTGAGGCTGCATCCACACACTGCAGAGTAATCCAGTTTGATATCACTTCTATGCCTCAATGCCACCACCAAACTACAAATCCCAGAACTCCATAGCACTGATCCATGCAGTTAAAGTGATGTCAAACTGGATTATATCTGCAGGACCTCTATAGGCTGCATCCACACTGGAGAAATAACCAGGTTTGGCACCGCTTTAACTGCCCTGGCTCAAGGCTATGGAATTCTGGGAGTTGGAGTTTGTTGTGGGGCCCAGAGCGGAGCAGAGCTCCGCTCTGGACCCCACAACAAACTCCAACTCCCAGAATTCCATAGCCTTGAGCCAGGGCAGTTAAAGCGGTGCCAAACCGGGTTATTTCTCTCAATTTCGAAAGAAATGGAAGTGAGGCCAGTTCAGAATTGAGCAAATTCGCTAGTTCAGCTAATTTAGTTGATTGCGTATTGACGCTGCATTGCGTTCAGAACTGCCCAAAATTGCCTCCCAGTGCCCAAAATTGTGTGTGATAGTTTCTCACACAATAACGCAAAACCCCACCATTGCGTTCAGAAGGACTTCCCTTTGCCCGAAAATGTGTGCAATCAGTTTTCACGCAATCACGCGAAACCCCATGATTGCATTCAGATTGCCATCGGATTAAGCTTCCAATTCCCTTCGTGTGATAAACTATAGTGTCAATATAGTAGCAGGGTTTGCCAATTTATTTATTTTAGTATTTATTTTATTTTTAATCTATTTCATTTCTGTTTCGTCTTTCTTCCAGGAGTAGTCCCAAATCCTGACGTTTTCTTTGAAATACTTTGGTTGAGTGGACAGAGAGCAGTTAGGTCAAAAACAGATTACAAAAGCTTTTTATTTGTTTGTTTCATTAATACTGTAGAGGAGTAACAGTTTGACTAACTTTTCTCTACAGGCCTAATCCAGCTGCAGACCCCTTCTTCCTTAGCTGACTATGCAGGCATGCTAGTCTTTAATCTCTGCCTAGCACATACATATAAGCAACATGGGGAGAAGAGAGAGACAGGGGAGTTTATCATACGACAGAATTTGGGGGTATAATCCAATGGCAATCCGAACGCAATCATGGGGTTTCATGTTATTGCGTATGAGTGTATTTCACACAATTTCAGGCAATGGGAAGTCATTCCGAACGCAATCATGGGGTTTCATGTAATTGCGTATAAGAGTATCTCACACAATTTCAGGCAATGGGGGGGTCATTTTCGGGAAATGGGAAGTCATTCTGAACGCATTCGGAATGCAATTAGATTTCACGTAAATTCGCTAAACTAACGAATTTATGTGAATTCGAATTGGTTCCATTCGAAATTGAGAGAAATTCCTCCCGTGTGATAAACTCCAGGGCAAAAAATCTGGGTTGTCTTGTCTTGTTGGTTGCAGCCCACATTTCTTCAATTCTACAGTACAAATCCTGCTGGAAGTGTTGTAAACACTAGATGATGCTGTTGCCACAGTCTCTTTTGAGGACCACTAGAGAAAATTTGGTGACCAACCTTACTGTAATCCCATAGACTTCATGCTGAACAATAACCAGAGCAGCATAAATTAGAGCCATATTCAGCAATCAAATCCAGTATGAACACTTTATGAAGGGGAGAAGTAGGGAATTTGAATGGTTTTTGTGTTTCGGTAGAACTCAAAGCTAGCTAATTTTCCAGATTCCGTCTTGGACAGTTTGAGGACAGAGAAACCTGAGCATGCCAATATAATATTTTGCTGGCCTATGATACCAGGCTGCTTCTACCTCCTTTTCCTGCTTTTTTCCAGCAAGTGTTCAGTTAATGAGCTGACTAGATCAGGCTCATGTTTCTCAGGAAACTGAGCTTCTGACTTGGAAGATTTTCTTTCAGTGCCCTCCAACATTTGACTAGATTTTGTGCTTTTTTGGTTGGCCTGTACCAGGCACTGTAGGTTATATTTTCAGAAAGGAATTGGTAAAACCAGCTCTGAGTATCCACTCCCTATGAAATTCAGGGAGTCACCACAAGTTGACTAGTGATTTCAAGGCACATACATACAATAATGGTATTGCACATTATGGATTTTCAAATTTTTTTTACAGCCAACACAGCTGTTCCTGCATTTTGTATTCCTGGTGGTTGTTATACTACAACGGTGCAAGAAAGCCATGTTGAATAGATGTGCAGCCATGTGGTGCTCATTGTCTGCTGGGAATCTCCTGGCCTTAGGCTGTTGCTCATTTGCATAGGTTGAGTCTTGACCTTGCTGTCCTTCAGGACTGGTAGCCAAGCCTTATTTACTATCAGGGGATTTCCAGCAGACAATGAGCACTAGTTAGCAGACATTAATCCTTGTTTGCATATCCTCCCACCCTGAGGACTGCCATTAGCAACAGAACAATACATTTGCAACGTACTCCTTCCTTCCCAGGGTCACACAGGATATATATATATATATATCCAATCCCTTCCAGGCTATCATTCTCTGAAGATGCCAGCCACAGATGCAGGCGAAACGTCGGAAAGGAACTCTTCTAGAACATGGCCACATAGCCTGAAAGCTCCACAAAAAGCTATGGATGTCAGCCATGAAAGCCTTCGACTCGACAAAAATCTAAATCTTTTCTAATCTAAGTCTACTTTTTCTAATCTAAATCTACTTTAAATCTCGTTTCTCAGTGGGATTTCACTACTGTGATAGTCCAGAAAGCTATTGAAAGCTCATAGAATGCCAAAATAGAGGATAACAAGAAATGCCCCTCCGACTTACCGGGTGGGTCCTGTTGCTGTGGCTGGGGAAAGGGGTCCATAAGGGTGGCAGCGGTGGCGGCGGCCACCTCCATGCCAGCAGCACTGGCAGGACTCTCCTTCCAAGGATCCTTTGCGGAGGAGCGCTGCGGGGGCCACTCCCAGACTCCAACTCTCAGAGTTCAGTGGGAGCGGGGCAGAAGCGGCCCTCACTGGGCGGCACTGCCTCCTATTGGCTGGGACCGGGAGAGGTGATGCCGGCCCCTGGATCCCAGCCATTGATTGGCCAATAGGCCTTTAAGGGCCTGGGAAGTTGGGCGACTCCCCTCCCGCCCTCCCTAGTTTTATGTCTTGCTTCCTGTCACAACTCTGAAAAGGCAGTTGCATAGGTCTCGGATCTGATGGGCGTGGTTTCATGTGTGGCGGAGCACTGGATTGGAAGTCCATTGGGGATCTGGACATGCTGAGCAGAAGCGATGTCACCAATGCGGGGGCGACATCAAGCAATATCAAATGAGCATTCCCCCGTGACAAGGGTATAAAATGCGCGCATGCACATTTCCGAGCAATATAAATCAGAGTCCTTGCCGGTTGCCCCTCTGTCATCCTGAGACATGGCCATGACCAGGGTAGATGGGCTCATCGGCCAACAGAGGGTTGGTGGATGACAGATCCAGACCTTATGCATTTTTGGGCCAACCCTCCTTCTTGTTGCTGTGCTCAATAAAGTTGTGGCCTTATCCTGCTAGTTTGTTGTCAGTGTGGTCATTCGCCTTCCCCTTTCCAACTCCACAGCAAATACATGAAGATCTGGAAAGAGGTGGAACTACTTGAAAGTAAACATTTGGGAAATATGAGAGAATTTACAAAAGAACAAAAGAGAATGAACAAAATAATAAAAAGGATAAAAATATGAAAGGAGTAGTGGAAGGAAAAACTTGATTCTTGTGCTTCTTGATTCAGCTACAGACGCAGCAGTGTGTGTGTGTGTTTGTGTACTAAATGAGGCCCAATCTTTCTATCAACAACCTCAAGCCTAATTGGCAAGTGGCTTTGCCATTTGGGCCAGACTGAGCAGGGAAGCTGCTCTGAAATTCCATCCTCCTGGTCTGCTGGCACATTGGTCAGCAGTGCAATTGTTTTTCAACATTGCTTCCCTCAACTACCCAAGGATTTCTTGTTTTTTCCTCTTCCACATATAGGGAGGAAGGAGATTCTTATTTACCTAAGGGAACACATCTCTAGAACTCTCCAGGTCCTCCAGTGCAACTCTATGGTCAACATTTGCCAGAAGTTGATCGTAGAATCATGCTGGAGGACCTACAAGTGACTATAGAAGTGTTTTCTCTAGGAGCTTCTAGGTTTTCCAGCACAATTCTATGGTCAACTTCTGGCAGAGTTGCGCTGGAGGAGCTAGAGATTCATAGAATGTATTAATCAAATGCAAATAATCAAATTTGCAAAAGTCAAAGCTGCAAATATGAAGAGCCAACGGTACTGGCCCTCAAAACAGCAGGAAAAAAAAAGACTTGGGGGTTAAGGAAACAGAGGAGAAAGAAGACAAAACGTTTATGGACAAGAAGAATGCTTTCTCTTTAGTAACTCTGTTGACATGTAGTCAGGTTTGTTTGCCAGTCTATTACTACTATACACATCATACCCAATAGCTGGGCTTTCCTAAATTTTAGGCAGAGTGAGGTGACTGCCTCTGGCTACAGATATCATAATGAAGATGGAGAAAATTTGTTTATTGCAGCTTCAGAGACTTGGACCTGGACCAATAGGTTCAAACTGCAGGAAAAGAGATTCCTCCTCAACATTAGGAAGAACTTCCTATACTAAAAGCTGTTTGACAGTGGAACACACTCCCTCGGAGTGTTGGAAAGTCTCTTTCTTTGGAGATTTTTAAACAAAGGCTAGATGGCCATCTGTTTGGGATACTTTGTGTCTTCCAGCATGGCGGGGGGTTGGACTGGAGGGCCCTTGCGGTCTCTTCCAACTCTAAGAAGATTATCACACAAGCAAAAAAGATGGGAGCATAGCAGTATGCTCCTGTCAATATCATGTGATAACATGAAGATTATCACACGATGTTGTGCGACATTGCGATTATCCCGCGATTATCCTGTGACTAAAGAGGAATTCTAGTGTTGCTTTTTATTCACAGGGACTCTATGTAGCTATCGTGGGCTATTCTTCCTGATTCCCACAGCCTATTCCCACTACCGAAGGACAGGATTTATTTATTTATTCATTTCCAGGTTTTATATCCTGCCTTTCTCCCACAATGGGATTACTGTTCAAAAGTCTGTGCTTCAACCTCAGTCTAAAGTAGTCTTCTTCCCTCAGGTATTAGAAAACATTATCCCATCAGAAATGATGAAGAAAAATTCAACTGTCTGTCCACTTCTGAGTCTGGAATGGTGATGAGGGAAAGACATCTTGTCCTTTTCCTAAGTCAGAAAAAAGTTATGGATTGGCATTTTTTTTCTAGGAATTTAAAATCCTTAGCTGTATACAGAGTAAGGTTGACAAAGGGAACATGAAGCTTTTTTATACTAATGGGTTCAGTATGCTTATAGGAAGCTGCCTTATACTGAGTCAGACCATCTAACCTGTCAATTGCAATTGGTGTGGCTCTCCAGGGTTTCAGACTCAATTCTTTCTTAGCCCTATCTGGAGATCCCTGGTACTCCCTGGTGACTGCCATTCAAGTACAAACAGGTCTCGTCTCACATAGCTTCTGAAATCAGATGCGATTTAGGATGGTACTTGTGGAAGTGTTTCTAATGTGGAGGTTGCATTGCTTATATACTGCTAATGTCTTGGAAATTAGAGAATGCATTAGCACTGCACAGAAAGTACAACCAGCCCTCCATATCCATGGATTCCCCTGCCCACAGATTCAGGCATCCATTGCTTGAAAACATTCCAACAATATATACATTCTAAAAAGCAAATCTTGATATTGTCATTTTATATAAGGAACACCATTTTACTATCTATTGTATTTAATGGGACTAAAACATCCATGGATTTTAGAACCCACGGTCCTGGAACCAAATTCCATTGGGTTCTAAGTGCTCACTGTATGTCTTAAAATATGGCCTGTCCTGGATAAATGGCTTCTTCTTTTCACAAAGTAGATCTTGAATTTGAGGACTTCAAAAGGACAATAGGGAAAATAGTTATTGGTCATCATGTCATGTAGTAAATACAGTATAGCATGTAGTAAATATATCTCAACAGCATGTATAAAGCAGAAAGTTAGGATAGCATGGATTTCTTTCAGCCTACACAGAAGCAGAGGGAAGCTTGGCTCTTGTTAAATCCAGTAAAATGAAAATTTTGTTCCCCCTCATTTGACCTTAATGCTCTAACTTGTAAGGCATAAATATTTTTAAACAAATCTCATAGTCATTTGACTTTGAAAATAAAGCCTTTTTGTTTAAGATGGGTGTAAACATTTTGGGCAAACATGGCAGTAACATTTACTGGTCGTAGACTAATCACCAAATGAGGCTGAATATTGAATATTTTGGTCAGAGAGTAAGTAGTCCTTATTCTGGTAATCAAATGAGGTAGGAGATATGACATATTTGGTGGGCATTTTTATTACTTTTTTTTTATTGGTTCCAGAAATTATAACATTCTTGTCCAGTCTTTCCCAGTGTTGTGGCCATAATGCAGAAAGGACAGGGCAGATGCAACACATCAATTATCAATGAAATATATGGGCTAAGTTGTTCTGGCTGGTGTCAACTGTTTTGGACTGTAAAGTATTTAGAAAAGAGTCTGTTCATTGCCCCATTATATAGCACAAAATGTTGCTGGCTGCTTAAATTTTTTAAATAATATCGACAACCTGAAGAGGTCTTCAAAACATGGCTTATCAGGATGATACCATTCATCATTGGGTGCCACAACTGTGAAAAGATTACCATAATCTTTTTTTTTAAAGTATCCATGCCATATGAAGAGTAAAGTGAAATTCACAGCTGGGTAACGCCTTTATTAGGGCAAATCAACACAACAAAATTACAATAATTACACAATGAAAGTGTGAGCTCCCACATTCATCAGGCAAGAATTGTGGTGATCAAAGTGTGGCTCACAGGGCTATTTTTCTGGGGTATTGAGTGAGTATGAATGGTGCAATATGTCTGTTTCAGTTGGTTGCACATGTTGCCATACCTAAGGGCAGGGCTGGTCCTAACTGAAACAGCAAAATGGGCACCATGCCTATGTTTCAGAAATGTTGTTGCTGTGTATCTTCTAATCATTTCCAACTATGGCAATCCTAAGGCAAACCTATGACAAGTTTTTCTGGGGCTGAAAACACGATACCACAATGTCTACATTTACCTCCTTTTAAACTTGCCCAAGGTTGCCCTGTGGATTTTCATGGCCGAGCGAGGAACTGAACCCTGATCTCTAGTCATAGTCCTACCTCAAACCACTATACCACGCTGGTGTACATAACTAGAAATGCTGCATTTCAAAAATTCTCACAAGTATATTCAGGACTTTATTGCATGAGCCCCATTCTCACAGCAGTCATCCTAAAGTGGAACATAAAATGGAATATATCTTTTTCCAGGCAGCCAACACTGCACCTCTCTCAGTCACGCAACTGGGGCTGCTGCTCTCATTGCACTCTCTTCTCAACCTCTCCCTTAACCCTGATTTATGTCCTATGCAGCATGCCTTTAGGGATTATTTTTGTCCCCCCCCCCCTTTTTTTTTCCTGTGCAATTCCAGAGCTCTGCTGCTGCTGCAATTTAAGTCTTGAGAACTTTTTTTTAAAAGAAAGAAAATAAATTAGAAAAAAATAAAGAAACGTAATCAGGACACTTTGGAATAGTGAGGGGGAGCCACATTTGTTGCAACTGCCTCAGGAGTGACATTTTGCACCTGGGGACTTGCGCGATTGCCAGGTTGTTCATGGATTTCCCCTGTGAATGAAAAGCAATGGGTAGGGGACAGGGCTGATAAAGGTTGGAAGCATCATTGTGTGATGAGTGTCACCAAACCACATCTTTCTTGGTGCAATTGCAGTTTAAAAGTTGTGTTCAGTAATGTTCTCAAAAAATGTAAACAGTGTACATTTGAAAAATGTGCTAAATATCTATTTAGGAGCAAAAAGTACTGTACTGTATATATTTGTGTATACATCAAAAATTTTCTTCCAAAAAATTGACCTCAAAAATCTGAGTCGACTTATGCATGGGTCAATACGGTAAAAGAGTAAGCAATAGGGAATAAAAGAGACTAATTGGAGGCAAGTTGATGTGGCCAAGTCCTCCACTCAAAGCCCTCCTTGAAGGCTCCATGTATGAGCCCTGCCCCAACTGCTCCAATAGTTGCCCAGAGCACCCCACCGCCACTGCCACCAGCACTTCTCCCTCTCTTTTGTGGGGCTTTCCTTTGAGAGCCTGGGGCTGGCTGCTTGGCCTCCAGAGCTGCTTTAAACCTGGATGGGAGGTGATGACAGAGCACCCAGATCCAGTTTAAAGCAACCCTGTCTTCTTCTTCTCTTTGGTGTCCCCCTACCCCCTTCATTGGCTTTATCCTGAGAGGCACCCAATGTGTGGGGGTGAGTGGAGGGAGAATATTCCAAAATCCACATATGAGCAATACTTTTTATTAGGCCCAATGAACATGAATCAAAATAATGAATCCATTAATAACTGTTAGAAAGAAGAAAGCCTTCTGTTTTGCCAGAAATTAGCAGAAATCATGACAATATAAAAAGTCCCAGAGTGATTTCAAATTGTTCCTTAATTGGTTGCCAACTATGAAAACAAAAGCATCAAATGCATATGCTATGAAAGAGTTGAGTTGAATGCCAAAAAGAAAATATGTCAACAAGGAGGTCAGTCTTAAAGAACAGGCTGCAGTGCATGTACTGGACCTGCATAAGAGCTTGGTTTAGGCCATTGTCTGGGGGGTACAAGGTTGCACCATTTCTTGCATGACTCCTTCCTCCAAAGAAACAACTTCTCCTTTAGTTTTTTTACAGCAGCAACTTATCCAGAGGTTAAAACATTATTTGGATGGAACCCTATTCCCAGATTCCGGCAGATGGCAACTACTGGGAATTGTAGTCCAAAAGGTTACCTGTTTCAAAGCTCTAAACTTAATATTTCTGGATGCCATTGAGGAGTTCAGCAAGAGTTTTGTGTGGAATTTGGAAGAGGGAAGAAGCATGGAACATATTAGGATATTTTGTGTTTCTCAACCTTTGGCCTTCTATATGTTTTGGACTTCAGATCCCAGAATCTGTCATCACTGAGAAGTACAAAACAGCTGGAGGATCAAAGGTTGATAATTCCTGCTTTAGATGCTGACTGTACTGTGCAGCGTGCAATTCTAGGCATGTCTGCTCAGAAGTAAATTCTCATGGGCTGAATAGGATAAATGTGATAAAAATTGCAGCTTGGCACAGATAGATTAAGCATTTAAAGTAAAATATACCCCAATGAATCAGCATATTTGATTTGATTTTACATTAAATGTGGTTGTCAGTAAACGGTGCACTCCGGGTGAACAAGAAAAGCCACTCCTACAATTCTGTCTTAAATGCAAACCATTTTTTTTCCTTAAATGCAAATACATTTAAGTAAAATTGATTGGCTAAGTACAACTCACATGCTTCATCAGCTAAGAATTCTTTTTTTAAAAGTAAAGTGCTATTAACTTCCTGAGCTTTTCTGAAGTTTTGTTGAAATAAACTCTAATCTTTCTTAAATACATTCACAATCATTTTTTAGAATTTGTGTTGGAACCTTTTCTTGCAGACAGATCATACTGAAATAAAAAGAAGAAGGAATCTATGTAAAAGAAACACTAGATTTATTTAGTCAAGTTAGCAGAAATACTAGCAAAACCTTAACATAAATGGTTTCAAGTGCACTCCAGACACATGTGCAATGGCAAGTCATGATGTGGGAAAGTGATACTCTTGCCCTTGAGGGCAAAAACATGTGGGGACTTTTAATCCAGCACTGTGATGGCAAAACATTTTGATATCTGATGCAGATGAGACATGCTGGCTGGAAGATTGTGGGAGAGAGAACATTTCCATGCTTTGGCACATTCCCTCCTCATAACCCTATAATGGCCCCAGCCTACAAACTAATGAGCTTGTTGCTCAGCATTTTAAACCGGCTCCAGCCTCCCAGGCTGGAGCTGGGACACGGGATGGAGGCAGGGATTATCACACACTAAATTGCCGCTGAATTGGTGGCTGCCATCAGCCCGGGTCCCAGCTGTGCTCTGCCAGCACTTTTTAGAAGTTGGAAAATTTCTGGTTTCTAAAAAGTGCTGACGGAGCATGGCTGGAACCTGGGCTGATGGTGGCTGATGGTTCGGTGGTGATTTAGTGTGTGATAATCCCCACCTCCATCCCGTGTCCCAGCTCCAGCCCAGGAAGTTGGAGCCAGTTTAAAATGCTGAGTGATGAGCTCATAGGACTGAGCTATATCAAAAATGAAGTACCAGATTCAAATTCTGGATACAGTCTACCAGTGGAAAAGGCTGGAGAAGGTATACACAGGTACTATTGTGATAATACAGATCTTCTTATACATTTTAGAGTACCTCTTGTTTTATTCCTCTTGTTTTTTAGGCACCTGATGAGGATTTTACACTTTAGTTATTTCTGGCACAGCCAGTCACAAAAATAAAGGACGCAATGAGCTGATTTTCTCAGCAATGTGCACTTAGGGACCAATGATGACACTGACAAAATTTCATCAATATGCCATAATAACTTCTGGGTGATAATTATTACTTTATTATACCCCTCATAAGGCACAATCTGCAGACTTCTACAATAGCAGGTATTCGGAGGGTCAAGATACACTGGGAAAAAATATATAAATCTAGATAGTGACTACATAGAGATAACAACTACAAACCAAAACAAACTTTCTGTCAATTTTATAAAAAGGTGATCACTAAAACTTTTGGATACCCCCTCATATAATCCACTTCTAATCCCAGATAGAGTTATCCCATTTGCCAACTGTATTTATGTAAACCCAACTGATTCAATTGGTCTACTATGGTTGGGACTACTAAGTGGATCTTGGCTATTACTGACACATGGGTAAGTGCACAGCTCATCCTAATCTACTCCTAAAGTTATTGGTACCACTGATGGTTTTCAATAAAACTACAGCTGTTTCAGCAAAGGAACTTCAGTGGGACCTCAGTGGGATTTGAGCCTCCACGGACATCAAGCCTGTGTTGTCCCCAATGGCAGCGTGTGCATGTGGTTGCATCACCACTAGGAACAGCCCCCATTGTCCCCAGAGGTGACCAATCCTTGCACAGAAGCTAACTGGTTTGGAATTTAATAGGGTATTTTCCTCTACTCCACTGAGTCAGTAGGCTAGTTTAAGAGGCCCAGGAGCGGGCTACACCTTGCCGTCTTGCAACAGATAGGAATGACTGGATGAACAATGAATGTGGATGAACAGTTACAGGGCTGACACTTTCCTGAAACCTAGGAAATTACTGCACACATTTTTTCTTCATGAGCTGGGCACAGGCTGGGCATGAGTGTAAACTGCTTAAAAATGGATGTTTTCGCATGCCTCTGTACCCAGCTTGGAGGCATCACATACCTGATCCAGACTTCGCAAAGAACTGGACTTTCCCATTCTTTGCAAACTCCAGGAGAAGTCTGGATTGTGTACATGATGCTTCCAAGCTGGGCATGGAGGCATGCAAAAACATCAGTTTTTAAGGGATTTATGCCTGTGCCCAGCCTGTGCCCAGTTTGGGAGAAAAACTAATGTGATAATCTCCTTACTCCTAATGATCCCTTGCTTCATAATGTTAGGGCCATCTCATGTCCCTTTGATGTTACTGATATTTTGGGCTGCCCATTTTTTCCACAATAGTTCTCGTCACCAGAGTCCTCACTTGGGTTCTCATGTTGTCTAGACAGCACAGTATGCAGAAATCTTTGCAGTAGGAAAGAAGGTTTTTTTGATGGGGCTTGCACTTGGTGCACCATGGTTGGTGGAAATATTAGTTTGAAAGTAATCCCATGCTTCTGTGGAGGAAGTCACAATGGGCAAGGCTCTCCATCACAAGTTTTAAATGCTAAGAACAAGGTAGAGGAAGACTAAGAGACTGCCTTCTAAGCAAGAGGAATCCAGATAAGTCCCCCATGCTCCCGCATATTCCATTGGTGCTTACTACATTTGTGGTGTGACATTATTATATTGGGGCTAGCCCTACCACTGGCAGAGTGAGGTGCTGTCTTAGGCAGACTATTTTGGGTATCATGAAAAGGGAAACAAATTATTATTTATTTATTCATTATAATTGTTATTTATTTACTGGGAGGGTGCTTGTGAAAGTTTCTGCCTCAGCCATCAAAATAATTTTGCTGTCTCTGGGTACTCTTAAGTATCTTGAAGAAATAAAGTGGCACTTGCTGTTCCACCTGAGGGACCAAAATGTCTTGAGCTGGCCCTTGTAGTTATGCTCAGCTAACTGTGGTACAACTCCACTATATTGGCTCATCTTTACCTTCGAATGAAGCAGGACTTAAAATGCTGCTCTTGTCACACAGTAACTATAACTTGTTCTGTGAAATCATACTTTGCACGATCATGTCAGTGATAATTATGTGGCTAGTCTGCAGTCTGATAAATTAATCTAGCATCCTTTTTAAATGGATTTTCTATAATGTGTACTAATGAGAAGGTGTGAAAAAGAGGGAGATGGATGTGTATATTTTTTAAACACAAGAATTCTAAGAATGGGCAAATAATTGGTCCTTAGGGAAGTTGTTCTAGGAAAAGGTATTTATTTTAGGGACATATACCTTAACATCCAATAAATTTTCTAGGGTGGCTAAATGCTGCTATGTTTACTCATAGCATGGGTGAAAAATTAAGTTTTGTTTTCCAGACCTGACCCCACTATCATTTATAACAACCTGTTCTTGTCTTATAGAGCCTGTACGGTGTAGTGGTTTGAGTGTGGGCTACTAGAGACCAGGTTTCAATTCCCTGCTCAACCATGAAACCTGCTGAGTGGCCTTGGGAAAGTCACATGCTCTCAGCCTAAAGGAAGGCAATGGCAAACCTCCTCTGAACAAATCTTGTCAAGGAAATCCCATGATAGGATTGCCTTAGGGTCGCCACAAGTCAACATGATGGAAACAACTTGAAGGAACACAACAACAGCAACAGTTGCAGTCTTCTTTATGCCATCGTAAAGTTTTTTGCCTTGTGGTTTTGCAATCATTTCATTGCAATATGGAGTGTGGGAAAGTTTTTTTGACTGACACTCCCAGAATCCCTCATTCAGTTGGGAGATTTGAGAACTGCAGCCCCAAACATCAACAATAAGCCTTTCCTAAGCTTTGTTAGTTCTTTAGTAAAACCTCCATCAGTATCTCTGCCTGTATATCTCTACCCTTTAAATAAATCTAAGTAGACGCAGTAGGCCTTCCATTAAACAGGGTAAGGCAGCTATCTCAAACACTAGAATCTGAGATGTTGTGAAAGAGCAGCAAATTGTTTACTCTGTTTTTATTCTTGCCCTTTTCCTGCCAGTGATGGAGAAAGGTATTTGTGGGATTTTCTGTCACTCGTGCCAAAATAACTTGGCCAGCTTTGCATAGTGTGCATCTTGACCTGGGTGAGGGAGTGTGTGGCATTTGCTACTTGTGCCTCAGACAACAATATGTCTTGGTGCGACCTTGCATATGAACCATCTGTCTAGAATATGCCCCTCTCCCCCAAGTCTTCCAACAATATTTACACTACCTGTTTTCCCACCCACATGCTAGCTTGGAAGAAAAACCTCTGAATGTCATAATGAACTTCAAGAAAGAAGAAAAACAAACAAAACTTTGCATGCAGAATTTCAAGAGGGCTATAGCAGGGTCTATCTTTAGCTGCAATAGTGAGTCACATCATTGTGATCTGACTGCATGGCTAGGCTGAGGTAATATGCAGGCCAGAGGACTGAGACAAAGCATGATGGGATTAATGCTGTAAAATTCCACTACTCTCCCAATCAGATTTATAGAGACTTAAGAAGCTGTGGGTCTTTTTCAGCCCAAAGATAATTACCGAGTCTTGAAAAGCATGGATGCAGATTCCACACTCCAAGGAGTTATAAAGAAAGTGGAATAACATCCGAAATATATCCACATTTCCTTGAATAATGTGCAAGAGTATCTATGTATCCGTGTGCTAAGTGTCACGTCCAACTAGCCCTACCAGCCACTCCAAGCTAATGCTGGGTTTTCTTGGATGATGCAGTGTTGCTTAGCAACATTGCTAGGCAGCAGGCAATACATGATGCATAGCACTGGTGACTGTGTAGTGCGGGACCGATTTCTATTATTGTTCATTAAGCTGTAAAATATTAATTTGCAGTTTGCAAATAAAAACTGTGCCAAGAGGTTATGAACCTACTTCTCGTAAACCATCCTCCCCATCAACGGTTCACAGATCTTATTGACTCCAATAACTAGGGGCAGCCCCAGGATGAATTTAGCCTGGTGCATGTAAAACATGGATGGAATTCATGAGAATCAACTACTTCTCATGCCTTGGGTAAAAGAGGCTGATATGTGCAAACACTTCTCAAGGTGACATTGTGTAAATTATGTGGCATTTATGTAAAGGCACTCAAGTAGGTCGGGGTGGGGGAGAGAGAAGTCACCTTGTTGTTCTCAGTTGCATAAATACTAGGAGGGGAAGCAATTCAGAGAGAATAAAAGAAGCACAGTTTTGATAAAATGTGAAGACTTTTAGGGAGGTGCAAGTCTATTGAAAGAAAAGTGTTTAGATACACAGAGATGATGGTTACTCATATTGGCTCTGCCAGCCAACATGCATGATTCAATTAGAAGTGGTCCTACTAAAAAGCTTTTTAAGAAGTGGACGATGGAGAGGAGGATTCTGAAAGCACATGAGGCATCAATTCATTGCTTGTCAAAGGCTTTGCATGCTGCATCCTGTGCAGTAGGATGGTCATGGATCATCTGTTTCAAGTGGGTTGGACGAAGAGCTTGTTTGAAGCAATAATCTACCTGAACTGAGAGGGGAGAACAAGGAACATACAGCTGATCAGGAACCATTAGCACCTGAAGCACAGATTGACCAGGCACGCAAGTCACCAGTATAGGGACTATCATTCCAAGTCACCTTGCCACTTGGTGGGACATACTGACTATTTCAACTAGATGTATAAATGAGCCAGAATGGTATAGTGGTTTGAGTGCTGGACCATGACTTTGGAGACCAGAGTTCAAATCCCAGATTGGCCATGTAAACTGACTGGGTGACCTTGGGCAAGTCACACTCTCTCATCTTCAGAAGATGGCAATGGAAAAGGCAAACCTCCTCTGAAGAAATTCGCCAATAAAACTTGGTGATAGGTTTGTCTTAGGGCCTCCATAAATTGGAAATGATTTGAAGGTGCACATCACCACCACCAGTACTTGTGGAACTCTGCATGGTCTCTTGTCATCTCTCTCATTCTTCCTTTTTTTTGAGGTAGTCATCCTTGTGTAACCTGAGGTTAGTACTGTTCTGTAAGTCATTTAGAATTTAAATATATATTTTAGATTTATATCTACTCCAATCTGAGGGCTCAGGAAAGGTTACAGGATTACATTACTTTTCTGTCTAAGGGATTATAATTCTAATTATATTGCTGTGTGCTCCCTACTTCTGAGCAATGAGAAGTTCTAGAGGCAGCACTACAGGATTTAATTTCTTTGGAAGAGAATACATTGGAGACTTATGGTGTCTTTGTAATATTTGCTTCAGTTACAAGCACACCATAAGTGGACACCAATACATTCCTATAAACAGACAGTATAATCTGCATCAGATTTCCCGAAAGTAACCTGTGTGATCTCCCAAATGTTACATCCCAGATTCTGGCTAACTCAAGCTGCAAAATTCTCAGCTCTCTCTCTTAATTCACAAATAAACTCATGAATGACCATCAGGTTGTTGGTTCTCGGTTCTCCAATTTTTTGCAATAAAAACAGCATAGACAAACATAGTTATTTACAGTTAAAAATAGGTTTGTTGTTGTTAACTGCCTTTCAACTGACCTCGACTCATGGTGCCCCTGTGAATAAGATACCTCAAAGACACTCTAACCTCAACAGCAATACTCAGGTCCTGCAGACTGAGGGCCATGTCCTCCTTGAAGAAATTCCTATTCTTTGTGAAGTACTGGAGAAGTACAGATCGGGTAAGGGATGGCCAAGATTGGGTATGCAATGCCTGCAGACTGGGCACTGAGGTGTGCGATAATACCTGTTCTTAAATTTTTTTCAAAAGTTTCAGCATGTGCTGAGACTTGGTGGAAATGCGGTGCAAGAATCTCCTAAATCTATCTATCTGGTATGTCCTAATTGCATAAATACTAGGGAGTTTATCACATGGGAGGAATTTCTTTCAATTTTGAAAGAAATGAAAGTGGGGCCAGTTTGGAAATGAGTGAATTTGCTAGTTCAGCGAATTTACATGATTGTATATTGACACTGCACCACATTCGGAATGACTTCCCATTGCCCAAAATTGCATGTAATAGTTTCTCACGCAATAACGTGAAACCCACGATTGTGTTCGGAAGGACTCCCCATTGCCTGAAAATGTATGTGGTAGTCTCTCACACAATAACGTGAAACCCCATGATTGCGCTGCATCCACACTGCAGAAATCCAGTTTGACACTAACTGCTATGGCTCCATCCTATGGAATTCTGGGAATTGTGGTTTGTTGTGGCACCAATGCTCACAGACAGAGGAGGCTAAATGTCTCACAAAACTACAGTTTCCAGAATTCCATAGTATTGATCAGTAAGTAAGAATAGTGTCAGACTGGATTATTTCTGCAGTATGGATGCAGCCATTTTAGATTATTGATATTCCTTCTTCTGATCTTCACTCCTCTTCAAGTCTAAACCTGCTCTGCGTATGATATTTTCTGCATACAAGCTGTATTCTGCAAAAAGGGTGATAGAATGCACCCTTGCCTGACCCTCTTTCTGATTAGAAACAAAGCTTGTTTTCTGCTGCTCCAGAGAACAGGACACGGAACAATGGATTCAAAGTACAGGAAAAGTGATTCCACCTAAACATTAGGAGGAACATCTTGACAGTAAGAGCTGTTCAACAATGGAATACGCTCCCTGGGAGAGTGGTGGAGTCTCCTTTTTTTGAGGTCTTTAAACAGAGACCGGGTGTCCATCTGTTGGGGATGCTTTGATTGTGAGTTCCTGCATGGCAGGAGGTTGAACTGGATGGCCCTTGTGGTCTCTTCCAACTCTATGATTCTATGATTCATTCCCTTTCTCCATATTCTGATCTGAGTACCATAGAACTTATTCAGACAAGAAGTCTCATTCGTCCCTTGTTGACTAAAAGTGTTCACTTTCATCCAGGAATGGGCAGCTGTTGGCCCTATAAATGTTGTGGGGCCATAGCTCCCAGCATTTCTAGCTAGCATAGCCAATAATGGCAGAAGGGTGGGGTTACGGGAGATAAAGTTCAAGAAAATTTGGAGGGCCATAGCTGTCCACACAGAACTACCAACTGTCAGAGCACTGGCTGAAGTTTCAGGTAACTGATGTGCTATTTCTAGGCATATGTCAGGGAGAGCGGTAGAGGGAAAATTTGATTTAAAAGCTTGGTCACCCATTTCCACCGGTTCTCAATTGGTGTTGGTCTCTCTTGAGACCTATAGCTACAGAAATAGTATTTAATACAAGTTTTTATTTATGAATTCCCCATTGCTTTAATATATATATTTAAAAATATTGGCAGAATAAGTAATCAGATTGAAGATACAGTAGAGATGAAATAACAAGAGATTCTGTGCCCATTTTACAAGTCATTCATTTCTGATAGAATCTAAATCAGAGAAAGGAAAATGGTATATTACGATATTTCAGTGGACTGGCCTTGGTATTTACCATTCATGTCTCTTCCCATGCATATTCTACATAAATATCTGTTCAAGTTAGCATTTATTTATTCATTTAGTGGTCCTAAAACAAACTTAAATGGCAAAAACAACAAATACTAGCAAGATAAAACAATACCCACAGAGAAAAAAAAGAGGTCTCAGAGGCAATTCTACGATACATCAGAGCTACAGAGTATATAGCAAGCTACCAAATAATATCTAATTGCCTAATTATCCCTAATTATCTGATAATTACCTAATAGCAATTGTCCTATTGCTGAAGCTCTCATAAAGATAACAACATAACGCAATAAATAAATACAACTCAGTTAAAGACTGAGAGCTGCCACAAGCAGCCATTGCTTTTCATGTGTGGTAGGTGATCTTCCAAACATAAGATATTTCTTTATCTTTGAAGGGTTTTTTTTAATGCAGTTAAGAATACAGGGAAATTAGCTCTCTGAATGGTGTGTGATTTCTTCATGCATGCACAAGGGTCTTTTGTTAATAAAATAACTTTACATGCGAGGTTGGGGATGGGGGAGTAGTATGCTTTGCTACCTTGTGCATGAATGTTTGAGGCCTCATTCACATGCCTTTTTCTTTTCTTTTTACTGGAATGATGCAAATAATTTCACTCACACAGTGGTGTTTTTGGCAGTCCCTCAAAATGAGTGCATTCAGGATGCATGTGAACCACAAAGTTCATCCCAACTTTGTCCTCAGTAGTTGTGTGAATAACCCCTGAAAAAAGCTGGAATGGCATCTAGTTCTTCCAGAAAGCATCCACACCATTGATGAGTTAGAGTGCTCCTACTTCTTGTGTGTTTAATCTCCATAGCTAGAGAGTGTCTGAATAGAGCTTAATCTTAGTAATAACCTGATTATATTTTTGTAATATGGTTTCTATGAGACTGTCATTGAAGGGTTTTCTGAAACTTCAGAAATGCTCAAACACAAAATGCCTATTTGTTCAACTTGTATGCATGCCATCCTACTCACTGGAGTTAATGCTAATGCTGATCTGCCTATATACTGGTTAGTAGTTATTTGTGCACCTGCTACTCTACTGAAAAAAATGACACCTGCAAATCATCAAAGCTGAAATTCAAACAGTACTACGTCCTGACTGCTTAGCCCTTCCACCAGCTTGTTTTGCCCACCAAAAACTGCTTCTCTGGGCTCCACTCCCATGACACCTCAAGAATGCCAGCCACACATAATTATCTGGATTTTCCAGGTAAATGAGGGGTAAAAGGCAGATTTTTGTCAAAAAGCCCTGCATTGCCTGCAAATTGTTACTAATGTTGTCTGCCCGACTCGCAGCAGCTGTGAGGTGAGTTTGGGTTTTTATCCAGTGTAGACATGCACTGATTGTCAGGCAGGAGAACTCTCAGAGAGATATTTCTGACCACAGAATTATATTTCTCTGAATTATATCTCTTCTGAGAAATATAATTCTGAGGTAAGATTGTTTGAAATTGCTTAAATGTTTCCTTAGAAAAGTACTGAGGCAGAGCCTTTATAGGATGGAAACAGTATACAATATGAAAGTTAAGGAAGGGCACCAGCCAATTGTTAGGTTGATAGGTATATTCTTTACTGACAGCACAAAGAGATCTCATTGAGGCTGCATTCATATTTGGGAGATGCATAACTTAGGCGATATTGTTACCTGTAGGTCCCTTGCTCCCACATCATAAAAAACAAATAGGATATACAGTAATCACTTTTTCCATTACAAATAATCTTGGTGGTGGAGAGAAATTTCCCAGGGATTAATGTCCAGCTGGACTAAATGGCGCTCAGCTGTGCTTCAGTTCATCACACAGCTCCTCCTGGATGGTGATCGGTCCAAGGAAATGCCTTGCACCCAAATTACAATTGCTAAATGAAGCTACTATTTATGATGGGATGAAAACAATAAACAAATCTTCAGGCAATACAATTACTTGTGCCACTTCAAATTATACATATAGTCACATCCATTTTATTATAGCAATTGTTTCTCCTTGTACTCCTTCTCTGTGTAGTGTCTGTTTCCAGAAATTGCCAAGGGAAAGAACCAGCTGGTTTCTCTAATGTGGGTCACAGTTGGATCAAGTAGTTTCACTCTCTCTCTCTCTTTATGGAAAAACACAACTATAACACATAGGACTCATATTAACACACATGAAAGCACTAAGATTCATGTTGATCCTGCCAGACTGGTTAAGTTTTTATATGCTGAATACAATTGTTGTATAT
The DNA here is from genome assembly GCA_034509955.1 of Urosaurus nigricauda. Taxonomy (NCBI): domain Eukaryota; kingdom Metazoa; phylum Chordata; class Lepidosauria; order Squamata; family Phrynosomatidae; genus Urosaurus; species Urosaurus nigricauda. Next base: position 71,065,696 of record JAOEGL010000003.1, read on the forward strand.
TTAGGCATCTGGAATAAAAAAGAAGTTTAGAAAGAACCAGGATTGTTATGAAATCTATCATTGCACTAGAATATTTAATATCCCACTTTATTATGGAAGGTACGCATACACACTCGAAGTCATGGATTTTGGGTGTGATAATCTCCTAAAATGTGTATGTGTGCACTTTTAAAAGTCAACATAATTTTATATATGTTTACCTGTATACATTTTGCAAAGGAAAAAGACCCCCCTCTCCAATGGTTGTATTTTCTCCTGGTGATGGGAAAATTAAAGACATATGAACTTTTCATTCACAAAGCTTGTGGACCTTGAACTGATTCATTTATAAAAATATTATAATAATTTTTATTATTATTTTGTTTACTTATACCCTAATTTCTGCCAATATAGGATTCAAGATGGTTGACAACAAATTTTAAACCATTTTTTTAAAAAAAAATACAAAAGCATTGAAAAAGTATACATATAAATATGAATTTTTATGGGTTTTTGGGGGGCTATGTGGCCATTTTCTGGAAGAGCTTATTCCTGATGTTTAATCACCATCTGTGGCTGGCATTTTCAGAGACTGCTGGGATAGAAATGAATGGGGAATATAAACTGTGTGACCCTTGGTTGAGAGGAAGTGATTTACATGTTAATCTCTGTGTTAGTCTGTTGTTGAACGCCAAGGCCTTAGGGTGTCCATTTAATTAAACATCCACCCAAAGGGAAGGTATTTTTACCATACATCAAAGGAGTCACAGACAGTATAGGGAAAGAGATGAGGAAGCCCAACATTCAAACCACTACACCACGCTGAATGAAAATACACACACACACACTAAAAAACAAAATATTTTATGCATATACTGCATTGAATGGGAAAGCCCCCTGACATGTGCATGTATATGTAAAGGGGGGGGGGGGCGGAAGGGGAAAAAATTGAGAACTACTGCGCTAAGTGCAAAACATAGTGTGCTCACTGATACACATTTTCAGACTATGTACATGGGGAGAACACAGCACATTTTGTGGTTATACAGCCAGTTGCAAAAGCAACAGTGTGCCTAGGGACCCCAAATATGCTACCACTTGCATTTGCACTTGCTGGATTTAGACCCATGTTTTCCCAGTAGCAACAGTCAGAGATATCCCACAAGCACATTCTTAAGAGGAGACTCAGGGATCCTACACAATAAATGATGAGCAAATGTGAATTTCTTGCATTGTAATCCAATTGTATAACAAGGTCCTGAATGAGGCTACATTCTAATCAAATTGCTTTGAGAGAAATAGCATTGAGCAGGATAAAATCAAAAAGAGTGATTGCATTCTATAAATATTGTATACGATTTACAGTATGAACATATTGTTTCTTTGGGCAAGAACTAGCTGAGACTTCTAGGCTTTTTGTGCATACACAGCCAAATGCGTTCACTAGTTTTATTACATTTAATCCATTTTTAAAATTATTTATAACATTTATTTCAACTGGGATTGTTGTAAATCAAACTTTTATTTTTTAAAAAACAATTGAAGGCTTTGGATGGTAGTGGGTTTTGCCTTTAAAGATACAAGCAAGTGGCAGAATGGAAGCAATGAGCCAGAGCTGAGAAAAGTTAACTTTTAAACATGGTACTGCCTTGGTGATCCTGAGGAGTTATCATCTAAACAACTTACAGTAGGCCCTTGATATCTGCTGGGGTTTGGTTCCAGGACCCCTGTGGATACCAAAATCTGTGGATGCTCAAGTCCCATTAAATATAATGTCATAGTAAAATGATGTTCATTATATAAAAATGGCAAAACAAAGTTTGCTTTTTGGAATTTATATATTTTTTGGATATTCTCAATCCATGGATGCTTGAATCTGTAGATAAAAAAATCTGTGGCTATGGAGAGCCAACTGTACTTTTACAAGCTCTGCTTAGGTCTCCTGTGAAAGGAAATAATTTTTGACAATAGCAAAGAAGTGATGTCCTTTGCTTCTTTCTTGTCACTGCTGCTTTCACTTCATTAGGCACATTTCCTGATGTCAGTCTTCAATCACATGGATTGGATGTATGGAGGTTCAAAGTTCAGTACAATAATGTGACACATACTTTTATCTTGGCTTTCTGTGAGTTTAATTTTCAAAATATGGAGTTAATCCTGCTACAGATAATTTTTCTTCCTCTTCAGAACTATGTAATGAAGCCTTCACATGCCTTTGAAATTTAGAGTATTGAAACAAATCTCAGCTTTATAGAGTTCAATCTGACATGCAGGGTGATCTAATATCTCATTAGAGCAAGCAGTTACTATAACTGGGCTATGCCAGGAACCAGCATGACATATTCCTTCTCCTTTGCTCAGACGGTAGCAGAGGCCACACCACTCCAAGACACAATAAGAAATATATAAACAGTACTCAGATATTAGCAACAGCAAGAGCTACTTGCTTGCAGCATGCCTGATATCTCCGTTGCAAGCCACCAATCATTGTGCTAAAGTTAGCTATGCAAGAAAGTCATAGCCAAGCCGTGACAATGGCTCATGATGTCAACCCAACCCAGTTCAAAATCAGATACAAAAAACAATTGAACTTTCTGGTACATGGCACTATAGTCCACTGAACAGGAGGGCACTAGTAATTCCTAACTTCACGGTTCCCTGCAGAGATGAGTTTGCATCTGCTGTCAGTTGCTACATGCTGTGTGTTAGTTTAAAAAGCATGTTAAAATTCCTTACAGTGTGTTAACTTTTCTTGGTCTGCATTAGTGTTAAAAATTGGTATGTTATTCATTACTGACAAGGAATTGTTGCTTTGTAATGATTATTACTTAAAATAAGGATTCATCAAATGACTCCACCCCAAATCAATGTTTAGTCTTATTTATTTATTGCATTTATATGCTGCCTTATTTCTGGTATGGCACCCAAGGCAACGTAACACCTAAAATATTACATGCTGTGCCAAAAAGTAATGGAATTACTGGTACTAATTTTTATTATTCTGAAACCTTAAAAAAATATTTTACCAAACCATTTTATTACCAACACTGGAAAAGTTTGGTTTTGACTACAGTGCATGGAGTCTGGGAATTGGAGTCAAACAAGTAACATTTCCAAGCTCTGAAAATAAGTAGCGTGTTCCTGATGCAGTAATATGTTACTTGCAATATCTGACACAAGCTGGCAACAAAAATTAACCCTGTTTACCACACAACAACCTGGGCCAGACAGAGAAAGGAAAAGTACTAGTCAAAAACAATGAGCAAACTCCATAACACAGTAAAGGAAAAAAAGTACAGTATCTGGTGGTCTGGTCCACGATATTTTATTGGCTGAGATGCAAGTAGCAAATTGTATCTTCTGTCCAATCTCTAAGTCAAAGTGTGTAGTACATAAAACAAGCCAAGCTACTGTGGCGTTGGAGAAGACAATCCTCAAATATGTCTTCCCAGCAATAGCAGCAAAAATATAATATTAATTAATAATTTAGAATGATATATCCTTTCAGAACTGCTGTGTGAGTTGACTGCCTCACTTTGTCTAATGTAGGACCAGCTGCTATGTATTATAAACACACCGGTTCCCCGGGCATAGGATCAAGTCTCCCTGTGACAACCATTTTCCCACTGTTACGAGAGGAACCACATGTTCACAGGGCATAGTCTCACGGCTCAGGATGCATTTGCCTTCATGATGTTAAGGAGATGCCTGGGGACCTCATGTACACTGCCTTAACTTCAACAACTGGAGGAAAGGAGAACTGAAATAATGAAGGGTCTGGAAACCTTGCCCTATGAAGAACGCCTTAGGGAGCTGGGGATGTTTAGCCTGGAGAAGAGAAGGTTAAGAGGTGATATGATCGCCCTGTTTAAATACTTGAAGGGATGTCACATTGAGGAGGGAGCAAGCTTGTTTTCTGCTACTCCAGAGAACAGGACTCGGAACAATGGATGCAAACTGCAGGAAAAAAGATTCCACCTCAACATTAGGAGGAACTTCCTGACAGTAAGAGCTGTTCGACAGTGGAACACACTCCCTCGGAGAGTGGTGGAGTCTCCTTCCTTGGAGGTTTTTAAGCAGAGGCTGGATGGCCATCTGTCAGGTATGCTTTGATTGGGAGTTCCTGCACGGCAGTGGGTTGGACTGGATGGCCCTTGTGGTCTCTTCCAACTCTAAATTTCTATGATTCTATGATTCTATGAAATACTTCTGACTGTGTGAGGAGAACCATGCTTTCTTAGACAGAAGGTTGTGTGTACAAGGAAATGGAAACCACAAATGGATGGTCAAAACAAGGATGAACATGAAAAGCCATTTGGTAGCTCAGTGGTAAAGAGCAGTGCCTCAGAAGATGTAGGTTGAGTCCCACTGCCATGAGCAGATGCTGAAGTCACAAGTACAAGTCACATACCTGCCTTCACCAGCAACATTGACTTTAGATGCAAATAGGTCACAGGTTTAGAAATCAAAAACACAAACTTCCCAGTTACAGAGCCACTGGAAATATCTCTCCATTCATCAACATATTCATCCATGCCTTGCAGTCATGCCTTCTGTTAACTGTCATTGCCCTGTAGATTTTGTGTCTAGCACATTCTGTTATAACATCAGTCTGTGCCAGTCTCCCATCATGGCAGTTAACACTGCTTAGTTTATTGTCATATTCAAAGCAAATACTGTAGAAAGGTGTGAGATCATAAGAAGAACCATGCTGGATCAAACCAGAAGGCTTTCTAGTTTAGCATTCTCCTTTACATAATATAGTGGCTAACCAGCTGCCTATGGAAAATATACCACTATGGGAAACTTAGTACAAGAGGCAGTATATATTGCAATTGCATTCATGTTATGGGTATGTGGGCTTCCTATAGTCATCTGATTAGTCACTGTGAGAACAGAAAGCAGGACTAGATTGGCCTTTGGTTTGATCCTCCAATGATCTTCTTTTGCTCTGGTTTTCACTGGACACTATCCCACTCAGCAGATGTACTTTAAGGACAGATGTTTAAATATGGATGTAACAGTACAGGGAGTTATTGAGAAATTCAATTATCTCTGCCTAAGAAAGGAACAGTTTGCTTTACACAAGCCAAGGGCAACCTGGATCTTAAAGGAAGTTACTTTTCTGTTGCTAATACAATTGAAATTTTATTATCTGTGTTTTATTGCCCTTTGTCCTGGTTCCCACATGGCCAAGAAGGGGAGTTGCTTCTGCCTGCATTGATATCCCTTTAGACTATCTTAGCTAACAACAGAAATAACATCAGAAACAAAATGTAGCCCTGTCACTTTTTTCTGCTGTATCATTTTAAACATTTTTGTCTGACAAAGAAGCCAGGAAAGCTTCAAAAGCTGGTGTGTTGTATTTTCTCTATTTTGTATGGCCAAAAAGGGTGTAAATTTTGTGGATTTTAGATTTTGTTTTATTTTTAGGGACAAAATTACACTATGAAGTTATTTGCACGCCCTGTTTTTTACTTTACTGTTGCTACTTTGGCTCTCAGTCATTTCTATCCTGATTATTCTTTGCTTCCTCCTTTGCAGCTGCAACTGTATGGGACTGGGTTGAAGCCACTGGCATTACATCAAGGTTACAATGGCATTAGTGGCTACCAAGGTAGCCAGACCATAACATTGCACTATTAATCTGTTGCTTTTCTGAGATACATTTTAAAATGATCTACCCCAGTTATGTTGATAATCCTAGGATTCTTATTACAGCTTTAAAGATTAATAAATCTTACCCAAGCCACATTGCCATGTTTCTTTGATTTCCTAAGGAAGTGAGTATCATATCTGAACTCATCTTTACAAACCTGGATTTTTTTTGGGGGGGGGGGGAAGTCTTTTGGAAACTGCCTCCTGGAGTCTAATCTATTGCCTCCAGCTGTATTTGTACCTCTTGAAAGGTATTAATGCAGTCTCTACCTCAGGGAGAAGGCCAGGAAGGATTGGCTCACATCCAAATCACCAGTTGAAAACAGTACGAGTTCATAGTCAGTAAAGTTAGGCACACACAGCAAGTGTGGTTAAATCTGGGAAGGAAAGAAAGAATCATAGAATCATAGAATCATAGAGTTGGAAGAGACCACAAGGGCCATCCAGTCCAACCCCCTGCCATGCAGGAACTCCAAATCAAAGCATCCCCGACAGATGGCCATCCAGCCTCTGCTTAAAGACCTGCTTAAAGGACAGGAGGCAAGTACTTAGCTGGGAAAAAAAACTCTCAGAGGTGCTCTGGAAGGTGTAAATAGAAAGAGGGAAGGGTTACAGCTGTTCGTGGATCCCAGCATATCAAAGGAGCCCCTTTTACTTTCTAGATGTGCATATGATTAAAGGGATCGTTATATCTTTTCTTATCAGATGAGACTTTGCTACAGTCTGCCAGCCTATTTAGCACAGGTAAACAAGTGGCGGAGAAGCATACAAAATAATGTGTTTCCTGATGACTTTCCACCCTGTTTATTTTTCAGGTCTTTTTATGCTTTCCAAGGACTGGGTCAAACAGTGCTTTGTTTGGTCATTTTCATCATGCAGACAGTTGTGATCACTCCAGGAATATGTTTGTGGGAATAAACTGTAATATGTGACCAAGTAATAATGGGTATGACTCATGAGCCACAACAGTAGAATCATAGAATCATAGAGTTGGAAGAGACCACAAGGGCCATCCAGTCCAACCCCCTGCCATGCAGGAACTCCAAATCAAAGCATCCCTGACAGATGGCCATCCAGCCTCTGCTTAAAGACCTCTAAGAAAGTAGATGCTGGTTTTATGAAAGCAGGAGAAAGTATTAGAATTTTTGTTCACTATGTTTTACTTACATCTTGGAAAAGTTACTTATTGGATGATAGTACCTAGAGTCTCCCTGCCTTGTGCGGCTACTAGAATGGAGTTCAAAAAAGTAACTTTTCCAAGCTCTGGTATTGCCAGGCATTTGTGTGGGCACAACAGATACACATTGTTTGAACCACATCTCCAATAGGACTAGGCCTTACAGAATTCTAGTGAATTTGTTTTATCATATAAAGAGAAGTATTCACACTTCCTAAATATATAAAAAAGCTGTGTGTGTAGGGCATCACAAGTAATGATTACAGATTGAGACGAGATCTGAAGAAAGATATTTGTCTTGGGTGCTTCCAGATGGACGATTCTTAATGCTATTAGTCATTGCCTTTCCCCTATAGGCAACTGGCCATCTGTACTTCAGGAGTTTGGCACTTTTGCAGTGTTTATTTTGCTATATTCTGTCTACTTGGTGGGCACAACATAGCTAGGCAGTGTTGTCTCTTTCCCTTTTCCCACTTCTCATTCTTCTCTTAATATTTTGAGTGTTTCTTAGGACCCTTTTCATACCCCAGTGTGTGTCTGTGCATGTGTGTACAATTTATGAAGCAATGCAGTTGCCATTAAAAAATATTGTAATGCACCGACTGCTTTCATCAAGAGGATTGCAACTTATATACTAGTAAACATGATTACAATTTGGCCTGTAAGTCCCGTTGCATTTGAGAATGCTCAAACTTCTCTAATATCATGGGTTTCACCATAGGATCTAATCAGATATGTCAATCTAGTAAATTTGATTACAAATCAAATCAGTTTCACAACACATCCAGAAAAGTTGTAAGTCTGATGCCTCCCTTCTATAATACAAATACAAAAATTAAAAGAAAGGGAAGAAGGAAGGGAGAAGTAGTGTGTGCAGCATGGGGACAGAGGAATGCAGCTTAGCTTAGTTCCAAATAAACATGGTTATTAATTTGCTCTGCAACCAGCAATGCAAAGCAAGTAGTAGAAAAAAGAGCAGAATCCCTCATAAGTTACTATTCTTCCTCAGGGAAACTCTTTTCATTGTGTCACAGCCATACATTTTCCTGTTCACACCTGCCTTATCTTCCTTCACAGATTTTCTGCAGAAAGAAAAATGATGGAAGTGCTGGAAAAATATGGGAGGATTACAAATGAACAGTGACATCATCTTGAACCTGCATGAACAAGATATGGCAGTTCCACATTAAAAACTGCAGTTGGGAGCACTATTAGATCCTTCTGTCATTCACTAAATGACAACAGAGATATCAGAAATACGTATAAAGCCATGAAAGAAGGCCACTTCTCTTTTCTTAAAAGGTTATAGCTTTCTTCTGCTTGATTTTTTCAGATGCCTGTGCAGTTGCATATGGCAGAGGTACCCCCTCCAAGGCTTCAGACTGTTGGTGTATATTAATTATACTAGCTTGATGTGCTGGAAAATGGCTTAGGGGCAGATTTGAACTCTGACCAATAATTACGTGGGACTCTTTTTAATTGTTGACCGCAGCTGGCTCCTGTTGATGCATTAATAAAAAGTTGCAGACCTCCACCCCTCCAAACTCCAGGTCACATGTGGCACTTCTGTCATAGCTGATAATAGAAAACAGATTTTCTGATCCTGGGCATGTGGCTTAACTGTAATAAGACCGCGTGGCTAAGAAGAAAACAACCAGCAGTGACAGAAAAGGTATAAAGGACAGGGTTTACATGCTTATATCAAACTCAAGTTTGCTTTGGTCCTCTCTTTGTCCCTTTTTACACTATACAGTTGTAGTGCTATGAATCTATTTAACTGCCATTAATGCTTCCTTTGGAATCCTGGGAACTGTAGTTTAGTGATGCACTAGAGCTCTCTGGTTGAGAAATCTCAGTGCCTCTCCCTAAACTGAAAACCCCTAGATTTCATAGGATTTTGCCATACCAGTAGAAATAGAATCGTAGTGCTATAATTTGTAGTGTGAAAAGGGTTCTTGAATAAAGAAATACCAAGCCTTTTGAACATAGTTATAGCCAAAGATATTGATAGTTGCTGGCTATCTGAATCTCTTACTCATGTATGTCAATAAAATAGCTGGGCTAACTCATTTGAAAAAGATGACCTTTCACATCTTACCAACTTAAAGGTGCAGTGTTTTTTCAGGACATTTTAACTTCTCTTAAAACAGTCTCTTCTCTGTGCAAATGCTGAATATTTCAGTCCCTGATACCAGTATTGTTGTTGTTGTTATTGTTGTCGTGTGCATTCAAATTGTTAATGACTTATGGCAACCCTATCATTGGGTTTTCTTGGTAAGATATGTTTGTGTGTGTGTGTGTGCCTTTGCCTTCCTCTGAAGTGAAGAGTGTGTAATTTGCCCAAGGACATCCAGTCAGTTTCCATGGCTGAGTGAGATTTTGAACCCTGGTCTCCAGAGTCATAGTCTAATGCTCAAACCATTACACTATACTGGTTCTAGCTGATCTTTTGTCATTGTTAACCACCCTTGAGTCAATCTCAGCCCATGGTGACCCTGTCAATGAGACATCTCCAAGCACGATTGTTATCCCTACTAGTTTGCACCACTTCAAAATGCATGTCAATCGTCTGTGTGTCATCAGTAAACAGCAGCCTGGGCAGCCTGGCTTGGGAATTATATTTTAAAAAAATGATAGAAGATTCAATTCATTGGTTTTGCAACTACTTGCATTACTTGATTGCAAGTAGTTGCAAAATCAATAAATTGAATCTTCTATCAATTTTATTTATTTTTTCTAAAAAATCATGCACCCATGGGTCACACTATAAGCATAAAGGCAGAGCTGAGGCAGGGGGGAATGGTGAATCTACCAAAAACTGAGGATGGATGGTAAACACCCCTCTGCCAACTCTCTCTGCCATAGTCCCTTCCCTCCAGAATGATAGGATTCAGATCTGTCATTCTCACTTGTTGAACACACTTCGTAATAGATTCTTTTCAAAAGAACCACCAAAGAACTAGTGTCAGGAAAGAGCTTTTCTTTTCTTTTCTTTTCTTTTCTTTTTTTGGCGTTTGCCTTGCTTCACTGCGATTGAAACTGATCACAGTAGGATCGAAACCGGTTTCTAATGGGAATGATGGTTATATAAACTGATCAGCAATTTGCTTTAAATCATAGTGGGAATGTGGCCCCAGACTCCCTGTCCTCCTACTCTGCTTAGTCCCTGTAAACTAATGCTCGTGATCTCCTTAATAGAGTCCATCTATCTAGCATGCAGTCTTTTCATAAAGGTGTCTTACCAGTATTTTGGTGCATTTGCAAACATCTGGGATTTTAGCTGTGAATTTGCCTAATCTCCTTGCCTTTCTTGACTTTTCTATTTCCATCTCTTTGAAATCTTTATATTCTCCTTCTTTTTCTAGTTTCCATTTTTAAAAATTTGGTCTGTGTAGTGTGTGTAATGTAGCAGCATTGGAAGGGAAAGCAACAAGAAGCAACCTTAAACATCAGAGAAAGGTGTGGCACAAAGTGTTCAAAATGACTCCATCTAGATAAACCCATAATTCCTCAATTGTTTTACTTGAATTTCTTTTCTTTTCTCATTTCCTCTGTTGCTTTGTGCAGCTCTTGCTGTATTTAATCATTTCTGCTTTCACTTTTGTTAGAAATTAACTGCTCAATGGCAAGTTAGCCCAAGAACTTGCAGAAGTTTAGTTTTGGGCCAGTTCTGGGCATGATGGCTGGGAAGGATCCTGGAAGTAGTGCTCTTTTGAAAACTATTATTTTCCCAAAATTCTAGTAGAATTGTATGTGAAATAAGTTGCATATTACAGTTTCTGCATGCACATTGCCCTAGACTAGCAAATCCGAGGGGAAAAAAAAAACCCAGTCTAAAGATTGACTGGACTTCAACCAGGACACAATGCACCAGTTATTCTTGGCTGCTGTTAACTGTCCTTGAGGGCTTGTTACCAAACAAGCAGAATTAAAGCTGGCTGGGATTGGGACATTAAAAAACAAAACAAAAATAGCTTAAAGCCACCTTTGTTCCATATTCATACTTCCTTTCAAAAAAGGCACTAGGATGGAGAATCTGACCCATAGATTAAGGATGGAAGGAGTTAGACCAGTGCATCAAGAAAATCAATACTAGGTTAGTTTAATTTTAATGATCACAATGCTATTGTATATAGAAATGAACATTCTATAGATAGCATAATTGCTCTCTCTCTTTCTCTCTCTCTCTTTTCGAAAGGCTCACTTTTTTGTTGCCATTTCTATATTCATTCTAACTTTTAGCGTGAAAAATCCTTGTGTGAATTTCAAGCTGAGAGTTATATTTGAGAAGTAATTAGTTACAGTTGTAGTTTTCATGATGGTTCTTGGTATTAAATTAGCACAAAGGATGCAGATATCCTTGTTTTAAAGTACACATGATCCTATTTAAGAGTAATCCACCACTTTCCTGTGTCTCACAGCTAACTAAAATAGTTATATTTATTTACTTTTAAAGCACATCTGAATTACAAGGTGCTAGCCTGTGGCACAAAATAAGTCTTCTGTCCCATTTGTCATCACCTCAACCCCCACAGCAAAGCAGGACACAGCAGCACAAGGCACATCATAAGTCAGCCTGTGAAGTATGAGTCGTATGTGATTTTACATCCTCTTCCATTCAGCCAGATATAAACGCAGCTTAAAATAAAAGTGCTCCAGAAAGAACGCACTTGCTGCTTAAGTTACAATCATAACACAATTGGCCTTTCATAGCCACAGATTATTTATCCATGAATTCAACCATCCACAGATTGAAAATATTCCAATAATAATAATAATATTATTACAAATTCCCACAAAGCAGATTTGATTATGCCATTTAAAATAAGAGAAACCATTTTACAATACCACTGCATATAACAAGACTTGAGCATCTACAGATTTTGATATCCACTAGGGGTCCTGGTACCAAACCCCAGAAGTTACCAAGAGCCCATTGTATATGCCAGTTATATTGACAAAGTGTTTTTGAATCTTAAAAAAAAAAAGAAAAAGAAAAAAGATTTGGGTTGGATCCAGTGTAAGCTTCCCAGACAGGGAAGGATTACCTTTTGCCCTCAGGAGGTTTCTGATCCATCAAAACATTTCCATTGGCAGGGTAGAGGAGGAGGAGATCGTTGTCAATTCTTTCATCCTCCTGCAACCCTCTCTGCCTCCCCTCCTGAAATTTGGGGGACAGTCTAGGGCACTTGGGATACTGGAGGCTGCAACAGAAGTAGGAAAAGATGGAAATAATCTCATCCCATTTCCAGTGACAGAAGCATGGTGGTGGGGTTGCACTGAAGGTGTGCCCCTGCTAATGGGATGAAATGCTGGATGAAATTTATAGTAAACTAATACACTAAACAACTTCAGAGTACACACAGGTACATGTCAAAGTTAGCATGGACAACTAGCAATGAGATAAAGGAAATGGGTAAATATTGAGCTGAGTTCAAGGTTCTTCAGAGATCAATTATTCAATCTTTTTCTTTTTCTTTTTGAGTATGTTCTAGGTGATGGAATCCTTACCAAATGAAAAATGAGTGAGTAGAGGAGCAACAGTTTGGAGACCCTTTGCTTATATAGGTGATAAAAAGGCACCATAAAATGTTTCTGAAAATAAATATTTTTGTGTGACATCTCTCATTGTTCTAGTCTGACGCATCAGTCCTGAAACTGTTATTAGCAGATTCTGGAGATCCAGCCCTGTACTGTATATGCTTCAGCTTTTTTCCAGTTATCTCCATTTTGCCTGCAGCAAGCAATAGCAGAATAATTTCCTTGTGAAGATTTCCCCTTTGGATGTGTTAAATAGATGAATGTAGGTTAGCAACAACATCAACAAATTTTTACCTTTACTCAGTTTTTCAGTTGGAAGGGATGTTCTACTGTCTCTGCAATTATCTAAAAAATGGACTTCCAAATACCATAACACATGTGCACAACACCATATATGAGTTCCTCTTTTCTTGTACAGTATTCTTTCCACCACATAAGCATTTGTTAAAACGATTCACTGTAACTAGCATTGATAAGGCTTCTTTATAACTGCAGGCATGGTTTGAAGGGCTTGCTTGTTCCATAAAATATCCCATTAGGTATTGTATGATTTAGGACACATCATATTGTGCACTCACAGCTGGTGCCAACAAATACTGTCTGAACTGCAGAGAGTAAGGCTTGCTTGGGGCAGAGGGCCAGGAGAGGGTCAGATTCTCATGCCTTATGGGCCAGATGCCTCTTTCTGTTCCCAGTTTTAGTTGGTTGATATTTAAAACTTTTTCAATCTTCACCTCTGGAGAAAGTCCAGCTGAAGTCAAAGCAAAGTCTAGAGGAGCTATTCAGTGGAATTAGAGATGACCCTAAGAAGGGTCTTCCTAGATCTTGGCTAGAGATTTTCGATTTTTTCTTCCCTTGCCTTCCAACTACCACTGCTGTGGCTTCAGAAGGAGAGATGAATAGGCAGTATCTGCCACTGAGGTGTAGCGGCTTGAGCATTGGACTGTGACCCTGGAGACCAGGGTTTGAATCCCTACTTAGCGATGGAAACTCTCTGGGTGACCTTGGGTAAATCACACACACTCAGCTACAAAAAACCCTGTGATAGGTTCACCTTAGGGTTTTGTACAGAGAGGGTTTACCTTTGCTTTCCTCTGAGGCTGAGGGAGAGTGACTTGCCCAAGATCATGCAGTAGATTTCCATGGCCGAGTGGGGACTTGAATTGCAGAATCCAGTGCTGAAAACACTACACCACACTGGATTCACATGTACAACATACACAATAGCAAAACTCTTGTACTTAAAAATTTAATCCACAAAATGTAAATGTCTCTCTCACTTGTAAGTGTGTCTCTGCCTCATTCCAAATCCTCTGCAGAATGAGTCCCATAAAACTCAATGGTTTTCATACTATGGCATTGGATGGTTGAGGCTGATGGCCCTTTGACCCTCCTGGATTTTGGAGAAGAAAGAGCCAGTCTGAGTTTTTGTTGGGGCATAGAGACGAACTGTGTTTCCAATGTAGGCAGGAATGCCTAGAAGAAGGTGTATAATAAAGAGTCTGAGAAGTCTCTGAGCTACACAGAAAATTTCCTCCCAGACACAGGTTGCAGCCTTGAGCTCCCAGCTTGAAGGAATGACTGTCTGGACAGTGAAACTTTGCTCAACATGAGGGATTTTAATTTTTGTTGCAGAGCTATTTGCAAAGATTACACTGAGTACCAGACAGCTGTCTTGGATACTCACTACAATACAGACCAACAAAGTGCTTCGCCAACCACAACAACCCAACAACAGAAATTGTAACCCTCTCCCTGGTCTTCCTGGAAGTCATGTGACAGCCATGCCGCCAATGAAACCTGACTGGTTTCATACCCTGTACCTGTTGCATCAGAATACTACCCATGATGCACTCCTGGATGTTTTCACCTTTTGTGCATATTGCACCAGACTTCCCATGATGCACAGCTCACCAAATGCTGACTCCTGCACCTGCCACTTGAACTGTAGTAACCTCTGCTCCAGTTCCACCTAGTGGCCCCATCTGTGTCATTTTCCAGACCAGGGTGCAATATGGTCTTGACAGTTTTGTACTTTGCTCCTATATTCCTACCCTTAAAAAAAACCCATCCTGCCACATTCTATTTCATTCTTCTGTTGCCGACTTCTTTCCAATGGGATGACTTCAGAAGAAGCAAAGAACCATCATTCAGGGTTGGAAATGTCTGTGAAGAAAAGAAGTGAAAAGACAGGGAGGAAGGGAGGAAGCTTGAGTGAGCAAGGAAGGTGGCTATGGTGGGAAGAGCAACTGATGCGCTTCTGCAGGATAGTTTCACATAGCATAGAGGGCTTTGCACACACAATTCCTCTTGGCTATGTCAGCCAGAAAATGTGGCCAGGGAAATGAAGATTTTGCTAATGAAACCAGAACATCATCATCATCAAAACACTGCTTGCCAGAAAAACAAACACCCCAAAAAGTGATGGGGTAATTGTTGATTTTGTCAGCCAAAGGAAAATGTATGGGCTATGGCATGAGACTGTGGGAATAATTTCCAATTGATCTGGATATCTATACTGTACCTCATGTTAATAGAGAACTTACATGCAGTAGCACAATATATACTGTCAGGCATAGAGTAACTTTCACACTGTTTGGATTCCCCACAATCTCTATGGTTCCTATGTGACCAGAACATCAGTACTTATTGACACTAGAACTGAATGTGATTTTATTGTGAGAACAATTTCTAGGCTGCTTTGAGAGCCTCTGTCTTGGGGCTATAAAAAGGGATATATGCATTACAACACACACACACAATCTTATATTAGTGGTGGAGGTGAGTCATTTTCATGGCAGCAACATATTATGGTCTGAATGCTAGGAGAATATAGTGGTTGGAATCCTATTGGGAAAAGTTATTCTTTCAGCAGCCAATAGCAAAAATAATTTGACATTCTTTGAACTAATGCCCCTGCACAACCACTTCACTGTATGAATGAATAGATGTCATGTTTTCATTAAGGCACTCTCCATTTGTGCAACACAGTGGTACAGCAGTACAAAGCCTATGGGGCTTTCTCATCCACTGGTGCATTTTAATCTTGGCCATTTTCACACCAGTAGCACCACTTTAAGGGAAGCTATCAAGATGTATAATCTACAAGCAATGTTTTGCAACTGTATATTGATTGTGCAAGAATGTTAATTTCTCATAGCTCTCATTTGAAGATGCTACCAGATAGTCAGCATGTCCACTGCTGGCAAGGGGATCCTGTAGTCTAAAAAGAGAACTTTGAAAGCTTTTTGTAAAGTAGTTAAAATGTTGTTCTTCTTTATATACTGTACATGCTGACACTGAAAGAATTTTATTGTATACTGAAGTTAACAACCTGCCCAAGCTTCAAGAATTCTAGATAAGAAACAACCACATTTGCTTATGTTTAAGTAGCATATTGAGTCAGTTTCATGTTGTGCTGAGGCATCATTTGGGTCATCATTCTGTGAAGAAGATCTCCCAAGCCAAGCAACGAAATGCTTTTGCTAGTAAAGTAATTGAATATTTTAAACACATCAGTGGCATAGTTTCTGTGCCTGGTGTATTTTCCTCCAGGCTTTTATAAAACCAAGACTAGCTCAAGGGATAATACTTAAACTGATACCCAAATTAAAGATACTAACCCAAGCAACCGGGGGGGGGGGGGGGGGCTGATGCTGAATTGAGCTTATAGAGGCTCTACATTTGGAAATATACCAGTATTGTTCAGTGGTGTTTTTTCTGTCATCAGGATTATTGTTTTGCATTGAGAATCTATGAAGGCTACTCCAGGATTGTTTTAATTACACAGTTTTACTTTGTGTTACTGAGGCACTCATCATTTGATTGTTTACATCTATAATTCTAGATGGCAGAAAGTGTGTGTGCGTGTGCGTGTATTCCCTTATTTTTTGCTAGCACAAGGCACAAACTTAATTACTATGTTCAGAAAATCTCTTTCAATTTCATTTCAAAAACAACTTTCACTGTTCTTGTTTATAAATGATTAGAGCCATTTTAAAAAAATGAACAATTTGTTGGGATAAAAACATGGGGCGTGGGGTGGAATTCCACAGCAGATGATTAAACCTCTTTCATAAATAGTATGTAGATCAGGCCAGTGGCCAACTGTTTTGGCCACTTGACTGCATTCCTGAAAATGATATGCCCTAAAATATAATTCCAAATATGTTTACTTTTCCATGCCAATTTAAATAGGACTTAATTCCTTGTACATATGCATAGTAATGCAAGCCCTTGCATATTGGGATAAACAGTAACCGCACATCCTGTAGCAGATAAATGAGAACCTGGCCCACTCAATTGTGAACGCTGGTCACACTGGCCTAATCCCTTTTTGGTTTCTGCTTGCCATGAAAATGTGTGATTTATGGAAGCACATGTAATATTCTACAGTTAAGTAAAACAAAATAAGATAGAGCATGGGAATAGGAGAGGCATGGGACAGGTACAGGGATATGCTGTTCCAATAGTACATGTGAAAAAAAGTGAAACCATTACCAGTCTGCTCCAACACACTGCTCAGTACAGGAACTGCAAAGCCAAAGGACAGCGCCTCACCAAACAGTTGTTCAAACTCTACCTTACAATGAGTGAGGTCAAGATTCCACCTAGCTCAGTACTTCGTCTGACTGGCAGGGATTTGATCTTTCCTAGTTTTACCTTGCCATCCCTAGTTCTCTCCCATCCCAGTACTAACCAGGCCTAACCCTGCTTAGCATAAGAAACCAGACAAGACAGTGTGTCCAGGGTCATATGATGGCCCCACTGGCACGGGCACTTGGGATTTGAAGTACAACAGCCCTGAAGGGTCAAAAGATTATTATAGTAGTGCACAAGATCTCTCATCAATTCTGTGATTGCCTTAAATTCTGTACAAGGTTTTTATTGATAACCATATCATTTAAAAGTTTCAGGACAAGTAGAAATTTAACTGCTGAAGCTTTATTACTACGGTTTTACAGAGTCCAAGTAACTGAAAGCTATATAGTTAACTGTAACAGTTAACATAACAGTAATGGACTTTTGCCTGTTAACTGTGTAATATCAGGTAGAATTAAGCATTTTCTTTACCAGGCATAGATACTGAGCTGTTAAATTGTTGCTTGTCATAACATGTGTTAAATCAAGACACTATTTGGGAGGAAAAACACCACAGTTTCATCTGTAAAACTTTTGGCTAGAATTCCATTTTTGGCCTTGTTCCCTGCAGGACTTGCTTGGGCAAGAGCCTATGGACTCTTTCATACAAGGCTAAATTGGAAGTATAATTTAAGGTCAATTCGAATGCAATCATGGGTTTTACGTTATTGCAAATTAACTCTTCACATGCAAATTCGGGCAGGAGGGAAGCCAATTCGAATGCAATCATGGGTTTTACCTTATTGCGAATTAAAGCTTTGCATGCAAATTCGGGCAGGAGGGGGTTAATTTCGGGTAATGGGAAGTAATTCCGAACGGAGCAGGGGTTCATGTAAATTCGCTAAACAAGCGAATTTACATAAATCCGCATTGGCTCCATTCGGAGTTGGGAGAAATTCCTCCCCGTTTGAAAGAGTCCTATGTGACTATATACACACACAAATACGGCTTCTTCCTCTTGTATGCATCCGAGGAAGTAGACCAAATCTATGAAGGCTTATGCTACGACATCTTTCTCTCATGTAGTCTCAAAGGTGCTACAAAAACCTTTTGCATAGTGATATTCTAGATTATCAAAACTATGTCTCTAAATTCCTCTCACATGAGCTGAGAGCCTGTCACCTTGCTAAATTTGATGCAGCTGGAGAAAGACACTGGAGAATGAGTAGGTGAGCTGCTGCCACCTTGAAGGCAGAAGCGGGCCATCGGCAAGCTCGCCACTGGTGCTGTCAGAGTTGGTCATTACTGGGTTCCCATCCATAGAAGACTTCAGTAGGAAAGGGAATGACTGGGCTCTGGTGGTAGAAGCCAGAGGGAGAAGAGAGGGGGCTGGTTTTTTGGTGTGGGGCTTTACTCTGGGCCCAGGTTGAGGTAGTTGGCAGCCACCACTGCATCTCATTTTCTAATCAATGTTTTTATTTCTGTCTTTTTGAATTATTGTAACCTGCCTTGAATCCCATTGTGGGAGAAAGACGGGATATAAATCACTGAAATAATAAATAAATAAATAAATACAGTTTGGATGTGAACTTGACCATGCCATTTTTCTCCTGCTTCTCTCATCTCTCTCTCTCTCTCTCAAAGGAGCCCAGAGAATACACACCTGATGGGCAGTGCTTGCTGCTGCTCTATGGCATTTCATATACCTGTATTCCAAAATCCAAAAAACTCTGAAATCTGAAACAATTCTGATCCCGAGCATTTTGGATAAGAGATGCTCAACTTGTATTTCATTTTCACATCTTTTGGATTTGTGGATTTTTTTTTTATTTTTATTTTTTTGCTTAAGAAATCCACAGTTTTAAACCAGAAGGTATCTGCATGTTACCTAGCTTTGTTCTGAAAACTCTTTAGACACAGAAATCATCCCTAGCATAAGGAAATTCCTCATAGAACTTGGTAAAAGTTACCTTTGGGGATTATATCTCTTAGAATCTCCCAGCCAGCACGGCCACTGGTGTTCTTGGAAAAGTTTACCCTGACTTGCTGAACAGGTAGTAGTAATTTCTACTTTAAAAAGTGACAATATCATTCTGAAAACATTTACAAATGACAATTTTGATGGGACATTCTTTAATAATTCTCATCTGGTGGAAAGGAAATTTCCAGTTGCAATCAAGTGTATGTTTGTGCTTAGAATATGCAAGACTTAACTCCATCCCACTAAAGATCTATTTTTCTTTGTTTCTTCTGACACCAAGTGTGTAGGTTTTGTTAAATGCCATTCATTCTGCACCACTGAAGAATGATAACAGGAGACAGTAATTATAAAACAACAAAGTCCTGTTAGTGTTTATTACACAGAGTTGTAGCCATGTTATGATGATCACAGGCCAAGCAATTTGAAAACAAATGTTCTTTTAGATTAGAAGAGCCAGACTTTTACAGTCCAAATGGTAGCATCAGTATGAATATATGCCAAGATAAAGAATTGTGTGCATACTTAATTTGCATAAATATGGGTGCACATGTTTGCATATTTTCTGGACAGACTGGTTGAAGCAAATTCACAGGAAATGGAGAGGAAATGGGGTTTGCAGCAGAGAGGGAGTGGCAGCCAGCCATAGTGTGGATATTTAACCTTCTAGCTGTTAACAGAAATACAATTTAACTTTTGAATTTGCACAAAGGCTACAGACATCTCACAGATTAAAACCAGGATACATTATATTGTGATCAAGATGGCACAAGTTATTAATGAAAAAGAAAACACAAGCTACAAGAGGCTGCAGAAGTTTGCTTTTGCCGAAATGTACTAGGAAGGGTCAGATTCCCTCCTTTCCTATTCCCCTAGTGAGTTAAAAATGAGTGCAAAATACTTTTCCATTTTGAACAGTTTGCAGCATTGAAGTAAACTGAGTCCAAAGGGGGGGGGGGGCGATGTGGGAAGAAAACTGGGATGACAGGATTAATTGGGACACTTGGAGGATATGCAGATATTACTAGCCAAGATGAGAGAATCTGTGCTGAACACTAGTTCCAAGAACTCAGATTGTTCAAACCTCAGTGTAAAACTACTAACTATTCCAGAATTTTCTTGGACAACCAAATCCAGAAACCTATCTTGGCTTTTTCCAGTTGCACTTAATCTTACAATGATATTACTCTACATCTTTTAAATACTTTTTCAGAACAGGTAGTTGCAGATGGTACTGCCTGTGTGAAGCTGCTATTGTACAGTTCAGGTTGTTTTAACAACATGAGTAAATCCTGATTCTTTATATAATCATTTCCTGAGTGAGTGTGGATATGCGTTTAAGAATGTTAGTTTTCTTTAGCAAACTTAAAGCCTAATATGTTTTAGGTAGCTTTCATGGACTTTGACCGCTTCATCAGATTTACAGATAGCCAGCAGTGGCTTGAATGTTGAACACTTGGAGATCAGGATTCAAATTCCCATTCAGCCATGGAAACCCATTGGGTTATTTATTATTATTATTATTATTATTATTATTAACATTTATCTTTAGAGCGCTGTAACATTTGCAGAGCACTTTACATAGTAAGGGTCAAATAAAATAAGAAAAAAGAATAAGAGCCTGCCAAGCGGTGTACAATCTAAAACAACATTACATGATTAAAATATCTCTAAAATAATACTAACAAGTATATAATAAAGACAAAGTAAACAGCAGATTAACAACCAGTAATTTGGAATGCCCAAATTGGAATTGGGTGACCTTGGGTAAGTCATACTCTCCCAGTCTCAGAGGAAGACATTGGCAGACCTCTTCTGGATAAATCTTGTCAAGAAAACTCTGTGATAGGGTTGCAATTAATCAGATTTGACTTGAAGACACACAGCAACATCAACAACAAATGGTAGGCTACCTTCCTTGCATCTGATGAGTTCAGCTGGAGTTCATGAACTCTTAGGCCAAATAAAACTAGGTCTTCATTTCCACTTACAAATTGGTGTGCAATCCAAATCGATGGATTGATTCAACATCAGAATGTAGTTTCTGCTACATTTGCCCTGGTCGCATTTTCTGTCATCAAAATAACCCACTTGTGGTTCACATTCATTGAATGAATCAATTAAAAATGATTGGGTTCCAGCCATCTGAAGGGCAAATTTGATCCACTTGTGGTTCACACTTGCGTTGAATTGATGTGGTGAAAAAGACATGGAAAAATGAGCGTCAAAAAGATGTGGATTAAATGGGTCTGGTGCATGGCCCCCCTTACTGAATCACTTCAGCAAATTGATTTAAGTAGGAACCAGGGTCGTCTGAACCGATTCAAACCGAATTGCAAACAGTTTTAAAAGGTAGTAAGAATGAGGCCCAAATGGACCTTAAACTGTCACTATTGACTCTTTGCTCTTTCACAAAATAATTTACTGCTTTGGCTGATATAACCTACATCCAGTCAGTGGCACCCTTACCCCTGGTGTCAAATTAATACAGTTGAGATTCTGATTTCATATTTTGGTAGTCCTGTATAATTTTCTTCCACCTTTTCTACCAATTTTAGAACTTTCTCTGCTTTCTCAACCAGTTCTCCTTAAGTTGATATATAGTGCCCTTTAATCCTGCCAGAAAGGATTAGAAAAAAATGTGTGCATTATTGTTATGCTTAACAAAGTTTCCCAAAACACTCCCTAAGTGCAACAAGTGGTATTGTTAGCTGCAACACAAAACAGCTTCTAAACAAAGGAGTCTTTATTTTAGAAACTATTTCCACTGCACTTAGTAATAAAAAAGGTCCATAACAGGGGATAAATTGGCTCTTTCATTTCAGGAGAAAAATAAAATACCCACCCACTTGGTAGCACACATAGTAAATGTCCAAAGCAAGTAGTTTGTTTGAGGCATTTACAGTTTTAGGCAGAGGCTCAAGAAAAAGAGGGTACAAGAGGAGAGAAGGAAGCCAGAAGGAAGGCGCTAGAACCTACATGTTATGCAATGTAATCACTTCAAACAATCTTAGTGGCTTACTTGAATTATAAAGCTATCATTCAAGCATTTTGAAAGAAGAACCTGGAGTGTTTGCTTGATATACAGTTTGAAAGGGAGCAGGGGACGGGCGGGTGTACGTGTGTGGGGGAAGGTTAATTCTATGAAACTTTTCCAGATCTATTTTTTGTATTCCTGCTATTTGCATGGGAAAATAACAGGGCATTCCAACCACATCATTTGGCAGACACAAAATCTAAATGCTCCAGTTGGAGTTTCAATAAATCAGCACTGAAATTGGCACAGTCGCATTATAAACTCTGGGGCATTCGCCTGACTGCCCTTTGGAACCTCGCGTTGTCATGAGGCAGGGACTTTTAAAGTCAAAAATGAAAAAGGCAAAGATTTATATTCATGCTAGTGAATGGCATATTATTTATGTTGTGTGCAGGGCAGGGACATATTATTTACTGTGTGGCGGGGGGGGGGGGGGTAGGTGTAGAAGGAAATATAAACCCATGTGACAAACTTTGTGGTCAAACTGTCATCCTCTGGCACAGTGTATGGGAAAATGCTATGCCTAGATGATGCTGGAGCCAGTGTGGCATAGTGGTTTGAGTGTTGGACTAGGACACTGAGAGACCAGGGCTTGAATCCCAGCTTGGCCATGAAAACTCACCAGGTGACTTTGGGCAAGTCACTCTTTCTCAGCCTCAGAGGATAGCAATGACAATCTCCCTCTCAAGAAATTTGCCAAGAAAACTCCATGATAGGTCCCCATTAGGGCCCCCATAAGTTGGAAATGACTTGAAGGCACACCAGCACAACATATGATTCTGGATGGATCATCCTTCATCAAGCTGATTATATTGGCCAGAAAGAGCTGGCTGATGTGTCCTTGGGACACATAGCTTGGGAATTAGCAAATGGTTTTTAGTGACTGGAGAGAACAGGCAAATCATCATCATCCTCATCCTCATCATCCTCATCATCGAGATAATGTTTTGAAAGTGAGAGCTGCTGAAGATGAAGCATCTTGGGATGAGGGATACATGCTCAGCAGCAGAGTAATGGGTCGGAGTGCAGAATATCCTGTGTTCAATTCCTAGGATCTTTTAATAGCTTGGGGAAATACTCCTGCCTAAAAACTCTGAAACATCCTATCAGCCAATACTGGTCTGTATGAACCAATGTTCTGATTCAAGGCTCCTCCAGATGGCCCAATAGTTCAGGTAAATGGTGGGACCCTTGGTTCAGGATTTCATGGGTTGTCACGGTTGTTTCTGCTCCTACACCCAGTCGTGCACTAAATATACAGGGATTATGACTCTGCCTGGTAAGAGCTCAGTACTAGCCCCATGTTGAATATTCCTCTCTCCAACTGCTGTTTTCTTTCACTTGAGGTATTAGGCTGTGCTTTCCCTCCATTGCCCTGCTTTCCACTCCATGAACACATTGCATGCTTCTCCATGCTTCTCCCCCAGTATCCACATCCCCCATCTCACAGATTTGTTTTTTAAAAACTTTGTTATAGTGCTTAAGTGCTATACTGCTTTTGCACTGTAACTGTAAGAGAGAGAGTGGGGGAAGGGGGGGAAATAAAGGAGGAACATTCAATTGGAAATGTAATGGGGGAATCAAAGCCAAAAAGTGCTGTTAAGCTGTATTCTGGGCATGGTTTCTCTTCATCCTTGCCATTCCCTCCATGATCTCCTTGAGTCACAGTTTAAGGAAGAAACAGGGAATAAATCAAGTGGTTGATTAATAGATGAGCTCAGCACCTCTACCACCATCATCCACATATTATGCATATTTATTTTTGAACAAATTCTTACAGCCATAATGGCAAAGTGCTATACCACTTTAGCACTATAACTCTAAAAGAAAGAAAAAAAGACAAAGACAAATTCAATGACAAATGTAATGCAGGAAGAAATGTCAGTGGAAACCCTCTGTGGCAAAGGTCTCATCCTGCATTCAAAATTTCATCTGTGGATTCAAGCAAAAGTACAGCAAAGAGAACCAAAACAATGGATACAGATGTGTGACATTTACCCCAGTTTGTTTCAGAAACTTCCAGGATAGAAAAAACAAAACAAAAAACCCACAGCCCACAACCTGCAATGGATTTTACAAGTTAATATCAGGAATTCACATGGAAAATACCATGACACAAAGCACATTACACGCATATTGGGCATGGGAGGGGTGCAGTGGTTAAATGCCTGTACTGCAGCTATCCACTCACAAACCATAAAGTTGCAAGTTTCGTTCCAGCCAAGGGCTCAGGCTCGACTCAGCCTGGCATCTTTCCGAGGTCGCTAAAATGAGTACCCAGTTTGTTGGGTGCAATTAGCTTACACATTGTAAACTGCGTAGGGAGTGCTTAAGTGCACTGATAAGCAGTATAGAAATGTACTTGCTATTGCTTTTGCTAACTCCTGCCAAATCCTGAAGCTTTTGACCAGTCTGGAAGATCTCTTAGTATAAGCTAGCTTCCTAACTGGATGCAGAATAAATGATTCCTCCAGGGGCAGCCTTTGGTGGTGGTGGGGCTTACACACTGAAATGTGGGACCATGAGCTGTCAGTAGATTGTGCTGTTAGCTCCACTGTTTGTTGTTGTTGTTGTTGTTGTTGTTGTTGTTGTGTGCCTTCAAGTCATTCCCATCTTATGGTGAACCTAAGGTGAACCTATCATAGGGTTTTCTTGGCAAGATTTGTTTAGAGGAGGTTTGCCATTGCCTTCCCCTGAGACTGAGAGTGTGTGACTTGGCCCAGGTTACTCAATGGGTTTCCATGGTCCTGAACCAGACTATGATTCAGAGTAAGCCTTGCATAAGTAAACAAAAACATTTTGAACCTTTTAGAGCCACTTGAGGAATTCTTCCAAAATGCATCTGGGGATGAGGTTTTTTTTTGTTTTTAATTTTT
Source organism: Urosaurus nigricauda (assembly GCA_034509955.1). Taxonomy (NCBI): domain Eukaryota; kingdom Metazoa; phylum Chordata; class Lepidosauria; order Squamata; family Phrynosomatidae; genus Urosaurus; species Urosaurus nigricauda. The sequence goes on from JAOEGL010000003.1 coordinate 71,090,523, forward strand.
ATTTTACCAGTGTGTACTGTTCTTATGATTTCACATGGTGGCCAAAGTTCCAGAGTTATGCATACAAAACAAAAAACATGGTGGCGAAACAAGTTTCTCTGCTTTGCTTGGTTCTCTTCTTTGCTGTGCATGCATACTCAGTAAGGGATTCTGGAGATATCTGCTGTTTACTTTGCCTGTTGTAGACAGACACATTTCCAATAGACTAGAGCAGAATCCCATTCCTTCCCAACTTAAGCTTGATTGCATTGATTACTGTAGACACACTACTGCAAACCAGCATCAGAAGTCTTGTTTCTCAAGCTCTCCTTCACCCACTCTCCCAGTGATGATCCTGCTAAAAGACTTGTGGTTGGACAGAGGGCAAGGAGGGAAAGGAGAGGATAAGATGTCATTAAAAGACTTTGTAAAAAGGAGCTTCACTGCCAGAGGCTTTGTTAACCGAGGCATGCCTTTACATACCTACTAAGGGCAGCACAAGGTATTGTATAAAAACCTGGCCACTACTGCTGATGAGTATTGCTTCTAGTTATATGATTTACCTTGAGAATATTGAATCATAGTACCTTATCACACCAGACCAATTCAGATTGAATCTGAAGTGACCTTGGAACTGATTTATGTGAATTTGGTTGTTACTGGATGTTATCAGATGACAGAAATTAGAAGTATAATACAATGGCAATCTGAACGCAATCATGGGGTTTCACGTTATTGTGTGAAAGCTCATCATACACATTTTCCCTCAATGGGAAGTCCTTTCAAATGCAAGCATGGGGTTTCACGTTATTGCGTGAGAAACTATCACACTAGCGAATTCACTCATTTCCGAACTGACCCCACTTTCATTTTTTTTCAAAATTGAGAGAAATTCCTCCTGTGTGATAACTTCCACTGAATTAACTGAATTCTGGGGTGACTTTGGATTGACTTTGGATTGGCTTTGGAAAGGTTTCATAGTAACAGCCTCATGTGTGATATTTCAATGCGCATTCACTGAATTCTGGGGTGACTTTGGATTGATTTTGGATTGGCTTTGGAATGGCTTCATAGTAACAGCATTCACATGTGATAATTCAATGTGCATTCATGTGAATTCACTTGGATGAATGCAGAGTGACTCTGGATTGGAGCTGCAAAAACCCTTGTCTGATAAGGGCCATAGAATCACAGACTGGAAGGGGTCTCATCCTCCCAACAAGTCCAGTCCCAGTCATCTCTCTCTCCACTTCATTGTATCCAAGGGCAGTCAAAGGACTTTATTACATGAGTCTAGCAAAGTGTAATTTCCACAGGAGAAAAAAAAATCTGGAAGATGCAGCCCATATTTCCCCCATTTGATCCTAGATGAAATGTCTGTTAGCAGTAAGAGAAGGAAGCTGAATCCCTAAAAGCTGGTGGTGTCATTTTTTACCAGAATCCCCTGCCAAAAAATTCCAACATGGTACTGAACTCAGGCATCAGTGCAAAAAAGAGATACAGGCTTCATTGTAGATAGTGACAATTAGATATCTCCCACATTTGGAAACGTTTACATCATTAAGTGCACTGATGCTGGTCAGTTTCCAGTGTTAAGGGCATTTGGGCATTTTAAGTGCACCATCTTTGTCATTGCCTAAATGAACTATCTTTAGCATCTCCGTGGGTGCATTAATGGCTGTACTATTAGTGAAAATAGTTCTAGTCCTTTGCCTTTTTAGATACATTGTTAAATCCTCATGAACAATGTAGCTGTTATAGAAAAAAGCATAACAAAATGATTATAACAGTACTTCTAAATATTTTCCTTCTACTTGTTCAGGACATTGATTCAAAGGCTCTACCATGTATGTTCACTGGCCAGGCTGTTGATGGATGTGCCACTAGTCATGCTGGCTGAAAAATTCTGGAATGGAATTAAACTTGAATCAAATGGAATTAAAAAGATAAAAAACAATTTAAAACAGTTCAGTTTAAAACAATACAACACCATTAGCCTGTTCTTTAAAAATGTTCTGTTTTAAAAGATTGTTAGAGTCAAGAACGTTTTGCCTGCTGACAGAAGGACAGCAAGGAGGGGAGCATTTTGGCCTCCCTCAGAAAGAAGTTCCAGAGTCTAGGAGCAGCCACCAAGAAGGCCCTTTCTCATATCTCTACCAGTTGTACCTGTGATGATGGTGGGAGTGAAGGGCCATTCCTAAATATCTCAAGGCTTGGGCAGGCTCATATGGGGAGATACAGTCTGCCGATAACCTGGACTTGAGCCATGAAGAGTTTTATAGATCATAACTCCAGCATTTTGAATTATTATGAACTGGCAGCCAGTAGAGCTGGCTAAGAGTCCATGATGATCACCAGTGGAAATAGGCACAGTAACGTTTTTCCTTCTGGTAGTGTTGGGCAATAAGATTATTTCTTAGAATACAGGATGAAGTGTGTGTTGCATATGGATAAGATTTTATCTCACAACATCTGTGTATACAATTTTATTTTTCATAGTAGCGAAAGAAATTATGGTTGGAGTTGGAAGAGTATTTCCTGAATACAGTCATGGTAATAATTTTTATGTGGTGATAAAAGAGGCTCCTCCTCATGTGAATATCACAGACAAATGCACTTCTTCATTATAAAACGAAGGATTAAATAAATAAATTCATATTTTTCTTTTAAATATATAATACTTGAATTCCTAATTCTTAAATTGCACTTTACTAGTGGATGGCATTAACAAGACTATCCCATTTGACGCGGGGAGTTAAAAAGGATAGGACTTGTGAGCTTGTTTCTGCACTCATCGCAAATTCCTGGCTCGAGCACCAGTTCAAGGCACTTCTCTGCTCGGTTCTTTGCATTATGTCCACCCATCTGAGCTGCCACTTTCTATCTGGCTCCAACTGAGGTTTTTCAGAGTATCATCACCATCATCATCATCATCATCATCATCATCATCATCATGTAGATTCTGCAAGCCTGAAGCCCTCTCACACCCTTTCAAAACAATGTTCAAGAGCAAAGTGAGAATACTAATTGGTCTCAACCAATAAACAGACTTCAAAAACAGAACAAAACTTTCAGTAGGCCAGATGTAACATCTGGGCTGGGCAACTGTGGAAAGACCCAGCAGATCTTGGGGGGGGGGCACCCCCCCACATCCTCACCTCAAAAAAACCAAAACTTTTTTGCCCCAAATATCCTCCAGCACACTCTCGGGGCTATGTGAGGGCATTTTCACCATTTTTAACTACACCCCCAGCCATTTTTCAAAACAGGGAATGACAGGAAGTTACTTCCAGTTCAATTCTTTTTTTTTAAAGCCTAAAATGTGAAAATGCCTCCATGCCCCTAGAGGGTGTTTGGGGGGGGGGGGGGTCAAATATTTTTGCGGTTCCTGAGGTCCACAAAAATGACCCTGCAGAGTACATGCATCCCGTAAGCTGCACATTGACCACCTCTGCTCTATATAGATTCGTCTCATGTGTCGATATATAAACTTACAAGGAATGTACTAGGGGTCAGGATTTTTCATATTTGCTAGTTCTTCCAAAACAAACAAACAAACAAAAACCAAACAGCTTCATTTATATACTGCTTCATACCCTTACGGAGTGTATAAGGGGTTTACAATTGTAAGCTATTTGCCCCCCAACAATCTGGGTACTTATTTTAGCGACCTTGGAAGGATGCAAGCCTGAGTCGAGCTTCAGCCCTTTGCTAGTCTTGAACTCACCACCTTATGGTTTTGAGTGAGTGGCTGCAGTACAGGCATTTAACCACTGCACCACCAGGCTTCGCTAGCCCCTCCCAGCCACACCAGAATATTGCTTCTGTTTGTTAAAATGGAGATAAGACAAGGACCTCTTTCATACCACACAGTTACAACAGTTCCATCCCACTTTAATAGCTATGGGCTTCATTCTATAGATGGGTAGTTTGATGGGGCACTTGAATTATTATCTGGCAGAATGGATTCCAGATATTTCATGTGATGAGAATCCCAGGGTTCCATGAAATAGAGCCTTGAGAATTAAAGTGGGATCAAGCTGTATAGTATGGAAGAGATGAAGGCTTTAGAGGAGATTCACACCCCATGAACATGCAGTTCCCTATGGGGGAAGAGGCAATGGGGGAATTCTATGGGACCCAAAATTAGTCCCAGGGTACATGTAGAGGCTGTATGATTCCTACTGCAATTTTCAAACCTTTCAATAGTATTAGTATGTTGGAAGAATTGTGTGGACAGCTGCAGTCAGTACATCATCATCATCATCATCATCATCATCATCCCATCTTTCTCCCAAAAAGGGACCCAAGGTGGCTCACAATATGAAAACACATAATTAAAACATTTTTAAAAACTTAAAATGACAGAGATGAGGGCTTCTGTTCCCTTTGATTACTTATGTAGGGCCTCATCCTGTGGATTAAGGAAAATTCCAGAGTGCACACAACACTGTTGATCCACATCTATATTTGTGTCTGTGTACAGTACTCTGTGTGCCTTGTATCATAATCAGTTTACTTTAATCCCCTAACAATCACTGTGCAGTGAACTGGGAAGAAGCAAGGTAATGGTTAGCATATTGGATAGACCGGGATTTGTATAATTTATCCTTGGTCATATAATGAAGTTGGTCCAAATGAGGTGGGGAGTCCACATGAGTAGAGATAGCTTAACATGTTTTGCTAGCTGAGGGTGAATTGGAAATTTAGCCAGTTTACACTAACACTAACTATTTTATTTTATTAAAATATCCATATCCTGCCTTTTAATGCAAAAATCGCAAGATGGTTTACAATAAAATTAACTTGAAACAATAAATAGTACATTTTTTTAAAAAAAAATCACAAATATATTAAATGGATTCTCAATTTAGAAACAGACAAATTAAATGATAACGTTGCTATTGTGCTGCCATTATGTTAAAAACTGTAAAAAAAATTAAGAAAAAAGGAAGGCAGATAATATTTGGGTGGACACAATTGCCACAAGTGATCCTTTTTGTTAGTGGCTACTTCAGAAATGTTTCTTTTGGAATCTAACTTGTCTTCTCCAACTGGATACTTTCCAGATGTGTACCAATGACACCAGCTGATTTTTTTTGGCTGGGGATGGTAAGGTTTGGCGTCCAGCATATTTGGAAATGTGTTGGGAAAGGCTATTCAAAACATGATATCTAACAATGTGTGTATTAAGTTTTCCTACTAACTGGCTGCTAAATTTTCCCACTAATCAGCTGCTAAATTTCACCCCTAATCTGCTGCTAATTTTCCCACTAATCTTTCTTCCTAATCTGCTCACCCTTCAAGCACCATGGATTATGTAAAAGAGAATAACATGCAACATGGAAAATTCCTCTCAGAATGACTCTCAAAATTACCTTCTAGAAGTAACTAGAATGCACAACTCATTACATCAAAAAGATACTGTTGTTCTTCTCACTTTCTTCATTACAATTGAAATGAAAGTTTGTTACACCCTTATTATCAAAAGGGAACAAGCAATTTATTTCAATTAAATGTATTATTTTAAGACTTTCCTTTAATTTGTGGTCTAAACCTAACCTCCTTCACAGCATGACAGCATAATGTGTTTGTGTTTGTGTATAGATACAATTCTCACCCTTTTATGCTACCCTACTCAGTGGAGGAGGAGTTGAAGCAAAGCTTGGAAAAAGTTTTTTTTTACTACAACAACCAGAATGCTCCAGGATGGCTGTACCAACTGGAGTATTCTGGGAACTACAGGCCCACAAGTAACTTTCCTTAAACTCTGAAATGAGATGCAGATAATGAATCTTAAAGGATCATGGAGTGTAGAGCAGTGCTACTCAAAGTGGTGAGCCCTGATGTGTTGCTAAGTCCATGAGCTACTGCTCTGTGGTGAGTTTCCAGGAAAGAAAGAAACAGCTGTAACCAATGGGCACAAATAACGGTGGCAGTCTCTGGAACAGAGAGAACAGAATTTGCCAGCCTCCCATATCAGATAGCCCAAGAAGCACTCATGTAGAGCTTATTACGTAGCATGCTGGTGAGGCTCAGTTTGATCTGATCCTAGCCGACTGTGAAACAACTAAGTTATTTTCTAACTCAGTAATATAAATCACAGTCAACACTATATCCAGTTGTAGCAGTTGACACCTCTCTCAGTACTTGACCTTCTGAAAAGCTAATGGATCCTAATTGTCCATCCAAGATGAAGCTCACCTCAACATTCTCAAAACCTCAGGTACAGCTCACAATGACCTAGGTTCTCATAACACCACACCATTATACCGTCATATAGTACTGTAGTGTTTTGGTCCCCTTTTTTGTCTCAGCCTTATTGCTTTACCTTGTGGTTCTCTTGGTGCTGTTGTATTATACAGTTGTTGGGATTGTGACATTTTCATGCTGAAAACAATCCATTAATGACCCCCTTTCCTGCTATGATTCAGTAGCCAGTTTGAGAGTGACACTTTGTTCTGATCTCTCATTACACTTCATTGTGAAAATTAGTGGGTGGGGTGTGAGTGTGATCTGGTTGTCCTTCCCTTGGGGAAAGGACAAGGAAATCTTCATCATGGACACTTGAGACTATTTCTGGTGCTTGGGCAGGAAGGACAAAACTTCTGAAAAGAATAGTTGTGTTTTTTGTGGCCTACACTCATGAAACCCTTTTCAGATTTTTTCCCTATTTTTTTCTATATAAATGGTTTGCTGTTATAGTGCAATAATGCTGTAATACGGGTCTGCTAACCATTTGAAGTCACTATTCAGATGCCTTTACTGCATGTGGGTGTTTTCTAAAGATTTCCCCACTGCTTCTCTGTGGTACCCACAGTTTTGCCACCACACTGTTACTTTTTAAACATTATTTCAATTTTTTAAATGTAATAATGCAATAATAACAGTATGCTGTAACAGCACTATTATGGCTTAATGAGTACAAATGAAGTGGTTTTTGAACAGGACAACCTGAAAACAGCGACTAGCTTGATAAATACTTTTGGTTTTTGCAGGAGACAGATAAAAAAATGGTGCAGGGTGGCGTGGTCTGTTTCTGTTCCTGTCTCTTGTGATGAGAAATTTGGACAGTGATGGGTGTGCTATAATGATATCTTGCTATAGTAGTGTTATTGCATCTATTTAAACAATCATGAAACACAAGGTGGGGCAAATGGGATGGTGATAACAGCATTAGTGCAAATGAAAAATTCCTTGCAAATCATGCTATTACAGTGCAAGTGTAGTAAGAGTGTGCTACACGGCATCAACAATCAGCTATCGTTGTGAGTACAGCTGAAGTGGTCTCCAAACAGTATAATCTGGAATAACAGCATGGTATGATAATTGATTGGAAAATCCATTTGTCAATGAGCTACTGTGAGAATTGCAACAGTGGTGGTGTCTGCACGGGCCAGAATACTCTGGGAGCAGCCCAGAGTATCCTGGCCTCAAAGCTGCCCTGAACTCCCTCTCTCCTCCATTACTTGAGGTCTTCTGTTGGACACCAAGTAGCTGCATGTATGTGCATTCTGCTGTGCCACCTGGTGCTGTGGTGTTGATCACATAGCTGGACACCTTGTTCTGACCTCAGAGTGAACAACCCGCTGTGATGGTGGCCATGCCATATGGCACAATACTATGTACACGGGAACACTGCTTGGCATCATAACAGTGGGCTCTGGCTTTACCGGGAAGATCTGGAGCAAACAGTGAGTTTTCAAAAATCTGTTCTGAGGGTGCTATACTTCATGTTTGGTGCTGAATTGGTAGGACATTTACTGGACTGTTTGCACCAAAACCAGGGATTGGGCCCTCTGTCATCCATTGAGAAGAGGCTAGGAGAACATTTTATTTGGACTGTGCAGACAGGGCCAATGATCAAAGGGAACAAGGATGTTTGAGGAGAGAGGAAGTAGCAGATGATTTCATCTTTAGTCATTCTGATGCCGTGGACCCATGTTTGCCAGTCAAGAACAGAAATGTTGCTGACTGGGGCTCTTGGAGGTCTCTCATTCATAGGGTTTATGGCGATAAAACTAAGCTGACACGATGGCACAAAAGAACAACAACAGCAAATGTGGGTGTATATAGATTTTAATAAAAAATACATCACTCAGAGAATCTGCTTAGCAGGCTGTTTAAAAATTCAATAAATAATAAATAAAAAACCTCCTTGCCAATCAACCCTGTAAGCCCTGGCTCGTAGCATGCTGCCTTTAATGTGTAATACAATATAGGAAATTCAAATGAGGATGATGAAATGCCAGAGAACTGAGAGAGGAATAAATTAAATAAAAATTGTAAGGTATCACCCTATATTTCACTCTGTGATTGGACATAGGCATCCAACTCTGCACAACAATTCTACACTAGCAAAGATGTAACAGATCTTGTTCAGTCTTGCCTTTTAGAGTAAAAAAAGTAATGACATTTTATTGTTTCTATTTAGGACCACTCTCAGTAACTTGTATGGTATGCTGTTGCTTCAAATGAAGCATACAGAGGAAAATTCCACTGAACATTTGAACTTTTTTCTTTCCTGTTTTGATCACCATGTATCTTTGGTGATTCTATTCTTTACTAATGCGATGGAATCCCATGACAGAATGTACTAATGAGATTTTAATACAAAGAGGGAGATGTGTTGAGGAAAAGAACACAAGCTGATAGTGCATGTGATTTGGGGGAAAGACAGATTAACCTTGATCAAAAGAACTTTCCAGAGCTGGGAAAGTTAATTTTCAATGAGATTAATATAATGACTTGCTGAAGCCATCCATAACTGAGCAATGGTAGGATGGCCTGTGTGAGCCATGCAAGAGAAATAGTGTACGTTTATTTGTTATTGGTCACTTTCATGCACACACAAACATGTGTGTGTGTGCATACAACCAGAAGAATATACAACCACTTATATGGCGACTACAAAACTTTTTATTACAGGTTTTTCATACAGCTGGTCTATTATGCTCAGACCAATGGAGAAAGCACATAGGGTGGGCAGCAAGAATTTTAAAGTCAATTCTTGCTCCAAGAATGGCTTGAGCTAACTGGCTGAGGCCCAGGCCAGGGTGACCAGTTGTTATAACTGCCAAGGAGAATAAGACACCGCAAAATGCAGGGCATTCACAAAAAGTGCAGGACATTACCAAATAAAAGCTAAATACACTAATATAAATATAAATTCATTTCATATGGTTTATTTACAGCTATATTACATATACTATATTTTATTAGGTACTCAGTCACATTTTTCTGATGAACTTATCTTCATTACAATGCCTTGTTGGCTTGCAATATACATATAGTACTCTGAGCAAAACAAATGCCTAAAATTGTGCTCTACTAGCAACAAACAATCTACTGAATCTACATTTAAATTATTACTTTTCTTTTGTTTTTCCATTTGCTCTCTAATCCTTCTTTCCTCCTCAAACCAAATAACACACTTAGCCTCCCATCCTGGTTTTGCTTCCACAACTCAGATCCTCCTTTCCTTTCCACACCTATTTAGGCAGTGACACCCTTTTTAAATTATGCCCTCAGCAATTCTTGTTTGTTGAAGAACATATTTATATCAATTTTCATTGAAAAAGATCAGAGTGGCTTACAGTAAAAACAGAAACAATAAATCCAATGGCTAAAAATAATAACAACAATAAAACAATAAAAATATTTTAAAATGAAGGCATTAACCTTTCTACCAGAGAGCTCATGGGTTCCCCATCCATGCCTCCTATACATTGGATTGCAGATCTGTCTCTTCTTTAGTACTCCTGTCATGTTCCCTAACAAAAGCATGGTTGCTGAGGGTGGTTTGAAAGATGTCTAGGGAAACAGTGGAGTTGTGTGTTGTTCTGTAACCACTGAATTGGGGTCTTTTGCTGTACGGGAGAAGGCACTGTGGATGCCTCCTGGCAACATGCTTATATCTTTTATGTTACTTTTTTGGACTAAGATTCCCTGAAAACAACCCCTTCTCCCAGTCAGCAAAGCTAATCCCCATACTGGCTGGAGGATTCTGGGAGCTGTAATCCAAAAAGTCACTGCCAAACTCAATTGCTGTGTGGGAATACATTTTGTGATACATTTTGGCACTCCTGATGTCCCATCATAGTATGCGTCCCGCTGCTAAGTATTTATCAGCCCTGGACACAAGGCATTCATCCAGGGGGTAATGTTGGAAGCAAGGTAATGACTGGAGGATGTTTATGGCATTACTAGGGACACCATGGAAGTGTCTGTTAATTCTATCATATGACCTTATCACACTAGTGAAATCCCATTCAGAAACGATATTTAAACTAGAATTAAATTTTAAAAAACCAGAAAATGTGGGAAGTTTTTCACACAAAGTTCCTGCAAACTTGAAATAAACAGAAAATAAAGTGAAGGTAAAATGGAGAAAAATGGCAGCTTTTTACTTTCTGAACTTCCCGAAAGTAAAAAAGCTGCCATTTTTCTCTGTTTGGCCTTTGCTTTATTTTCAGCTTATTTCAAGTTTGCAGGAATGTCATATGAAAAACTTCCCACGTTTGTGGGTTTTAAAAAATTTAATTCTAGTTTAAATCCTGTTTTTGCATGAGATTTGCTAGTGTAATAAGGTCCTTTCTGACTTTACTGTTTGTTTGGGTATTGTTTTTGCTGCACTGGTGTCAGTGTCAGTTTAACCATGCCAGTAGCCATTTTAATGGGGGCCATAGGACAGGACAGCCTCTCTGAGCATTACTTGCAGCTGCCTATGAGGTGCTTACTTGGCTCATATGACAAGGAAAAAAAAAAAGGAAAATTCTGTTATTTTGCTTCTAACATACCCTTCTGCCTGGGACAGCCATTCTGACAAATTAGAGAAAGCACAGCCATCAGGGCCAAGAAAAGGAAAGTTAAAACCACTGACGTCTTAAAAGAACACCATAATCCAGTAAGAGCCCTGATAACCTTACTAGAAAAGAATCCAATTATTATGGAGAGCTGCAACATTGTGTTTAAGTAAACCCACTTTTGTGGTCTAGTTCCCTTTCTGGTTAGCTTTTAATAAAGGAGGTCATGGAGTAATTACATTTTCTACATGTGGGAACTGCTTGTATTTCATAGCAAAGTGTATGATACATACCCAAATAATGCAAAGGCATAGAAGAAAACTCTAGGAAACTCATAGGGTTGCTATAATTTAACAAGTGACTTGAAGGTGTGCACACACAGAAAAATACATATGCACAGAGTAGTAACATTACAAGAAGCAAAAATAATCATAAGGAAGGTAGGGTGCTAGGGAAAGCACAAACTCACACAGGTTTGGGGCTAAACATTTTAGATCTTCAAGGGGATGGTGCTTCGCAGGTTTTGGGGGATGACGTTGCATAGAACCAAGAGGAATTTGAAGGCCAGTAAATCCCAGGAATTAAGAAGAAAATCTGGGCCTTGGGAAAATTATTTTTGGATGATTCTAGAATGTTTCAGCCGTCATGGTCAGTGGCTGTGTTGAGTGGGGCACTCTCTTGCTCTCGAACATTTCACAGATGAAAATCAGGATATGTGTGGCCAAGCACATTGAATGTGGTCAAGAGGACAAAGGTTATTAATGACAAAGAATAAACAGTTTGCTTTTGACTGAGCCTACTGAGTAGGGCATTATATATATGGCACTGTAGCATGACAAAAACAAAACAAATATTTTGCCATCTCTACACATAAATATGTATGTATACCCCCCTCTCCCTATATAAATAAAAAGGAGAGGCAGTGTTACCTCAAAACCCCACATCACACTACAGCGTTTGTTATTATGAAATAACACCTTCCTTTTTTCCTTTTTCTTTATGCCAGCATTACAGCATTGTGGTGTAACAGAAAATTAAGGTTTCATTCATATTTTGTAATCTTGGAAGGACTCTTTGCTCAATTTTTACATTACAAGAGGATCTTTCTGGCACAGCCACCTGAAATGGCACTAAGATAAATAATATGGACCGGAGGTGTGTGTAGAAGATGTCACACCCTCCTCCTACCAGTCCCTGGAGAACAGTCACAGGGTGATTGTTGCATGACAAGTCTGGTGGTTTTAAAATGGCATTAGTGAATTAATGGATTATTTTGAAGCTCAGAAAAGTTGGCACTTGGCAAGATGGGGGTGAGGTTGTGTGAAAACACTTGTTGGCTCTGAACAACTACCACTCCTATTATAGATGTAAACACTCCATGTGAAAAAGCCCCTAGTTTCCTGCCCTCCTGCCATATATCCACTATACCATACCAATACAGATTTGGCTGAGATCCCACAGCAAGGAGATAGAACATAAATTTATATTCACAGCATTTAACAATGATTATGCAACACCATTTCATCAGTGAATTGTAATCTTGTACAACTGAATGTGTAACCACATCTGCATGTGTACATGTATGAACAATGCACATCTATGCACAACTTTATATAATATACATGAACATCCTTGTGCAATGACACTGCATGCAGGACTCTGTGTAAACTTGAACTAAATATGTCCATTCCATATTGGACAAAAATGTCCACCTTTTTTTATAGAAGAACTTCTGAAAATTAAGACACCAACAGGATTTTGAACACAGTGGAGATTTTCACATGGGCAAAACTGATGGCAGCAAGATGCTCCCATCACTATTGTGCAATTCCATGAAGATTATCAGACAATGTTGTGCAACATTGTGAGAATTGCATCATTATTCCATGAATAAAGAGGAATTCTATTGTTACTTTTTCTTCATGGGACTTGTGTCATAATCACAACTAAGAACTGAAACTGCTTAACTCAAGCAGATGAGCTCAAATGCGCACATTACCACATGTTTATAATATAGGCAGACCAACACAAACATCTATCACATGTTAATAAATGAAATGTGCATTTGGAAGACACTGAGACCTTGTGCTCTAAAGGGCTAATAAATTAATTACAGAGAAGCCAAAACCCTTACAACATACACACAACTCCACATATTTGCTTGTGCTTGTCATCAAACTACAGTCAGAATCCCAGTACTGGGAGAAGTATGGGAAATAAATAAATATAATAGGATGGGTGGAGGGGTGCACTGGGGGGCTGCAGCCCTCCATTTTATTCTACTATATCCAAGTCCCCTCTCCAAATTTTCACAAGGCAAAATTTATTTGACAACAAATGTTTCCAAGGGACAATGGCCATTTTATTACTCCTACTATCATCTAATTTAGGGAGGATAGTTTCTTTTTGTTTTGAATAAATGCCCTTTGTTGTTGACTGCCCTTGAGTCAGCCCCAACTGATGGTGACCCTGTGGAGCAGACATCTCCAAGGTCCCTATCTTTCACTGCTCTGCTTAGGTCCTATAAGTTCAGGCCCATGACCTCTGTAATCAGACAGCCCATCTGGCATGCAGTCTTTCTCTCTTTCTGCTGCCTTCTACCTTTCCTAGCACTATTATCTTTTCTAATGAGTCATCTAATGAGGAAAAAAAGAGGATCTCAACAATTATTGTCCAGTTAGTCTGACATCAGTTCCAGGAAAGATTCTGGAGCAGATCATTAAATAAGAGTCTGTGAATATCTAGAAGATAATTCCATAATCACAAAAAGTCAACACGGGTTTCAGAGAAACAAGTCATGCCAGACAAATCTGATCTCTTTTTTTGATAAAATTAACAGCTTGGTAGATGAAAGGAATGTTGTGGATATAGTATATCTTGATTTCAGTAAGGCATTTGACAAGGTTCCCCATGACATTCTTGCAAACAAGCTTGTAAAATGTGGGCTAGGCAAGGTAACTGTTACATGGATTTGTAATTGGCTGACTGGCCGAACTCAAAGGGTGCTCAACAATGGTTCCTTTTCATCCTGGAGAGAAGAGACAAGTGGGGTCCCACAGGGCTCTGTCCTGGGCCCAGTGCTATTCAACATCTTTATTAATGACTTGGATGACAGAATTGGGGGCACAATTATCAAATTTGCAGATGGCACCAAATTAGGAGGAGTAGCTAGGATCAAAATTCAAAATGACCTGAATAGACTAGAAAGCTGGGCCAAAGCTAACAAAATGAAATTCAACACAGACAAATATAAGGTTCTGCACATAGGGCGGAAAAATGAAATGCACAGATATAGGATGGGGGACACCTGGTTGAACAAGACCACGTGTGAAAGGGATCTAGGAGTCCAAGTAGACGACAAGTTGAACATGAGTCAACAGTGCGATGCAGCAGCTAAAAAGGCTAATGCAATTTTAGGCTGCACCAACAGAAGTATAGTGTCTAGATCAAAGCAAGTAATAGTGCCACTCTATTCTGCTTTGGCCAGGCCCCACCTGGAGCATGTCCAAAGGAGGGCAACTAAAATGGTGAAGGGTCTGGAAACCATGTCCTATGAGAAATTACTTAGGGAGCTGGGAATGTTTAGCCTGGAGAAGAGAAGGTTAAGAGGTGATATGATAGCCCTGTTTAAATATCTGAAGGGATGTCACATTGAGGAAGGAGCAAGCTTGTTTTCTGCTGCTCCAGAGAACAAGACCTGGAACAATAGATGCAAGCTGCAGGAAAAGAGATTCCACTTCAGCATTAGGAGGAACTTCCTGACAGTGAGGGCTGTTCGACAGTGGAACACACTCCCTCGGAGGGTGGTGGAGTCTCCGTCCTTGGAGGTCTTTAAGCAGAGGCTGGATGGTCATCTGTCGGGGATGCTTTGAATGGGAGTTCCTGCATGGCAGGGGGTTAGACTGGATGGCCCTTGTGGTCTCTTCCAACTCTATGATTCTATTATTCTATCTCTTCTCATGCTGTGGCCAAAATACAACAGCCTCATTTTCATTGTCTTGGCTTTCAGGCTTGATCTGTTCAAATGGGTGAGGAATGTGTGGCCTTTCGGAGGTTGTTGTGGTGCTGGGTCCATCATCTCTTACCATTCGGCACATTGGCTAGGGCTGGCTGAAGTGGCAGTCCAACTATCTGTAGGGATTTTGATATTTTTTTCTTTTCTACAAGCCATAAACACATAGGGGTAAAAGCTGGTATGCTGGGTCAGTATTTTGTCTATGTTACACATGGAATATTCATTGTCTATTAAATTCATGGGATTGCCATAAATTGGCAAGTGACTTCAAGGCACAGATACACATAAACACACATAAACATGATTGCTGCCAAATATATACAGTCCTGAATTGAGAGACTCAACTATCTCTGAGGCAGCCTCTAGTCTATCTTACTCTAGCTTACATCCAGAACCTTCTAGAAATGTTCCTTAGACATACTTGCATTTTTACCATCCATTCCTATGCTACACTTTAAGAATCTCTCTCTCTCAATTTTTCATAGGACTCTTTCAGACATGGGAAATTGGAAGTATAATCCAAGGGCAATCCAAACGCAATCATGGGGTTTCACGTTATTGCGAATTAGAGCTTCTCATGCAATTTCGGGCAAAAGAGAAGTCACTCCGAATGCAATCATGGGTTTCATGTTATTGCGAATTAAAGCTTCTCACGCAATTTTGAGGAAGGGGGGTATTTTCAGGTAATAGGAAGTCATTCCAAATGCCTTCCGAACGCAATGGGGATTCACATGAATTTGCTAAACTAGCGAATTCACGTGAATTCTCATTGGCTCCATTTGAAGTTGGGAGAAATTCCTCCTGTGTGAAAGAGTTGATAGACTTGTGAAGTCGCAGAATACTGTTGCTGTTGCTTATTTCTATGGCCACCTGAAGTTGGGCAGGGTCAGGGTTAAATGTATTGGTTCTCAAAGTTTGGTCCTCCAGGTGTTTTGGACTTTAGATATCAGAAACCTTTTTCCTGCGTATTAAAGCCCTCAGGCACCTCCAAACCCCACACTCATCACAAATAAAACAGAATATTGTGTAGGTGGATCCTTGCTAATTTGAAGTGACTGAGATTTTTTTTTAAAAAAAGTGTCAACAACCCTTCAATGTCAAAATACAATCAACAGAATATTCCTGTAGAATCTAAAGACTACATAAAGTATAGAAATTCATTCCTAAACCTAAATTGACCGTGAACCAGAAAAACTCTCAATGGAAGCCAGGGACATTACCAGAGAAAATATACAAAGACTTTATCAGTAACCAAAAAGAAAGAAAAACCTCATGGGATGGCAGATGAAACTCTTCAAATGGTTAAGGACATGCAAACAGTAAAAGGTGACAGAAACAGGTCAAAATCTTGAACATAACTGTTTTGTAATAAATAGAAGTATTATAATAATCAATGCAACAAACAAACAAACAAACAGAAGAAGACAAAAAGGAAGAACAAGAAACCTCTTCCATAAGATCTGTGAAATCAAGAGGAAATTTAGGCATGCTATATTGTCACTAAGAGAACACATTATATAACCAAGGCAAAATAAAAAGATGACAGAAGCAATGCACAGAACTATACACACACACACACACAAAATGAAAGGATGAGAGGTGCTTTCAGAAAAGACACTTTTGATGAGGAACCCGTACATTTAGAAAGTGAAGTGGGAAAGGCTCTCAAAGCACTCTGGAGAAATAAATGAAGCATGGATAACATACCAATAGAGCTGTTTTAGGCTGTGGAGATAGAGAGAGTCCATTCAAATTATAACAAAAATCTGCCAACAAACGTGGAATCCAAAGCGAAGGTCCATGACTCAGAATGTTCAATATATGTTCTAGTCCACAAGAAAGTGGACATCAAAAATTGTAGTATTTATTGGACCATTGCATTAATTGGCCATGCAAGCAGTGGTGCCCAAGATGTTACAACAAAGACTTTTAACACACAATTAGCAAGATATGCCAGGTGTCCAAGCTGGGTTCAGAAAAGGAAGAGGTACTAGAGATCATATTGCAATTATACAAAGGCTGATGAAGCACAGATACCAAACAAAACAAAACAAACAAAAAACAAACAAACAAAAAACAAAAAAAGAAAAAAAAAGAAAAAAGAATCAGAAGTAAATCACTCTGTGCTTGATAGATTATACCAATTTTTTATTATGTAACTCATGAAAATCTATGGATCACTCTAAAAGAAACAGATGTTCTTTTATTGTCTTGATGTACAACCTATGCCCTGGACAAGAGGAAACTGTCAGGACACAACATGAGGAAACAGAATTATTTTCAGTTGGTAGAGGGAGTCAGACAAGGCTTTTTAACTTATGTTCTTAACTTCTATGTGGAACATGCGAAGATGGATCTAAGCTGAATGAAGGCGGGACAAAATTAGGGGAAAGGACATAAAGAATTTAATATATGCAGGTGACACCATACTATTACTACTAATGGAAAATAGCAAATACCAGAAATGATTGCTAATGAAAGTTAAGAAAGAAAGTACAAAAGCAGGAATACAGTTGAATGTTGAGAAAACAGAAATACAGTTGGCCCTCCTTATCCATAGATTTTTTTTATCCACGGATTTGAGCATACATGGCTTGAAAATATTCCCCAAAAGTATAAATTCCAAATAGCAAACCTTGATTTTCCATTTTATATATGGGACACCATTTTGTTGTGCCATTATATTTAATGGGACTTGAGCATCCACGGGTTTTGTTATCCACATCCTGGAACCAAACCCAGCAGATAACAAGGGCTCACTGTAATAACCATAGAATATTTTCTTATATCTACAATAAGTAAATGGAGAAGACAGTTAAAGATTTCCGCTGAGATATATATATATCAGAATGAAGAATGCAATCAAGAAAGCAGAAGAAGGCTAAGACTCAAGGGCATCAGTAAGGGGTGCAGGAGGAGAGTGCAGGCGGCACTAGGTGACATCCTGAGGGGGAGTGAAACCACTACTCCCCAAACATCTGTCTTTTGGCAGAAATGGGCTGTGGTATTCACCTGTGTCCTTTTAAAACACTGTAGAGATGGTGTGAGTGTGGCAATGCTCAGTGGGAAGAGAAAGAAAAGGCCCCAGTCTGTCTGTTTGTTTGTTTATAAAAAAATAAAATTACAATTGGTTTTCACTGTGATGTTTCTAACTTATGCTTTAATGTGGCTAATATTTAATTATCTTTTAACATTTGTAATCAGAGTTTTAGTTCTGTAAGCCGCCTTGCATCCATTGTGGGAGAAAAGTGGGATATAAATCCTTGAAATATAAATAAATAAATAAATAAATATGATGTGCATATGATATTGTAATTTAAAGGTATAGTTTTAATTTTGCTAGTTGTTTATGTCACAACTATTGCCATTACTTGCATTGATATATGACTTACAGTGATCCTAAAGTGAGATTACAGTGGTCCCCCGGGTTACGAAGGTAATCCGTTCCGGATTACCTTTCGTAACCCGGAAATATTCGTTTCCCGGGGGACCGCATTAGGAGACGCACCGCGTGGCCGATTTAAAGAGGCCGCACGGTTTTTCTCCTTCGCATCCCAGGGGATCCTTCGGATCCCGGGGGATGTTTTTTGGTCCCGCCGGTTTCGTCTCCCGGGGATTTCGTTCCTCGGGGGATTCGTAAACCGGGGGACCACTGTATTATAGATCTAGAGAGATCTTGTAGCACCTTTGAGAATAACTGAAAGAATGAAGTTGGCAGCATGAACTTTCTTAGACTAAAGTCTACTTCCTTAGATGTAGTTATCATGGAGTTTTCTTGGCAAGATTTGTTCAGAGATATTCCCTGAGCCCTGGTGGCACAGTGGTTAAATGCCTGTACTGCAGCCACTCACTCATAAACCATAAGGTTGCGAGTTCAAGACCAGTAAAAGGGCTCAAGCTTGACTCAGGCTTGCATCCTTCCGAGGTCACTAAAATGAGTACCCAAATTGTTGGGGGCAAATTAGCTTACAGTTGTAAACTGCTTAGACACTGCTTAGGCGGTATGAAGCAGTATATAATTGAAGCCTGTTTGTTTAACAAATTGTAAGCCACTCTGATAACCTTGGCTGAAGAGCAGGGTATAAATAAAACATCATCATTATTAAATAATAATAATAATAATAATAATAATTATTATTATTATTTCCGCCTGGCCTGTCAGAAAGCTCTGGTACCTCACCAAACTGCAAATCCCAGGATTCTGTAGGATAGAGTCATGGCAGTTAGAGTGGTGTCAAACTGCTTTAATTCTGCAGTGTGGATACACCCAGGGAGAACAACAGTTGCACTGTAGCTAATATTTGTTAGTACTGTGCTGAAGGATGCACTGGTAAATCCCTTTTGAATGTCTTTTACCATGAAAACACTATAATGAGACAATCCAGAATGAAACAATATACAGCACTAGAAGATTTGAGCAGGGCTGTTGAAGATAGATTGACTTGGAGGTCTCACATTCATAGAGTCACCATAAGTCAAAGTTGACTTGACAGCAGTTAACAACATATAGAGAGGGGTAGCATACTTATGTAAAACATACGAGGGGGTATCCAAAAGTTTTAATGATCACCTTTTTAAAAAATTGACAGAAAGTTTGTTTTGATCTGTAGTTGTTAACTTATTTCTATGTAGTCACCATCCAGATTTACACATTTTCCCCAGTGTTTCTTGATCCTCCAAATATCTGATGTCTGCAGATTACCTTACAAGGGGGTATCGTAAAGTTATTGTGGTATATTGAAGAAATTTTGTCAGTGTCATCATTGGTCCCTAAGTGCATCATGTTAAGAAAATCAGCTCATTGTGTCCTTTATTTTTGTGAGAGGTTGTGACAGACTTGACTAAAGTGTAAAATCTCATAAGGCGCAATCTGCAGACATCTACAGGTATTTGGAGTGTCAAGAAACCCTAGGAAAAATGTGTAAATCTGGATAGTGACTATGCAGAGGTATGTTAACAACTACAAATCAAAACAAACTTTCTGTCAAAATTTTTTAAAAGTGATAATTAAAACTTTACGATACCCCCTCGTATTATATCTTTATTACTAAGAGGCAGGTGTCATGTCTCACCAACTTTGTATAGTACTAGCTATCAGTATAATAATTTGTTGCTTTTTCTTTGGCAATGCTAATCTGCTTCAAGTAACAATGAAAATATATTTACTACATCAGTATATGAACTTGACAAGATTAACTTCCAACCCTTTAAAAACAACAGTGGTAAACTGATTGTGCAACTGAAGTGAACCAGTTGGACATTTTTTAAAATAAATTTTGAATAATATTAATTATATTTTTCTGTTTTGGGCTCTATGCCAAAGTTCATGCTCCATATGGAGGCAAGAGGTTATGTACCCTTTTCTTAGACTACTAGATCACTGAGGGATGTGAGTTACTCCCAGCCCCTGATCTTTATGTCTGCCTTTTATATGAAACTATTTTCAGCTGGCTTTTTTTTTTTTTGGCATGCGCACATTTCTAGACTTTGGCCAAAAAGCTGGTCAAGGTGATTCCATGATTAAGTTCAATTTTATGCTATTTTCACTGTGGGTCTTTCATTTTTGTAATATTAGGGGCAATGTAGAATGTTCTATTACCCTGCTTATTTATTTTAAATTATACCCTGTCAGTTTAAATAAGAAGGAAAGTAGATTCTTGTTAACTATAGTTTAAAAGCTTAAATGATAATTAACTTACACATTACATAGCAAATAATTAAGAAAATTTAAATTTTGTTACAGTGCTGGTATTTTATTAGTAATTACAACTTGTACATTAGTTGTGTTCCCCTGGCTGGCTCAATATCAGGGTATAACGATGGTTGCCTTGAGAATTTTCACTATCATGTTTTGTCAGCAAAGATTACTCTGCCGTGCAGAAGCAACACCAGGCTGTAATAATGCTGCTTCTGTATGCCATTTCACCTAACTAGCTTGCATTGTTGCTCCTGAATTGTGCTTACCAACCAATTAATTGTAAGGTCAATTGACAACTCTGTGATTCACCATACTTTCTTGAACATAGGAGCCGGGGTGGAGGGTAGGTGGGTGGCTAGCTCTTCCCCCTTCATCAGCACTTTGCTCATGTGGAAAGTTACTCTTCATGTGGATGCTTCCAGTGTTGTTAACTTGGAGAACTTCCATGCAAATATGAAGTTATCTTCAGATATGTTATTTTCCACATGAGGAACATAGGAGGGGCAGGTTATGGCATCTCTCTGCTCCTGTAATCAAGAAGGAGTGTCATCTGAATGGATGTAAGAACAGTAATAGATCAAGCCAGAACCTATTCAATCCAGCATTCAGTTCCCATGGTGGCCAACCAGATACTGATTGGAAGTCTGCAAGGATTGCAGGAGATAGGAGTCATCCCATATGCTGGACACATAACTAGCATGCTTTTATCATTATATGATAACAAAGAAAATTAAGTAGGGATTGAAAAGTGTTTAAATCCTTTGGATTTTTTTTTTACTATGAGGATGAAGAAGGTAAATGGTGCATAGATATGACATTTACTGGCACTCTAACTTCAAATGTTGCTTGTGGGCTTAGCCTCCCTTGGCACAGAGGTATGTCTGAGGGTGGTACTACACATTAAGATACCAGACTTGTGTTTTCATGCCAAAAATACATTAACAGAAGGTGGGGTGATTTCAAGATAAAAAGTGATGAGTGAGAACAGGAGAAGAGCCATAGCTTTGTGGTAGAGTGCAACAGGCTTTGCTTTCTATACTTGGCTTCTCTGATAAAGTTGGGAAATATTTGAAACCTTGAGGGGCTGCCGACAATCAGTGCAAACACTCCTGAGCTAGATGAACCAGTGCTTTGATTCAGTAGAAACAAACTTCCAATGGATATCTATATTCATAATATAACTATGTTTAGATCCAAGCCATCCTTACAACATCTGGAGGGCCACACATTCGTCAACCCTGCTGTAATATTTTTATTTTCAATTTTTAGTAACTATAATATTTGAGTGCAGTTTACATAAAATGAGGTACGTAATCTGGTATTTAGTCATTCATAATGGCTTTGTCAAAGGATTTAGATGCTTTGCTCTGCTTTATTTATTTCAAGTATGTATTTTGCAAGTGTTTCTTTTGACCACTAGAAGATGCTGTGAAACAGATACTGTGCAGACAAATGAATCCAAGGCAGGGGCTGAGATCAAGAACAGCATCCCCATAGCCTTTAGTGTATAGACTCCTTTGTCAAATTACTGTAAAAATAATAGCCCAAACTGAAATCTGAAGTGATCTTGGACTAAGGATATGTAAAATTAGCAGGTGGGGGAGGGAGATCTTTTGACGAAAAGTGTCCATGGGGTTAGGGAAATTGCACACTCTTCTCTCTCTCTCTCTCTCTCTCTCTCTCTCTCTCTGTCTGTATCTTTTTCTCCATGCTGAGCTTCCTTCCAGTGTCAGATCTCAGGTGAGGAGAAAAGCATCAGGGACAGGGCAGTTGGATGGGGGAGATTGTAAGACTAAACTACAGAAAGAGGATGATTGCATTTTAGTACCAAATGCCTAAATGGCCATTTGCAGAGTCAGAGTAGATTGGGGGGGGGGGGGGGGGTTAGGATTGCTCGAAGAGCCAGCATGGTGTAATGCAGTGGTACTCAGACTTTTAACCCTCATCACTCCCTTTACATCTACATCCAATTGTCATATTTTAACATCTTATAAGGAAATAGTTGCCCTCCTCCTCCTCCTCTACCTCAGGCTCCAAGCATCCTCTTTGCCTTTCTCTTCCCCTCTAAGACAGAAATGGAGGAGGGAGGATCAGGGTCTCCAAGTCTTGTGCCCCCCTCAAATGTCCCACTCACAGTTTGAGAACTACTAGTGTAGTGGTTTGAGTGTTGGACTATGGAGTTTATCAGATGGGAGGAATTTATCTTTATTTCGAATGGAGCCAAATGGAGTCAATTCAAATTCACGTGAATTCACTAGTTTAGTGGATTCCCATGAATTCCAATTGTGTTCAGAATGCGTTCAGAATGAGTTCTCATTGCCCAAAATTGCGTGAGATGCTTTAATACAAAATAACGTAAACCCCATGATTGCATGACTTCCCTTTTGCCCAAAATTGCATGAGATATTTTAATATGCAATAACATGAAACCCCATGATTGTGTTTGGATTGCCATTAGATTATACTTCCAATTTCCATTGTCTGATAAACTTGTAAGACTCTGGATTGCTAAATCCAGTGTTGGACTATGACTATGGAGAATAGGGTTCAAATCCCTGCTTGGCCATGGAAATCCACTGGGGATTCTTAGGACTCAGAGGAAGACAAAGCCTACCTCTCTCCAAACATATCTTGCCAAGAAAGCAATGTGTAGGAAACCACTTGAAGACACACAACAACAAGGAATTCTCTACCCCTTTGTAGTACAAGTGGATTCATTCTTATAAGTTCTAGATCATTCAAGGCAATATCCATTATTAGGCAGTATGCCTGTGTCGTTAATAAAAATAAATATAACCAGCCCTTGGGTAAGAGACAAATTATGAACTCGACTGGCTTTATATCCTGCCTAGGAATTAAAGTGGATCACACAGAGAAACAAATTATGATCAGCTTCAACAAAGTAGGTAATAACCCCTAACAAGCCATTAATTCAAAAATGTTCTTAAAAAACCTTAATATCAAAACAGTTTATTATTATAATGCTATTTAATACATAAAATAAATGTTGATTCTATATATTTTAACCCTTTTACAAATACATATGCAAACATTGTTATGAAATCGAGAAAGAAATAGAAGTATAACATTGGAATCAAAATAACAAATGTAAGAATAACATTTATCTCTTTTTAAAAATGTTTCCATAGCTGTAGACTCTTTTAAGGAATGTAGACTTTTAAATATAATTTCTTTCTTTCACCTAAGCAGTTGGGTGTTGTTGTGTATTTTCAAATTGTTTCCGACTTATGGTGGTCCTAAGGTGAACATATCACAGGTTTACTTGGCAAAATTTGTTCAGAAATGGTTTGCCTTTAGTTTCCTCTGAGGCTGAGAATGTGTAACTTGTTCTAGGTTACCCTGGCTGAGGGGGATTTTAAACCTGGTCTCCAGCGTCATAGTTGAATGCTCAAACCACTATGCCATACTGGCTCTGAACATATAAAAAAAAATTATCTGTTTAAAAGTCATATTATAACTTATGTTTAAAACTCCTGCAAGCAAGAGTGTGCTCTCTCTCTCCCAATATCTTGCTCAGCTTTAACCAAAATTCATATAGACAAATAACAAAGATACTTTTGTAGAGTTGTATTTTCGTATACCTGCATTATTTGTACATTACAACTGTAGGAACAGAAGATGCCCTGTTAAGTGTCTCTTACAACATACATGCTAAAATATAGCCTGTATGCCTATTTTCAGATTTTTTTTTGTAATGCTGTGCACACAGAATTAAATGTGACATCTTGGATCAAGAACAGAATTGATGAGCATCCTTACATTCACTTTTTAAAAAACTATTTTCCCAGTTCTCATGCTTACAGATATCATTTGAAAACGTACATTAAATATCTGCAATGATTACAGAGTTCCTGGAGTGAGACATCTTTTCCTAGTTATGGCTTTATGATGACTTAGAATTGAATTATTTTATAGGGTGGCTGACATTTTTTTCAGGTTCCCTTGCAGGTTCCCAGAAGTGAATTGAAGATGACAACACATGGAATGCTATCAGACCATTTTGTGGTTTGTTCCTTCAAATCATTTCCAACTTATGGCAACCCAAAGACAAACTGATTATAGGGTTTTCTTGGCAAGAGTTGTTCAGAGGAGGTTTACCATTGCCTTACCCTGAGGCTGAGAGCATGTGACTTGCCTAAGGATTTCATGACCAAACAGGGAATCCAACTTGTTCTTCAGAGCTGTGGTCCAGCATGCAAACCACTATGCCATGTTGGCTTTCTATAGACCACTTACCTCAAGCATTATAATATCCTTGGCTGGCCTTAATAATGCCCTCCTCAATTACCCCATTCTAGCAAAAGTTCCTTAGGAGTTTATCAGAAGATGTAAATTGGAAGTATAATCTAATGGCAATCCGAATGCAATCATGGGGTTTCACATTATTGCGTATTAAAGCATCTCATACAATTTTGGGCAATGGGGGGGGGTCATTTTTGGGTAATGGGGAGTCATTCTGAACACATTCTGAATGCAATTGGAATTCATGTAAATTCGCTAAACTAGCAAATTCATGTGAATTCGAATTGGCTCCAATTGTCTCCATTTGAAATAAAGAGAAATTCCTCCCATCTGATAAACTCTTAGTCATCCACTTCAACACCCGCAACTTTCAACTTGTTGCCATGCCCCTGCCAAAAACTCAAAATGTTTTAAAACT
Source organism: Urosaurus nigricauda (assembly GCA_034509955.1). Lineage (NCBI taxonomy): Eukaryota > Metazoa > Chordata > Lepidosauria > Squamata > Phrynosomatidae > Urosaurus > Urosaurus nigricauda. The sequence continues at coordinate 71,115,701 of JAOEGL010000003.1, forward strand.
AAAGTTCTAGGCAAAAGGAAATTGCCACCTTCTTCTTCTTCTTCTTCTGCTGCTGCTGCTGCTGCTGCTTGAATTATTTGAAGTATAATATGAATTACTGGAATTCTTTAGTACCAGATTTTGAAAAAAAAATTGTTACAGAGATTTAGCAATCCTGTTTTCATCTGTTAATACAGTAGAAAGGGTTTTTATTCAGGGAGATTGAAGCATGGAGATTTCACTACAGGTGGGTTACAAGCCGAGAAGGGATCGGTTAATCCCTAACCACCTGGGGATTGCCTAGCAACCACAACATTTGATTACAGTACTGTTTTTTTTAAAAAATTATTTATTTTGCCTGGCTGGTGAAATTGCCAGGAGAGAGTGTAGCAGGACTGGATTTTAATCAGCTAGTTTGTTGGGGCTCCTGCCAGATTGGCACATTACGCCAAATACTTATTTTGCCATTATAAGTGGCCTACTCTGTCTGGAGCAAAAGATTAGCTTTATGAAATAGTCAGTAGCGTGGATGAAATAGATACAACATAAGGACTGTTTGAGAAAGTTGGTTCTTCCCAAGATGTTGCTGCTCTTCTGCTATTTTTGTCACTCCGGTAAAAATTATTTTTAATTTCTCACAGAGAATTTTGCGTGTTAGTACATTTCAAAAGGACATATTAGAATATTGCACAACTGTGCAAAAGTGCAATGTCCCCTCTTTCCAGAGCTTGGAAAACTTACTGTTTTACATTGCAAGCCCTAGAATCCCCAGTCAGGTGGGAAACTCTGGGAGATGTCCTCCAAATTAGTAACATTTCAAATTCTGCCCTCTCCCTTTTCACCCAGGGAACTAGCTTACCTGGTGAATAGGTTTAATTCCAGGAAAATGGGGCAAAAGTAGCCAGAGACATCATAAACAACACAGACACATCATGACAGGATAACACTGCTGGTCAAGTATGGAGTTAAGAAGGGATTTTCAGTGTCTACACATGTTTGTATCTTGTTTCATTTCCAAGGAGACATAACCTGATCCATGCCAACACAACCCAGTGTTGTTCTGGAGACAATTCCAGAGAGAAATCCCAAGAGAGACTTGACTTTATAAATTGGAAATGAAAGTCAGCACCACCTCACAGTGTTAATTATGTTTTCTGAACATTTTTGGACAGCAAAAAACCAAGCTATTTAAGTTGAATAGTGCTGTGAAAGTGATTTATATAAATGATACAAAGAGCTCCTGTTATTAGAATAAGGTGGCTACCTTACGTTTCAATTGTTGTTGTTATATTTATTTATACCTCACTTTCCCCCAAAATTGGGAGAGTAACTCACAATTTAAAAGAACAATACAATTAAAAAACATCCAGAAAGAGACCATTAAAATAGAATTAAACTTTATGCATTATTAAAACTAGTCATTCAATAAAAAATAAAGTACAATTAAAAATATTACAAAAGCTCTTAAAACAGTTCAGTTCAAACAACACCCCCTTAGCTCATGGATGGGGAGCAAATGTTACTTATTTAAGTTCCTTTTGTATTTTTCCCCATTGTAAGGAATGGAGAGAGATACTTAAGGATATTTTCTGCCTTGTGAACCAAAATCATTTGTCTGGCTTTGGGTATTAATTACCTTGAATACCATTTCGAGAGAAAGGCAGGATATAAATCCAATAAATGAATAAAATAAATAGTGTGGCTTGGATTTCAGGACAGGCATTTTTTCTACTCTTCCTAAGGGATCAAAATGTTTTGGGCCAGCCTCATAAGAAGTGATGATAGCACTCAGGTCAGGATGGTTCAGTATTAAATACATTGTTGACTATGATGTGACCATGTCCCACAATAAATGCATTGAAATATTACAATCTTGCCTTTGTAGAATAACAAGCGTTTATTTGAGTTGTGCACCAGATACTTTTTTGTACTGGCAAACATTGTAATCAGGAAGTTACTGTGCAATGACTCTGGACTCTTTCAAACGGGAGGAATTTCTCCCAATTCCGAATGGAGTCAATGCGGATTCATGTAAATTCGCTTGTTTAGCGAATTTACCTGAACCCCTGCTCCGTTCGGAATTCGGAATTACTTCCCGTTCGGCATTCGGAATTACTTCCCATTACCCGAAAATAACCTCCCCTTGCCCGAAATTGCGTGAGAAGCTTAAATTCACAATAACGTGAAACCCATGATTGCATTCGGAGTGACTTCCCTTTTGCCCGAATTTGCCTGAGAAGAATTAATTCGCAATAACGTGAAACCCCAGGATTGCGTTTGGATTGCCCTTGGATTATACTTCCAATTTCCCACGTCTGAAAGAGTCATCTGAAAATAATGTATATTTTAAGGGTTTGAAGGACTACTTTCACAAAAACAGGTATCTCGGAAAACTAGGGAAGTACATATCTGAAAGATTCCAAAGTCCTAACATATTTACTGAGCAGAGCAATCCTCAAATTACATCCAGGATCAGAGGTATAAAGCCAGAGTGGTGTAGTGAGTCTGATGAACAGGGAGCCTGGTGAGCAGGGTTCAAATCTCTGATCAACCTTGGAAATCCACTGGGTCTCCTTGGGCAAGTCACACACTCTCAGCCTCAGAGGAAGGCAAAGGTAAGCCATCTCTGAACACATCTTGTGAATGAAACCTCATAATAGGGTTGCCTTAGGATTGCAGTAAGTTGGAAATTATTTGAAGGCACACAAAAACAAATCAGAGATATGCTGCCACTATGGAGTTTATCACATGGGAGGAATTTTTCTCAATTGTGAATGGAGCCAATTTGCAATTATGTGAATTCACTACACCACTCTGGCTTTATACCTCTGATCCTGGATGTAATTTGAGGATTGCTCTGCTCAGTAAATATGTTAGGACTTTTGAATCTTCCAGACATGTACTTCCCCTAGTTTTCTGAGATACCTGTTTTCGTGAAAGTAGTCCTTCAAACCCTTAAAATATACATTATTTTCAGAGTCATTGCACATTAACATCCTGATTATAAAAGTATCTGGTGCTAGTTTAGCGAATTTACGTGAAATCTGATTGCATTTGGAATGCATTGAGAATGACTTCCCATTTCCTGAAAATGATCCCCCATGGCCCGAAATTGTGTGAGATACTCTGATACGCAATTACGTGAAACCCCATGATTGCGTTTGGAATGACTTCCCATTGCCCGAAATTGCGTGAGATACACTCATTCGCAATAACGTGAAACCCCATGATTGCGTTCAGATTGCCATTGCATTATACCCCCAAATTCTGTCGTATGATAAACTCCTATGTTGGTAGTAGAGCCTCTGGTGCCCACTGGATGCTTACCCTGAGATGGAATAAGCAAAACAGAGACAAAAAGCACAACGACAGCAGAAAAATGATAGAACAATGTCCCAGTCAGGGACTGTTCTATGAATGCTCACATGGCACCCACACAGAAGAAGCCCTGAACACACTGTGACAAAACACAGCCCTTCATCACCACAGAGAACAACATATAAGTTGTCAGAAGTTCCCCACTTTATCTGTCCCAGTGGCACAGCTAATAATCTTTCTGCTTTGTCCTTGGTTGTTCCTAGAGACAGGGGTTCAAATCTCTTTATGTCCATTCCAATCACTGTTTTATGAGCAACACACAAAGAATGACTTGAAGGCACACAACAACAACAACAACAACAACAGGATTAATACTGTAAAGGCACAAGATCATGACTGATCTTGGAAGCTAAAGCGTGGTCATCCCTGGTTGGTACTTGGGGAGGGAGACCAACAATGTATACCAGGTACTGTAGACTTTCAGAACTGGCAAAACCACCTCTGAGTATTCCTTCCCTAAGAAAACCCCCATGAAATGTATGGCGCACCATAGGTTGACAGGCAACTTGAAAGCACATACACTGACTATAGTCTATGGATATGGAAATTAGTCTTTAATGGAAAGATTAGTATGGATTTTAGTTATTTCTCAAAGATAAAAAAATAAATGTTCAAATATATTCACACCAAAGCAGATATGAATTGTTGAGGAGAGGCAGTTGGTAGGGCTTATTTTATATTTTGTAGGGTGTTTCTTGAGGTCCTAAATATTTTAAAAGCACCAGATCCTGTCTGGTTCTGGATCAGCTTTGGTTAGTACTTGGATGGTAGACCACCAACCAAGTGCTGCTATAGGCTTTATTTCAGAGGAAGGAACTGGCAAAAAGACCCTATCAGTATTCTTTCCTAAGGAAAACCCTATTAAATTAATGGGGCACCATAAGTCAAAGGCACATGTGAATGGATGCAGTAGGAAGAGAATGCTTACATTACTGAGTCCAGTCTTTAATGAAAAGATTAGTGTAGATTTTAGAAATTTCATAAAAGATAAAAATAGATAATGTTGTTGTCAGAAAACAGGTCAGTGTGCAGTAGTTTTCTAAATGAATTGGGGGCAAGAGCTGTTAGCATTTTGCATGTTTCCTGAGGTCCTGAATACCCTAAAGGCACCAGATCTCATCTGACCTGGGAAGCAGGGTCAGTCCTGGTTAGTACTTGGATGGGTGACCGCCACTGAAGACCTGGCATAGGCTCAGGGTGACCAGATGTCATCACTGCAAAGACATCACTGTAAGACATTCAAGGAAAATGTAGGCCATTAGAAAACAAAAGCTTAAAAAACGCTCCTAGAAATATAAACCCATGCTTCTTAGCCATGCTCAAAATGGACACTTTCAAATCCCACTTGGACAGAAGTCTGAAATGTAGGGCATGTCCTGGAAAAGGAGGACCTCTGGTCACCTTGTGTAGGCTGCATTTCAGAGGAAGGAACAGACAAAACTACCTCCTCCGAGTATAAAAATCTGTGAAATTAATGAGGTTGCAATGTCCACAGGTGCCCTTTCCAAACTTTTGTGCAGCTCAGTATTTTCTGCTTGTCCAGTTATATATGGCACCAGGACCACCAGGTCCTCACCATGAAGGAGAACGATAACGGAGGACATTAATGAAAAACGTAGGGCGTTACAAAATAAAAGACTACGACACTTCTAGAAATATAAATTCACACTTCTTTGCCATGCTCAAAATGGAGGGCGTTTTGGAATGCCTCCTGGACAGAAGGCTGAAATGGAGGATGTGCCCGGTCACTCTGAATGAAGACCTTCTGGGACCTTCAACCGGGTTGAAATATAGGACATGGCCTGGAAAAGGAGGATGACCTTGGCTCAAGGCTATGGAATTCTGGGAGTTGGAGTTTGTTGTGGGCCCAGAGCGGAGCGAAGCTCCGCTCTGGGCCCCACAACAAACTCCAACTCCCAGAATTCCATAGCCTTGAGCCAAGGCAATTAAACCGGTGCCAAACCCGGTTATTTCCCCAGTGTGGATGCAGCCCTGGTTCAGTGACAGGGAATCCTGGGAATTGTAGCTTATTGTGAGGCTAAAAGTCTCACAAAACTATAGTTCCCAGGATTCCTTAGCATTGAGCCAGGGTAGTAGTCTCAAACTTCTGCAGTTTTATCCTTTCTAGTAGGATGTTGTTGTTGTGCTTTTGTGTACCACAGGAGCTTTTTATATTCTTCTTCCTGAGGGGAATTGTCCCTTCATGAGGGGAAGAGGAGGCGTGTCCAAGCCTCACATTGAGCAGCCACAGAGGGGCTTCTACTAGATTCCAGAACCTTCTGGAAGGTGTGAGGGAGAGCCGTTCCTATTCAGGCCTCTCCATTAGTGGGACGTTGCCATGCTTTTGGGTACCGCAGGAGCTATAAGATTGAAATCTGCATATTACTAGGCTAACGGCCAATTTTTTTTGGTGGAGGCGACAAGCTTATGGCTTAAATTTCATAACAACAATTTTGGAGGTTTTTTTTTTTTTTTTTGTTAAATGTATGTTGTTGTATGCCTAATAAAGTTTGAATCTAATGAAATGTTCTTCTTCCAGAGAGGAATTGTCCCTTCATGAGGGAAAGCGGCATGTCCAAGCTTTGTAAAGAGCAGCCAGCCACACAGGTGCTTCTAGAACATTCTGGAAGGCGTGAGGGAGAGCCATATCTTTGAAATCTACCAGGGGATGAGACTATCCTTTCTAGTGGGACGTTGCCATGCTTTTGTGTACCACAGGAGCTTTGTATATTCTCCTTCCTGAGGGGAATAATTATTATTATAATAAAAAATAATAAAAGATTTTATTTCTAGCCTGCCCAATCACGAAGAATCCGGGCGGGTTACAACATAAAACCCACGAAGCTACAATAAAATCAAAATATTATTATTATTAACCTTTATTTATATAGCGCTGTAAATTTACACAGTGCTGAACATTAACGATCTTTTAATGAGCCGGAATCGTCCCTTCACGAGGGAAAGCCCAAGCTTTGTAGAACAGCCACACAGGTGCTTCCAGAACATTCCGGAAGGCGTGAGGGGGGGGGGGAGAGCCGTTCCCATTCAAGCCTCTCCATTTGCGGACGACGACAACGACTATTATTATTATTATGATTATGACCACTGTTTTATTGTGGGAAGGAGGGTGGTAGTGGTGGTGGTGTTGACTTTCTACTTGTGAGGGGTGTGTGTGTGTGTGTCTCTCTCTCTCTCTGTGTGAAGCCTTCTTTCACGTGGAGGGCTGTGTGTGGTGTGGTGTGTGTGTGACTCCTTCTTCTCCTTCTTCCCATGTGGAGGAGTGGGAGGGGAGGAGGCGCGGTTCAGTGGAAATTTCCACTCCCTGCAGTAGTAGTAGCAGAAGCACCAGCCATGGAGGAGGAGGAGGAGGAAAAGGGGGGAATGAAAGGCGGGTTATAATAATAAATAATAATGGGCATCCTCCTCCTCCTCTAGTTCTCTCCAAGCATCACATTCAGGGTCCCCTTTGGCAGCCTGGGCGGGGGGGGGGGGGCACCCATCTTCCTTCCTCCCTGATAATAATAATAGTAATAATAAGGTTTCTTTTTTAAAACCTTATGAAAAAGAGACGCCTTATTATTATTATTAAACTGGAGGCCCTTCCATGAAGGAGGCGAGGCGGTGGAGGAAGGGGAGGAGCACCATCCAGGGGGCGGCCTTAGGGCCCCTCCAGCCGGGCTCCTCTCTCTCCTTATAAGCCCCATCTCTGCTGCTCCTCTTCTCCTCCGCCGCCAAGATGCCCCGCTACGAACTCGCTCTGATCCTCAAAGCCATGCAAAGGGTGAGTGCCTCTCTCTCTCTCTCTCCCTCGCTGCTGCTACTGCTGTTGGCCACGCGCGTCCTCCATTTCAGCCTCCTCCTTCCCCGGACGCGTCCTCCATTTCGAGCCACCAGGGCTAAAGGAGCAGCAGCAGCAGCATGCTTTGGCATTTCCAGTGAAGCCCGTTTTATAGCTTTTTAGGTGCCCGTCCTCCATTTTCATTCAAAAATCCTCCCATCTAGGGCGACCAGGCACATAATCCTCCCTCCCTTTGGCAGGACCTGTCCTCCATTTCAGCCTTCCTTGTCCCAGGAGGAATTTCGAAACGTCCTCCATTGGATTTAACATTTATATTAAGTGTCCTCCGTTTTTATTGAATGTCCTACATTCAGGGGTGACCAGAGCAGAGGCTATCCTTTTCCAAGACTTGTCCTCCATTTCAGCCTTTTCCAGGGCTCGTCCTCCATTTCAGCCTTTTCCATGACTTGTCCTCCATTTCAGCCTTTTCCAGGACCTGTCCTCCATTCCAGCCTTTCTTGTCCCAGGAAGAGTTCCAAAACGTCCTCCATTTTCAGCAGAGCTAAAGAAGCACAGCTTGGCACTCCTGTTTTCAGTGTATTTATCTAGCTTCTGTTTTGAGCACGTCCTACATTTTTTTCCTGGAAGGTCCTCCATCCAGGGGTGACCAATAGACCTCCATTTCAGCCTTCTTTTGTCCTGGGAGGGATCTCGAAACGTCCTCCATTTTGAGCAGGGCTGAGGAGCATGGCTTGGCGTTTCTGTGAAGCCTTTTGGTGTCGTCATTCCATTTTCATTCAATGTCCTACATCTAGGATGATGATGTCCTCCATTTCAGTCTTCCTGCTCAGGAGGAATTTCAAAAATGGGTTTATATTTCTATGGAGTGTTTATATTTCTATTTCTATGGAGTGTTTTTTTGGGGGGGGGGTCTTGTTTTGGCCATGTCCTCCTTTTTTTATTGAATGCCCCACTTTCAGGGTGACCAGGCAACCCTTCATCCCAGCCTTCTGTCCGGGAGGAACCCAACAATGTCCTCCATTTCTCTGGAAGGCCCTTCATTCAGGGGTGACCAGGCACGCCCTCTTTTCTGTCCTCCATTTCAACCTTCCTGTCAACGTCAAAACGTCCTCCATTTTGAGCATCATTGAGAAGCCTGAATTTATATTTCTGTTTTGTTTTGGTCATGTCCTCTAATTTTTAACCCTTCATTCAGTCGTCCTCCCTTTCAGCCTTCTTGTCCAGGATGGAATTCCAGAAAGTCCTCCATTTTGAGCAGGGCTAAAAACCAGGGATGTTATCTTTATAGCTTTATTGCATCCTCCCCCCCCCCCCTTCATTCAGACACACCTTCCTTTCAACATGCCTCCCATTCCCAACCTCCTTGTCCGGGAGGAATCCCTCCCAAAAGTCCTGCAATTTGGAGCAGAGATCTATTATTATATTTGCCAGTGTGTGTTGGGGGGGTCGTCCTTTAGGGTTGGATCACACTCTCTCAGCCTCAAGGAGGCCATGTGTGTGGCAGAGAAACAAACCCTCTCTGAAGAAATTTGCCAAAAGAAAAAAAACCCGTGTGATTATAGCAAGTCCTCTTTTTTTTGGAGAGGGGGGTGTCCATTATTATATGATTCAAAAACGCCTTTGAAGGCACACACAGACACACAACAACAACACAGCTTTTTATTTGGCAGCGTCCTCCATTTTGCGGTGAGGACACCTGGTGGCCATGCTTTTCTTCGTCTCCTCTCTTCCTCTTCCTGTCCGCCCTAAATGTCTTCCTTCCTTCCCGCCTTAAATTCTGGCACTCCTCTTTCTCAGGGCTGCATCCACACTGGAGAAATAACCTGGTTTGGCAACGCTTGGACTCTTTTTCTGGCTCAAGGCTATGGAATTCTGGGAGTTGGAGTTTGTTGTGGGCCCGGAGGGCCCACAACAAACTCCAACTCCCAGAATTCCATAGCAAAGAGCCAGACAAAGAGTCCAAGCGCTGCCAAACCGGGTTATTTCTCCAGTGTGGATGCAGCCCTAGTCTTCAGTACTTTGAGACTCCTTTCTTTTCCTTTCCTTTTCCTGAACACATGTGCTCTGTCTTTTCCTTTCCCTTCCTCTAAGGGAAAACCATGCTAGCAAAAGGATAGTACTGTACTGTACATCCTTTACCAAAAAGAACCCCCCCCCCCAAAAGGAAGCTGATTTATTTATTTTTTAGTTTCCAAATGTAATCCAAGCTGACTGAGGGGTAGTTGTTGTTGGTGAGGAGGTGTAACCTACTTGGGGGTTATAGAGGTGGCCTTTTACCACAACATCTTGACTCAGGAACACGCAGCAGAAATAATCCAGTTTGAGACCGCTTCAGCTGCCCTTTGGATCAGTGCTAGGGAATTCTGGGAATTGTAGTTTGTAGTGGCACCAGAGTTCTCTGACAGAGGAGGCTAAATGTCTCGCAAAACTACAGCTCCTTAAATTTCCTAGCTTTGAGCCAGGGCAGGTAAACCGATCTCGTACTGGATTATTTCTAAAAGAGCACCTTTTAGATACTTTATTCCCTCGCATTATGTCTGGATTCCCAGTAGGTGGGGAAGGGTAAATGAATGCTTCTAGCCCCACACAGCAAGGCAACCAGAGGCCGTCCTCCTTTTCAGGACGCATCCTCCTTCTCAACCTCTTGTCCAGGAGGGATTTCAAAACGTCTTCCGTTCTGAGCAGGACTAAGAAGCACGAGTTTATGTTTATACGTTAGTGTTTATGTTGCAATGCCCTACATTTTTTCCTTGCATGTCCTACCTTTTGCAGTGCGTTGTCCTCCTTTGCGGTGAGAACATCTGGTTGCCCTGCACTTACGTGGAAGAGAAACTGTTTAGGACTGCCTGGATTTTTGAGGGACTGTCAATGGCAGGTAGCTGGACTAGGATTCTGGAGATCAGGGTTTGAATCCCTGCTTGGCCACGGAAACCTGCTGGGTGGCCTTGGGCAAGTCACATTATCTCAGCCTCAGGGGAAGGAAGTGAGAAACTCCCTCTGAAGAAACATGCCAAGAAAACCCTGTGATAGGTTTGCGTTAGGGTCTTCATAAGTCAAAAAATGTCTTGGAAGCAGGTGCACAACAACTACAACAATGGTGAGGAATTTTAGAATATTCTCCAGCATTCTTTGAACTCCTAGAGCTCCCACAGTGGTGAGAAGTAGCAATAGAATCACAGAGTTGGAAGAGAGCTAGGGTCATCCAGTCCAACCCCCTGGCAAGCACCTGCGACAGATGGCCATCCAGCTTCTGTCTAAAAACTTTCAAAGAACGTGACTCCAAACAAGGAGATGGTAGAAAGACAGCTGGGTTTCCCCTTTTTTTCTTGGCCTGTATGAGTATCAGTGGTGATGACTTAAAATGCCGATTGTGTGGCTAATTCCAGTGGGCTCTGTAGTGCCCCAAGCAAGCTGGCTTTTCATGTAGAAGGTCCCTGGTTCAATCCCTTGCATAGCCAGAAAGGACTAGGAAACTCGATATAGCAAATTGGGAAGAGCCACTGCTAGTTAGTTCAGACAGTATTCATTAAGGTGGATTTTTGCATTCGTTGTTGTTTATGAAAAGAAAAGAATGTGGAATGTTACCATCATCATTTAAATCTGAAATTTAAATCTGTATGCATATCCTCAATACAGGTAATCACGGGTGTTTCGTTTTTTTAAACACAGTACCCTTTTTCTTACAAGTGAATCATTTTCAAGATACTGTACAAAGATTCTCATGTACTAAGCTTTGACAAGATTACCTGCCGTGATCTAACAGTGATGTTGACAGCCATCATGGTGTAGTGGTTTGAGCTTTGGAGACCAAGGTTCAGCGTCCTGCTTGGCCTTGAAAGCCCACTGGGTGACCTTGGACGAATCGGCTCCAGCAAACCTTGTGGTTGGTTTGCCTTATGGTCGCCATAAGTCAGAAATAACTTGAAGGCACACAACAGCAGACATCTCATACCTTTCTAGCCAGAATTCATTTCCATTGAGTATAGTGAAACCTGTTCCAAAATGAGTGTGTATAGGATTACAAACATGAATGTAGAATTCAAGGATACAGCCATGTTAGTCTGTAGAATCAGTATGTTGAGAGATCTTGTAGCACATTTGAGACTAATTGAAAGAAAGAAATTGGCAGCATGAGCTTTCATAGACTTCAGTCTATTTCCTCAGATCTATTTATGAATGTAGTTTTGGTTAGAAAGATCTTTGCTTAGAAAGGTTTAACTTTAAGCATTACAAGAAGCAATTTGTGTATTCTGTGCACACTCATCTGAACAAAGCTTTAGTTTGTGTCTTGTATTAGGAATTGCTATTTGAGGGTTTAGTGTAGTCTTAATTTTTGTAATTATTGGTCTGTGTTGTCTCCCACTTGTTCTATGTATGTCTCCCTTATTTCCATTCATTTTATATATGACTTATCCACTTTTATTGAATTTTCATTGCAGCTTAATTACCATAAAGTCCAAGACAAGAGCTGTCTATATTTCAGCTTTGGCTACTGTGGCTGAAATATTTTTTAAAGAACCTCAGACCTTTCTACAGATGCAGACTTAAATGTTGTTTCTTTTTGGCCTGCTACTCAGTAACCATTTAAAGGTGTTCAAAATTTATATTAATAACTAATAAGTGCTTTCAATCAGTACATTTCAATCAGTAAATAAAATAAATTTTTTGGAGGGGATGAGGGCAAAACTATCCAGAAGGTCAACACCAACCATTCTAAACCAGCATATAGAAATCTTTGGATCAGATTGCTAGGCTTAGGCTTAGTGGGAATGTACAAAGACGTGCAAAGAACAAACAGAGGGCAAAGTAGCAGCTTTGTAATAAGATGTCAGGGGTCTCATATAATTTCAGGTATGAGAAATAGAACTCCCTTCCACAGTGGTCTCTCACAGAAAGAAGGGAGGACAGCACCTGGACAGTCTTCATCCAATTGCCCTCTCCATAATGTATGGGTTTCAAACCAATCATTTGTTAGTTACTCTAACCCAGATCTAATTAGGAATTTTCTACAAATTTGACATGCAAATTACAAAAATAAGTGGGACATTTTGCATTGGACTTGCAAAGTTCAAATGGCATAGGGAGGGAAAATGTGCTTTTGTAGGCTTTGCATTTCAACTTGGAAATCTCAGTTGAAAGTGTGTTCTCTGGGTTCAATGGAACCTTCAACTGGTTCCTGCCCCAACCCAAGGTTGGTTGCTGCACCAACCCAACTTTTAAAGTTGTTTTTAAGACGTGAAAGAGGATGAAAAGGGGCGAAGATTTCTGAGGGGATCCCTCAATTCATTTTGCAAATATGGTACGTCTGTAGGTCTAAAACAGTGCTACTCAAAAGTGGTAGTCCATGGACCAGTGCCTTTCTGCTGAGTTATCAGCTACTTGGCAGATTTCCTGGAAATAATTGCTGCTAATAGGCACAAAATTTTCCGACATCAACTAGCTTGAGATGCAGTGATGTAGACTATTATCTAGTTAGCAGTGTTATAATTGTATTGTAAATATAAAATAATACTGGCTACTGTTACTTAGCATGATGAATGCTAAAATGCAAGAAATGGAATTTAGAGAACTTAGAGAATAGCTGACTATAAGATCAGAAGTATATTTGTGCTTAAACATATTGGAAAGTTGAAATCAACCTCTGATTTAACTGGAAATCACTTCTAGGTAAAAGTTAACTGGGCTTGAGCTATGAATCTCCATTGTTATTCTTGTATTTGCCAGGAGAGGGTGTAAGAGCTAAAACTTGCCTGCCAAGAGTGCAGGTTGTACTATGTCCAGCAAGGCTTTTCATTTGGCCTATAGTAATCACTGCTGCTCATCTTGTTAACTTGTAAACTAGACAAACAATTATTAGTGCAAAAATAAAATAAAAGATATATGTATATCTAGAGTTAGATTGACCCAGGTGTTTAATGTAAATTAACCAAAGAAAAATAGTCTCAAATTATTTAATGTTCACGGACCACCTATTCTATGTTAATTTTCAAGCTGTAACACAATATAGCTATTACTTTTTCTTTATATAATCTGAATTATTTTACATTGTTGGAAGACTGCATATAGAGATGTCGTTTACAATGTGGAGCAAGCGAACTTCATTATAGATGTATAGCTTGTAGGAAAAAAAACATATGAAGGAGAAGTATAGAGTGATGGGACAAAGAATAATTCACTAAACACTTCACCTACTTTACGAGCATCATGAGTTCATGCTGCAGTTTTTTTAGTCCTAAATTAAAATGGGAATGTGAACTTTTCTATTCATTGTTCAGTTTTTTTGTGGATGAAGTTCTATCTATGTAGAACAACATATTTTAAGTTGGGATAGGCTTTCTCCTTTCTCTATGTATTTTCGAAATTGTCCTTACTGCTGTAGCTTGCATTGGGGCCCTCTGTTACTCAGTTACTTCAAAAATGGAAACTCTTATGAATATTATTATTAATATTTTTTGTTTAGATGCCTTAATGGTGGATTGAATCAGATGTGCTTAGCCATGCCTGGTTACCTGTATTGAAGAGCAGTTGAAGAGCATTTGTACAGCAGTGTGTCTCCACATTATCTTTCATGGCTCCATTCTAGGGTGATGTGGGATTTGCAGCCTGGTGACTTATTTAGGATTTTTTGGTAGAGGTTTGTAATCTATTCTTTGAGCTGGATAATGAGGGTGCAGGAAAAAGTTGAGACACATCATTAAATTCCATATTATGCACATTTCTAGCTTTAAGATTTTATTTTAGATCAAAAAATAATTTTCCTCTCATTTTTGGGTATCACTTTTCAGTGATAGGTTTCCTTTTGAGGGGAGTGCAGCTGGATATAACAGAGGATAGGATTCAGAAAACCACTTATGTGAGGAAGATTTTTCAGCACATGCAAAAGCTGTATGTACTGGTATTTCAGCAGCCCCCTTTGCCCCATCCTTGTACTGGAAGGAGAGAGGAGAAGGGAAAGCCATAGTGCACTTGTGCTCCTTGGATTTTGCCCAAAGTATGATACAGAATTTATTGGTCAAGTCTTGAACTTATTTGTAGGAGAAACAAAGTTTAGGTTAGAGAGTACAGTATATTAAACTGTATATTGAACCAGAATTCTCTGAGCTTATTCAGAAAACTTTATCAAACAATGAGACTCCTGCTTCCTTTTAGACTTTATTTTCTTTGTTTTTGGATTATTTAAAAGTTTGTAAATTGCCTTATTTTATGAAAAAGTGAGCTCAGAGACTTAGACACAAGGAAAACAAAAAAGTCTGAAAGGATGTGATAATGTTCTTCAATCACTGTATTGTGTACTTATGTGCTTGCATTTCATACTGGCTAGATCTGAAAGGGTAGCAGTGAAAAATGATCTAATTTACTGTTAGCAATAATGGTAGGGAGTTAGAGTTTCTGTTGCTATGGGAAAACGTTTGATAATTCACTGCTGGTATTAATGCTGCATAAACAGTTTCTGAGTACAGGTAATGTTACATCTCTGGAAATATAGAGGATTAAGCTTGTAGAAGGATTTTTTTAAAAATTTGAATACCCATTATTTGTGAAATTCTCCAAATTTCTGTGTAGGGTGTTGATGTTCTAGTACCATTGGTTTTGAGTTGGGCACTTCTCTAATCCTGCAGTACAGTTTTTGTACATAAAGTCTTCTTCCACTTTTTCTTTTTTTGATTTGGGCAAATTATTAGCTTGGTGGATGAAGGGAAAGCTGTGGATATAATATATCTTGATTTCAGTAAGGCCTTTGACAAGGTTCCGCATGACATTCTTTCAAAAAAGCTTATAAAATGTGGACTAGACAAGGTAACTGTTACATGGATTTCTAACTGGTTGACTGGCCACACCCAAAGGGTGCTCAACAATGGTTCCTTTTCATCTTGGAGAGAAGTGACCAGTGGGGTGCCACAGGGTTCTGTCCTGGGCCCAGTGCTATTCAATATCTTTATCAATGACTTGGATGACAGTATTGAGAGCATAGTTATCAAATTTGCAGGTGACACCAAATTAGAATCAGGAGGAGTAGCTAATATCCCAGAGGACAGGATCAAAATTCAAAATGACCTGAATAGACTAGAAAGCTGGGCCAAAGCTAACAAAATGAAATTCAACACAGAGAAATGTAAGGTACTGCATTTAGGGAGGAAAAATGAAATGCACAGATATAGGATGGGGGACACCTGGCTGAATGAAACTATGTGTGAAAGGGATCTAGGAGTCCAAGTAGACCACAAGTTGAACATGAGTCAACAGTGTGATGCAGCAGCTAAAAAGGCCAATGCTATTTTAGGCTGCATAAATAGAAGTATAGTGTCTAGGGAAGTAATAGTGCCACTCTATACTGCTTTGGTCAGGCCACACCTGGAATATTGTGTCCAGTTCTGGTCACCACAATTTAAATAGGATGCGGAGAAACTGGAGCGGGTCCAAAGGAGGGCAACTAAAATGGTGAAAGGTCTTGAAACCATGCCCTATGAGGAACGATTTAGGGAACTGGGGATGTTTAGCCTGGAGAAGAGAAGGTTAAGAGGTGGTATGATAGCCTTGTTTAAATACTTGAAGGGATGTCATATTGAGGAGGGAGCAAGCTTGTTTTCTGCTGCTCCTGAGATTAGGACTCGGAACAATGGATGCAAGCTCCAGGAAAAGAGATTCCACCTCAACATTAGGAGGAACTTCCTGACAGTAAGGGCTATTTGACAGTGGAACACACTCCCTCAGAGAGTGATGGAGTCTTCTTCCTTGGAGGTCTTTAAGCAGAGGCTGGATGGCCATCTGTTGGGGATGCTTTGATTGGGAGTTCTTGCATGGCAGGGGGTTAGACTGGATGGCCCTTGTGGTCTCTTCCAACTCTATGATTCTAAATAACTGGCTTCTCCATATACCCTTGGTTGGATCGGCTTGTGAATTGTCATCAATGTCCATTGAATGTCACCATCTTATACAATACAACTTAACTGTTTTAGTTCTGGTAGTGCCTGTGAATGAAATAATAATGCTTAAAAAGGAGCAATTCCAAGCCTTTAGAGTACAGTCAGTTTGTCATCTAGGTAAAGTGTAGATCTTGTTTTATATGTGTGTATGGGATCCATACGTCTGTGTGTACATGTGCCTTCAAGTTGCCTGTCAACTTATGGTGTCCTGTTTCATGGGTTTTTTTCTTAGGCATGGAATATTCAGAGGTGGTTTTGACAGTCCCTTTCTCTTAAATATAGTCTACCTGGTATTTGTTGGTGATCTCCCATCCAGGTACTAACCAGGGCTGGCCTTGTTTAGCTTTCAGGATCAGACAGGATCTATTGCGTCTATAGAATTTAGGCAGGCAGATTGATAATTTATGTGCGCATTCGGTTTGTATTATTCTAACATAGTTATATTTTCATTGTGTGTTATCTGTAGAGTCATACCATTTAACCTCCAGTGAAAGTCCTCAACTTATTTCATTTAAATGTTAGACATTTTGCTCTTATATGCAGTATATTCCACAGTAAATACATATTTACACAGATAAATAACATGTTCCATAAAATAGCCAGCATATCTACAGAGTTAAAATCCAAAATAATTTCTGAGTAAGATTAATTGACAGTAATATCTAAAATAATTGAAAGAGAATGCAGATCAGGAAAAACATTGTGTTTGTTTGGAAACTTTCCCATGATGATTAAATTTTAACATTTATAAGATAGGATGTATATCTTGGAAACTGAAATGTTTGTTTCCTTACACATGTAAAATCTAATGTGTTGTACTGAAGTACTGTCCACATGGTCCACATATGGTCCACATATAATGACCACATGGTCTCAGATGTGCTGGCTTTCTATGGACTGGCTGGACCAAATGGGTTCCTGAACTTGATTTCTCCTCCACAGTGCATCATAGGTCATTATGAAGCTCCTTGGTGTCTGTACTGTATGAGCAAACACCCTCAGTTTCTACTTTCTTTTCACAGTAATTTGGCCCAGATTTAATGGCTGAGGGATTGTAACAAAAGAATAGGTGATAGTACATCTACTTTCTAAAGAAAGCCAATTTTCCCTTGATTTCCCCCCCAAAGTTTAATTTGGAATCTTATGCATGCTTTTGTAGATTGAAGTCCTTCTGAGGTCAGTAAGGTTTACGCCCTAGTAAGTGTGCTGATTATTATTATTATTATTATTATTGCTACACTTTATTTATATAGCACTGTAGAATTATATTAAATTTAATTGCATTAGAGGACTCCTAAGCATTTCACCAGTTGAAAAGATTGAAAGATTTTCTTCCGCTGAGCTGTTGATATTTACTACTTTAGTGCTATGCTGTGACTGTACACCAGTTGGGAACATAATGAACTAAGCTTAATGACCAAATTGACTTGGGGTTCAGATGTGCCCAGTCTACCCTCTTCTATTTTTCTGTCCTGACCACATTCCTCTTCTGTGCTTATCCCAGCATCCACTTTTCTACTTTGACCCTATATTTCCTTTCCCCTTACTTACATTTTGTTTGTTATTTTGTTTGTGAAAGTCTACCTTTGTCTCACTCTTGGCTGTTTCTAGAATGATGATGTTTCTCTCAATTTTAAGTAAACAATTATGAAGATGAGGGGTGGGGGGGGGGGAGAGGAGAATAATATGTTGGGGAATGGTCCACATTAATACTCAGTCTCACTGCTTCCCAAGTGTGTAAAACACACAATGGATGCTTGGGGGACTAAATGGCAGGAAACGTCCTGCATTGTGCTGTATTCAGATCACATTATAAAACATGGGACTTTGACTGTACAAGATGTGAGAAAATCCCACTTAGATTTCCATGCTTAAACTGTTAACACTTGACCAGGCTATCTCCACTCACGCTTCCCATCTCACCTTCTTAAAAGTAGTTGTGCTCAAATTAAGTGGTCGCATCACTGTACTGTAGAATGCAGCATATAAGTAATTCTGTTTTACTTGGTGTATTTTTGTCTCTAGTATAGCCTGCTATATGCAACACTAGAGGAGCAAGATAGCCATTCTAGCCATTGTGGTTTGTCCTTCTTCCTTAAAGCTTTCTGACTTCTACATGTTGATCACCTGTGTCTTCTGCTTTCTGATACTTCAGCAGTCTTAAGCATTTGTGTGCTTTATTGTTTAGGTTCTTCCTATTCTCTCGCTCCTACACTTTTCCACAGTCTAATAACTTTTGCAACAACTGTAGCTGAAGAAATGCAGCACAGTGCAATGTTGTGAGAGTAAAGGAGGGCGTCTGAGAGGGAAGGGGAGGGTGACAAATATGTAGAGGTGCTGCAACACTACATCTCTGATTGGAAAAGGGCAATGAACATAATAAAGGTAATAGTTTGGATATGCAAATTATTTTGTTGCACTAGGCCAGTGGTATGCCCTCCCCCAGGGGGCAGAAGAAGGATCCAGGGGGGTGGTAAGGGGAAAGGGGAGCTGCAGGGAGGCCTTCAGCCAAAGTATGTGTGTGTAGAAAAGTCATGGGAACCAGTGGCCTTTAGGACCATAGTGGGAATAAAACCTCTTTTCAGGGTCCCCAAAAACTACCACACAGCCTCACTGATCATTTTGTGTAGTGATGTCTCAAGGCGAGGCTTAGGCACAGGGCGTCACTTCTGTGGCTCAGAGTGGCACCATTTTGGACAGACTGGACCACAAAATGATGGGGGAGAAGTATTGGCAAAAAGGAGCTTTCAAATTTGGAACCCTGCTTAAGCTTTGTGAAATTTGCTGGGACTTGGCTGGCAGGTTGGAGTTGCACTACTGTTCCTGCTTATTTTCATCAGACAGTCTGAGAAAAGAGATAGCAGAAGAAACAATTTTTTGTGGGAGAGTGGACACTCGAAACGGTGTTGGGTAGGCATGTCTTGGGGAAAAGAGTATTTGTGCTCAGTTCTTGGAAACAGTCCTCTTGGAGCGACTCCTGTAGTTAAAATCTTTCCCTTTCCTGGTCCACACCAGTCTCCAGTCCAGAGCATGTCGCCTCTATAAACCCCCTACACACACACACCAGTTGCACCTGTCTCTGCCTCAATGAACGATCGAGAGTCCCTCCATTCTAGGGAGAAACCTCTCCCTTGCACCTGGTCTCTCTGGGAGCAGCATCTGAGCAGCTGGTTGAGTAGCAACCAAGAGGCTTCTTGTCTGCACTGGCCTTTGCTGCAAGGCTGGCATGGGCGAGAGGCTTCTTGGTCACTGCTCAGCTCAGTTGATGCTTTCAGGATGACAAGGGCACAAAGGAAGCAGTGACTGAACAGCCAGTCAAACTGCAGCCAAGAAGCCTGTTACCTGTGTTTGCCTTAGCCACAATGCTGGCACAAGCAAGAAGCTTCTTGGTCGCTGCTCAGCCAGCTGCTTGGGTGCTGGTCCCAAGATGACTGAGTGCAGAGGAAGCAGCAACCAAGATTGGTTGTTTTGAATCTGCAGTACAAAAGTCGACCTAATATAAAAAACAAGTATGCACTGTGTGGGGTGCTAGGGTTGCCACCCAAGAATAAAGGGGGCAGTAGGCCGAAAAAGTTTAGGGAACACTTCCCTAGACTAAGATGACTCATCCAGCCCCCAGAAATTCTTGTAGTTGTGTAGTCTGCTCCATGATGAAACTTAGGGGTGATGCAGATGGGCAGAAAGGGGTAGTGAGACACCACCCCTTTCTGCCCTGGGTGGAGGTTGCAGCAGACAAATGCCGTAGCCTCCGTGAGGCCTAAAAAGAATCTTCTCCTGGTTGGTTCTTTCTATGCAGTGCGTGGGGTGCCATTGGCACACTTGTGTGCAATGATGACACCTGTATGAATGGACGTGCTTAATCATGGCACCTGTGCACCGATAGTAGGGTGGGGTGCTTGTGGATGCCCAGCCCTACAGAACCCTAATTATGGCCCCAGGTTGGCGCAAAGCACCGGTCTGTACCGGTCTGTAGTAGTTAACGTGGCATGGTGGTATATTGTATATTTAATCCATTGATAGCATTATATGGTGACATTAACTGACATATCACTGTTTGGAAATCATTTGTACATTGAAATGAATTATATCATTTGTACATTGGAATGAATTATAAATGTAATATGCTTCCATATGACCAGAATAAAGTCTTGACAGTGCCTGTGTGGTTTTTATGTATCATTTTGAGTATCAGAATTTCTTTGGCCAGGAAGATTCGTATTAAATATTTCTGCAAATCTGGAATCCTAATTTTGAAGAAAAGAATATATTTTCTGTTACTTTGTAAGAGAAACTTTGTTTTATATTCGTGGAAATTTTTTTTTCTTGCATGACACATAATTCTACGTAACATTTACAAAGGAAGAAAAGCTGTATTTAGCACTTTGTTTTAACAGTTCAAATTTTTCTGGTACGTGGTGAAATCCTTCTCTAATTCAATCTTTGTCTTTTGTCTTTGCTGCCTTGCAGGGTTGGTACAGTAGGCCTCAGTAGACTTAGCCGCAACTAAGAATTTCTCCTACATCAACAAAGTTAATGGTGATGATCTTGGATTGGCGAATAAAAGTTCACGTTAAATATTTAAGAAGCGGAGAAAACAATTTTTGTCTTCTCAAAGTTGTACCACAACCACTACCATCAAGACAGCAAACAAATGGACAAAGACTTTGATCCAGAGTGTTTGTAAAACTAAAGAGTGATTAATCTTACTAAGGCTTGAGGTCTGTGATCTGGACATCAACACTTGGAAGTTACTTTGTTTACAAAAATGAGGGCGGCTTTGGAACCAGCAGACATTGCTGTTGTGGCACTGTATTTTGTGCTTGTCATGTGCATAGGCTTTTTTGCCATGTGGAAATACAATCGGAGCACTGTAAGCGGTTACTTCCTGGCAGGGCGATCTATGACATGGCTAGCAATTGGTGCTTCCTTGTTTGTGAGCAACATCGGGAGTGAACACTTCATTGGGCTTGCAGGATCTGGAGCAGCGAGTGGATTTGCCGTGGGGGCATGGGAGTTCAATGCCTTAATGCTTTTGCAGCTCTTAGGATGGATCTTTGTTCCAGTATATATACGATCTGGAATATACACCATGCCCGGGTACTTATCCAAACGTTTTGGAGGGCATAGAATTCAAGTATACTTTGCAGTGCTGTCTCTAATACTATACATCTTCACCAAGCTTTCAGTTGACTTGTATTCAGGTGCATTATTCATTCAAGAATCACTGGGCTGGAATATTTATTTATCAGTTATTTTGTTGATTGGAATGACTGCATTATTGACAGTGACTGGGGGTCTTGTGGCAGTCATTTACACAGACACGGTCCAAGCATTGCTTATGATTATTGGTGCCTTCACACTTATGATCATAAGTATTACAGAAGTTGGAGGGTTTGAAGAGGTTAAAAGAAGGTACATGTTGGCAAAACCAAATGTTACATCAATCTTGTTGACACAAAATCTTTCCAATACTAATTCCTGCCATGTTGACCCAAAGCCTGATGCACTGAGAATGTTGCGTGAACCAACTGATGAAGATATACCTTGGCCTGGTTTCCTATTGGGACAGACCCCAGCTTCTGTATGGTACTGGTGCGCAGACCAAGTCATTGTTCAGCGGGTTCTGGCAGCAAAAAATATTGCTCATGCCAAAGGATCCACTCTAATGGCAGGTTTTTTAAAGCTTTTGCCTATGTTCCTTATAGTCGTTCCGGGAATGATTTCACGAATACTATTTCCAGAAGATATTGCATGTATTAATCCAGAACACTGCATGAAAGTTTGTGGGAGCAGAGCTGGATGCTCTAATATTGCCTATCCACGTTTGGTAATGAAGCTTGTTCCTGTTGGCCTGCGAGGCCTTATGATGGCTGTTATGATTGCTGCACTAATGAGTGATCTGGATTCCATATTTAATAGTGCCAGTACGATATTCACACTTGATGTCTACAAGCTCCTCATACGGAAGAGAGCATCATCTAGAGAACTGATGATTGTTGGAAGAGTTTTTGTTGCTTTCATGGTGGTAATAAGCATTGCTTGGGTCCCAATAATAGTGGAAATGCAAGGAGGCCAAATGTATCTG
This sequence comes from Urosaurus nigricauda, assembly GCA_034509955.1. Classification (NCBI taxonomy): domain Eukaryota; kingdom Metazoa; phylum Chordata; class Lepidosauria; order Squamata; family Phrynosomatidae; genus Urosaurus; species Urosaurus nigricauda. The sequence continues at coordinate 71,137,866 of JAOEGL010000003.1, forward strand.
TATATACAAGAGGTAGCAGACTATTTGACACCACCAGTGGCTGCTATATTTCTATTGGGTGTATTCTGGAAGCGTTGCAACGAGCAAGGAGCCTTCTTTGGTGGATTGGTTGGTTTTACTTTGGGAGCTATCCGACTGATACTGGCATTTATCTATCGTGTTCCGGAATGTAATCAACCAGACACTAGACCGTTCTTTATCAGAAGTATCCATTATATGTATGTTGCTACTGGGCTGTTCTGGATCACTGGAATTGTGACTATAATAGTTAGCTTTCTTACACCACCACCTTCGAAGGAACAAATTCGGATGACAACGTTCTGGTCTATGAGAAGCAGAACAGTAAAAGAGAGCACGTCTGTGGGCAATTCATTGAAAACACAAGAGAAGACCATCTTAAAATACAGTGAAACTCCCAATCTTGTATCTTCAGATGGAAAATCTGAAGAAAATGTTAAAAATGATTCACCAGAAAATGTCAATCTTCTAATTACTTGCAGTGATGACAGCAATCCAGTGATTTCTCTAAGTAACTCTGAGGTTGAGACACCAGTTGATTGTTACTCTAATGGCCAGGCAGCTTTGATGGGCCAAAAGAAGATTGAGGAGGAGACAGAAAGTGGTGACAAAAACTGGAAGTTTATAGATTGGTTCTGTGGTTTTAAAAGTAAAAGCATGAATGATAGAGTCATTCCAGATAAGGGGGAAGATGAAACTGTTTGTCTACAAATGCTGGAAGAGACCCCCAAAGTTAAATTACTACTAAATTGTGGACTAATTTGTGTGTGTTCACTTGGTATATTCATGTTTGTTTATTTTTCTTTGTGAACAAACGTTTAATTTTAAGGGTATACTCAAAAAGAAGTAATGGTTGCTGGAGATATATTTATATATAAACGTGTGTGTTTGTGTCTTACATCTCAGGCATTCCTTACACTATTATTATCAGCCAAACTATTTTTTCAACCAATCTGAAAATCATCAGACTTTTTACATTACAGCATTTCTGGTTTAGCAAGAATGTCTGGGCAATTTAATGATCAAAACTAAAAACTGAATTTTGATATACCAAAGTAAAAAAAAAATGATGTGTTAAAGGAGAAATATTACAGCACTCTGTCAAAGGTCCTGCAAAAGTAAAAATTACAATTTCATATCTGGTCACACCTTTTATGAAGCATGTTCCGTAATATTTTTGACCGTGAGTTGAAGCAAACTTCTGAATTATTTAAATAAGTAATTTTCCACATCTCCCTATCTTTAAACATCAGATCTAGTTATATTCCAAACAAACCTCCAACATTTTAAATGAATTGTATCTGACTCTGCATACTTCACATGATTGGAAATTCTGAACTGCTAAATCCTACAGCTCCTTGTCTTTTCAAGAGAACCTATATATATATTTCAAATGTGTACATCTGCTGCCTCCTTTAGTGTTCTATTTAACAGCAGTGATTTAAAACAGATTATTTACAAAGAAAATAGATGCTTTCAAAGCAATGGAGAAAAAAATTATCTGGATCAGCCCACCCCAGCCTTGCCTTCCCTCACCTAGTGGGCTACAACTCCCATCCCCTCATTAGCCTGGCTGATCGGATTGTGGGAATTACAGTATTGTCTGGCACATCTGGAGAACATCAGTTTGGGAAAGGCTGCTCTAGTCAGTGGGTACAATATGAGTTTGACTTGTACACTTATTACTGTATATTGTAACAAAATACTTGTCATGTGCTTTTGGTGTTTTCTTATGTTTGAGTTTTGTTCATTAATATATTTAGGAGGATAGTCATTCCTCCCAGTGTGTGTTGTCAGAGGGTGAAAAATGTAGTATCCCTTCACAAAGCCAATGTCTGTAAAGTCTGTATTTATAGTGTAATGGTTTGTCTGAAACTGTTCAGAGATGGATGTGGAAGTAATTCTAGCACAATTCAGTTATCTGATTATAAAATGTTGAATTGGGGATAGTAGATTACAGGTTGATCTCCCTTATCTCGAATTCCAAATTGTTCCAAAAACCAAAACTTCTTTCATGGGTGGCTGTAATAGTGACATTTTTTGCTTTCTGCTGGCTGTGTATACAAAATTATTAAAATCATTGCATAAGATTACCTTCAAGCGTATAATGTGTATATGAGACATAAATGAATTTTGTTTTTAAACTTGAGTCCTGTCTCCAAGATATCTCATGTACATATATGCAAATACAGGTATCCCAAAATGCAAAAAAATAAAAAATAATAAATCTAAATCTAAAATGCTTTTGGTCCTAAGCATTTTGGAAAAAGGAGACTCAACCTGTATTGTAAGCCTTCCATTTTATGATTCTTGGGTTTATTTTGGCTGTGAAGTAGGTAGGCATGGGGGGGAGAATAAAACATCTTAGGTTTATCGTTTACCCCATTTTAAAAGCAATTTTTGCAGTTCCCAGGCATGTTTACTCTTTCATGTTTAGGGTACATGTCTCCTGTGGGGTTGCTTGGCATAGAGATGCTTACACAGGACTTATTAATCCAGTACAGGCTTAAATGTGAATACTCTCAACTAAAATATGAATTTCAGCAATTGTAATTGTCAGCTTCAGTACAGAGAGAAGCATTACAGGCAGTATTTCTCTCAGGCTTGGATTTTAATGACAGCCAGAGTTTGTCCTATCTGTAGCTGTTGTAGTCATGGCAGGAAGAAATTCCACCCCAACACCGCTCTCATCTCCCAGTGCTCTGAATTTTGTAGATGGCACTTTGGAGGATAGTAGTGGCACCTTCCTTTGAGAGCCTTGGCAGTCACCAGAAAATGGAGATGGTAGGGGCCCATGGTGGTGGAAGCTGGCAAATATAAAGGAATTTAGAACTTTTAGTGACAATTCTTCAGTATTCTGTCATGGCATTTGTGATTGCTGGTGCCAATTCAAATTATGCCTGGAAGATTTTGCAACCTCCAGTGTTAAAGATTGGAGCTAAAATCTGCAATTTAATGAGAAGTGCATTCATACACTCCAGTGTTCGGGAACCTGTGGCCTTGCAGGTGTTTTACTTCATGTCCCATCTTTCCTGACTGTTCATATTGGCTGGGTTGGAAGAGAGTTTGAATGCAAACAAATGGAAGGCTTAAGGTTCCATACCCCATGTTGCAATGATTAAATTTTGGGAGTTAGCATCCTGATTCTATCCTATAAAGGCATTTCTTTATAGATTTTCTGACACATTACCAATTCTTAAGATGGCATGGGCTGCTACAACAGCTGTCAGTTATTCTGGAATAACTAAAAAACAAATGGAGAGAATTTTAATTGGCGGTATCATCTATAATCAAAGTTCCGTGCCATTTCTTTTTGTATTAGTGAAACAGCTTGCTCACTAAGGTGACATTAATTACTAAATGGTTCTAGAATATAAACAGAATAATTTATTCTGGTAAACTCTTGGCTTTCATGTTGAACTTTAAATGGAGTCTGTTGTGTAATGTTCTAGAGAGACTGGTTTAGACTGCTTCTGTTCATAAGTATATGAATGGTGAGGTTCCTTGTATACTTGGTCGGGAACCTCTACCAACCAGTGGCCTTCTTTGGCCAAAGCCAGTGAGTGACATCAGCTCTGGGGTGCAGATAAATACAATTACTGCTAAGTAAGAGTTGTTCTTGTCAGCACTTGCAGAAATGGTTTGAATGAATTGCCAGCTGTCATTGTGCAGGTGGGCTAGCTCAGGGATCTATTTGGCTCCCACCCTTCACTCCCAAGATGCCTTGCATAGACTAAGCCATGTATGTCCCAGGCCTTACTGCCATGTTGAAACAGTAATGTCTAATACTCCCTGTGCCCTAATCCCAAGTCACTTAATAGTTTATGCAGTGTTAATGAATGTATATGGCAGAGTTTAATTTGGACCTAAGCCAATTGTTAATGCAATACAACTTTATTCCATATAACAGTGTAGTGCATAAACATCTAAATATTGGATTATTTTACAGTTTAAACAATAATGGAAAACTTTGCCAAAATCTATAGGAAAAAAAAATGACTGCTAGTTTATCCAATCTGGGCCTTATAGAAATTTCTGTTCCTTAACTATCTGTATGGTTTATGTAGCGTACAACATTTTTGTCAGATTTGGGACAGCTTCTAATCCTTAGAAACCAGAGGTTGCCTGTCAGTTTTAAAACATCAAAATCAGTGAGCAGGTTGGTGGCATTGTCATTTCTTGCCCAGCTGTACCATCTTTGAATGAGGGCAGCTATAGATCTGGTTAGCACAGTCCTTGGAAAGAAAGGGTGAGCAGAAAGGCTATTGTAATACTGGGATATTTACCTTCTTTCTGTATCTCATCTCTTAGGGCAAGTTCGGGTGAACAGCTAAACCAAGTTAAGCCAGAGTATAATGTAATATTAGCCTTGCTTACAGCAAATGGCACTTTGCTGAGAGTGTAGCAAGAAGGAAACTGATGTGTTTTAAGTTTCCTGCTGCTTGTGAAGGAAAGTAAAGAAAACAAGTGAATCCTAGGTCCACTGTAGCATGTTCAGTCGTTTAAACTTCAGATAACTCTGAAGTCCAGATAATCATCCTAACGGATCTGTTAGGTAACAGGCTGTCTCTGTGCTAAAACCTGTTTCTTGCTATTTATCTCTTTAGCGGAAGATATCCTAAGTGTAACTTAAATAATGTAACCTCCTAATTTAGTCCTTCTGTAGTTACAAGAACCATGATCAAGTTGGGCTTCCCATATTCCTTTATTCTTACTACTGAACATTCCTTTTTGAATACCTTGTAATAATGCTGTTTCCGTCCAAATAAGAAAGTGAATCTGTGATAGCTTGTTATAGTGCCTTTTAGTAGAAAAATATAACCTTGTTAGGTTAGTGTATCTCATCTGTGATGAAAATACATCTTTGTTCTGATTCTTCACGTTTCTACCGATGCCATGAGGGAGCATTTATATTTTTCTAAATCATTCTCATATACGTCTCTGTCGTGCAGCAGGGTGTAGCCTAAATTAACTGTTAACGGTATGGTACTGTTTTGTTTTGTTTGAAAAGAAGGCAGAATGACAATTAACCTCTAAATAATAAAACCATGCTATTTATTGTCACATATCTGCATGTTGCATTAGATTGGCTTCTGCTACACAACAATATTTAGCAAAGTTAAGGGTAACTAAAACAAAAAGCGTCCAAAGAAAGTTTCAGCATTGTTGTCTGACTAGTAATAGTGGACCCTCTTGGCAGTTGTGCTAAGAAGAACTCTATTTTAATATAATTTTATGTCAATAACAACTAAGTGTTCTTTAACCACTGCAAATTCCATTTTTTGATCCTCTGAAAAATGTCCTAGAAATTTTTGTTGTTGCATTCCATGAATATACCTCTCATCAGTCTTGTGGTTTGTAGTATAGACAGAAAGGATCTTTGCTTGCTGTAGTACATTTAGGCTGGCTGCATTCTTGTAGTAAGCTAACAGAAATTCAGAGGGACTGTTCCTCACGGACTTTCATTGGTTCATGCCAAGCTTTTGGCCTCTCAGTGGCTCTATCCCATGCAATTCTCCCAATGATAGAGCTGGCCTGGGAATAACTTTTGGGTCTCTTAGCAATTTATTGTGTTGCATGTAAGCATAACACTTGATTGAGCCCTACTTCAGACTTTCATACTGTGTCTTAAAAAGAGTTTAAATGTTAATTTGAATTTTTAAATGAACAGAAGCTTTATCTGAAGAAACCTGTATGAGGGTTTTATATTTGCACTGTATTTAGGGGAAACACAGCTTCTGTTTTGGAAAGCATTTCTTATTCCCTTTTGTTGCCAAAGTTTTCCCCTTCCCACCATTGCTTTGCTATCCAGAAGCAACAGGAGGCTAAGTGACTGTGTGTGGACCACATCTCTTCCTTTCTATCACCATTTCAGAAATCTGAGCATAGTACCTGTACCTTGGTACTTCATAAATTGTCTTGCTAGTTTGAAATATCTTCCAAAAAGGAAAAAAAAATAAGGAAAGGGATGGAGTGTGGGCTATCATATACAGATAAATGGACTTGTAGACTTGCAGACAGAAAAAAGATGTGCTTTTGTTAAATCTTACAGCTTTATTTTAAAATCATTATTCTAAAGTAAATTATGATATATTGGGGTGTGTGTATGTATATGTACTGTATATACGTATATGTGACCCCCTCAAAGTAAACATACTAAATTCACAAATCTAGTTTTTTAAGGAAATTTTAGAGTATGGCAGTGTATTTATATTAAAGATATTAATTGTTTTTCAGTTTAATGTATGTTTTGTGCCCTTAAAAGTAAATGTTTTGAAAATAAAGCTAATGGTGTTAACATGTGATATTCTAAAACAAAGGTGTGTGAAATGCTTAAAGGCTCTTATCAGAGAAATTGTGCATAACTCAGTGGTTTTAAATGTGTTTTTAATTAACTTTAGGATAAAAAGTAGTTCTAGAATGTAAGTATATACAATTGGGATTTCTAATTTCACTGTGAGCTTTTTCAACTTTTGTTGGCAAAAAAGCTTTTTCTTTCTTACAAACAGTTTCTTGGGGTATTGGTTTGAAAGCAAATGCTTTATTTTTGTTCTGATTGTATCTAATATAAAATGTTAGGTAGTGACATCTGGTGACTACTTTTCCATAGCATTTACTGGGCAAAGACACTGAGTGAAGACGATGATGACATTTGACGGTACTAAGTGTCTGTGAATACATGCTTTTAAATGAGGTGGATATAAAAATAGTTGCTGTGCAAAAAATTTAGTAGTCTTCTTCAAGAAGAAAGCAAATTCTTTTCTAATAATGCTAGAGAAATACCTTTTGGTTCATACTCTTAGTTTTAAGTACAGTGTCAAAAGTGATGCTGCTTTTACCTTGTACCCTTTTGATAATAAGTATTATACTTTTTCAAGATATGTCAGGTGTTTTTCTTTCTGTTTTTGCTGCTCTTGTACTTTTTGTAGCTTTCATGCAGATTATAAATCAATTAATTGCTTTATTATTTTTTTTAAAAAGAAAAAGTAAACAAAGATTTTGCAGACCAAAAACAAATGAAGTACAACATGTCAGGTCTTCAACCACCACCCTAACTTTGGGGGAAATGAACCAAATGAGCATACAGATGTAGTGAACCTTGTTGATTCTAGGGCTCTTTGGTTAAGTTATATTTTAAATGTCCATTTGACAAGAAGGGACATTTAATAACATGTAATAATCTAGATTGAGAAGCATTAAGAAATCAAATCTCTCTATTATTGCTACCGTCCATAATGAAAAATTTGTCCTAGAAAAATGATTCAGGTACAGAGAATATGGTTTGCTTGAAATTGAAATAAATTCTGATACAAAAACAGTTCTCGTTGCTAGCCCTTGTGTATATTGTTTGTTGTATACTGTATTTGTATTATTTTTTTGCTTCCTCAATTAGTCTTCAAAATAAACTCTTATTAGAGTATTCAGATAATTAAAACTGTATTTCTTGCAGTTTACATTCCTTTTGAATATTGAATTTTGTCCTGTCGAAGTTATTGTATGGAAATGTTTAAACTTCTGTACAAAGTTCAAATAAAAGTGCAAAATAAAAAAAATTCAGTGATATGTTTTCTATCAACTTAACTTCTCAAGGGTGGCATATCTTTGAACATTAATAAAAGACTTTATTAGTAGAACTGTTAGCATTTAGTAATCAGCATGCTCAGCATTTTTACACACTTGCTGTATCCCTGTAAAAATGGATCCACTTCTGACATTGCATTTCACTTCTGCCACTAGCCACTGTTTCAACATGTGTCCCCTCCAAGAGCATCTCATGTAGGTCTAGTGGCGGTTTTGGTTCCTCTCTTGAGCACATGTGCAAAGATGGCAAATCATCTTGTCATCAAAAAGAGGGTGGCAATTAGATAGCTGTTATACCTTAGTGGAGGGAGGCTCTGCTTTCTCTGAGACCAAGGATGGGGAACATCTTTCAACATGAAAGAGGAGGCCTCCATTCTTGTGGGTGAAGTCAAAGGCAAAGGTGTGGAACCATAATACCTGCATATTTTAACTGAGAGCTCCCAACTGCATATAATTAAACATTGGGGGGGGGGGGACATTTGAACCTTTTTGAATGGTCAAAAACCTGTACAGAAGTTGGGAAAACAAAAGGTTTATTAGGAAACATGGTAGCTAAGGGGTGGGTTTAGACACAAGACTTCAGGTTGCCAACTGCTGTTCCAATAATGGGTATATTACAATCTGAGGGAAGATTGTAAGTCAGGCAACATGTGTAATGAAATTTGGGCCTAAATATGTATGTAATATGGGAAAATAGAGCCATTAGGGCTGAAGAGCAGGGTATAAATACCATAAATTAAATAAATAAATAGCTTACGGAATTTAAAAATGATACTATTGAAATAAAGCAAGATGCAGTCATCCCACTACACTTGTGATTGGGCCAGTGGAGGAAAAATTCAAGTAGAGAAACTGAATAAGCTGAGGACAGCACATGTGGCAGTTATCTCTACTCTTAACTGGACATTTGGTAATTAGATAGCTTTCTAGTATTGCAGTTACATTACTTAGAACTGTGGTCCTTTATTAATGTCCAACTATATACTCCAGTGCTATCAGGCAATTGTTGCTGTGGTGCCCCACACTAAAGCATCCTTTTTCAAGTTCTACATAAGATACTTTTTGAGGTTTAAAGTAGAAAAAAAATTCAACTGTAGCTTGGGTGGAGAACATATGGAACTTCCAGTCAGTCCTAACTGATATACTTAGAGGTCAAGCATGATGGGAGCTTCAGTCCAGCAATATCAGAAGGACCACATGTTCCTTGTTCCTGAGCAGTGATATATGCAACTTGCTCTGAAACGTCTTTTTCTGACACTGTTTCTGTTCCACTAGAGATAAATGTGGAGGTAATGATTAATTTGGCTCACAGTATGCAATTCTGACATCTGAACCCATTCTGCATTTCCAGAGGATTCCCATGCTTACAAACATACCTGAAATAATGGCACTGTTATAGAAATAGATTCTTAATCCACAGTGGGGGGAGGCAATTTTATGGCAGAGTTCTCTATCTCCCTATAGATATATAAATGGGGCAGAATAGCATATGAACTGCAAGCTGTTGAAGAGCAGTTTTGAATAAAGCACTGGAACAATTGAAAACAAGTGTGTTCATGGTTGCAGCAACTTTGCAACCATCTGACTTTATCTTCCGGTATCACTTGAGCTTCCAGTGGTCTCCACTGTCAAGATAGTTGGTTCCACACCTTTTAAGTTTCAATACAATTGCAGTATTGGACAATTCCAGACCATTTACTGAGTCCATCCAATGAGACAGTGGTTCTAGCAAGAGCAACATAGCTTATAAAATTTTGAAATAAAAAGGTAGAGTCTGAGCTAGAATGAGAAAGCAGTGTGAGATTGACTGCAGAAGAGGATGATGGAAACCACTGAGTGCCTTTTTTCTAAAAGTTAATCCATTGCGCTGTCCCTAACCTACACTGCCCTTAACCTTCAGGTTGATAAAATGTGTACCCAGCTTGTTGGAGGCAAATAGCTTACAGACCGAAAACCACTTAGAGAGTGCAGAGTTCACAGATAAGCTGTATAGAAATATACATGCTGTTGCAGATTGTAAGAGCTGTTCGACAGTGGAACACGCTTCCTCAGAGAGTGGTGGAGTCTCCTTTGGAGGTTTTAAACAGAGGCTGGATGGCCATTTGTTACAGAGGGGGCTTCGATTGTGTCTTCCTGCATGGCAGGGGGCTGGACTGCATGGCCCTTGGGAGTCTCTTCCAGCTCTGATTCTAAGTGAGAGGATGAAGTACTTGCAGGAAGTGAGGGAAGGAAACCTGTTGCTCTTTAGAGATGGATTGCTGAAGAAAAGTGCTTCAGATAAGTAGTTGTAGATATATATTATGTGATCTTTTGTGTAATGGCTCCTCTAAAAGTATTTTTGGTGCTGTTTGGACTTAAAAGAAGTGGCTGCATTTTTTAAAATGTAATGTACCAAATGCTAGAAAGCCATAATGTTGTGATTACTCTCTCTCTCTCTCTCTCTCTCTCTGTATTTAATGTGGCTTTCAGCATAGAACATCCATCAGAATCATCACACTTCTTCATTTTTATTAATTAAACTTTCTGTTTTGTGAGTTGTAGAGAGTAACTGACAAAACAGCATTGTTTTTCAATAGCTTTTAGTGCAGGATCTTGTTGAAGAAACATCTCATGTTGGGCATCAGCTGCTTATTCTGAGAAGCATATTTAAATATCCAATATCTAAGCAGCAAATATCCAATATGATTCATATTTTAATTTTATATGAAGTGTAGACACTGTATAGGTGCATCTTTATGATGTAGCTAATCCAGTTATTTAGACTATCTTCCCAAAGATATTTAGCAATATCGGGTAGACCAGGGATGGGGATGATGCAACTCTCCAGATGTCACTGAAATGCAACCCCTATCAGCTTTAGGCTGTATAGCCAGAAATGAGAAGTGTGGGTTGGAGTTGTAGTCCAACAGCCTCTGGAAAGCTGCAGAATCCTACCCTTTGACAGATCAGATTACTGACTTAACTTTCACAGTCATCGTTATGTAGAAGTTATTTTAAATTTTAAGTACAGTGGTGTAGCACTGAGAAGAAGAAAATGAGAACATAATCCTTAAATATGGGCTGAGATCCTGTATCAGGAGACATACATGTCCCACATAGCTGTGTCTCCATAGCTAGAACTCCCAAAATTAGCCTGGCGAAATCCAGCTTGTAAACCATGCAGCCCCCTCCTCATGTCTATGTTGTCAGGACAGGCGTATTACTGGGGATTCCTGCAGGTATTTCCCTGTAGCTGGGTGTACAGTGATGATCACGGGCAGTTATCTCTTGGAGTTCTTGAGCTGTCCCTGCAGGTGACAGCCTTGTAGTTGTTGTGTGCTTTCAAGTTATTTCCAATTTATGGCAATCCTACAAACCTATCATGGGATTTTCTTGGCAAGATTGGTTCAGAGATGGTTTGCCATTGCCTTCTTCTGCAGCTGAGAAAGTGTGGCATGCCCAAGGTAACCCCGTGTTTTTCAATGTCTGAGCCATAGTCCAACTTTCAAACCACTGTACTATGCTGGCTTTCCACTGGTCCAGCTTGGTGTTGGGGTGTATGTACTGTATATACATGTGCAGTATCTCTTTAAAGACAAGATGCTGCATATTAAATTGTACTGTACAAATTAGGTTGCCTCAAAAGCATACATTCACCACACTGTTATGGAGAATTCCTAACACAAATGAGAAATGCAAACAAGTTAACCCCCCCCCCCAAAAAAAAAAAAACAAATATGGAGAGCAAATCTTCTCTATCTGTTGTGGAGTAGTCAGTTTGCCAGTCTGTATGCTCATGTACAACTCTTTTCCCCAGATTACTACACTATCAACATAATGGTTTTTTTGGCCAAAGTATGTATACCTTTAATGAGAAGCATCTCATATTTTACTTTGATATGTTCAAGAGGAAGTTTCTTTTTCTGGGTTCACTGTCTGGGGAATGGGCTGTCATGTCTTCTGAAGCATAAGGACATTTAGAAACTCAGAGTACGTCTGATTTGTGAACTATCAATCTTTATTTTTCTTGGTCCTTTAGGACACTAGGCCAGGGGCTAGAATCGGATTTATATTATAGTTTGGCATTCTGCCTAATTTTTAGAGTTAAGTACAAGACAAACCCTTCATGGATTACTTTTGCTTTTTAATTGTAGTGAACTGTTCTTGATATCTGAAGGCATGCAAGTAAAGGAGTTAGATTTGCTGGGAATTGTGGCTGACTCTCCGAAAGATAGCTAGGTATGAGGGAATATATTATTTTCTGTCTGCTAGGAAAATTTTCTAATGAGAAGGAGATCCAATAACATGACAGATAATTTTCTCTGTTGCTACTCTTCCTAACATGGCTGAGGCTCTTGGTATTTCATTTGCCACTGGGAGAGGTGCCAGATAAAACAGAAAGCAGAGGGAGCGGTGTTGGTCAGCAGAAAAATGCCAAAGTCTGTCAGCAGAAAAATGCCAAAATCCATATTAGAAGAGTAGACGTTTTAGGCCAACTCATGGATGCAAAAGTGGGGAGGGGCAGAAACAGATGGGACATTGTACTGAAGTCATGCTGTTTGCATGGTGTTTTGAACTGTAATGGAAGAGGAATTAATCTGCAGACACTCAAATAAGGTCCTATTGAGTGGTTTGATGGTTTTAGGTTTCACCTAAAGTAGTTTCCTAGCTGTATTGAAAGCAAGGAATGCAAATTGGATGTCCCTTTGTAAACTATGAACTCCTTCCTGTCCAAAGGACACAGGTGGTGGAAAACACAGAAAAACTAATTAGTCTACTCATAAAGCAGAGTTCTTTATGGAGAAAATAGAGCCCATAACACTGCTGGAGTGAAAAGTCACATGAAATAGTCATGCCCCTCAACAGAACATAAAAAAATAGATATTTTTGCACCTGTATCCCATCTTTTGAACAGAGGAATATCTGAAGTAGGTTATTCTGTTGGTTTTTTACATAGTCCACATAGTCCTAGACTAAAATAACACAAACGATTTGTACTGTTCTGACTACTGGGCACCCATCCATTGGGAAAAATACAAAGACTGTATGAGATCTCAGAGTGTAGTAGACAAGCCCCTAAGTCTTAAGGGGCAGGGATAGTTGAGTAGTTCCTTTCAGTCCAGTCCTTACTGATGCCCACAGAATATGTGCTTTCAGAAATGGAAGTTAGAATGGGTCCTGGTGGTAATGCTGGAAAGGTTTCTGTAAAACACCTCAGTTCTCAGGAATCTTGCAAAATTGGAGCTGGCTCTAAATCTCATACATTGAAAAAGCAGTTGTTACAGCAGAATCAGTTGTGGTTTCCACTTGCAGGCTGAGCCTTCTTTATCTGGAATTCCAAAATCTGAAATATTCGAAAAACCAAACCTTTTTTCATGGGTGGCTGAGACAGTGACACCTTTGCTTTCCAATGGTTCAGTGTAGAGAAACTTTGTTTGATGCACAAAATTATTTAAAATATTATATAAAATTACCTTCAGGCTATATGTATAAGGCATTTATGAAACATAAATGAATTTTGTGTTTAGACTTGGTTCCTACCTGTAAGATACTCATGATGTATGTATATGCAAATACAGGTATTCCCAAATCCAAAAAATAATATATATATATATATATATATATATATTAAAATATCCAGAATCTCAAACACTTCTGCTCCCAAGCATTTCAGATAATGGAGACTCAATCTGTATTTTCTTTCATATTAGGGGAATTTAGCAGTCTAGAGGAGCTGGTACCAGGTCAGACACATAGGGGCTTTCTAGATTGGCAGGAAAGTGTGACATGAAGTTGCCTTTTCCTTAATGCTTAGCAGTTGCACCACAGCCTTTAGATGGAGTTGCACTGTTCCACAGTTTTTAAAAAAGAAGCTGGGAAAACCAGCACCTTTTAAAAGGCACTTCTTCTCCCCTAAAACGCAAAAAAAGCGTTTTCATGGCACACTTTCCCTTTTTCTCATCGAAAGGCTAGAGTTTCATGCAGCCATGAACACACTTCTTTTTGCCAATCTAGAAAGCCCCATAAATTGCAAAAGCCACCAGAGTCTTAAACATTTTAACCTTTGTGATAGATCCTTGACTCCTGTCTCTATTTTGTAATGTTAGAGAGAAAGAAATCTCTTACCAATGATTCTTGGTGCTTCCCTTAGCATTGACTCCTGGATAAGCATAGCAATATTGAGATGAGTGGCTGACTCCTCTTATGCATCAGTAACAGGCTAACAAAAAGCAGTCAGTAGATGTAAATCAGCAGTTCACACAGTGGAAGAAAGGTGAGAAAAGATCCCCCAGGTCCTTCAAAGACATCAAGAGGTAGCAGGATGGAGAAAGTTGAGCTATCTGAACACCCAGCTTCATGGACAGTTGCATGTGCTTAATGAATTTGGAATGAATTATTCTCCACCTTTGTAGTCTGAAAAGTAACTTTTAAATTTGTTACCTGACTACAGCAGCACTATAATAATATTTAAGAAGTGTCACCTCTCAAACAGATTCTTTTGGTGTCATGCTAAACTAGTTATATAGTCCCTAATTAATGGTTGCTGAGAGTACTGTAAAGTATTAGGCTAATTATCTGTAATTTTAAAGTAGTCCATTTAAACCCCACTGAACGTGATGTGTTGTACTTTCTGAGGGAAGTTAGGAAAGCATCATTATGTAACATAAAATATTTCTTTATTTATTTTCTTTATTTTATTTTCTTTAACAATAAAGAACAGAAAACAACTCCATATATAATGAATCTTATCCAGATTTCCATAAACTGGAGCAGCAAACTTATATATTAAAGTGGAAGGATAATCACCCCCTTTTACGAGACTTAAGCTACAAATAACCAAACCATTAAAATAAGTATCATATTATAAATACATTTCACAAAGGTATTGTAAAGACTTTTTTTTAAAGGCACATCAGACTTGCCAGTGGCAGAGGCCTCTACACAAGTTACATTTCAAATTGAGGCTGAAAACCATTGTTTATATTGGACCCACACCCCATGGCATCTTTAAGCCATATGTTACCAATTAACTGAGTAAGATAGAGAACATTCCTCTGGGAGAAAGTCTGAAGAGAGCAGTTAATGTCCATAAGGGATAAAATCCTGCTAAAATTAAGGCATACATATCTTAAAGAACACCAGTAAAAGGAATGTTTCACAGAAGGAGACCAAGAAGAAAGAATAAAATGGTCCCATCCAAGCTATGCAAGAGCCAGTGTGGTGTAGTGGTTTGAGTGTTTGCCTAGGACACTGGAGATTAGGGTTTGAATCCCTTGTCAGGATTATTTTCATGTAATAGATTATTTTGCAAACACAAACCAGGCCACATAGATTTGAAACAAATTTACATCCTATGGCTTATAGTCAATATTTGCCAATGGTGTTACCTACAAGTAGTCATTTTTCCCCAGTGCTAATTCAGCCAAGCGATACAAAAATTATAATTGTATTAAATAAACTTGTATGGGGTCTTATTAAATTAAGTGAATTATAAATCTATATAAATCTTTTTTTATGCACAGAACAGAAAAGAACAGACCAGAATAGGAGAAGCTGCCTTTATGAATCTTGGGAGGAAGATACTATTGTAGCATTCTTTCCTCTGATTGAGAAACTCATACAGATCTTCTAGTGTTCTGGACCTGAGGGGTGTGATCACATTTACAATACAATGTATTGTCCAGTTATCTACCGTATTAGCTTCTATGATTATGTTTATTGATAATTACTAGGGCATCTCTCTTTCTTCTGCCTTGAATATTGCAATCTTCTCTTAATAATTGTCTATCTTGCCCTTAGTTGAATTATGCAAAATGCAGGACTTGTATCTATCAAGCTTTTGGACTTTTTTGACAACCATATCCTGAAATATTGTATTTAATTGTTGGGTTAGTTGAACTAAACTTGGATTTGGATTTAAAAGTTTCCATTACAAAACTAAAAATAATCCTCTCCATTCTTTAAAACCCCCAATTAGTCTTACTTTAAATAACTTTTGTAATTCTACCTTACATCCTAGCTTTTAGCACAATCATAGCTAGATTTTTGCACAGAAGATAACCCTTTTGCAATACCTGAATTTGCAAATCTGAAAAGGTACAGAATTCAATTACACTACTGATTGATGTTTTACTTTTTTACATTGTATATTCAGAAATGCTGAGAAAAATTATTTAGGATCACCTCCAGTGTTTACTTCTGGTCTAATTCTTTCTTAGTAAGACTAATTGTTTTCTAGCCAGGTAAGTACTATATCAGCAGTAACTGTCAATAACTGCACCCTATAAATGCATTTGTACATCTTCTTCATTTTGTTTAAAGCCAGAGACAGCTGCAACACTGAAACGCACAGTGGAAGCTTTGATGGAAAGAGGAGCAGTAGTGAGGAATTTGGAAAATCTGGGAGAAAGAGCACTGCCATATAGAATCTCAAAACACAATGAAGATCACACCAGAGGAGGGTATGAACCTTGCATAATTTTTTGTAGATTTTTGATAAAAACAAATCTTCAAGGTTGCAGTTAAAAGAAGTGATAAGTGCATGTAAAAAACAGTATAAGCAGCTGAAGCTTGTTTTAGCAGCTATTCCCACTATGTCACAGACAACTTGGTTATCAATCAAAGCTTCACATGCAATCTTTCCTTGTGTACACATATTACTTCTTTGGACTGCAGCCCCAGTCTACATGTGATTGCTAAAGGTCTTTAATTTCCATTGAGAAATCAGTGTAATTTAGATATCTGGCCTTTTTATGTTTAACAATTTAACTGTTTCTATCCCAAGTTGTTATTAACATATACCCCACAAATCAGGTGTTTTAATTAACTGTAAATAGAGATGCAAAATAATGTGATTGGAAAACTGCATTGTTCCAATTATAATGATCAATTAATATGAACCCTTAAATTGTTTATGTTGATCTGTCAGCATTGACTCATACGTATGTATATTTTCCTCAGAATGGTAAATTTGCAGCACATTGTTGTGCATGTCTCCTTGTAAGATGCAACTGTAGCCTTATAAGTTTGTTTATATTTTACATTTTCTTTGTTCAGAAACATAGCTACCTCGTGTATATTTTGCCACTGAATGTCAACATTTTCTTTCAGAGAAGTCAACAATTTGAGAAGGTAGTATTTTGAGGGATATTTTATTTATTTTAATTTATCTGAATCAAAGACTAGTTTAGTAGAATCATAGGGTTGGAAGTCCACCCTTCTGCCATGGAGGACTCCACAATAATGCACTTCAGAGAGATATCAATACCCTCCCCCCCCACACACACATACACACTGTTTTTTTTTAGCTATGAGAACACCTCTCCAAGACTCTCCGGGCCCTCCAGTGCAACTTTGTGGTCACCATCTGCCAGACATAGAAACATGCTGGTGGACCTACAAATACCTACAGAAATGTTTTCTCTAGGCTGTTTTCTTCTAGCCAAATTGCGATGGAGGACTTAGAGATTCCTGTAGGGAACATATTAATCAAAAACGCAAATTATCAAATCTGCAAGAGTCAAAGCCACAAATGTGGAGAGCCAACTGTACTTCCCTCAATCTGGATGCAATACTTCTGTGGATGCAACCTGGAATTGCGTTGGCGACTCGTTTGCTTGTGATCTGATTAGACTTCTAGATTCTTTTCACATGTGGTGTCAGCCATCCTGAATTTATGCATTTCATTTTTCGCAATAGCAGCTTCATTTATATACCGCTTCATACCACCTAAGTAGTCTCTAAGTGGTTTACAACTGTAAGCTAATTGCCCCTAACAAATTGGGTACTCATTTTAGTGTCCTCGGAAGGATGTAAGGCTGAGTTGAACTTGAGCCCTTGGCTGGTATTTTTCCTATCTAAATGCAGTTTACATCTGTTAAAATTCAGTTTGTTAGTTTTGGCACAGCTCTCCAGGCTGTTAAGGTCATTTTGAATCCTGAGCAGTGGTTTCCCTAAGGTGGTGTCCTTTTTCACTAAGGATTCTCAAGGACTATTGATAGAAGCTGTTATATGTCTCTTTCACCTCATCTCATGCAAACTCCCCATTTTCATGCTCCTGTTTCCCGAACTCCTGGTTGCTGAGCTATAAAGAGAGCTACTGACTGCTAGATTTATTCCCAACCAAGTCAGTGACTCCCTCCCTTTCATTACTTACTTCCTCTTAGTAGGCCCTGCTCCCTTAGACAATATGCTCAGGAACAGCACACAGCCCAAAATGCAGGCACAACCCCTCCAACACACAAGAAAGCCTCCAAACATCTCTGCCAAACAACCAGACTTACACCAAAAGAAAGAGTTTCACCTTATTCTGTCCCTCCACCAATCCTGTACAAAATGCCTGTTTTCCTTTCCTTATTTCCCAAACTCCTGTTCAGCTGTTTTTGATAGTACAGTACTGATTAGAGATGACAGTGCATGGCTGTAGAACAAAAATAATACTTTCTGGAGTTACAGTGGTCCCCCGCCTTACGAATCCCCCGGGTTACGAAAACCCCGGGATCCGAAAGGCGGCGGACCGGCAATGTATCCCCCAGGATACGAAATATCCCCGGGATACGAAATGAAAAAAGCTGCGCGGCCCCTTTAAATGGCCGTGCGGTCCATTGAAAAAAGCGGTCCCCCGGGAAACGAAAGCTTCCGGGTTACGAAAGGTAATCCGGAACGGATTACCTTCGTAACCCGGGGGACCACTGTATTTGTTTGGAGGTAAATGTCTTGCAAAATAGAAAATGGTGCTTTGTCCTGTTGAAAATTAAAATGCTTTATTGTTGTGTGTGAATGGACTGAAAAATATCTCCTTTAATTGTTTAACACATTGTATTGTTGCTCTTCTTGATAACGCCCTGAGAATACCATTTGAAAGAAAGCTGCTCCTCAGCAAGGATCGAGAAATGTTGCTAAGCAACTATGATTGCTTAGAGACTGCATTCAGTAATCAAAATAACTATTTGCAGTCTTTCTGACTGACATTTTAGGATACAAATGTTCATAATTTGATGGGCAGTCTGTGAAGTTTATCCCTTGCCACTTGTGGATGTATCCCCAAGTGTATCTTGATTTCACTAAGGCCTGCTTTTAGGGTTTGGATGTTTAGGAGTTGCAGAATGCTCTTAATTTGGTCCCTGCAAACATTCCTGTGGACCCGGAACATATTTATATTCTTCAGTTCACTTAAATTCTTGTAGGGGGTCAGAAAATACTCTAGATTTCTTTATTCAGAATAGATTTTTAAAATCTTCCTTCATGAGCATTAAGCCATGTCAAAGGCTGGGCTGGAGGCAGTCATGAAAGACACATTTATTAGTGGCTACTAGTCATGATGGCTGTATGTAGCCTTCAGATTCAGAAGCAAGGATGCCATTTTAAATCAGCTGCAGAGGATCAAGAGTGGGAGAGAGCTCTTGCACTTAGTTCCTACTTATGAACTTTCCTTGGTCAGTCTAGGAAACAGGATGCTAGACTAGATGCACCCTTGGTCCGATCCAAGAGGGCTGTTTTTTTCGGATGGAAACATGCTGAATAACTGTGTTTTAGAGTAGTGGTTCTCAGCTTCTAGTTCACCAGATGTTTCAGATTTCCAAATCAATGTAAGCTGTAGCCAGTGTAGATAAAGGGCACCTATTCTGGAAGTTGTGGTCCTGAACATCTGGAGGACCAAATGGTGAGAACTAGTATTCTAGAGAAAATGTTTTTGGAAGGAAACTGTGGGCAAAGCTATAAAGGGAGCTCTTACAGTTGCAGTCATGTAAGAACCTCCTGTGCCTATATTATGTGTCATTCCAAAGGTTTATGGAGAAAAGTTGAATTTTTTGTTAAAGCAGAACATGTGAAAGCTGAGTTGAAACTAATTTATCCTGGGCTTCAACAATCCCTCTCAAAAAATTTTGCTGTACTCCCCCCTATGCCTTACAGTGTACCCCTTTTCCTTTTTAAATTTCAGTTGTGGGTATTCATGTCTAGCATATTTACTAGCAGATTGAGCTTGGCACAAGGGTTTTTTTGCCTTTTGGATGGTATTCTAAATAAATGGACTTGTGTTCAATCAGATGCCAGAAATTTTTATGAGTAGGTATTGTCTGGTGGATGTGGATGTGTTTTTCAAGGACTTTGCCCACTTCTGAGCTGAAGTATCCTTTCTGAAACAACAACAAAAATTTACTTTAGCAAACTAGATTTGAATGTATCCTGTATTTTCAAATGAGGCCTTGTGTTTTGCCAGATGTGGAAATACTGGAGCCATAGTTGTTGCATGAAACAGCAAAATCCTAAATCTGTTTGCCTGGCAGTAAGCTACATTGAACTACATGGAAGTCTCTACTGTTGCATTTGGAAAACCTTTGGGTACTCTTTGGGTCGAGCATGTCAGTTGTAGTCTCAACTGGGGAGCGTTTTGCCTTTGTTGGAGGTAGAGACCTCAAGGAGTTAAGTCTTTGTCCCCCAAGACCCACATGCCTAAAAGGAATGGCCTTTGCGTGTATAGATATCCTTCCATACCATCTTAACTGAGAACAACAACATCCTGGCAAAATGTAGGCGTGTAACTCTTAACATTGTCGTACAGCCCCACCCCCCACCCCATGTAATATTAAACACTTTTTCCTGATGAAGAAGCCACAGAGCTTCACAAGCTTGGGTCATGTATTTGTGCATTTTGGTTGGTCTAATAAAGGTATACTATTTTGTGGATCTTGGCTGTTATTGTAGTTTCCTGTGGAAAGTTAGTTAGACATATATTGGATTGGCCTGTAGAAAGCTTTGCCCTGGACACAGGGAGGCCAGACTGTTACACGAATGGGGCATTGTCCAGCCAATCTCAGTTTACCCTCAACCAGCCCAGCCCTTCCTGCCTCTTTGTTTACAGTCCTTTCTCTTTCCATTACATTATTTTGCTCACTAAAAAGACAGTTCATTTTGTCTCCTCCCACCCTCCATTAAAACATGCTTTTAGACTACTGAGTATGAGTAATGGATGGCTGTACACATGCAAATCATTTCCACAGTGAGTGCCTTTGTGGAGTGTGCTACAGTTCTGTCATGGATTATTCCAGTGACACCTTGTCTGGACACCATACTTTAAAGTAGAATGTACTTTACTGGTCAGTGCATGAAAATCCTTTTCTTCCACTGTTGAGATTTGATCTTGTCCTTGGTCCAGTTAGCCTTTTTTTCCCCTATGGCAGGGCTGACCTGGTGAGCTCTATTTTGCATAGAATACCACAGGAGCTGCAAAATGGTTCACTTGATCTTTTCCAGAAATGTTTACTGGTTGCGTCCGGCACCTCTGGGATTCTTAGTTTGCCTCTTACATCGTGGTAAACAAGGAGCTATTTTAATCTTCTCCCTGACCTCACAATCTACGGTATTCATCATGACTTATTAAGGCTTCTGGGGCAGAGCCTGAAAATTATGATGCTATAATGAAATGCTGAAGTTAGCTCTTTATAAAAGATGGAAATTTTCTGGGCACTCTCTTAACCAGGTTCTCCCTTGGGTACCTTGTCACACTAGATCAGATGAGAACAGTTTTCCCAGTAGGACTCCAAAGTAAGCTTTGGCCCAGGTGCTTCTCTGATACTGATTATTCCCCCCCCCCCAAAAAAAATCTCAGCTGGGAATGCAATTGTTCAGTTTATTTAAAGTCCAAGGATTTGAATCTTGATCTGTGTATAATTAAATATCCACCCCTCCCTTTCCCACCACTTCTTTAATTTGAAACGAATAGTCAGAGAAACCTCCGTTTAACTATTTGTAGCACTATTTCATCGCAAGGGAGGAATTTTATTTCCTGTAGAGCTAATGTGATGGTTTGAGCCTTGAACTATGACCTTAGAGTTCAGGGTTCAAATCCCCATTCAGCCTTAGAAATGTCCTGGGTGACCTTTGGCATGTCACATTCTCTCAGCCTCAAAGGAAGGCAAAGAAAAAACAAACCCTTTGCCAAGTAAATATTGCTAAGAAAACCCTGTGATAATTCCTTAGTCTGAAATGACTTGAAGGTACACAAGAACAACAGTTTAAGCTGACCTGCTATTTAAAAGCACCCAAATTGCCGTAATGTATGTGGTTTCCCCAATGAATCAGTGGGATTTTCCCAGTTTGTTTGCTCTGCAGTGGTGAGGCAACAGACTTCTCATAGGAACCATGTTTCACCAGTTTACTGATAAAAAATATCTTTGGGGCTTCTTTCCTTTCCTCCATTCTCCATCCCTCACCACAAGACCACCCCAGGTTTTGTTACTCCAGGTGAGAGGCAATAGCTTCAATATTTCCATGTCCCTTGTTTTAAATGAAGGCAAATGTGATCCTGGTTTGCACGTTTGCAGAGCTGTGCTGGTTTGCACAAAATACCGCTGTTGTTGGCTTGATAACCTGTTTCTCTCTCTGGATAGGCAGAGCTGTGGCACTAGTCCTGAACTGCAGTTGTTTTCCGTTTTCTTTTGAGCATACCAAAGCTATAATTACAAAAGGATAAGAAGGTCCTTTCTCAAGCAGGCCCTCTTGTTCATAGACAGAGGTCAGTTCTTTGGCCTGGCTCCAACACTGAAAGAGTTGTCTGATGCTGCTAATCCAACCGTCTTGTTGCAACTGCTGCATTTTTTTTTTAATCGGTAGATAAAATTTCTGGCTGGTGAGAAGGCACAACAAAGACAATGTAGCCACAGCTCATCTCCCCTCCACACACACACATATTGCCTTCAGTTATCAGCTCTCGCTGCAGTGGAAATTTCCACTGCCTGCCTTATGTGCGCCAGAGAAAAAACCCGGTGAAGTATTATAAATCACCCTTTTTGGGGGACGGAATCTATTTCTGTTTTAAGGGCGTGACATGACAGAAAGCAGCTCCAGTATTCTCATTTAGCCATGTAATAAGAAAATTTAGTGAAACATTAGAAAGGGGCTGTACTGGGAGGATTACTGGAAAATGATGCAGACATTGTGGGCTCCAAGCATACATTTTACACCATTGTGTTTTGGCAGGATTAGATGAACACAACAGCACTACAGTGAGACATATTAGGGCTTCTCTTCTTGCTCAGTTTTGTAGTAAGGCTTCATTAATACTTGAATGCTGCAAGCTCTGTCTGAAAGGCCACAAAGAAGATCTCCTTTATCACAGTCAAGTAAAACAGAGTTCCTCAGTTTTCCATTGTGTGATATACTGAGGTACAGGTAGTCAGATAGCTAGACAGGCTGATATCTTTACAAGCCTTTCAGGCTTCATAAAGGAATCTATACTTGTCAAATTAGTCTGATGCATGGCTTATATGTAATATGTTGCATATTTCTCTTTCTCTCTCTGTGTTTGTGTGTATTCCCTTATTTAAGATATTATACATTGGGCCAGCATTATGTTCATTTGGAAGTCTTTCTTTAAGACCTTGGTGTTCATAAGTGTTTTCATTTCCATCTGTACTGGGAAATGATCAATATTATATAGTGTTGTTGAAATATGCCT
Organism: Urosaurus nigricauda; assembly: GCA_034509955.1. Lineage (NCBI taxonomy): Eukaryota > Metazoa > Chordata > Lepidosauria > Squamata > Phrynosomatidae > Urosaurus > Urosaurus nigricauda. The sequence goes on from JAOEGL010000003.1 coordinate 71,160,901, forward strand.
GTGTGAGAGTAGAGCCAAGGTAGTCTTGTGGTTTGAATGTTGTACTTAGCACTCTGGGAAACTAGGGTTCAAATCTTTAATCAGCCATGGAACTGTAAGTATTGAGTGACCCTGAGCAATTATCATTCTCTTAGCCTCAGAGGAATGCAGTGACAAACTTCCTCTGAATAAATATTGTCAAAAAAAATCCTATGATGGGGCACCCAAAGTTGGAGTTCACTGGAAGTCATGTAACAGTGACTGAGCCAGCATGGTGTATTTTGTGCATTGTCGTAGGACTCTGGAGATCAGGGTTTGAATCCTGGCTTGGCCATGGAAACTCAGCTGGGTTACACTCTCTCAGTCTCAGATGATGGTAATGGCAAACCCCCACTGAAGAAAATTGCCAAGAAAATCCCATATAGGTTTTCTTTAGGATTGCTATAAGTCAGAAGAGACTTGAAGGCACACAGCAATTACAATGGCATGTCTGTATATGACATAACGAATATATGTTTGTTTCTAGGATTTGTTGACACATGTTTGGGATGAAATTTCTCATGGTGAAGATGTCCAGAGCATTCTTCTTTGTGCTCTCTGTACAGGCAGGCTCACACTTGAGTTGATCGTTTACAGAATATACATCACCAAGTTGCCTGGAGGGATTGAATGAATGCATTACTTAGACAAAATGGCAAACTGACAGGCTACAGGCCGTTTTGAATTAATTTTAATATGAGGTGTGATGGTCCTGCAATATGCTTTTGTTGTCAGCTTCATATTTTGAACAGGTGGGCTGATTATAGGGCTGCTCTCTGTGGCTGATTGGTTAGATTAAATGATATTAAGGCTTTTAATCAGTTTTAAAAAGATATTTTCCAGTTTGCTTGGCTAACTACAAACCCAGCAAGATTTATTTCTATTTGGCCTTTTCCGGGGGGAATCAAAGCAGATTACAGCAGCCAAGCAAACAGCTTCGTTTATATACTGCTTCATACCACCTAAGCAGTGTCTAAGCGGTTTACAACTGTAAGCTACTTGCCCCCAACAATCTGGGTACTCATTTTAGCGTCCTCGGAAGGATGCAAGCCTGAGTCGAGCTTGAGCCCTTTCGCTGGTCTTGAACTCACCACCTTATGGCTTTGAGTGAGTGGCTGCAGTACAGGCATTTAACCACTGCGCCACCAGGGCTCCTGTCAACATGTTTATGCCAGTTTGGTGCTGTTTGGTGGCACAAACGACAGGTGCTGTGCTGCCATACTTAAGTGTGTAATGAAATGTAACATGGATTTGTAATTAACATAATCCCCTGTTCAGTATTATCAAAACTCTTCTAAGTCTAATCCATTCTAAAAGAAATTGTTAGTGGGTGTCCATTTTTTCAATCAAATGGCTTGTGAATGGAAGCTTCTCACCTGTGTACAGTCCTGATGTTTGAACTGAAGTGAAAGCCATTTAAAAAAACAGGGAGCAGATCTAGAGTTGCAAATACATGTATGCACATTTGGCCAGAATCCTGTTGGTATCGCACACATGTGTAAGTTCCCATACAGAAGTGGTTGGGGATTTTTGTCTGATGTCGAATGGCCATGTTCAGTGCAAAATTCTGGAAGTGGAGTTGTGCATCTTTCTGGTGCCATTTTCATGGACAGCATTGCACATGCTCTTTCATTGTATATAGTTGCATGTTGCATAGTGATACATATGTGTATTAGGCATAGATGCACATTGATTTGCATTGCTCATTGGGTTGTGTAGCACTGCAGTTCTTTAACAAAGAAGTTTTGTGCAATTGCCACATAGCTCTGTGAGCATAAAGTTATAATCTTATGTCCTCAGTGTAGGATCTCAGCTATTATATCCTAGCACTAGTGTGTGTAGCTTTCAATCTGATTCTGTGTTCTTGATTCATTGGTTGGATGTTCCCATTTGTCACCATGATGTTTCCCAAAACTAGTACTAGGTGTCCATTTAGACATAATAACTCTTTATATTGTGTCAAAATATTGTGTTAGTTATGTGCTGTTCAGTATCACAGACCATGTTATCTGAATTCCCCCTCCCGTCCTCAGTGTAAAATGAAATAGCCAGAAGAGGATCCTGGTTCAAACCATTGGTTTGTTCCTCTCTCTCTTCATCAGGGTTAGTGGGATTTAAGATGGCTTGGCATCTAAAGAGAGCCCAGAGTCATTCTCTTCCAGGCAGGGATTGATCTTTTTTATTTCTCCCTTATCTTTGTCAGCTGGGGGAAGCACCTGATAACCAAAAGCTGCATTGGATTCTGCTAGGACTTGGAGGATCCACTCTTCTGGTTACCCACTAAATCCCTGTCTTCCTTATTGTCTCTGTCATTTTTGGGAGGAAGGAATAATTTGATAATATCCAAGAGAGACCATGTGAATTCAAGGGCCGTGCCCAAAACCTAACTATTTCTGGCCTGTAGAATTGGCTTGGAGGAGCAGTCTCTTTGGACATAGCCATTTCCCATTCCTATACAAGGTCACATAAGGGATGGGTGTAATATGTACAGGAAAACAGAAATATATTTTTTTAAACTACAATCAGCCTTTCCATATCCACGGATTCAAATATCCACTGTGTGGAAATATTTTTAAAAATATAAATTCCAAAAACTAAGCCTTGATTTTGCCCTTTTATATAAGGGATACCATTTTACTATGCCATTTAATATAATGGGGCTTGAGCATCCACAGATTTTGGTATCCACAGAAGATTCTGGGACCAAACCCCAGCAGATACAAAGGGACAACTATACTTTTAATAGTTGGGCTTATTTATGTCAGTAAACACATCTAATTATGTTTGTCCATTAGTCAGTTTGCCAATCATTGCTAAGTCCTTATGTCACACTGAACAAACAGAAGCAAATGATTTGTCCATTCAAGAACAATTTCTAAAGCTGTTGCCAGAGAAAGAGAGATTTTAGACCTTTATCCAAACTTTGAAGTGAGCATAATTTAGGAGTTCAGAGTTAAATACTATTTAAGATTGTATCCAGTTAGCCCCTCCTTCTGATGGAAATGCTATTTTTATGATTCCCCTTCATGCTGTAGCTTCCTGCATTTCAGAACATATTCAAATGCCTCAGAGAGGAACTGAAGGAAAGGAGGAGGGCTGGAGAAAGTCCCATTGTGCATGTGGAAGTGCATTTATTTGTTTCACCATGTGTTAGACAACTTAGGGGCTCTATGGTGGGAGGCTGCCCCTTTCCTGGCTAGATCGGGGCTGCAGCAACCTCAGGCCTCTGGAGAGTACAAAAAGCAGCTGCAAAAAGCAGCTCCTTTTGCACCCTCCAAAGGGTGCCATAGCTGCAGCAGTGTGGCTGTGTGGCGCTCCTTCAGCGTTGCATCATGTGGATGCAGCGCTGGAACCATGCCATGATGCCGTGCACCATCTGGAAGCATCATGTTGCCCTGGGGGCAGAGTCAGGGTATCCATCGTCAGGATGCTGTGCCCTGACTCTGCCCACAGGCTGGCCTTAGACAACATCCTCTTCAGTAAATAGAAGATTTAAAAAATATTTATATGGTGGAGTTTTAAAACAGATGACTACCATCTGTGAATTATTTTCACCAAATCACATTTTCAGATATATAAATGTGTTTTATATAAAGAAAATTGTTTATATGGCTAAGCAAGTATTGGTCACTTTGAAGCATAATTACACAAAATAACATATACAGTAGTTACATGCTTAAAAGGGGGATGTAGTTACAATCCTGTGGTCATTTTGGTAGTTAATGGGCACTCATACATCATCAGTCAGTTTGCTGCTAGCATCGCACTGATGCTTCAAAATCCAAAATATGCTAATCTGGACAAACTGATTATTTGGCCACTATGAGAAAGGAATGGGATTTAAATAAATCTTATTTATGTAGTGTATTAACAAAACAGTGATGGCCTTCTTCCATTAGAGAAAAAAATGAAGCCAATTGCATTGGAGTACTTGTGAAGATGTAGCTACCTAGGTCCTAGTGGCTGGTGAGAGGGCCTTCCTCCATACCAACTCCCACTGATGTGGCCTCAGCAGGAGAGAACAACAGCCAGCATTTGCTGGACATAATCCACTCTTCCATTGCTATCCCCCTTTTCTGTGTTTCGTGTCTTTTTACATTGTAAACCAGCAGGGAAGGAACTGTCAATGAACTGTCAGGTGCTCTGGGAGCCTTTTTGGCGGGGTGTATAAATAGTGTAAATAAGATAAATTTTAAACAGTATACTTAACTCACTCCACACAAGTCTTTTTTCAGCAACAGTTCCTCCTCCATGCAGTTTTCCAGATGTCCATTTAAGCCTGGAACACCTGTTAGAAGAGAATTGTACTATAAAAGTGGTTGAGGAATGATGAAGTCTCTGCCATCTTGCTGCATCTCGGTTTTAGATGCTCATCTCACAAAGCACCTTGTTCCTAATAGGTTACTGGGGTTTTCATGTTCCATTTAATATATATTAACTCCTTCCTGAAAACAACACTATTATAGCTTAGGGAAAAAACATAAAGTAAACTTTCTTTCTTTCTTTTTTGGTCAGGGTGGAAGTAGCAGACAGGAAATGTTTGCCTCAATGCTGAGAATTTCAGGCAGTATTGGGAGAGTGTGAAATTTGAATCTACAGTGCTGGCAAAGGCCTGGAGTTCTACAGTCTGGCATGCTGAGCTGATGAATGAATGCCAAGCAGCTTGAGTTGGAGCTGCCAGTCTGTAGGTGTGACTTCTGCCCACAGTAGCATAAATCCAAAGTGCCCTGGTACTCAACAGAACTCCCCACCCCTCCTCCCTGCAGCCATCGGTGGAGTGGCTCTGAGGGGTTTCCTGGTTTTCTAGAGGATGATTTTTGGGTGTTCAGAGGATCTGCAACACAGGGAAGAGTACCCCCTATTCCAGTTCTGCTGATAGTAACAGCTCCAGCAGCAGATGCACATCAGCAGATTTAGGTTCCTGGTTTTAAATTCGTAAAGCAACAGAGCAATAAATGCCTGATGCTTCAATCTTGTTTTTTTGGGGGGGGGGGCACGGAGGTGGAGGGGAGTCACAGTATTTTCTTGGAGTTGATGGTTTTTGACAGAGACATGCAAATCTTATGGTATATATTTGTAGATCTCTGATAGTGCACATCTGTTCTTTGTAGCCTTCCCCAAATGCAACATGACAGTCTTCCCCAAGGAATAGGAACTGCCCAGAATGCAACGTTTTCTTCTTCATAATCTCTATGGTGTTTTTTCACACAAGTTCTGTTAGCTGTGCAGCTGTGCAGAGCAATAAAAGACCCTCTGGGAGCCAACCATTACTTTTTAAAAAGAAAGTTGAATCCAATTGTGATGCTTGCACAGAAAATATCAGATTCTTGGTTTTCATGCAAGAGCTGGTGAATAATTTGGCAGAGTATCAGCACCCTCCTCTAGTACCGTACAACGAACCAAGCCTCATATATAGAGTTGCTCAGAGACCACAGAGAAGGTGATAGAGAGTGTTCTTCAGATAGCTGTCAGCACATTACTCAACACCTTCTTTGCTTCAATCTTCTCAGAAAAGGCAAAGGGTGCTCAACCTAAGGATAATGGAGACAGAATAGAGGAAATTCAGCACAGAATAAGTAAAGAGGTAGTACAGGAATACCTGGTTAACCTAAATGAATATAAATGTCCAGGACCAGATGAACTACATCCTAGAGTATTAAAAGAACTGGCAAATGTAATATCAGAGCCATTGGCAATAATCTTTGAGAACTCCTGGAGAACAGGAGAAGTCCCAGCAGACTGGAGGAGGGCAAACGTTGTCCCCATCTTCAAAAAGGGAAAAAAAGAGGATCCCAACAATTATCATCCAGTTAGTCTGACATCAATTCCAGGAAAGGTTCTAGAGCAGATCATTAAGCAGAGAGTCTGTGAACACTTAGAGGCCAATGCCATAATCACAAAAAGCCAACATGGGTTTCAGAGAAACAAGTCATGCCAAACGAACCTGATCTCTTTTTTTGATAAAATTACCAGCTTGGTAGATGAAGGGAATGCTGTGGATATAGTATACCTCGATTTCAGTAAGGCCTTTGACAAGGTTCCCCATGACATTCTTGCAAACAAGCTTGCAAAATGTGGGATAGACAAGTTAACTGTTACATGGATTTTTAATTGGTTGACTGGCCGAACTCAAAGGGTGCTCAACAATGGCTCCTTTTCATCCTGGAGAGAAGTGACCAGTGGGGTCCCACAGGGCTCTGTCCTGGGCCCAGTGCTATTCAACATCTTTATTAACGATTTGGATGACAGAATTGGGGGCATATTTATCAAATTTGCAGATGACACTAAACTGGGAGGAGTAGCTAATACCCCAGAGGACAGGATCAAAATTCAAAATGACCTGAATAGACTAGAAAGCTGGGCCAGTGCTAACAAAATGAAATTCAATGCGGAGAAATGTAAGGTTCTGCACTTAGGGCGGAAAAATGAAATGCACAGATATAGGATGGGGGACACCTGGCTGAATGAGACCACATGTGAAAGGGATCTAGGAGTCCAAGTAGACCATAAGCTGAACATGAGTCAACAGTGTGATGCGGCAGCTAAAAAAGCCAATGCAATTTTAGGCTGCATCAATAGAAGTATAGTGTCTAGATCAAGGGAAGTTATAGTGCCACTCTATTCTGCTTTGGTCAGGCCCCACCTGGAATACTGTGTCCAGTTCTGGGCACCACAATTCAAAAAGGATGTGGAGAAACTGGAGCGGGTCCAAAGGAGGGCAACTAAGATGGTGAAGGGTCTGGAAACCTTGCCCTATGAAGAACGCCTTAGGGAGCTGGGGATGTTTAGCCTGGAGAAGAGAAGGTTAAGAGGTGATATGATAGCCCTGTTTAAATATTTGAAGGGATGTCATATTGAGGAGGGAGCAAGCTTGTTTTCTGCTGCTGCAGAGACTAGAACGCGAAACAATGGATGCAAACTGCAGGAAAAGAGATTCCACCTCAACATTAGGAGGAACTTCCTGACAGTAAGGGCTGTTCGACAGTGGAACACACTCCCTCGGAGTGTAGTGGAGTCTCCTTCCTTAGGGGTCTTTAAGCAGAGGCTGGATGGCCATCTGTCAGGGATGCTTTGACTTGGAGTTCCTGCATGGCAGGGGGTTGGACTGGATGGCCCTTGTGGTCTCTTCCAACTCTATGATTCTATGATTCATTTCAGTCAAATATTCAGATCTTTTTCTTCTCTGTTGGCGTCTCTATTGATTTTATTTTGAGTTGCAAAGAAACCAAGTTTTCTTCATGTCTGATGAAGAGACTGTCCCATGGCAGAGTTCTAGAATATGGCCAGATTTTATCTGTGAGACTTTGGGATGCATTATGTGTGCAATAAAAAGGCCAAATGGGGGAAAAAACTTGATTGCAGCAGTTCTTGAAAAGTATGGTAACTTTATTGATTTTAAAGCCCCCAGGCAAGTATGTTATTATTCAGCCAGGCGAGTGAGGTGTTTTGATTGTCTTACCTTTGGTCGCTTCCTTGATTGTGCTTTTACCCATGTTTATATTTTGCTCACTTTTTGTAAACCATCTTGAAAGCCTTAAATATCTGGTAGTAGCAAAAGGTTTTAAGTAAACAGTATAAAATAATTCTAAAGAACATGTAAGTGTTTCTTCTGCGCACATTGGTCTATTAAAGCCTGCAAAAAATTCCAAAGAATAGTTTTCTTTAATACTTTGTTCATATATTTAATTTACATCCCATCTTTCTACCAATTTGAAAACAGTGGTGGCTCCTGATATAAGTTAAAACCATAGATAATACAAAAGTTAAAAAGCAATTAAATAACTGTATTAAAGACATTAATTCAAAACAATTTAAAAGGCAGTTATAACATGGTAATGATGTTTACACATATGCCCTAATTAAAAGGCTTTAAATGAAGACCTTGGATCTTTTGTGCCTGAAAGCCCAAACAAGCACTGTTTGATTTTGAAACTGCAGTGATACTTAAGAAAAAATGTTGAACATATCTAATTATTATTATTTTTTTTGCTTTTGTTTTTTTCTCCAGGTATTTTTTGGTAGATTTTGAATCTTCACCAACAATTATTTCATCCATGAAGGATCATTTAGGACGTGACATTGATGTAATCAGATCTACTGTTTTAAAGCATCGAGTGATTAAAACAGAAGAATGTATGGGCATTATTGAAGAAAACAATGTTGATAAACTAATTGGGAAGAAGAAATAAATACTGAATGATTACAGCTTTACTTTTGCATCATTCTTTTTGAACCACCTGGTAATAGAAGATTATAGAGACACTGTAACCACTAATTTCAATCTAGTGAGTGTACAATTTATGCAGATAATATTTTGGCTATTTTTCTTTCATTGCCCCTACTTTAAAAATCTAGTTGTGCATTCCCCTCTCCTTAATGCTACATTTGTTTTTGAAGATCGTCCTACCCTAAAACACTACTGACAAACTTTTACACACTATTGAACAAAGTGGAACTTACTTCTAAGTTACCATGTAGGACTGATCAGAATTTTTCACACTCTTTACATTTAACAGCAATGTCCTCTGCGGTGTATATACTGTATAATGATATTTAAAATGGATTTGAATGTCATAAAGTTAAAAAATGAACAGAGACTGGTTTATAAAGAACACAAAACAGACAAAAAATACCATATGATTTCTCTTCTCTAGCATATTGCTTCTTGGTTTCAATGTACATAAACTTCTCTGGGCATTAGTCCATCCAAACTAAGAACTTGATATGGCTATATTAAAATATAATTTTGCTTTTCATTTTATTTTATTAATGACATATGACATATGCCATTTTGTAGTCTTCAAATATATGCAATTTCTGTTGACTTGTCCTTTTCTGTTCTGATTTCTCACTAAAAACGATTCTTTGCAAATGGATAGATTTGATAATATAGCAGATTGCTCATTTTATTTGTATTTCAAGTTCTCCTTTTTGCCCTCCATCAAGACGTAACAAAGATTTCAGGACCTTACTCTTTTGGAAAATTTGAGTTGTGCAGTTATTTCCTGCTGTCCATAAAGTCAACTTTACTCTTGAAAGGAAAGGAAAAATGACTTGCTATGTCTAATTTAACTACTGTGATCTATGTGCTGCATCCATTGTATTGGAGGTATTTGCAACTGGTTACAGTCCCTGTTTAACTTAGAACAAAGGACTTCCATTGGCCTCCCATATAGAGAACCACTTAGACCCATAGTAGCAGAACAACATCAGGTACTCCAAAGTAATTCACAAGAGAAGAGGTGAACTGGACGGTGTCAAGTAAAAGGGCTGCTTCCCAGAGTAAATCCCACAGCATCATGAGGACCGCCATCATGAGGACAGCCATCCTGATGTCCATTTTAACTTTCTCTGTGTTGCGAAAGGGACCTGCCTGACACTTGGAGGATTAACATCCCCAAGCTGAGTCATATTCTGGCTTCATGAGTTGCTTGTACCAATTAGAACAGTACATGAAATGATCTGACCAGGACCTGGAGGACTTGTGGCCTTACCTCTGAATGCTTATTCAAAGGCATAGCTGTGTCTTAAATCTGATGAAGTAGACTGGAGATTATCACATGGGGGACAGGATGTCCCGTCTCTGTCCTGTCCTTCCCGCACAATTACATGAAGATTATCACACAACATCATCATTATCGCGCCTGTGACACGTTCTTATTGCACGATCACGATAAGATTTTCAGATGTTGCGCTTATCCTGTCCTCCTCCCGCTCCTGAAGTGGCATGGCCCCATCAGTTTGTATTAATGGAAACGCATGTTAATGCAATGATGGGGTCACTAATGGGACAAAGACTGAATACGTGCGGACACGGTAAGGATGGGAGCAGTCCCTCTTTACCCCTTGTGATAATCTGAATGCTTATGCTGCACACTTCTTTCTCCAATTAGCCTCAAAGATGCTACACGATATCTATGTTTGAAGGTTTATGCTCCAGATCAGAAGTGGGGAAAGTGCAACCTGCAGGACATAGGTATTATAAAGCCCCAACACACTGATTTCGAAACCTGCCAAAATATGCTGAAAAAATTGGCTGAAAACCAGATTCTCCACCAGTCTCCAAGTGCAAACTACAAAAAGTTTCTAGTCATTTGGGGTCACACTTTCAACCAATTTGGTGTGCAGGCCGCTATGCAGTACAGGGAGAAAACTGGTCCCAACCACTGGTCCTGCCCCTGTTCTAGCTTAAATGTACCTGGCCATTAACAAGGCCTTACAGTACTTGAGCATGAAAAGTTATGTTTATATCTGTTGCTGATTCTTTTCTAACAAGCATCAATAGGGGTATATTCTATTGATTCAAGCAAGAGGAGGAATGTGAAAACACACCATGCCATCCTTAAGGTAAAAGCAGGTCACCATGCTTAAAAAAAATCCAGAGGGAAACCAAAGGCATGGCTGTCTAATGTCCCTCTTCCAGTGTCAACTAGAGAGAAACTGCAGCCACAAAGATGATGGATTCCAAATACTAAGCAGGCGTCCTAACCACTGAACCTACCAATTGCAGCAAAGATTTGTATTGTTCAAATGTTTTATTAGTGTCTAAATACATGCCAAGATATTTCTTTCTCCTCAGCCAGAAACCTATGTGTGAACAATCCACTGGTTTGGCAACTGAATTCACACTGATACAGATTCACATTTTCCAGTCATTAAATACACACTATGTGTTTTGTTCCAAATATAAATATAACACTCCCTGCTACCAAGGTTAGTAATTAGCTATTTCTAGAATGTAACAGCATTCAAAGCGTACCCCCCCCCCCCCAGGTGAAGTTTGTTTGGAGTATACCACCAATTTAAATTAAAAGCATTTGTATATTATTAGGTGAATTATGTTTTAATAAACTGAGAAAGTGAGCATAAAATTTCACTAGAATCCCCTCAGACATGATGATTTACAAGTAATTTTTATGTGAATGGTTTTAGTTTCATTGGTCAGGCTTTTTCTGCATTTGTTTGAATCGGTAATGTTCATATCCAAAAATGTTGGATGTTGAAAGAGCTGGAATTTCTCATCTGTGTAATCTGTGTAATAATGTTAGCATTTACAAAACATTCATGTATTAGGAAGTGGCCTTCAAGTAAGGAGGTGGGTGGGGACCAAAGATTTCCCCCCTCTACATAAACAGATCTCCTCTTAGTGCAGACTAACTAGTTAATGTATTAGTAAATTTTTTGGAACCAAATATGGCAGCCATTTCCAGACAACAGTGAACTCTTCAGTAAAATCCAATGTTGTTTCATTAAAGCCAATGGGAATGTTGCTTTAGGCTCCAGTAGGAGAAAGTTTACATTCTTACTACCTTTGGGAGCAATTACAACTGCTCTTATGTAAGTCTCAGCTTTATGTATCTGAATTCTGCAATTTTTGCCTATCTATTTGGAAAATTGCTCCAGCCTTGTTAGTTTGGATTGGGATCATTGCTGAACAGCAAATTGGGTCTGGGCTTTGAGTAGGTTATACTAAGACATTTACATTCTTATTTTTTTCTCTTTTTTAAATTACAATTTGTTTACAAAGATATCCATTACAATATTACAAACAAAACAAAACAAAAAAAACCCTCCTGTTACTTCTTATTTTTAAGCCACCCATGTGGTATTTTCCCTGTGTGTTCAAGGTAGAGCTGTAACTTTTCCAGAAACTTCGAAGTCATAGAAGGAAAAGAAACATCCTCTTTTTTGGCTGGGGGAATTATTATTTTGTGTGGGGGGGGGGAGGGGGGGAATTGAAAAGACAGTATTAATATCCTTTACAGATTGAAAGTCACTTTGCTACTTTATGGATCATAAAATACTTTATGAGTAACATGGTGGAGCATAAAAATATGTTTTATATATTAGAAGAAGAATAAAAATAACAAACTGAATTTATTTAAAAACATTTTTTTCTAACAAATGGAGCTACATTTTTTGAACTACAAGCATTGTAAAACCACTGAATTTTGGACATGAACTTTGGCTTTGCAAAACAAAACAAAGCAATAGCAAGAAAAGAAGAAATCGTCAACACTAATAAAAGACAGAAAATTATTTTGCCACTTCTAATCTTCCAGAGTGTCAAGCAGACACAAAGCACTCATTCCCATCAAAAGAACTGGGGAAAAAAGGAATTTGTGCCTAGTTTACTGTCAATATTCTGCTGGACAACACCATTCTCCTTGCCTTCAATTCTGCTGATTTTTCAATTTTCTCTTGAAGAAAAGCATCCCCATAGCATACTGCTGTCACTGCAACTGCCATGTTTTACCATGGAGATAGTGGACTCAAGGTGTAATTAATGTCAGATCATGTGGCACTGGAACTGCACATAGGCAGACTCTATTCAATGGTGTCTATGACTTCTGGAGGCAGTGGGTTGCACCAGAGTTTGTGTATAGTTAAGGAGGTGAAAACGTATAGAGCCAACAAGTGCCAATATGTTTTTGTTTACTTAACATACGTGCCATAATATAAATATTTTGCACCTTCTCGGTGTTATTGTATCTTATGTACATCAAGTGGTAACGATGGTAATTAAATCCATTTTAATTCTAGATTGTAAAACAACAAAATGTGGAAATGTCAAAGTGGAGTGAATACTTCTTTGAGGAACTAGTATGGCTAATTTTTTTTATGTAGGCTGGTGAGCTTTTGTGGGTGTGGCTGCTGTTTTACTCTTCCACTTACAAAAAAGTCAAGAGTGACATAATTATTTAAAAAAATGCAAAATACAGTATTAAAACAAACATAAATTGAAGACAAAACTTCTTTTAAAACCAGGAATAAAACCAGCACAGTAGAACAACAGAATAAACATTCCTAAAGTCCTTTAGAAACAGGTTTTTCAATATTTTTCTAAATACTTTCTGATGCATTTACACATACAACATGGCAGTCTTTGATTTACACTTTCCAAATCCTGTGGTTAAAAAAAACACACTGGATCTCTTCCAGTTCTTTGGTTTTCATTGAGAACATTTCCAACTCTGTTTATCTCTTCTTTAGATTATATGCAATTATGATGTCTGAGAAATGAAAATATTTTAACTGGTAAGCATAGAACGTTTTAAATTATCCCCTAGCTGTTCTAATTAACTATATCCCAGTGTCTTCAGGAATATGTTGAAACATTAGACAGAAATTTCTTATACAGTGCTAGTGGGATGAAAATGAACTAAAATAAATAAATTTAAAGACATTTCCACAGCTGCTTTAAGAAAGTTCTACAGGTGGTTTTTTTAAAAGAACTATATTGGGCAGACTGTGCCTTTCAAAAAGCATCAATGACAAATCTTTGCAAGAATTACAGTAAGCATTAGGCACTAAATCTACCAATTCCTACACTGAAATATATTTATTTGATAAATTTCCCCCCAATATGATGATTGCCTTCAGAGTGCTTACTAATGAGAACCAGATTCACCAACATGAAAACCATGCCTTGGCATATGAGATGGGACAAGAGGGCAGGCTAAGATCCTGGACATGTGCCAACAGACAGGGATGGACTAGTTGTAAGTGTAAATAAATTTTTGAGACATATTACAAAGGTCCAGGACAAGCTATTTTTGTTGCCAAAGGCAGGGCAGCAAATAATGCTCTCCTAGTCATCCAAGTCAAGATGTATAATGTCCAAAATGAGTTTAGTTATTTTGGCACTTGAGCCAGAAAATCCCACAAGGACCTCATCTCATCCCTGGCAGTAAAAATAATAATAATAATAAATTGTTGCCCTATCAGGACAACGAAAATGGACCACATGAGTCTGTTGGCTTATTTAACATGGCAGGGTATGCTCTGATAATACAGAACAAGAGATCTAATTTTAATATGGAGTTTATATCTTCAGTTCCCAACTGAAGCATAAAAGGAATTGGAATGGAGATGTGAAAGGAGAAAGGGTTGGTTACAACTCTGAAAAACACAAAAATTTCCTTCTGATACAGATGCTGACAGGCACAATAAAAATAATGTATTCACTTTTAATTGATCCATTGATTAATTGATCTCACTGTGTGACTTACATGGGTCTAAGTCCACATTCCTTTCATTGGACACTGGTGATTTTTAAAATTTAACATGTTATTTTAGTATGATTCTAATTGCGTTTCAAAATGATAAATGTTTTTAGCTTATTCTTTTGTAAGCCGTTATGGGTCCTAATCCAGGAGAAAAGCACTTATAAATAAATGGAATAGAAGTAGAAATAAACAGATGTTGTTGGACAGCAACTCCTGTTATCCCTTATCATTGACCATCTTGCTGGAGGTGAGGGATGCTTAGAGTCCAACAATATCTAGAGGAACACTGATTTCCTGCTTCTGGCCCATTCCCTCCTCTGTGTCTGCACAGAAGAGTTTGCATGCTCAGTATAATTGTTATTATTAGATTTATTTGTATCCCACTCTTTCCCCAGAACTGGGACACAGCGGGTCAAAACACTAAAAGAACAATTACTGTACTGGGAGTACAAAGAAGCACGATATATATGTGTTTACACCAAGTGGAACTTTATAAGTTCCTGGTGAATATGGGACAGCTCTCAGCAAGTTCAGAGTTTAAACACAAGAAAGGAGGGCATGTCAGCATTCTCAACATAAATCAAAGGAAAAACTGTTTGATCGTTTGACTTGTTAACTATTAACTAACATGAACTATTTCAGATTACAACAGCCATTGGGTAAATGCAAACTATATCTTTAGTAATTCCTTAAATGTTCTAAGAATATTATTCTGCCCTACACTGATGAAAGGTTACTCCAGCAAATTGCCAGGCCAAATGAAAACTTAATAGTGGATTGGTGGGTGGAAGGGAATGCATCACACCATGCATTTTTTAATCTTGATTGAACCTATCTTAGCTATGTTCAGAAGGCAGGCCCCTTGGCAAGGGAGTACTACTGCTTAGACTCAGGATGGGAAAAGCTTCGTTCCCAAGACACTTCAGGGTGAAGGTTAGAGCAGATGGGCTCTTGTTTGTTTGTAGGGAAGAGGCTGAATGAACACAGCAGGATTTAAGAACCAGGAACTCAGTCCCAGAGGTTTTCTTTGGAAGCCATAGGTCTTGAGTCTAACAAATTTGTAGGTGCTTTTACAGGCCTTTTTATCCACGACTTCTTTTTAGATACCTCAAATTTCATGTGTGAATGAGACAAATATGTGTTTCAATATAGGTTTCTTGCAGATATACTAATGAGATGCAGGACTGTGATAGCTCCCTGTCAAGTATGTACTGGCCTTCAAATGTGGATCTATACTCTCAGAAAGAAGATAATTAACAGTCATTACTAATAGTTTATTGAGTTTGAGCAAATAATTTCCAATACAGGGAACCAGAGCATTGTCTTTGCTCATCTGGCATCAACCCCAAGAACAAACATTTTACATCTTGCTGAAACAAGAATGAAGTTCCTAAATAATAAACTTGCTTGTAAATAATTTTTACTTTATTTATTTTTGCTTTTAAAACAGGATGATTCTCAGAGCAGCGTACCAAGAGGAAACAAAAATATTTTAGTTATATAAGCAATGGCACTCTGTGTATGTCTGAGTGTGTCTGTGTGTGTCTTCAAGTCACCATTCGACTTATGGAGACTCCATTAATTTGGTAGGGCACAAGGAGAACTTAAACCTATTATGAGAGAAGGTGATGGTGATAATGTAAGATAAATGTAATAGAATCTAATAAAACTATAAAACAATCACAGTATAATGTAATGACTGAAGACAAAGTTTAAAATGACAGAATGAAAAGTATTGGGAAAGAAACAAGAACAAGCAGTAGTTCATCTCCAACTTCCACTGAAGATATAGCAAATACACTATCAAGCAAATCTCCCCAAAGAAAGAATTCCAGAGTTAAAATTGGTTTGTTTTCCACTGTAGATAACTGACAAGACCAGCCTTTATATAATGGTTGGCATCTGTTTGTGACTTCTGATGGTGTAAGTTGAACTTACTCCATTGTTAGTCTTTTTTGCTGTTGTTGCAGAGGTCAAAATTATCTACTTAGCTTGCACAATGATCCAGTACTCATCTTCTGGCTACTGCAGCCTATTCCCCAGTAGAGAGTGGATGGTATCAGAAAAGCACCCCTACAGCCAGGCACAGAAGGCAGGGAGGGAGCCAGCCTAACCTCTTGTGGAAAGATATTTATTTCATACAAGTCATTGCTGGTTATCCAATATGATATCCAAATGCACAACATAATTTTATGTCCACATTTGATTCTAATTAAAAAATGCAGTGTGGCCCAACCAGGAGAACCTACTGTGTCTGCCAGTGAAATGATATAATGTTTATTTTCTTTTTTAATATATATATATATATATATATATTAATATGAGACTGAAATATGGATAGATTAGTTTCAAAATAGTGTGATCAGCTTTAAAAAAATTCTGTCAAAAATTCTTTCCTGTCACACTATAACATTAAGTACTTTGTTTTCTATTCTTCTAAGCTTCTGCAGAAACCATCATACCATTCAACCATTTTACACCACAGGAAGCTTCTTTTAGGGATGGCTGTCAATGTGTCGGTTTTCCTGCCTTGTAAAGTCCCTGTAGTGTATGAAAATGATACTTTTGTATCCTTGGTCATTTTTATCCCTCTTCTCCCAAATTTAAAGCAAGAATATACCCACCAACCACACTCAGCCCCTATTTTCTCTTTGATAATATATTATTTTTAGCCAAGCATTTTCAATTCTTGGAAAGTTCAATAAACAGCAAATATAATACTTAAGAAATGTGTACACATTTAGGGGAACAGATAATATATTTCTATGTGTGTTGTATATGTTCATATATACAATATGGGCAGAAGTATCAGTGTTAACTTAGGAGCTTAACACACAGCACAATAAAGCAACTTGCTTCTCCTGAATTGAAGCCAAATTCAGGCTGCCCTATGGTGTTATCACATGGCTTTTGCCCCCAAAGCCACCATCTGGGTACAGCCCAGCTCCTGTACTGGTCCCTGAACTCACTTTGGTGGCTGTTTTTCAAAGTCAGGAGCTTTCCAACTTTGAAAAATTGCCACCGAAGCAAGTTCAGGTATAAGTATTGGAGCCGGGCTGTATCCGGATGGTGGCTTTGGGGGCAAAAGCCATGCAATAACACCTGGGGGCAGCCCGAATTTGGCTTTAATTTGGGAGCAGCAAGTCGCTTTATTTTGCTGTGTGCTAAGCTCCTTAGTATCAATTGCATCTGGCTTGGGGTGGTCAGCTGTGACCATGCAAATGTTTTTGGACTTCAGCTTCCATAATTCCTTACCATTGGCTAATTAGAGATCATGGGAGTTATAGGCAAAAAAATTAAAAACTAAAAAAAAAGTTAGCTACAATTGTTTATCCTTGTTTCTGTGAGTGATTTAGTCCCTTTATCTGCACTGATGTCTGATTCCTAGAACTTACCAAAGCCAGGGAGGTGGTTCTCCTGGGAACATCAGTAGACAGTGTATTTTTTTTTTAAAAAAATAAAATTTGACAGCTTATGCACATATTTGCTATTGCATGGCCACAGTAGACAGCACCTTTAAATACTTGTGCCATCAGTATGGCAAAAGTGTGCATGATTTGCTTGACATTAAAAAAAACACACCAATCAATGGGGCTCTGGGTTAGGGATTGTTTTTTTTACTGTTTCCCAAGAAATAATACCACAATAGACTTTGCTCCCAAGTTGATTTCCCAAGAAATAAAACCACAATTGACTCTGCTTCCAAGTTGATGTAAACTAAAGCTCTCTCACACATATTATATTGCTGAGAGATTACATTCATCCCTCCCCATTCAGTGGGGTTAGGGGCACAGGACCCCCCACAAACGTGGAAGAAAAACACTATGTTTTCACCTGGGAGAACACCCAGGAATCTCAAGGTCCTCCAGTGGACCTCTGTGGTCAACATCTGCCAAACATTGACCACAGAATTGCACTGGAAGAGCTACAAATCCCTAGCGGAGTGTTGTATCTAGGAATCTCTAGGTCCTTCAGAGTGACTTTTGATTTAATTTGACCATAGAGTTGCACTGGGGGACCTAAAATTCCTGGAGAGAACATATTAATAAAATCAGTGAATAATCAAATCCTCAAAAGTCAAAGCCGCAAATGAGAAGGGATGAGTGTAAATAATTATATTATTATGTTTCTGGGAGACACCCCCAAAAGCTAATCTATCCTAGGGGGTAAGGGTTGTTTCGAGGGGCTTGCCATTGCCAGCTTCTGACACTGATGGGGGGTGGGGGTGGTGGTGGCCAAGACTTAAGTGTGTCCTTTGATTGACAGTTTAACACCTCCCTCCCAAACAATCAGTTTACATTTTAAATTTATACAAATAGTGATGTGAACTTCATTAGGGTTAAATTTCCATGGACATATTTGACTAGGGTAACATAGTGGGAATTTTGATTCAGTATTGCATCATTGAATCTCCCCGAATTTATTCATCACAAAAAAGCAAGTGTGAATGAGTCCTCAGTCTCCCTTTCACATGCCTTTTCTCCTTGCCCATGCTCTTTTTCTTCTCCCTCTGTCAGACTGTTTTTCCCCTTGCTGTTCTTCCTCGCTTCCCTACCCCAAATTCAGAAATTCATTCTCTACAGTTTTAAATTTCCAAATGCCCCCCAAATATGATATTATGTGTACATTGTCTAAACACACAGTCTTGGAAAACAATTGGCCAGAAGACTGACTGAATGTTTTGTCTCATATCTCGACTTCTACAATCTGAGGGGTCATTCCACTGTGATAAGCTCCAAATCGTTATTTGGGGTATATGCCCCTAGTTCCCACTGGAAATTGATTCTGATCCTCATTGAATTGATTCCAGGTGAAATAAAGTGGAGTAAACGCTACAAAACGGGGTTTTCTCAGAGCAGGTTTTTTGGAGGGTTTTTTTTTTAAAAAAGAAGAAACGTTTCTGATGCGATTCCAATAAGTGGGAACGCCAGATCAGAACCGATTCTTTTTCTGAGGATGGTAGAGGGCTGTCACCATCCCTCCCCAGAAACACCACAAGTGTTGCTTTTTGAATTTTTTTTAAAAATAAACTTTATCGAAAAATTGCTAATACAACCACTTGCAAAGACAAGTAGTTGCTTTAGCAATATAGCAATGTTTTGATAAAGTTTATATATATAAAACGGGAGCTTCTGTTCACCTCCTCCTCCTCCTGGGTCCCTTGACCTTGCCGCCATCTCCTCCTCCGTCTTGTCCACCTCCTCCTCTCTGCTCCCTTCACTGGCCTCTGTGCTCCCTTCTCCTCGCTCACTCTGCTGCCACCCTCGAAGCCCCGGGTAGACCGGGGCACCCACACACTCACACTCATTAAGGCACTCCCTGTCACTGCTTCCTGCAAGGCCCTGGTAGACCAGGGCATCCGCAGGCAGGAAGTGAGAAGGAAGAGAGGAGGGCTCTAGGTGGGGAAGGAGGGAGTTCCCCAGATACAGTGAAAAACTACAGCTCTCTGACTGAGAATTCTAAATACCCCTCCTCAAATTACAACTCCCAGGTTTCCATAGGATGGAACCATGGCAGTCAAAGTGGAATCATAGTACTATACTTGTGTGGTGTGAAAGGGCCCTCTGGGACTGTGTTTTTCTCCTCATTCTGGTCTCTGTATTTGCATTAGAGTTGCCAGGTGAAAGAAAGGACAGGGCTCCTGTAGTTTTAATAGTTGTGCAGAATAGGGAATACAGTAGGCCCTTGTTATCTGCTGGAGTTTGGTTCCAGAACCACCCCCCCCCCCCAAGGATACCAAAATCCATGGATGCTCAAGTCCCATTAAATACAATGGCATAGTAAAATGGTGTGTTCTATAAAAATAGCAAAATCAAGGTTTGCTTTGTTTGGAATTTATATATGTTTTTGATATTTTCAAGCTGTAGGTGCTTGAATCAATGTTTTAAAAATCAGTGGATACAGAGGGCTGACTGTACCAATTGGCATTTTTTTTGTTATGCAAGCAGCATTTGCTGAAATTCCCTGTTCTACAGAACTATTAAAGGTATAAGAGTGTTGTGCCTCATTTCACCTGACAACCTTAATTTGTATTTGTGTATGAGTGGAAGCTTGTCCTGGTCACTCTTGCATTCATCCACACCCACTGCTTATTGCCTTGGCCCTTAATCTTGAATTCCCCTTGAATATCTACAATTAGAGAGGAAGCATAAGCCAAGCACAGACATAAAAGGAAAGAATATGTTATATAAGAAATTGATTTATTTAGGGTAGAGAAAATGTCAGGGAAACAAAAAGGTGTGTTTAGGACAAATAACAAAGAAAAGAGAAGAAGCAGGTGACAAAAGCAACAAAAGCAATCATCTGGAGACTAGGCTTCTGAAGGTAACTACTGATGTGGAAAAGCTAAAAGAGACTGGTGGACTTTTGAGAATAAAAAGTATTGTTGGCAGTGTGAACAAGCAGGAGTGCAGTCAGTGAGGCTTGTATAGATGGTTGGAAAGGTTGGAAGCATTATTTTTTCTGAGTACAACTCCTAGAAATCCCCAGCAGTATCACTGGTGGGATTATGGAAGACGTAACCCAGCAGGATAGGAGTGAGGGGAGATCAAGGACTGCTTGCAGAGCTCTGGTATTCTGATCGCAAAGACCCTCTTGGAGTTTGGTGGTGACTTCAAATACAAAAACTAAAAGAGAAATATTTGGAAGGAGAATTGGCTGGAAACCAGGAAGAAATGACTTAAGTCAAAGCTGTATGAGTATCAAGAACTCATTTATCCTATACTCATTTCCACAAGCTTTGTTGTTATCAGCCTCCATGTTGTGTGTTAGGGCTGGATTGTAAAACAGAGAGCCTGAGTGGGAGTTTAGTAGTGTCTAGAAGACTCGTCTTCCTAAGGAGATGAATGGGCTGATGGACATCACATGCAGATGTTTGGATATTTTGCCATTTTTCTTTTTTTCTAAATAAGAACAACCATCTATCAAATCCTTGGTTTTGCATCCTTCTGTTCTTCCTCCCCACTAGTTTGGTTCTCACAGCTGCAAATTCCAGTTTTATCTTTTTAATGTGCTAAATATATCTACTGTGGGATTCTTGTCTGAGCTGACATTTTCAGATTTTATATTTGAAACAGTACACTTTATTTCTTCCAAAATAAAAGGAATAAAATTATTTTGCCCACTGAAGAAGAGCATGTTGAGTGTACTATATTTCCTAACAAAATCTAACAGAGTATCTTCAACTTTGCCTTCCCTTTTTCCTGACTGCATATGCTCCCCCCCCCCCCACCAAGATAATTTACTGTAGTGAAAACATAAAATTTCCATTGGAAATATATGTAGAAATGGAAATGTGTGTAGAAATGAACTTTATCACACAACAGAATGGAGAGGGTGGGAGTGGGGGGAAACTGTAGCACCACAAGTACCTAGTATTTTGTAAAATTTTGTTGTTGTTGGGTGTCTTTAAGTAGTTCCTGATTTATGCCAACCCTAAAGTGAGCCTATCATGAGGTTTTCTTGGCAACATTTATTCAGAGGTCAGTTGCCGTTGCCTTCCTTTGAGGCTGAGAGAACATATCTTGCTCAAGATTAGCCACTGGGTTTTCATAACTGTGCGAATCCTTGTCTTCAGAATTGTAGTCAAATCACTACAGCACGCTGGTTCTCATTGCATAGCTCTAATTCTAAGCAGTGACAAGGAATACTGCTGCTGCACCTATGATGTTATGAGTCTGCACTGCATCATACCCTGTTTCCCCCAAATTAAGACATCCCCAGAAAATAAGACCTAGTAGAGGTTTTGCTGAATTGCTAACTATAAGGCCTCCCCCGAAAGTAAGACCTAGCAAAGTTTTTCTATCTATCTATCTATCTATCTATCTATCTATCATCTTATATAATAAATGTTCAATTTTTTTTTGTTCAACAATAAATGTGAGTTCTTCTTCATGGAAAAATAGGACATCCCCTGAAAATAAGACCTAGTGCATCTTTGAGAGCAAAAATTAATATAAGACACTGTCTTATTTTGGGGGAAATATGGTAGATTCTCACAATAACTTGATCTGATTTTACAATGGAGTTTATCATACGACGGAATTTGGGGGTATAATGCAATGGCAATCTGAATGCAATCATGGGGCTTCATGCTATTGCGAATGAGTGTATCTCACACAATTTCGGGCAATGGGAAGTCATTCTGAACACAATCATGGAGTTTCACGTAATTGCGTATTAGAATATCTCACGCAATTTCGGGCAATGGGAAGTCATTCTGAACGCATTCTGAATGCAATCAGATTTCACATAAATTTGCTAAACTAGTGAATTCACGTAATCGTGAATTGGCTCCATTTGCAATTGAGAGAAATTCCTCCCATGTGATAAATTCCGATGACCGAAAACAGGGACGGGTAATTGTGGCACTGCTACTGCTTTTTAAGGCTCACAACTTCCATAGGCAGCAAAGCCAACATGGAAGAACAATGGGAACTGAAGTCCAGCAATATCTGGAGGGCTTTGTGTGCTGTATCCCTGATTTGGAGAGAGGGGTGGTCAAGATGGTGTAAACCATCCTTACTTTCAGGTATCTTATTAAAAAATGGATGAAATACTACAGGAACTAATTAGTTACATAACAACCTCACTTGAATAGCTAAGTGAAGTCTCTTGGCTTAACCCCAATCCCCACCTAACATTGACTTACTGGGTAGCAGCTGCTGCAAGTCATACAATCATAGAACCATAGAACTGGGGGAAAAAACCCAATGGTCATCCAGTCCATCCCCCTGCCATGCAGGAATATACTATCAATATATAATGCATAATACAGAGGCCATCCATCCTTTGTTTTAAAACCACCAAAGAGGGAGGCCTCTATCACTTCCTGCGGCAGCATGTTTCACTGTTGAATAGCTTTTACCATCAGAAAGTTCTTTCTAATGTTGAGGTGGAATCTCTTTCCTGTAGCTTGAATCCATTGTTCCATATTCTAGTTTCTGGAGCAGCGGAAAACAAACTTGCTCCATCCTGATGCTATTTAACATCTATATGAAGCCACTGGGTGAGATCATCCGGAGGTATGGAGCACAGTGTCATCAGTACGCTGATGACATTCAAATCTACTTCTCCATGACTAGATTATCTGCTCAGACCTCAGATGGTGTCTTCCCTTTTAATGACTGCCTTGCGGTGATAATGGATTGGATGAGGAAAACAGATTGAGGCTAAATCCAGACAAAACGGGGTACTGACAGTCATTGGCCCAAAACCAGGTCCGGGAATACAACTCCCAGTCCTAGACGGAGTCACACTCTCCTCGAAGGACTCTGTTCACAGCCTGGGGGTACTTCTAAATTTGTCGCTTCACATGACTAGTCAGGTGAATGCGACGGTCAGGAGTGCCTGCTATCAGCTTCGGCTGATATGCCAGCTGCGCCCCTTCCTGGAGACTGGTACAGGCTTTGGTTACCTCACGTTTGGATTACTGTAACACGCTCTACATGGGGCTACCCTTTTGCTTAACCCGGAAACTTCAGCTGGTCCAAAACATGGCAACCGGGCTTATCACTGGAACTTCGAGGAGAGAACACATAACACTTGTGCTCAAGTCTCTCCACTGCCTGCTGATTAGTTTCTGGGTGCAGTACAAGGTGTTGGTTTTAACCTTCAAAGCCCTACATGGCCCAGGTCCATCCTATCTCAGGGACCGCCTCTTCCTATATGAGCTCCCTCGCATGCTCTGGTCCTCTGGGAGGAATCTGCTACAACCTATTAAGACCAAATTGTTGCAGACCTCTCAGAGGGCCTTCTCCGCCATCGCTCTCAGACTGTGGAATGACCTGCTGGATGAGATGTGTCTTATCACAAGCCTGGACAGCTTCAAAAAAGCCACCAAGGCGCATCTCTTCTGGCAGGCCTTTCCGGACAGCGGCTAACCTTCCCTGGTCTCCAAGACATCTATCCAGCCTTCCCCAGCCACATCAAATATCACCTTGAGGCTGCCCATAAATTTGGATTTGGATATATTGTATGGCTTTTTTTTGGTTTTTGTTTTGTTTTTGTTTTTAATGTTGCTGTTTTAATCCTGCGCTAGTTTAATCCTATTTTAAGGGGTGGGAGGAGGGATTGGGATGTACCATTTTAATTGTACTTGTTTTTAAATGTATCCCGCCCTGATTGCTCCCTCAGAGGGGCGGGTTATAAATAAATATTTATTATTATTATTATTATTATTATTATTATCATCATCATCATCATCCTCAAATGACATCCCTTCAAATATTTAAACATTGCTATCATGTCACCCCTTGACCTTCTCTTCTCCCAGCTAAACATACCCAGCTCCCTAAGCCTCTCTTTATAGGGCATGGCTTCCAGACCTTTCACCATTTTGGTCACCCTCCTCCAGATATGATCCAGCTTGTCAACATCCTTCTTGAATTTTGGTGCCCAGAACTGGTCACATTATTCCAGGTGAGGTCTGGCCAAAGCAGAATAGAGTGACACTACTACTTCCCTGGATCTAGACACTATACTCATATTGATGCTGCCTAGAATTGCACTGGCAATTCTGGGGATCTGTCCTTCTATCGATTAGGATATAACAAACTTGATATTCCCACTTGCTCCAACAAGCAATCCCCAGTGCAACAGTCAGAAGTAGGATCCCTGTCACAATTCCTCCTTGCAATTGAGCTTGTTTGCAAGGGCAAAGGGAGAAACATCAGTCTACTGAGTCCCAACAACAGGAGAACAGCCTGGCACAGTGGTTGATTTCAAGTAAATCAGAATGAGGAAATTTATAATCTCTATATATTGTGAATGCATAACCGTCATGAGTGTTTAACTCTAGGTAGCACATTTGTAACTGCCATAAAGGAGTCTAGGCATTATATCTACAGCTGAATATATTCAATCATGAGCTCTCATGGAACCTCTATCGACCTCTAATGAAACGCTAGAGAAACTCTGGATACTTAGGCACTCTGAAACAGTTAAGAAACGGTAAGTTACACATTCCTAACTGTGATTGTGAATTATCATTTATTATAATTATCAGTTATTTATACAGCACCATCGATATTCATGCAGCTTTATAAGTAAAAACAAAAAACCGCCTGCCCTGCCAAAGGCATACATTCTAAATATATAACTACACACACACACACAGAAAGTAAGGAGTAATGCAAATATAAAACCATGCAGTACAACTGTAAAACAAATGATCAAGATAGAACACAACCTCTCCCATGCAATAGAAAATAAAACAAACTGACAGAACCATATAATCAAAATATACAAAATGATGAAACAATATCAAACAATATTAAACTATTAAAAGCTTTGGAAAATAAGAAACTTTCCCTTTCAGATTTAAAAACGAGGGAAAAAGCAGTGCAGGCAATTACAGGAGTATTGAGCAATGAGTGACTTCTGAATTCCAGCCAACCAGTTCTGAATTTAACAATACACCTTATTCTAGAGCAGTGATATTGTTATGTGCCTTCACGTCAACTCAGCCTAGGGAGACCCCATCCTAGGGTTTTATTAGTATGCATTTATTATTCAGAAGTAATTTGCTATTGTCGTTCTTTAAAGCTGAGAGAGTGTGACTTCCTCAAGAACCGCCAGTAGGTTTCCATGGCTGAACAAGGATTTGAGCCTTGGTCTCCCTGGTTCCTAGTCTGCACTCAAACTGCTATCCCACACTGGTTCTCACAATATGGATGGTGATACTGAGCAACCCTAAAATAGTAGAGTACATCAACAGTGTTGTCTGTAATTAACTAAACTGACTATAAGGAAATAAATCCTATGACATAGGATCCTTATAGATGATTTGCCTGTGGCCAAACTCCTTGAGCATAGTGCTTCATGACCTATTGTGCTTTGGTTCTTTTGACAAATTACAAACACCCAGACTTCTATTTGTGTACATGCTTTCATGTAAAATAAAAATGGCATTTAGTTGACTGATGAGAAAAACAATAACAGAGTCTTAGAGTACGAGTGCAAGTAATGTGAAAAGCCAGCCTCTATTTATACATCTTTCCACGGCCAAAACATTTTAGCCATGCAAGTGGAAAAATGGGAGTAGTTGATATGTTGGGCCAAAATGCATTTATTTTTCCTCTTTTTGTCATCTCTGCCTTATAAGAACATAAGAAAGGATGTGGTGGGTCAGAACAATGGCTTTGTTTAGACTAGCAACTTGTTTGGAAGCCCACAAACAATAAATAAAGGCAAAAGCCCTTTGTAGTGTTTTTTAAACTCCACAACTAATTTTCAGGGACAGGCAGCCTCTAGTCCTGGAAGCACCCTAGCATCACCATGATACCCAGGGGCCACTCCCTAACCACATTCATCATGAATTTATGTAACTCCATTTTAAATCTGTAGCCCTTTATTGTCTAATGGTCAATGCCACAGCTTAACTGAATGTATCTACAATATATGGTTACAGCCACTTTACTAGTCCATTCCATGGAATCCTGGGACTTGGTGAGGGACTTAGAATTCTCTGCTACAGAGCAATCATCTATTCTTTTGCCTTATAGCACTATTGTTCTGCAGTAGAGAAATTTAAGTTACTCATCAAACTAAAACTCCAAGGCCCAAGGTTCCATAGGATGTTGCCACAGCAGTTAAAGTGGCACAAGACTGCAGTAACTAGGATGACCAGATGGCATAACCACAAAGGAGGACAATACACTGCAAAATGGAGGACATTCAAGAAAAAATGTATGATATTAGAAACTAAAAACTAAAACCAAAATCATATAAATATACATTCATGCTTCTTAATCATGCTCAAACTGGATGACATTTTGCAATTCCTCCTGGACAGAAGGTGAAATGTAGGGCATGTACTGGAAAAGGAGGACATATGTCACCCTGTGAAGCATAGATCAGTACTACTCAAAAGGGTCACCCCTATGAGAGATGATACGATGATAAGATAGTAATACTAAGTAAGAGAAGTGCTCCGCTTCCTAATATCAGCTAAAGAAATTATCTCAAAAAACAAAAAACAAAAACAAACCAAAACACAAAGATCTTAAACTTTAGATCTTTTACTACCAATTCTCTATAGAGAAGACAACTATTACGGAATCTAATTCCCTAATGTAGTTGCTGAGATCATATAAACTCCAGACAAGTAAGGTTTAAGATGGTGTGTACAGGAAAAGAGGACAAATTTCAGTTACAAAAATGTTAAGATATAATTACACAACAGAGTCTTAAGATAACTATGATTGAAGATATGATAAAGTAAGTAGATGTGATCGACAGTAACCTGATAACAGTGGAAAGTAACGGGAACGATAAATCGGCAGAAGATGGAAAGGAAGTAAGGTTTGAATTGATGAAGAATGATGGAGATAGAAGGTTAGAGTAAGTGGTTGAAGGTCAGAGTATGTGATTAGAAGGCGAGTGATGGGAGGAGGAGGACAAACGAGAATGTTTGGATAGAGACAGAAGTTAGGGATAAGAAGAAGTGAAAAGAAAGGAAGACGAAGGTAAATAGATGAATGATATAAAAAGGCAGAGTTGAGAGATGCTATGAGTGCATGGAATGTAGAGGATGCAATATAGATGGCCATCACTGCCAATTGAATAAGCTAGAGTTGTACGTGGGAGGGTATGCACACAGATTTACAAAATTTGTGTAGTATAAAGTATGTATGGAAATTGTAATATATTTGTATGTTTTTATGAATATTTAATAGATTTTTTGCCTTTAGGATTCTCTGGAAACCCAGTTGTATCCCCAGCTCCATTATCTAGTGCCCACCTATATCTGTCTGTCTGTCTATCTAAAGTTATATCCTGCCTTTCTCCCTATGCAGGATCCAAGGTGAGGGTTCACAGTTCCCTCTTGCATAGGATAGGCAAAAGCCCTTTGTAAGTTAATGGAAGGGCATCTAAAGTCATAGAATCATAGAATCATAGAATCATAGAGTTGGAAGAGACCACAAGGGCCATCCAGTCCAACCCCCTGCCATGCAGGAACTCCCAGTCAAAGCATCCCCGACAGATGGCTATCCAGCCTCTGCTTAAAGACCTCCAAGGATGGAGACTCTACCACACTCCGAGGGAGTGTGTTCCACCGTCGAACAGCCCTTACTGTCAGGAAGTTCCTCCTAATGTTGAGGTGGAATCTCTTTTCCTGCAGCTTGCATCCATTGCTCCGCGTTCTGGTCTCTGGAGCAGCAGAAAACAAGCCTGCTCCCTCCTCAATATGACATCCCTTCAAATATTTGAACAGGGCTATCATATCACCTCTTAACCTTCTCTTCTCCAGGCTAAACATCCCCAGCTCTCTAAGTCGTTCCTCATAGGGCATGGTTTCCAGACCCTTCACCATCTTAGTTGCCCTCCTTTGGACCCGCTCCAGTTTCTCCACATCCTTTTTGAATTGTGGTGCCCAGAACTGGACACAGTATTCCAGGTGGGGCCTCACCAAAGCAGAATAGAGAGGCACTATTACTTCCTTTGATCTAGACACTATACTTCTATTGATGCAACCTAAAATAGCATTGGCCTTTTTAGCTGCTGCATCACACTGCTGACTCATGTTCAACTTATGGTCTACTTGGACTCCTAGATCCCTTTCACACATAGTTTCATTCAGCCAGATGTCCCCCATCCTATATCTGTGCATTTCATTTTTCCTCCCTAGGTGCAGAACCTTACATTTCTCCGCATTGAATTTCATTTTGTTAGCGTTGGCCCAGCTTTCTAGTCTATTCAGGTCATTCTGAATTTCAATCCTGTCTTCTGGAGTATTGGCTACTCCTCCTAATTTGGTGTCATCTGCAAATTTGATAAGTATGCCCCCAATTCTGTCATCCAAGTCATTAATAAAGATATTGAATAGCACTGGGCCCAGGACAGAACCCTGTGGGACCCCACTGGTCACTTCTTTCCAGGATGAAAGGGAGCCATTGTTGAGCACCCTTTGAGTTCGGTCAGTCAACCAGTTACAAATCCATGTAATGGTTACCTTGTCTAGCCCACATTTTACGAGCTTGTTTGCAAGAATGTCATGGGGAACCTTGTCAAAGGCCTTACTGAAATCAAGATATACTATATCCACAGCATTCCCTTCATCTACCAAACTGGTAATTTTATCAAAAAAAGAGATCAGATTTGTCTGGCAAGACTTGTTTCTCTGAAACCCATGTTGGCTTTTTGTGATTATGGCATTGGCCTCTAAATGTTCACAGACTCTCTGCTTAATGATCTGCTCTAGAATCTTTCCTGGAATTGATGTCAGACTAACTGGACGATAATTGTTGGGATCCTCTTTTTTCCCCTTTTTGAAGATGGGCACAACGTTTGCCCTCCTCCAGTCTGCTGGGACTTCTCCTGTTCTCCAGGAGTTCTCAAAGATTATTGCCAATGGTTCCGATATTACATTCGCCAGTTCTTTTAATACTCTGGGATGTAGTTCATCTGGTCCTGGAGATTTATATTCATTTAGGTTAACCAGGTATTCCTGTACTATCTCTTTACTTATTCTGTGCTGAGATTCCCCTATT
Organism: Urosaurus nigricauda; assembly: GCA_034509955.1. Lineage (NCBI taxonomy): Eukaryota > Metazoa > Chordata > Lepidosauria > Squamata > Phrynosomatidae > Urosaurus > Urosaurus nigricauda. Next base: position 71,190,419 of record JAOEGL010000003.1, read on the forward strand.
CTGTCTTCTGCTCCATTATCCTTAGGTTGACCACCCTTTGCCTTTTCTGAGAAGACTGAAGCAAAGAAGGTGTTGAGTAATTCTGCCTTTTCTCTGTCCCCTGTTAGCATTTTGCCATCTTCTGCACGCAGTGGCCCTACTGTTTCCTTCTTCTTCCTTTTGCTTCGGACATACCCAAAAAAGCCCTTTTTGTTGTTCTTAACCTCTCTAGCCAGCCTGAGTTCATTCTGTGCTTTAGCTTTTCTGACTTTACCCCTACATGTGCTGGCTATTTGTTTGAATTCCTCTTTCGTGATTTCCCCATTTTTCCATTTCTTATACATGTTCTGTTTAAGGCTTATCTCAGTTGAAAGTTCCTTAGTCATCCATCCTGGCTTCTTGAGACACCTCCCATTTTTCTTCCTCATTGGAACTGTTTGAAATTGCGCCTTCAGTATCTCCTTTTTGAGAAACTCCCATCCGTCTTGAACTCCCTTCTCTTTTAGTTTTCTTGACCATGGGATCTCCCCCAGTATTTCTCTAAGTTTATTGAAATCAGCTCTCCTAAAGTCTAGAATGCGTGTCTGACTATGCCTGGCTTCCCCTTTCCGCTGTATAACAAACTCCAGGAGAACATGGTCGCTTCCCCCTAAGGATCCAACCACTTGCACCCCATTGACTAGGTCATCCCTGTTGGTTAAGATCAGATCTAAAATAGTTGATCCCCTTGTTGTCTCTTCCACCTTTTGGACAATGAAATTGTCTTCCAGGCAAGTGAGGAATTTGCTAGACCTTGAGGATTTGGCTGAGTTTGACTTCCAGCAAATATCCGGATAGTTGAAGTCCCCCATCACTACTACATCTCTCCTTTCTGAGTGTGTGCTCATCTGTTCTAGAAAGGCATCATCCAATTCCTCTGCCTGAGTCGGGGGTCTGTAGTAGACTCCCACAGTAACATCCCTGTTGTTTCCCTCTCCTTTAATGTTTATCCAGATGCTCTCCACCTGGCTTCCAGTATTGACTTCCTGGATCTCTTCACTGGTGTAAATATCCCTGACATATAATGCTATTCCTCCTCCTTTCCTGTTTGGCCTGTTTCTCTTAAAAAGGTTATATCCCTCTATTTCTACATTCCAGTCATGAGACTCATCCCACCAGGTTTCAGTGATGCCTATTATATCATATTTGCTCTGTTGTGCTAGGAGTTCGAGTTCATCCTGTTTATTTCCCATACTCTGTGCATTAGTGTAGAGACATCTAAGAACATGTGTTCCCTTTACTTGCTGCCTGTGCAAATTTTTTTGCTTCCCACTGTTGGGTCCTTGCACTGTTTGCCTTGTTCCCTCTATGTCAGTTTGATTATTTTCTCCAGCCCTTTTGCCTTCCAAAATAATGTCTCCCTCCCCCATATAACTCAGTTTAAAGCCCTCCTGATCAGATTTTTGAGACTTTTGGCAAAAATGTTTTTGCCAACTGGTGTGAGATGCAGCCCATCCCTTGCCAGAAGTCCCTCCTCATGGAACCGCAGCCCATGATCCAAGAATCCAAACTGTTCTTGGCGGCACCATCTACGGAGCCAGTTATTCACCTCTGCTATTTTCTTCTCCCTTCCTGGACCATGCCTTTCTACTGGGAGAAGAGATGATATGACAACCTGTGCATCCATCTCTTTCAGCTTCCTTCCTAGAGCCTCATAATCCCTTATGATATTCTGAAGGCTGTGCCTTGCAGTATCATTGGTTCCCACATGAACCAGAAGAAAGGGGTGTTGATCAGTAGGCTTGACAAGTCTTGTCAGCCTCTCAGTTACATGATGGATCTTTGCCCCAGGGAGACAACACACCTCCCGAGACATCTTGTCAGGCCCACAAACCACTGCTTCTGTACCCCTCAGCAAGGAGTCCCCCACAACCACCACACGCCTCCTCCGAGGCTTAGCAGCGGCTGTTCCCTTTCGTGGTACTCTCAGTCTCCCCTGCTCTGTCCCTGATGTCTGTCCCTGCTGCTTTTCCTCATCATCTCTGATAACAGAGAGAGATTCAAAGTGATTCTGTAGCTGCAAGCTCACAGAACGAACCGTGGTTTCCCTACTTCTGCGTGTAACTTTCCTCCAACCATCTCCTTCTTTTGTGTGTGAAGTGACCTCTTCTTCCTCAGCAACTTTCTCTGTGTGTTTCCTGTCCAGGACCATCTGGTCCTTTCTGTTCAAGAGAACCTCCTGCTCTCTGTGATGCTGAAGTGTTGACACCTGGGCCTCCAACTGCTGAACTCTTCCTTCTAAGTCTTAAATCTGTTTTTAACAGCTCAGTGCAGCCTCTTAACTGTTGAATTTGAGCAGAGGTACGGTGACCCTGGTGAGTATGTGTGCGTGTGTGTGTACACCTTTTAAAATGATTATTTCTTTGTGATTATTCTCCTCAAAGCATCTCTTAAGTGTCCTTGCCACCCAACAAAGGAAAAAATAATATGGGAATAATTTTCAATTTGAGAAGAAAATAGCCAGTGCAGAAACAGATGGAGTCCCCTCTGAAAACTTATTGTCACAATTTATAAATTCCCATGCAAGAGTTAGGTGTGTCTACATGTTATGACTAGCTTGGTCTTAAAACACAGGTAATAGACATCTGTTATAAATAGTAGAGTGTTTCTGAAGAATTCCAGAATGTTTTATCACTGATGAGATTTTATTCCTTGTACACTGACATTAAAGATTTAATTGGCTCATTTAATCTTGGAGGTATAGGTTTATATGGAACCTTTCCATATCTCCCCAGGTATTTCACTACCATCTTATATTTAGGAATGCATTTATCATTGCAATTACACAATGTCTTTCATAATTGCACAATGCACATATTTCATGTGTTTTATTATAGTCTCCCACTGAATCCCTATAAATAGACATGGCCATCTAGGATGACAGATCAGCTTGTTGCCAATTCCCTGTAAGGCAGGGTGGGCTGGGGAGCTTTAAAGGGTTACTTACCACATAATTGGGCAGGAGGACAAACTCCCACATCTATGGCTCAGAACAGACAGGCCAAATGAAGTGGCTTCTGGCCACTTTGAAGGTGTGCTATTCAAACAATGCATGCCTTCAAAGGACTGGAGCAAAAAGGAGCTGGAATAATGTGTCTCCTGATGGTGTGGGTTGGGGCCAGTATCCATGGCCTACTGTGGGAGCAGACTTTGTGTGATCACCACAGTCCTGACTTGGTACTGGCCAGAGAGGAGTCAGGCCACTCCTTCCTGCCCATTTGCTCCAGCCCTATGTCATTCCTTTCCCTTATCTCTTTTCTCTCCCTTTTCTATTGAGTTTAATGATGGAGTTTATCACATGGGAGGAATTTCTCTCAATTGTGAATGGAGCCTGATTGCATTCGGAATGTGTTCAGAATGACTTCCCATTTTGCGAAAATGACCCCCCATTGCCTGAAATTGTGTGAGATGCTCTAATAAGCAATTATGTGAAACTCCATGATTGCATTCGGAATGACTTCCCATTGCCCGAAATTGCGTGAGATACACTCATTTGCAATAAAGGGCTGTGTAATAATCACATAAGGCTCTGGAGACCAGTATTTGGTTCCCCGCTTGGCCATGAGACCCACTGGGCAAATCACATGCTCTCAGCTGCAGAGGAAGGCAAAGGGAAACCTCTGAACAAATCTTGCCAAGAAAACCCCATGATAGGTAGGATAAGTCAGAAATGACTCAAAGGCCCACAGCAACAGACAAAAAATGGCATTTGATAGAACACAACTTTAAATTGCTGAGAATCTATCATATCTCTGTCATGTTTTCAAGATTTTCCTTGGATAAGGAAGGGAAAAAGATTGGTAGAGAGAAAGAGAGAGAGAGAGAGAGAGAGAGAGAGAGAGAGAGAGATATGGAGGAAGGAAAAGAGAAATGAGATGATGAATATAGGTAGAAATGCAAGTAGAAGTGAAAAATCATGAGAGAAAGAAGTAGAGAGATTGGCAAGGAGGATGAAGACAAATGTAGACAAAAGAACTGGAGAGGGCATAGAAAGAGGACAAGAGGCAGAGACGGAAGGAGAAGATGTTTAGCTATGAGCTAGGAGAGAAGAATTAGAACAAGAGAAGGAGAGGGACTAGGAGGAAACAGAGATGAGTATGGGCAGGAGCTGTGAGAGAAAATAAGAGAAAGAATAATAAAATCATATAATCACAGAATTGTAAAGTTGGAAGAGACCACAAAGATTATCCAGTCCAACCCCATTCTGCTATACAGGAACTCACAATCAAAGCACCAGCCTCTGTTTAAAGATCTCCAAAGAAGGAGACTCTACCACTCTCTAAGGGAGTGTGTTCCACTGTCAAACAGTTCTTACTGCCAGGAAGTTCCTCCTAATGTTGAGGTGGAACCTCGTTTCCTGTAGTTTGCATCCATTGTTCTGTGTCCTATTCTCTGTAGCTGCAGAAAACAAGCTTGCTCCATCCTCAGTATGACACCCCTTCAAGTACTTAAACAGGGCTATAATATCACCTCTTAACAGTCTCTTCTCCAGGCTAATATACCCAGCTCCCTAAGTCTCTACAGGGCATAGTTCCCAGACCTTTCACCATTTTGGTCACCCTCTTCTGGATACGCTCCAGCTTCTCAACATCCTTTTGAACTGAGATGCCCAGAACTGGACACAGTATTCCAGGTCAGGCCTGACCAAAGCAGAATAGAGTGGCACTATTACTTCCCTTGATCTCTAGACATTATACCTCTATCAATGCAGCCTAGAATTGCATTTGCCTTTTAAGCTGCTGCACTACACTATTGACTCATGTTCAACTTGTGGTCTACTAGGACTCCTAGATCCTTTTCACGTATTCTATTGTTAAGCCAGGTGTCCCCTATCCTATATATATGCATTTCATTTTTTCTGCCTAGGTGCAGTACCTTACATTTCTCCCTGGAAGGAAAGAGATGATGTTAAAATAAGAGTTGCAGAGGGGAGAAAAAAAGAAGGAGGGAATGAAAGCAGAGAGAGAGAGAGGGGGGGGGGAGAGAGAGAGAGGAAGAAAAAGTGCCTAAGTAGAGGAGAAGAAAGATAACAAGCTTTTCGCTAACATACACCTGAAACTAAGGAGCTTATTGCACAGCTTTAAAAATTGACTTACCTCTCCTGAATTGAATTGAATTTGGCCTGTATCCGAATCCTATAGCATGGATTTTTGCCACCGACACCACTGGGTGGGTGCAGCCCGTATAACTTCCGGGTAGAATCTGAGTTCAGCTGGCTGATTTGTAAAGCCAGGACCACTGTTGGAAAGTTCCTGACTTTGAAAATTAGCCACTGAAGCGAGTTCAGGGACCTGCATTGGAGCTGGGCTGTACCAGGATGGCAGTTTTGGTGATAAAAGCTATGCAATAACACCAAGGTACAGCCTGAATCTTCAGTTCCCCAGCAGAAGGACACATTTTTCAGCAGTGTGATAATCTCTGTAGTCTGCAGCATCAGGAGTCAGCAGGTGTGTGTTTGTGTGTGTGTGTGTATCAGCCTTCAAGTACAAAGTATTTTTTAAAGACAAACTTTATTTTCAAGGCAGTATGAAATCCCTAAAAATTCCCCACTTGTTCTGAGGCCTAGTGGAGAGACATTTGGGGATTCTGACTCAAACCTGAAATAGAAAAATATTCACCATTTATACATGTCAGAGACTTAAGTTGAGGTAGCCACAGAAGGAGAATCAAATTTTGTTATGATATAGAATTAAGATGGCTGACTCTGCTTGTGCATGTGTGTCATCAGCAGTGTTAATATTCTCTACAAATAATAATAATAATAATGGTTTATTTATAATCTGCTCCTCTGTAAGAACACTCAAAATTTGTCTGAGAGAGCAAACCAATGTCTTTCCTCTTTCTTCCTAGTGATCATTCCTTCCATCTTTTGATGCATAAATGTTTGGAGCATTTCAGAATACAATCATCAGTTACGAAGAGCACACTTACCTTGCTCTTTACAATCATACCTAACAGCACACCATCAACTTTATCAAGTAGGAACCTGGTATATAAGAGTGGTGTTGAATCTCAATCCAGAAAATGCAGTACTAGCCATGAGGATTAATTACACGTCTGCTGTATTTCACTGCTAATTAAGACTGAACATAAAAAGTCAGGTGCAGATAAAACACATCCTGTGTACCCTCTAGACCAGGGATGGGGATCATGCAGCCTTCCAGAATTGTCACTGGGAGCTGAATTGTCACTCCCAGCATTCTTCCATAGGGGCTAGGATGGCTAAGGTTGTTGCAAATTGCAGTCCAATCACATCTGGAGGGCAATGTGTTTCCAACATTGATCTGGACAAACAGACCATGTTTCAGACAAAGGAGAAAACCATTTCATTTCATCTAGGCTAATGCTAGCAGCTATTTATGTGCAAACATGCCCGTTGGACTTGAGGGATTGGTTTGACTTGTTTATTTAAAGTATATTTTAAACACTATCCTCCTTCAATCCTATTCCCAAGACAGTTTATAAAAGAAATAAAATAATAATAATATAAATATAAACTAACTTTGTAGACATTTGGCTTGGCTCAAATCCACCTCACCAGAGTTTAGACTCCATTCTTCAGTTCTCACCATGAGTAATATTCCACCTTGTTTTCATAAAAATATTATTTAGCCTGATTTGATTTCTGATTTGATTTTCCCCCCTCCCTTTAGTTCTAATTTTTGTGTTTTCATGATTTGCATAAACTTTATGTTGTAAGACTTAGTTTTACTGGTTGACATTTCTCCACCTCATTCCTTTTGATTCACTAATTTCTGTGTGTACCAGGGCTGCACGGTGTCAAAGGAAGAAACTGTAACTTGTAAAGATTAAAAACTGGAAGAGATTTTACTGTCTACTTATTTGAAGAGCCCTCCCACCAAAAAAAAAAAAAAAAAAAAACAATGCTCCATTAACAATGCAACCATAAACATATTCACTCAGAAGTAAGTACTAATGAGTGGCCTGATGCATGGTGGTCATTTTGCTGGCTCCTTACATGGTAATGTCCCTTGCTGGATGTGGATCTAGCAAAAGAACTCAAAGAGTTTCTGCAAACATAAGTCCACTTAAGAAGATGTAAGTCTCCAAGTGAATTCTGGCCTATATTTATGGTTAATTATGTTGTGTGCATGTATGCACACACAGAGAGTATTGTATTTATTGATTTGGTTTTATTTTATTTTTTTTTCAGACTTTAAATAAGATCAATATATAAATTCCAGGATTTCTTTGCTTAAAACAATGTTGTTTTTTTAAAATATTCTTTTTCATTATCAACTTGTTGCCTAGCCACACACTTTTGACCATATTTTGATGTTGCATGGCCACACATGTGCCGATTTTCATCTGTGAAATGTTGGAGGGTGTGATTTGGAACAACTATGCTATGTTATTCTCCTGAATATGTAACTAGACTTCCCTTATTTCTCCAGCTGACTTGGCTTTTTCTGCAATGTTGAAACTGGTGATAAGAGGTCAGATGGTAATATCCTATTCTGCTCAGGGCAACATTACAACTAAGGAAGTAGTGTGTCCCACTAAGACAAAGAATACTCTAGAATAGATGTAAGAGTGGAGGCCTGTTTTAAATCCAGTTCTCTGATCATGCATTTCACTCTAGAATAGATGTAAGAGTGGAGGCCTGTTTTAAATCCAGTTCTGAACTGAACAGAATTATATGACTGTAAATGACAAATCTATTGTTCTTGTATCTTGGTGTACTTGATTCTCACAGAACAGGTATGATCTCACTGAGAATGGAAAGAAGAACCACACTAAAAGACACATTGGTACCATGATAATGTCTCTCTCTCTCTGGCTTTTCTTCACTAGCGAAGATTCAGAAAAGACTCATCCTACAAGTGCACTGATGACTGAAAAGCCCAATGCGAGATGAACAAGTCCGGTTGCAGAGAGCACAGCAAAAAGTCTCCTGGGGTGAATTTTCCAAGTTGTGCTTCTTTCTGCATTGTTGTTTCTCTTTGCGACTTGTTTGGCTTGAGTTCTCGAAAGAGGCTGCCTTGCTGTTTTTCATCTGCTTAATGGTTTCTTTCAAAGTGGGAGCCACATCCAGTTCATTTTTCATTGGTTGTTGTATCATATGTTGGATAGCTGAGCCTTGGACTAGTCAGTTGGCACTGAAGAGACTTTGGAAATGTTCAGCCCATCGATTCAGGATGGAGGCTTTGTCTGTGATTAGTGTTTGACCATCTGTACTATATAAGGAGCTTTGGACCTGAAAAGTAGGTCCAAACACTGCTTTAAGAACTTCGTGGAATCATCTGAAATTACCCAGATCTGCACAATGTTGTATCTTTTCTGCTAAATTGATCCACCACTTTTTCTGAATGTCTCGGAGTTTTTGTTGGAGTTTACTACATTTTTTCAATGGCAAGATGACTGGGCGAGGTGTGCCTGATGAGCAGTTCTCTTCTTTGCCAACAGATCCTGGATCTCTTGGTTGTTTTCATCAAACCAATCTTGGTTTTTCTTGAGGGAGAACCTGAGGTATTCTTCCGCAGACTGCAGGATACTGTTTTTGATAAGTTGCCAAAGCACTGTAGGAGAAGAATCTATAGGATGGTCTTCAAGTTTTCATTGCAGATTTGCCTGGAAGTTGTCTCTCATGGCAGCTTGGACTATATTCTAATGTGCCAGAGAAACTTTCGTGATGTCTGTCATACTAGAGTGATGCCCAGTGCAGAATATCAAACAGATCATCACCTCGTAAAATGTAAACTAAATCTTCATCTTAAGCTCAAACCAAAGAGGGGTGGCATCTTAAAGAGGAGACTCAAAGTCAACAATCTTCAACCATGATAATATGAGCAATATAAATAACTAACATACTATACTTGAAACCTGTCTCTGTGTTTTCTTTCAGGACTGGGCATTTCAAGAGTAAAGCCTTGTCCCCCCCCCCCCCCCCCCCAATGATGTTTTTGCTTCTTAACCAGTAAGGAATGTGCTGCGGGGCAATTCCCAGTGTCAAAAGATGAAATTATTTTTATATTTTCAAAATGGTGCCTCCCAGGAAAATGGTTGGCTTCAGTTGATTGGCAGACACCATGGCAGCTTTCCCAGAAATGCTACCTCCTGGCATGAAATCATAGCATGTTTGCCTGATGAAATGGTTGCCCTCTGGGAAGAGTGTGGACTAGTGGGTGATTCACATTTGCATTATCTGCAGACATTTTAAGTTTCCCAGCTAAGTCTTCCACTATTCTTGAAAATAATCTGGATATTCTACAAGAAGCTAAATTAAAACTAAAGCTAAATTGAGTCCATTGATTGTACAGCATTGAATCTGCTCCTCCAGAACCACTGGAGCAAGGATATCTGAGTACTAAAGTGGCAAACAATCATTATTAAATTTATTACTTTAAGTTCCTCACTGGACCTAGAAGTTAGCAAGATTATCAATAGACTCCATATGGGTGATATTGTATCCGTGTAATATGTCCCTCACCTGCCTGACTCTGCAATGTCTTCAACTAAGGAATGATTTTATAACCCTACCAAGTATATTATACAATCCTTTCTTTCCCTTCTCTTTAATAAACACTGTGGGTATATATATATATATATATATTGGCCAGGTGATTACCAGTAGGACTCAGAAGTAACTGCACTATTTGGTGTGACTAACTTTCAACAAAAGATTTCTGATGGGGGGAATATTTGAAGTTGAACTCAAAAAAGGAACTTTTCCAATATCTTACTTTCAAATAAGGTTCATAGGAATAGCTTTTGAGGAAGTATACTTGCTTAATAATCTTGCTGATATATTTGTTGTTGTTGTTGTGTGCCTTAAGTCATTCCCCCCCCCCCTTTTTTTGCCTTAAGTCATTTCTAATTTTTGTTGACCCTAAAGCGACCCTATTACTGGATTTTCCTGACAATATTTGTTCTGAGGGGGTTTGCCTTTGCCTTCCTCTAAGGCTGAGAGAGTGTGATTTGCTGATGTCTAGAGGCAGAAAAAGCAGAAATAGATGTGGGCAGAGATTCGATTGGCAGGTATAGCTATGATGACAGAGTTCCATAAGCTTAGCATATGCTTATACCACCTTGAAGCAGAGGTACACACACTAGTAATCACTTGATTAGATTTCTGCAATGAGCTTTACATGGGGCTACCTTTGTATCAAGTTCGGAAGCTTCAGTTAGTGCAAAATGCAGCAGCCAGATTGGTCACAGGAACATCTAGGTGGAACCATATAACATCAGTACTAAAATCACTTCACTGGCTGCCAATCAGCTTCTGGGCACAGTACAAAGTGTTGGTTATTACCTTTAGAGCCCTAAATGACTTGGGTCCGAGCTACTTGAGGGAACGCCTCTCCCTGCATAATCTGCCCCGCACCCTCGGAACAACAGGGAAAAAATTATTAGAACACCACAGGTCAAGGTTAACAACAACAACTCTCAGATCATTTACTGCTGCAGCCCCCAAATTATGGAACAGCCTACTGGAAGAGATTCGTCTTATTACCACCTTAGATGCCTTCAAAAAGGCTCTTAAGACGGATCTTTTCTAGCAGGCCTACCCACCTGACCTCTTATAGATTCTATGATAAAATGCTCTCAATTCGTCTTTGGCTGATTAGATGATATTTTAGCTAAATTATTGTATTTCTGATATCATTAATGTCTATTATTTTATTTTTATACCTGTATTTTATTGCTTTATTGATGTAATCCTGCCTCGATCCGAAGGGAGAGACAGGAAATATAAATAAAAAATTATTATTATTATTATTATTATTATTATTAATTTTGCTGATGTGAGGTAGGATTTTGTGGAGCAGCAAATTCAGGTCTTCTTTATTTAGTACTCAATCCAGGCTGTGGGAAAATAGAGTATGTCTTAAAATATGAGTTTGGAGCAATTGGCTGTTACTTGCCTGGACTCAGTAGACCTCCATGCCTACAAAACAGATGTAACTCAGCATGCAGGCTGTGTGCCCATGCCCACTTTGTAATCCTCTTGTGTGTAAACTGTAAAAGTATACAATAACTCCTTCATGAGCTTCGTAGTGGTAACAGCCTGATACAAGAGACAGGATTGTTGCATGGAGACAATACAATAGCTATTATTTTCTCAGCTGTAACTGCGTGCCAGTTTATCTGTCTTTACAACAAACAACTGAAAAACATTTGCAGCAGTAGCATATGGGCAATTTCAGCACTCACATTCTCGCGTAGAACCAAATGAGTGAATAAATGACAGTCTATTGTGTTGGTCTTGGGAAATGCAGAAGCGCTGGTGGATTTTCCAGGGAGGCCATGCTCTAGATTTCTCCACTGATAAAGGAGTTTATCGCACGAAGGGCAATCCAATGGCAATATGAATGCAATCATGGGGGTTTGCGTGATTGCATGAAAGCTGATCACACACATTTTCGGGCAAAGGGAAGTCCTTCTGAACACAATGGTGGGGTTTTGCATGATTGCGTGAGAAACTATCACACGCAATTTCAGGCACTGGGAGGCAATTTCGGGCAGTTCTGAAAGCAATGCAGTGTCAATGCGCAATCACGTAAATTCGCTGAACTAGCGAATTTACTCAATTCCGTACTGGCCTCACTTCCATTTCTTTTGAAATTGAGAGAAATTCCTCCCGTGTGATAAACCCCAAAGTTAGGAGGGAATGATATCCAAGGCAAAAGGAGAGGCCTTCTTGACAGTGATACCATCAGGGATTAGAAAATTCAGTCTGTGATGTAATGTTTTTTGCATCCATAAATAAAAACAACACAAGGAGGACTAGCATTAAACATTGCTTCAGATCTGTTGCCATTTTCTTAATCAAATTAAGGCATGTCAAAAAGGCATGTCTCTAAATTATAATAAACTTTCACTATACTAAGGGGAGTTCAAACTGTTATTTCTTTTTCTACTGATCTTGCCAAGCTTAAGGTGAGGGTTTTTCAGAGACCCTTTGGGGTTGTCTAGAAATATTCTCACAATCTTAAATGCATGTAATGGAGCTGTGGTGGGCTAATAGGATGCTGGCAACATAACTCCCCCTGTCATATCCATGCACACTTCCACTCCAACAAGCTGATGTTCACATAAACACACTATGTATGGTCACCCCAGTTGCTCCCATGTCAGTGAGGTGGTGAAGACACTCTGTGATTTAGCCTGAAACTTTAAAGGCACTATCTTAAGTGCTGAACTGATTTTGAGAAGAAGGTTCAGGGCCTGAGATAGTCTCTTTAAAGTTCAGACTGAAACCCAGAACAGAGTCACCATTCCACTGACATGGAAGCCAAAAGCATGATTAGAGACTCTTTAGAAAGTATAACAAGCAGGAGTGGGGCTTGCTATCATGCTTCATCTGCCCCATGTGCTTCCTTTGTTTGCAAGTAGCATTGGGTGAGTAGTACTTTTGAATTAGCATCTTCTTCGCTTGCTGTTCTCATTGGTTATTTCATGATACTGCTCTAAATGGCTATAATGCACTTATTTACTTCTTTATTGTAGATCCTGTCTTTCTCCCAACAAAAGGTTAAGATAACCTGATGATAAACCCAATTAAACAAGCTATCATATTAAATCATCCTTCCTTTTTGTGTTATATCATTAAAAACATAGCAGTAACGTTAAAAATATAGTACCTCCCATGAAAAGGGATCAAATATGGGCCAGTCTAGCTTCCTATGGAGGGGGATTCCATGGCCTGAAAATAAAACAACCCAGATGTGAACTCACCAGGTGGATCTGCGATGGGGATGGGACTGAACGCCTACTAAGATGTAGGCAGACTAATAAAGGGAGACCAGGTTCTTGTCATATTACACTTCTTATCTTAAATTCAATCGTTTCATATTTTTGTTCTAATAATTTACTTTTCTACTATGGATTTTGAAATCTTGTTCACTATCATGCCAAAACTATTCATACTAAAGACTGGGATCAAATGTAAAAACAAGTAGGTAGAAATACTGAAAAGAAGTTACAAAAAAAAAAAAAAAAAAAAAAAAAAAAAAAAAAAGAAAGAAAAGAAAAGAAAAGAAAAAAGAAAAAAGAAAAAAAAAAAGAAAAGATTCAATTTTCTAGAATTTATTGTACTTTTTGTCCTTTTAACACAGTTATAGGAGTATACATTGCTCCCTGTCATTAATTAAGAATGTTTTCTATAAAAGGATCGAGGAGCATAACATGACTAAACTTCTCTCTGGAATGGGAGTGTGTTGGCAAGGCGGCACAGAGTCTATTTGGCACCTATTCTGAAAATGTAGTCATAATTCTCAACCATTACTAATATTATTACTTACTGCTTCTTATTTCTTATCCATTTATAGTGGAGTTTCTCTGAATGTGTGTGTGTGTGTAAAGATTGGGTGGAGATGGAAAAAAACAACACAAAGACTAAATGTCAAGATGGCAAATAATAACCTGGCAACTAGTTCTGTGTCTGGAATGATGCTGCCATTTTGAATAGAGGGCACAATGTTGCTTTTGTCTTTTACTGCAAAATGCCAAAAATGGCTCTTTGGTTCACATGTCATAGTCAGGAATTTGCTTTTACCACGTTTTAAAATGTGTTATGAATATTGTGGATTTAAAAACAAATGCCTTATATTTCTAATGCCCCCAATGAAAAATGTCCACATACGGAACCACTATGGGGTTAAATGTTGGACTAGGACTCTGGGAGAACAGAGCTTAAATCCCTGCTCAGCCATGGAAACCCACTGGCAAATCTTCTCTGAATAAGCCTTGCCAAGAAAAGCCTAGGATTGTTATAAACCAGAACTGACCTGAAGATGCACAACAACAATACAATGAAGTGTATATAATACATAGGAATGGCAAATTGAGGCAAAGAATAGGACTAGGAGAGAGAGAGAAATCTGATTTTCAGGGCTCTTAGCAGCATTTTGTATGCTGTTTGTTTCCCTTCACAGATCTTAAACTCTGGAGCTTTGTTGCAGAGCAACTGATTTGACTGTTTGTTGGGAATGTTTTAACTGCCCCTCTACCTATACTTGCTCTGTCTGTCTATTTATCTATCTGTCTGTCTTTTGGTCCATCCATCTGCTCATCTATCCATTTGGGTTGAGCATAGGCACTGAAGAGTAAGGGTGAGTAAAACAACATCTTGATTATGTAATTCAATATACTGTATGATAACAAAACACACACCAGATGAATTAAAAAGCAAGGACCTAGAAGCATGCACAAAAGAACCATCAGTTAATATACAGATAGGCACTGAAGGAATATAGTATTCCAGCATCATGTTGTATAAAACTAGAAGACTTGCTTTTATTTTTTAAAGGTATGATTAAAGTGAGTATCATTGGGGTAAGAGAGTTAGACATGCAAAAGGAGAGTCAGGATGCATAGGAGAGATTTTGACTTAGGGAGGTCTGGTACTCTTTATGGATCTCAAGTGACAGCAGGGGGAACATGTTGTCTTCCAGATGTTGTTGGACTGTAGCTCCCATAACATGGTCAATAGTTAGAGATTATGTAAGTTGAACAACATTTGGAGGACAACAAAGTCTCATCCCTGAATCAGGGCATTAAGACCCCATATTAAAGGTTGAAACTTTGACCTTGGGTAGATTGGTAGTGTCCAATTCAGGAAGCCTGCCCCTTTAGATAACTGATAATATCAGGGCTAACTATGGATCACATCAAACAGTTCTGAAAGTATTTGTTTTCCTAGTTTGTTCGGATCTTCCTCTGTGTCACCATAATCCATCATACAATTTGCATTTTGAATCACTCCTGGCTGCTTTATTGTTGCAAGCATATTGTAGCTGAATGCCACTGTTTCTGCAGAAGGAAAGGCAAGGTGAGGCTTCAGTTATGATATTCAAGCAATGTAACAAAATGTTTGGATAGGTGGACTGTTAGCTTACTTCTTTGAATCAGTTGGGATGAGATCAAATGTAAAGGGAATGAAGCTATCCCACACATTTTCACATATGCTCACACACAACACAGACCCCATAGATTGTTGCACATACACCAATTCATATAGACGTAACAAGGAGAAAGGGCTTTAAAAAATGTTTCATTTTTATTGCACCTTTGCTGTTCAAAGCCAATACTTTTGAGGCAACTCATAAATATTACAAAAACAAATTAAGCAATAGAACCTATTAAATCCTCAGAATGAGTAAGCATCAATTAACATCAAAACAGATGAAAAGGCCAAATTGAAGATACGAGTCTTTATACTCTTCCTAAAAATAGCAAAAATGGTTAATGATTGCAATTGAGAGGGGAAAGCATTCCATAGTGGATTCAGAGGGTTACCTTTATTTCAAAAATAAAAAATTTACAGTTTGATCCAAATTGTTGCACCAACGCTGCTACTAATGGCACTGGAACAGTGAATATACCCTACCAGCCAGCCAATCAGCCCAGCTGCAGGGGAAAAGGAGATTTTCTGATGAGGAAAAAAAGGGAGTAAAAAAAACATGTGATTGTTCTGAAGATTTTCAGATGGTGTTGCACTCACCCAGGACTTCTCCCATGAAGAACCTAGAATGCTCCTGCAACATACCATTCATGCGGAAGTCCCATGAAGCACTATTGCGAGGGTGTGAAACAGAATCATGCTTAATTTGGAGAACGCAAGGATCAATTTTGCAGTGGATTTCAGTCTTTTGAGATATGGAGCACAATTTTGTTTACAATGGACTAAAATAATGTGGTGAAGTAATAAATTATATTATATTATATTATATTCTGTGCAGAACAGAAACATGGTTGCAGACATGCACCGTAGTGCTGAAATGTGCAAAACGATACATTCCAGTATACTAATGATTCATTCATGGATATGTGCAGAAAGTGATTGCAGTATTATTATGCAGCTGTGCAAAAATATCGGGCATTAGCTTTCACTACCGTGATTATTGCTGAATTGGCCCTAGTGTGATAGTCACCTTAGAGTGGCTGCAGGGCTTTGATTGTGCAAGCACAGTTCAAATATCAGATCTAGCTATGCATTATGTCTTTCACTTATTGCTGCATATCTATGGCCTGATCTAGATTGGCAAAAAGAAGTGTGTTCATGGCTGCATGAAAGTCTAGCCTTTAGATGAGAAAAAGGGAAAGTGTGCCATGAAAATGCTTTTTTTGTGTTTTAGGGAAGAAGAAGCACCTTTAAAAAGGTGCTGGTTTTCCCAGCTTTTTTAAAAACTGCGGAACAGCGCAGCTCCATCTAAAGGTTGCGGTGCAGCTGCTAAGCATTAAGGAAAAGGCAATGATTGCTTTAAGGGGCTTTCTAGATTGGCAGGAAAGTGTGACTATAAAAAAAGCCCCTTTATGGTTGTTACAATTTTTTATAGTCACACTTTCCTGCCAATCTAGAAAGCCCCTTAATGATTTCTTTCAAATGAATGTCCATTTGAATTTTTTTTAAAGTTGCATTTGTCCTATATGGAAGCTGAACTTTCAGATCTGATCTTCATTCTTTTCTTATTGGTTCATTTCAATTTCATTTTTCTAGAGCTTCTTTATGGTTGTTACAATTTTTTAATGGTGCTCTCCCACTAAACATCAGTCATGTTTCCTTTGTATATACAGGGTGGCTTGGACTCTCCTTGTATCTTGGTGCATAGATAATATGAAAACACTGAGAAAAATTCTGCTTTAATTTTACTTGAAATAAGATTACCTAAAATACCTAAGATTATAGTAATATAGAAATAAGATACCTAAGATTAAGTAAAACCAAGTGCTTAGAATACATTTACAGCATGAGGCAATCCAACTATATAGAGAGGGGCAGGCAAATAACTGAGCCACATGAATAAAGTATGACATCTGATTAGCATTGTAAACGCCACCTTTCCCAAGCTGTATTCTAATTGTGTTTCAAACATTTTTCCCCTCTTGAAACTCTTGTTTTAAATTGCAATTGCAGTGAGGTAATGAGTCACACTATATTCTGAATTTGTTGAGAATGTTCCCAAACTGACAGGATTGCATCTGATTACTTTATTAATGCCTAAAGCACCTTTTTTAAAGAAATACTTTTTTTTTCTGTAGCAGTCTGTTAGTGAACAGGCTCAGTCACAGAAAATAAGTTATGCTTCTGTAAAATGAAAACTCTAAAGGCTCGAACCCTACCCTTGGAACAATCACATTCATGCTAAAGTTTTCAACACCAGAGTTCTGAAATTAGTAATGAATAAATGCTATGTTGTTGTGAAATAAAACAGCCTCCACAGATTTAAAAAAAAAAAGAAATTGGATTTTTGGTTAGCTCTACATCAAGGGAGTAGAACATCAGAGTTCAATTTGGCCTGTTAAGTTTCCCAGGAATCCAGTCATGCTTCTTTCTATATAGAATCATTGGGTGATGATTAGTTTTTTGTGGGGCTTTCAGGCTATATGGTCATGTTCTAGAAGAGTTCCTTTCTGACGTTTTGCCAGCATCTGTGGCTGGCATCTTCAGAGAATGATAGCCTGGAAAAGGATTGGATATATATATCCTGTGTGACCCTGGGAAGGGAGGAGTGATTTGCAAATGTATTGTTTTGTTTCTAATGGCAGTCCTCAGGGTGGGAGGATGTGCAAAAGAGGATTAATGTCTGCTAATTAGCGCTCATTGTCTGCTGGGAATCCCCTGACCCCAGGCTGTTTCTCATTTGCATTGGTTGGAAGAACCTTGCTGTTCTTCAGGACTGGTAGCCAAGCCTTGTTTACCCTCAGGGTTTCCTCTTTCCTGTTGAAATTGTCCTTCCCAGGGCCACACAATATATATATATATCCTTTCCAGGCTATCATTCTCTGAAGATGCCAGCCACAGATGCTGGTGAAACGTCAGGAAGGAACTCTTCTAGAACATGAAGCCTGATGGATGCCGGCCATGAAAGCCTTCGACTCCACATGGGTGATGGTTTCCTGGCTTCTGTCTGGGTTCTCCACATTTTGAAAGACTGAAATGCTTCTCTTAAAGCTTAATTAAAGGCAGTAAGACCATCAAGCTAAAATGTGCTGGTACATTTGGTTTGACATGTTTGCCCCATGCCCCACTGGAATGCATCCCCCTGTACAATATTTCTGAAATTTAATAAGATCTTCAGGGTGAAAAAAATTCTTCGCTCTTGCTCTATACATTAATACCTCTTGAAATACCATAATAAGAACCATAACAAGCACATGGCTTAAATTGCTAGACAGGGTTAAAGAAAGTGTGCCTGAATGGTGCCTTAAGGCCTTTTGGTCACCACCACATTATGAGCAACACATGCATTTTTGAGCTTTTGCCAAAATAAAAACTGGTTAGTCTTAAAGTTGGTGCTTTATTTCTTTCTTTCCCCTTCTCCCTCCCTCCCTCTTTCTTTTTTTTATGCTGCAAGAGACTATGATGGATACATCTTTGAAAACATAAAAGGAAAAAAGTGTGAGGGGAGAGGATGAAAACAGGATAATTCACGCACAAAAAACTTTCCAGTTCCATAATGTTCAAACAGATTGTCCACAAGGAAAGGAGAAACTAAGTGAAGTTAGCTCTACAGAGTGAAGTCAAAGTAGATGCTTCATCTTCACCTCAGCAGCAACCACGTCATATGGATGCAGATAAAAGCACATATTCTATAGACATTACTTACAAATACATCTAAGAGCCACAAATGAGTTATACTCATTTCTGATACCTCATCAATACCAACCATCCTACTCCTAGTATTGCTGAATGCTCCCTCATTTAAAAAAAAGTTATTTTGCACTGGAAAGCTAACAAGGCAGGGTGCAAGTTTTAGACATACCCTCCAACTGTCGTAATTTGTTAGGGATAATCCTGGTAATCCACTGTCATACTATTTTCCCCAAGCTGCTTTTAAAATGTCCCAGTTTCTCTGTCCTCCTTCCACTTTCCTCCTTTGTCCTGAGCTTACTTCAACTGCTAGAAACTGCATTCAAAGCACAAAAGCAATTTACACTCACTCAGCAAAGAGAAGAGGAGAGAAAGGGCTAGAATCTTGCAATTCCCTGTAGACTCAGGTGAAAGCAAACTGCTGTAGTCTCTCCCAGTTTATCTGTTTTTCTTCATTAATAACCTTTGGCATCCTGATCACATTTTGATGTTGCTTGGGCACGTGTGTCCTGGTTTTAATCTGTGAAATGCTGGAGGGTATAGGATGGTAGTGGTAAGATAGAGCAATATAAGGAACAGATTTGCACTACTTAGCAGAATAGACCGAGAACCAGAACAACTATGGTCTGAAGCCAGGGACATAATAAAAGAAGAATGCAGAAAGACACTTTCAAGAGCCCAAAAGAAAGAGAAGAAACCATGGATGACAGTGCAAACTTTACAAGCAATAAAGGAAAGAAGAGAATTAAAACAAAGACATGGGAGTGCAGATAATCCAGATGAGGAATCTGTCAAGAGGCTACTGTCAGAACAGAACATGGAGAAAGGGAATGGCTCCCAATTGGCAAAGGAGTCAGACAGGGCTGCATCTTATCACCCTACCTTTTCAACTTATATGAAGAACAGATTGTAAGAAGCAGACTTGGACACAGAAGAAGGAGGAGTGAAAATAGGAGGTAGGAATATCAACAATTTAAGATATGCAGATGACACCAGAATACTAGCAAAAAGCCTCCTATACCTGGAAAAACTACTAAGAAAGATCAAGGAAGAAAGTGCAAAGACAGGCCTGTTGCTGAACATGAAGAAAACAAAAATAATGATAACAGAGAAACTTGAAAAATTCAACCCAGACAATGAAGAAATAGAAGTGGTAAAAGAATTCTCATACTTGGGATCAAACATTGATAGAAATGGGGACTGTAGCCAGGAAATCAGAAGAAGATTAAGAATGGGAAGAGTGGCTATGAAAGAACTACAAAAAATTCTAAAATGCAAAGATATACAACTAAACAAAAAAGTAAGAATCGTACAAGCCATTGTATTCCCTATTACCATGTATGGATGTGAGAGCTGGACAGTGAAGAAAGCGAATAGGAAGAAAATAAATGCATTTGAGATGTGGTGCTGGAGAAGAGTTCTGAGGATCCCAGGGACAGCCAAAAAGACAAACGAATGGGTCCTGGAGCAGATCAAGCCAGAGATCTCCCTGGAAGCCCAGATGACAAAACTGAGGCTGTCGTACTTCGGGCATATCATGAGAAGGGAGAATTCACTGGAAAAACCAATAATGCTAGGAAAGGTGGAGGGAAGTAGAAAGAGAGAAAGGCCACATGCTAGATGGATAGACTCTATTAAGGAGAACATGAGTATGAATTTAAAGGACCTAAGCAAGAGTAGTGGAGGACAGGGTAGTCTTGGAGATGTCTCATCTACAGGGTCACCATGGGTTGAGATCGACTAGAGGGCAGTTAATAACAAACAACAACAAAAGGTGATAGTAACTGTTAACTATTAAATTATTATTAAATCATTTCAATTTTAAATTAAATTAATATTAATTATTTTAAATGTTACACATTTTGGTAATATTGCTATTTCACTGGCAGTGATGGGAAGAGATGAAATTTTCTGCCATATGCTCCCAGATACCTTGGGTACTATGCATCTTGGTATTTGAATCTCTGTGTGGGAGCTATTTATTGCTCTTTCTCTCAGGCAGAAAGATATCTTGGCCAATCATGTAATGGAGTGCTCGTGAAGGGTCCCTTGAACAAGAATAATACGTGCTAAATACTAAGTACAGTACTTAGTACAGTACTAAGTTATATAAATGTCACCCGAGATCTGATAAATTAGAAGCTTGGGAAATAGATGTATTGGAACCTAAAAATGAGGACCAGCTGTGAAGTCCAGCTTTCTTAATACTATACTGTATATATCATTATGTTATTTTTGTGCAAAGGTCTAATTTTTAGTTTAATTGTGTTTTAAGGCAGCGTTTCAGCTCTCTCTGTTATTTCCTTGTTATGGCTTAATTAGGCATATGGAACATCTTTAAAGAGAGAAATGCTTTTACCATGACAAGCTAATTGCTGGAATTGGTTTTGAAGTCAGAACAGTGACATTTTCTCTCTTCTTTAATTATGTACCTTAGAGATACAGACCCAAGCTTTGAAAACAAACAGAGGAATATCTGCTTAACAAATCAAAGTGCATGGGGGCAGCAAATTGCAATTTGATTACAAGTTACCTGGACTGTAAAGAGAAGATGCTTTTCTGGAACTTTAGGACAGAACTTAGAACTGACCTAAATGGACCAATGTTCTCATCGTCGTAAAGAAGCTTAATAATGTTCATATTCTGTTATCCTGTTAGAATTCTGTTAGAATTGTAGCAGTCTCACACTGAAAAGCAAACTGTCTTCTAGTATTGGAATCATTACTGTACCAGACATCTAGAGGGAAGTGGGTTATAGAATACCTATCCTGAGAAATTAGTACCCGGTTTCCCTGAAAATAAGACATCCTCTGAAAATAAAATCTAGTAGAGGTTTTGCTGAATTGCAAAATATAAGGCCTCCCCCAAAAGTAAGACCTAGCAAAGTTTTTGTATATAAATATATATACAGTATATAATAAATGTTCATTTTTTTGTTCAACAATAAATGTAAATTCTTCGTGGAAAAATAAGACATCCCCTGAAAATAAGTTCTAGTGCATATTTGGGAGCAAAAATTAATAAAAGACGCTGTCTTATTTTTGGGGAAACACGGTAGGCCTCTTCAGGCACATGGAGTGGTGGAAGAAATAATATACCCTTGTCAGCAGAGGTGTCAAAAGCTGTCTTAATGTATTCCTATTTGTCCTCATTTTGATCCATGAATACGATGGGGATGTGGTTTAGTGTTGGACTCTGGAGACCAGGGTTTGAATCCCTGCTCAGCCATGGAAGCCCATTAGGTGACCCTGGACAAGTCACACTCTCTCAGCCTCAGAGCAAGGCACCCCCCCCTTCTGAACAAATTTTGCCAAGAAAACCCTGTGGTTGGTTCATTTTAGGGATTGGCATAGGTTGGAAACAACTTGAAGGCACACAACAGCAATTTCCTTCTCCCTCAAGATGGCTGAATGTCTCTACAAGAAGTGTAGCCTTTCTCCATTCTTCTTGTATTTCATTTCACTTTGCTCCTCATTCCTGAAAAGATATAAAGGGAACAAATCTTGAAACAAGATGGTGAAGATCAATTTAGACTTTGGTCCAGACTTTAAAGGACTTATCCAAAGCACCAAACCTATTTTCAGGATAAAGTTCAGTATTTTGGGTAGACTCTTAAAAAGCAGGCTAAAACCTGAAGCAGATGACACCAGAGTCAGAAGTCAGAAGTACTTAAAGCAATACAATGAAGGAATATATAGAATAAAGCAATATAAGAATGAAAGAAGTTTGAAGCTGAAATCCCGAACTCCTAGGGTGCCAATAATGCAAAAAGAAGGAAATGGCTCAGCAAAAGAGCGGATACAGTTTTTCATAAAATGTACATGTTGTTATTGTTGATTGCTTTTAAATTGACTTCAGCCTATGGTGTCCATATGAATGACTAAACTTTACCTCAGTTGAGTCATCTTTGCTTCTAGGGAGAGTCCAGGCATGATTTGCTCTAGAACCCAACAATTTGACTTTTTAGCAGTCCAGGGTATTTACATACACACCTGGGCTAATTTATGTGTATGGATGCAAACTTAAAAGTAATTACTGGGTTCTTATAGATTAGTCTGAAGAAGTATGAGTTCTCACCATAAAGCACCTTGAGTTTGGCTGGTTGTTGTCACTTCTACATCCACTCATTCCATTCTTTTTTGGGGGGTGGGTTGGTGGGTGGGTAGGCTGTTGTGTCAATTTCTTGGATCTTCACATTGGGGTATTGTTGCTGAAATGGTCTTATGGTATGAAGGACAAATTCTTCTCTCTGAATTTTAAAATTTTTAAAAGAAGATTTAAAGAGCAAAAGTGCCACTTCACTGATGCACTGAAGCGCTATAAGAACTCTAATGATTAAAACAAACGTAGAAAAGGATAGAGGAAAAAAGAAGGGAGCATATTGTTCCAATATGTCTTGGAACTGAAAAGAAACCCACTCAAGGCTGGGAAGAAAATTATGCAGCTGGTGCCAGAAATTGCCAGAAAATAGTTTGGGATGATTCAAACATCATTTGGATATTTTAAAAATCTGCAAGAACTGCAGGGCAAATATTACAGCCCCCTGATGCATTTGCTCCACCTGGAGGAGATTACTGTCATTTAAACAAAAATAAAACGCATTACACCATAGTGGGAAGGAATGGGATTAGGTAATCTGTGTGCCTTCTTAGTCTATCCAGATGCTAATTCATATGAAATGTCACACTCTTATGCCCCCTAACCACTGCCATTGCCTTTTACTTCTTTATTTTTAAAACTAGACTTGGGCCATACAACTTTTCAAACAGAGGTTTTCAAATAGATGACTTCAATAGATGTTTCATAACGTGAGTTAAAACAATGGATAAAACAAAAGTTAAAAAGCATTGGCTACAATCCAATATTCACACAGCATAGCATAAATACATACACAGAGATATGCTATGACAGCACTATGGAAACCCCTTGCAGAATGGCAACATTGTAAACACATGCCAATGAATGGATGCCACTGTGTAACCTGCACATTATGCACAATGCCCAGCGTCTTACTGCACTCCATAATGTTGCAGTATGTGAAAGTCCACTTCTGCCACTGATAGCAGAATACATCTGTTGCAGTATGGCAAATAATGTACCCCATATCTGGAGCAAGACTTATGCCTGTATATCTCACTGACAGAATGCCAGCTATTCATATTAAAAACATTACTTCAAAACAGTTCATAAATGGTTCTTAAAATACAATAATATTGATAAACATAATACAGCACACCCCAGTTTAAACACCTTCTGAACCAGACAGTTAACACTCACAAGCTACATGAACAAAAAGGTCTTTGCTTGCCAGTGGAAAGAGAAAAGATAGGGCTTACTAGACAGCACAGTGGGATTCACCTCTGAGTAAACATGCATAGGACTGCACAGAAGAAATCTGTTTCACTGGAATATGGTTGCAATCTCCAGAGCACAAACCAGAGCCGCAATATTGCACACATCTGTTGTTACAAGCAGAGGCTGCATGACCTGTCAGGAGTGCTTTGATTGTGTGTTCCTGCGTGGCAGCAGATTGGACTGGATGGCCCTTACGATCTCCTCCAACTCTATGGTTCTATAATTTCTATGATTTGTTCAAGGTTATCTGCTTGCCTAGGCATTTTTCTAGATTGTAAACTGTAATCCATTACTCCTAGTTTTTAATGAATTATTTTGAAAGGATTACATTGTCTATAGTTTTACATTTTAGCTGTTACATTGATTGCAGTTGTGGTTTTTTTTTTTTTTTGTAATCTTCTTTGAGATTTTTCCAATAGAAGGCAGTAGAAAATGCTATAAATGAATAAATAAAATTAATGAGCACACAGACTATATTGGACAAGTTTGTTAAAACGTTATCCCTAATGAAGGTCTTTTGCAATTTCTGCATTTATATTTGTGCCTTGTTTTCATAATTGGATGCATTGGAGGAGTTATGGACAAAGTGGACAAAGTTAGTTTTATATGCACATACAAAAAATTTAATGATTCTTCCCCCCCCCCCCCCAGCCCTTTCCTTATGCAAAGGTATGCATAGATATACAGTTTTTCCTTGAACTAACTCAGGCATGTGCCCTACTTTCAGCATCTTGCAAGTCTGGTTGCTGGAAGAGTAGAATGTAAATGTTAAAAATGGACCTGAATCTATTGTTACAATATGAAATATGTAGCCCAGTCTATGGCAACATTTCTGTTAAAGCATAGAACTGTTGAGAACCTCGTTAAATGCAAGAGCTAAAAGATCAGTTCCTATTGATTTTTTAACAATATTTTTGGCTGCCTTTCTGAAATTCAAGATGAGAAACAATAAAATAAAACACAAACTATTAGAAGCCAGGAAGTGAGATATGCTTAAAAGACATAATTACATACATATTTTGCTTCCAGGTGTGACTATAATTAGGGACTCTGGTCCATGCCCCAGTGGTTTTGCGACTAGATTATTGTAACCTTCTTCTGACAGGGCTTCCTCTCTCTCCCCTCCTTCCTTTAATCTCTGTCCAGAACTCAGCTGCACACATTATCACATCCACTCGCCGCTTTGACCATGTTTCTCCTCTTTTCTCCTCCCTTCATTGGCTCCCCTTCCCTTTCCGCATCCAGTACAAGCTTTTGTTGTTGACTTTCAAAGCCTTCCACGGACTGGCCCCTCCTTACATGTCTGACCTTCTTTCTCCTCACACTCCTTCTTGTGCCCTTTTTTCTGGTAGTCAAGGTCTCCTGTCCCAGCCGAGGATCTCCACTGCCCTGTCCTGGATTTGTCCCTTCTCACGTGCTACCCCTCACTCCTGGAACCTCCTTCCCCTACAAGCACGGCTCATTACTTCTCTAGCCAGTTTTAAAACTGAGTTAAAGACCACTTTGTTCAGGGGAGCATTCCCAGAACTGGGATGCCGAGCGGCTTCACAACATTAAAATACCTAGCCTAAAGAAAAAGGCCCTCCCTCCATGCCATCTGCCATTGTCCAGCCTCAGAGGGAGTGTTAAGGCAGGCCCCACGCCATCAGGCCTAGCCAGTGCAAGCAGCAGGGCCCTCCCTCTAGTCCATTTGCCATGGTCCAGGCCTCAGAGGGAGAGAAGATCCACTGGGCTTGGTCCCTTTCCCCACCACCTTTCCTTTCTCCTTCTGTCTCTTGTCTTTTTAGATTGTAAGCCTGAGGGCAGGGAACTGTCTATTTCAATTGACTGTATG
Organism: Urosaurus nigricauda; assembly: GCA_034509955.1. Lineage (NCBI taxonomy): Eukaryota > Metazoa > Chordata > Lepidosauria > Squamata > Phrynosomatidae > Urosaurus > Urosaurus nigricauda. The sequence goes on from JAOEGL010000003.1 coordinate 71,216,182, forward strand.
TGCAGCGCTGTGTAAATTTTCAGTGCTAAATAAAGCCTAATAATAATAGTAATAATAATGGGAAGAGAAAAACAACAATGTGATTCTTATCTCTGATAATATGAGACATATTGAGTGGAATGGCAATTACTCCCATGTAACTGTGAATAGAATTGCAGCCACACATGATATTACTGCTGCCAGATCACAGACCAATATAGTGGGGTGAGGGTGGGGACGGGGGTGAAGACTCACATCTGAAAAATATCCAGAAATTATAGCATTTTGCCAGCTGGCCAAATAGTTGGGATGTGGTAGGTTTTTGCAGGCAATTAAATAAAAACCCTTACATGGATATCTTGCTTTTCAATTTGTTCTATTAACACAGGACTTCTATGTGGTTCAAGTCACACACAAAACACAAAGCTTCTGCCCAGTACAACATTATTATTTAAGACGACAAAACATTTTAAAATGTTGAATGTTAAATTTTACATGACAAATGTGAGTCAAAAATCTACATTGGCTACTTAGGAGTTTATCACATGATCTCAGTTTTCTCTGCAACCACATTAATGAAAGAAGTGCATACATACCATTTTGGAAGCACTGTCTACCACACATCCCTTCATTAGCATGACTGCCCAGTTGCTGACCCCTTGCACTCTCTTCTTCCCTTGTCCTTAACCCTACTACCCTACTTTATGCCCTACTCTTGTCTTGTGTGTGTGTGTTTGATTTTTAAATGCAATTCCAGAGTTATGCGAATTCAGTTGAACACCTAACTTGAATATAAATGAATGAATGAACGAACAAATAAATAAATAAATTTGTGTGTGTGTGTGTGTGTGTGTGTGGGAGAGGCTGTTCTGGAATAGCTAAGGGTAGGGGGACAGGGAGGAGGAGGAGATGCTGAATCCATGTGACTTTACAATCCCAGAACTACCATGTGAGTAATTTACCACATCTGAGGACTAACACTAGACCAGATTGGGAACTTATTGACAGGTTTTTCTGGCAGTGACAAAATGTCATGCTTCCAGGAGAAGGAAGCAATGAAACAGAGACAGGGTTGTGCGACAGATACAGCAAAGGCACTATGATCAAACTTTCACGGTGGTTTAAAAGATATGTGTTATAAAATCGTTAGTTATATATGAGTAACTAAGTAACATCTCATCCACAGACAACCTTAAGAATCAGGAGCCAGGTGGGGTGAAGGCGGCTTGTTCAGCTTCCGATCAAGGTGTAAGGTGCCCCACTCCTGCCAGTGAGCAATGTTGCAATAAGAACCTGCAACAGAGATTCTGCTTCTGATTGTTGCAGCCTCATTTTCTGGCAGGGGTGGCGGTGGAAACACCTTCCTTCTTGTGTCCTGATCGGAGGCTGGTCAGACCTCCTTCACCCAAGCTGGCTCTTAAGATATGCTTGTGTGGCATTTATGTCATACAGGGCAGTTACAGACTCTAGGTTACAAATCCATAATTGCAATCCTGAACATCAGCCATGGACTTTTGTGGGTTTTTATGGCCAGGATCTAATATTGGTTTCAGCAGGTACTGTTGAACAACATTTTTGCAGGAATGGCAGATGTAGTTATCAATCACTTTCTCATAGCTTTTTAAAAAAATAATTTACAAGGCCCATAAAGCACTAACCTTGTTTTTCTGGAGAATGGCAGGAGCTTTCCACTGTCTTTGATTTCCAGTGTTAGTGACCTTTATTTTATTTATTTTTTTGCTTCAAATGAAAGTGCAATTTATATCATCAAAAGAAAAAAAATGATCCCTTCAGTTTATATCATCAGAAGAAAAGAGGTAATTTGTTCATAAGGTAATTTTAGCTTTTCTATTCTCTGTTTAATTTCATGGACATAGGCACTGTAGTTTGACTGATTAGATTTAGAAATCTATGTCCTTCTTTGCACTAATATTTCTAAAAATCCTTAAAAGAACCTCAGATGAGAACCAGACCAAAAGTTAAGACTTGTAATTATCCTGCAGCTAATGCTTATTGACTAATAAATTCTGGATAAAGCACTAGGCTACACTAACCATCCCTTGTAACAATACTGAAGTGATAGAAAAAAATAAAAGTAGTTCCTTGACATGAATGTCTAGCCGTATCCAACTGTAAGGCGCGGGGCTCATTTCCATTACTAAGCTGAAGAGCCAGTGTTGTCTGAAGACGACTCTAGTAGTCATGTGGCCAGGATGACCGCACTGAATGCTGTTAACTTCCCACCAAAGTCTATTTATCTACTAGCATTTGTATGCTTTCAAAATGCTAGGTTGGCAGAAGCTGGGACTAGTGATAGGAACTCACCCCATCATGCAGTACTCGGGCCTAAAACTTCCAAATTTTCGATCTTCCAGTTGTCAGAGTTAGCATCTTAACTACAAAGCCACCACATCTCCACTGAAATGATACTGACATAACAAAAATGTCATAGAGACCTCTTGAGTGACCTTAGGCAAATCTCACCCCCCCCCCCCCAGCCTCAGAAGAGAAAAGGAAAGCCTCCACCGAACAAATCTTGCCAAGAAAAAGCCAAAATAGGGTTGCTTATTTTCCCATTCATTTGTAATGTGTTTGACAGCATATCAGGAGTGGGCTGCTCTCTTTCGGCAGTAGGTCTGTCATAAATCAGAAGCAGTCTGCAAACAAACAACAACAACAACAACAAGATGTATATATTTAACACTAGCTGCTGTACCTTTGTTGAGGAGAATCAATGATGTGAGGTCGAAAAATTCACAAAAAGCTATAGAGTTAATGACCATTGTTGAGAAGCCACTGACAATGTCAACGGTGACAAATGAGCATCTTGATAGGGTTAAGACTGGAATAGGATATTATATTTTGTTTAGTTTCAGCTTCTCTGAAGGATGGTTGTCTATCTCTTTGGGTGCTCAAATGTTCCTCACGATGCATATCAGTCTCAACTGCCCTAGAGGGAGTAGCCCGCTCCTGATATGCTGCCAAACACATTACTCTAAATGAATGGGAAAATAAGGGGTGGGGAGGGTAGGAGTGCATTTTGTATATTTCATATACCTTATATGTTAAGTCATTCAAACCCAATCTACTAAATTTAGTGAACATCCATCCATCCTTTTTTGTGTGATGCAATAGCAAACATACCGTACATAGAGATGAACAGACATTTAATTTTACAGTATTTGTATAGACTGGCCAGCTTTATTTGTGTAAAAGGGATTAATTGAAGCCCCATACATTCAAGTTGGATGGAGCAGACCTGCTGAAATTTTGGAATTTAAATCAGTAATGATAAATTTGATTGACTGATTTCAGTTCATAATTAATATAATATCCTGTTCCATTCTCCACCCGGTCTCCATCCCATCAAACTTCTGCTTTGTGAGCTTTAAGATTATCAGTGGCTTTTCAGCTTAATGAAAACCTTTCTTTTCCATAACATGGCATGTACTTTATCTCTCTTCCCGCTGGTTAAGTAAATTATTGGAAAGCTGAAAATGAAATCTGACTTCTTACTGAAGTGTGTATTAAGTGCAATTTTTTCAAGTATTATTAGACTTTGACTACTGGAGGGAGGGGAATACAGGCTAAAAGGATACAGAAGAATTCTATGAAATTTGTTTTCCTCTGCTGCTGGCAGCATATGGGGGAGGTGACAGAAAAGTCCCATGTTTACATATTTGAGGCAGTTGTTTTATACGATGTCCCAGTCAAAGCCAAATAAAATAAATCTCAAATTGATTTCAGTTATTAGCCATGAAAAAGTTTAAGCACTTTACTTATGAAAAGGTGGATGAACTTGAACTCAGGGGCTCTACAGACTCTCCTAAGAAGCGGCAGGAGACCGCCCCTTTTGTGGCCAGTTCGGGGCCGCTACAACCTCATGCTGCAGCCCCGATTTAGCCTTTGGAGGGCACAAAAAGGAACTGCAAAAAAGGGTCCTTTTTTGCACCCTCCAAAAGGTGCCATAGTCACAGTGGCATGGCTGTATGGTGCCCCTTCGGTGCTGTGTCTCTGGATGCAGTGCCGGAGGCGTGCCATGAAGCTGCATCCCATCTGGAGTGGCATGTGACATCATGGCACCCTAGGAGCGGAGTCAGGGCATGTGCTATTAGAACACTGTGCCCTGACTCTGCCCCCAGGCTGGCCTTTTGGGCCGGTCTGTATAGGGCCTTAATTATTTATGGGAAGAATTTTCTAGAGTTGGGTGGTGCAGTAACTTGAGTGTTGGACCAGAAGTCCAAGAGACCAGTGTCTGTGTCCCCAATGAACCATGGAAGCTTACAGGGTGACCTTGGGCAAGTCACATTTCTCAGCTTTAGAGAAAGGTTATAGCAAATGTCCTCTGAATAAATTTTGTCAAAAAAGAAAAAAAGAAAAAGAAAAAAAAAAGAAAATAAAAAAAGAAAAAGAAAAAGAAAAAGCCCTGTAATAGGGACACCATAAATTGGAGTCAGCTTGAATGCATAAAACAACAACAATTTCCCCATTTTCTTGCACTGAAGTGAACCATTGTAGGCAACTAGCAAGATTTTCTCCTCTACACCAAAATTTGCTGCTGTTTCAAAACATTGTTTGGGTACAGTGGTGTGTCCATATGAATATCCAGTTCTAGATTTTGGAAATACAGTGAAGACAAATGGACACATTCTATTTGATCAATGAACCAAGAATCGACCTTCAGACTGGAACCAATGAAATACGGGAATATTGACTAGAGGGATAACATTTTAGTGAAATGGAATGCAAAAATTAGTGGGAAGCCACATACAAACAAAACAAACAAACAGCTTCATTTATATACCACTTCATACCGCTTAAGGAGTGTCTAAGCAGTTTACAACTGTAAGCTACTTGCCCCCAACAATCTGGGTACTCATTTTAGCGTCCTCGGAAGGATGCAAGCCTGAGTCGAGCTTGAGCCCTTTTGCTGGTCTTGAACTCACAACCTTATGGTTTTGAGTAAGTGGCTGCAGTACAGGCATTTAACCACTGTGCCACCAGGGCCAACAAGCCATGAGTCTCTCTCTGCCTGCTGTCAGATGATCAAGGAGGAGTTTATTATTAGTGGCTTGAACAATGCCTGAATTAAGCCTATATATGTTCTGAGAAAATTGTGTATATGTGTGTGTGTGTGTTTGAGAAAGAGTGGTGAAAGAGGCGAGGTGGATGTCCATCTTCAACCACAAAGTTCTGCTGTGTTAAAAGGGTGTGGGGCAGGGGGACGAGGAGAGAAAAGCTCATTTGATTCTTTTACTACAAAAAAATTTAAATGACAAATATCTCCTTTTCTATAATGGAGTTTATCACATGGGAGGAATTACTCTCAACTGCAAATGGAGCCAATTTGCAATTACGTAAATTCGCTAGTTTAGCGAATTTACGTGAAATCTGATTGCATTTGGAATGTGTTCAGAATGACTTCCCATTTCCCAAAAATGATCCCCCATTGCCCGAGATTGCGTGAGATACTCTAATACGCAATTACGTGAAACCCCATGATTGCGTTCGGAATGATTTCTCATTGCCCGAAATTGCGTGAGATACACTCATTCGCAATAATGTGAAACCCCATGATTGCGTTCGGATTGTCATTGCATTATACCCCCAAATTCCATCGTATGATAAACTCCTTTGTCTAATTCTAGAACAATTCACATACAGTCTTCTAGTTCTGTATGAGGAGTCAGTGTTATTAGCTTTTGTGTACTGTTTTGTTGTTTTGATAATTTCTTTAAGCTAATGCAAAGTAGAAATAATATATATTTAGAGCCCCACATTGTTATTTTTTTTACCTGCTTTTCTAATGTCTAAGTTTGAGACATTTTTTCTTCTTTCTCTCTCTCTTAAGTTTATTGCATGGACCCTGGGGAATGGGAACGGGGTGGAATGGAAGGGAGTGGAAATGGGGTGGAACGCGGAAATCACACATATTATTGCACAGGAGAATGCCGCTGATGCCACCGGGAGTCCCCAATCCATTCCCCATCTGTCCCACAGCATCTGATTTTTGAAAACTGTTCAGAATTGTTCTCAAAAATCGACTGCTGATAGGGGATTCCAGGCAGTATCGGCTGCATTCTCCCATGCGATAATATGTGTGAGTTCCCCATTCTGTCCCGTTTATGCTCCCTTCCCATCCATTCTGCCCCGTTCCCGTTCCCCAGGGCCCGTGCAATAAACTTATCTCTCTCTCTTTAGTTCATATTACTGGCAGATGGGTGAGCAGGCAAGTTAAAAATATTGGCTGGAATTCTACATTGTTTACTTAGGGGCTAAACAGACTGGCTTGAAGTGCTGGCATGGAGTGGCGTGGCGGCGTGGCATTTGGATGACACATGTTCCAATGCTGGCCCCGCACTGGTGTCAAGCGGTGGGGAGGGGGGCACACAGTCACTGCCACTCCCAGCTAGCATCCTTCCTCCCAGCCATCTGTTCAGCTTCACTCTTTGATCCACACCCAGAGATTGTCCCCTAATCATATCACATGCCCATGTCCAATCTGGGCAAGGAAACTACTCTTTGTGGCAGAGGGCATGGCAAAAAATTGGGAGAGCCACTCAGGTTTGGGAGATGGAACTGCTGCTGCTGCTGCTCCTTCTCCTCTGGACAGTTGAGGCCACAATAGGCTGATAATTTTCAGGTCTCTGTTTCTAGTTGTTGCTACAGACATTTTGTGTTTTATCTGCGACTTCTTCTGATGCCAGTTGCATATCTCCTCCTCATTTCTTTCCTCCAATTTGCTGGTATGATTGCATTCCCATACTCTCCAACATTTCATAGATGAAAACTAGGACACACATGGCCAAGAAACATCAGAATATGGTCAAGATGGCAAAAGCTTTTCATGTGAAAGAACACATAAGCTTGGAGAAGCTGCAGCAGTTTGCTTTTGCCTGGACCTGCTTGGAAAGGCAAGACATACACTCTCCTGTCTTATCCACCGAGTTAAATAAGTACAAATTACTTATACATTTTGAACCTAGTTTTGAGCTGAGAAAGCTGAGAACAAAGGAAGAAAGTGCAAGGATCAGAGAGAGAAATGTAGATACTTTAAAAGTAGCTGAAAAAGTGAGATGACAGAGGCTTAATTGGGACTCTCCTTGCCAGATTGGGGCAGTTGGAGGGCATGCATCCCTCTAGTCACCAATGGCTTTTTCCCCTTACTCGGACCTCAGTCCTGCTCTCTCTTACAGCCAAATCAGTTAAAAATATTTAGTATTACATGATATAGAATTTTGTACGTAATGATTATTTTCTTTGAAATTTGCCAATTTTACAATGGATGCCAAAAAGACTTGACACTACCAAGTCTTTGATACTACCAAGAAAGACAAAAATATATGCAAAACATATGCAGGTCTCAGGACTCTTCTAGACCACCAGGCCCTGGCAATCCATACCAGCTTCCTTTCCCCTTGTTTGGCCCTGTCCATAGACATCAGATTGGCCATTATTTACAAACTAAATGGCAGACCAAGAAGGTGTCTTTGATTTGATGACAGCTCTGCATTCTTTTACTCAGTAGGTAACTTTGCTGCAGACATACTAGCCTAAGTTGGCAAGAGGCACTCAGAGTATACTGTCCCCCAAGCTGTCTCAATGTTCCTAGATATGTAATTTTAATTCCAAACCACTGCCCTGGAGTAGAAATATTGTTCCTTCTTTGGCATATCCTGTTTGCAGGCTACCTTTTGGAAGCTGGTTTGTAGCAAAGCACATCTTGGCCATATCTTTCAGAATAATGAGCTACATGGTGTTCCCTTTCCAAATAGAAAAAGAGATGACATTTGCAGTCTTCCAAAGGGATATCAGCTTTCTCAATATGATCCTTATAATGTGGTGTCTTGTGGCTATCCAGCTTGTTCTCACTGACATCAGAAGTCATGGGAAGAGTTTTCGAATGATAAAGTTTTTCAAAACAGTCCATGTTTCAAAAACAAGAGTTTAGTTGTAACTAAACACTTGATTTTTACACATATTTGTCCAATACCCTGCAGGTCCCTCTAGTTGTATTATGTGTTGTCTCATGAACAACCCTAGCTTTGGGCTATTAGACTTCAAAGTTAATCTTAGATAATATGTGATTCTTTAAAAACCTTGAGCTGTGAAGGAGACGGCCTATAAATAAAAATGCCTTTAGGGTACTTTGTGCAGTTTCGTTATGAAACTGGACTTACATGATTTGGAATAAAAATAACATTTTTTACTTTTTATAAAACCACTGCTGTTAATTTTGGATGTCTTTGTTTGCTTTTACTGTAAAATGAGGGAATCCAGGTGTCAGAATGTACACAGGGTGAGAGAAAATACATTGTTCTCAAAGCTGGGAAATATTTAGCTAGGAGGAAAAGAGTTGATTCCATATTTATATTTCTAAGATCTAGTAAAATAAAATTACATCACAGAAAGGCTTACGGGCCTAGTTCAAAGCCCAGTAAGTCATGAGCTAAATTCTACTGTCTTTGACTGAGTCTGAAGGGCTGTGGCTAATTTCTTTCTTAATTATGTGTGTGAAGGACATATTGCACGTGGTAGAATCTCCTTTCTGGTGCCCTCTAGATTGAAGACACTACAACCTCTTCACCTCCAGCCATCCATAGCTGTCATAGATACTTCTGTCTTTTACGAAATACTGCTACTTATCATTATCTAACTATTGTTCTGTATAAAGAGAACACGACACACATGACACTGGTAGCACGTTCAGTATCAGTGTATGGCTAAGAGAGATGGCTCAAGACATTTTGCTGCCCAGAGCAAAGGACAAGATGGTGCCCCTGCCATTTCATGTGGAGAAGCTGGCTGAACTGGCAGCTGTATCTGACTTAAAAATAGTGGCATCTCATGTATCCAACAGGCAGGATGCCTCAGCCAGAAATGTGTGTGGTGATGAGACACTATCCGTTTAGTTCAGAAACCATCCACAGTTACTACACTGGAAAAGAGATTGCGTATTTGATGATACACTGAATTGGCATCAGGCCAATTTAGGGCATGTATGACAGGATGTGGGGGCGCACAAAATTATTTCCTTGAAGAAAGCAGAAATCCAGGGTAATCAGGAATTACTGGCTTCCTGTTGTTGTTGTTGCTGTTGTTGTGTGCCTTCAAGTCATTTGTGATTTATGGTAATCCTAAGGTGAACTATTATAGGGTTTTCTAGGCAAGATTTATCCAGAGGAGGTTTGCCATTGCCTTTCAGTCTCAGAGAAAGGATATGACTTGCCCAAGGTCACCCAGTAGTTTTCCATGGCTGAAAGAGGATACACACACTATCCTCAAGAGATGTAGCCTAACACTCAAACCACTATTCCATGCTAGCCTTGCTGCCTTTAGCCTTTGCCATTTGAAGTAGTTGTCTCACTCTGCCTAATGGAAGGACTGACCCTGCTGGCAAAATAATTTAAACAGGAGTACTTTAAAAACTTCAACAGGATAAGTGTAAACATGACATGATCACTTATATACTCTCCACACTTTGAGGGAGAAATAAAAAGGGATGCGGAATAAGGTGATGTGAGTGGTGTGCTTTCACTAGAAAAAAAACATTTTTGGTTCTCTATGTTGTCTCTTCCCTGTTTAATTGTAGCATTGAAGAGGTAGGGTCACATGGGAGGGAATCAGCCAAATTCCATATAGAAAGTAGATTTAAATCTGGGAAAATCCCGCAAAAGTGGGATTGTTTTCAGATGACATCGGGGGCATTGAGCATTAATGTGACATTAACCAGCACACAAAGTCACAAGATTGTGCCATTTTTTACTTTTGGGAAAAGCAATGTGATTTTGCGAAAAGCAATGTGATTTTGCGATGTTAATGTCTCATTAATGCTCAATGCTCCTGATGTGTCTGAAAACAATCCTGCTTTTGTGAGATTTTCCTGTGATTTAAATCCCATTTCTGCACAGGATTTGGGCATTTAGTCTGCCATGAGATAAGTCGTATATTAGATTACAACAGATTCTGTGTGTTATAGACCAAAACAAAAACAAGAACAAAAATCAAAGAAAAGAAAACAAAACAAAATCACATAAAAAACTTTCCCTGTCATACAGCATTGTTATGGAGGTGCATGACAGAACAGCTACCATGTAAAGTGGCTGTGTATATTTGTGGTGTGGTAAATAATGAGACATGGTGGCTCAGTAGCTAAGATGCTGACTCTGATGACTGCAATATCGGCAGTTCGGCAGTTCGAGGCCCAAGTGCTGTGTGACGGAGTGAGCTCCTGTCACTAGTCCCAGCTTCTGCCAATTTAGCAGTTCAAAAGCATATAAAAGTGCAAGTAGATAAATAGGTACCACTTTGGTGGGAAGGTAACAGTGTTCTGTGCAGTCATGCTGGCCACATGATCACAGAGTCGTCTATGGAGATTATTGCACTGCACTCTTAAAGCATTACTACCCCACTTGAACTGCTCTCACTGTCACCTGTTGCATTTTGGGGTTTGTGGTTCAGTGAGGCAAACTAAGGGCTCTCTGGCTGAATATTCTAAATGCCCCTTCCTAAACTGCAAATCCCAGAATACAAATGGAGGCAGCCAGAGCAGTTAAAGTGGAATAGCAATGCTTTAAGAGAGTAGTACGATAATCTCCTTGACAATGCTTAGAAAGAGAGATTAATACCGTTGGTCACGATTAGAAATCTTGTCAAGAGAAAACATTTACCTTTACCTTTACAACAATATTTTGTCATGTACAGATCAGATCACTATAGTATTGCTTCCATCAGTTTTCCTACTGATGGCAAAATGTACAAATACATGAAACTATCACCAGAAGTATATCTTACACCTTTGCTATGTTGCCCTCTCTTGCTTTATTCAGTCCACTGCTTGCACCTTCCCTTACTTCCTTGCCTGACTTTGGGCCACCACTCTTCCCCATTTGGAAGAGGTACGTATGCCTACTTCTTCTGTTCTTTTTACCCTCCCATGGCACACTTTCTCTCCCTTTCCTTCTTTCCCTTTTCTTGCCTCACCTCACACCTTTGACATGCCTCCTTCCTTTGCTTCCTACACTCTACCACTTGCATGTCTCTCCCTCCCTGCATTCCTTCCCCTCATCTCATAACCACACCACTCTTCTCTTGCACCTTTCACCCACCTGCTGTGCTTCCTACCTACCCTTTTTGCCAGCTCTGCCATGCTTCCCTTCTTTGCATCTTCAGCCACAGCTGCATCTCCTACCCCCTCTTCCTGCCCCTCCTTTGCTTCATTTTATGCTCCTGTCTGCCAAAATTTGCAAAGCAGCAGGGGCTGTACAAAACTGCCATTGATGTTTTAAACATAGGCAAGGAAAGCAGGCAGGTAAGGGCAGTAGTGCCACGGCAGCTGCAAGATGAAGGACAGGAACAGAGGGATATAAAGCAAACTGGGCAGAACTAATAGCAGCAGCAGAGCAGTGAGTGGGATGGCAAAGTGAGGTGAAGAGAACGTGGCAATGATGGGATGGCTTTGACAGTGGTTAAATGCCTGAACAGGCCAGAACAGGCTATTTTTTTGCGAGACATTGATGTTCCAGGCCATTTTCCAGAAAACAGATTTCTTTTTTGACTGGAATGGGTAGTAAAAAGTGGTCTCTGTGGAATTTTTCTGGCTTCTTGTATTTACTCCTATGTCATTTTCTGCAACTGGTAAATTTTGTAAGTATGGCTAATTGGAGAGTTGTTTTGGGGGTTATTTTCCACAGTACAGATGTTCTGTCCAGAAAGGGTATGAGGAAGTAATTCCTGTGGCTTGTGGCATCTCGCCCAACCTATTTTGTGCAACTGGTAAATTTTTGCAGGGGTATATGCCTCCTGAAAAAGCTAATAGTTTTGGCCATTTTCTGAAATTGAAATGTTTTGCCTGATAAAGGTATAAGAAGGTGACTTGTTGCATCACTCCCATCGTGCAGTTGGTGAATTTGATGAGCATGCCCTACTCAGGTGTTAATATTCTGTGTCATTTTATTCTGTTTCAGATGATTTCAGAGTACTAATGGTTCACTAAAAATGTAATATTTAAAACATTTCTAATACAAAATGTTGTTCCCAAGAACCCTCAACATATTCAAAGTGCTGGTTATGGCATTTAAAGCCTTACACAGCTTGTATCCAGACTATCTCAAAGGTCTTATCTCTTTACATGAGTCTGCCACAGCTTTAAGATCTGTGTGGAAGAGCTTCCTCTCAGTCTTATCGTCATCAAAAGCCTCTTTGGTGAGACATGTGAGAGCCTTCTTGGTGGCTGCTCCCATGCTGTGGATATCCCTTCCTTGTAAAGTCCCATTGGCCCCCTCCTTATTTTTCTACCAGCAAGTAAAAAACTTTTTATTAAGCGAGGCATTTGGTTTTTTAATATGTTGTGGCAGGTGGAACTGTCAATGGAGATGTATGTTGCCTTTCTGTTTTATTGTGTTATGAATGAGTTTTTAAAACTGCTTTTAACTTTAATTTGTTTTTTAAAACAGAAGTTTGATTTAACTGTGTTTTAAGTATTGTTTTTAGTGGTACTGTGTTTTTAAATGGTTGTGAGTTGCCTTGTATCCCACGCTGAAAGAAAGGTGGGAGACAGACGGACAGACAGACAGACAGACAGACATGCACACACACACTCAAACCCAATACTTTTGGCACCAGTCTTTCTCCAAAATGGCCCATTTTGGCTCATTCAGTGCAGCCTTGTAGCCACAAAATGTGAGAGAACTATAACTACCCTGCTTGATTGTATAGTCATCCCTCTGTTTTCGTGGGGGATCCCCCCACGTAAATTGTGGATTGTGGATCCCTTCACATAAAAATAGAAATATGCCGATATTCAAGCCCTATTGGCTTGAATATTGGCACACCCACATGCGCACCTGCTCCATTTTAAGTCTCCGTTTGCCCCTCACAAGTAAGCAAGGGATGAGGATTCAAAGTCGGTGCAAATGGAGGAACAACTGTATTTTCTTATTTTCTTCAATGGCTTGCTTTCTATGAAGTATTTTCAGTAAAGTTCTGCAAAAACAGTCTTCAGCCAGACTTCCCTTAAAATACTAGACTTTTCTGCAGATTTGTAACCTTGACACAAAAAAGTGGAAAGTCATATGGGTCTTCACTAATCCTAATCTATATCTCTGCTGTCACTGACCCAGGAAACTGGAGACTCCTATTGAGAGATAGTGTGTCTTGGCTAATGCATATTGCTATATTATACCTCTATCAATTTTGTGTGAGGCTTCAGTTGCCTGCACACACTCAAAGGGCAGTCAGGCTTGTTTCTTACAAAACAGATGGGTGTATATTTTGCCCTGTAACATTGCTTGTAGAAGGGGTTGAGACATGCTTTTAAAATGAAAGCTTACAATTCAGGGCAGATGACAGACCATCTGGGTGGAATGCCTAGAATTTGGATAAAATCCAGCTAAACCAGGCATATGGCAACCCTAGATATACATGATGTCCATTTTATTTGTCTTCCTCTAATCCAGTGGTTCACAAACTTCCTATTACTGTGACCCTTTATTTTCATTGCTACTTCATAACTTTAATTAAACATATGTGTTTTCTGATGGTCTTAAGCGACCCCCAAAGGGGTCGCAGCCCACAGGTTGAGAACCTGTGGAACCAACTAAATCCCTAATCCCTTGTGGAACCAACTAAAGATACATATGGATGATGGCACAAGAATGGTAGCACACAGAAGGTCCCAGGTGTTGTCTTTGGAATGCCTAGTTCAAAGCACCAGTTCTCAGATGATAGAAAAAGTCTCTTCCTGAGACTCTGGAGAACTACTGTCAACCATAGGAGATGATATAGAAGTAGATTAACAAATAATATACCTGTACCTGGACAGTTTCATGAATCAAAATTTTGAAGGAATGACAGCAGCTCTCTCTCTCTCTGTTTGTATGTGCATTATTGATGTCTTTGTGACTCAGGCCTTGAAATCAACTAATTGCAAACAACTAGTAATTATTTTTTGCTGATACTAGAGCTGTAACTCCATTATGTTACAACTATGTGACAGAAGAAGCCTCTTTATGTGAAGGAGGAGGAACATCTCATGCTAGTTCATGCTGTGCCTTGTCCTTTTGCTTCATGCTCTGCTGTTTGGGTAATGGTCAGAAAGATAGTGTGTTTTGTATAGTAGGCCAGTGAATTGAAGCATTCAAACTTTTAAAAAGAGGTAAATAAAACAAGTATTTTTAGTTGCTTATGAGAAAATGAGAAAGTAAAGAATTACTTCTAAAAATTACACCCATAATGGTAACCAATTTGAGGAGGTGGACTGGAAATATAACCTTACTTGATGAATTTTAAGAATCACTTCTTAAGTGCTGGATGAGTTATGCTGTTCACTTAAGTCTTCTTCAGGTATACTGGAGCAGGATACTGCAAACTAGACTTGCTCCCTTTTCATATGTTTCCATGGTTATTCCTGCTTGGATAATGACTCTATGAACAAGAGAGATTATTTCATTGATGGAGGCTCTCCATGCAACTCTGAATCTTAATTTTCCAGTGTTTCAAATTGTGAATTGAACTTCCTTGGATGGAAGAGGATATCTCATTCAGAAAGGAATACTTCACTGTGAGAGATAAACACAAGAATATGGGGAAGTGGCTAGACAAGTCCTCCTCTTCACACATTTATTCTACCCTGATTTGGAATGTCAGAAGAGACCTTTACGTTCACTAGCATTACCTTTTATGCATTTACATTTCTATACTGCTTTATAGTGCGTAGCACTCTCTAAGCAGTTTACAATGTGTCAGCCAACTGCCCCCAAGAAGCTGGTTATTCATTTTACTGATCTATGAAAAGATGGAAGGCTGAGTCAATCTGGAGCCCTGCAGGATCAAATTTGCAACCTTTTGGCTGCAGTGCCGGCATTTAACCACTATGTCAACAGGGCCCATACTTGTAAACTAGGGTTTGTAAACTAGATAATAGATTCTATGATTTTTGGAGCAATTGTTTCATTTTCCAAAAGTATTGAAATGCTCTTAAAGCATCAAAAAACTGTAACAAGAGATATAGCTCTACCTTCCTCTTAGGGCTGTAAGTTCAGTATTGTCCCAGGCCCTGGGCCAAAAATGGTACAGGCACAGTCCCTGGTGGTGTCATTAAGCATTATCCAATAAATATCAATTATTATTGGAGATTTCATTTATTTGTGGCATGGAACATTTTGGAACATATCAAATATGTTTTCAAGATCAGAGAGTTAATTAATATTGTTATGTGGCTCTCTGTGATTGCAAAGTGATAGATCTGCTTCTGCGGAGTGGGTATGATGGTTAGTATATGCCAACTCATTATATTACTGCTGCTCTAAGCAACTATAGAATTTCCATCCAGAACACTGGATGTGGAATTTTGTTGCTGATTGCAGTGGAAATATAATATGCCTTTTTAGCTTGCATTATATTCAGAAGTTATCTGTCAGTGTAGATCTAGAATTATATGCACGAAGCACAATGACAGAGTGCTAATTCCAAAAGTATATTTAAGAAAGGAGAGGTTAATCTTCATTACTTGTGAAAAATTGTATGTGTGTTTGTGTGTCTGTGTAGCGGAGGTACCTGTATTTTTTTTTCTTGCCAGACTCTAAGATTTGTTTTTCTTGCCAGACTCTAGTATGCTTCATTTTTCACCTGCCTGTGCTGTTCTACATGTGTTTTGAACATATTTCATATGCTCAAAGTGTGTTTCCTCTTGTACAACAGCTATATTTTAGTTAGCCAGTCCACACTTCCTGGATCAAGTACATAAATGGGCATAAAAATCTGAAGTCAGAAGTCCAAACTTTCCTGGGCTTTCAATTCATTATGTGAAAGAAAGAAAAAAAAATTAACAACATAAATAGTTTTGAAAAATGTGCATAATCATCCGTATATATTTATAAAGTGTGCACAAATACGTTTTTGTCAGTGGGTACATGTGACCATTAATGGATGCATTTGAAAAATAAATGGATAGTCGAAGGCTGTTTTTCTACTGAAAAACAAAAACAAAACTCAAAGTGAACAGACCTGAGATCAGGAAAAGAAAGATGTCCATAGAGACTTGTTCCCATCTCTAGTTTAGACTTGGAAAGTAGTGGCTTCCAGAATGTATTAGGTTGGCCCATTCTCCTAGTAGAGCTTCTATGAGTGCTATGTTCAGGGACCAAAAGAACTGAGATTTCTGTGAGTTTTTCACCATAAAATTAGATTGTCATTTGTTTAATCGGGTGACATCTTGGCACAAATATGTGATCCCGCTAACCTTAGTCTTGCTCTCCAAGTGTTTCAGACATTGACTCTCAGAAACCCCAGACAGCTTGGCCAACATTTAGGAATTCTGGGAGCTGAAGTTCAAAACTTTTGGAGGACCAAGGTTTGGGGACCACTGCTCTATAATGTGTTCAGTGTGTGTGTGAAGAATGCCAGCATGTTGTAGTGATTTGAATGTTGGACTACAACTCTGGTGTGACTAGGGTTCAAATCCCCACTGAGCCATAGAAACCCACAGGATGACCTTGGGCAAACCATACTCTCTCAGCCTCAGAGGAAGGCAAAGGCAAACACCCTCTGAACAAATCTTGCTAAGAAAATCCCATGATAGGCTTGCAGGATCACCATGTATGTGTGAAAGAAAGAGATATGGAGAGTAGGAAAGGGAACTAAAGTTGGCCCTTGACATTCTCAGCTTTGACTTTTGAGTATTTGCAGTTTTGATTAGTAAGTTCTCTCTAGGTATCTCTAGGTCCTCCAGCAGAACTCTGCCAGAGGTTGACCATAGAGAACCTTGAAATTCCTAGAGAAAACACTTCCCCAGGCATTTGTAGGTCCTTCGGCATGATTCTAGGATCAACTTCTGGCCAATAAAGTTTGGTAGATACCTAGTCATCCCCCCCCCCCCCACTGTTCCAGAGCTAATTAAGCATGAAAATCACCAGTTAGATAAAGAGCCTGCAAAGTCAACATACTCACCTGCATGTTTTTTGGTTGCTACTTTGAAATGAAGCCAGGTCAAACCAGCCTTTCTCAGCTCTGATATAAAGTGCTTCTCCCAGAGAACTCATCCTTTCATGGAAAAGTACTGAGGCTGCTCAGTGCTTTTTCTATTACTGCTAAGCACAGTGAACAACAGCAGGTCAGTGGAAAATTGAAGAAAGTCATCATCAGCACGTAGAGCGTTAAGGGCATTATTTTTAGATGCTTCTTTTCTTTCTGACTTCATACAATTCACTGCAAGAGGAGGAGGGAGGAAGAGAAAAGAAACAGAAACATAACCCTGCTGCCCATCTTTGAGAATTTATTGGCAACTGATATATTATGCATATTGTAACCGGCATGGGATGGGAAGTAAGAAGAGAGCAGATTTATAAATACATCCCATATTTTTTTATATGGAGAGTTGAGAGGATTAGCGCATGTGAACCACTGGAACAACACAGGTTGATATATGCCTATTCAGTTGAATATACATCTTTTAAAGGACCAGCACTCCTCTTTTCCTCCCAGGGGGAAGCCTCATTGCTTTGTAAGTACTGTTGCCTATGGTGACATGGCAGATACATCAGCTTTCTTTGGATTGTCTCAACACAGAAATGGGACACCACACAGAGCTGGTAATTTGCAAAATGGCAAGTCTGCATTAAAACTGATAATTAAGCATACAGCACTTTACATAGTGATATGAAATGTCACCAGGTGTCCCTCTGTTCTAGGGAATTTCATTACTTTTCAGTTGAAGTGCCAAGAGGCAAGATTGGGAGAAGTTTCCTGAAAAAAAGAGGTACTGTGCAATACACCTACAGTACATAAAACATGCAAGGATAGCTGTGTTGGCCATTTAACAAATAAAAAAAAAATCCATCAGTGATACCTTTACTGGCCAACTGAAATGCACAATATACTTGTTGCAAGCTTTCAAAGCTTTGTGGGCTTCTTCATCAGGCAAGATGTTACAAACCTAATAGGAGGGGAATTGGAGATGTTAGTCAGGTGCCTTGTTTCAGTCCTTAGTAAAGATGGTATGCTGGGGATAATCTCTCTTGCAGGCAGGCTCCTCCTCCTTCCAGTCATGCGGCAATTGGGAGATTTTCAAGGTCCAGGAAATTTAAAGTCCTACAGTACATGTTGCGGTGAAATTAGGGTTTCCAGGAATTTCATGTTGTGTGGATTATCCCATATTGGGGGTCCACAAGTCAAATCCAGTATGAGGATCATACAAGAAATCCCAAATCCTGTATATGAGAGTAGGCACCAGCTATGCTGCCACCAGACTCTTCGTGTTGTGTACCTTCAAGTGGTTTCCAATTTATGGCAACCCTAAGCTGAAGCTATCATGGGGTTTTCTTAACAAGATTTGTTCAGAGGAGGTTAGCCATTGTCTTTCCCAGAGCCTGAGAGAATGTGACTTGCCCAAGGTCACTCAGTTGGCTTTATGGCCAAGTTGGGAACTGAACTCTGTTCTCCAGAGTCATAGTCCAACACACAAACCACTACCCCACACTGGCTCCCCAACCAGACTGACCCTTCAACATTTGATATGTTTGCAAGGGTCCATCTAAATTCTAGGGGTCAATCAAGGGTCCATCTAAATTCTAGGGGTCCATCTGCTGGAATGGTGCCACTCTTCATTTTCTGCCTATCCGAGCAGCAGAGCAGAGTTCTCATGTCACAATGGCTTGCCTACCAATATGAAATTTACATGGGTTTGGGAGATCCCATGACATCTGAAATCTTGCAGGAGTCCTGAGATCTTACAAGAGGTTGTAAAGTAGGACATGTGGCTAGTTCATGTACTGGCATCCTAGAATGTGGAATTGTATGATACATGCCTGTTCAAAATACACACTTATCATTGGAAGAGACTAAATTTTTTTCTTAAAAGAAGTTTTTTTCATCTTTGGTATCTGAGATCCATTAAACAGAGATGGTACAGCTTCAACCTAAAAGCGCAGGGAGGCTTTCAATGCTTTAAAGAGGTGAACCACTGCTCCTAGACCTAGAGGCTCTTTGAAGTGAGAATTCATCCATTTTCTTGCCACAGGACTGCAGCACCTTTATCTGCCTTAGAGTATGAACAAGAGTAAGAATGTAAGAACAAAATGGTGTAGCTTCTAAAGCCACGTCTGTAAAGTGTTTGTCAGTTTGATCAACATAGCTTGTAGTGATGATGATTTTCTCCACAACACACACTCCACTGTTTGTGTCTTCCTTGCACTTCCTGCTTCCTGTGTTATAGTGTAACCAGAGACATTTGGGAATGCACTGAAAGAAGATATTGGTGCTTCTGTTCTGTTGCAAAGCATAAACTGTGAGATAAAAAGTGACACCTCCCCATTTCAAACATCTAGATCAACATGCCTTTTCTTTAAGTGACTGGAAGATGTTTTGCCAGAATAATATTTCAGAAATAAGCGGCACACTGTTTGACGCTTGTTCTTCTTTCATTAATGTTGCACATTACAGATGCAGCCTGTAATATATACTGTGAAACAGCCTATATTATGATGCTGTGAAGGGGAGAAGCAGGCACTGTTTTAAAGCAAAACTTCTACGTTTTATAAAAGGATAACTCTGTACCTTTTATTTCAAGAGCTTTCATCCACAAAACAAAACAAAATGGTGGGTGGGGAAGACCCCAGAGGGTGATAGGGATTTAAACTTCTTGTACTTAAAGGAAAAATATATCTGGAAAGGAAGCATAATTAGAGCACTTCCTCATAGAACTAGGTTCCTGTACGATATAATAGTGATGGTGGTGAAAATGTGCTGAAACCATAGTTCTAGAAGAAAGACAGTCTGTAGTTAAAAGGAGGAAGTGGCTCTATGTACCTTGTCTCAAGTAAACGTCTGTGTCCACAAGACGTTCTGCTTGTAGCTTTCAGAACATGACCATGGCCAAGTGACTCCTTTTCAATGCTTTTAATTCCTTTTGGATAAAAAGTGGGAGTCAAACAGCTTAACATTAAAGGAAAATAAATGTGACAGGTATCATGATGTTAGCACTGCATTTTAGTGAGATACCTAGTTCCCTGAGCTGTTGGGCGAATGAATCAGCGAAGGATTCTCTGAATGCAGCACTACAATAACTTAAACACAGTGGTGAATCATATCTCCTGCCTTCAGCAGATTCATTCACAAAAGGTCTGGGAATGAGATTGCAACTCTCATTTTACATACAGGGGACATACAACAGCTAGGCTATCTAGTCTAGTCTCCTGGCCAGGCCATGAAATTCCAAGCTATAGCATTTCCAGCAGAGGACTTTTAAGCTTTTGTCTGCAGACCTCCCCAGGTAACTTGTTCATGTGCAAGGAATGATGATGCAGGCATTTAAACTCAGGTCCACATCTCCTGGATCACTTTGCCTCTCACTCTGACTACAGTCTGCTGTAGTCTGCTCTCTGGCTTCATCCAGGAGGGAAATCATGAAGGTCACAAGTGTTTTAGTTTGGCCATCAGTCACAATCAATTAAGCCACAAAAAATGAGACTCTCTGACCTTCCTTTGGAAGACATTTGTAGCACTGCGATGGGCAACTATGAATGAATGAAGTGTCCCCCCCCCCCCCCCCAAACAGGAGAGGATGACTGAAAGAGAAACACTGTTTTTGTTTTAGCTTATGGAGAAATAAACAGAACCACAGTTTTGTCTTGAAATTTCACTAGCTCTGTGGATCCTTTTTTCTTTTCTCTTTTCTTTTCAAGATTCTCTCTTATAAAGGATAAACATTGAGTTCCCAAATCCAGGTCTTCTTTGTAATTGGCATTGTCTGATTAACCCATTCCATGCCTATTGGTTCTCCCCTAGAGATGTCTTTTGAGTACTTAAAAATATAATTTTATTCCAGCCAGGCAAGAAGCAAATACAATAAAGGGAAGAATTGGGGTGGGTGGGTGGGTGGGGGGGTGGGATGATGAAGAAGGGATCTGTTGAAATAATATATAGACATTCCTACATCCTACTCACACTGATCTTCTGTTGTAAGTACTTTTGTCTTGAACTTGCCACCATTTCTGATAATCCTGAAATAATGTCCAAGTGGTCATTAAGCTCAGTCTTAGAAAAAAAGCTGTGAAAGTAGCTACTATTTACTGATTGTTTCATTTGCAAAATTTAAAATATGACATTGACCTATTAATTATGTGACATAGGCTGTTTCATAAACCGGACATTACATTTCTAAATGTGAGGATTCAGTGTTACAGCAGTACAAAATCTTACAATTTCAACTGAGTGTTGGTGACTGTATGGTTCCCTCCTCACTCAGTAACTGTGAAGTCATGAATTGTGCAGGGGCCATAGTGATCATTGCCATTTCTTCCGATTTTAAGTTGAAACAATGGCTATTGTTGTCCAACTTCTCCTTTACTCCAGGAACAGATTAAATGTACCCCCCACCTCCAGAAGATTCAGCACTATCTGCTACCCTATGAACCAGCCAAGTCTGGCTGGTGGTTTCCATATCAATGGGGTGCTGAAATCAAATTGTAGACAAAAGAGCTGTCCCAGGCACTGAGCCCATTGGAGAATAGGTTCCACACCTTGGACAGCTCCTTTATTCTTCAGAATAAAACCTGACATGGATTTCCTGCTCCAGTGACATGGGAACCCCCAGTCACCACTTTTTACCAGCTAAATGTTTTCATTTTTTAAACTGTAAAATTCTCCTTGTGGCCCCTAAGACAAAGGTCAATTGCAGAGACTTTTTAAAAACTTGGTGGGGACTCCTAATCCAGCCAAAACTGGAAGTTACTCCTGGTAATTTCTGATTGGGGGGGGGGGGCTTTTCTGTGCCCTCAGTGATGTTGGAATGGGGACCTGGCACAATTGCTCTCATTTCCCCTAGAGGGTACAAGGGTCTTTTTCTTAATTAAAAAAATAAATTCTGGTGGAATGTGTCGCAGGAGGAGGCAGCTGTCTCAGATTCAACTGAGGAGAGTTGCTTGTGACCTCCATTGCTGGGGAGGTTTCCCATAGACATTCTAGTGAAAGGCTGATGAAATGTCCTGAGACTGATTTTCATTTTTTAAAAAAGTCCTGTTGAGACTGTTGTAAGGGTCACTGCCATATCAAATGGTTCATCATGAGGAAATACAAGAAAACTCTTTAGAAATGCTTTTAAAAGATTCCTTCCTTCCTTCCTTCCTTCCTTCCTTCCTTCCTTCCTTCTGTCCTTTTCATACACATTCACAAGACTTATGTTAAGCTCTCAGTCCAAACAAAAATCAGTGTGGCTTTGCTTAGTGATGGTACTGTTGAGGTTTTGGTCCAGTGGGCTTCTTGACCCAGCCTTCAAATGTTACTCTTGCTTGCTCCTCATAAATAGAGGGAAGTGGGCTACTTCTGTTAGTGTGCTTGAGGAATGGCCTGTGGCTTTTCTTTTTCAGAGATGGTGACTCTCTTGTTTTGCTGATTTAAAGCTTGCCAAGTGTAATGTAGAGGCTCTGAGAAAGAACAGGGAGGCTTGCGCTCCTCAAGGTTGTTTTGATTTGTTTAGTCCCTTGATTTAATACACAGTGGGAACTGATTTCATCCCCCTTCTCCTTGACATTGTTTGCTGTTGCCTCCTCCCACAGCAGTAAGCTGCCTGCATTATCTTGGCCCAAGGATGATCTCTTTCTGAAAAACCGATTATTGTATGTTTGTCACAAGCTAAAATCTACTAAATGTGACTGGTGCTTCATTTTGATGTGAAGAAGTAATGTAAATTAATCCACTCCCTCACTTAAATCTCTGCTGAATATACATCCATAGTTCATTTGAAAAAACAAAACAAAACATGATTATCTCAAAAGCCGCAAGCATTTAATACTAAGGAAGCTAGCAGGGTCAGCCCAAGATATTCTGCTGCCTGAGGCAGAATGCACCTCTCTATTTGCAAAGTGAAGGCTCAGTAGTATTCTAGGACAGCCAAGCAATTTGGGCATCTGTGGTAGAAAATTCCACAAATGCCTCTCTGTCTTCTTGGAAGTAAAAATATAGTAATCAAAACTTAAAGGCTGGCATCCTATACTGCAGTTACAGATTTGTAACATAGCGTTATGGGTTTGTAACTCCTCTGGATTCAGTTATACTCTGTGATACACACACACACACACACACACATACACACACACACACACACACACACACACTTATCCATAGATAAATAAATAATTAAAACCAAATTAAAAAAAAACAGGCAACATTGATGTGTTAAAAGTAACATTTTTAGACAATGCTTTTACACAATACTTCTTTTTAGTGACAAGAGAAAAGGCTTGCAGGGGTAGCTATGTTGGTCATTTAGTAAATTCAGATAAAAATCCACCACACAGTGATACCTTTATTGGCCATCCAAAACGTACAATATACTTGTTGCAACCTTTCAAAGCTCCACAGACTACTTCATCAGAATGCAATGAAGACATATTGGATTGTAAAAGAGGAGTCCTTATTGATATGCAAATGGACTTTAAATTTCCTAGACTTTGCCCAATTCCCGCATGGCCAGAGGAGAAGGGACCAGCCTGCTAAAGATACCCTCCCCATGTTTTCTTAACTAAGGACAAAAACAACAAAATGCAGGCATCTTACTAACATCTTACTAACATCTCTGATTTTTTTCCTGTTTGGTATGTAACATCTTGCCTGAGGAAGAAGCCAGTGGAGCTTCAAAAGCTTGCAGCAAGTATATTGTGCATTTTGGTTGGCTGATAAAGGTATCACTGTTTAGTGGATTTTTGTTTGGGAAGAGAAAAAGCTGTTACTTTTAATTTTTTTTTAAAAAAAAGAAAGGGGCAAATGTCCGTTTTCTTTATAATGAGTGACATTCACTTGCTCCTTTAAAGTGTTATTTTTGGACAAAACTTGGAAAAAAGTACTTTTTTAGACTGACATCTCCTCAGACTCCATAGCCACAGACTTATTTGTCTAAAACTGGAGACTACGAAGCTGGTATTTATTGCATATTTCAACATGCCTCAAACTGGAGTTTGGAAAAAAAAATTTTTTTTGAACCAAAACTCCCAGTGTAGACACCATGGCCACTGGCTACACTGGCCAATATATTCTGGGAGTTATAGCACCCTAAAAGTTGATGTTCAAGGCTTTGCATTTAAAGGGGTTATTTGGGGGAAACCTGGAGGCATTTTTTGCCATTTTAAAATTCTAAACTGATTTTTAAAGTCAATTAAAAAGGAACACATTGCTAATGAATATACCAAGCACTGCTTTTATGGGATCTTGAAATGGCCCACTGCACTCTTCTGCACTTTTTATATGCTTCATACAAATCTCTGAACTATTCTGCAGTCTAGAAATTAGAAACCATTTATAGAAAAAAGGGGCTGGCTGCTGTAATGCGATACAACCTCAGATGTAAACACATACATGCCTGCACACATATGGTTGTTCAAAAAAGAAAAAATTTTTTTTTCAGTCCTTAGTACCTAACTGAGGATTACTGTTTGGTGAAAGTTTTATTTCAGAGTGAAGTAGAAGGCTTTCATGGCCAGAATCCATATTTTTTGTGGTGTTTTCAGGCTATGTGGTCGTGTTCTGGAAGAGTTTATTCCTGATGTTTCATCTGCATCTGTGGCTGGCATCTTCAGAGAATGCTGGCATGGGAGTGAGTGGGGTATATATGTACTGTGTGACCCTTGGTTGAGAGGCAATGATTTACATGTTAATTCTTGTGTTGGTCTGTTGTTGAATGGCAAGGCCTCAGGGTGTCTACTGAATTAATGATCCACTGTCTGCTGGGAAATCCCCCTGACCTTGGGTGGTTTTCATTTGCACGGCTGGGTCTTGATTTTGATGTTTTTCAGAACTGGTAGGCAAACTTTCTTTACTTTAAGTTTTTTTTTCCTTTCCTACTGAAGTTGTCCAGGGATTTACAGATTTCAACAAAAGACCAACACAGAGATTAACATGTAAATCACTTTATCTCAACCAAGGGTCACACAGTATATATACACCATTCATTTCCATGCCAGCATTCTCTGAAGATGCCAGCCACAGATGCTAGTGAAATGTCAGGAATAAACCCTTCCAGAACACAGCCGCATAGCCTGAAACCCCCCACAAAAACCTATTATTTCAGCCTTTGAAGATATTTTGGATGGAGAATCAACCTGTTGAAGTTCAACACCCCTAGCTTAAAATACTTGGGCTGCAGTCCTCACCCACTTATTGGGGAGCAAGCCCATGAATTGTGCTGTAAATGCACAGAATGAGTGAATGATACTAATGACAGCACATTCACAATTACTTTAGAGATCGTTCACATCTATGAGGTCTTCTCAGAAAGACATTTAAATTTAAATAAATAGATCTTTAACAACTCTGTTTCCAGAGAAACAGAGAACATAATTTTTTCATAATGCTTGTGACTCACCTACATTGCTCCCACTTACTTTAATATCCATGCACACTCATGATGTGGAAAGTTATCATTCATATGTCTTCAGAAGCCTAGAAACTGTTCATTCATTATCAAATGGCATTTCAAACTGACAAGGGTGGCTGTAAATGCTGTATAATCCAGATTTTAAGGTTTGGTTAGAGTTTTTAATACATTTAATTGGATAATTGTTTTAATAAAACAATGAAAATTGTTTAATTGTTTTTAAATTGTATATTTATACATTTTAGTGCTTTTGTATAATTTTTAAATTGTGTTGCTTTAAGCTTGCTGTTAACTGCCTTGAGTTATTATATTGGGAGAAAGGTGGGATATAAGTTAATAATAGTAACAGTAATACTACTACTACTACAGTGGTCCCCCGGGTTACGAAAGTAATCCATTCCGGCTTACCTTTTGTAACCCGGAAATCTTCGTAACCTGGGGGACCGCTTTCTTTGTAGCGCCGCACGGCAGATTTAAGTACTACTAATATGCCGAACCACTGGTTTCAGTAACAAAAGAAAGGCAAAATCAAAACATGTAGAATTCAATGAAGAGGACCTATCTCTATGCAAACATGGATGAACAGTTTTGAAACACTTGGTTTCCAAATTATTTGTCTAATGGTTTGTTTAAAAAACATTTTCTTTTGTATTAAAATTCAAGGTCCATTTGGAACAATAGTTATAGTATTTGCTTGGGTGTTGTGAGTTCCAAGTTCCCACAGAACCATGAAACTCAATGAAACCTTAGGCCAGTTACTCTTTCTCAGCTTCACAGGATTATTATTAGGATAAAATGTGGAAGAAACACATGCATTCTGCTTTGAACACTTTAGAGGAAAGGTGGAATATAAGTTTAACTAATAAAAAGTTTCAAAAAAGTATATTCTGAAAGAAAGAGCCCAAGAAATGCAAGAAGATATCAGAATTCAGGACACCATTAGGGCATTATGGTAAATGTCACATCTACCAATGAACTGGGAACTGCCCATCTAAATAGGTGTTAAAAGTGGTACAGATGAATCACAATGATTAAGGTTTTATTTTAAATTCCATTCATCATCTGGATACAGGCAACAGTCACTGGAAGCAATTTTGTAATGTTAACCATCTGTGGTGTGCATATGAATTATTATATTTTTATTCCTGGTCAAGCTTTTAAAAAAAAGTTTCAAAGGATTTATGAGGGGGTATCCAAATTTTTTAATGATCCCCTTTTTAAAAAATTGACAGAAATTTTGTTTTGACTTGTAGTTGTTATCTCTATGTTATCTCTATGTAGTCACTATCTAGATTTATACATTTTCCCCAGCATATCTTGACTCTCTGAATACCTGATATTGTAGAAGTATGCAGATTACGCCTTACCGTAATCTATCGTAAACTAATAATTGTAACCTGGAAGTAAGCTAATAATTGTCGTAAACTAATAATTGTCACCTTGAAGTTATTATGGCATATTGATGAAATTTTGTCAGTGTCATCATTGGTCCCTAAGTGCACGTTGCTGAGAAAATCAACTCATTGTGTCCTTTATTTTTGTGACTGGCTGTGTCAGAAGTGACTAAAGTGTAAAATCCTTATCAGGTGCAAAAAATGTACAGTATTAGAACACCACAGGTCCAGGTTAACAACAACTTCTCTCAGATCATTTACTGCTGCAACCCCCAAATGATGGAACAGCCTACCGGAAGAGATGTATCCTATTACCACCTTAGATGCCTTCAAAAAGGCTCTTAAGAGGGATCTCTTTTGATGGGCCTACCCACCTGACCTCTTATAGATTCTATGATAAAATGCTCTCGATCTGTCTTTGGCTGATTAGATGATGTTTTAGTTAAATTATTGTATTTTTGATATTGTTCGTGTCTTTTATTGTATTTTTATACCTGTATTTTATTGTTTTATTGATATAATCCTGCCTCAATCCAAAGGGAGAGGTGGGAAATAATAATAATAATAATAATAATAATAATAATAATAACCATCACCATCACCATTGCCCATACTGGTTGGTGCAAATAGGAGATCGAATTCAATAATTCTGGAGTGCCACAGCAATGTCCATTCCTACTGTATTTAAACTGGAGTCAGGACTAAAACATTGGATGATGATGGACTGTATTTGTCTTTTTTTCCAAATACTTTTTCTTCACCAGTAAGTAAACGTCTTCAACCCCAAAGAGGGATAATTGTTAGAGGAAGCATCATTCCCTGCTATGGATTAGTAAATATATAGTATTCTACATTTTTCAGACATGAAACTGATCACCTCTTTTTAAAAAACTATTAAACCAAGTAGATGTGACCATATTTTCCTTATCTGGCCCAGAAATAGGAAGTCACAGTGTGTGTCACTTTGATTAATCATTAACATTTCTGTTTGAACTTCTCTCTCTCAATCTCTTTCTTTGCAGGATTTCAAGTGAACACTCTTTTCCTCTGAACTAACTAGAGTGAGGACAGGGAGTATGAAACTGAGGGCAATCACCATCATTTCATGAATGAGCAAGGGAAATTACTGCTTTGAAACTGTGATCTTGTCTTGACACAGTTGCATTTGGGCAAAGTTTGCTTGTGCTTGGTTGTGGGTCCTGATGGCTAAAAGCATGTGGAGGAGTGCACGCAGGTTGATAATAAATGTAGAAAATATTGTTTCATTTCTAGGTTTCCAGAATGCTTTGGGAATACTTGGGATAATTCACTTTACTGTCCTTTTCACACTAGCAATAGCAATGCCAGCTATTCTTGAGCCCACATACCAAATACAGAAAAAGAATTTGTGACCAGCAGCATGGGAAAATACTCACCATGGTCATGAAATTGTTGCAATATGCTCATACTTTATGTTTATTTCAAATGTGAAGGGTTTTTTTCCCAGGCTTTGGAGAAAGATGACAACAGCTCCTAGAATCCTCAACCTTCATGAAGGATTCTGGAAGCTGCAATCAAAAAAAAGGAATTTTTCCTTTTCTGTTCAATTTAAATGGTCATTTTAAAGTCCAGTTAAAGTCTCTGCTTTTCCATTTACTTATACAGCACTCTGTATTTTATTCAGAAAGCAAGTTTTACAGTGGTTTTCTCTGCAGATCATGTGCATGATTAAGGAAAGTATAAGCAAAAACACTGCACAAATTAGTCTTGTGAATAATAAACATTGAACAAAGGAGTTAAGCAGGCCCTTTTACAACCATATCGGGGCTGTGGCAACTGCATCTGGCCTTTGGAGGGCACAAAAAGGAGCTGCAAAAAGTGGCTCCTTTTTGTATCCTGCAAAGGGCGTGATAGCTGTGTTGCTGCAGCTTTATGGCACTACTTTGTCAGTGCATTGTGTGGATGCAGTGCCAGAGGAGTGCCGTGACACTGTGCACCATGTGGTGCAGCACACGGTATCACGTCAGCCTGGAGGCAGAGCTGGGGTGTGTGTCATATAGACGCTATGCCCTGACTCCCCCCCCCCCAGGCTGGTTTTTCTTGCTGGTCTGCACAGCCTCTACATGCTAAGCCATCCAGGGAATGGACAGTTACTTTTTAAAAGTAATTCATTCCTCTTGTTTGGCAAGCAAGCTGTTTAAGTTCCGGTGCTGAAGTAACCCACTACAATGTTTGTTGTGGTATTCATTGTTTTTCTATTACTCATTGTTATTTTAATAATAATAATAATAATAATAATAGTTACTGTATTATTAATATTTATATCCCGCCTTTCCAAGCAGATCAAAGCAGCTAACAGTAATAAAACAACATTAAAAATGGGGTGGAGATCTCACTGTTGATAACGGAATGGCAAAGAAGTGGGAATCCTGTTAAAATGTTTCTAAAATGCCCTTAAAAGTGACCTTTGAAAGGAACTACAATTGTCCCTCTGTTTGTGTGGACTTTGAATCCCCGTTTCTCGATTACATGTGAGGGGCAAACGGAAGGACATAAAATGGGACATGCTGCCATTCAAGCCAATAGGGCTTGAATATTGGCAGATTTCCATTTTTGCGGCAGAGGGTGGTCCACAATGGATCCCCCACAAAAATGGAGGAGTGACTGTACTTGTGGTTACACATTACACCAATGGATTATCTTCATTTTTTCTTATTCTGTAACTTTAAAATGTAATTTTGTTATAAAATGTAAAATATTACAGCCTTATTACAGAAACAAGCAATTTGTTAAGGCATTGCTTCCAAAGGTCTTAGAATTTGCCCTGCCTTTAGGAATAGTGAGGTGATCACCTCAGTCAATAGTTTAGTGGTCTTCTAATTTCTCCTAGAGTTATGGGGTTGATGGTGGAAGGCAACAGCAAGGTGTTGGAGGAGAGACCTGAGTGTTACACAGCTTGCCCTATACTCCTTTTGCTATTCTGTTGCCGTCAGGTGCAGTGGAAGATGATGTTTCATTGCTAGTGTACAATAAAGATGCAGCTGCCATTTCAGTTGGCTTTTTGTACAGTGGGCCCTTGGTGTCCACTGGAGTTTGGTTCCAGGACCACCCAGGACCACCCAAAATCAGGGGATGTTCAAGTCCCATTACATACAATGGCATAGAAATGGTGCCCCTTATATAAAATGACAAAATGAAGGAATGGTTGAAGCTGTGGAGAAGGAATCCATGGATACAAAGGGTGAACTGTACATGGGATGGAAAAGGGAGCCATTGTGTACTTTGTCTCAGCCAGCAAAATTTTGTAGATAAATGGTGGTAAATGTGTCATAAGAAAGCCTCTGAAAAACAAATAAGCAAAAGTAGATGCAATGGTAAGGGATTTCCATGAGATTGCTCTATGTGGAAAGCTTTAACCCTTTCCTCCTGAAGACCACAGGAATGACCTCAGCAAGGTAGAGAAAAGGTCTTTTGTACTGGGTGTGTATTTATAGGCAAAGTAGTTGTTTTCTGCATGTTTGCATACCTAGTGTAGTGTTTCATTATCACTGCTAGTCTAACTGGTAAGAGGGAGATGCTGGTCTTTGAAATGTTTTGGATTTCATTTCCTTTAATGATTTGCTTTTGGTCATGTGGGATAAGGTTTGTGGGATTTGGACATCAAAAGGTCTGGAGGGCCAAAATTTCCGCATCCTTGCTGTTGTGTGCATGAGACAACTGAATCCATGGGAAATATCATCCTATGTCCTAGACTAAATAATCCATTGCTAATAACAAGAATGGTATTTCCTTACCTACACACTTGCATCAGGCATTAACCTTGGCTGCATAACCCTATGCAATTGGCCTTCCATAACCATGGACTCTGCTTCCAACAATTCAACCATTCATGGCTTGAAATTGTTTTTAAAAATACAAAAAGCAAACCTTGATTTTGCCATTTTATATAAGAGGCATCATTGTACTATGCCATTTAATACCATGGGACTTGAGCATCCATGAGTTTTGGTAACCAAATCATGTCAGTTACTAAGGGCCCACTATATTGTCTAAACATAGCTAGGAATGATAGGCTTCAGATACTTTGACATCTATATTCCTCATAAGTGGGACCTGTAGTTATAAACCACTTCAGGTTTGAATTCTGTTGATAATCCTAGACCCATTGAATCAATTCTTGAATTGTGAAACATTGGTATAGATCCTGTTGATGTAATGGATCTATTCTAAATTCTCCTTTTTGTGCATGAGTAGTGTTGTTTTGAGTGCCTAAGCAAGGATAGTCTCAGCATGAACACTGAAGACAGAGGAAATTATGTCTTTTAAGCCAGCCTTTCACTCAATAATAGTATTTATATCATGTTCTTTTATGAAATGTACCTAGAGCAATAAGTTTACCTTAGATAGTGTTATTGCTACTGTCCTTATCTTATTTGATCTGTCACTTCATAACTCAAATGTGTAATTATTCATTCTCTTACTACACTGCATCCACACTGCAGAAATAATCTGGTTTGATACGACTTTAACTAGCATGGCTCAGTACAGTATTATGGAATTGGGAACTGTCATTTGTAGGGCAAAGCAATGGTAGTCAAAATGGTGTTAAACTGGATTATTTCTGTAGTGCAGATGGGGCCCTAGACTATTCCCTCAAGGGTTCTTTATGATCTTCCAGGACAATTATTTTTTAATGTTTCCGCAGTGCCATGGGTCCTGCTGTTTAATTTATGCTTTTTATGAACCCGTGTCATTTATTTAAAAATGTCCTTGCTTTTTTGTGGAATATAATTAGTTGGCTTTGAAGGAATATAATATCTTGGATGAAAAACATGCTAACAGAGTAAATCATTTCATTTCAATAGGCATTTTAAAAATCTGATTATTTGGACATTCTTAGACCAAAATCTTTATTGAATTCTGTTTGATTCCCAAACTTTGGCATACTGTAGTTTATGTCATTTATTAACCAATACTTGATTGTTGCAGTCCAGTTACGAGCTTGCCTGCTGGACACCACGAAAGCCTTTCTTAGCAAAACCAGAAACCACATAACAACTGGTTAGGTTTATAGCCAAACATGAAGCATGAAACAGAAAGATTTTGTGGGTTTGACCAAGCTGCTTTGGTTATAGGATTTATCCACAAATATTGAAAGAACCACTTTTAGCAAATGCCTGGACTTTTCCTAGCTGAAATATGTCTTTTGTTTGGTGAGTTGTTCATTGTAACTTGAACAACAGGGCTCTTAGAAATCTGAATATAATTTTAGAACAAAACTGCAAGTATGACTTCTGTTATTCTACCTTCTTTACAGCAGATGCTGTATTAATGTATCAAACACCATTTTGTTCTTGCCTCCAGGGTGAATATAATGTACAAATGACAGGAAGACAAGAAACACAGGTCCTAAATGTGTGGATTGGGAATGTTGTGGCCATTCAGATTTTATTGGATTGCTATTCCTAGTAGCCCTAGCCAACATTGCCAATGGTGAGGCATTCTGGGAGTTGCAGTCCAAAATTATTTGGAGAGCTACATGATTCTCACCTCTAACCTAAATCATACTGTTTGTCTCAGCTGAAGAAGGCCAATAGAATAAACTGCCAAACTGCTTATGTAAGTTCCATTGACTCAATAAATCTATTCTAGGAGCCCTGGTGGTCCAGTGGTTAAAGGCTGGTACTGCAGCCATTCATAGCCACAACGTTGTGGGTTTGATCCTGCAGGGCTACAGGGTCCACTCAGCCTTGCATCCTTCTGTAGGTCCCTAAAATGAATACCCAGCTTGTTGGAGGCAATTGGCTTACACATTGTAAACTGCTTATGGAGTGCTTCAGTGCACTGATAAGCAGTATAGAAATATACTTGCTATTGCTTGCTATAATTGGCATCCACCATTTTGTCTGCTTCTCTTTCATGCTGCATTATATTTATCATGGTAGCCTCCTATGCAATTCTGGGATTTGTAGGATTTCATAGGAGGGACCTATAACAGTTAAAATGGTATTAAAGTACCATTGACAAAGTAGACCTTAGGCCTGGGAGTTTTGCATATCTGAGGTCTGGCAACTCTGCCGTGCATTTTCCAGCTTGTTTCTTTTTTACTTTATAATTATCACAGGATAAAGTTTTTAAAATATTAGTTCTGGAGGGAGCAGGAAGGGGTATATTGCTCAGCAGAGGATAGCTCAGTGGCTGAAGGAGATTAAAGAAGATCCTGTGATAAACATTTGTGACTGGATATCCCTATGCAGACTATTAGCAGGATATTCAATCTAGACTTCAATCTTGTAGTGAAACCATTTGGCTTGCTTTTTGAGATATATTCTTAAGTAGACATGCATAGACCTGCACTACAAATGTTTAACTTTATATCAATGCACATAATTATATTTGTGTGCTGAAGAAGGCAGGCAGAATGAAACAGAAGAGAGCTTTGTTGCTTTATAAATATTTGGCAACATTAATCTATTATCAAACAAATGCTATGTTGGTCCATAAGGGGAAAAGATCTGAAACCTGTGATCAGTTAAAATCTTTATGAAAGCCAACAAAATTTGCACAAAGAGGTGAACAAACTGTTTTGTTTTAGTTCTTTAAATCTTTTTACACAGTCATAGAAATATAGAATCATAGACCCCAAGGAACCTCAGTTTTTCCAACTCCCTGCCATGCCAGAACACAATCCACTAAGATGGCCATCCAACTTTAAAAAAAAAAAAAGACTTCCAAAGAAGGAGAGTCCATCAGAGCTCTTGTCTTCAAGAAGTTCTTTCTAATGTTTAGGTGGAATCTCTTTTCTTTTAATTTGAACCCATGTTCTGGCCTCCAAAGCAGCAGAAAACAAGCTCATTCCATCAATGTGACATCCTTTTGTTCATCATGAAAGATATTACAAAAAGAGCATGTGGGGAGGAAGGAGGACCTGATACTGAAGTTATTAAGTCCACATAGTCAGTTATAAGATGAACTGGACGAGAAAGAAGAAGGTGCAGACATAAAATGAACAGGCTACAACAAGAGGGTAGGCAAAATGTGACTCTTCAGATGTTGTTGGACTTGAACATTCATCATTCCCGGTCATCATCATAGCCAATGGTGAAGAATGTTTGGAGTTGCAGTCTAACAACAACCTTTTGACCTCTGAAACTCTGACAAGTTTTATCTAGCTATATCTAGATAGATAAGACACAAACATATCTGATATATCTTTCTCTACTCCTCAAATATGTTTTCACACCCTATTTGTGTGGCCTTATATTTAACTGCTTTTGTTAATTTTCACATCTTGAACTAGAGGGAGCTTCTGGCTTCTTTCAATTATATGAATCTATTACCTTTAATGATCTCTGAAGTAAACTTGTTGTGTTGTTGTTGTTTTGTGCTTTCAAGTCCTTGCCTACTTTTGCAACCCTAAGGCAACTCATCATGGGGTTTTCTTGGCAAGATTTGTTCAGAGGAGGTTTGCCATTGACTTCCCCTGAATCAGAAAGCACGTGAGTTGCCCAAGATCACCCAGTGGATTTTGTGGCCAAGCTGGGAACTGAACCCTGGTCTCCAGAACTGTAGTCCAACACTCATACCAGTCTGGAGTGCCTTTAAATAGCTTAAAATATAAGGCAAGGAATACTTTTTTAAAAGGATAAGAAAAATAATGATACTTTTTATCCTAGAATCCTTGTGATAACTAAGGTCCAGTTTGAAAACCAGGAGAAAAACATTCCCAGGCTTTTCCTGTTCCTCCCACCCCAACATTTTGATTTGGTGTCATTCACAGACTCAGCTAGTGCATTCAAATCTGGATTATTATTAGTGTTGTTTGCTGTCAAGCCAACTTTGACTTAAAGTGACCCCATGAATGGAACACATCAAAAAGCCCAGGTCATCGACTGTCCTGTTCAGGTCTTGCAAATTCAGGCCCATGACTTCCTTTATTGAATCAATCCATCTGCAATGTGATCTTTCTCTTTTCCTACTGCCTTCAACTTTACTAGCATGATAGTTTCTAATGAGTCATGTCATCTCAAGATATGTCTAAAGTATAATAGCCCCAGTTACTCATTCTGGCTTCTGCTGAGATTTCAAGCTTGATTTGCTCTTGGATCCATTTATTTGTCTTTTTAGCAGTCTGAGTTATCCATAGAACCCTTTACATTTCAAATCGATCCCAATTTTCTTCCATCAGATTTCTGCACTGTCCAGCTTTCACAACCATAAATATGTTGACATACCTCATAACAATACAGTGGTTTCAAATGAATATCTTTTTTAAAATATCTTTTTGGGGAGATATGGCATAGCAAATAGCAATCGAACCACCTTTTCAGACTGTGAGCATATTTATAGCAGTATAAATTCACTTTACCTGGCATGGCATCATCCTATGTGCTAGACAGCTTTAGTGCTGAAGTTCAAGAGCAGAATTTTCTAGCGGAGAATTTGAAATACCTCATCAAAGTATTGATCCCAGAGTTCCATAGTGTAGAATAGATGCACTCTCTTTTGTTTCCTGGTACACAGATTTCTCAACTGCTAGATGTGGGAAGAGAATGTGGGAAGGGAATGCCATTGCCCCCTTGTGTTGAGTAGAAATAAAACAAAACCCTATAGCTATAACAACAAGGAGAATCAAGCACAGCAAAAGAGAAATTTAAGATTTGTTTTTTGCAAATCTTCCATAGAAGTAGAAAAATTATGCTGTAGCACTTATCACATTTTCTGCTATTAGTGTTATATGAATAGTCCATTGTGTAACCTTTGCTCTGTGGCTAACATTCATTCAAATATGACACTGATGGATTCAGATGGAGGGACGAACTAGACTTTATCCTTAAAGAAACCAGAGTGGTATGCAGTGGGCATGACTAAAACATACCACTACAGCAATGGGATTTTTAGTTATGCCCTCTGTATATAGCACTAGTGTCCCTGATGATGGAAAGTGGGTCTAAAAACATTTAAGTCAATAGATACTATGGGATATTACTATTCATCAGCCCCTTTGTTATCAGAAACCTGAAGGAGTAAGAAGAAAAGGAAGCTGGAATGGTTTTCTTGACCTGAATTTGGGGGGGCCCAGTGCAAATCTCCCTTAACCCAGGGTTTTTTAAAAGAGGAAAATCAGAGGTTCTTTTTAAAAGAGCTGGATTTTTTGTAGGAACCGCCAATGGGAACTTGCAAATCGATCTCATTTGGAGCCCTCCTTCTTCCCTCTCTGCCACCTCCAGTCGTGTCCTCCTTCCTCCCTGCCACCTCCAATCAGGGGATCAGCCTTCCTTCACTTGTACTCTTCCTTCTCTTCCTCCTCCTCATCTGCCCCCGCTGCCATGATTGCCAGGATCAAATATCTCCATGGCATTTTCATGTGAGTGTGAATGAGAATGCAGGATAAACTGCCACGGAGAGATTTGATCACGGCAAATCCATGAAATAACATGGGTTATTTCTTTAGTGTGAATAGGCTCTTAGTATCCTGCTGGACGTGAAAGCCTTGCTTGTTTTGTATAATTCCCTATATCCAGTATTTTAAATATTTTGTAATTTGCATTTCTATTCTATTTTATCAAAAGTGATTTCAGGAACTTGCTTTGGAATCTAGAACAATGCATTTTCATTTCTCCATTGATGCTGACATAAGGATGATTCATACTTGGATGTACAGATCTTTCATCACTTGGGGTTCTATCACATTTTATAGAGTGAATCATTGCTTGCTCACTGGGCATGCACATGTCAGAGACTTGGGCCAACCTAATATTTTTCTGCATGATATACATTATGGATGTCAAAGGATGCCTGCACAACACAAGAATGTACATATCCACAAAAGAAATACAATTACATGGCAGGCATAAATTACAGTTGTACATGTGTCTGAAACAGATTTTGAATGTGAGTCCTTCAGTGACATTTGGCAGTTTACAGCAGAAGATGTGAATATTTTCCACCAAAAACATTTGTGTTTGAATTGTTATGTGAACGTATTGTGCAATGTGTTTGATTTGTGGTGACTTTTTTATCCATGCAGAAGAACATTCAGTATTGCAGTACTTCAATGACCAAGTGAAGTGCATTTAGTCATCAGTCTTGCTCTTTTTTATGTGTTAAAGTAGCTTTTTTAGTTTTTTTTTTGGGGGGGGGTATGAAACCATAGTCCAAATAGTTTATAGGAATATGCATCAGATGACTATCCTTAGAAGAGCCACAAACAATATCTCTTAATTGGTGTTAATGTGCCAAGAATTTTCCCTGCTTTCTTTCAGAAAGTAATCTGGACTGGCTGAGGCATGTAATACATCTGTTTTGCAATTTAAGTGAGAGGCATATAAAGAAGTCTATTGTATTCTCATTTCTTTTATGACACAGAATGGCATCTAATAGCAGGAGAAATATCAGAAGAAAAACTTGGCAGTTTAACACTGTAAACCTTGTAATTATAAACCTTTTGAAGACTTTATTGAGCACTGGATGAGCCTTTGGGAATGGGAGAAAAAAAGGTCCCAAAAGTTGAAAAACAACAAGACATCCTCTTGATAAACTCTAAGAAAATTCATATGGACATGGTGATGTTGTATGGCTATGAAACACGGGACTCAATAGCATAAAACTTTGATCTGTCTTCGGTGATTTAATAGATCACATAAAACCTTTATTTCATTGAACAAAATAAAAATCCCATTGAGACCAAAGTCCCACCACAACTTTAAAAGAGAGAAAGGGAGAGATATGGGTTTGTCTATACAGTACACCATGGCTGAGGAACCCATAGCCCATGGGTCTAATCTGGCCCGATTCAGCCCCCAAAGGCATCTTCCCTTCCCTCCCACAATACTCTCCCCTAGCTGCTAGTGGGCAAAGGAATCATAGAATCGAAGTGTTGGAAGCGACCTCAAGGGCCAGCCCCTTGCAATGCAGGAAGACACAATCAAAGCACCCCCACATATGGCCATTCAGCCTCTGTTTCAAAACCTCCAAAGAAGGAGACTCCACGACACTCTGAGGCATCATACTCCACCACTGAATAGCTCTCACTGTCTGGAGGTTCTTCGTAATGTTTAAGTGGAACTCGACCTAAATGTTACTGCTCATCTGTGATTGGAGATTACAATCCCTTTGTAGGGAGATTAGAATCCCTTTGTATGCTGCCCCCCCCCAACTGGTTTGGCATCACTGGGCTTAAGGATTTCTGAACTTATATTGAATTGTGGCCAATGTGTATACTATAAGTGGAGATTGCTGCATGCAACTAACGTTGTTGTTGTTGTTGTTGTTGTTGTGTGTCTTCGAGTCATTTCCAACTGGTGAAAACCCCAAAGGTGAACCAATCACAGGCTTTTCGTGACAAGTTTTATTCAGAGAGGTTTTCTATTAGCTACCACTGAGGCTGAGAATGTATGACATGCCCAAGGTCACCCACTGTGTTTCCCTGTAGTGGGGGGGGGGTCACTGTGACCTAGAAGTAGAACTGCCATTGTATTTTTTACACCAGCAAGGGATCTTCTGAGTATTCATCCCACCATCTTCCATCCACAACAGTGTCCTTGACTTTACTCATCTGTCTTCTCAAAGTTTTTGATGTGGGTCATGATTTATCAGGAAGCTGAACCTATCACAATCTAACACATATTCAGTGTTTTACTTTGCAGGAAGAACCGTTTTGACCCTTGCTTCTTAAACCAGGCTTTTGCTGAGTTCTATAACACTGTTTCTATTTCTTTTTTAAAAGTAAAATATTGAAATACTACTGTAATTAATGATTACTGCTGTAATAGAAACCTTATGCTGAGGTGTATGCATATTATGTATCTCTATTTGCCTGATTGTCTGCTTGCCTACCTACTTTTCTACCTACCTACCTATCTACCTACAATGTAGATAGCAGCCAGGGCCGAGAAGATGTTAATGGCATGATTGCTGTGAGGGCAAGCGGAGGGAGAGGAGCAGAATCACACTTACTCACACCGTATGACTGCCTGAGAAGTGGAACTGTTGCAGAAGGGATTTATAACATAAATGGAGTAATGGAGTAGCAGCGAGTGGTGGCGCAGTGGTTAAATGCCTGTACTGCAGCCACTCACTCAAAACCATAAGGTGGTGAGTTCAAGACCAGCAAAGGGCTGAAGCTCGACTCAGGCTTGCATCCTTCCGAGGTCGCTAAAATGAGTACCCAGATTGTTGGGGGGCAAATAGCTTTACAATTGTAAACCGCTTAGACA
Organism: Urosaurus nigricauda; assembly: GCA_034509955.1. NCBI lineage: Eukaryota > Metazoa > Chordata > Lepidosauria > Squamata > Phrynosomatidae > Urosaurus > Urosaurus nigricauda. The sequence continues at coordinate 71,255,115 of JAOEGL010000003.1, forward strand.
CTCATTAAGGGTATGAAGCGGTATATAAATGAAGCTGTTTGTTTGTTTGTTTTTGTTTGATTGAGAGTGCATTGATGGGTTTTGCGCTCAATGAAAAGGTGCACTATAGTAACAAATGGAGTGAAAGGAGATGGCAGGATGGACACAATGTTGTGTGATAAATGCCAGTGAAAAGAGATTTTATCCTGTTAAAATCTTTCTTTTTAGCCTCATTTGGGAAAGTCTTGTGTATCTCAGTATGAGCCTACCCAAGATTTAAGATCCTTGGGGGAAGGAGTTCTCTTGGTCCCACCATGATCATAGACACATTTCCACAAACCTTCTCAGATCATGAAATTTCCTTTCATGGAGAGCTAGGCTGACCCTCTTTCTGCTGTGCTTTTGTTTCAGACAAAGACCTTTCTCCTGATCTAGGCCTTTGAGTGATAACTGTATGATGAAGAAGGTCCTGCAATTTGTGTTTTGTTGGATTTGGATTTGTTCTTTTATTATTATTTTTGTATTTTAATAGCTTTTTAAAAAGAGTTTTAAATTAAGGTTTTAAATGTGACTGTTTAAACATTGTAAACTTTTGTAATAACCATAGTTTTTACAGTATTTAGTTTAAGCTTATATTGTGAGCTATCTTTGGTCTCATATTGGGGGGAAAAAGTAGGATATCAAACCAACCAACTCACCAACCAACCAACCAACCAACCAATCAATAAAACAATTTATATTAGTGTACTGTGGGGTAGAACATGGCAGCATACTTTCACTTAGTTTTCAACATTGTTTTAATATTTTAGACAACTATAGACAGAAAAGTGTTGTAGTGTTACTTTTTTTGGAAAAAATAATAAAATAAAATATGGTAAAAGATAATATAAATGGTGTCCATTGCAAATCTTATGCAGAGTGTGTGCTGAACTGAAGTAGGTTCACCAGCATGACAGATCACCAAATGCATCTGAGCAAGGAGACCTAAGTTTACGAAAGCCCATGCTGCTGACTTCTTTCTTTCAGTTACTGTCAAAGGTTCTACAAGATATCTCTACATAATGATAGGTCACTGTTCATTTCAAAGTCATTTCAATGTTCCTACACTGAATTTGATCAACATACTATACAGACCAGAATATAGCATTCTGCATTTTTTTCTTTTTGACACCAGGCTGTATCACTGTTAGGTTACAGACTAAAAAAAAAAAAGATCAGTTATTAGTGTTGGCTTTCATTTAACTTTGCTATTTTCATTATAAAGTAGGATTTTTGGAAATCTCTAACTTGTGAATAAAAATACCAGTGTAATTAATGCTAATATCTGCAATATTAGGTCAGGGTTGACTGCACAACTAAATAATGATTTAAGATGGACCCTTTGCCTAGTGATAACTACTTTTGCAAGAAGAGACAAGACTGAATAGGGTTTGAAAGGCAGTGTTCAGCTAAACTATCTTTTATCCTAAAAATCTGGCTTAGAAAAATTTGTGAGAACTACAAAATGGCTAACAATTATAACAACAAAAATAGGTTTTAATAGAAATTTATGGGGAAAATCTTTGTCATTAATCTTGTGTCTTTTCCAGCTTTTACCATTTTATCCAATGTATTGATGGAGACCACACAATTGCAGTTTAGTGAAATGCCTTGTTTATTATCTACAGTCATATGAATTTCATATTCTAACAGAATTGTTAAAGAAGCACTTTGAAGTGTCCTCATGAGTAAGAAAGCCAAAGGGCATTAGTCAGTCATATGTTGTATAGCTTTCAGTATTTTTAGAAATCAGTCTGAGTTCAATAGCCAACAAATAGAAAGGCACATTTAACATTATGGGGGTACTGAATTTAACATGCCATGTTTATTCTCCAAGGACTAAAGGGACAAGAGTTTTTTTCAACCATCTTCTCACCCTCCCAGAATTGCAATATTAAATATAGCACAGAAATAGTTGCTCATTTAATTCACTGCACTGTAGGGCATTTACTCAGTTTTGCATTCAGAATACTGAAAGTCTTAGTGAACTGGAACATTTACAATTTTTACCCAAACTATGGGAATAGCCAGGAATAGACATCAGTAAATAGAAATCTATGTATGACTCACACAAAATGTGGTGATGACCATTAGCTTAGATAGCTTTTATAAAAGGCTAGAGAAATTTGTGGAGTTCATTGTTCATTAGAAGCTATGAGTCATAATATTATCTCTGTGCATATGTAAAATTATATATATATATATATATATATATTCTTTGTATGCAAATAAAACTAGTTGTGAGTATCCACACATTCATCCTCACAGTTGTTAATTCTGGAGGGAGCAGAAGAAAACTATAGTGATGACCATGTGCCCTTTTGCCCTCACTTTCCCGGTGTACTGGATGCATAGGGTTTTGCAAACTTTTGTGTATGTGTTAACTGCCCAACTGTGTACAAAGTTGTCTTCAAAACTACAGAGAGTGATGGAAAGTGATGTTTCTCATCAATTGTTTTCATTCTGTTGGTTTTAGCCCAATTGTTCCCTACCTCATTCCTACTGTTATACCACCGGGAGAACTGTCTTGAAACTTGCTTTCTTTATCCAGCATAACTGGATATCTGAATGTACAAACAATTAAAATGTTGTCATGTAAACACCGAACACTGAGAATTGCCCAAATATGAACAAGTGACTAAAGATGTGTGTGCTCATGAACAGACATTTAACGTAACGGGTAACAAATAACCTGCTAATTATTGTAGATTAGCTGCTGCTACATGATAGTCATAGCCAACTTAAAAGTTGATAAGCCTCTCAATAAGCTCAACAAACAACATCCAAGAGATTTAGAAGTCTATTGACGTCACCTGTCCATTTTGTAGGAATTTTGAGGACCACTAACAGGGAAAATCATAAGAAGCCTCTTTCATAACTGCCAAGCAAACATTGTGCACAAGCTGCAGTGAATTAGTGGTTTGTGGCAAGAGGTTTCAAGTACACTATAAAGGTCTTTCAGTTGTCTTGTTTTAAGAAAATCAAAAACAAAACCTCATGAAGAGAAAGCTAGAATTGTTGTGTTTATAACAGATGGGTTCTTAAAGAAAAAAGAAAGCTGAAATTGTGAGGCATGAAGAAACCACAACCTACGCTCCTGCAAATTCAGCAAAATGTGTGGTCCCTAATGTTAACCTTGCCTTCAGCTCCCATCTCAACTCTGAAAACCTCATAGTTTTTCCTGATGCACCTATACAAAGTCATGTACATGACAATAAGGCATGTTCCTACTTTTGCCATCCTTTTAAAAAGTTACAAAACACTCAGTGTAACAATGCCATTAGAAGCATACTTCAGTTAACAAAGGCTCTAGTGTTTATCCAGTATTTTTGCTTCCAACATTATTTATGACACTGAATGAACTGCCCACTTGACAAATATATGTGGCCATTTGCATAGTAGAAGGGATCCAGGCCATGGCAAGCTGGCATGTGATGCCATGCTACAGCATGTTCATTATTCATGCCTATATTCTTTATAGCTTCCTTTGGATCCTAAAGCACTAAACTAGCTAAGGGAATCACATGATATTGTCGGGTTGCAACTCCCAGCATTCTTCTGCATTGGCTAGGCTGGCTAGGACTAATGGGAGCTGCAGATCAACATCTTTGGAGGGCTTCATGATTCCTATCCTTTCACTAAGCTGAAGGCAAGATGAAGCCTATTAAAATATCCTCACTACTTTTCAATATGAAACCTTGTACGTTAGAAAATTTAGTCATACGTTCTTTCAATATCAGTAGACCAGTCCCCAAAACATTGGTTTTAAAACAAGCATCCATTTATAATTTTGTTATATTGTCTCATTTCATTTGGCTTCTTGTTGTTTCAAGAGCATTTCAGTAGCTTTTCAAGCAGTATATATGTCAAACAGAGAGTGACTCAGTAATAGCTCTACTTCATGCCAGAATTATTGGTCCAGCTTCCAAATGCCACATTCTAATGTCTGACAAAAGGCTCCTGCGGTGTTAATAATTCATGCAACATTCCTCCACTCTAACAGCAGAACAAAATGTTCATTGTCCTGTTTATCACCATATCTAGGTAGAATCTTTGTTTAAGACATTTCTTCAAGTAGTATAGCAAGGAAATATTACTTTCAGAAAGGGACATTGGAAATATAATTGGACAATTGGCAATCCCAGACTGGTTCATGTGCCCTTTTGTTTTTTGCCTCTGTATAGTGCTAAGAAGAGCCAAAATGGTGTGGTGCTTTGAATACTGGACTTTGGGAAATAAGGTTTAGAATTCTGCCTGGTCATGGAAATCCACCGAGTCTCTCTGTTTCAAGCAATGGCAAGCTCTCTGAGAACAAATCTTGCCAAGAAAACCTTGTGATATGTTAGCCTTAGCATCACCATAAGTTGGAAATGACGTGAAGACACACAACAACTAATAGCGTTTTGCCATACAGAGAGTTGACTGCACAATACTGTGCTTATTCACCAGCTTGCCTTTGTTTTTTGTACTGCTGGGTGTGTGTGTGAAGGGAAATGTGCTTGCATTTGGGAAGTTCTAAAAACAATATAAGACATCTTATAGGATTTCACTTACAGTGGTGAAAACACCACAGAAAGACAAAATATGTACAGAAACAGGAATTGCCAATTATGATCACAGAAGAAGGTTTTGTTGTTGTGTGCCTTCAAGTAGTTTCCAACTTATGCTGACCTTAAGGCAACCCTATCATAGGGCTTTCTTGGCAAGTTTCTTCAGAGGGGGTTTGCTATTTCCATCCTCTGAAGCTGAGAGAAGAGACTTACCCAAGTTCACGCAATGAGTCTCCATGGCTAAGCCAGGATTTGAATCCTGGTCTCCCAGTGTCCTAGTCCAACACTCACACCACCACATATCTATAAAGGAGAGAACAATCTACATTAAAGCATATGAATCCTTCCACTGAGTAAGATCATGATGCATCATGTATTTTCTGAAAGGTAGCTCAGGTAGGGTCCCCAAGATTTCAGACAAGGGTCTTTTTCAGTTCATATAACTGTGGATGCCAAGGATGGGACTTGGGACCATCTGCAATGAAAATATCTGTTATACCATCAGATTACTACTACCCCTACCTTTAATATTATCCTCTATGATGGCAGCAGTTCTCTGAAATCTCACATAGAAGACTTTTCCATTACCTGCAACCTAATCCTTTTCTGGTGTTGATCTGATTAAACTTCTTGCTTTCTTCATCAAAAGCATGTACTATACCCTTCCCCAGTGCAAAATGGATTAAGTAATAACATTTACACTTTAAAGTATGTTCTGTAGCAATGTAACTCATTGCAGCTTGTGTTCTTCTGTTTTCTTAAATGGTAGCCACAACCTCCCTGCCCTCAGTCAGATTTCAGATGTGGATGGTAGTTTAAAACTTTCCTGAAAAACGGCAGCTTTAATTATGCTGTGGAATCCTAGTACAGTATTCACAGAAGATTGTTCTAGATCTGTGACTAGAAGATGATGGGTGAAAAAGTCCAAAAAGTAACTTTTCCTTTTGAGGCTTGTAGTTGTGTGCATGCACGCACATGCATGTGTGTGCGTGCACACACACACACCACATCAAAAATGAGAGAAAAAAATGAGGTTGCTCTGGAATCTTTAAGTTTTGGCAAACTTTAAAAATGGGGCTGCAAGTACACAACTGCATCCGAAGTTGTGGTCTGGGATGGGTAATGGGAGCCCGGTAGCCAATGATGGCCACCAGTTGAGGAGACTTATTCCCAGGGGCTCCTGGGAAGTCTGAGCCAGCAAGAGGAAAAGCCGGTGGGGAGCCGGCTACCTGCTTTCTTTGTTGGCTACTCCAGGACTGATCAGAGTGAAGACTACAAGCTTGCAGCTTTCATTCTGGTCTGGCAGGGTGGCATATATTTCCTTGTTTTGCTGGCCAGAGATCAGTTCCTCCCCAGCTCCAGTCCACCCATCCCTCCCTTGTCCTTTGGTTCTGCTAATTGGACTTCTCTGATTTATACACCCATGTTACAATTATGTGGGATGGGGCATGAATCCAGGAAGATTTTCAGTACCCTGGAAAAGTTATGGAGTGGGAATCCTCTGAGGGGACCTAGATTGGGGAGTGTGGCAGAAATGGCTGGCTCAGCCATGGGTTCACACGTGGGCTCAGGGGTTCTCGCCTGGTAGGATTCCCAGTGGACTAATCCCCATTGCTCCACTATCATTCTCTTGTGGAGGACAGAGGTTTTGGTATCGTCTGGCAGCATGTTTTGGTATTGTGGGCTGGCCAATGCCCAATATGACTCCATGCACGTGCCAACTAACTGCAGCTATTACCAATAAATAGTTGTGGCCATTTTCATTCCAACATGGTATCTGTGTCTTATCTGGGACCTTTTGGCAGAGTGGACTTGTCCCTGGACACACAACAAAGCTATCACTGTTCTGAAGTGCTCTCTCTCTCTTTTTGCTTTTCTAAATTCTCTGTGATCCTACAGCTTGACTCTCAGAAATGCACCTCACACTTAGAAGAAGAAGATCAGCACACAACAAAATTCTTGTTAGAGAGATTTTTCTCTGATGTCTTCATACCATGTCTTCCCCATATGACACAGCCTGCAGCTGTATAGGGCTCTAATGTTTAACCCCATGTGGTGAGCTCCCTGCCATTTTTTAAGGCAACAATTGTCTCCCTGTGTTTTAGTGATTACAGTTTAGTCAGTCAGTCTCCTAAGTTTTATCTTGCCTATTGATTTATCTGGAAAAAGGCAATGAAATAAACTGTCTCCCACTATATGACAAGCATCTGATTCTGAGAATAAGGGATTTTTAAAAAAGCTAAATGGAAACATCCACATGGTTAAGCATTTGCTTTTAAACTTACTAATGTGTTGATGTTTCTGCTTCATTGTTATTTTACATATGAAGAGGATAGAAAGGACACATTATTGTGTTGACAAGATTACCCTAAAACATATGGCCCATAGAAAGTAGGTCTGTATGGTTGCAATCCCCATCAGTCACCACCAGCATTGCCAATGGTGAGGGATTATGGGAGATCTGGTCCAACAATGACTGCTTCTCCTAATAATGTCTTGATCTGTACTGGGGTGTTGAGTGTGCAGTTTATATTGCCAAGCAGTGCCTCATTGCTGCAACTGTTTTGTAATATATATAGCAGACATGATGGAACTGATCCATCCAGAGTAACACAACAATAAAAAATAAGTCGAGCCAGTTATATCAGCTAAAGTAATAGCTAGTTGGGGTCTAAGACATGTCCTCTTATTTTGAATCACATAAAATTAAAGCTGTAAAATGCACAAAAATTGACCCTGGAGACAATTTAATGGTGTAATTGATACAATGGAAGCTGTTTCTGAATCTGATCACTAGGAGACACATCTGTGGTTTTTTTGTGGACTTCCTTGGATTACAGCCCACCTCCTCATATCCAAGCTGCAACTCCTGTTCAGAGGTTAGGGAGAACTGAAGTCAGTGGTGGTGGCAGGAGGAAATTGGGGGTGTCACAGGGGGGCATTATTCTCAGAGTGGCAAGAGTATCTTTAACACTCTCATTCTGTGATAGAAATACAGAAATTTCCAGAAGAGGAGGCAGGGGTTAATCTCTTGCAGCAAACTCAGACTGAATCTGTAGTGGGTTGAAATCCATGAAAATTTATGCTAGATAAAACATGTTAGTCTTTATAGTGCCACTAGATTCTTTGTTCATTCTGTGATGTGTGACAGTGTAAACCAACACCTGAAACATCATGTGCTATAAACTCTCTTTGTGTCCCAAGAAGTGCTTTGTTGTATTTCACATATCGGGGCAATCTGAATTAGATGTTTTGCTTCAAATAACCTGTTGCTTCTCTTTCTTTCTTTTCTTCATAAGACATTAAACAGCTGGATTTGTTTGTCACACAAAATGAAATTAAATGCAGCTAAGAAATATTGTTGGCTCTTCCTTGGGTTTTTGTTTTAAAGTACTTGATATCTGAACCTCATGTAGAACAGCTTGTATTATTTATTAGCAAAAGAAAGACTTGTTAAACTCTGCCATGTGTTGCAATTATTGTCTTGGTTTCTGTTTAATTTTTTATTATGGTCATGTAGAAAAAATGAAACTAAACATATTATATGGCTCTGACATCCATGCCAAAGCTTTCTGCTTAAAACAAAGTATCGGTGATGTTAAAAAAACAAACAAGCCCCAGACTTTTCATTGCCTCTTCTCACCCCCATTTTTTATGGTATAGAGGAGAGTTCCAATGAAAATTTTATTTGGGTTAAACAGACATTGCCATAAAAATAACTAGCTCACATATCAGCAGAGGATCAGGTAAATCTGTATTTGTATCAAGCAAGGGGGATGGGTTTATATAATGGTGATAAAAATATTAGAAAAAAACAGGCATTAATATTTTAGGTGAAATAAAGGATGTCAGGAGAAAAGATAGGAAAGGATGTCTAGATATTTAGTTTTCTGTATGTAGGACAACTTATTTGTTTCTCCTTCTCCTTGTGTAATGAACTATTCAGCATGTGAAACACTGCCTACCACACACACCAGCAGTGTGAAGTGGCGCAGTCCAGAAACACTCTCATCAGCTGCTATCTGTGAAATCAGAACTGTCCTAACTGGTGAAGACAGCCAAGGACAAGCTGATTTCACATAAAGCCAGCTGGGACTGCTGAATCCAAACTGTCCATAAAGTGGCCAGTGGAGTGATTTTGTGTGATCAGGAGGAACTATTTATGCCTTGGATTATGAGGAGAGAATGTAAACCATTCAGCAGGCCATTGTGAGCAATTTGGACAACATTTTGGAAATAAAATTTCTAGCATATGTTGCTATTTGGATAATAATATTTCTTTCTACCCCCTTCAAACATTTTAATTTGATGTGTGTTTTGTGTGTGAGAGAGGAAGAGGGTATGTAGTGGTGATGGTGGTGAAGAAGCAGTTGCAGCAGCAGAATTTCCCTTCCAAATGTGGACATTTTCTGGTTGCTTCCTTTTTCTGTCCATTTAAAATATACGTGAAACTGACAGGAGAGGTTGCCTGGATGTTTGGGGTCCTGTGCCACCAGTGTGTCAATGACACCAAATTCTACTTTCCAGTTAAATATTTCAGTTCTAAACCAGCGTCTGACAGCAGTAATGAATTAAATGAGAGAATAAATAAAAGCTTAAGCCAGGCAAGAGTTAGGTCATTCAAAAAGCAAATCAGGGATAGGAATCTCAATACACTTGTGTTAGTCAGGGCCAACAAGATGTGTCAGGGTAACATGATACAAATTAAAGAGGGCTGGAGATCTGGAAGGGCCCCCAGGACCCAACTATTTTGCTGTGAACCTCTGAGAACTGTCACGGGGGTCACTTTTCACATAACACGTGTCTCCAAGTGGCACGGTAAAAATTAATGCAATATTTTGGAGCTGATAAAAGTCAAGTTCTAAAGGAGGAAAGTGTAGGAAAGTGGTGATAGTGGGGTAACATTGTGTGTAAACATGCATCAGCCCGCCAAAACCAAACACATCCGTTGCATGTTTAAACCTCCTGTTTGAAAAAAACTCCTGCTGTTATTCACTTGGAAGAGCTCAGATCCTCTCTGTAAGTAAGGAGCAGATTGTTCCTTTCTAGAGGAAATCCATTTCTAAATTGGAACAAGCTACTTTCACATTCTGGGGTTAAACTCTCAAAACATTAAACCTAGAAGAAAGGAAGGAAGGAAGGAAGAAAGAAAGAAAGGAAGGAGGGGGCATCTGGGAGGCAATAAATGGCATTCATTCTATGAGGGCAATATGGAACATACAGTACAAGTGTTATGTCAGTTAGTCATCTCAACCCTTCAGTAGCTGTACAGAACAGATGTCAAATGGACAGATGCTGCTACCTTCTTATTGATAAAATTAAAATAAATTTCAAAATTGCTTTGCTGAAGAGGATGCTGTCATTAATATAATGGCTGTTACATAAAATTATTTAAAAAGAGGAAGGATAGTGAAGGAAGAATGTTTTGACTGTTCTTTCTCAACAGTAGAAAATAAATTTATAGTTGGCTCAAACAAATATTTTTGTTTCTCACTTTTTTGAAAAAGCACGAAGAGGATGTAACGGAAGTTGCCACTTTTCTTGCAACTTTTCTGGCATAATTATAGTCTGCCAGGATGAGATAAGAAAACAATTATGTAATCATGTGGAGGGGTTGAATCAGGTGATATATATCCACAATCATACCTATCTGCTATGTGAGAAGACTGGGTTAGCTTTTAAGAATTTGACCCAAGGATAACAAATCTGAAAAAGTTTAATATATGCCCTGTAATCACAGTTGTATTTGCATCATTTTAATCCATCTATAATAGGTTTCACACAAGATGACTGTTATGCGAATGTTCTTTTGGGCAGGAAGAATCACTTGTGGGTGAAATTCCATCTCTGCTCCTTCTGTAATGAAACCTCTTTGGTTCCAAAAAATAACGCTTCTATGAAACCTTGCCCAGAAATAATTCACAATGGATATCTAGTTTACATGAGCTTGTAAATATTATCCAAAGTATGGGGACAAAAAAGGTGAGAAGAGATCCAAGATGTCAGGACTGTAGCCCTGTGCAGATGGTCATGAAGTATATACAGATGTGCATGAGTGTGTATATAATGAGATTATATTTAATGGCTTCACCCCATCTGACCTCAAGCATTGGAAGCCTTGTATGTATGGCATGCAATGCCATATACACCCAACATGCAAAGGCTTTGCACATTCTGTCTGTATTGAATGTTAAGTTCATGGCATGTGAGTATGTGTGTGGTGGGCTTTTTGTGTGTGTGTGTGTGGTAATTTTAAAAATATTTTTTTATGTGAAATCATTTAAAGGTGGATGTGCAAGTGCAAAATTGGGAAGGGAAAGATCAACATAAAATACTTATTTAGAAGGATATCCATCTGTTCCAGCAAAATCCACATTGCACAGAGAAGGAAACTCAAATATCTGAGATGATCAAGCACCCCGAACCTAGAAAATGAATAATAAAAGTAACTAAAATGCCAGTTACATAGCAGAAAGAATGAGGTTATCCATTGCCATTTCAGCTATAATATAACTCATTTATATATATTTTTAGTGGAAAGCAAATTAATTTTAGCTAGCTATTCCCAAGTTCTGCATGCAATTACTTGGAAGAGAAAATAATATTGTACAATATTTTGGAACCAACATTATACCTACACTTGCAGATTTTTAAAAGATTGTGTGTGACTCCTAAGAACACATCCATCGCTGTTAAACAGTATGAGAAAGAGTCTTGTATCTCAAAGCAGCTTTTAGTTTTACATATTGTAAGACAAATCATAAAAGACAAATAAGGGGAAGAAAGGGGGGATGCAACATACTAGTGGCTTCATATAGCCTGAATGTTCCATTCAAAACAAAAACTTGAAACATAGATTTTATGGACCTTGTGAAAGGGTGTGTATGTTTCAGATTCACATCTAATCCATCAGACATTGCAACAATATTATATGCATTAGATTTAAAAAAAAATTAATTGAATTTGCAGACGTTTCAGTAAATAATTGTTGGACTTGCCTAAGCATATAGTATATAGTTAGAAAACACCCAAAAAGTGGTTGAACAGTTTCAGGTTTTTTTTAAAGTTTGTAGTACAGGCTGATCTCTCCCTGGCTGACCACTACATTGTTTGTGGAACCTTCCAAAAGCTCTCTCCAGCCTTTAATTAACCAGATCAAATAACATGAAAAGTGGCCAAGTATCACCAAATTATGCTATTGCTAGCATAATAATTGAAAATATTCCCCAACTCATTCTGCTGCTTTATAACAATTACACAATATAATTAATGTTGGAGCTATTTAATCTGTCCAAGAATACCTAAACATCTATAATAATATTGCTGGTGAAAAGCCTATGTATGTCAGCTCAGTTGAATCCCATGGGTCTTGAAAAACATCCAAGTAAGTAAATATAGTTCTGAAGAACAATAGAAACATTTTTGATATGAGGTTTCCTACTTTAAATGCAGTTTTGCATCTGGCCTGGCCATGACATTGGGAGCGTGGGTGATATGGTGCTGACATTTTGTAAATGGCAATTGACCAAACAGGAACCATTTACCAGAAGGGGTCTTGATGTATTGGTATCTCTTCAGTGATCCATCTCCCCATGCCACTGCAAAAGAGTTGGCACAAATGTGGCTATTTAATATTGTCTTCAACTGCCTTTGGAGAGCAAACGAATCTTTCTTTCTTTCTTTCTTTCTTTCTTTTTTTCTTTCTTTGGAACCTGGCTGTTTTGGCATATTAGGTTTATGCAAATCTAACACACCCACGCCCACAAAACAATCAGAATTGTTTTAAAATAAGAAATACTTCTGTGAAATAGCAATCCACTTTTAGGAAAATTAGACATGGTGACAGGGAATCTGTGTGCTGATTAGAAATAGAATGTACCTGGTGGGGGATGATGTACAGTGTGCCCTCGGTATCTGCTGGAGTTTGGTTCCAAGACACCCCCCCCCCTCCACGTATACAAAAATCTGTGGATGGTCAAGTACAATTAAATACAATGGCATAGTAAAATGGTGTCCCTTATATAAAGGCTTGCTTTTTGAAATATATATATTTTTAAATATTTTCAAGCAATGGATGATTGAATCTGTGGAGATTATCACACCTAGATGGGATAGGAATGGGACCATTCTCTTGTCCTTATCCCATCTGGGGAGGGGAATTGCGCGAAAGCCTTTCATATTGTAGTGCTGATTCTGTCATTATCCTGTCATTGAAGTGGCATTGCATTAATGTGAACTCCTGTTAGTGCAAAATGCCAGGTCAATGCCACTTCAGTGATGGGACAATGACAGGATCAGTGCAACATCATTTGAAAGGCTTTCACACAATCACTGTCACTCGCTCTTTCCAGATGGAACAATGTCTGGATAAACACAACGTTATATGAAAGTCCTTCCCATGATCATACAGGAAGGACTGGACAGGGACAGGACAATGACGTCCCATCTGCCCTGTGATAATCTCCTGTGTGTGTGTGTATGTATGTGTATATATATATATATATATATATATGATCAGTGGATATGGACAGCTAACTGTAATTCAAAGGAGGTCTCTTTAAAGAAAGCCCCTCTTAACTGCCCCCTTCTCCCATTTTTTACAAGATGTATTTATGCCTTTTGTTTATCTCAAGAAGCAACACAGGATGTTCTGTTCCAAAGCTAGGAGTTACTGAAGCAGTTTGCTGTTATCTGCCTACTGGCCAGGGCAAAACTCTCTTCTCTCTCCTGATGAGTTAACTGAATGCAAACTACTTTTGATAAAGAGAGGAAAGTGGGAGGAGAATAAAACAAGGACATTTTAAAAGCAGCTGAGAAAGAGGGATATTGGAGGATTAACTGAAGCCATCCCTGCCAAATGGGACAGTTGATTTGATGCCTCTTTTCAAAATCCTCATATAAATAAGCCAACACTTGTATGGAAATGGACCTCTTCCAGAAATGATGGGAGCAGCCATTTCACATTTCATATTTTAAAGAAGCCACTTGTGCAAACTTCTTTAGCTGTATCACATAAATACATGGTAATTTTTTCTCATGGTGACACATGCTTTGGTCCAATAGATTCAAATGGGAGTTCAACATGCATGACTGTGTGCAGGATTGCAACCATAACACATACAAACTCTCATCCTCAATATGAGTCTTTAATTAAATCCGGTAAAACAGATGTTAATTGTTGATACTTTAACATAATATTACAATCAAGTGTGCAGGGTGCAAATCCACATGAAATCATTTTTAAATGATGCATAATATTCCATTGAGTTCTTTAGCACTAGATTAGCAGAGTTTATACTTTAACAGTGGTTCAATTGTGAGGGGCATCTTCAAATTCTGAGGGCACACAGAGGTTATTCTGTCATGTTGATACTTGGCATGTTACAACATGATCCTGTTTTGACTCCCACATCATCAGATGGATTGCTGTGGAGTCAAGCAAATCTAGGGTTATACTAAGAATAGTCCTTACCTATTAAGAGAACTGTCAGCATTGTCTGCAGAATAGTATCACTCAGCACAGCTGAGCGGGACCAGGTTAATATAATGCTTTAGTGTAGGCAAGATGCCTTTTGCATTATTAACCTCAGGCTGGCATTCCAGTAGATGAAAACATGAGTTCACTTATTTTTTTCAGGGGTGTAGCTGGGAAGAGGCCAAGACTGATGCATTATCGCCCAAATAAGAAGAAACTCCATGATATTTTTCTTCCATCCTCATATTTCTAGCCTTGCAGTAATTTAAAAGATCGAGTAAGTGTTTAGAAATAAAGGTATCCAAAGAAAAGGGGCAGGCAAAGCTACCAAGGGAGAATTTTAAGTATGAAAAAAAATTCAGTGTCACAGTCAATGCAATGCTAGAAATTTGGGAAATGAAGGCAGATTTCATTTGGCAAGGCAAAAATCTTATTTCCAAGAGGCATATTCTCGTCTTGTTCCCCCTGCCCCCAGATATGCCCCTGCCATGCCTCCAGGTTTTGTCCTTGGCATGGGGAAAGTAACAGTTTGGCTAGCCTGTCCTTCAAGTGTTTTAAAGAGGGAGAAACTTGTTCCTGCACAGTACTGATTCTTTTGTTTCAACCTTTGCTAGCTTTCTGCCTGAGAGCATTTCTTATTCTTACTCTGTGGGGAATGCATGCACCAGGCTAAAAAAGCCATGTTGGCCCAAGAACAATGCCTGTTGCAGTCTAGGAACCTGATCTAGCAATGATGGGGCTTTCTAGATTGGCAAAAAGAAGTGTGTTCATGGCTGCATGAAACTCTAGCCTTTAGATGAGAAAAAGGGAAAGTGTGCCATGAAAATGCTTTTTTTGCGTTTTAGGGGAGAAGAAGCGCCTTTAAAAAGGTGCTGGTTTTCCCAGCTTCTTTTTTAAAAACTGCGGAACAGCGCAGCTCCATCTAAAGGCTGTGGTGCAGCTGCTAAGCATTTAGGAAAAGGCAACTTCATGTCACACTTTCCTGCCAATCTAGAAAGCCCCATTGTTAAAATTGTCAGCTTCTGCGAGCTAGAGGGGAGGATGAGCTGTTGATCCCTGCCATCAATGAAGTCTTCTTTTACACAGGTGACATGTGCCAGTCCTGATATCATGGGAAAGGCATAGAATGGCTCCAGCCATAACTCAGAATAGAAGAACGAGGTGTCTCCTTCAAACATGTTGCATGGTACACAGGGAACAACAGTAACAGCTCTGTTATTTCCCTCCATTGTAGGACAGAGCTTGGAAATGTGGTTGTTGTTGTTGTTATTGTTGTTGTTGTTGTTGTTGTTATTATTATTATTATTATTATTATTGCACTATGGGGATTCTGGATGCTGTAGTACAAAAGCAAGTATTTTTTCCTGAGCTCTGATTCTGGCCTTCCCTTGGATTCTGTAAAACAGCCTGCAGCCCTTGGGTACAGTGCCTCATCTCCTGTGGTGAAGGAAGACCCAACAACTGCCATTTTGTTTGAGTTGTGTGTGTGGAATGGGGAGGGAGGCTATTTTGTCCTCAGACAGCAAAACATTTTATGTTGGCCCAGCTCTATGAGTTGGTTTTGTAACCAGTTTATTTTTTTAAATTTTCTACCGTTCTAGACAATGAAGCTACCTCATGAAATGCCAAGTTATTTTGGGCCAGGAGGCATAAAATTTCCAGAAATATCCCCCCACCGTCACAGCATGAAACTATCAGACTGGAGAACTGCGAATTTGCTGTCCTTTCATGTTACTCAAAATTGCTATGGCTAGTTCTGAAATGAGGGACTGTGGAGGGGAGGGAGGCTGCTAATCTCTTCCTTTTCTAGATTTTCCCACCTCAAATCACTCATATATATATATATATATATATATATCTCAAATCATCCACATATATTTTCTCTAACAAGGAAACAGATATGGGTACCTATCTAGTTGCCAAGACAAAATAAAGGATTCATTAAAATGGTTTTGTTACAACCAGGGGCCCCTTCACACTACACAGTTTTTACAATGATTCCACTTTAACTGCCATGGCTGCATTTTATGCAATTCTGGAATCTATAGTTTAGAGATAAGCATTTAAATTTTTCATACAGAAAGCTTGAAAGCCTCACCAAAGTTAAGATTGCAGGATTTTATACGATGCAGCCATGGCCATTAAAGTGAAAACTATAGTACTATGATTTTAGTGTGAAAGAGCCCCCATAAGATTCTGCCATAGTACTTAAAATGGCATCCTAGTGCTATAATTATGTAGTTTGAAAGGGCCCCTGAAAACAGGAGCAGTAAACTCAGAAGCAAACCACACAAACACCCAGTTTTCTTGTTTTCTCATCTAGTATTCATCTTGCTGAATCACCAAATAAAATTTAAATTTAGGGGAACTATTCTGACTTATCTGGGCCTTGGATCAGACTATCAGCTTCTGAATAACTGGAACAGGATTTAGTTCACACCATGAATAGTCACTGTAAACACCCAATGATGTTTATTACATGTGCCATCTTGTTAAAAATAGCACAATCTTGCTTTTCAATATTTATACAATGAGAGTATCCAGAAAAATACCATGAATCCACTGTCTACCTTTCACTGCATTCTGTATAGTGTGTTTCCTAGCTAATTATGAATGACTCAGTAATGGCACATGCAAAGAACAAATTCCATCACCAGGAGGTTCCTTAATGCAGATGTTACAGCAACCACTCCTCAAATGGTTGGACTTACTTTGTTCTGTATGTTTTAAAAAATTAAGCATGTTTTAGTAATGATTTCCTTATGGGGAGAAGGCCACTTGCAGCCTTTTGAAATGGAAATCTGCTTTCATATGCTCAGATTTCACAACAGGATAAAATGCAAAGCAGTATTTATAAGTAGGCATATGAAAGTCAACAATGTGGGTGAGTGTCTGCTTGGCTGCCACATATAGCTGTACTGGTGGAGGAGGAGAGGGACCCAAACTGCTCCCAAAGCAAAAATAATCTGTAACAGCCATGTGATCTAAGGTAGTTGATGTATATGTATGTGTATATATATATATATATATATCTGTGTGTGTATGTATGCATATATATATATATATATATATATGGAGTCTTGATGTCTTAATTTATAATCATCATCATCATCATCATCATCATCATCATCTTTATTTCTAGCCCGCTCCTCTGTGAGTACAATCAGAGCGGGGTACAACAAGATTAAAACATACAAATTAAAACACTTCATTGACCCATTTCCAGCCACCCTCCCCTTAAAAATAAATTAAATTAACAATAATTTAAAACCAACAACATTAAAAACATAATGTTTCTGTCTCACAGCTGGGTTACACCATCTCCACAAAATTATACTTTTGACAAGCTTTCCTCAGTCTTTTGCCTTTGGGATGCAACCCAAAGTTGGGATGCAACCCAACTCTGTCTTGCCCCCTAGACATCATGATAGCCATGTTGTGGGTGAGTAAAAAAGATGGGGTGGTTCTCCATTAGATCTGGAAAGTGCCAGGTTTGTTAGAAGCTGCTTCAGTTGCAGTTGTATCAAGACTGGATTATAATATGGTATCCTAATCCTGTTAACATTCTTGTTGTGAATACTGATCAGACATTTGCTAAAAAGTACATAAGATGGGTCCTGGCTACAGCTCTTATTGTTCTGTTCTTCATTGTGTTTTTAACAGAACTGGTTTTATATATTAAAGGTAAAGGTAGTCCCTTGACATGAATGTCTAGTTGTAACCAACTGTAGCAGGAGGTGCTGATCTCCATGTGTATTTAACTTTTCTTACTTCCTCTTTTGGGTGGACAACAAGGTATAAATAAATAAATAAAGTCCCATAGACAATGTTGTCAGCTGATTCTAGAATATGCTGGCACTCTGTCTTAAATATATGGTATAATATTTTTGTTAATATAGTTTTACTTTTTTTAAAGAACTTGTTGAAAATTAAAGATATGATTATAAAATTTAAGTGATAGGGAAGATAAATATTTATTTATAGGTACTCATATGTTTAGAGATCTATAAAGAAGAAACAAGTAAACTGGATCAAATTATTTAAATGACGGGCAAGATATTAATCCATTTACGACTAAAAAGGAAAAAAAGAAGATGATTTTGCTGCTCAGAGAAGGGTAATTTATAAATCAGCTTGAAATTTTATGATAATCAGTGCAAGTATATGTAACAGGTAGTAGGATTGCTTAGTTTATTTGTTGTTCTGTGGTTGTTTGTGTGAGGTGTTTTGCCTGAATTTATGTTATATGTATAAATTCACCACATTTGATTTATGCACAAATTTTGATAATGAATGAATGTATTTTGATAACTTTCTAATAAAACATTTTTAAAAATAAAAAATAAAAAATTATTTATTTATCTACAGATGACAGTGGTGTTTGACAGTTCAACAAGTTCCCAGAAATGCTATTGTTCAAAGCTGAAAGTGGGGAAAGTGAAAAAGAAAAAAGAAAAATACCCTCTTCTTCTAAAAGGTGAACACAGAATACTTATTTTTGTTAACCGATGTCAAATTGGCTTTAACTTATAATGACCTTGTCAGTGAGAGCCCCCCCCCCCCCCGACACTATGGAAGGTTTTGGCTTTCTTGACTGAGTCTGTCCAAATGTACTATGGTCTTCCTTTCTTCCTACTGCCTCTAGCATAACCAAGCATGACCTTTTCTAATGACTCATGTAATCTTATGAAATGTCCAAAGTACAATATCCTCAGTTTACTCATTTTTTGCTTCAAGATAAAAGTTCAGGATTGAGTTGCTCTAGGACGTGTTTATTTGTTTTTCTAGCAATCCATGGTATCTGTAGAACTCTCCTCCAGTAAGACATCATGTATTCCTGTTATTTAACAACTAAGGAAATGTCACAATTATGACAAGATGGAGGTGGATTACATATCCTACGATGTTATGTGAAAGAATATGTATTAACCTATCCTCAACCTATGGGGTATCTGTTGGAAGGGCAAGCCTTGTTATGGCAGAGAAAGCTATCAGGGTACCTGAAATATGCCCTTTATTTCAGCTTGTTTATTTATCATAAAGCCCAGTGGTTCATGTTCAGGTCTGTTGGTTGAAGTAATGGCCTTTAATGAAGAAGGCAGTTGACTACAAATTTTATGATTTTCCAGTAAAAAAATATGATTGCTGTGCCATCTGCAGCCAAGCATTTCAAGGTCTTTCTGGTATCAACTGGAGCCCTCGGCTCCATGTTATTTTCTTTCTTTTCTCCAAGGTGAGATATTTTGTTTCTTGGAGAAGTGATAAGGACAGGCAGTGAAGGAGGAGTGGCCATGGAGCTGTTTTTTTGTGTGCTTGACCTTAATGTTCAGAACATTTTCCTTTACACTTTTGTGAGCATTCATTTAAGAAGCTTTTTCATATAAGACTCTGAAGGCTCTTTATGTCACTCACGAGAAAAACTATCATTAAAAAGTCTCAGTTTAGTGTTTGTATGTGTGTGTTTGGAGTTTGTACATCACACGCACACACTTTGAAGTACGTACATGCTACAAAGCCAAATTATAAATCTGAAGCTTTAGGTTGCTTCTGAACAAATACTATAGATGCAAAATGAAAATTCTGTGGTTTCTCTCTAGATCATATTGCATTTTCAGGAAGCAATAGGTTCCATGTGCATAGAATACCTTGATACTCACTGTCTTCTCCCTTGACTGATCCTTCCCAAGGAAAAAGTCAAGTAGTATGAGTGGACAATCTCACGTTCACAATGGGCTAACTATGTATTTTTCGTGACATCATTATTTTTTGTTATAGGGTGATGGATTTGTTTGGCTGTCTGAACTGTCTTAATTCTTTCATTCTAGAGATTGTACAAGAATGCTAGGTGTCTTGCACACTTTGTCTCTCATTCTTTAGTGACAAAACAGCACTAGCAAATCAAATATCTGCAGTTAACTCTGAGAATATAAATACCAACATGATTATTTATAGGATGTTGAAAACATTGTACCCTAGTAACTTCTCACACCAATCAAGTAACATGTGAAACTGCAGAAAATACAAAAAACTAAGAGCTTTTCAATAAATCCATTCATTTTTCAGGCAAAGTTCTAAGGAGACCATTTTCTTGAGTTATCTAAGTAATAGAAAAAAAAAAATCTCTAAACGGTCTGAGCTCAGTAGCATTGATTATTCAATTAAAACTGAGGTTTAACTTCACTTTTAATTAAATTTAAATACATAACATGACCTAGGACTACATGAAAGCTCTTTTTGTCTGATAGGTAATTTGAGTGGGAACAATGAATATATATCTTCACTTCAGTATTATATTAATGCCAGTATGGTCCTATGGTTTACACAAAATCCCACAAACCAAACCACTGGATTTTTTATTCTTTACATAACTCATATGTGGATATGAAAATTCTGGTGGTTATTCTTCCCTTGGGATATTTTGAGTGCCATCTAAATTATAGATTATATGAACGATTTGGTGAAATAAACAAAAAACTCATTAGCTGGCATTTGCTGAAACAAAAAACAAAAAACATGGCAATATAGATTTCAGACACACAATCCAGTTTCCAAGGAAAAATAGTTTTAAAATTCTAGAATGTATGTGATTTCAGTATTTTTGGTTTAAAGCAATTTTTTAAAATGGGACCCTATAATTTGGGTTCAATACTACAATGAAAACAGACACATATGTGCAAAAGAAATATTCACAAAAGATATTGCATGTATAAAAGCTGTAAGGGTAGGGAACATGTGACTCTCCAGATGTTATTGTGCTCCATTTTCAGTCTGATGAGAGCTAATGCGTGTTATAGAGTTATACATCCTCGGCCTGTGTGCTGCTAATCTAAACTCAAGCATTTCCTTCAGGCTGACTCAAGAAGAGGACTAAAAGAGTTTTTTTTAATATTTTGTGCAAGTCCATAATGTTTTATTGTCTCCCACACTCTCTTCTAGTCAGAATTCAAAGACATACCCATGTTAGTCTGGAAAATCAGTACGCAAAGGAATCTTGCAGCACCTTTGAGACTAACTGAAAGAAAGAAGTTGGTAACATGAGCTTTTGTAGACTTGAGTCTACTTCCTCAGATCTCTTCTAGGCAATATGTGAGTGATGTTTCCTGGAGATCAGAACCGATCTCAGCAGAGTTCAGGTCCTAGGAGGGGGCTGTTCAACTTTGCTTGCTTGTTCAACTGTCACCTGATTGAATGTTCAGATCTCTACAAAATTTCTGACCCACCATTTCTGTCTAGTAGAGTTAGGATTCTGGTTATAATTTGGAAAAATTAAGAAATTGATTTCTTTGTATAGCATTCTAGCCCAGGAATTTGCTTTGTGAAAACTTTGTTGCGAGTCAGCTTTTTGTAATTCACTGAGCTGCTACTGAGAAATTCCCTCATTGTCACTCACCAAGAAGCTGACGACCAAGAGCAATGTAGGATTATTACCAAGATAATGCCTGGAGCAAGAACTGTAAAATGCAGTTTTTATGGGAAGATCAAAATATCAGGGGCCTCTTTCTTTCTTTCTTTCTTTCTTTCTTTCTTTCTTTCTCAGAATGAATAATTACTCATTTTGAAATGATTATTCTAAAGATAAATAATTTCAGGCCCTGCCAATATCACTGCTGCCCTCAGCAGCACCTCTTGCCTCACATAGTCCCATTACCAAGCAGATGTAGTACGATGGCGAGACATTCTGCTATATAGCACACTGTATATTACTTGTGACATATCAAAATAGCACATGGTTCAGCCATTTTAATATCTTCAGCAAGTTAGTTTTCTTCATATTTTACTCATGGGTAACATTTTGAGTTCAATGTCTGAGTGATTGTAAGATCACTAAGAAATAAGGCCAGGTCAGTAGAAAAAAATGGTTACATCAAGAACATAAATCAAAGAATAAGTAATATCTATTTAATGTGTGTTTAATAGCTTTGCTCATGCCAGTGGATATGCCATTTCTAGTAATGGCCAAGCTTCTGCATAATATTTTTATTATTAAGTTTTATGGTGTGTTATTAGAATGTGAATTCATCTTCTCCTTTCATATTTTGGGCTGTGTGTTCTCTAACAGAACTCCACTGTATTCTGTTGTTTTTACAAGGGCCTATGGCTAAATGCAATAAAATACTTGGTTCAGATCAAAACGATAGCAAAACTAAACATTTCTTTATTAAACTGAATATCAACTCCAAATGTTATCTTCTGTTGTTCACATCAACTACATATCAATACATCATATACCCAAAAATATACAATAAATTGTGCTATCATTGAATATTTTCCATTTCATAATCTAACAAGAGACAGATTGTAAGAATAAGAGATATATTTTGTTTGTAAAAAAATGTAAAATATTCAATTTGTAAAAAAAATGTAAAAAAAATCAATTATTAACTTCCTACCAGCTTGTGTGGAACTTACTAATTATTTGATTTTCTGTTACCTCCCCTTGTTTATTGTTACATTGTTTTTTTCTCTGTTTCTTCTGAATATTCATTATTCAATTTCTTTTCTTCCTTTTTTTGGTTTTAAACTTTTCCGATTTTTATATGTACTGTTACTTTTGATTACATCATTAAAAAACACTTGAAGAATTTCTGTTATTTGGTTGTGAATTCTTCCCCAGATTTATTTATTTATTTATTTTTGCTAAAGCACATATGGAAAAAAGATCCATCTGTTTCTTAACACTTCCAGCATTTTCCTGATCCATACATTGCATCTAATCTTGTAGACCATAGATACCAGTGATGGAGCATTCCTGCAAGAGGCTTTCTTTACTAGAGGCTGATCAGTTGAGGAATTGTGGATTAGAGATGAGGACATTTTTCATTAAAGTACATGCCAACAACTTCAGGATGAAGACTAAAGAAGAATTTGGTAGAGAAAGGCCCCTGTCTGACAGACAGAAAACTAGAAAATTTTGAAATAGCTAAGAATGAATTAAGATATTTTCAGATGATGGCATGACAAACAAGTTTTTACAAAAAATTAAGGTAATGAGAACTAGAACAAGAGACTGTTAAAGACTCCGTGGTAGAATGGGCTCAAGATATAACAACTGAGCTACAATCTTGGGAGAAAATGTAGAGGAAATCTCAAAAATTCACTATGTGCCAAAAATCTAAATGATAGTTACTTGAAAACCAAACATTTTAATTTTCTTAAATTGATAAGCATTTCTTTTCCCCTCCTTCCCATCTTCACCCTTATTTTAACTATTTGGCATTTATTTAGGGGCAATGTGAAGAGGCATCAAACACATAGAAACAGGACTTGGGTGAAACTGGCCACAATCTTTTTCGGCTACCACTTACAAAATCTGTGGTATGACATAGGGCCAGGAGCTTGGCACTAGCCACTGGGCAGTCCACCTGTTGACTGATGTGATTGCTCCCAGCCCAAATGATGTGATAAACTGGGATTGGTGGGATTGACAGTGCTTACTGAGGTTCTTTAAAGTGATCCCCCACTTTGGAAAGGATCCAACCCCTTGCCTCCAGCCTCAGGTGCCTCGTAAGCAATCAAATTAGGGGAACACACACACAATCAAAAATATGGTGTCTGTTGCCTTTAATCAATCACTTTCTGTCAGAAAGGCAAGATCTATACCAATGCAAGGCTAACCATGCCATAGAATCATAGAATCAGAATTGGAAAAGACTACAAGGGCCATCTAGTCCAACTCCCTGCCATGCCATATCAATGGAGAGTATTCCCTTTTGGGCCATCACCCAGACTTTTTCACAGTAGAGTAGGGAGGTCAGTGAGTGCCATAGAGACTAAGACCATGTGTGAATATTCTTTATATGAGGGGAAGACTTCACCTCCTACGCCTGCCCACCACTAGGGCAAGCCCCCTGTTCTGTTCAGATTAGCCAAAACAGGCTTCTTTAAAACAAACAAACAAACAAACAAACAAACAAAAAAACCCTACTCCATCCTGGCACATGCCTAAGCAGTTCTTTGCATGCATCTGGCCACAATGTCATAACACATCCCATGGAATCTGAGGAATCCGGTGCGGAGGAGTCAGATATAGAAAGGCCTCTGGCAGCAGATGACAACTTTTCCCACAAATCTGAGTAGCTGGTGGTGGGTGCAACTGATGGACTTCAGCAGAGTGGAGCCTCACTTCAGCTAGAATTGAGGGACACTGGAGAGAAAATTGCATCATTTGAAGGTTTTTCAAATGTAATATTCATTAAAGCATGGTAGGCATGGAAAGTGAGTGGAAAACTTAATGTTATCAAAGACAAGAAAAAAGAGGAAAACTGATGGATTTCTGCAGAAATGTCATGTTTAATGCAAAAAATACTTCTATTGCTTGTTTAGCAGGTCTACAAAAGAGTGACCTTATTAGAATATTCTGCAAATAATATTATTCAGGCTCCATGGCACTAATTTTGATGTTGTTCTCTGAATAAATGGCATAGAATCTTTTACATCTTTCCATCCTTTATTTCCATTGAGTCTCGAGTATGTGTGTCTATTGCTGTGTGTGTGTTTCCTCTAATAAAAATCAGACCTTAATTGAAGAAGCCTGTGTCTCTGCTATTTCTTAAGGAATTAATTGGTCCTTCCGTAGACAAATTTGGGAATAGGTCTCGAGGAGTCTTTGGGAAGCTCCTTTCAGCAATGTTAGCAATGAGCTAATTAGAAATTCCCTTAAGTAGAATCTTCCCAACACTACCCTGTGCCAGAGTTATCATTTCTGGAAAGGAACTGAAAATTGGGTGAAACTTTAGGCTTTTAACGTGTGTTGATACTGTGGGTCATACAAGGTAGTCCAGCATGATATGGTGTTTATATGCTATATTTTAAGATTACCGCAGAACATTCTCAGAATCGTACAAAACGGGAGTGGATGGGACCGGAAGTGGCCGTTCCCGTTTTGTACTGTTCTGAGAACCCTCTGAGAATGCAATGTGGTAAACACATTTGTTTCAGTTACTCTCTCCTTAGACATAGGCAGCATTTGTGCACAACAATGTCAATATTTCTGGCTTACCCTGACTTTTTGTGCACAAGCAGCCCATTCACTCCTCTTGTCATACAGACAGAGAGCACTAATTAGACATTGATGGCTTTGCTTTTTGTGATAGTGGAATCCAGGAACCTGGTTTGTCACTCCCAAATGGACTGTGTTTTGATCCTGACTTGTTTGGCAGTAACAAAACCGAATCTTCGGTTTGCAAATCATGATAAACTATTTCTGGCTAACTTTACTGCTGTGAAGAAATGGAAAAACCCAGGAGGAAAAGGTTAATAGGCAGCTCATTCTACAAGCCCTGTCACTCTACAAAATTATAGCTATATGATTAAACTATAATGGGCAACTTGCTATGGAATCCTGGGTTTTGCAATTTAGGGAAGGGCCAAAGAGCACCAGTATCTCACCAAATCATAAGCACCAGGATTGTATAGGATATAGTTGTGACAGTTCAAGTAGAATCATAGTGTTACACTTGTGTAATGTAAAGAGTCTCCAGTAAACAACAATAAGCCACTCCCAACAGATACTCAACATTCTGTGGGCGTAGAGCATGCTCAGCCCTCATCAAGTTTTATGGGGTTTTATGCATCCTTTTCTTGTGAAGATATTTTGTACTTCTACAGTAATATCCCTGGCATACAGAGATCTCCCTCTTGCTCACATGTGTTGGTCTGACTACATAAGTTAGGTACTTGGAAATGTATTTGCTATTAACACATGAATAAAACAACATCAGCATTATATTGTATTAATTATATTATATTATATGCCAATAACGGAACTGGGAAAAGTTACTCTTTTGGATGATAGCACCAAGAATTCCATTCCCTCCAACTGTGTCCCTGTCACAGTTTGGCAGGGACAGTCCTGATTAATTCTCTGCTGTCCCCCTTTTTAATCTGCTTTTAAAATATACTTTTTTCTCCCTCCTCCTTTCACCTTTGGCCTCAGTTGCTGCAAACTGAGGGTGCACCTACACTGCAGAAATAATGCAGTTTGACATCACATTAAGTGCAGTAGCTCCATCTTATTATATCCTAGGATTTATAGTTTTACAGGGTCTTTAGTCTTCTTTGGCAAAGAGTGCTGGTGCTTCACAAAATTACAAATCCTAGCATTCTGTAGAAAGGAGCATGATATTTAAAGTTGTTTCAAACTGAGATATTTCTACAGTGTATATGCATTTGGAGTCCAAAGTATTTTGCACTCAGTTAACTGAGCAGAGGGATGAGGAAAGGAATCTTTCCCTTCCCAGTAGATTCAGGCAAAAGCAAACTGCTGCCACCTCTCTAGTGTGTTCTTCTTCATTAATAATTTTTACCATCTTGACCAGAAGCTGATGTTGCATGCCTACATATGTCCCTGTTTTCATCTGTGAAAATTTGAAGGATATGGAATCCTCAACCTCTCCACAGTACTGATTGAGAGATTTGTGAAGTTATATTTCAGAAAAGTGGCCTTCCCAAGCGCTGTCGATAAAATGTTAAAACACAGTATTTCTTTAGTTTTATTATTTTATTTATTATTTTAGAGAGAGAGAGAGAGAGAGCGCTTTAATGAAAACCTCGTGGACCCATAGGCTTGAAGTCTTGTAAAAAGCTGAATATATTTCTGTCAGGGCCAGTGAAGACCAGTAGGAATTTATTGCCAGACTTTATTCACTTTCAGCTGATGATCTGTTACTTTCTGGAAACAGTCTTGCTATTGTTAGCAGAGAAGAAGCTGATTTCTGGGAATGTGTTTTGAACCTGAATGAGCAACTGATGTAGAGTGTTGGACTGCTGACATTGAGGCGATGGTCTTCTCAGTCTTGTTTTCAACAGATGAACACACTTGATAGGAAGCCAGATATCCTTAAGTCCTGGCGGGAGGGAAGGAGAAGGAGGAGGAAGAGGAGAAGAAGAAAGGGAGGAAGGAGGGAAAGGAGGGAGGGAGGGAGGGAGGGAGGGAGGGAGGGAGAGCCACAGCTAGGGTGGAGAGGGGCTACCAGGGTGGATTTGAATCCGCACTAGGTTCCCACTGGGCGGAATCGATTTATTGCCAAAAAAATCAATTCAGCCCAAAAAGGAGCAGGAAAACCCAGCTCCTTTTTGACTTGGGGTAAATGGGGAAAACTATGCCCCCTCTTAGGAATCGATTCCAAATCTATTTCCAAGTGGGAACCATAGTGGATTAAACCGGATCGTGATTCAACACGATCCAATTTAAGCCATAGTGGGAATGGGCCCCTTGTTAAACTAACTCCATCATGAGTGGCGGGGAGGAACACTGTGGAGGCAGATGTATGTTAGTGGCCACTATAAGAACAGGATGCTATATTAAAGCAAAGCTTGGAAACATTTAATTTTTTGGACCACAGCTCCCAGAATCCTCCAGCCAGGATAGGCAATAAATACTCTGGCTGGGGTTATTGTTGGAATTGTAGCACAGAAAAGAAATGTTTCCAAGCTCTGGACTAGATAGGCCAGCCTCCTTCGTCTTGGTGACTTCCAACAAAAATAAATAAATAAATAAATAAATAAGGCTGAGGTCTTCTTTACTTGGGCCAAAAGGCCTGTTTCCTCTCGTTTTGCTATTGGATGACACATATCTCAAACCCTGCTTCTGATACAAGCAGTCAGAATGACGTCTGGCACATTCTGCATCAGAACCTGGGGATAGCAGTCTTAAAGTTCATTTTAAAAATAGACCCATTACTTTGGCTCTGCAGAGCCATCTATTCCTTTACTACAGTGGCTTCCTGCATGGGCATCCTGCTGAGTGCCTGGTGTGTCCGTTTTTGGTGATGCAAGAGTGAATACTCTGTTGGTCGATTGGCTTATGTTGCTCTTGCTGTAGTAGAACAAATAATGGTTTGCATAATTGCTGAAGCTAAAGCTAAACTGTAAGATCAAGGCAAATGGTCTTGTTACTGCAAAATGTGGTCAAGCAACTAGGCTCCTTCCTGACTGCTACTATCTCTGTCCTTTTATTTGCTCAAAAGTCTTCGTCTTCCATAGTATGACAAAGGTTAAAAGATGGTGCATGGGCTGTGATGCTTTCATACACTGTTATAACTGAATAGTATACATGAGGCCCTTTCACACTAGATAAATACAGCAGTGTGAATCCATTTTAACTGCCACTGCTGTATCCTATGGAATCTTGGGATTTATAGTTTGAAAAGGCCTAACTCCAGCTCCAAGGATTCCATAGGCTGGAACCATAATAATCAAAATGGAATCATAGTGTTATAGCTGTATAGTGTAAATGGGCTGCTGGTCTCATGCAGCAGGGGTCAAGCAAGAAGGATCAAGCCAAGAGCTGGAAAAGAGGTGAAAACCCAAAATTGGCTAAGTTCTGAATGCTGCCTTTGAGCTGTTGTAATCCAGCACAGGGGTCCATCCCAATTACAGACAGGATGTGGATCAACTAAAAACAGCATATCACTTTAGCAATTGTAAAGCTCCCTCTTCCCACCCAGGGAAACTAAGGGATCATACACATGTACAGTACTTTTTTTACTGGAACGATGCAAATATCCTCACTCGTGCATTCCAGTTTTGCTATTCACACTTTGAAGTGGCATAAATCTGCTTCTCTTTGGGATTTTATTGGTAGCCAGTGGCTGAGGAAGGGGGAATCTCCTAACACCAGCCCTGGGCTCGGCCTCCGCAGTCTGAGGTGGGGGAAAACTTGTCGCTTTTCCTCCTGGGAAACCCCTAGCAGCCACCTGTAGCAATGGGTGTGCAGGGAAAGAGGGAGAGGAGGAGCATCTCTTTGTGAAGCCGGTCTCGCCCTGCCAATGAGTTGATGATGTGAATGTATTAGAAAGTCGTTCAAGATATGCTGAGTTTAATCTGGTTCTGTTTGCATTGTTATTTACCCTGCCACTGATGCAAATCTTTAAAAAAAAATACTCAGGAAAAGACTTGGTGTCCATTATCCTGGGTTAAATAGTTTTTTTGGTAGCCCCGCAAAAAAACAAAACAAAACGGAATTCGGTGTATTTGGGGTGAGTGTGAACAACAGGGATACAACCAGAATTCAGTCTGGATTATATTATGGGACCTGAATGTTAAAGAGAATACATAACTCATTTCCCATCTGGACTGGAATTTCTTCAGATACATGTCTTGACAATCAGGTCCAAAACACACTGCAGAAATAATCCAGTTTAACACTGCTTTAACTGCCCTGGGGCAATGCTAGGGAATCCTGGGAAGTGTAGTTTTGAGAGATATTTTGCCTTTTCTGTCAGAGAGAATAAACAACAATTCCCAGGATTCCCTAGCACTGAGCCAGGGCAGTTATAGTTGTCTCAAACTGGATTATTTCTGAAGTATGTTTTGGACCCTTAGAAATTAAGTTGTTTTTCACTTTTCAATGACCACTCACAAAACAAAGCATGCTACATGCATGAGGGACATCACATGCTATAACGAATAGATGCCTTGTGGGGAGGCACCTCTGCAAAAAACTTGATAAACGTATCATCTAGTCTGAGCTATAGCTCCCAAGCTAAATCCTTTCACTTCTAGGAAAAAACCTGTCACGGTGTTAACATTCCCTTTAGGTAGTTCTCCTTTGATGTTTGCAACACTTCATTACACTTTCATAGGTGCAATTATTACTGTTGAATCAATGCAGACAAAACTTTTATGATTTCTGCATTTAAACAGGAGTACAGGAATGGTGTTGATTATATATGATCCTTACCTTCCCAAAGTAGCTAAAGATCTATGTACCCTATGAGGAATTCAGAAAAGGAGAAGTCCAAACCAGGCAGCCTGAGTATCCTGGCCACAGACCCGTTTTGATCTCCCTACATAACCTGGGGTTTTCCATTCTGACACCGGGAGGTTGGTTGCATGGCATGCATCACTTGCTGCTGAGCTCAGAAAAGGGAACCCAGCCTTGATGACATGGCTGGGTGCCTTGTTCTGACCTCATACAACACCAGGTGGCAGAGCGGGATGCCTAGATGAACAGCCAGTGGCATAATAATAATAATAATAATAATAATAATATAATAATCTGTTTTATTTATATCCTGCCTCTCCAAAGGGGATCAAGGAGGGTTGCAACAACAACAACAAACAAAAAACTACAATAAAAAGAATGGATGGTTCCAGATGTTCCTGGAAGGTCTGAAGCAAATAGGGTGTTATTTAAACCTGTTTTAACTGTTCTAATCTGTTTTAACTTTTAACCCAGGTTTGGTGCTGAACAGGCTAGATGTCATCTGGTCATGCCAAACTTGGGATCTGGGCTGTGCCTCAAACCAGTCTTTCCATTGAGAGGATGGGCTAGGGAGGCTGGTCTATTTGGCCTGTGCAGATAGAATCTTTGTTGTCTTTGATCCACCAGGTTAATATGCCTTACACTTTGAAAAATGCATATATATATTTTATATATATATATATATATATATATATATATCATCATCAAAACCAGTTTTAATCCACAGTCAGGATGAATTCTTGCTAATGTGAAGACAATACCAGTCAATCTGAAGACAATCTGAATGTGGCAGAAGAATATCTGATCATATTTTTCCTATTATATTATAATAGGAATATGCCTGTGTCCATTTAAACTCTCAGTGTTTAGGCTCTTTCCTAAATTATTCTCCTTCCTTCCTTCCTTCCTTCCTTCCTTCCTTCTTCTCTCTCTTCCACCATCAACATTGTGCTAGAATATGTTTTTGTCACTCTTTGAATATGAGAGGAAAAAAGACTAATAAAGCTTTACTGAAGACAATGGGGAAAATCCAGATTTTGTTTAGATGAGTTCTTCATCAAAACCCCTGTCATATCAAGTATCCCATAACCCTGAATGCTGAAGTTCACTATAGCAGAATACCAAGGATATATACCATATATACTCCATTATAAGTTGACCTCACGTATAAGTCAAGGGCAGGTTTTGGGTTTAAAATTATGGATATTGATATGACCCATGGATAGGTTGAGAGTAAAACCTAAAAGGATCTAAAGGATGAAGCAAAGGAAAATAATGCCAAAGAACTTACAAAATTCTGGCCAGCATAACTGCTTGTGCTCACACTAAAGGGTGGATGGATGAGACAGTAGAGTGGGGATTAGTGCTTCCAGGACAGGTTATGCTTTATTTTCAGCAGGGGATGGTTCCTTTTAAAATAAGATTTAAAGTACAGGACTTACATTGACTCATGTGAGTTTATCACATGAAGGGAATTGGAAGTATAATCCAATGGCAATCTGAACGCAATCATGGGGTTTCGAGTGATTCCGTGAAAGCTGATCACACACATTTTCGGGGCAAAGGGAAATCCTTCCGAACGCAATCGTGGGGTTTCACGTTATTGTGTGGGAAACTATCACACAGAATTTCAGGCACTGGGAGGCAATTTCGGGCAGTTCCAAACGGAATCACGTAAATTCGCTGAACTAGCGAATTTACTCATTTCCGAACTGGCCTCACTTCCATTTCTTTCGAAATTGAGAGAAATTCCTCCCGTGTGGATAAACTCCATGGATAAGTCAACTCAAATATTTTGGCTCAGTTTTTGACTAAAATTTCTAGATTTATACATGAGTATATAAAGTAACTATTTGGTTACTGGCATTAAGGTTTTTTCTTTTTTAAAGCCGGTCAAGTTAATGAAGAACAGCAAGGTTACATAACTCTTAGGTTTCTGGCAATTAGATTTTACTTTTTAAAGTTGCAGTCCCTCCTCCATGGGTTTGAAATTTAAAAATCTCAACAAAGATTAGAAAATAGAAGCCATGAGAAAAGGCTGCAGTTCTGCCATGCAGCCTATTTGTTTTCACATGTTGAAGGTGTCAGGTTTAATCCTCCACATGCATGGGTGGCCCATGGGCCAAGAGGACAGAGTTTATGCCAACATTTCTGGGTGCAATGCCCCAACTTCTCAGGCCACAAGCCAATGCGGCCCATGTCTCAAAGTGAAGCTTGCAGACTGTCTGAAATCCTTGAGCCTAAACCAGAGGTGGGCAAAGTACAGTATATAGTGCTGGGGTCAAATGTGGCTATTTTGTGGTGCCTAATCCAGAGCACTCATTTTCTGAAAGAAAGAAAAAGCAATTTGCCTATCTTCAGGACCTTGCACCCCTCTATCCTTTTAAAAAATAGGACGCAGGGGCCACACACACTGTTTAACTTTTTAATAAATAAATACAGTTTTTTAAACAAGAGGTAGACTTTCAGCAGCATCAGTTTGTTTCATTTTGTTTGGATTGCAGGAGATTTTCAAAAGTTTGTGTGCTCCCTGAAAGTCACTAGGACAGGAAATTGGCCCTTGCACCTAGCAAATTTGATTACTGTTGTCTTAAATAACACTGAGCTAAATACACAGATGATCTGACTTTGTATATATTATATGATTGTATTGTAGTTTAAGCAACTCATCGAAATAGCTCAAATCATTCTGAAAGTTTTTAAAGAGATGTTGAGTTTTATTTAATTTTATCTGGCTTGTTTTTTGTTTAGTTTTTTAAATCTACTGTTGGTGTCTCATGCTGTTATTTTAGTGTATTTATTGTTGATGCACTTTCTTTGGAAGTTCTTTTTGAATAGCACAGAAGTTCATTTGACAAAATAAATAATTATAATTACCTTTAAGACACACTGAAACAAATGAGGCCTAAGTAAATAGCAACTACCATGTCCATTCAAGCAAAGTTGACTTTAGTTGAACGGGAAATAAGGAAACATGTGGGACCCTAATGAAATAGGGCATAGTTCAGTCAAAGGGCTGGGAAAACTCTTTTTCTGAGGTCCCTGGAGTATAGAAGCCTCTTAGATTATGTCTAGATATGCCAGCAAAAGCACCAGTTTTATTTCTATGTAGAGTTACTTGAAGCATTTCCTTTTTCCCATCATTCATGATACTCAGCTATATATTCAACATGGTCTGATAAGCATTCCTGGTATAGTATGTATTGAGACGCTAGATGTACTGAAGATGACATGGCAATACAAGGTGTAAGATTCTCTGGAAATCCTTAGTGTACTGTAGTGCAACAGGATCATAACTGTGATTTATAAGTGAGCGGACCATTGCAATGGCCAACAATGATATCATACTGGATCAATAACAGTATATTAGACCAGCAACAAGACCAATATTAGTAGACCAATAAGAGAATATAATAGATCTTATTGAACTGTGGGATTCACTTGAACCTCTCCACTATTGAATGAAACTTTGAAGAGTAACCTAGAGCTATAGCTATAGTGCTAGGTGCTCTGAAAATGACACCAGCAGTGGTTCCGGAGGGCTTCTCTGAACATATGGAGGTCTTTGAAGAAACTGCTTCTGTGCAGTGTAACTTGAATTTCTGATTAAAAGAACTGGAGGAGGAAGGGGAATTTTGTTGTGAGAGGAAAAAATTGCAATGGAATGTTATTGCTGGGAGATGGCTTGCTATACTCCCTGTTGTGTTTGAAGGGGATATTTGGGGTGTGTGTGTGTGTGTGTGTGTGTGTGCTTTCTAATTTTGCCTAAATTCAGGAACAAGATTGTAACATAAAGGAACAAGTTTGCATGGCAATAATGCTAACAGCAGCTATCTGCTACTGGGAAGCACAGTACTGAGGAATAGAATGAGTTGCTTTCTTTGTGTATTGTTCCAAGCTCTAAAAGTAACTTGATAAAACAGTTTACATGCAATTAGTTTTTGTATTGTAATAATCAAGTCATATTATGATTGTACTTAATGAGGGATAAATCATCTCCTTTTAAGGGGCAATTAATTTTACGTTTATACTGCAGCAGTCTTGTGATCTGAGATGGGGCTTCACATTGAAAGGATAGGATGAGATGCTCCCCTGCTTAGACTGTGAGCCATCAATGCTTGCACAGTTACAGAAATGTGTCTTCACTAAATGATGGAGGGGATATCATATAGTTCAAGTGCTGATTCTTGTGGCACTTTGGGCTGCTGTCACTAACTCTCTTGCGGATGCTGAGCTGATGTCAATAATGTGTATTGAACTAGTGGCTTGTGGCATTCCAGTTTTTGGAAGTAATTGAAAATTAACTATTTTATTTTGGAGAAATGCAACAGGAAACAGTAACCTTTAAAAAGCCTGTAACCATAACTCTGTTTTTGGGCCTTTGGACTATAACTGTTAACTGATTATTTGAAAACAGTAATTTTCTGAGTATGGGTGATGGTGTGCAGGAGCTGCCTGACAGTGGAACAGAGTGACCTGGACTCAACTTTGCTGGAAGTATTTGTATGTTGCATTGCAGATCCAGCACTAGGCCTCAACATGATTACTTCCAAGGTTCCTTCTAACTCCAACAATATTTCTATTATTTGTTCTGGAGAAGTTGCAACACTCAAAAATGAAAGCAAACAATCTACCCACCCAATCCTGGTTCAGAAATACTTAAAACAAACCTAACTGCTTTTGTTTCTTTTATTAAAGATTAGGCACTGATGAGAGGGTTTCAGACTGACGAGATTGGATGACGACTCTTCTGTAAAGGGATAATCTTAAATTGTTGGATACAGGCAACCTCTACCCCCCTCCCATTTTCTAGATTAGACAGTGATCAGTTGGGCGGCAGGTGGAGAAAGGAACAAACATTAATAGTTTATGTTATTTTTTTTAAAAAAGTGAAACCTAACACAAAACTCCAGATACAAATATGTCCACAATATGGAATCAGTGTCCAAAGTTTCTTTATAAAACTGTTTTATAAATGGAAAATAATGTTGTACCACCACTACCAACACTCTGTTTAACATTAAGTGACTGTGGCAAGGCAATTAGATGATAAAGATCATTTATCTGAATGATAAAGATTTTGGTTTCTTCATTATTGTTGCCTGGGCCCTGGTAACAGCTTTTGCTCTTCAAGTATCAGTTCCTTGGGCTAGAATCAAACAGAGCTTGGCAACATTTTTTTAAAACCATTCCTAGACTCCCCAGACAACATGAACAAAAATAAATAAATAAATAAATAAAAATTTCAAGCTCTGGGGTCAGGCACAATTTTGTAAGCATGCCCCTTTAAGGCGCTCTGAAATTATTATGACAAACTTGTCTCTCAGCATTATAACAACGGCAGTACGAGATTCACAGTGCTAGATCCACATGCTGTGTGACAAAAGAATGTACGTGCTGCCTCATCATAGGGAAATTGCCAGAACTGGCACTACATAAAAACAGGCCTTCTCATTTCACCAGAGCAAAGTGATTTTATAATCTTTCTAACTCCTTCTTGGCTTCTGAACAATTGAGCTTGGTTTAAGTAGTTTCTCTTCCCATATCCTTCCAATTTACACTTACATTTCAAGTAAAGCTTAGATTGGAGGGCAGGCAAAAATGTGCCTTTTTTCTGGTTTTCTGAGAACTCCACAAGTAGATGATTTTGTGAGGAGAATAAACCATTTCTAACTCCTTGCAGTGACTGCTCCTCGTGTACTTGGTATGGAAAAAGGTGAGCTTACTTGTGCAAAAGGATGAGTGTATCAGTCTCCTAGATTTTGCTGTCCAGATTTTGCTGTCTGAGGCAGTACACAAGGCACACTTATTTATTATTATTCACAACCAAAGAAACACTAAGTCCTGAAAAATTCCCATCCTCTAACTATCAAAATTTGTCAGCGGCAGACCCAATCCATGGTCATCTCATTTTTTAAGCTGCTTTTAAAATGTTTCAGTTTCTCTCTCCTTCTCCCACTATCCCCCTTGGTTTTCAGCTTATTTCAGTTGCTGCAAACTGAGTTCAAAGTGGGAAAGCAGGTTACTCTCAGTGAACTCATCAGCGGGGAGAAGAGTGTTTTTCCTCATTTATAACTTTCACCACCTTCACAGCACTCTGATGTTTCCATACCCTCCAACATTTAACAGATGAAAACGAGGACATGTGTGGCAAGGCAACATCAGTGTGTGGTCAAGATGGCAAAAGTTATTGATGATGAGCACATAAGCCTAACTAGGAGATGCTGCAGTCATTTGTTTTTGCTTCAGTACCTGCTGAGTTAAATGAATGCAAAGTACTTTTGCATTTTGAACAGTTTGTGGTAGTTGAAGTAAGCTGAGGACAAAGAGGGGAAGTGGGAGAAGAAAAGAGAAACTGGGATATTTTAAAAGCAGCTGAAGAAATGGGACAACAGAGGAGTAATCAGGACTGTCCCCACCAAATTGGGACACTTGGGAGTTTATCAGACGGGAGGAATTTCTCTCAATTGCGAAGGGATCCAATTCGAATTCATGTGAATTCGCTAGTTTAGCGAATTCACGTGAATTCCTATTGCATTCAGAATGCATTCAGAATGACTTCCCATTACCTGAAAATGACCCCCATTGCCTGAAATTGTGTGAGATGCTTTAGTTCTTAATAACATAAAACCCATGATTGCATTCAGAATGACTTCCCTTTTGTCCGAAATTGTGTGAGATACTTTAATTCGCAATAACATGAAACCCCATGATTGTGTTTGGATTGCCATTGGATTACACTTCCAGTTTCTGATGTCTGATAAACTCCTTGGAGAGCATGTGTTCTGGTTTTCATCTGTGAAATGTTAAAAGGTGGAGAAAAAACTACATTGCTGACTGTCTTAGCTCCCTGGCCTCCGTGGCAATCTGATGCCCCTTTCCCTGTATTTTGGAGTATAACTCTTATTTGCCTCTGCTAGCATGGCCAAAGCTCAGGGATCATGGAACCTGTAGTCCAAAACATCTTCGGGGCAAGTAGTTTCCTATCCCAGGCCCACATTAAGGCTTCTCTGGCTTAACACAGAGAGAAAGGCCAATCTTTGCAGGCTCACTTGTAGCTATATAGATATATACATCATAAAAACGTTATTGCTACCTTGCTGCATTTTTAAACAGTAGTAAAATTCTGTGGCAGAACATTTTACAGAATCCGTGCTGTAAAATTCATGAAGCATCACAGCAGTCCTGCATCACTGTGATTCAGTAATATATGTTTAGCTTTCAGGCAGTAGCTAGTTGATGCATTTATCTCAAGGACACCAGAAGAGCTTGGCTCAAAAGACAAGCTGAGATAAGACAATTGTACTGTTATCAGTTTAGGTTCTGCCCTGGATTTCCCAGATGGTTTGTAACAACAAATAATGCCTAGTTATCCACTGCAGCGTTTCAGGTTGTTCTGTTATTCCCAGAAACCTTGGCAGAAGGACTCTTCCTTCCATTTACTTCTGCCCTGCCATAAGAAGTTAGCTAACGGGACTCACATTTATGAAGTTACAGATGCTACAATTTTTAAGGTCAACTTCTATCTGAATATAGATGGATTTTGAATTTTAAGTAAAGCAGGGAAACTCCCAAGTAGAATCCTTTTTTCCCCACCTAACTCCCTGTGTTTTTTCCCAGCACTTTCTCTCCCCAAAACAAAAACACCCCCCCCCCAACAACTTTCCACAAAAACAATCTGTTGTGGAAAGATAGACAGCACAGCTCTATGATCTCTGTTGTTTGGTAGTGCTAGGAATCCTTCAACTGGAAATGGGGCTGTTTCTAGTTTCTCATCTTTTAGTTCTGTAACACTGGGACCACATCACAGGATAGAGTGTGATGAATGAATTATAATAAGTGATAAACTGATTAATAATTTGAATGTACGGTCATCATTACTTTTGGTAGTAATATAACAAGGATTGCCACTGTTGTGCATCCACATAGTCACTGTCTGGAAACCATTTCATTTGACTGCTGACTGGGAATGTTTAACAGTGCAGAATAGCACTATGGGGACATCATGTGGCCGCTTTGAAAATGACAGCCAATTTTGATCAAGTTACCTGACTGATTCTTGAAAGACAGCATTAAAGGAAGCAATGGGATAGATAACAACAACAGGGATATAATGAAGCT
The DNA here is from genome assembly GCA_034509955.1 of Urosaurus nigricauda. Taxonomy (NCBI): domain Eukaryota; kingdom Metazoa; phylum Chordata; class Lepidosauria; order Squamata; family Phrynosomatidae; genus Urosaurus; species Urosaurus nigricauda. The sequence continues at coordinate 71,292,985 of JAOEGL010000003.1, forward strand.
ACCATAATGGCACTAGATCCTGTCTGATCTTGGAAGCAATACCTGGTTAGTACAGTACTAGGATGGGAGCCTGCCAGCAAATACCAGGTGCTGTACGACAATCGTACTCAAATTTGTTTACCCTTGAGACCTCCCTTTACATCTACATGTAGATGTCAGATATACCCATTGATGTAGTATAGAAATAAAAATATTTTGTTTATTTACTGTGTGTATTTTCATATGCAAATTTATACATATCCAACATTTTATAAGACAATAACATTGCTCAAATTAGAACAGTTGTATTTAAGTAAATTAAATATTTGATTCAACACATGTGTGAATTTTACACAAAAAAGTTTGGGTGGAGGAGGAGTGGTCAGAGCTTCCAAGTCTCAGGCCCCTCGTGAGCAACTCTTGCGATCCCCCCCCCCCGAGGTCCCACTCCACTATTTGAAAACCACTGCTGTAGGCTATATTTTAGAGGAAGGAGCTGACAAAAATCACCTCTGCGTAGTCCTTGTCTAAGAAAACCCTATGGGGCTTTTTACATTGGCAAGAAAGTGTGACATGAAGTTGCACTTTCCTTAATGCTTAGCAGCTAGACAGCAAGCCCCAGGTGTGCATTTAAAAAGTACAGGGCAGCTAGACTGAGGTTTTTTCTGTGGCTCAGCAACTATATGGGAAGCTGTCAAAACGCTACAAACACAGGCGGAGCAGCTACATGGGCGGCAAGGAACGTGGCTTTTAGCCGCGCTTTAAACATTTTTTTCCCTTGCTGGCTGCGAATTGCGCAATTGCGCAGGTACACCATACAGTCGGAGCTTATCACATGGGGGAGTACAGGACCATTCCGAAAGAGGGAGAAAGTGAGGTCAGTTCGGAAATGCACATGATTACGCACAAGCTCATCACACACAAAACAAGAGAGCATCTACACAAAAAGAAAATGCAGAGTCAATACGAAAGAATTCATCACATGTGAACATACTGGTCGGCTTTCTGTTGCAAATTAAGGCATCTTGGGAAATGGTAGCAAAGGCTCATGGGAGTTGTAGTCTGTGTTCTGTCAGAGCATTATATTGAGTTGTCTTGAGGTTTCAGCCCTCTGTCCAGGAGGGATTCCCATATGTCCTCCATTCTTGAGCAGAGGCCCCCCTTTTCCAAGTTGACCAGGCACGTCCTCCTTTGCCAGGACACGTCCTACTTTTCCAGCCTTCTTTTTGAAGAGGAAGCAGGAGGGCCAGGCGTGCTCTGGCCAGGCTCTGGGGGTCTCTTCCTGGCTCCTTCCCTCCCTCCCTCTCTCCCCGCTGCCTTCCTCCTCCCTTTGGCTGAGAGAGTGTGACTTACAGGGAGGAAGGGCAGCGGTGGTGCTCCAGGTCCTCCTGATGCTGGGCCAGGGCAAGCTGGAAACAGGAGGAGGAGGAGAGGGACCTGGAGCACCTCTGCTGCCCTGCTTCCCTGCAAGTCACACTCTCTCAGCCAAAGGGAGGAGGAAGGCAGCCAGGAGAGAGCCCTGGAGCCTGGCCAGAGTGTGCCTGGGCCTGCCTTCTCCTCCCCCCTTTGGCTGAGAGAGTGTGACTTGCAGGGAAGCAGGGCAGCGGAGGTGCTCCAGGTCCCTCCCCTTCTCCTCCTCCTCTTGCCAGCTTGCCCTGGTCTGGCTGAGCGCCTCCAGTGCCCTGCTGTCTCCCTAGAAGTCACACTCTCTCAACCAAAGGGAGGAGGTGAAGGAAGGTGCAGGCGCACTCTGGCCGGGCTCTGAAGGTCTCTTCTTGTCTTGGCACCTTCCCTCCCTCCGCACTTGTATCGCTGCCTTTAAATGGGCGCTTTAAAGATACAGAGCCCCATTTAACCGTTCAACTACACCTTAGCCTTTAGATGCAATAGGGGTGCTTTTTACATTGGCTAAAAGGGGCGGTCCAAACTCGCCCCTTCTAGCGGCGAGATGAGGCCTAGGCTGCCACACGGGCAGCCCCAGAGGCCTCATCCCGCCGCAACGACCCGCCGCAAAAAAGAGCTCCGGGATCGAGCTCTTTTTTTGCGGCGCGGGAAGGGCGCGATTGGCGCCCTCCCGCGCCGCCAGAGCGTCAAAACGTGTGCAGCGCGTCAAAACGCTGCGCACGTGATGACGCTTGTACGGCGCCACCGTGTAGACGCCGCCATCTTTAAATGGCGGCGTCCATGCGTTTTAGGCTTAGGGAGGGTGTAAAGGCTACGCCCTCCCTAACCCTAAATGCGGGCTTTTTAGCCCTAAAAGCGCCTTTTTTTGCCCGTGTAAAACGGGCCAGCAATGCTGCACCCTTTTTAAAAAAGTAGTGGGGAAATCAAACTACTTTTTAAAGGCACTTCTTCTCCCTTAAAACTCCAAAATAGTGTTTTCATGGCACACTTTCCATTTTTCTCATCTAAAGGCTGGGCTTTCATGCAGCCTTCAACACACCTCTTTTTGCCAATGTAAAATGGGCCAGCTCCTTTTTAAAGGCACTTCTTCTCCCTTAAAACTCCAAAATAGTGTTTTCATGGCACACTTTCCCTTTTTCTCATCTAAAGGCTGGGTTTTCAAGCAGCCTTCAACACACCTCTTTTTGCCAATGTAAAATGGGCCAGCTCCTTTTTAAAGGCACTTCTTCTCCCTTAAAACTCCAAAATAGTGTTTTCATGGCACACTTTCCCTTTTTCTCATCTAAAGGCTGGGTTTTCAAGCAGCCTTCAACACACCTCTTTTTGCCAATGTAAAACGGACCCTATGAAATTTATTATGTAGAGAGATCTTGTAGCACCTTTGAGACTAACTAAAAAAGGAAGTTGGAGGCATGAGCTTTCATAGACTTAAGTCTACCTCCTCAGTTGCATTTTGTGGAGTGGTAAGCAGGGACAGACTTATATATGTTTTAGGTATGTGAGAATGTTAATTTGAATCCCTTTGTGTATGGAAATGAAGTGGCAAGTCCAGTTTTAACTGTGGTGATGGTCATTTGTGAACAAAGGCAATGTAAATTAGTCTTTGCACATGGAAATAGCAAATCCAGTTTGGCAATGGAACTAGCCTGTTTGGTGAAGAGAACAGATGGGTGTAGGATGCCCCCATGAGAATGGGGTTAGAAAGTGTTGAAATGTATGTCGTGTGCCAGGAATCCATTATCTTTGTTCAATCCATTGCTGAGGGATTGTAGTTTGTGGATGAAGCCCTGGTGATGCAGTGTTTAAATGCCTGTACTACAGCCACTCACTCACAAACAACCAAGTTGTGAGTTCATTATCAGCCAGGGGCTCAGGGTCGACTCAGCCTGGCATCCTTCCAAGGTTGCTAAAATGTGTACCCAGTTTGTTGGGGGCAATTAGTTTACAGATTGTAAACCACTTAGGGAGTGCTTAAGTGCACTGATAAGTGATATAGAAATGAACTTTCTTTTGCTATGGACTCCAGTTCTGCTGTTTCTCTTTCCAATCACCATAGTTAAAAGTGGGCTTGCCATTTCATTTCCATACACAAAGGATTTGGGATTCAAATTGACATTCTCACATACCTAGGGCATATGTAAGTCTTTCCCTGGCTTACCACTCCACCAAATGCATCTGAGGTAGTAGACTTAAGTCTATGAAAGCTCAAGCCAACTTCTTCCTTGGCGGAATCTCTGTCCTTGGAGGTCTTTAAGCAGAGGCTGGATAGCCATTTGTTGGGGATGCTTTGATTGGGAGTTCTTGCATGGCAGGGGGTTGGACTGGATGGCCCTTGTGGTCTCTTCCAACTCTATGATTCTATGAGTTAGTCACAAAGGTGCTACAATATCTCTCTACATATTGATTCTACAGATTAACATGGCTATATCTTTTAATTCTATCTCTACGAGATTCATGAAATTCTCCATAAGTCAGCAGGTGGGTTAAAGGCACACATACTCATGCAGACATACTGGGGCTAAACATACCAGCACTAAACGCTGGCATTGGGATGGAGTGGGTGTGTGGTGTGCACACACTGGCTACCCCTGACTCCTTCCTGAAGCACAGTGAGTGGTGTCATGCCATTTCTTTGGTGCAGTATTTAGATGCGCTGCACCAAAAAATCAGCAAAAAGCTGCTGCTGCAGCGGCAAAGACTACTTTTTGCCATTTTGCTGAACCTTTTTGGGCCACAAATTGCCAGATTGGGGCTGCAGTGTGTGGTTGCTGCACACTGAAAGGGGTAGCAGGACACCGCTCCTTTAGGGCTGTCTGTGCAGCCCCATAGTTTGAGGGAGAGTTATATATTCTGTATTTAGTAAAGCATTCTAGCTCATTTTAACTTGGATACCTGGAATAGCTGTAATCATGCAAACTTGGCTATATGGTACTCCTTTGGCACTGTGTTGTGTGGATGCAGTGTCAGAGGATCGCTGTGGTGCTGCGTACCATGTGGTGCAGTGCGTGGCATCACAGCACCCTGGTGCAGAGCCAGGGACTACATCATGGAGATGCTTCACCCTGACTCTGCCCCCAGGCTGGCCCAAAGTATCGATCTGAAGAGCCCCATAATCTATCAAAGGGTGTGGGGAGAGAGAGAGCCACACAAAGGCAGCTTTAAAAGCATATATTTTATTCAAACCATGTACCAGGATTACAGAGCCAGTGTGGTGTTTAATTGTTGAACCACAGCTCCAGGAGAGCAAGGTTTAAATTCCTGCTCAGTCACAGAAATCCACTGGGTGACACTGGACATGTCACAGTCACTCAGCCTAAGAGGAAGTCAATGGCAAACATGCTCTGAATAAATCTTCAGAGGTGATATGATAGCCTTGTTTAAATATTTGAAGGGATGTCATATTGAGGATGGAGCAAACTTGTTTTCTGCTGATCCAGAGGACAGACCCAGAACAATGGATGCAAGATAAAGGAAATGAGATTCCACCTCAATATTAGAAGGAACTTCCTGACAGCAAGAGCTGTTAGACAGTGGAACCCACTCCCTCAGAGAGTGATGAGGTTTATCATCCATGAGGTTTATCCATGAGGTTTATCCTTCTTTGGAGGTGTTTAAACAGAGGCTGGATGGTCATCTGTCTGGGATGCTTTGAATGTGAGTTCCTGCATAGCAGTGGGTTGGACTGGACTATGATCCTATGATTCTATGAAAGAAGGAAGGAAAATTTCTATTAATAATAATAATAATAATAATAATATCTTTATTTATATACCACCCTTCCAACGATCAGGGCGGTGTACAACATATTCACAAGTTAAAAACAATCCAAGAACAATAAAACAATATTAAGCCAATACAGCCATACAATGGTAATGCTCCAAGCCGGCTAATAATGAGGGGAAAGATGACAAGGGGGGGGGGGGAGAGCACAATCAGGAGTAAACCTGCTCGAATAAATATGTTTTTAACCCCTTTTTAAACTGGGAAAGAGAGGCAGCCAAGCGGAGCTCAATGGGCAGCGAGTTCCAGAGGCTCGGGGCCGAGACAGAAAACGCCCCCTTCGTGGTGGTACATAATCTGGCCTCTGGAACTCTTAATAGTTGTTGCCCAGTAGATCTAAGTGTGCGGGGCGGATTATGTGGGGAGAGACGGTCCTTCAGGTACTCTGGGCCCAAGCCATTTAGGGCTTTATAGGTAATAACCAGCACTTTGTACTGAGCCCGGAAGCGAATAGGCAGCCAATGGAGATCTTTCAATATTGGTGTTATATGGCAGGCCCTGGGAATACCAGTGACCAGCCATGCTGCCATATTCTGCACTAATTGTAGCTTCCAAGTGTGATACAGAGGCTGCCCCATGTAGAGCACATTGCAAAAAGCCAGTCGAGAGGTTACCAGAGCATGTACTACAGTTTCAAGGTCCCTCCGGTCCAAGTAGGGATGCAGCTGGTGCAACAGCCGAAGCTGAAAACAGGTGCTCCTGACCGTCGCATCCACCTGAGAAGTAAGATGGAGTGACGAGTCAAGGAGCACCCCCAAGCTGCGCACGGTGTCCTTTATGGGAAGCGTGAGCCTGTTCAGGACAGGTGGAACCACCTCCATCCTTGGGCCGGGAGAACCTATCACGAGTACTTCCGTTTTCTCTGGATTCAGGCTGAGTCTGTTTTCCCTCATCCAGCCCATTACCGATTCCAGACAGGCCACGAGAGGAGCGACGCCATCCCTGGTCACTGCATCAGTCGGAGACATAGAGAAGACTATTTGGGTGTCATCAGCGTACTGATAACCCCGCGCCTCATGCCTCCGGATGATCTCTCCCAGCGGTTTCATGTAAAGGTTGAAAAGCAAGGGGGACAGAATAGCTCCTTGAGGGACCCCAGAACTGAGGACCCTCTTTTCGGAGCAAACGTCCTCCAGATGCACCATCTGGAACCTCCCAGAGAGGTAGGACCGGAACCACTGTATTCTGTTTCCACTTCTTCACTGAATTCAATGGGAGGAAGGAAATTCTTTGTACCAGATATAGATATGGTTTAAAATGAGGTGATAATGTTAGCCCCATTTAAGTAATTGAAAGGGTGTTAGTCAAATGCTTTCATGGCTGGCATAAACTATAAAAAACTACGAAAGGGTGTTATATTGAGGATCATGGAATCATATATGGAATTGTGGAATCATAGAGTTGGAGGAGACCACAAGTGCCATCCAGTGGAGTGGAGGAAGCTTGTTTTCTGCTGCTCCAGAGACTAGAACATGGAACAATGGATGCAAGCTACTGGAAAAGAGATTCCACCTAAACATTAGAAAGAACATCCTGATGGTAAACACTCTTTGGCAGTGCAAGATGCTGTTGCCTCAGAGATTGTGGCGAAGTCTCTTTCTTTGGAGGCTGTTGGGGCTGTGTTGATTGAGAGTTCCTGCATGGCAGCACGGGGTTGGACTGAGTGGCCCTTGGGGGGTCTCTTCCAACTCTATGGAGCTTATCAGACGACAGAAATTGGAAGTATAATCTAATGGCAATCCGAACACAATCATGGGGTTTCACGTTATTGAGTATTAAAGTATCTAATGCAATTTTGGGCAAAAGGGAAGTCATTCTGAACGCAATCATGGGTTTTACCTTATTGCATATTAAAGCATCTCACGCAATTTTGAGCAATGGGCAGTCATTCTGAATGCATTCCGAACGCAATTGGAATTCATGTAAAATTGCTGGAAGAAATTTGCCAAGAAAACCTTATGATAGGTTTGCCTTAGTGTCACCAAGTTCAAAATGACTTGAAGGCATAACAATAACAACAACAACATAGCCATGAGTAAATGATGCAGGAGATCATGAAATAACTTCAGTTGGACTTTTTTGAATTCCATTTTAAACTTGTACTTACATTGCATGCCATAGGCCAGGAGCTGACCACCTACAGTTGTGCTGAACTACAGTTCTCATAATTCAGGGTCTAATTTGAATTGCAGAATTAATGCAGTTTCACACTGCTTTAACTGCCATGGCTCAACATTATGGCTCTATGGCAGCTAAAGTGCTGCCAAGCTGCATCATTTCTGCAGTGAAGAAACCCAAATCATTTTGCTTTTGCCTTCCTTTGAGGCTGAAAGAGCATGACTTACTCAAGGCCACCAGTGGGCTACTATGGTTAAGTGGGAATTTGAACCCTGTTCTCCAGAGTTGTAGTCCAAACCACTACATCATGCTGGATCTCCTGAATCAAGATACATTTAGTCATATGAACTTCCACATCTGATGTTTACAAGTTGATATTGGTTCTCAGTGAGAAGCAGACCTTATTTACAAGTAAATGGGATGTTAGCCTTTAAATACCAAGATGGAATTTTTCTGTGTCCTTCAGAGGAAAAAAGCAATTGTTTCCCCTACCACATTCTGCGGCTAGCACATACTGTCCAAACTTGCTAAATAAAATCTATTTGTACAAAAATCACACTTCAAGCAATATTTGTTTGGAATTCCCTGAGCAGATTAGAGGGATGTAAAGGGATCTTTATTTGCAATAAACATCCTCTCAAATTGCATCTATAACAACTTTTGCTTTAGTCAGAGGAATAAATAAAACTCTTGAGAATGTCTGCATTGTGGATTTTAGTTTTGAAGTCTGCAAAAACACACACAAATTAGAAGCAAATTTGAAAATGGAAAAATAAAAGCCATTTTGAAAATCTGGTCCACAGTCTTTAGTCTGACGTTTGTGACTTCATTTGAACACAAAGACCTATATCCAATCATTTGTTCCATCTAAAGTAAACCAACTGAATCTATGCTATATACATAAGTGTTAATTTATCAAGTTTCTGTTGATTTAATAGGTTTGTTGTAGTTGAAATTAACTTTAGGATTTAAGCCAAAAAGGGCTTCCTAAAATCTAATCTGCATTGTAGAAATAATATAGTTTGACACCACTTTAACTGCCATGGCTCAGTGTTATAGAATCCTGTGATTAGCAGTTTTGTAAGATACTTTGCCTTCTCTATCAGAGAGGCCTGGTGCCACAACAAGTTTACAGTTCCCAGAATTCCATAGGATTGGGCCATGGCAGTTAAAGTGGTGTCAAATTGCATGTGAAGGTGTTTTTTGAGAACAAGTTGTTCTTGGCTGGAGTTGTTTGATTACAAAGACTTGGTCAACAGATGTTAAATATTTCTCTTACTAAAGAAGTCACTCCAAACATATATAGGGCACCTTATCTATTGTGCAGGGTTTTGTTTTTTTGTTCTTGATATTTTATCTTTTACCCTCTTCCCATTCTTCTCCTTAGACCTCTCAGCAGTGGTTCTGTGGTGTCAGTGCTTACAGGGTCAGACCATTGAGATTTTCTGATAAGCGGGGTCTGACATCCCCCCCCCCCTTAGAGAAAATATTTTCCAAGCGATAATGTATCCTTGTGTATGGCAAGCTTGTTCTTAAGTAGGCAAGAAGCATTAACTTTACAAAAGACCTACACCTGTGGGAGATGAAGAATGCTAGAATAGAGATATGGGGGGGGGGGTGTCCCCTTAATGTTTGCATTCTCCTTGGGGGTGTTACTATAGATGGGGTCATGATGGGGGCCTGTACTTTCAGATTTATTATTACATTATTTCCCTACCCCCTTGGTTTATAAATAGACCCACATTTAGACTGTTGCAGGGGAAATTACTGGGCGTGTGTGCATTTTTAGTTGAAAAACAGCTGACAGGAAAAGGGTTAAGTAAGTCACCCTCCCCAGGTCAAAACTGCATTGTTTTGAGGCTGTTTTCCATAAAGGGGTGGGGGGAGCAAAACCTTGCTAGGACTTGTAACGTGAATTTCTGTAAATTGTATAACCAGCCCGTAAGAAGTTTTCTGAGCTGGGAACTAATAAAAAAAGGATGAATCATACATATATAGCATCTTTCAACCAGGGATCCTGCAGTTTATTTGAAATGCAAATTAACAACATCTTTTAAAGCCCTCTGAAATTGCACAAGCACTGTTATTCTCAGGGGAGTTTCTAAGCCTGTACTATTACCAGTACTGGCCATACAAAAAGGTACATTGCTTTAAGGTATATAGTCACAATTAGGTACAATTTGAGTTATTGTTTTGGCACAAGTAACTGTATGATGGATTCAGAATTTCTAGTGTGTTGGTCATGTTAATCTCTCAGAGCACAAACAACACAGAGTTTAGTGGTGCCTTAACAGTAGTCTGACACTTTCACTGTCATGGCCCCAAATGATATAGAACCCTATAGTTTGATGAGGTACTTAGTATTTTCTGCTAGGGGATTTTAGTGCTGTAGTGCATTAGGAAGATTAGAGCTCTCTAGCAGAGAGTTTTAAGTACTTCACCAAACTATAGATCCCATTTATCCAGTGAATGGTGTCATGCAAGTTAAAACTGCTGTAACTGTGTAGTATAGATACATATATACAAAATTCTGCAGCAAAGGCTCCTACCGTATATGGAACATGAAATCCCATGGAAGAGAAAAGGAAGAGAAACACCACGGAATTTCAGAAGAAAATATGCATGTCATTTATTGACTGCTACAGCAAAGCCTTTGACTGAATAGATCACAAAAAGACATAGCTTGCGGTTAGACAAATGTAAGTGCCACAACATTTGATTGTTCTCACATGTCACCTGTAATCTAGACAAGAGGCTGACGTCAAAATAGAATACAGAGAAACAGAATGGTTCCCACATGGCAAAGGGTTCAAGCAAGGCTGCATACTATCACCCTATTTTTTCAGCCTGAATGCAGAAAATATCATATGAAGAGCAAGCTTAGGAGTGAAGACAGGATGAAGGAACATTAACAACCTAATATATGCAGACAACACAATACTACTAGCAGAAATAAACAAAGATCTAAAGCAATTACTGAAGAAGGTCAAGAAGGAAAATGCCAAGATGGGATTAATGCTGAACATTAAAAAAAAAACCAAAAATAATGACCACAAAAGAGCTACAAGAATCTATCCTAGACCATGAGAAAACTGAAATCGTCAATGAGTTCCCGTATGTCGGTTTAAATACTGATCAGAATGGAAATGGCAGCCAAGAAATCTGAAGAAGACTAGGATTGGGAGGAACTGGACAAGATCAAGACATAACTCTGAACACTAAAGTGAGGATCATCTAAACAATTATATTCCCTATCACTATGTATGGCTGTGAGACCTGGACAGTGAAGAAAGTTGATAGGAATAAAATAAGCTCATCTAAGATACGGTTCTGGAGAAAAGTACTGAGAATATTGTGGACAGCCAAGAAGACTAACAAATGAGTTCTAGAACAGATCAAGCCTAAACTTTTTCTGGAACCCAAGATGTCTTAAATTGAAACTGTCATACTTTAGTTGCATCATGAGGAAAAAATAATTATCAGAAAAGACAATGATGCTAAGAAAGGTGGATGGTAGTAGACAGAAAGGAAAACCACATACTAGATGGTTATAACCAGTCATGGAGGACACAGGCCTGGGCCTGCAGGATCTGAGCAACATTTTCACGGACCACAACTCCCCATCTGACAAAGTAGGCTGAAGTTCATGTCAAATAGAACTTGTTAGTCTTTAAGGTGCCACTAGATTCTTGATTCCTGTTTTCATGTTGAAGTAATTTCCATTACTCTTTCTCAAATGCAGGTGCATAGCATGTATTATCTGTTTACATGAAAAATCAGGGTGTTGTTTTTTTTTAAAATGTAGAGCTTTTCAAGTGTTCTGTTTTGTTGGTGTCAGAGGTACTAGATCACTTGTCATGTATAAAGTGTGACTAGGCAGCCTATTTCTATGTGATGCCTTTGGCTGTGTGGCAGAAGTAATGACATCTACTGTCAAGAGAGACTGAATCATGATCCACAGTCTGTTTTGCTCACAAGGGGACCTTCCTCTTCCAATATTTTTGTCATGTGTCTAGAAGCAACAAGTACCAGGAAAGTCCGTAGCTTGAGCTACAGGTGAGTCAGTTGCCAATGACTGGCCTATACTGCATCTACACTGTAGAAGTATTGCAGTTTAACATCACTTTAAGTGCTGTAGCTCCATCCTACAGAATCTTGGGATTTATAGTTTTGCAAGGTCTTTAGCCTTCTCTGCCAAAGAATGCTGGTGTCTCACAAAACTACAAATCCCAGGATTCTGATGGTGGAGCCATGGCAGTTGGAATAGTGTCAAACATCATTATTTTTACAGTGTAGGTACACCCCAGTCATACACATGTAGTCTGGAGAGTTTTCTGAAAGTAGGAGTGGAAGGGAATGTTGTAGCAAGGTCTCAACCATTCTGAAGTCAGTCATTGAAAACAAGCAGTCATAATAAACGAAGCCAAAGGAAGAGGACAAGGCCATTTCAGAGACTGGCTACCCAAGTAATCCAGTAGTATATGAGAGCATAAACGAGTTTGATAAATCAAAGCCCCATTAAAGGTCTATCAGGCCTGGCTAATTTGTCATCTGGCCATCCTACTACACTGACATTAGGTGAGTCTGGGAAGATTTGCCTTTGTTCTGACTAAAAAAGCTTGTACATTTGAAACAGCAAGCTGGGCTGTCTAGGCTGAAATATAGCCACTCACACGCTGAAGCTAACAGTGATGGAGAAAGCTGCTCCTGTTGAATGTTTAGGGCTACAATTCTCTTGGATGACTGGCCATGCTTGCTGGGAAATTCTGGGAATTATAGTTCCTCCCAAAATATAATTTTTCTATGTCCCATTAGTGCGTTAACTACCATACTGCTGTGGTCCCAATCCAGTTGCAACTTCCCCATGCTTGCTGTTTGTGTACAAATGAAAAAAAATCAACATTGTAATGAAGAGGAACTTTTTTTCAATGCATAGACTAGGCATGGACTGGGATTCCAGCAGGTGGCAAAGGACTAAATTCCCACTGTCTTTTGTCAGGGAGAGTATTGGGACTCTCTACACTAGCTATTTAATTTTTTAAAAAAGAAGCCATTAATGGACCGATCAAAACCTTATTTAATGCATCCATAAAATGTGTCAAATCTTGTCACAGTTTTTGAAATTGCTGCAACTCCTCAAAAAACAAAAAAACAAAAAACCTTTCCCAGATGTTTCTATGAGAAAAAAATAACTATGAATATAATGTGAAATTCTCAGAAGCTGCTGGAGACAACCCATAAAAGTTAGAAATTGGTTTGGGGGTGGATTTGAGGATTTTTAATGGAATGTAGCTCTGGCCAACTTTGTCACTTTGGTAATCATTAAAAAGGGCAAAAAGACCCATAAAATGAGAATGATCTTTAGAGCAGAGGAGAGCAAAAGGTCAATGTGAATCATTCGACTACCAGATGTCTGGATGATTTGAAGCAGGCTGGCAATGAATTCTGATTTCTTATTTTTCAACAATAGCATCAACAACTACAGCAGCAGCCCCGTCCTAAATTACATGGCTGAAATGGAAAAAAGAAACCAAATCCAGGTACACGCTTCACCCTAAATTCTTCATCACTCAGAGAAGTGGGTAAGGTAACACCTTTATCTATCCCTCTCTCCTTTTCTTCACCATGGCAGTACCTTTCTGCAATGGTGGGACTGCATGATCCTGTGAGGCATGAGGCTATGCTGATGTTAGCAGTGCTGCTAGTAGGATGTTCCATGTCAGGCAGTCTTTTGCTGAAGAGCCAGACTAAGGAGATAACTATACATGGTTTTAAAACCGTGATTATACCTGGAAAAAGGAAGCTTTGGCAACAATTATCACACACTACCGCCTCTGACCCAGAGCTGTCGCATCCCTCAACCATTATTAAGACATCCCTTTTCACTGATGGAGGAAACCCATTAATGAGATGCCAATAGCAGAAGTCCCCAGGTGTAAAACACCACTCTTGGGATAGTCACATTTTGACAGTCATGTGGTGTTAGTTCCCTTCCTTTTCCCCTGTCCCCATCCCCTTTTTTCATGCAGCCAAATTACTTGTTTCCTTTTCTATTTCAAATGAAATTGCAGTAGCAGAGATCTGGAGTTGTGCAAAACAGTGAAAAAATTAAAATTAAAATAACATTAAAAAATTGGAAGGCACCTTGGGTAGGACATAGGGCAGAGAGGTGGGATTAAAGGGAACTCAGGAGGCAAGCATGATGCTGGCAGTTGTGTGACTGAGAAGACATGATGTGGGATTACAAACAGTTATAATTCTGTTTACACTGACAATTGTAACTGAGATGAGAACAGGGCCAGTACAGTAAAGCCCTAAATGTGGCAAACAGCTACTGGGCAGCAGCAGTATAGAGGTTGGCACTGGTGGAGGATCTCTCACAGACAATGACAATGGGACCATAGCTAATTTTTGTTAGTGCTGAACAGAATGAGGCACAGGAAACCCCATTTGAATATCTTTTAGCATGAAAATCCTGTCATGAGACAATCCAAAATGAAACAAGAGATAATACCAGAAGAGAAAACTCCCAGGCTGGAAGGCACTCCTTGAGCTACTGGAAAAGGGCAGAAGATAACTATAAGTAGGGCTGTGGCTAATGACGCAACTGGACTCAAGCCACATGGACGTTCAGCTGTTGATATAATCATAGGTGAAAGGAAAGTCCAAAGCTGCACAATACATATTCAGGATGAGAGGCTACTGACAGAACAAAATACAGAGAAATAGAATGGTTTCTAGTTGGCCAGTGAGTCAGGCAAGGCTCCATTTTATTCCCCTATCTGTTTAACTTGTATGCTTGAATTTATCATATGTAAAGCAGATTTAGAGTTGGAGGAAGGAGGTGTGAAAACTGGAAGAAGAAACAACATTTTGAGATATGCAGATGACACAATAGTGGTAGCAGAAAATAAACAAAGAATTTGAAAAATTATTGAAGAAAATCAATGAAGAAAGTGCAATGGCAGGTTTACAGCTAAAATTAAGAAAACAAAAATAATGACTACAGATTATTTTCATAACTTCAAAAGTAGACAGTGAAGACATTGAAATATTGAAAATAACAGAGAAAAGAAGAGGAAGAAAATGAACTAGGTTTCTCAGTACAGAATCATATTTGAGGGATAAACCATTCCAAAATTAGGTGCTGGAAGATCTTACCCTTCTCATCTCTAAACCCTGAGTTGCACACCAAATTATTGTATCTAAATTAATCTCTTGAGGAAGTAACCCCAAACAAGATAGCTCACTGCAAAGAGTTAAAGTTAAAAGGAAATGCAAAGCATGGATTTTTAAAATTATATTGCACCTGGGTAGAAAGGCCATTAAAAGATTACATGTAACACAGATTTCATGAGAAAAGCAATAGTACAACACATTCTTCCTTGTTTTTTTTTTTTTCATGGAGGAAATAAAGTCCACATCCCTGTGCCTAAGAAAAAGAACACAGTTCAATACAACTGACAGTGAAATTTTGCTTCTAATAAAGCTTTCTGTAATTTTTGTTTAGCTACTAATATGCTTCTGGACTGAGCTCAAGATGCTTGTGATGACATTATAAACCCCAAATGGACTGGGACCTTGATACCTGAAAGAGCACCTCTCCCCATATACATCTACCTGAGGACAGAGGTCTGCTGAAGAACCTTCCTCTTGGTACTCCCAATGGAAGAAAAATGTTGTGTGAATGTTTCACACACCTTCTCTGCTGTGGAACAATGATTGTGGAATGCCTTTGAAGGCCTAAACAGCACCAACACTGACTTCGTTCCAATACCAGGCTTCTTAACAAAACTTTTGGGGTTGAATAATTTGGCCCACGGGCTTTAAACTGTTCTTCAGTGTTTTAACTGATATATTGCTAGATTTAACTATATGCAATTATGTCAGATTGACTATATTTGTATGCTGCCATGAGATCCTGTGAGATATTTGGAATACAAATAAATAATGGAAGAAGAATCAGGTATAGGAACATAACCCAAAATAGACAAGTATGGTTAGGGGTGATTGGAAATCATGGAAAGATATACATGTCAAGAGCAGGTGCCAGCCACAGACCAACCCTCAGACATTTGGTATGCAGTAATCTAGTCTTACCTAACAAATCTGGGGTTCGACTGGTGGGATTGCAGCTACCATGGGATCGCTCTTCTACTTTCTCTCACACAGACTTTTGTCTCATATGCCCTTTGACTCAAGTTGCCTGGGTTTTGAGAGCAGGAAGAGTGAGAGCCAGTTAAGTTTGCAATAGACAAACCTTCATCTGTGGCCATTTTGCTGCATACCAAATGCCCTGCAGTCATTATATTATAAGGGTGGCTGGCACTTGCTCTTCCCACTTACAGTGACTGAGAAAAGCTGGCACTAGATGCACTTACAACAAGCCAACAATGGAGCATAATGAAATGGCCACAGATGAAGGCCTGTTGTTGTGAGTATGGTTGGCACTTGCAATTCCACTTCACCATACTGGTGTGTGAAAAACCTGACAACCTTAAGAAAGGATAACAGCTCTCTCCAAAGTGGGGAAAGTCTTCTTACTCTCTTCACACAATTTTGTTGTCTCTTCCTCTCTCTCTGGGTTGGAAAAATGGTGGAAAGACGGCTCTACAGAGCTTTCTAGTCAATGAATAAAGCAGAGCCTTTTTCAAAAACTGGTTGTGAAATACCTACACACATATTAGAAGGAAACTGGTAGTTCAAATTATGTAACTTTGGATAGGTACCACAAGAGCATGGAAAAACTACTTGTTTTTACTATAATTTCCTTTTTAATTTTTTTAAAAATTGTAATCCCACCCTCCATCTTTTTCCAAGCTTTGGGTAACAACCGTAACATCTTTGAAAATAACTAGACTCCTTCTTCTTTCCTCAGCAAGGCTGGGTGCTCAATTGGTATTTTTGGTGTATAAATAACTGCTTCCCTTGAGTGTTCTCAGTTAGTGGGAATAATTCCATCCAGAAGAGCTTTGTGAGAGCAGCCAGGTTCTCCTAGTGCTTTCTGCAGTAAATATATAAAATCTATCTTTTCTAAATATTACATGGCCTTAGTAGGTTTACCTTAGGATCACCATAAGATGGAAATGAGGCACACAACAACAACAACAACAACAACAACAACAACAACAACATGGTTTTAGATTGTATCTTTGAGGAGCTGGTTGTTTCCTGAGGGGTGATAAATTCAAGTGCAAGTAGGCCAACATTTGCCTAACAGGGGCCCCCTTGAATCCATTAATCCTGTATTCAGCTCCCTCTTCAGCTTGTGAGCACCAGCATTTTAGTTTATGTAGCTAGAAGAAAGTCTTTGAAAAAGAAGTAAGGCAAAAGGGGGGTGGGGGTGGGAGAGTAAAGGAAAAATAAAGATAAAGATTTTCCCTTGACTTTCCCTAGACAAGACAGTCTAGTTGTGTCCAAATTGTAGGAGGCAGTGCTCATCTCCGTCACTAAGCCAAAAAGCCAGCACTGTCAGACAACTCTGTGATCATGTGGCCAACATGATTGCACAGAATGCTGCTATGTTTCCCACCGAAGTGGTGTCTATTTGTCTACTTGTACTTTTACATGCTTTCGAACTGCAAAGTTGGCAGAAGCTGGGACTAGTGATGAGAGTTCACTCCATCACACAGCACTTGGGCCTTCAACTGCCAACCTGGTGATCTTGCAATCATCAGATTCAGCATCTTAACCATGGAACCACGGTGTCCCACAAAAGGAGAGATACCACAACTTTAATACCAACCAACTTATTTCAGCAGAAGCATTTGTTGACTACATTGTTAAAACTGAACTTTTCCTTTCATCACCATACCGACAACACTTGTATTTCTATTGCTATTCACCCAAACAGTTTGCTCATTCATAAGCTATAAATGTCTGCTCCTAGGCATTCCACTCCACGCATCAGATGAAGAAGATGTAAACTACCAACTTCTTTCTCTCCGTTAGTCCCAAAGTTGCAACAAGATCCCTTTGCGTACTAACTAGATCCCTTTGCAAACTAACATAGCTATGTCTTTGAATTCCAAACTCAACTGAGTTTAGTTTAATTGGCTCAACCAATTTTAAAACCTACTGTTCCTGTATCATGTCACACATAAAGTGGTCCCGTTTCCCGTTTTTCCAAATTGGTTTTTCACTCCTACTGAAGAGCAAGTAGGCAGCAATTTAAGTGTCAAACCATACCATCATTATGGGCTTATGGGGGGAAAATGATTCATACAGAATAACTGAGGATAGCAAACCCCGTGTGACTGTACCTTTTAAGTTTTATATTACAATGATTTACAGGTCCAAAAAGTGTTTTATATACCTTGCCAAGCATCAAGGTTACCTGTTGAGTGTCAGCCAATATTTAACTAGCCTGTCAGATTAAGTGTAAGAATACATTTACTTTAAAGATAGCTCTCTACCAGGCAATTATTCAGCAGCAGAAGGTGGAATTTTCTTGTACCTGATGGTTTCTGTGTTCCAGGCAAGAGTATTATAACAGTGTTCATGTATATTCTTTGTTGCTGTGAATTTCTTTATAAAGGAGCATAAGGAGGTAAGTTTCTGGTAACAATGTCTAATTTCTTTAAACTCTTCCCAAAATATTCAGAATTGAGTAGATTGTATGTAACTGATGTAAAACAAGTGGTATTTTGAGATGTGAAAACAAAATGTACAACACAGCTAACCACAGAACTGAACAAACAGGTTGGATCCAGTTTTAGTCACAGTTGGAGGTGACCCACTGACATAAATGGAACTTTAAACATGTCTGACTTACATCCCATTGGTTTCAATGGGCCTGTTTTAAATATGACTATGCCTAGAAGGATCCAGCCAAATAAATTAAGATGTTGTTGTTGTTAATTCATATATATCCATCTTTCTTTCTAGTTTTCAGTCCCAAGGGAGTTTACAGAATTTACAAATTTACAAATACAATTGCAAACAATTACAAAAACAGGTATAAAAGATATTTAAAAGTTATTATTAAAATACAATAAATGATACCTAGAATTAAAACCCTTTAAAACAGATCTATTAAAAGTCATCTGAAGGCCAGTAAAACTGTGAAAATGTGTTAGTAAACTGTGGTGTGAAGTGAATTGGACTGGTGGGGGCTAAATCAGAAATAGCATGCTGATTCTTACAAAAAACCTTAATGGCTGTCATTATTGGAAATGTTTATAAGCCAGTTAGATGACACTTTGAAAGGCACAGTGGTTATACAATTGTTATGAGGTTGTTTATTTAAAAAAATACATCTAGACCGACGCTGCCACTGCAAAAGTGATGTTTTGCAACTGGTGTTCTACAGAAGCAAATTCCAGGATTCCATAGGCTGGAACCATGACAATTAAAGTGGTTTGGCAGCAGCCATAGAAAAAATAGGACAAAAAAGGACAAAAAGGAGAAGCAGTTCAAAAAGTTATCCTACTGGCAGCGCTTTATTCATGCTCAATAAGGGATTCTGGATGGAAAGTCAAAGACTTTCATGGCTGGCATCCATAGTTTTTTGTGGAGCTTTTGGGCTATGTGGTCATGTTCTAGAAGAGTTCCTTTCTGACGTTTTGCCAGCATCTGTGGCTGGCATCTTCAGAGAAATGCCAGCCACAGATCTGGCAAAACATCAGAAAGGTACCCTTCTAGAACATGGCCACATAGCCCGAAAGCTCCACAAAAAACTATAATTCTGGATGAAGCTTGTTACCTTGCCTGTTGTAGGCAGGCATGCACAGCTACTGTAGGACTGGCTATAGTAAAATTGCATTGTTCACTGCAGACATGCTGCTGCAACCTGACACTGAAAATCTGTGTTTCTCCAGCCCTCGTTCATCATGATCCCAATGCCAGTGCTGCAGAAAACCTTCCAGCTAGACAGTGGACAAGGAATAAAGATGGGTTGGGCAGTTATAAAAGGACTTTGTAAAAAAGAGCTTCTTTGTTAGAGGCTTTGTTAACTGATGTATGCCTGTACCAGCTTATTATCGCCACACTCAAGGATTAAAGATGAAATACTGCAAGAAAATCTTGCTCATCAGTTATTGTTATTATTAGTAACCTTTATTTATATAGCGCTGTAAATTTACAGTTATGCTTTTGTCCCATTTTCTACACCTATATAGTATAGATTTATAGTGCATAGTATAGACTCCACCATCCTCACAGTGTGGTGGAGTCTCCTTCTTTGGAGATCTTTAAGCAGAAGCTGGATGGCCATCTGTTGGGGATGCTTTGATTGAGAGTTCCTGCATAGAAGGGGGTTGGACTGGATGGCCCTTGTGGTCTCTTCCAACTCTATGAGACTATGATTTTATTCTTTAGGCTGTTCTTCTGAATTCATGTTGAGTCAACATCTGACGTACTAATTTATGTCTATCTGTTAAATTTGTTAAGTGATTGTATACATATGTCTCTCTCTCTCCCGCTTTCATATTATTGTTTACCTCTAGGCTTTCTCATCAGAACTAGTTTCTAGGCCATCCTCATGCATTTTAAGTTTAATGAATGAAAATGAACTATATTTTACCAAGCTCTGGGGAAAGCTGCCTGCAGAATTCTGGTGTGACCTAACAATTTTTCTGTTGCTAAAAGTACTTTGAGCTTAAATAGAACACATTTTGGTAACTGTAGTCTGACCATCACTGAGTTGTTCCTGTCCACGCCATCATATTAGCTTTATCTACATTCTCTCTGTGTCTCCTTGTATTGCAAGCAAATTTCATAAACCCTCTCTTCAAATAATTTTGCATTGGTGGTTCTACCAAACACTGATAACGGATATCTTTTCCTCCCCTTTTTAATGACAGTTCGTTGGATATGGCTGCTTTACAGAACTTCACCCGAGCTCTGGAAGATACCTTTAAGAAGACATTCATTAAGTACATGAACAATTGGCGAAGAAATACCACAATTGAAGAAGATAAACTGCAAGGGAGAATTGATGCTGAAAATCTAGATTATGTCATTATGTATCTCATGGTGATGATTGGCATCTTCTCCTTCATTATTGTGGCAATCTTGGTGAGCACTGTGAAATCAAAGAGACGAGAACATTCCAACGACCCTTATCACCAATACATCGTTGATGACTGGGATGAAAAGATCAAAAATCAGATTATGCTCCAAGATGATCTTAAAGCCACTGTCCATGAAAATACTGGGGCAAAAAACAAAGTTTAGCTCCAGGTCTGTTTGATCTATGGAAGAAATCATCACAATCTGGATGAAGAATGAAGAAGTACAGACATAATTATAAAGTTAAAGATTTAAATATGCACAAAGTGGGGCACACTTTCAAGAGCTTTAGATGTTACAGAATTCAAGTTTTGAGGAACAGGAGTGGGGGAGAGAAGACTAACTCACTGTCTAAGTTATGGTTAAGGTGGAAATGGAAGAAGAGAGAGAGATTTCTGTGGACTGGATTCTTCCCTGGCATACTATAAATACCACTAAGCAATGATTTTGACATCTATATAACTATATCAGGCAGTTTCTATTTTGTATTTTAAAGTTACACAGAATAGTAATCTTGAAAATCTTTCGAAGGGTGGATAACAAGATTGCTAGGGAGAACATACTTCTACTTCTTTACTAAATGACACAGGAGACATAGCCAGCTATCACAAGAATCATTTCAACCAGCTTTCCCTTCTTCATTTGCATCTTCCTCCTCCTCCTCCTCCTCCTCCTCCTCACTTCACCTAATACATGGGTAGAAGAGGAAGAAGAAACCAGTGAGATGAACCTCATCTTTTCTACCAAATGCTGCTTTACTAAACCGGACCTGGGTAATCTCTCCCTCCACAAGCGGTCACTAGAAACAACTGTCCTGTGCATAGAAGAAATGAAGTGCCAATATCACCATCTCTTTAAACAGTCTAGTGTATTAATGAAATATTATTGGCTTTAATAACATTCTTTAACCCTTTCTGAGATATTTGTCACCTTAAGATAATGACACCTGAAATAATAAAAATGCTTAAATAAAGGTATTCTTGTTTTATTTATTTATACATATCCTAGATGTTAGGTCTTCTTTACTCTTACCCCACGCAAACACTCAAATTACAACAAGGGACTCTTTCAGACGTGGGAAATTGGAAGTATAATCCAAGGGCAATCCAAACGCAATCTTGGGGTTTCACGTTATTGTGAATTAATTCTCACTCAAATTCGGGCAAAAGGGAAGTCACTCCGAATGCAATCATGGGTTTAACGTTATTGCGAATTTAAGCTTCTCACGCGATTTCGGGCAAGGGGGGTTATTTTCGGGTAATGGGAAGTAATTCCAAATGCCTTCTGAATGTAGCAGGGGTTCAGGTAAATTCGCTAAACAAGCGAATTTACATGAATCCGCATTGGCTCCATTCGGAATTGGGAGAAATTCCTCCCGTTTGAAAGAGTCCTAAGTAACAACAGCAATGTCAAACACCATATCTTCTAGGTTCCTCTAAATAAGAAGCAGCCCAGGGTTTCCACATGTGGACTGCAAATTTTTACAGTTTGCATGAATTATGAGCTCTGGTTTTCAGATTGGAAAGGTTCTGCATGTCAAGGAACTCTGGTTTGCAAACTGAGACTGTTTTGTTTGAAAGAGAAGTTTGACTTTGCAATCCAGAAAGGTCTTGTTTGAAACAGGATCTTTCCTGTTCCAGCCCAGAAAAATATTCCACTGGCTTCCTCATTAGGCAAAGGTGTTAAAATTTTTACAGGATAAAAACAAGTGAACATGTTAGTCATAGGCCTGCATTTTGTCAAGATGTTCTTTGCATTGTTCTGAGTTAAGATAATTTGGAGGGATATATATGTAGGCAGGACACTCCTCTTCTGGCCATATGATACTGGGAGAGAAAGCATTTTAAAGTTCAGGATGGACATCTTGACAAAATTCAGGCCTGTGACTAACATTTGCAGTTTTTTTCCCCTCCTGTATGATTTTTAACATCTTCGCCTGATGAAGAAGCCAGTGGAGTTTTGAAAGCTTGTAACATTTATTTTTTGGTTGTTCCAATAAAAGGTATAATTGTTTTGAGGATTTTGTATCTCATTCATAGGGTCACCATAGGTCTATGTCAACTTAACAGCAAAAGTTTTGTTAGGATCAAAAACTGGAACAAGTTCTTCAAATCCACATTCTCAAAAACATTTAATATTCTGGAAGACAAATCTTCACCACCACCACCCCGCCACCGTAAACATGGATTATTATCCTTAATATTTTTTCACAATTGTATGTGTGTGTGTGCCTTGAAATAGTTTTTGACTTATGGCAACTGTAAGGTGAACATATCACAGAGCTTTCTTGACAAGAGTAGTTCAAAGGATGTTTACCATTGCCTCCTTCTGAGGCTGAGAATGAGTACATTGTCCAGGGTTTCCTTGGCCAAGTGGGGATTTGAACCCTGGTCTCCCAGAGTTTGAGTCCCACACTCAAGCCACTATACTATCAATTTAGTTTCAGCAGCCTTCTCTTTCTGATTTTGATAGTACATTTGGAATTTATTATTATTATTCTATACTAGGTGCCTTATTGACAGCCAGCACAGTGTAGACTGTTTGGATTGTTGTTGGACTGTGATTCTGGAGACCAGGGTTTGAATCCCAGCTCAGCAATCTAAATCCACTGGGTGACCTTGGGCAAGTCACACTCTCTCAGCCTCAGAGGGAAGCAACCCCCTTCTGAAGAAACCTGCCAAGAGAACACCATGATATGGCCTTAATTTGGAAAATGACTTGAAGGCACACAACAACAACAAAGGTGCTTTATTAATAATATTATAATATTATTTGGTATGTGGACTTGGCATTACTCAGGGGGACCAGATGTCCTAACCACAAAGGAGGACAAGGCACTGCAAAATGTAGGACATTCAAGAAAAATGTAGAACATTACCAAAGAAAAACTATCAATTATTAAAATTAAAATTTCATATATAAATATAAATTCATACTTCATGCTCAAAATGAAGGACATTTTGCAATTCCTCCTGGACAAAAGGTTGAAATGTAGGGCATGTCCTGGAATAGGAGGACACCCAATCATTCTGGGCATTACTATATTAGAATACAGATCCCAGCTTTTTCAATAAAAAAGACACTAGTGAGACTGGAGTCTTATGCCTCCTTACTTGGGAGTAAGCAGTGAATTTACTGAACTTACATCCTTGTACAGAAATTGTATAGGACTGATTTCATTGTAAACTACCCCCAATTTACATACTTTTAAAAAATCTCCCTTATCTAGCAATGGCATATTAACAACCAAGAGAAAAGAAATCTGTTTGAAGGGGAGTCTTTTCCTTCTATTATTAATCCATTAGCATCTTTCCAGCATCAAGAAATGTCCTGCCAGAATAATTGGCAGAATTTCTGGTCCAAAGAGTTGGGTGCATCTGCACTGCAGGAATAACCCAGTTTGACACCACTTTAACTGCCAGGATCCAGCGCTGAAGAGGTTACTTCTCTAATTGCTGACGTTGTGGCTGATTGTGGGGCTTTGAAGCCCAAAGGACTTTGGGAGTTGTAGTCTGTGGCCTTTCCCTCAATGGCTGCTTGTTTGTAAAAGGTAGGGAGCTTTCAAATCTTGCAATGCAGGCCATTGCAATGCAACTTGGATTATTTGTAAATGGGATGGGGAAAAGAACTGGAAATGCAATGGAAAATGACATGGTTGTGACCTTTATTGGGAGAGGCTTAAAGGGCAATTTAATTATTTTTTTTATTGCTATTACTTTCAAAATCGTTTTGCAGCTTCAAAAATGATTTGCAATGCAAACGATTGGACTGGGTTTTAAGTGCCTCTGTTCTATGGTTAACTGCTGCAAGATCAGAGTTAAAGTATCTTTTATTCTCTTTGCATCGATTTCATCAGTTCCAGGAACCTCATTCATAATAGTCTGGTATTTAGCAAAGCAGTTTGATAAAACAATGCTTTTTTTGGCTGTAGGTTAAGTTGTGCTTACTCTCAAATGGGTTTTGCTGCTGTTCAGTGCATAGTTCCCTGAGATTGCATATGCACTGCAGATATAATCCGGTTTGATATCACTTTAACTGCCATGGCTCAGTGCTAAGGAGTTGTGGGATTTGCAGTTTGTTGTGGCACCAGTTTTTGGTACTCAATTTTGTACTCAGTAGTTTTTTGTACTCAGTTGACAGTCTAGGGCCACACTCTGATCCCCATATAGGGCTTCCCTGGGGGGCTGGGAATTATTAGGCAATCCCTTCCCCCTGGTCTAGTTTTGTGCCCAGCAGTGCATTGTGTTTGTGTAGCTGGGCTGGAGGAAACTTGGACAAGCATAACTTGGGCCCTGCCTCATCCTGTTATCACACTGCAGAGTTCATGCAGTTTGACCCTGCTTTAACTGTCATGCCTCCATCCTATGGAATTTTGGGGTTTGTTGTGTCACCGCACCAGAGCTCTCTGAGAGAAAAGACTAAATATCTCACTAAACCACAAATCCCAGAATTCCATAGCCATGGCTGTTAAAGTGGTGTCACACTGCATTAGTTCTGCAGCGTATATACAACCGGCATGATGTAGTGTTTTGAGTGTTATCACATGGAGGAGCGAAGCGGATTGCTCCCACCCTTAACCTGTAGTATTTGTGTGATTGGGGGGGGGGAGATTATCACACCCCCATACACTTATCCTGTTCTTATCCCATCCGTAAAGAGTAATGGACCCATCACTTGGTATTAATAGAAGCAGTGGCATCACCTGACCTGGAGCATGCATGCACACAAGTGAGTTGCGCAAGCAGCCTTACAGTGGCCTGGATGGATTGCCCAAGGCCTTGTAGTGGTCCGGACAGAGTGTGCAAGGTCTTGCGGTGGCCCGAACAAGGCATGCAAGGCCTCGCGGCAGCCCAGACAAAACACCCAAGGCCTCGTGGCAGCCTGGAAAGAACACCCAAAAGCCCAGGAAGGCTCTGCAGGGGGCAGGGGACCGACCGGGTGTCACCCTCTCTTCTGTGGTGTTGCCCTCCTTCTGGGGTGTCACCTGGTGTGGTCTGCACCCACCACACTTTCTCAGTGATGCTACTGAATGGGAGTTTATTATTTATTGCTAATTTTTACACCTCAAGAGTTAGGTGACTGTAAGTCACCCATAGATTTTGGCTTATAAACCCGATAGTTTTGGACCTCAAAATTTGGAGGTTTGCCCCCACACATCAGGTCCCAGTTCTTCAAGAGTTCTTGCTAGTGGGTGGCAGGTTGTGTGCCTTGAAGTCATTTCCGACTTATGGTGGCCCTAAAACGATCATGGGGATTTCTTGGCAAGATTTGTCCATTGCCTTCCACTGTGGCTGAGAGTGTGTAACTTGCCCAAAGTCACCCAGTGGCAAGCTGGGAATCAAACCCTGGTCTTCAGAGTTGTAGTCCAACCCAACGCTCAAACCACTACAGTACATTGGCTCCATGAGTGGCAGTATTGTAAGACAAACTTCTGAATGTTTAGTTGTGGAAAGAGATCTTCAAAGAAGTCCACCTGGTTTCTACTTTAATGTTTTTCAGCACCAGGAAAGGGCTTTAACTTTCTCAATGATGTAGCTTTTAAAATTGGCTTTAATCTCCCCCCCCCATTCTCTGTTGTATGAGCTTTTTATCTTACTTGTTGTTGTTTTGTTCCTGTATTTTCTCTAATTGTATTTTCAATTTGTTACACTTATAAGGTAAAGCAGGTTGAGAACTACATGTTGCAAAGTGGTTTATAACTAAGTAATTAAAAACAAACAAACAATAAACGGATTTAGGAGAGTGCAGGAAACTCGGGAAGTGACAGGCAGGTACAAAACTATTTTTTTGACAGGACATTTTCTGCTCCAAATCTCTTCTCTCTGTTTTGCTACATACATATAGACACACACCCAGAACTGGATATCTTTTTCCTCATGAGGTTCATCAATTTATCATATTGATTGAATCTGAGAGTTAATAAATAAAGCATCTATGGGCTTTTATTTACAAGCATACACATGTAATGTGCAGGCTGGCACCTGTTATTGTGAATCTTACTAAGTTTTAACTTTCCAGATTTATAGTTTTTTGTGGGTTTTTAGGGCTATGTGGCTGTGTTGTGGAAGAATTTATTGCTGACGTTTCACCTGCATCTGTGGCTGGTTTCTTCAGAGAATGGAATGGAGGTGTATGAGGTATAAATTTCCATATTTACTTTCTGGAATCTGTATACAACCAGTTTAGATCACTGATGCTATTCAAATTTTTATATAGCGCTACAGTAACTAATCTAGTAAACTCTGGCATTGAGTTAGGACTCTCTTTCTCATGCTCTGGTTGAAAAAGACTATACAGTTTTAGAACAATAAACCATGGCAGAGAATAATTTTGTCATATCTGCGCTTTATCTGACTTGGGGAGGAAAAACAATCAAAAACAAATATGAAACTTGGTCTGCCTGCGTGATTGTAGTGTTTGCAAGAGAGAACTTAACCTTCAAGCCACAGTACGGAAGGTTGTTTTGTAATCTGTGCTGACACCTAATTAATAAATCATATATATGTGCGCTAATGCATCATGTTACACAATCTTGCTTATTTGGCAAGGGCACATTTCTATTCTATTGTTTTCTAATTAGTTGCTAGAGCTTTAGCTGAAAATTAGAAAGCAAAGTGAAAATACAGAAACAGTGCAAGTTGAGAGACAAGGAAGCAACTGAAGATTGTGTGTGATCATGCAAAGTGAATACTTGGACACAATCAAGTGGTTTCAGGATAGACTGAAAGATAATAATCTGGAAGTAGGATTCCTTTGATTTTTTAAAAAGTTACATCCATATATATATGGTTAGCATCCAGTTGCAGATACCAGAAAAATCTGGTAGAAATCCTTACAAGGAGGTTATGCTCCAGATGTTGTATGCAACTCCCCTCAGCTGTAATCCCCATCACCTCTTAGCCAGCATAGGCAGTGGTGAGGAATGATAGTACTTGAAGTATCTGGAGGATCACAAGTTGCCCAGTTTTACAGAAAGGATTCTGCTTCAAATATACCATGTAAAATAATACTGTAGGGAAAATCAGAATAGCATGGAATAATACAGACAGAATGATTCCCTCCACCCCTACCCTGCTACAGTCATTTTATTTCGTTAAACCTATCTCAGTTTTTGCTCTCAAATGAACATACATGCCAGGGAGAATGATGAAAAGGACATGTTTCTGTAGTGATGTAAACGGAAGACTTGAATGTATAATAAATACAAGATCTCAAGTCTGAATTTGCTGCGAATGCCTTTCTTTCTACTCTTCCCTCTGTTTCCACCCCTTTTTCATTCCATGTTGCATGCCCATCTTTGTTCCACATATGCATTACATACTTTTGGTACCAGTCCTGGACCTCAGCTGCTTTTTCTTTCTTTACTGCCAGTGCCAACCAGAGTCAGTATTGCCATTACAGCAGACATGTATTGGCTGAGGGCTGGGTGGCTAAGGAGACACCCAGTCCTTGGTTTCCAGATGGCTTGGGAAACAGCTTAGCCATTGATAGTCTAGGAGGTTCAGCCTTTGGCCAAATCCATTATTGAATCCAAAATACCATTTCTTATATTCCTGTAATAGCCTTGTGAGTTTTGGAATCCCTACTTGTTGTAAGAGTGGAGTAGTATATTCAGAAAAATAAAATCTCTCGAATATGCACTCAGAGGATTCCATACTACTCAAAAAGAATGATTTTAACACCAGCTTTTCCTTAATATGCCAGTTTTCCACACCAAGATCTTATTTGTGGATATATTCAAATATGCAGGTTGCTCATCTGCATTTGAACTGGTATCGTCTCAAGCACGCTGAACATACACCTGCTAAGTTATATACTGGTAGATCAGTGTTTCTCATGCTGTTTAATGTGTGGGACTGGATTTTTTTCCTGTTGTGTGCCAGAGATTAGTACCTTATTTGTGATGGTTGGTAATAATTGTTTCATTTTTTTCCTTGCCAAGGACTGACAGCTAGTTGCTCAGAGACTGGCACTGGTCCAGGAACTACCATTTTGAGTAGCCCTGATGTAAACTATCTCTGTGTTGGTAAATATCTCTGTGTTGATAACTGACGTGACTCCCTTCTTTTTAATTGTTATTGTTAATTGCAAGTTAAATTTGTTGTATTTTTAGTAATTGTGATGATTTTATGATGACTGTGTAATTATGTAATATTGATGTTGTAATCCCGCCTCGATCAGATGGAAAGGCGGGAAATAGAAATAAACATTATTATTATTATTATTAATTTGGAGATACAGTTTTCTCTGGAACCAATGCATTTATTTACTTAATATTGAAACAGAGGATGGGCTTGCTTCTGATATTGAACATGTTCTCCCACCCTTAGTGTTCAATTGTTCTATTGTGTCTTGGGCCAGGTCCTCTGCCTGATGCAGTTCTGGTACTACGAAGGATACTGACAAGCTGGAGTGTGTCCCGAGGAGGAAAAGTGGTGAAAGGTCTGCAACCCTTGCCCTAAGAGCTTAGGAAGCTGGGTATGTTTAATATGGGAAGAGAAGGTTAAGAGATGACATGATAGTCATGTTTAAGTATTTGAAGGGGTGTCATATTGAGGATGGACAAGCTTGTTTTCTGCTGCTCAAGAAAATAGAACATGGGGAATGGATTCAAACTAAAAGAAAAGAGATTCCACTTAAACATTAGGAGGGTGCTCAACAATGGTTCCTTTTCATCCTGGAAAGAAGTGACAAGTGGGGTGCCACAGGGTTCTGTCCTGGGCCCAGTGCTATTCAACATCTTTATTAATGACTTGGATGACAGTATTGAGAGCCTAATTATCAAATTTGCAGATGACACCAAATTGGGAGGAGTAGCTAATACCCCAAAGGACAGGATCAAAATTCAAAATGACCTGAATAGACTAGAAAGCTGGGCCAAAGCTAACAAAATGAAATTTAACACAGAGAAATGTAAGGTCCTACACGTAGGGCGGAAAAATGAAATGCACAGATATTGGATGGGGGACACCTGGCTGAATGAGACCACATGTGAAAGGGATCTAGGAGTCCAAGTAGACCACAAGTTGAACATGAGTCAACAGTGTGATGCAGCAGCTAAAAAGGCCAATGCAATTTTAGGTTGAATCAATAGAAGTATAGTGTCTAGATCAAGGGAAGTAATAGTGCCACTCTATTCTGCATTGATCAGGCCCCACCTGGAATACTGTGTCCAGTTCTGGGCACCACAATTCAAAAAGGATGTGGAGAAACTGGAGCGGGTCCAAAGGAGGGCAACTAAAATGGTGAAGAGTCTGGAAACCTTGCCCTATGAAGAACGCCTTAGGGAGCTGGGGATGTTTAGCCTGGAGAAGAGAAGGTTAAGAGGTGATATGATCGCCCTGTTTAAATACTTGAAGGGATGTCACATTGAGGAGGGAGCAAGCTTGTTTTCTGCTGCTCCAGAGAACAGGACTCGGAACAATGGATGCAAACTGCAGGAAAAAAGATTCCACCTCAACATTAGGAGGAACTTCCTGACAGTAAGAGCTGTTCGACAGTGGAACACACTCCCTTGGAGGGTGGTGGAGTCTCCTTCCTTGGACGTTTTTAAGCAGAGGCTGGATGGCCATCTGTCGGGTATGCTTTGATTGGGAGTTCCTGCACGGCAGGGGGTTGGACTGGATGGCCCTTGTGGTCTCTTCCAACTCTAAATTTCTATGATTCTATGATTCTATAATTCTAGGAACAGGGACATCAGGAAGTTAGAATCATAGAATCTCTTCCAACTCTATGATTCTAACTTCTGGACAATAAGAGCTGTTTGACAGTGGAACCCACTCTCTCAAAGAGTGGTGGAGTCTCCTTCTTTGGAGGTTTTAAAACAGAGACTGGATGGCCATCTGTCAGGGATGATTTGATTGTGTATTCCTGTATGGCAGGGAGTTGGAGTAGATGGCGCTTAGTCCTTTCCAGCTCTACAATTTTGTAATTCTCTGGCAAAGGGATGGTAAGCCCACTCTTTTAAGTTTTGGACTACACTTTGAAGGAGTAAGTCAATGTGTTTCATTCCTGAAAATAAGTTCAGCACTTTGGACAGTTCTTTTAAAGTTCAAGGAGAAACCTGGAGTAGATTCACCACCCCACTGACATGGAGGCCACCAGCTACTATGGCTGTTTGTTGCTTTCATCAGCTCAAGAGCAGGAGCTGCTAGGGCCCTATAGTTGCACACCTCCCTTAGTCCCAATTTCAGAAGTCT
This sequence comes from Urosaurus nigricauda, assembly GCA_034509955.1. Classification (NCBI taxonomy): domain Eukaryota; kingdom Metazoa; phylum Chordata; class Lepidosauria; order Squamata; family Phrynosomatidae; genus Urosaurus; species Urosaurus nigricauda. The sequence continues at coordinate 71,323,476 of JAOEGL010000003.1, forward strand.
TCCTGAAGAGGCCAGCCTTTTGACAAGTGTGATGTGTCCCTTGTACAGGAACATCCTGGATAGAAACTGGGCTTGGCAAAGTTTACTCCCCAGTGGTTGGCTAGGGTGATTCTGGGAGTTATACTCCAGAAAAGCCATGTGTCTAAATAAAGGATGGTAGGGAAGGGCACAGAAAAAAAGTGGGTTTTTTTGTGCTGGTATGCAGTGCCCTTACAGATTGCCTTAAGGGAATACAGTTGGTGAAATGAAAAAAAAAATTCTCCATTCTTACATTGGGTCATTCAGATTTAGCCTTTCTCTAACTTGCAGTATATTTTCCCATGTATTTTCCCTTACTGAATACTTTTCTCACCATGTACTTACTGTTCCTTGCTAGATCTCTGACTTAAAATATCTAATGTTAGATCCAACCCTTCTCATTCTTATACATTATAAATAAACAAAAGCATTCAATTTACAGAAAATTACTACAGGTTGAGTCACCCTAGTCTAATATTCTGAAATCTGAAATCCTCCAGAATCCAAAATTGTCCACATGGGTGGCTGATATTATGACACTTTTGCTTTTTCGTGGTCTAGTACAAACTTTGTTTCATGCACAAAAATATTGAAAATATGATGTAAAAAATTATCTTGTGGCTATGTTTATAAGGGGTATATGAAACATAAATGAATTTCACATTTAGACTTGGGTCCCATCTCCAAGATATCTCATTCCAAAACCTAGGGGGAAAATCCCAAACATTTCTGGTCCCAAGCATTTTGGACACGAAAGGCTCAACTTGAATACTATGAAAATATCATGACCTAAGCCAGCTAAAGTTTGACATGGCTGCCCTCCATCTGAAATTGAATGTAAGAAGTTCATTGTAACCAGTTGCTTTCCATAGGACTTAGACACAAGGAGTTTTACAGTAACTGGTTTGGAATGTGTTCACACTGCAAGTAGTGGTTGGTTTTTATTGTTGTAACTGTACTTGTGACTGGAATTTTCAGCAAGTGGAAGGAGATAGTTGCTTCCCTATAGAGGCATAGCAGCTGTCCCCAACTAGTCAGATCTCTGCTGTGTGTAGTACTCCAAGTGGTTGCTGTTCCTGTCACTCAATGGGAAAACAAATCTATTCCAGTAACTGTTGGAGTTTTCTTGAATGTTCTCTCTCTCTCTTAAGGAGCAGAGCTCTGTCAATGTTGTACTACGCGTGTGAAGTTTATGAGGCTGAAATATTCATAGCTTACAAATATTTATCTCTTGAGAGGGGGTGATTGGATATTTTTGTCAGGTGATTCTTCCCTAACAGCTTCCATATATATACGAGGCATAAATATCTCCTTGAATCTATCTTTATTTTTCAGGTGGCTTTTAAACCTAGTTAGTGTTTTCTAAATTTCTCCTGCCTCGTTTGGCTTTGCCGGTTGTATAAACCTTGACACTCTTCACAGAATCAAGATGTGGATGTTGAATTGGAAGGTGAGGATGCCTTTATTTTGTAAAAACCTTGCATGCACATTTCCAAGCTTTAAGAGTTTAGAAGAAATAGTTCTCTATATTCTGTGTGGATGGCTATCTCTATAAGGGAACATTTTTTGCTGGCGGTTATTAACCTTGCAGAGTCATTGCTTTCCAAGTCATGTTTGTTGTTTTGTTTCTGTTGTTGTTTTGTGTATGTGTGTGTTGTTTTAGCCTATGAGGACTTGTAATGGGTGTAGGACTATAATTTTGTTTCTCACCTGCCAATAGGCTGTATCTTATCTAAAGTGCTGGGTTGTCTTGGATTCACCTGTTAAACATTTCCCTTGGGCCATCATTTCCTAATTCTGCCATTAAGCCAAACTGTTTACAAGCCAATATTGGGTTTGACGTGTATGGAATTGTCCTTGTCACTTGTCAGGAAAGACTTCAAAATTTATGAATTGCAGGGGGCAGCTTAAAATACAGGATTGCATATATATATGATTATTTCATAAACAGCTGCTGTTACATTTGATGTCAGTGTGTGTGCAGAATACTGGCCTTATTTTCTCTTTAGGGATTTTTTAAAAATAAATAAAAAATCTAAATAATCAAGAATTAGGTGGATTTTGCTTTTTCAGATGCTGCTGTATTTCATCTTTAAGCAGCTGCACCATGTGAGCTGTAGGGCTATGTTTCCTTACTCCATATAACATGTTTGGATGCACTGGAACAAGTTTTCTTTTAAATGTATGCTTGTAAAATATATTGATTCTGAAACTTGATTCCTACTAGCTACACAGCATGCAGTCTTTTCAGAATTTCTGAAGATGATAAATAAGTAAACATCAAACATTATTAAGAATATAGGCCTGTTGCTTGCAAAGCATAATTAAGACTTTCTGATAAAATGTCTGCAACATTGCTACTGTTGTTGTTATGTGCTGTCCAGTTGGATTTTGTTTATGGTGATCCTGTGAACAAGAAACCACCAAGAGACTCTGTTATTAACAGCTCTACACAGGTCTTGTAAATTCACAGCTGTGGCTTCCTTTATTGAGTCAGTCTTTTTCTGTAATGCGATCTTCTTATTTTCCTACTGCCTTCCACTTTACTGAGCATAATCCTCTTTTCTGAAGAGTCATGTTATCTCATGATACGTCCAAAGTACAACTGTCTCAGTTTAATTTGGAGTCTAGTAATATTTCAGGCTTGATTTTCTCAAGGGCATATTTATTTTTCTTTTTGATGGTCCATAGAAACTGTAGAATTCTCTTCTTTCACCACATTTCAGATGAATTTACCTTCCTCCTGTCAATGAGACATATTACAGTTTATTCACTGTCCAGTGTTTACATCCATACCTACTAACCTGAAATAGTATACTATGGATGCACCTCATTTAGATTTATACTTTATCCAGTGGTGGCACATGCATGCAGATGTGCTGATGTGGATGCACGCATGTCACTGCCCATTGAATTATATGGGGTATTATTGTCCATGTTTTCCCCATCCGTTGGAGTATGGGAAGGGTCTAACTGTAATATCTTTATATTTGAACATCTTATCTAGTTCTTTTATAACTGCCCTTTCAAATCTTAGTCATCTTCTAATTTGTTGACTACAGTCACCAAGATCACTGACCCTCTTTAAAATATACCTCCACTCTGCTGTCCAAACAGTAAAGTGTGTGTACTCTTTTCCACTTTCCTTTGTGAGATTAGAGTTTGAATCCATGTTCATCTTGGAACCCGCCCAGGTGGCCCTGGGCAAGTCACACTCTCTCAGCCTTAGAGGAAGGCAGTGACAAACCACTGCAGAAAGCTAGCCAAGAAAACACCATGATAGGATTGCTGTAAATTGGAGTTGGCTTGAAGGAACATAACAATAACTACTTTTATAAATTGCATGTGAACAGCATGGCATGTGAATAGCATTTTTTTTATTTCCTTGTTCATCATTGGTAGGTTATTAATATTATTTGCATAGCTGTTGTTTGGAGGAAGCAGTGGCAGCTACAGAGTGGGAGAAAATAGCATTCAAAATAAGAATGCAAGTTCTTAGAAGAATTTTTGTTTAGTATTTATCTGGTAGTGGATAGGTCTTCCAAAGGACAAAATATGATCAATATTTTCTCAGAAGCATTTTACTGGAAAGCAACCCCCCTCAACAAAGTTATTGATCAGTATGCCCTTACACAAGAAATGGCATTCAAATACTCCCACAGAGTTGGATTTTCTTTTTCTATAGCAAAATTCTGAAACCCGCTTTAGTATGTGATAGCCCTGGTGGCACAGTGGTTAAATGCCTGTACTGCAGCCACTCACTCAAAACCATAAGGTGGCAAGTTCAAGACCAGCAAAGGGCTGAAGCTCGACTCAGGCTTGCATCCTTCCGAGGTCGCTAAAATGAGTACCCAGATTGTTGGGGGGCAAATAGCTTACAATTGTAAACCGCTTAGACACTCCTTAAGGGTATGAAGCGGTATATAAATGAAGCTGTTTGTTTTTTGTTTTTGTTCAATATCATAAATATATATGTTCATGTAACTTAACAAACTTTGGAGGATATAAAGTACTACATGTTTTCTTTATATAATATGTCACATTTAAATTTAATGTGACTTCTGTGATGTGATATGGAGGCAGCCAGCCATCTAATTACACATTATGGACAACTTGAAAGGAATCCTTATTCCATACCTGTAGCAGTGTATTTACAAGAGTGACTGAAGATATATATGTGTCTCTGTGTGTATGTTTTTTTTTGTTTTAGGCACTGGAAAATTTCCCACTGTTGATGTACATTTTAGCTGCCAAAACAGTAATTCTTTGCTTAGCATTTGCTGGGGCAAAAGCATACCAGAGGAAAAGGCTGGAAGAAAAAATGAAAAAAGAAGAAGAAGAAAGGCTGAAAAGGGCAGGCAAGAAAGAAAACTGAAGCGTTTTAAAAGGTATGCTCTGATGGAAAAAAATGTGTTCAATAATACGGAACAATCAGTCACTCCAGGATGTGGGAAGGAGCACACAACCCACCCACCCCAGCATCCAAAGAATTATGAAGGGACTCGTGTGGGCATGCAATCTAATCTTGATCCGCATGCATTTATTGCATACCAAAAGGAGCCTTGCATTATATGAATGCAGAGCCCTTCCTCACCAACCCTTGCCAACAAAATGTGCTCAACTGATATTTGTGACCTCACTCACACATTCTTTTGGTGCATGTGGGGGAAGGATACGAGTTGTCTGATACCCCACATGTCACTGCCTTCATGTTTGGTGGCTTTATTACCTCAAGTTTTCATTTCACACCCTTCAGCATCTAATAATACAGAAAGATTTCTTGTAGATTTGGAGATCTGATATCTCATATATCCTAAACTGGTAATAGGGCTGCAAGTAACATAGACAAGGGACACTTTATACATTAATAAATTCCCATGCTGCAAATTTTTTTCCAGCATGTATGAAACATGATCATCACACATAAGCACTTTGTTCAAAAGATTCAAATTGTTTCCTGCCCAGTAGTGCCCTTCTGCATGACAATTTTGTGATGTGAGAAATGGCCCTGCTGGTTGCTTTATGTTTTTACTTGCAAACACCCATGCTTGGTGTTACCTGGGTAAAACACATTTAAACATGATGCTTACTTAGTGTTTTCATGGTTTGGGATGTAAATATCTCCAGAGGTTGTGATCCTCCCCTCCAGCTTTTTGGCTAACATAAACTGTAGTTTAATTTAGTAAGGTTTGTGCCAGCACAATACACTGGAGACCACAGTTCTCATATTTAAACTGTGCTGATTGCTATGGGAACATGGACACCAAAAATATTTAGCTTACTTTAAAAATATCTTAGAAACAGAACAGAAGTGGCATATATTTTAGTTGACACCCTGGCTTGGTTAAGCATGTTATTCAAGTGAACTGCATGCAAGAATGCTTGCTTTGCTAGGCCCCTTTTGGGTTGTGTCATCCAAGGGCAGGATACCTCTCACTGCTTTTAAAGTCAAAGGATCACCTTTCTAGCTTCAGTGTAGGTTCAAAGGAACGGTGCCAGCTTCTCTTACTATGACCTTATTCTGTACAGTCATGATGCTCACACTTTGTCCTTTCAAAAGCAATTCTTCATCTGCTCTCTCTGCTTGTCTCTCAGCATGCCAGGGCTACTAAGAGAATGGGGTGGGTAGAAGGGGTACAGCCCATGGGTTTTTCCTTTCTGCTCCTCATCCAGCTCAGAGGGAGAATCAAGAAGATTGCAAGGGAAAGACATATGAGACTAGGGCTGCATTTGCACTTTGACACCATACCCCCCATGACTAAGTGCTATGGAATTCTGGCAACTGTAGTTTGTTGTGGTACCAGAGCTGACAGAGAAGGCTAAAAGTCTCACCAAAACGACAATTCCCAGAATTCCATACCATTGAGTCATGGCAGTTAAAGTGGTGTTAAATGGGATTATTTCTGCAGTGCAGATGCAGCCTGGGCTTTTCTCTCACTCCCTGGCTCCCTCCCTCCCTCTCTCACACATGTGTATGTGTATACATGTATACACATACCAATACACCAAATCAGTTTTGGCCTCTCTAGTTTTCAGATAGGAGCAGCAAAGGTAAATGCTTTCTTCGTCTTATTTTGAATTATTAGGAATGATTATTTTGAAGGGAAAATTCATGTCAAAAAGAGATCAGTCACATCAGAATATGTATCTATCATTCTTAAAAGGCTCAGGCATAAAACAATGAGAGAGAGAAAATGCAGTCTAATCTTACTGCCTGTTTACTAGCTTTTTGTATCTTCCATCTGTAATGTGGACGTTCTTTGCTTGAGACATATTACAGTCTAGAACCTGTAGGCTGGAAAAAATGAGTGGTTGATGATTTTGCTTTATTACGTAGGAGACAGGACTGGATGGCCTTTTGGTCCCTTTTTAGATTTATTTTAGAAAAATATTATGGTTACAATTTTTAAAAGACAGAAAACAAAGGAGTGGTTCTATGTAAACTAAATTGTGACCACCACTTAGGTACCACTTTAACTGCTATAATTTCATCCTATGAAATCCTAGAATTTGCAGTTTTTGCAGAGAAGCATTTTGAATTCTTTGCAGAGAAGCATTTTGTATTCTTAGCCAGAGAGCTTTAGTACCTAGCAAACTACAAATCCCAGGATCCCATAAGATGGAACCATGACATTAAATTAAAAACAAAGTGCTATAATCAAACTGTATAGTGATTCTAAGTCTGAAGAACAGCTGCATCATAGTAATTGCCTGGCTGTGACATAACTTGACAATGTTACTTTTGAGACTCCAGCTGCTAGAATCCCACAGCCAGCAGAGCTACATAGCTTTTCATGTAGGAAGACTGATTTTTATCAGCTACTGGAAATATAACTGCTTTGTTTTCTGTACAGATTTTTAGGCATTTGGCAGCTTACTTGGATTCCTTTCCTGAGAGAGTTGAAGAATTTCCTGAAACTGAATGCCGTGCCAGAGAAATTAATTCCCCAAGAGAAACAATTATTTAAACCAACATTGTCTTGGACTATTATTTTTTGTATGAGTAAAAAGAATATTTTGTCACCACTTTACACAATAAAAGCGTCCTTTGTAAATCTGGTGTGTTCCATTAGAAATTCTATATGCTAAGTTGGTATGATAAAAGAGCTGTTTAAAATGACCTAATGACATTAGCATCTCATGATTAAGCAAATGTTTAAACCTGAATTGTTTAGAAGTTAATTTGCTAAACTCCCTCCACTATGCAATCTGACTCAGTTGCTCTCAAATAAGCCTCATGGGAGGAAAAATGAGTTAGCTTAGTTTTGCTATTTTCAAAGAAATGTAGTCATTATTGGCTAAATTTAGTTGAACTGACCCCATATACAAGGGGTGGGAATCATGAAGTCCTCTAGAATTTGTTGGATTGCAGTTCTCAACACTCTGTCTGGTGCCACCAGTGATGAGAAATGTTGGAAACTGTAGATCAATAACATCTGAAGGGCCATGTGATTTCCATCCTTCAGGTATACATAGGAAAAAGAAAGCAGGGTTGTTGTGATGGTGTCCATCTGCTAGACTAATGGACACTGTTTGGTGGAAAATATTCTCCCTATCTTTGGTGAGGGAACTCTCCTGACTATGGACTTTATCATAATAGCTTGCTGTTCGTCCACAATTGTTCTAGTTTAAGAATGGAACCATACTGGTGTGGTATCATTTCTTATCACACTTTCCCCCATAATACTGCTTTGGGAATCCATCATCATGTGATTTGTTTTCAGCATTACCAAACGCTGCCTTCTGGGAGGAATTCCAGTGCTGGGTACTTATTGAATTAGTATCCCAATGAAATTTAAGAATGTGTCTAGCAATTTAGGCTGCAATGCACAGATTACCTCAAAATTAAGCTGCTTTAAAGCTTTACTCTTGTGTAGTCTTGCACTGAATAATGAAAACAGTGGGGATTACTTCTGAGGGCCTGTCTGCATGGGCCAAATGCCCATGTTCCCCCCAGCCTTGCATTGTCCTGTTTGGGTGCTGGACACTTTTGATGCAATCCTTGCCATATGTATGTTTGTGACAGGGGGTGTCATGGCAGGGGATTGGACTGGATGGCCTTTTTGGTCTCTTCCACCTCTATGATCTATGATGATGCAGGCCAATACCCTGGGCCAGGATTGAGCAGACCAGAGGCTAATCCAGCGGTCCCGGTCCGATCGTCGTCCGAAGGGCCAATTGGTATGGCTGAGGTGGCTTTGCTATCAATAAGAGGCCTTAGCACAGGTCAGAAAAAGACCCACTGTTTGCCATGGAGTTTGTGTGAAACTATGTGCAACCCCTGAAGCACCAGAAGGGCCCATGTGCTCCTTACCTTCCTCTGCCATTTCTGCTAGTAGAAGGTCCTCGTCTCCACATCGGACATAGAAATGGGGTGCCTGGTCATGTGGGTGCAGCCAGGTGCCCCATTTCCATGTCACATGTGGTGATGGGGGTCTTTTCACCAGCTGCAACAGTGGAGTAAAGGTAAGGGTGTATGCCGGCTGAGGGTCTGTGGTGTGGCGACAGGCAGGTAGACATGTAAACATCTGGCCATCCCCATGTCAGCCTGGGGACCAACCCAGGTTAGGACTGGGACAGGATAGCATGGGACAAATGTTTTCCTGGCCAGTCAGCTCAGCCCTGAGTCACAGGGTTGTGCTGCTTCTCTTCTGATTTCAGCTGGACAGCCAAACACTTACTTAGCTCCTTTTTCTTTCTCAATTATGGAAAAATAAATTGCTGGCTGCTTTAATTTTTTTTGGAAAATTATTGCAGAGTTTTTGTTAAAATGGCATATTTTTTTCATGTTGCCTGAAGAATTACAAATAAAATAATGTACCTGCTAGATAATAGATTTATCTGCTAGGTATTTGATAAGTTTTTTTTTTAAATTCTGTAAGTTCTGAAAAAGAAACCCACTGGTTTTATTTTTTATATATTCAGATTATTTTATTATTACAAAGTCAAGCTGCTTAGAGAACTCAGTTGGAAGGTCTAAAGAAAGATCAGTACTTTGAAATAAAACAATAATGGTGACAACTAAGGGGTATGTCTACAGAAGTGGAAATCTCTGAAATTCCTTTTATTATTCTTTTTATAATTTTATAAGAATTATACTTTTTAAATAATTTTATAATTATACCAGTGCCAGGATGTAAAAGGATGGCTCTTCCTACAGAGGTATGAGCAGATTACAAAGAAAATCAGAGTTGTACTTTGGCTGCCCCTTTCCTTTCCCTGTCTTCATGTGGCTATTTTAAACTTTTACTATCTGTCATCATTGATCAGAAGGCATAGTTTTCCAACCACTCTTAAGACAAGAAAATTGATCTTTGCTGTCACATGTATTCTCTTTTACTTAGAGCCTGAAGGAAACAAACCCATTTCAAAACAAAACAAAAAACCCAAGTATATGTAGGCATTGTGAGAGGAGATCTGTCCTCTACGAATGCTATTTCTAATAAACAGAGAGTATATATTGCCATCCTGTGGGAATAATGTAGAACTGCTCTAGCTGGCAGGACTGCAGGAGATGGAAGTTGTAGCAAATACAGCAAAATATGAGAAGCTGGAAATAGAACCCTATACCTCAAGGTTGGGCACCTATGGTATTGTGGATGTCATTGGAGTGAAACTCCTCATCAGTTCTTGCTAACACAGTCAATGGTGATGGGATGCAGGGAGATGCAGCCCAATATTTGGAGAGTCGTAGTTGCTCACCACTGCTACACATGCTTGTGAATAAGCACCAACAACTGAAAATGACTACACTAGCTTCGGTATCTAAGATTTCTTAAAATTAAAACTGGTTGAGCAAAAATTGATGTTTTGGATATAACTAGGTACCATTATGCCTATTTTGGGGAAAAAATGGTCTAACTGAAAAAACGGTTGTTTCCCCTGTGTCGTGATGCTGTGTTATAAATTTTGTGTTAGATTTTTTTTTTTTTTTGGCTTTTGTGGAGACATTTAAAAAAAATTATATCCCTTAATTTATGGTCAATATGGTTGTGTCGTGTCCATTTTACTGTTGCCAAAAGAGTTGTGCTTCAAGGTTGGGAAGTTAAATACTCACCATCAATGGCCAGAAGAACTCACTTGCTTTAACTATTCATCAATGTACCTTTTATAGCTGTCATCTTCAAGAAAGTGTTCTTGGAATATGGTCAGCTTATATTAATGCATATGCCTAGCCCATGCTCATATTTTATGTACTCCTCTCTTCCTTCTTTCTTTCTAATTATGCTTTAAAAATCTTAGTGTGGTTGTTGTTGGTGCTGTTGTTGTTGGTGTTGTTACAGGGGATTTTCTTCAGAGTTAATCCTACATAACTGTTGCACTTCCTTCATGTACAAGAAAGAGAGAATTTCTGCAATACTAGTTTATAGTTTTTTGTGGAGCTTTTGGGCTATGTGGCCATGTTCTAGAAGAGTTCCTTTCTGACATTCTACCAGCATCTGTGGCTGGCATCTTCATAGAATGATAGCCTGGAAAAGGATACTCACCATCAACAGAATAATACATTTGCAAATTACTCCTCCCTTCCCAGGGTCACACAGGATATATATATCCAATCCTTTTCCAGGCTATCATTCTCTGAAGATGCCAGCCACAGATGCTGGTAGAAGGTCAGAAAGGAATTCTTCTAGAACATGGCCACATAGCCCGAAAGCTCCACAAAAAACTATGGATGCTGGCCATGAAAGCCTTCGACTCCACACTAGTTTATAGTGTTCCTTTCCTCCAGGATTCAAAAGTGGAGGGTAGAGTTGGCCCTTGTTTTTCACCCTGTTGGTCATGCTGCAGACGTTTCTTGTATTACATATAGCGTGTGAACTGCTGGAGGAGAGACAAGCTTGTGATCCGAAGGAGAGACAAGTTTGTGATCAACAGGACAGAGGGCATACAGAAAAAGAGCAAAGGAACTGGAAACGGAAGTGGAGATGCAAAGGAGCAGAGAGACAACACTTATGGCCCTCCATATGTTGGATCACAATTCTCATCACCCTTGGCTATGCTGCTTAAGACTGATGGGAGTTGCATTCTAGCAACAGCTGGAAAACTAAGTATTCTTCAGCCCTCCCATAGTGGTACTGTGTGAAATGTCACACCATATAGAAAAATAAAAGGGGAGAGCTAGGAAATAGGGGAGTGCAGCTGGATTTGAGTTTATTGCATTTTTTTGCTCCTCCTCTCTCAGACTGGTCTGTCTGAAAAATGTAAAAGTGTTCAAAAGTGTTATACAGTATTTCAGAATGGATATGCAATTTAGGCTGCAGTCCTTTGTACACTTTCTTGGAAGTAAGTACAACTAAACACTGTCAGCATGGATAAAACTGTGTTACATCCCTCTTGTTTACTCCAGCCATAGCAAATGTGTTGCATGGACTAGTTTAGGGTCATGGCATTATGCTCTGCCAGCCTTGTGTAAGGTCTCAGACAAAGATGCAACTTAAGAGCTTACATCAAGAATTTCAAAAGACACCTAGGGAAATGAAAGAGTGAATCATGAATGTACCAGACTGGTACCAGTACCAAAAGTACTAAAGAATAATTTACTGCAGGAAAAAATGCAGATAAGAAAAGAACAGAACAGCACCTGTTTAGCTGCCATTCCCAGCTTGCTACTTACCACTACAGTGTTCCAATGGATACTACAATGTTCCACTACAGTATTCCTATATTCCATGCTGAATAATTATGCTTCCTTCTCAGAGTCTTTGGATGGTAGGTATGTGTTTGTTTAACAGATAGCCCCTTAACTGAGAAGAAATATCTACCAAAAGCAGTCTACTCAACAAGGACATAGATTCCGGGATCAGACTCTCCAATCCAGGTGGCAACTTTTTCATCACATTTGTTCAGGGAAATTACTGGACTTAAATAACCTCAGCCATACCAACAGAGGTTTATGAGCCTTGTCATCTTCTCTTATTAGACTGTAAAGTGATCTATGCTATCAACTCCCAGCCATGCCCTTATGTATCCTATATGAGACAAAAATGTCAATTGTTATAAAGAAGCCAATGCCATAATCACAAAAAGCCAACATGGGTTTCAGAGAAACAAGTCATGCCAAACGAAACTGATCTCTTTTTTTGATAAAATTACCAGCTTGGTAGATGAAGGGAATGCTGTGGATATAGTTTACCTCGATTTCAGTAAGGCCTTTGACAAGGTTCCCCATGACATTCTTGCAAACAAGCTTGCAAAATGTGGGATAGACAAGTTAACTGTTACATGGATTTGTAATTGGTTGAGTGGCCAAACTCAAAGGGTGCTCAACAATGGCTCCTTTTCATCCTGGAGAGAAGTGACCAGTGGGGTCCCACAGGGTTCTGTCCTGGGCCCAATGCTGTTCAACATCTTTATTAATGATTTGGATGACAGAATTGGGAGCATACTTATCAAATTTGCAGATGACACTAAATTAGGAGGAGTAGCTAATGCCCCAGAGGACAGGATCAAAATTCAAAATGACCTGAATAGACTAGAAAGGTGGGCCAATGCTAACAAGATGAAATTCAACACAGAGAAATGTAAGGTTCTGGACTTAGGGCGGAAAAATGAAATGCACAGATATAAAATGGGGGACACCTGGCTGAATGAGACCACATGTGAAAGGGATCTAGGAGTCCAAGTAGACCATAAGCTGAACATGAGTCAACAGTGCGATGCGGCAGCTAAAAAGGCCAATGCAATTTTAGGCTGCATCAATAGAAGTATAGTTTCTAGATCAAGGGAAGTTATAGTGCCACTCTATTCTGCTTTGGTCAGGCCCCACCTGGAATACTGTGTCCAGTTCTGGGCACCACAATTCAAAAAGGATGTGGAGAAACTGGAGCGTGTCCAAAGGAGGGCAACTAAGATGGTGAAGGGACTGGAAACCATGCCCTATGAGGAACGCCTTAGGGAACTGGGGATGTTCAGCCTGGAGAAGAGAAGGTTAAGAGGTGATATGATAGCCCTGTTTAAATATTTGAAGGGATGTCATATTGAGGAGGGAGCAAGCTTGTTTTCTGCTGCTGCAGAGACTAGGACGCGGAATAAAGGATATAAATTGCAGGAAAAAAGATTCCACCTCAACATTAGGAGGAACTTCCTGACAGTAAGGGCTATTTGACAGTGGAACACACTCCCTCAGAGTGTGGTAGAGTCTCCTTCCTTAGGGGTCTTTAAGCAGAGGCTGGATGGCCATCTGTCAGGGATGCTTTGATTTGGAGGTCCTGCATGGCAGGGGGTTGGACTAAATGGCCCTTGTGGTCTCTTCCAACTCTATGATTCTATGATTCTAAAGAAGAATAAATGGATCTAAATCTAACATTAAAAAGGCAATAATACAAAACCAGTAATCCAAAACAGTTCAGCTTCCTAGGATGTTCTGTTATTTGATCTTAACACAGAGATTTCAAAGGAAGTGTAAAATAACAGACAGCTGTGTAACAATTAATCAAGAGTTTCAGTTTTATCAGTTTAATCCTGCTGTTAATTAGTCTTCTAGTGCCTAGAGGTTTCTGCTGTTATCAACACTACTTTGACACAGTACTTATTTTAAGTACTTAAAAGCTTAAACATAATTGTTACAGTGTGTAACTTTTGCATTTAAATTTCTGGACCTCACTGCTTGCTCTTATATTGTTTCTCTATGCCTTGATTTCTATTGTCTCTCTCTTTTTCATATAACACTTTATGTACATTAGTTTGCCAAAGTTTACGACATAACAAATTGTTCATTCTTAAGATTTCATGAGGTTTCTTGTTCATTTTGTTCTTTTGGGTCTCCCCTCCCTGCTCCTTTGGGTCATTGTTTTCAGGCATGCCATTAAGCTAAGAAGCTCTCAAGGCACCTGTGGATAACTTTTGACTTTAGAGATCGCGTGGCTATCCAAACATATTTTTAGAGGGCTTCTATATTGTAAATATGATTGAGTATCATGTACCTTCCCCTATAACACAAAACAATGCACAATGATCACTTAGGATTTGTAATATAGTTTTGACCGTTAATAAATTCAGAACAGTGTTATATTGAAATGAATAACTTGTATTTTCACCAAAAGAACATTTATATAGCATTTTTGTGTTTCAATTGACTTTTAGCTATGCTAAATTAACTTAACTTGTTTATTTATTTTTAACTCTTGTATTATCTGTTGATTTAGCAGTGTTTTGTTTAACTTTTATTATGAGTCACTTTGGGAGAAAGGTGGAAGAAAATAAAGTAATTTTTTTTCAAAGTTCTTAAAATTTTACATTCATTACATCCATCATTTCTATTATTTTAAAATGGACCTGGTGTTAGACAGAGCTTGGAACGTGGCTACAATGAGTGGGGCATTCTGGGAGTTAAAATCCAAGGGCTAAATTCAATTTACTAGAGTAGATCCATTGAAATCAATGGGATGTCTGGAAGCCACAACAAGAACACAACAACAGTACTGACAAATCCCTTCTTTCCCGTTTTTCTTCCTTTCATTTTTCTTCTCACCAAGTGCTTTCATTCGGGGCTATCTCAAGGCATGTTACTGCCAGAGACAGAGTAGAAGGTGCATCTTCCCCCAAACCAAGGCACATAGTATTATAGGTCAACACATAGCATTGTAGATTATTTTGGAAGCTGAAACAGCCAATGTTACAACTCCCACACCTGTGCCCTGGCATTCAACATACCATCATTTTGGATTAAATAGCTAGCAATTTGCTGCCCTTTGCTGACACCAAATATCTGCTTCTTGAGATAAGTCAGACAGCTAATTCACCATGCCTAATGGTACAACCAGTCCTGTCTGCATGTCTCCAGATACACACACACACACACACACACACACTCCTATCTCATAGTTAGATTGACATAACATCACTTATTCAAATTTATTCATTTATGCAAATCTATTTGCTTAACTGCACTTTTAAGTCACATGTTCTTAGCTTCAGAGGAAGGTAATGTTAAACCTTCTCTGAACAAAACTTGCCAAGAAAACCCATGATAGGTCCCCCTTAGGTTCACCAGAAGTCAGAAATGGTTTGCAGGAACACAACAACAGCAAACATTCCACTTTTATAATACACCACAATGTCAAAAACCATCTTAAAATTGATTCTTTCCCCCAATTTATTGTTTCTATGTTTCCTTTAGAATAGTAAGTTAGAAGGTGAATGGGCCTGCAAATTTTGTGCAACAGATAGCCAAATTTTAATTAAAGATGTTTAGGAAAGTTTAGGAAAACTTATCCAAATAGTAGTTTTCCCATCTCCGCACTTTGCTAATAGCCACCTTCCACTTGATTGGGCTCATCTTCTCAATGCCCTTTCCAATCAAGTCACTGAAGAGGATGCATTGGTATGAGTAGGTCCTCTCCAAGGAGGTAAGAGAAAACTCCTTTCTGTTATTGATAATAAACCATTTCAAAGATGACCAGGCAGCCTCCATTGGGTGGAGGTAGTTATAGGGGAAAGGTACGGAGAGAAGTTCATGACCTGTTGCCTTAGCAATCTGAGGGCAGCACTTGATGCTCAGCAAACAAGGGAGAGAAGGAGATGGAGGTTCACATATCTCCACCTCCTGGCTGGACTCTTCAGTCTTCACTCTTGATTGTCTTCTTTCTTTGACTACAATGGCACACTTGCCATAGGTGATAGCCAGAAAGTTACAGAGTTCCTGAAATACATCTTCTTGCTGCCCTGGAGATAAGTCATCCCTTAAAAACACTCTGTATTTCCATGGCACCCATCCTTGGCTGTGGCCAGCATGTACCACTGTCCATATAGGCCAATTGAGAGTATTTTCATGAGGAACTTTTTCACCTGTTATTAGACTTTCTGAAAGATCAGTTTCTCCTAAATAGATGGTGGTGTAGCCATTAAACTGCAGGTTTCTTAGGGCTTTTAAGTACTGCAGGCACTGTTTCCTTGAAGTTGCATCAAGGGAACTTCTGTTGATGATGTACTTTAAAAGAGGATTTACAACACGATACATCTTGGACCAAGAGATAAAACTGAAGTGCACACAAAGTTCTGATGGTGACCAGGATAGTGATGATCTCACAATGGACTTTTGTTGCATATGTTATTCAATTTCATTGAAACAAAAGCTGAACATTTACATGTTTCTGTGGCTAAATCATGGAGACAAATAACTGTAGTGCTGATGTAGAATACAAGCTTCCTTTTACTTAGAGCAACCACCAATTTTGCAACACTGCAAATGACTTATTCTCTCAGTACTATACATTAATACTGAATCTGACTGAACCACTAAAGAAGGGCATGTGAATAGTTGGGTAAGAAGAACTGCTAAGTCTCTGAATTACAAGGGCAGGGCAGAATAAGATCAGGACCTGGCAGCCTACTTCCTGGGAGACAGCTGCCATGAATAAGGAACCAACTTGCCATATCTGTGGGTGTTTGTATATGGGATAGGGAGGGAAAGATTATTGATTGGAATACTGTTACATGACCTTAAATGGGACACTTTTGTGGATGAAAGCCCATAAAAGAATAATGGAATATTTGGATTTTCTGTTTTTGTCTTATTATTCTCAGTTCATTGATCATTTTCCTTCAAAACAAAACAAAACAAAACAAAAGATATGGCCTTTAGATCAGAGGGGGTCAGGTAATGAATCCTGAGTTTTGCCTTCATATTTGTCTCCCTCTGTTTAAATCCAAGTAGACTTTAAAGCAAGGTTAAAATTCCCAATGATTGCTATATACCTTCCATTTGGCTAAATCTATTTGGACTAGTAATAAATCCTTGCAACATTAACAGCTTCAGTTGCATAATTCTCTATGCACTATGGGAAGTTTAATCATATCCCTATCTTGGTAATTTTGTATTCATAAACTTTCATGCATGTTATCAGTCTCAGTATTTAGCATGGAAGAACCAGGCTGAGATGAAAATCTGCCAGGCGAATCTACTCCATGTTTCCTTTCCCACATACCTGACTCATATTTTACCAGCTGAAGACCTCCCAACACAGCTATTTATTGTCTGTTGAAGAACTCTCTCTCTGTGTGTGCTTGTGTGTCTGTGTATGAGACAGAGAGAACCAGCTTAGCTGGATGCATAGCAGTGCCAGTGAGGTACCCTTTGGGACCTTTCAGAGGTCCACTGGAGATCCCAGAGAATGACATATTTGCTGAGTGTCTCACAACAGGAACCAAGCTAGATATTTATCACCACCTCCATCACCAATACGTGGCGTCTGTGTCTGTGTGTGGAGCTGCAGCAGGTAAAACTGGGTTGAGGGGAGTGTGGTTGTTGCACAAGGTTAATAGGGAATTCCATCCTCCACAACAACACACAAAATGACTTGGGAGATGATCACACCAAGGCCAATTCAGCAATAATCTCAGTAGTTAAAACAAAAAGCAACATTAGCACTTAGCTCTACTCCCGCTTTTGCGTGATTCGGAAATTTAAAAGCCAAAGATTAGCATGATTGCTTTTCACGCATACCCTTGAATGAATTGTTAGTATATTAGCATTGATCCTTTTGTGCATAGGCCCTTGCCTCCTGCAGTCTGTTTAAACCAGGGTTGATTCCTGCAGTCCCTTTGAAGTTTAAAGATCCTAGGTTCCTGTTTATTACAGTTCCTTTTTAAATGTGCTAAATATATTGTGAACATGCTGCATCTCAAAAATTATCTTCACAAAAATCGCTTTTGCTTTAAGAAACCTCCATTTCCCTCCACCTTCCCCCTCCCCAGCCAAATGGAAAGGAAGGAGGGGCAGTGAAAGAAAATATATAAGTGGAAAAGCTGTAATTAAAAGGGACATAACAAATTGTAACATTGCAACAACAGAGATGTTTAAAAGAGAAAGTGAACGGTCCCTTTAAAATTTAAAGCTCCTGGGTTGCTTCCTGCAGTCCCTTTAAATTTTAAAGATCCCAGGTTGCTTCCTGCAGCACATTTAAATTTTAAGGATCCCACATTACTTCCCCAGTAGTATGAATTAAATGTGATTAGCTTTTGCACACTGCCAATTGTGCTTCATTCATGCTACTGAGAAACCATTCATGGGGATTCCCTGTGAATGGTTGTTCTTTGAGCATTGCTGGTTATTCCTGGGAAAGTCTCCACTGAGTATGACATCGTCTGAAAAATCTTCCATAAAATCATTTTGCCTTTTCTCTCCCCCGTGATAATCTCCTTGCAAAGGTATACATTACACAGTCCTGTGCCAGTCACTAGCAGGATGTCAGTTAAGGTTGTAAAACCAAGGTTTGGGAAGGTTCACTATAAATCAACCATACATGACTAGTTGAATCAATTTACTGCAATAGTTGGGTGTAGCTAGAACTAGTGCTGCTATGAGGTTGAGTGAGGCAATTGCCTCAAGGAGCAGAGTGCCAGAGAGCAGCAAATTTGGCACCCCTTGCACCATCCATTCACTGGAAGGGAAGGAGCTGCAGTTTTTCCATCTCCCTGTCCAGTGACCTTTCTTCTATCCCCCCTCCCACCTTTGTTCCCCCATCTTCCCTTTCAATATCTTTGTTCTGGAAACATTACTGGTTCCCTCCTTGCCTCTTGTTTTATTAGGGCTGGCATCTGTCAATTTCACTCCATTACCATCTCTCCAGAGCACCACCACTGAGATGAAAGCTGAGCATCCATCAAGGGCATCTGACTAAATTGCACAACATGGAGATAATGGAGGTGGAGTAGGATAAAAGAAGTGGTGGCTGTATGAGGGAGGCCTGTGACTTCTGGTTTTCAAGGGCAGGTCAAGTGAAGTGAAGGAACAGCTAAGTCACAAGGCTCCCAGTTCCACTGCTCCATTCCCCAGGCATAGTGCCCATTGAAAGTACTTTTAGGTTTCTTTTCTGTCAACCATTTTTTTGTTACAAAGTAATGGAGGGCTGGGAGTGAAAAGGAGCAGAGCAAGACAGGGTAGAGGGAAAAGTGGATGAGTAGGCCTTTCCTCTTTCCCTCTGGAGTTTTTCAGGAAGAGACGTGGAAGAGCCATGTTGGGATGAGACAGAAGAGCAGAAGAAGGAAACGAAGAAACTCAGATGTGGGAAGTGTTTCAGTTGTGCATTCCTCATGGCAGGGGGTTGGACTAGATAGTCCTTGTTGTACCTTCCAAATTGATTCTATAATTCCATGCCTTAGACCTGAGATCTGCATGTTTCTCCGAATGTATAGATGCCACACCTGATATGCACCTGAATGGGGAGGAATTGTCCATATGCACATAAACACATATATTTTTGCATTTTCTGAAAGTTATGTAAAGAGACACTACATTTTTGTGCATCTTGTCACATCCCATCCCTTCTCAGACTTGAAGTGGGGGAAGGAGATAACTATTATAAACGTACAAGAAAAGCAGTAATCTGAGCAAGCATTGCAAAACCAATAATTTCATTTTAAAAAAAACCCAGGGCTGGAATGATAGGAACTGTAGTCAATCACAGCTAGAGGGTGCCTGACTGGGGAGGCTTACTTAGCATAGAGCAGAATTATGCATAACTACAATCCTATAACTATAATCCTCTTTTTATTCAAAACTCTTTCTCTCTTCTAAAGTCTATAAGCAATAATTTAACTTACTGTATATGCTCGTGTATAAGTCTAAAAATTTATGCCCCAAAATTGACCCCAAAATCCCAGGTCGACTTATTTACGGGTCACTATGGTAATGTGATAGCAGCTCTTTCAGATTTCCCCATGCGGTGTGAAATACACTTGAAATACACACACATACACATTACAGATCCAAAAAGCAGCCATGTTACTACTCCATATATAATGGCACTTGAGCATCTATGGATTTTGGTATCCATGGGAGTTTCTGGAACCAAATCTTAGTGAATATCAAGGGCCTGTTGTATGTACAAAGATGGCAAGTTTCCCAAATTTACTTTGTGTCTACAATGTCTCCTAAAATTCTAAGCCACATCCTGAGTTCATTGGCTGTGATTTGCCTAAATCTACCTGGAACGGTCTATAATAAGAAATGGTTTTACTTTATTGGAAAGGAAACAGTTCATATTTCTTGCAGCATTTAGTTTTGCCCTCATTTTAGCTTTAGTTTAACTCACATTCATAGCTACACCTTCATTTCCCTTTGTGCTGTTCTGAATCTGTGAAAACTCTTGTTGGTACAGGTTGTCTGTTTTTATTTTTATACCTTCAGGATAAGCATCTCTGCCAAGCATGAACAACCATAAATCTTGATGCCAGGTAGACAGAAATGAGGTGTACCCACATAGGTCATAGCTAAAAAAACAAATGTATTTTGCCAAAGCACAATTCATAACACAGAGAGAAATTATTTTCTTTTTCCATTATAAAAACGTATGTTGAAAATACACACATACACACACGCAGACACATGGGTGGAGGTCATACAAGTCTGGGCTTGATATCTAGTCAGTCTTCAGAAAATTCAGCACTTGAATAGGAAATCCTTTGCACTGTTCAGAAACAGACACTTCTTTTTACCCCTTTGGAGTGGGAAGTTTGCTCTAGATGATACTCACCAGGAACTGGTCCAGCCTAGTTGAGGCCCACACTTCCACGAGCCAAATTACAATTAAATTAAATTAAATTAAATTAAATTAAATACAGTTAAAAATAACCAGTGTACAAGGATTCACTTTCATACATTTCTCAATACTGATTCTAAACTTGGCGCTTCTGCTTGTGTTGTACTGTTGCTATTCTTTTGGCACCGGCCAGTAGTGCCTAGCTTCAACATGGCACTCTTGTCAACTGTTGCCAGTGTTCCATTGTGGGAAGGTCTTCTTCCATTTTTTGGAAAGTTCTCTTGATAAAGATAGTCCATGTAATTTTCCCGTTGCCGGGAAACAATGTTGCTCATCATCAGAGAGAAAAGCAGAAAGCCAAAAAATCCAACAATGATCAGGATGTACAACGAAGCAGCAATCTCTTCCTGTTCCACAAGATATGGGTTTGTGTAATTAAGGTATCCCTTTTTTTCTCTTTCTTGAACGTAAACATAAACCAGACTCTTCAGGACTGACCTTACTTCAGTGGGGCTGACGTTCATTTTATAATGCACTCGGGCTACAATGACACAGGGTGGAGAGAGAAAGAGAGAGAGTTATATTTGTCTTACATTTGGCCTTAATTTATTTGAAATACTATATGAACATTTAAATAAAAATCCTATACACTTTAAGTGCAGCATAAATGTACACCACTATAGTTATGCCACACTGCACAGATGTGCAACAGACAACAGAGCCTTGGATTCACACATTGGTCAATTAGCACCCTCCAATCCATCAAGTCAAAAGAGAGAGGATTCTGTATGTGTGTGTGTGTGTGTGTGTGTGTGTGTGCGCGCTCTCCAGTGAGAGGATTGCATAGCCTACAATATTTCCAGATGAAAACTGGGGCGCATGTAACCAAGCAGCATCAGACTATGCTCAAGATGGTAAAAGCTATTAATGAGGTAGAACAGACAAGCTAGGAGAGGCCACAGTAGTTTGCTTTTGCCTGAGCCTACTGAAAAGGACAAGATTCCATCCCATCCTCTCCACCCTACTGAGCTAACTTCTCCATGCAGCAAAGCAGTGTCAAAGAAGGTGCTATCAACTGCCTCGTGTCACAGGGCAGAAAAATCCCACAATTCAAACATGGATGACCTTTTCTCATGCCTTCAGCATACTGGAACATAAAGAAGAACCTTTCCTGTTGCACAGATAGGCTGGTATGGATTACTTTAACATCCTCATTGCATCAAGCAAACACAACAAGGAAGCATAGACCATTATCCTTCTACTCTTCCTCCTGCCTTTCCCAAAATATTGTCTTCCTTAAGGAGCTGGGTTTGAGACACAGCATTATTGTTCCGTCAGCTACAATGAAAATAATGTGGACCTAGTCACTTATCAGAGTAGAACTGCAGCTTGAAAAGCTTTAGATTGCCTCAATCCTTTGTGTCCGGTACCCAATATAACAGATTCACAGTAATGACCTGTGTTCCTTTGACCTCAGACACAAAAAGAAGCAGAAAACTGCTGTGATGCAGTACCATTTCTTTGTTAGCAGAAATGTCATTTAATTACTACAACACCAATGTTCTATACAGATATGTGGCTGAAGAAACATCTTCATTCTCTTTACCACCCACAGAACATTCTCTTGCAATTCTGATAAAGAGAAGGCAGGGTTTCTCCAGCCCAACAATTCAGCATCAATTTTATTTCTTATATTTCCCTGATATTTTTAGATACAGCTTTATTATTCTGGCACATCATAATATATTTTCTTATATTATGCATTTTATAATAAAGCTGAACCATCCTGCTCTTCATATACATTTTAGTTCTGTTTGTTAACACATATATTCTCTGTAATATAATACAGAATATGTTTTTACATTCTCATATTTCTTATGAGATATCATAATATATCTTCACCAATGCATGATTTATTATTCCTAATTCCACCAAAACCTAACTGAATAACCCTTTTCCTTGTTAACAATGGGATCCAGAGGTAACATGCCTAGTGCTGATATTTCAGGACCCATGTGCACCTTTTCAAAATTACAGCAAATGTATCTTTAAAAAACCTCATAAGATCTCAGATCCCAGAAAAATAATTAGAAATATGGAAATTATGCCAAGTTTCCCAAAAGATGGGTTTATAATTATAATGGTTATTTATTTACACTAGGATTAAACAGACATTGACTTGGGATGAGAGCACATTAAACCACCAACCTTAATGCAAATGGCAGGTCCTGTTGGGATTTTTCCTCTTCCAACTAGTCATGTTACCCTCTCCCAAATGCAGTTTCTGTCCCTTTGTTCTCTGTCAGCTGTTTTATATCCTCTGTCCTCCTGAGACTCAGTTCTTTCTGTGAGTGTGTGTGTGTGTGCGCGCCTGTCTCTGTGTGAAGTCTTGATGTAAGCTATCACTGGCCATGTGAAGCTGTAGGAACATCCTGGATGATTCAGATCACCTACTGCAGGCAACTCATCTTCCTCCTCCTTCTCTTTTGGTATTATTATACTTTAATGGCAGTGTTTACCCTACCATAAGGCTTGTGACCAGGCCAGTCTGGAATGTTACTAGCCATTAGCATTCAAATAACCACTATAATCCATGAGTTGAAGGAGTGAGATTGTCACTTCATGTACCATGGATATTCAATACCATCAACTATAAAATTGTAACAGTCAGCAAGGGCAATTTACATTTACTGCATGTAAACTCAATAAGCCATGTCAAGCAAGAAACATACTCTCAATGAAGTATAGAATACAAAGTTAGGATAGCCACCTCAGTTCACTATAAATTTTCTATTGCCTTTCTGCAGAGTCCTTGCTGCGGGAGGTTGGGGGGGGGGAGGAGAAGGAGAGACTTAGAAAGACCTGAAGGACAGGCAGACAACAAAGAATATCCATATTGCAGAATTATAGTAGCTTGACATCACTTTAACAGCCGTGGTTCCAGACTATGGAATCCTGGGGTTTGTTGTTTTAAATGTATTCAGCCTTCTCTGCAAGAAAGCGATGGTGGCTCACCAAAGGAGAAATCCCAGTATTCAGCAAAAAGGAGCCATGACAGTCAAAGCAATGCTAAACTTTAGGGTGTGTGTGTGTGTGTGTGTGTGCGCAATGGAATTAATCTGTATGGAGTTAATTTCCCCATGAGTTTGTATATATTAATGCATATATTATTGCTTTTCTGTGTATTCAAGTTGTTTCTGACTTATGGCAACCCTAAGGTGAAATGATTTGCCCAGCTTCAGTGGATTTCCATGACCAAGCAAGGAATCGAACCCCGGTCTCCTGAGTCATAGTCTAGCACTCAAACCACTGCACCACACTGGCTTTGCATATAGATCAGCCAAAACACCACATTTACTTAATTCACTTAGTATGTAAATAAAATATAAGCATATTGAGATGCATGGTAAGTCTTTTCCCAAATGAGATATGATTTAAGTGCCAAATACCTTACAAACTGTAGTTATAAGGTTTCGTGTCTCATCCAAGACCAGGCATCAGATATTGTGGAGCAAATTCTTTCTAAACCTGCTTTTTCCTGAAAAATAAAATACAACCTGTGAAGTGCAGAAATGTTTTCCAGATGCAGTGAATAAAAATGTGCAGAATATTAACTCCTATTTCAGCAAATGAATACATTCATGTCTAGCATCATGAAATAAAAAGGGGACACAATTTCTTACCCTAAGATGTAATATTTTGGAGCTTTGGCATATTACATCATCTTAACATTCCCCCATGCTTGTCTCACGAGTTTCCTAAGCAGTTAAGACAATTTACTAGATAGAATATGTACTGGCTATGTGCCAGCTGAAATCACATTCTGTAAGGAGGATGCCAGAGAAGGCTTTTAGATTGCACAATCACTCTGCCTCATTCATGAGATTTTCAGCAAGGTGCGGGGAGGAATTCTCCCAATGATGACCTCTTCCATGTTTAAGCTCCCACTGGTTCCTCTGTCTTTTTTCTTATCACAAAAAATATAGTATACACAATTAATGACTACATTTTTGACAAAATTCAGATAAAACAGAACATTCATATTTAATATTATTTCTGATACAGTAAAGGGACTATTACTTCCAATACATTAAATGAAAAAATGCTTGAGTGGAAACTGTAAGTACATTAGGACTGCAACCCTAAGCAAACTTGATTCATACCTACTTATGAGTAAACATGCATAGAGTGAAGTTAGAATAAAATGGTACTGTAACCAGTAGCTAATTCTTGACATGGCAAACTCTTGATATGTTATATTTATCTGCTCAACAGTGCAGGTGAAATGGTTGTAAGGTGCAGGTTGTTAATTTCAGTTATGTATACATGTATACAGCAGTTCATATGTTCTGTTGGAAGTCAATCAAGTTATATGTGTATGTCCATCATTCAGAGACCTTTCTTTAAAACAAGCTAAAAGGAGCCTTCATTTTGTAGACACTGGAATTTCATTAAAAAGTACAAATAACAGTGCTGCTGCATCTAGCGCAATAATTTGTTGTATGCTTTCCCTATCTATAAGGATTTTCTGAAAGAAATTTCATATAGCTTTGTGGAAGGAAAACTATATTATCTTCTCCTAAGTATTATCTTTGTAATGAAGAAAATCCCATTAGAGAGGCAATTCCAATCAGACATTTAGCTTTTATAAACCTGAAATGTGAAAAAGCATATAAGTGTATATATCAAATAGATAACTGCCCTCTCATGATTTCATTTGATAAAAGTAGGAGAGGGAATCAAATAAATTTAGTCAGATATATGGTATGCCTATGAGCATTAAATCATCTGTCCAATGCACAGATTTTTATAACACAAATATCCTTTTCAAGCATGACAGAAATTTTGAAAGGCTCATTTGAAAATGAGGAGAGCAAATTACTTCATATGTGGATACAAAATTAAAACATCTTCTTTTTGTTCTTTTTTCCTTTGAGAGGGATGTGGGGGAAAAATCAATCTTAAAATCTGCGGTTTGAGCCAAAGAGAGAGAAGGAAAGGAGAAAAAGAGGAGGAAGGCAAAGAATTATCTTTACTTTCACCCCCCACATTGTTATTACTGAACATTCAGACATTAGAAAATGTCAATTTATAACAAAATGTGAAAAAGAGCATACCAGATTCATTAATATACTTACACTTCATGTTTGTCTGTATTCATGTGAAGCGCTGTCCTTTCTGTGATAAAGTTAATGCAAGTCTTAAACTGAACTGACTCTTTGTAGAGAACAAGAGAAGAGAGGAGTGGCTTCTTTTCCTTTATAGCAGTCAAATATTTGAGGAAGTGGATATATGAAGGAAATCCAACTCCCAATCATGCTTACTCAACTAACATCTATGAGGTGGACTCATTGATGTTTTGAGGATTTCTGATAGAATGTCACCCAAGGGAATGTGATAATATACTTGCTGGCTTTTAGAACTGTCAGAAAAAAGTTGGTTATTGTCTCTCGTAAATATATTCATCATTCTCACTATCTGAAAGTTGATTGCCTTCCTACTGGAAACGTGCAAGCTTATTACAGAACTGTAGATGGATTATCAGCTGTTGCTTAACACGGCAATAACTCACATGGGAAAAATTGTACATGTCTGAGCCACAGCTTTCTGTGGTAGGTTGATTAGTTGATTATATCTTACCCAGTTTAAATAATACTTCCATGATTCTTACTTTTACCTTAAGGCAAAACAGTCATGGAAAAGGAAGAAAGGAGCATTGTTACAAGATTCTGAGATGAAGTAACCTCATGATGCTCCTTCCTGTTACTAGCTTTTTCGGCTATGCTGTACTTCCCGTACTGACCTGGGTGTGGATTAAGTTTGCACATCTCTCAAAGAGCATATCAGTGCATGCTATACTACTTAGAGTATACTCTGATTTTCTATCTAATTTACAAGACTACAGTTTGCAGCATTAATCCTGATGGTTTATATGGAAGCTTTAGCAATCTGAACATATTTTTCTTGAGCTTTAAAAGAGCTTGGAGAAGCTACTTTTTTGATCTACAGGTCCTCAAATCCTGTAGCATGGCTATCAGTCATACTGACTCGAATATTCTGAGAGCTACCATCTGAAAAGTAAAATTTTCAAATCTTTGAGCTGTAATAATTTCTCACCTAACTAAGAAGCAAAGCAAGGTACATTAAAAAACCTTTTAGCCAATTCTTTGTAAGTGGAAAAAACAACTATGGAGGGTGAATAGGAATGCTGAAGGATGGAGAAGAGATTTTTAACCATTCCCCCTCAAACCATTTCCCTACAAATGTTGCCTTTTGGAGTTGCTAGTTGGTCACCAAAACTGATATCTGCAGCTCCCCACCCCCAGATCTGTTTTTGATGACAAGAGAGACATGAGCACTGCTAAACATAGTTAGTTAAATACTAATTTAATGTAACATATCAAGCCCAAACAGAACAAGATAATGTTACTGGATCCTCCTGTTCTCAAGCTGTCATCAGTAATCAATTCCACTGGCCCCAGAAAAAAAAAAAAAGACTGAGATATTGAGCCCTTCTTCATTGGTTTACCTCAGATCAATCTCCATTTTTTCAACTGTGTTCAAAATATTTAGCTTATCACTTCTAAATCTGAACACAGTAGGTTTGGAGATGGGCTTGGTCTATGAACCCAACACAAAAGTTATTTTTCCCCCTTTGATTTCTTTACTGTAATTTTAAGGTTATGTGCATTTATAAGGATTATGATTATCTGCATTATGTTGTCATAGCTTTGATTAGATTCAAGAGACAGGCCTGTAAGTCAAAATAGGTTAAGAGACACTGATCTAGCAAAAGGCGCTCTACCTGGCTGTAGTTGAGGAAGCAACAGGTTGTGGGACAATTCAATAGTTCCACAGAAGGACCAGTTGTATTTGGGCTCCTCTCTTTCCCAAACTCTCAGCAGCCCATTACAAATTGGCTCTCAATTTGTTAAGGAGCCAACTATACGACTAGGTAAAGTGTGGCAGCCACCTCTGATATGAAGGGAAGAGGAATAGAAGTACAGCAAATTACTAGTTATTTGAATGGTCTCACTGTATTATATTGCTAGAGACAGGGAGAAGTACTATATGGAGTTTTCTGCCTTAGGTGTCAAAATACACTGGCTAGCTTTGGGTACTGTGCACTTTGATGTAGTTGGATGGGTTGTGCAGTTTACCTCAAGCTGCAAAATACCTTGGGTTACCCATTTGTGTACTGTAATAACTTTTAGATTGTTGCAGGGAAAGAGAACTAGTGTGCTCACGCCTCACTTCAAGTGGCATGGAAGACCCTTAGTTTTGCTTCTCGGTGTACCTGATGTGGGGGGCAGCATTTTGTTTTTCTAATGTGCCAAGGACCAGTACAATGAAATACTTCCACTGATATCTTTAACTTTACATTCTTGAAAGTCTAAAGCAGAGGTGGACTACTGGATTTGTTTGGGTCTTCTGGAGGTCTGGAATGTCATCTCTCTAACTTTTTGGAGTACAATTCCCATCATTCTAGCAGTTGTAGTCTCTGGGACTGAGTGTTTCAGTCTCCAAAGTATAACACACACACACACACACACACACACACACCAGTGCCACATTTGACATATATTTCAATATACTTTTTCCTCCTGAGAGCTGCTCAGAAATTTTTAGAAGAGTAGCCAACATTCATGTACTTTTATCCCATCAAAACAAGAAGTTTCTGTTCTGGCAAAAATCTGAATTGTAAGGATGGGAAGTTCTTTTATTGGACTAAACCCTTGTTCTCAGGTAGCATTCAGCTGCTCTGCAGTGAATTATTGCATTGTTAATTCTTTACTTCATTTTCAATATGTTGGAAGCCACCCAACAATGTGAGGACAATGTGGGGTTTACATTTTCTTAAATAAATAGTTTGGGAAACTAGTTATATATCAAGTTGCTTCTTATGTGCCTGAGCTAAATCAGCTAATATAGAACCAGCCCAAATTATTTTTATGCCTGAGGCAAAGGACAGAATGGCAGTCTGCTGTATTTCTTGTACAGAAGCCAACTGGACTAGCAATTGAATCTTATTTTAGCATTGTGAATAGCACCCTGAGCCACAACTGAGGGCAGGTGGCCAGTTCAGAAGATTGGGACAGATGGTGTGGTGCCAAGGTATTGTTAAATAAAATGTTACTATTTCTCATTCAAATGATTCACAAGTGGAAGATTCTCTGCAATGTACAATTCTTCTATTCAGACAGAGGCAAAAGTGGTTTTAAAAAATGGGGAGTAAATCTAAAGTTGCACATTGCTTTGAATCCTATTGGTGTCTTGCTGTTTTTCTTGCATGCCTTCAAGACATTTCTGACATGATAATTTTGAAATTAAAATGGGGTTTTCTTGGCAAGTTTCTTCAGGGGAGGTTTGCTACTGCCATCCTTTGAAGCTGAGAGTGTGTGATGTGCCCTGTGTAAACCTACAGCGCTATATAAATAAAGGATAATAATAATAATAATAATAATAATAATAATATGCCCAAAGTCACCTAGGAGTTTATCAGACGGGAGGAATTTCTCTTTATTTCAAATGGAGCCAATTGGAATTCACATGAATTTGCTAGTTTAGCGAATTTACATTAATTCCAGTTGTGTTTGGAATACATTCAGAATGACTTCCCATTGCCTGAAAATGACCCCCCATTGCCTGAAATTTCGTGAGATGCTTTAATACGAAATAACATAAAACCCATGATTGCATTTGGAATGACTTCTCTTTTGCCTGAAATTGTGTGATATGCTTTAATACAAAATAAGGTAAAACCCATGATTGCATTCGGAATGACTTCCCTTTTACCTGAAATTGTGTGAGATACTTTAATATGCAATAACGTGAAACCCCATGATTGCGTTTGGATTGTCATTGGATTATATTTCCAATTTCCGTCGTCTGATAAACTCCTTAGTGGGTTTATATCACCGAGCTGAGATTCAAATCCTGGTCTCCAGAGTCCTGGTCCAGCGTTCAAACCAAGACACCACACTGGCTCTCTATTGGTGCCATACACATGTGTAAGTTCCCCTACAGAAGTGGTTGGACTTTTTTGTCTGTTCCATTTAATTCATGCCGTGTTTAGTTCAAAGTTATAAAGATTGAGTCATGTGTGTGGATGCCATTGCATATGTTCATGCATTGTGCACGGCTGTGCATTGTGCATTGATGCACATGTGTGCTGCTCACAGTTGCATGCTGAGGCACATTTATGTGCATTACTCAATGGGTTGTGTAATGTTGCAATTCATTAAGAAGACAGTGTTGTGCAATTGCCACATAACTCTATGAGCATAAAGACGTGCTCTTGTATTCTTGAATCTCAGCCATTATATCCTAGTCTTAGTCAGTGTAGCTTCCAATCAGAATCTGTGTTCCTGTTTCACTGATGAAATTATATCTGTCTATTTGTCTCTACTGGGTGTCGAAAAACTAGGACTAGGTGTACATTTGGACATACAGTTGTTACTACAAGAGAGGGAAATAGCTGAGAAAGAGGGCTCAGGAAGAATAACAAAAGAGTATGAGCTTTCTTTCTTTCAGTTAGTTTCAAAGGTACTACAAGATCTCTCTACAGACTGATTCCATAGCTATATCTTTGAATTGGGGGGGGGGGGGGTTGATTGCTACTGCTATTCCTCCAGAATCTGCCACTTGAGGCAGTTCTTTTCCTTGGCCTAAATACCAACTCTTCTTTCTATTCTCTCAGCTATGCCAGCAACAAGAGACTGCTGATGCCACCTGTTCCAGACCTTTGCAGCAACAAGGGAACATTACTGACAAACAGAAGAGTACGCTACTTCCACATTGGATAGTCACCATAAGGTACTGATTCACTGTGTTATCCCCTTGATCATAGCATAAATTCTGCAAAAATCTACAGAGGTCACCTTTACTGTCTTGATTTAGTACAATGGGAAGAAAAAAGTCTAAGATACCTGAAATATCTGAATTCTATGTAATCTAAGCATTACATAGAATGCAGGTATGTGGAATAGATATTGAAGAAAAGACATATAGGGAAACAGTTGTGGTATAGGAAGAGTGCCAAGAATATCCTGGAAGGTACTGAATTTTCCAGAGTAAAAAAAATTCCCTCAGTTCCTGGAAGCTTTATGTGTTATCTAAGATAACACAAGCCAGTCAGACAAGCTATTGTGGGTCAATAATAATAATAATAATAAGAAGAAGAAGATTTATTTCTATACCGCCCTTCCGTAGATCAGGGCGGTGTGCAGCAAATAAAAACAGTAAGACATAAAAACCATGTAAATTAAAAACAAGCCAGATACAATAAAACAGTAAAACAGTAAAATCACAAATCTCAGTGCAAGTGCTAGAGCATGTGCGGCAGCAGAACAGTGGGCGGCATTACAACAGGCTAATAAATAAAAAGTCCATTCAGCGATATGCCTGGTTAAATAAGTAGGTCTTTAGGTCCTTTTTATATTGAGCAAGGGAGGGGGACAAGCGGAGATCGATAGGTAGAGAGTTCCAGAGACAGGGGGCAGAAATGGAATATGCCCTCTTCATCGTACTCGCTAATCTGGTCTCCGGAACTCTCAGTAACCGCTGTCCAGAGGATCTAAGTGTGCGGGGCGGATTATATGGGGAGAGACGGTCCTTCAGGTACCCTGGACCCAAGCCATATAGGGCTTTATAGGTAATAACCAGCACTTTGTACTGAGCCCAGAAGCGAATCGGCAGCCAGTGAAGATCCTTCAGAATTGGTGTTATATGGGCGGCCCTGGGAGCACCAGTGACCACCCGCGCTGCCATATTTTGCACCAGTTGTAGCTTCCGAGTATGATACAAAGGCTGCCCCATGTAGAGCGCATTGCAGAAGTCCAACCGAGAGGTTACTAGAGCATGTACTACGGTTTCAAAGTGCTTGGCTTCCATTTGCCAAGTTCCTGCTTGGTTTGTAGGGCTACAAGTCATCCAGGTCTCTGCAGAAATGCCCCTAGCTTGATCATTTCATGCTTTAAATGGAACACAGGACCAATAGGGTATTTGTTTACCATATTATAAAAAAATCAGACCAAGATTGAGCATTACAACAACAAGCCTTGCAGGCTCAAGAGAAATATAATGCATCTCATTGTAGTAGGGAGGACTGTGAATAGAAGACCTCTGTTCCTACTCAGTATAAGCGCTAAATATTGACTGGCAACCTAAATATCCCTGTTCTCCATTAGTCTGGACCTATGCTTGGAATCCTGTCAAATAAAAGTTGCCTTCAAGCAGACAATTTTCCTCTGTAGAGAGCATCTAGTCATCCTACTATTGCCAGCCAAACCATCATACCATCACCCAATCCTACATGGGTCAAAGGACAACAACACTTTTATTTTTGAAGTGGTTTAAGGTAACTGAATTCTAAACCAAAATATCCAGTTGCTGGCCATCTCGTGATTTTTTTTAAAGTACATTGCCTTTAGGCTGTGCTGGCTTATCCCTATTGATTCCTATGGAGGAGGCTGTTGGCTACCTAAGGGTGCATCTATACTACAGAAATAATGAACTTTGACATCACTTTACATGCTGTAGCTCCATCCTTTGGGATTCTTGGGTTTGTAGTTTTACAAGAGGTCTTTATCTTTTTCCATCAAAGAGTGCTGGTTCCTCGCAAAACTACAAATCCCAGGATTCTGTAGGATGGAACCATGGCAGTTAAGTGGTGTCAAACTGCATTATTTCGACAGTGTAGAGAGAGCTGATATAAATCTTTTTAACTACTTCCTTGTAGTTAACTGTCTAGTAGTTAAATTTCCAAACAAGACGGCCTTGTTTTGTGATGCCTCTCTCTCCCCTGATGTATGTAAAATGTAAAGGCTATTGCTATGAAAATAATTAATCAGTTACTTCATCTCATGAATATATAATAAGACCTTGATTACTAGGTTCCTCTATGTCGCACATTTACTAGAGTATATTTATTGTAATATTTATATTCCATCCTACATTGTAAGATCTCGGGGTTATATACTAACAAAAAGCCATTTAATTTTTTTTAAAAGCAATGAAATAGAGCAATTGAAAACAGTTTAAAACATTTTAAGGTATGAAGCAATTTAAATAATCTAAAACAAATCAAATGGTTTTAAACAATTTGATTTGGTAGGTTAATTTGGGTAGAAAACTTAAAAGACGTCTTTTCTATTCCTGTCTTTCTATTGTCAGTAGCAGAATATACAAGGGCCAGTGCCAGAGCTAGCTCTATGATTGGGGAAAGTGAAGCAGACACCTCAGATGGCTCAGTGGAGGATGCTGCCCTGTCGCTAGTGTTGAGATAAGATTTAGCTGGCAGTCCATTTGGCTTCTGAATGTAGGGTGATGGCATTCTTTGCTTTGCCTTAGGCAGTGGTGTAGTAGAGTCAAGTCTTGTAGAATCACAGCCCCACTACTATTTGATTAGCAAGGATGATAAAAAACATCACCCCCTTGGGCTATCTGGTTCCTTCTGACTTTAGCTGCAATCCCCATAGTAGGCAGAGGAGAAATGAAAATTCCCAGCAACAATGTCTTATTGTGAGCTACCTCTGTTGTAATCCAAAGTGCATGACGAGTGACTTGATCTTGAATGAGCAATGAAGTCCCATTAGGTGTGCAAAAGATCTGCTTCTGGCAGAGATGAACAATTACATTGCATAACTTTAGATAAACAGTGGACCCTCCACATTTGGTGGTATTAGGGCTACAGAACTCTTGTGAAAGTGAAAAAAACTGTAAATAAAAACCACTTTTTTTTAACCTGAGAGAATCCCTCTCTAGGAATCTCTAGGTCCTCCAACACAAGTCTATGCTCAGTATCTGCCAGAGACTGACCACAGAGTTGCACTGGAGGACTTATAAAAGCCTAGAGAAATGTTATCTCTAGGAATCTCTAGGTCCTCCAGCATGACTTCTGGCAGACATTGACTATATAGTCATGCTGGAGAACCTAAAGATTCCTAGAGATAATGTAGTAATCAAATCTGTGAATAGTCACATCTTCAAAAGTCAAAGCCGTAGATGTGGAGGGTCAAACTGGCAACTGGCACGTGATGCACATCAGGACCAATTCACATCAGTGCACAATGCACACAGGTGCACAGGGTATATCAGTGTGCAATACATATTGCTGCCCTCTACTGGATAAATATGTTACACAACTGCACAATTCTAATTCCCGCAGATGTAAGTCTACTTATGAAGACAAGGGCCCAACAGGATTCCAGCAGAAAACTGTTATTAGTTTGTTGATTTCAACTAGACAGTACTGCACTAGAGAGACCCTTGACATTTATTTTGTGGCAATAAGGTATTAGGCTCAGGACACCATTCCTAAAACATTTGGATGAGATTGCAAAACAGTTGAGTTCAGTTTAAAAACAGAACAGGATATGAATATAGTCCATGACTATGGTTCTCAGCCTTCAGGTCTTCTTACATTTTGGACTTCAACTCCCAGAATCCCTCATCATTAGCCATGCTGCTTGGGGCTTCTGGGAACTGAAATCCAAAACATCAGCAGAGTTAACAGTTGAGAGTCCAGTGCTTTGTGGTAACATAGTAGAAGGATAGAAGTCTTGTTTCCTGAAAGATTAAGGCAGTCCATTGGTCATTATCAGCGACAGTAAACCAGGGATGAACATAGTTTGTTATCTTGCACAAAACTGGAAGCCAACATACCCTGCAAGGCTTAAGTCAGCGTGGAAATCATATGCCTTCCCTAGATATTCCACTGCAAGGTCCAGCAGCCCCAGCCTCCATAGCCACAGCTTATGATTGCTGGGAGTTGCAGTCCAACATCTGGCCACATGATTCCCACCACCAGCTGAAGGGGTAATGTGTGGCTTCCTTTAGAAATGTCTGTGTATTCTTTGAAAAGCTGACTTGAAACATAATGAAAGGTACATACATTGAACATATACAACAGGGAAGGAAAAAGAAGTACTGTGGCACCTTTATGCGCAACCAGTTTATTTTAGCTTAAGGTCTTGTATGGGCAATCCACTTCTTCAGATGAATGGAATGCAGCCTAAGTAGAGAAATGATTACATATGGTGCATGAGAGAGAAAATATAATGGAAATGAAAATGTGCTAGCATAGTGATGAGGTGATCACTGCAGTTCTTAACAAAGTTCATTAAAAGTTTTTAAAAGGACATAGGTGAATAAATAAACATTTATTTCCCCCTTCAGCATATGAGACTAGATTTTCATAGGCAATAGAAGTGCTGACTAAGAAAGCATTTTTTTTTTTTGCTGAGCAACTTTTCAGTCACAATTTAAATAGCTCTTGGTAATTGTTGTTTATGAGTTCGTTGGTCACTGCATAATTATGAGGTTCTTGTGTACATGATAATGAGGTATGTCAGATAACACCGATTGATCAGCTTATGCCTTCCATGCTTTTTTTTCAGATCTCATGTCTCATGTTCTGGCATAAGACCAAATTTTTAGAATATACCCAGGGGCATATGGTGTAATTAATCTGTAGCTGAAGTGGAGTGGAGGTAAGCTTGCTCTTTCAGCGGGCTCAGAGTGGGGCAGACAGCACTGCTCACTACAGTTTTTTTAAAAATGTTTAATCAAATAACAATTGCAGTCCAGATAATAATATATTTATTTATTTTATAATTCTTCCATTTTTTCATAGAAGGTAAGACAGTAGACATACCAAAATACACTATACCAAAATTGATGGCTCTGTATTATTAATATGAATGGCACCACAGATGTGTTCTTGACAACCAAGAATCATAAGACTGATGAACATCAGTAATAGAAGCCAAATTTCAAAATGCAGAGGCTCTTTGCATCACATATTTTAAAATGCTTAGTGGTTGGTCTGTAATCAAAACAATGATTTTTTGATGTTGGGGAATAAAGGAATATATCTGAAGGATGTTTAGCTGTTGACGTGCTCAGAGGTGAAAGGAAAGTCCAAAGCTGCACAACACATATTATAGGAACATGGAATGTGAGAAGCATGAATCAGAGGAAGCTAGATATTGTAAAACAAGAAATGGAACATATGAACATTGCAATACTCAGGGTGAGTGAGTTAACGGGGACAGGAATGGGACATTTTGAGTCAGATAATTGCACAGTGCTTTATTCAGGAAATGAAAATCTAAGAAGAAATGGGGTGGCATTAATAGTGAGGAAAGATGTAGCAAAAACAGATAAGGGATATAATACCAAGTTTGGCAGATCATATCAATAGGACTTCAGGAAAAATCCATCAATATAACCCTAATCCAAGTTTATGCTCCAACAGCAGAGAGGAAGGAAAAAGTGAAAGATTTTACACCGGCATCCAGAAGGAAATTGATCACACACCAAAACAGGGCCTGTTGGTAATCATAGGTGACTGGAATGCAAAAATAGGAAACAGAGCAGAAACAAACATTGTAGAAGAATTTAGCCTAGGGTCAAGAAATGAAGCAGGAGAACAACTGACTGAATTTTGTGAGGCCAATAATTTGTTCACTGCAAACACATTCCTCAGAAAACTAAAGAGGTGACTGTATACAGAGACAACACCTAATGGCCAATATAGAAATTCCAGAGCAAGAAGTGCCAAATATCCAAGATGGGTTCAGAGGAAGAGGCACGAGTGTAATCATAGATTGGATAATGGAACACAACATAGAATTGCAGAAGAAAATCAGCCTGTGTTTTACAGATTATAACAAAGTCTTTGCTTGCATAGATTATGAAAAACTAGAAGGCAGTAGGAAAAGAGAAAGACTGCATTACAGGTGGATTGACTCAATCAAGGAAGCCACAGTCCTGAGTCTGCAAGACCTGAGTAGGGCTGTTGATGACAGGGTGACTTGAAGGTCTTTCATTCATAGGACTGTTGTAAATTGAATTAATCTTAATGGCAGTTAACAACAACAACAACAACAACATTATTGTTCAGTATGGTAGACACTGAGAAATGGTAATGCAAAAATAGCCTATATTCGCCTTAATAGAATCTATAAAGTTTTGAAAAAAATCATTTCTGTGGACATAAAGAAATAATACGATCATAGACTTGTAGAATTGGGAGAGATATTAGTGGACAAGAATTCCCTGAGATTTTCCCAATCCATGGTCAAATGTCAAAACACCTCTAAAATGCCTTAAGTTTGTTGTTAAAACTAACTAAAAAAAGTTACTCATTTCATTACATTACACACACCACTTGGCTTTTGAAATTTAACTCTATTATTCCTTATTGGCTCAAAGGCCATTAGTTAGAATTTTTCCAAATTCTGGCTAATGCCAGCTCCTGTTAACACTTTGGTGATATAAACAAGAAGTAACTTGTTTTTTTTAAGGTATAGCAACAAACCTAGATGTAGTAGTGGTGGTAATGATGATGGTATATTTTTACAGTACCTGCAATGTTGTTGTTGTTGTTGTTGTTGATGATGATGATGATGTAGTAGTAGTAACTGACATCACAGATAGAATCTGTCAAAAAACCTGTTATCATTCAGTCTGCAAAGGGATCCTGGAGGACATTTGTAGCATAAACTTTCATAGGAGATTATTGCATGCGTCTTTTCACCCGATCTGAACACAGGCTTAAATGGATCTTATTACATACC
Organism: Urosaurus nigricauda; assembly: GCA_034509955.1. Classification (NCBI taxonomy): domain Eukaryota; kingdom Metazoa; phylum Chordata; class Lepidosauria; order Squamata; family Phrynosomatidae; genus Urosaurus; species Urosaurus nigricauda. Next base: position 71,360,557 of record JAOEGL010000003.1, read on the forward strand.
TCCGTGCCCAACTTGGCTGCATTGCGTACCTGGTCCAGACACCTGCCAGACTTTTAGAAAAACAGGAAAGGATTCCTCTTTGAAAAGTACACAAGGAGCCCAGATACAGTACGTGATGCAGCCAAGTTGGGCACAAAGGCATTCAATAAGATCCATTTTCACAGCTCATGCAGGGTGAAAAGAGGTGTGCAATAATCTCCATAGACAGATGTATGGAAGAAGTCAACCAAGTTTAAAAAGGCTTATGCTATAATTTCTTTCACACAATTAGTATCAAGGTATTACAAGGTCCCTTTGTATACTGATATTCCAGACTAACATGGCTATGGGGCTTTTCAGACTGCCCAAAAGGGGCAGTCCATACTCGCCCCTTTAAGCAGTGAGATGGCGGCCAAGGCTGCCGCACCGGCAGCCTCTGCGGCCCCATCCCACCACGTCTGGAGGCCATGGGGTGCAGCAGGCGCCCTGGGTGCCCACTGCACCCCACTTCCCTCAGCAGGGCTGAGGGGAGAAAGGGGCCACCGCCGTGGCCCCTTTCTCCCCAGGTTTTTTCCACTGCTGTTTAAAAGCCGCAGCAAAGAGCCGGAAGCAAAAAGGAGCTCTGTTTCAGAGCTCCTTTTTGTGCCGCGGAAAGGGTGCACTTGGTGCCCTCCTGAAGCGCAATGGCATCATGACACGCACAGCATTTCTAAATGCTGTGTACGTCATGACGCCATCATAACATCCATGGCGGTGCCATCATAACGCCCAAAATGATGGTGCCCATATGTGCTAGGGTTCGAGAGGGATTAAACGCTGTGCCCTCCCGAATCCTATTTGTGCTGCCAAGGCACCACATAGTGCCCGTCTAGATCGGGCCAGGCCTAAATGTCTAAATTCTATAATTCAATGGTTGTTTGTATACTGACCTCAATACACTTTTAAACTCCTTGATTGCCAATCTCTTCCAAAGAAGCATAGTATAAATAATGAACAAAATATCTGTCGTCACTTGCTCATGTGACATTTAGGACAGGCTATTGGAACAATTAAGTGGAAATAATAATATCTGAGGACAGGATTGTTTGACGATGAATATGGCAAGAAATGCAATATATTATGTTTGCTGTCTGACCTCATTTGCAACTTCCCGGTTTCCTCCCAGTATTACAAGGAAATATCGACTAATACATGGAAAGATGGGAATGGATGTGTTCTCATCTATTCAAGATTTAGGTCTCTATATGAATGAAAATGGCTGTCAATTAACCAGTCTGGATTGTCTGGACTGTGAAGTTTACACTTAGGTAGCCTAGTTCAGTGTTTCTTAAGCTTTCTGATGTGGGGGTCCATCAGGTTCCCCCCCCCCCTGTGCCAGGGACTGGCATAATATTTATTTCACTGACTACAGCTGTCACTTTGTTTTCTGGGTGCTCACTACAGACAGACAAGCAGCCAACAGCTGGCACATCAGCACTGTTCAACAGGCCCATTGATTTTGGTAATATGGAAACTTTCCATTCACAAAATCTGCCGGCTAAGCATGGCGGGGGATGGCTTGTGGGTGCCCTGCAACAAAGTACATATTTTTCTGTGCGAGAACATTCATTTCCCCCCATTCAGTCCCGATCCTGTCCCATGCCTAGATTAGGAAAAACGTGTGTGCAATAATTTGCCTTTTCCTTTTACATTTGCAGGCATGTGTGAGTGTGACAGAGAGAGAGAGAGAGAATATTAACACATCATGATGTCATAGTGTTGAAACAGGGTGGCAAAGGAGGGCAGTGGGCACAGGGGCCAATGAGCAAAATTTTGGTTTCTCTGACAAGCCCCAGTGGAGTGAAGAAATAGTTATTTGGCAAATGATTTTTTTTCCCTATAGAGAAAAAAAAAGTTTAAAAGTTTCTTGCAGTTACTTTTCCAGTTGAAGGGAAGTCAACCTGAAATGTCTATGATTTCTCCCTGATCACTACATTTCCTCTCCCAGAGGATACTCACTGACCATCCACTCAGTGGTATCACTGGGGATGTGTCGTGGTAGGTGGCTCACACTAGATGACACACCAGAAGAATGGTGACACTCATTAGACCCTCCCCATGTGCCTTTCCCATGTGCACTCCTCCCCATGCCATCCAGTACTTTTCCTCATGAGGACAAGGATGGGACAGGACAACAGGGAGGGAAGGAGCATGTGCTGCCCTGGAAGCCCCCCTTGCATGTCCTGCCCCCCTGCACTGGGTGACACCAGGGTCGGGGACAAAACTGCATCCACTGACCATCCAAATCAGTATAAAATCACAATTGCACAGGAGATCATAGCACAATAGAAATGGGAAAGTGGGTCATTATAGATTTGTGTGTCCTAATAAAAATAAATGCTTTTAAAACAATCTCTCATGGCAGAACAACAGATGTGAGAGGGCATCATATGATAAGCCCCAACCAATGGCTGTATTGTCCTGATGCAATTGCGATGTGGATAGAGGCAAAACAGAAAACCTTGCAGGAAAAAGAGGGGGATGCTTTTGCTTTGGGATAGAATCTAATAGAAAGAGGTGGGGCTTGAAGTACTTTCTTTAAGTTAATGCAGGACAATCCCGGGCCCATGGGAGGTAAGTTTTATTCTTTAAATTCAACTGTTGGGGTCTGTGTTCCAAGCAGTTTTTAAAAACTGTTAGTTGAAGACAGTTCTATATGTAGTGCTGTTTCCTTTATTTATTTAATTTTAAAAAAATCAGTCTTTTAAAATAAGCAAACATTTTATTTTATTTTATTTTATTTTTCTCTTACCTTTCTCCCAATTGGGTCTAAGACAATCATTTTCTCCCTAAAGTTCATGGAGTTACCTGGAAGCTGTGCTCTTTATTTATTTATTTATTTATTTAAAGGCTATCAGAGCGCCTTACAATTATTATTTTAATTAGACAGTTCCCTGCCCTCAGGCTTACAATCTAAGAAGACACGACCACAAAAGGAGAAGGGAATGGTGGTGGGGAAGGGGATCAGGTCCAAAAGTTCTTTTCTCCCTCTAGGCCAGATGAAGTGCCATGGAGAGTGGCCACTTCAACCTGAGACCGGTCCCAATGGTGTTGCTAGACATCTCCTTTCACTCCCTCCTAGGCCAGATGGTGCTGCCATGGAGAGAGGGCACTTCAGCTTTTGGATTCCCACACACCAAATTCATGTCTGGCCGGTTATTTGTGAAGACTAAGGCAGATGGACCAGAGGGAGGGCTCTGCTTCATAATCTAGGACAGGCCCAATGGAGTTTGGCCAATCCTTTCACTCCCTCCTAGGCCAGATGGTGCTGCCATGGAGAGAGGGCACGTCAGCTTTTGGATTCCCACACACCAAATTCATGTCTTGCCGGTTATTTGTGAAGCATACAGAACTGAAAAATAATTTCTAGGAAAAGGGCCTTGGAAACAACTGTTAATACCTGCCTGCCAGAATAAGGTTTTTAAAAATATTTTTCAGTAGTGAAAAGGAAGGTATTTTGGTGGGAGAGGGCCAAGAAAGATATGTTAGAGAGGACAGGTATGTGACAGGTATGTGGGAGAAAAAACAGTCTTTTTTGCTCTGTCTAAACTGTCCTATATTCCAAAAAGTCTGGATAGTAAAAGGCATAAGATTTATACATAGCCTAAAACAAATGAGAAACCTTTAAAAGGCATCAGATGGCTTCAGATCTTTGCTCCATTATCCATTGTAGACTTCCTTAGTCTTGAGAAGGCCTGCTTCTAAGCCAAGCTGTACTCTGCCAAATCCAGCTACATTCTCTCGACCCTTACTTCACCTGACATGACTTAAATAGATTTGGCCTGACGTTGCCAGAATGAAAACTGAAGACAGTTCCTGTACCTTTAAGGATAGTGCAGAAGAAACAATTTCAGCACATGTTGCTTGTTACTTGGTTGCAATGACAGGTGCCACCTACTAAAATTCTCTCTTTTAAATCACCATTTAAGGTACAGGAGCTCACTTCAATTTTCAGTCTAGCAGCCTTAACCACATCTAAGTCAAACTCCAACTATTTCTGTACTGAGTCTCACACCCTAGTGGTGTGGGTAAGCACCTGTCTCTGTTTCCCAACAGTAAATAAATTCCATCAGTATAAATCAACGGCAACACCTGGCAAAGATGATGAATCGTCATGACTCCACCCATCTTCCCTCCCTCCCTCCCCAGATGTATCACCAAGTATCCATGCAGGGAAAGTGCTGCTAGGGATGGCTGCTAGGTCATCCACGTGTCCTGTGCTATAAACCAGGCTGCCCTCTTCTTTCTTAAAATAATGTTTTGTTTTAAACAAACAAAATTCATAGAAAATTCACAGTTGGCAAAAAGAATTAATGAAGAAATCAAAACTTATCAACTAGAAAAGTAAGAAGTAGATTTTTTTTTTCTTTTTGAGAAATTCATCTTTATTATGATTTCACGATGCCATTTTCTTTCATTGGAGACAATCCCAACAAAGTTTGGGGTTGCATGCAATCCATTTCTTTAATATAAGGTTTGAGACACAGATTTCCAAAGTGCTCATTAAAAGGGAAAGAGATTTGTAAGAGACCTTTGGAGTGTTCAAATATGGGGGAAATAACGGGGATAAATTTTTGTTTTCTCCCCTAGCAGGAGGAAAAGTAAAGGATTTGCAGTCGGACCTTAGTATCCGCAGGGATTCCGTTCTTGACCACCCCCCACACCCATGGATTCAAAAAACCAGAGGTCCTCAAGTCCAATGGTTTTTAATGGCTGCTCATGCGCACATGGTTGCTTTGCTGCAGTTGCACACACATGTGGCTATTAGGGGTAATGGGGATTGCTGTTCACTGATGCTTAAATCCACAAATGGCAAGCCCATGGTTGGGGCAGGTGGGTTGTACATCCCTGTTCTTAAGACTCTTTGAAAATTTAATTTAGTAAAAAAAAAAAAAGAAGTATAAGTTGCTCACTAGGAATGCTGGATAGGAACATCTACTCAGACCTTGACACAATGCTTTTTTTTGGGGGGGGGGGGGGGGGGAGAGGGATTGTAACTCCTAGAATCTCCAGACAGATTGCTTATTGTTTGGGATTAAGTTTTTTAAAAAGTTTCTGCTTTGTAGGCAGCAAATGTGCATGAAATGTGTCCAATGCAGCTTTTGCTAACTCCAGGTTGAAGACTCTTAACAAAACATTTGGCTTCATATTTACATAGCTGGAAAACGGATTCAAGCATATAACTTGATTGACAAATAGTTTCCTGGTTTGCAACAAAGTCTGGGCTTGCCTAGTCAAATCTGTCAATTTGCATATTCTGCATCAGACAAAAACAAAGATTAAAAAAAATACTGACATAATTTTTGATATTTATTAATTATATATTGATAGTGTTCAATAGCTGAAATTTTGAGGGTGGTGCAATAAATATAGATAAAACCAAACCAACTTGTCATCCAGACACCAGGATGTACACAGCATCATTTGATGAAGATGCCATAGGAAAATAGAATGAGATGTCACTTGTTAGTAGCCCAGAATTAGTAGGTGTTTTCCCCATGGGAAATGACAGTTAGGATTGTACAAGCCTTCCTACTTTAATGATCTGAACTGTTAATAAAGTTGTTGTGACTTCTCTGCAAATTTACAGGGAAACTGACCACTTGAAATTCTTTCAGACATGATATTTCAGAAATCTGAATATTTCAGATTACTACATATTCTTTTCTCTGTTCAAGTACTGAGTAGAAATGCCTCACCAGTCTTCAACATACACTACACAACAATATGAAAAGCATGAAATCCTGTTTTTAAAAATTTCTGTTTAAAGGACCATCCCTCCCTCTTAGAGGGAGCTGGGGATGTTTAGCCTAGAGAAGAGAAGGTTAAGAGGTGATATGATAGCCCTGTTTAAATATCTGAAGGGATGTCACATTGAGGAGGGAGCAAGCTTGTCTTCTGCTGCTCCAGAGAACAGGACCCGGAACAATGGATGCAAGCTACAGGAAAAGAGATTCCACCTCAACATTAGGAGGAACTTCCTGACAGTGAGGGCTGTTCGACAGTGGAACACACTCCCTCGAATTGTGGTGGAATCTTCTTCCTTGGAGGTCTTTAAACAGAGGCCGGATGGCCATTGGTCGGGGATGCTTTGATTGGGAGTTCCTGCATGACAGGGGGGTTGGACTGGATGGCCCTTGTGGTCTCTTCCAATTCTATGATTCTATAATATAATGTGCTTAGCTGCAATTAACTTAACTTCTGCATAAATCAACTCCTGCTGTGAATTAAGGATTGATACATTTCAGTGTGCTTTTTTCTGGAGATAGCACAATTGTTGTCTGCTAAATGTAGTTATATTGTTTGCTATGTCTTTAATAATAATAATAATAATAATAATAATAATAATAATTTATTTGTATTTCCTGCCTCTCCCTACTTATATTTATAAGTAAATCAGATGTTACAACAGTGTCAAAAAACCTCCAGGGTTTTCTTTTCAGAACAAACAAACACCACACTCAGGTAGCATTGGTTTTAAAATAGCCTTCTTAAACCTAATGCCAAAACTAGACTGTGCAAGTGGTAATAGTAATCATCCCACCTCTGAAGAAATCTTTTCTTACTTCTGAGTCTTCTTGTGAGTTTTCATGTAGTACAACCTAGTGTCCAAGCAGTCTCTGAGAAGTCTCCTCTATAAAACTGAATATAATCTTTATGTTTGTTTGTTTCTCAAACTGGAAATAAATTTCTGAAGTTGTTCTGCCTTGTGGAACCTTCATTTTTCTATGATTTTCTCATTGCCTCCAACATTTCAGAGATGAAAACTGGGGCACATGAGGCCAAGCAACAGCAGAGTGTGGTCAAGATGGAAAAAGTTATTAATAAGGAAGAAAACACAAGCTAGAACAGGGCGCAGGTTCCTTTTGCCTGATTCTAGTGGGAAGGACAATACCCTGTCCCTTCATTCTCTCTGTAAGAGGTGTTCTTCCCCACCCCTATCACCTTTGACTGAGTGTTCTTTGCTGTTTGTCAGTTAATCTGTATGTGTTTGGTGGTCCCTTTTATCCATTTTTGTTCTCCTAGGCTTCCAAATAGAATGAGTTCACACCAGCATTCCATGTACGTATTCTTAATTATTGGAATCTCAAGATAATTATATGAGAGAATAAACAGGATCTCTTTTAGGCTATTTATTATGTGCAGTCATACATATATGAGAGCCGGTGTGGTGTAGTGGTTTGAGTGTTGGACTGTGACTCTGGAGTTCAGGGTTTGATTCATCACTCAGCCTTGGAAACCCACTGAGTGACCTTGGGTGAGTCACACACACTCTATCCCAGAAAAACCCTGTGTTAGGTTCTCTTTAGGGTTGCCATAATTCAAAAATGATTTGAAGGCTCACAATAGCAAAATAGATATATAAACATACACGCTCCCCTTAGTGAGAAACATAGATTTTTCAATGTCTAGCACATTACCTTCATTACCTTATATTGCATGTAGAATCATAGAATCATAGAATCATAGAGTTGGAAGAGACCACAAGGGCCATCCAGTCCAACCCACTGCCATGCAGGAACTCCAAGTCTAAGCATCCCTGACAGATGGCCATCCAGCCTCTGCTTAAAGACCCCTAAGGAAGAAGACTCCAATACACTCCGAGGGAGTGTGTTCCACTGTCGAACAGCCCTTACTGTCAGGAAGTTCCTCCTAATGTTGAGGTGGAATCTCTTTTCCTGCAGTTTGCATCCATTGTTCCGCGTTCTAGTCTCTGCAGCAGCAGAAAACAAGCTTGCTCCCTCCTCAATATGACATCCCTTCAAATATTTAAACAGGATTATCATATCACCTCTTAACTTTCTCTTCTCCAGGCTAAACACCCCCAGTTCCCTAAGGCGTTCCTCATAGGCCATGGTTTCCAGACCCTTCACCATCTTAGTTGCCCTCCTTTGGACATGCTCCAGTTTCTCCACATCCTTTTTGAATTGTGGTGCCCAGAACTGGACACAGTATTCCAGGTGGGGCCTGACCAAAGCAGAATAGAGTGGCACTATAACTTCCTTTGATCTAGAAACTATACTTCTATTGATGCAGCCTAAAATTGCATTGGCTTTTTTAGCTGCCGCATCACACTGTTGACTCATGTTCAGCTTATGGTCTACTTGGACTCCTAGATCCCTTTCACATGTGGTCTCATTCAGCCAGGTGTCCCCCATCCTATATCTGTGCATTTCATTTTTCCGCCCTAAGTGCAGAACCTTACATTTCTCCGCATTGAATTTCATTTTGTTAGCACTGGCCCAGCTTTCTAGTGAGGCATCATACATTCATTACATTACATTCTAGGTAATGTGCTGGACTTTTATATCTTCTGCATTTCCTTAGCAGGTATCTCTACCATTGTACATTGAAGAACATAAACCTTAAACAATATTGGGGTATTCTGGCTTTTGGCTCCCTTCATCAGATTGTCTCAGCCATCTGTTAACATGACACCTGTCTTGTGTTCATAGGTTAAATCACTGTTGCTGTCTTCCCATTAGCTTATCATTATTTATAGTTGGTCTGGCTTTATGCCCAGAGCTATCTAGTGCCTATGCTTTTAGTAATACACACACATTCCCCAATACACCAAGCCTTCTGCTTTATATTTTATGCTTTATAAAAACACTATTTACATTTCTGGTTCTTAAATTTCACAAATTATATACCACATCAGTGTCCAGCCTGTATCAACTTCCTCTCTGTTGAATTAATTGAGTGCAAACTACTTTTTCACTTTGAATTCACTTTGCAGCAACTGAAGTAAGCTGATGACAAAGGGGAAAAGTGGAAGGAAGAGAGAGAGAGAAACTGACACATTTTCAAAAATAGGTGAAAAATTGAGGCAACAGGGGATTAATTGGGACTCTCCTTGCCAGTTGGAGGGTATGTTATTTTAAGGTCTTAAATCATCCTTTGCAGAGGTCCTTTTTATCTCTTTAGTATGTATTGTTGTTCTTGTGTGCCTTCAAGTCCTTTCCAATGTATGGTGACTCTACGATGAACCTATCATGGTGTTTTTTGTTTGTTTCTTTATTTTTTGCAAGATTCATTCAGAGGAGTTTTGCCTTTGTCCTCCTTTGCGGATGAGAGTGTGTGGCTTGCTCAAAGTCACCCAGTGAATTTCCATAGCTAAGCTTGTACGTATTAAGCTTTCGAATAGATTGTTAATTGTATACTCACCAGCTGTCCTAATTTGGTATATTAACAGATGCTTTATCTATCTGTTTTCTCATATATAACATTCTGAACAATATAGTATTCAGGAAATGCATGCATATCTGGATATTAGTGCTTGTTGGCAAATATTATTTGTAGAGTTATCATAGTTATCCAAGTATTGACTGAAAGAACAAAAAGAACCATAACTGATTGACTGACCCATTCCAGTTTCACTGTCTGATCAAATGCATAATTCTCAGAGATCAGCATTCATTGCCAAATATTAGATCTAAAACAAATACTGCCCACACAGTTATCCCTTTGCTGAAACATTTGACCATTTTATCCTGCTGTAACAAAACATTCTGCCAGCTGCAGTGCACACCTGATCAGTAATGAATACTCACATAATGTATGTATGAAAAGCTCACCACATCTTTATGACTCCAGTTAAGCCATCCACATCCTATGCTTCACTTCCTGTTAGCAGAGGTGATGCATAAGGACCTTTTGTTGTTGATCAAGATGACTTGATATCTTGCGTTTGCTCTTAGGACTTCATGTGACCACTAGATGGTGCTCGTGGAAAACTAAACTGCACAACACGGAGAAGTGTGTTTGTATACTTCACCTGCACACAATATTTCACATTTTCAGAGTGGTGGGTGGATTCATTCATTATACTTTGAACGTGAACATTGCAAATATATTTTATTAAATTATTTTGCTGTCATTGACTCAATTGTGGGTACAGGTGACATGCTATGTTGTAGTATTCTTGTGAAGAAAAAGGCAGAAACATTTTTAAAAATTATCTTTATTCAACAGGGAAAATATACAACAAACAAATAAAAAAATCATGCACCTCTACAATCAAACAAGTGTTGCAGGTGACTGCAGCAGGGCCTTCAGTTTCCATACTGAGAAGTCTTAAGGAGGCACTGAAACAAGACTGTGGGCTTCCCTTGCTAGACTTGGCCTTTGTTCCCAAGCTCTGTCACAAGTCCCAGGGCCTATAGGTGTGTAGAGAGCTCCTGGCTACTAGCTCCTTCCAGAGGCAAGTCTCTGACTCAGTTCCTCCAATGTTTCAGGCCAGCTTGTCTTCTATTCTCCAAAAACTTCCTTGATTAGATAAGAAACATTAAAATTTGCGCGCCTCTGCAAGCCTTCTGTAGAATTAGAGTTCTGGCTTCTCCCAGCAGTGACTCCCAGAGTGCAATGGCTTAAGTCTAAGTTTAGATTAGATCTCACCCAAGCACATGGACAAGAGACTACTACTTCTCCTTCTTAAAGGAAATGAACTGGAATACCTCTGCAGAGTTCTGACTTCTCCCAGCAGTGACCCTTTCTTCTTTATCAGTTCTCCCTTCCTCTTCCCCTCTTCTTCCTTCACCTTCCTTCTTTCTCTTCCATTTCCCACATCCTTCAACTCTCTAATACCTTCTAATCCTCTTTCCGCCTACCCCTCCTGATCCTTCTATTGCTTCTCTTCTTACCCTCTTTCTCTCTCCATCGTTTCACCTCTCTATGTATGGAATTTATCACACAAAGGGAATTGGAAGTATAATCCAATGGCAATCTGAATGCCATCATGGGGTTTCGTGTGATTGCGTGAAAGCTGGTCACACACATTTTCGGGCAAAAGGAAGTCCTTCCAAATGCAATCATGGGGTTTTGCATGATTGTGTGAGAAACTATCACACACAATTTCGGGCACTGGGAGGCAATTTCGGGCAGTTCTGAACACAATGCAGTGTCAATGCGCAATCAAGTAAATTCGCTGAACTAGTGAATTTACTCAATTCTGAACTGGCCTCACTTCCATTTCTTTCAAAATTGAGATAAATTCCTCCCATGTGATAAAGTCCTATCACACTTTACCCTATCTACCTACTTACTCAAACCTTCCATTGCTTTCCTTCACCCACTTCTCATTCTTCACTCACTCTTACCCTGACTTCCTCCCTTGTCTTCTCTAGGATCTTCTTTACTATTTTATAACTTCTTAATAAACTCCCACCTCAACATTCCATTCCTTTGTTTATCCAATCCATTTATAAAGCAAGAATTTCATTTCTAAACCATTTCTATTGTATTTAAACCTAATCTATTTAAAGCCTATTTATTTATTTATTTGCAGCTCTGGGTAAATAAAAAGCAGAATAAGAGCAGTGGGGGGGGGGGCACATAGTCTCTTGAGGAATTACATAGGTGGGAACAGCCACCAAGAGGACACTCTCTCGTGTCTTCCCCAAATGTGCCTCTGGTTACCACCAGAGAAAGCGTCCCTGGAAGATATTAAAACTTGGGCAGGCTCATATTGGGGATACAGTCTTTCAGATAGTTTGCAACTAAGTCCTACAGCATTTTTATAGGTCATCAACAGAACTTGAATTGTGCCTGGAAAAGAACTGGTAGACAGCAAAGCTGTTTCAGGAGCTATAATCAGCTCCATGACCACCTCCAGTCAGCTAGCTGTCTGGCTGCAGCATTTTGGGTATGTTGCAGTTTTTGCACAGTTTCCAAAGGAAGACACTTCTTTGTCAGAATCTTTGGCAACTGAGACATGCCTGTATTGGAGATTGACTGATAGTTACCTAGTGTGGCTGGTTTCAGGCAGGATATATTCAGTAAAGGCCCCATAAAAGACTCTTTTAAGCAGGATGGGACTCTGTCTTGCTGTAGTAAAGCATTACCCACTCAGCCAATCCCCTTCAGGCTGCTTTTATAAACCAGAAAAGGTACAGAGTTCAGTAGTATGTATTGGCTTGTCTCACCCCTCCAAGGATCTTATCTGCATTCTCTGGTTGCAAAAACTGAAATTTATCTAATATTACAGATCAAGCAGGTGCCAAGGTTACATCCACTGGACCAGTATCAATTACAACATCGAAGTTGGATTTCATCCAAGCAATTTTGTCAGCAAAGTGTCATTCAAATTCTTCACAAGAGACTACTGAGTGTTCTAAATTTTGCTCTTGTGGGTCAAAGACAACTTCACTGAACCATGCTGTGCAGTTGAAATGATGACAGAGAAGAATTATTTCTTTAGCACTCTCTGCCACAGCATAAGGCTATCCAGTAGGTTCTTCTCTAGCCTCCATTGCACTCATTTCATCGCTGGCAGCTCCCTAGTAAACCTAAGAGCTTGCTTGGCACTACTCCATGCGAGGATATGCTCAGGAGCAGTCATGTCCACTGTCCTGGCCATTTGTCCATTGGAGAGGTCAGCCAGGAGTTGAACATCCATGGATTTTGGTACCCTCTGTCTTTGCCCCCCCCTCCCCAAAATGAAGCATCTAGAACTCTTTCAAAATAACCATCATGTTCTTGTGGTATGCTTGCTATGTGGTAAATTAATAATTTCGTACAAGTCAAAACTGGATATGATATTGCCTCATGTTTATCTGTTGCCTCATCCTCCAGAACATAACTGCACCTAGCTCCATTCTTGCTGCAATTTATCAGTTAAATATACCAGAAACATACTGGTTTCTGCATAGCTATTACTGCACATCTTCAGAATAGTGATACTGGGGCTGTTTCAGCCATCACATTCTCTTCCGGACTCCCCCCTTAACCCAGCCTCTCTGCCCTATGTCTTTATTTTTTTCACTTTACACACAGTTCTGAAGCTCAGCTATTGCAATTTTAAGTTATAAAATAAATTAACAGAAAAATAAATAAATAAAACCAACCAGCCTGCTTGGGAAAAGCGAGGGGGAGGAGAGACAAGAGAAGATGCGGAGACACTGACACCACATGACTGCCAATATCAGAACTGTCCCAGCAGGCATGTTTTGCACCTGTGGACTAGTGCTATTGGGAAGCCATTGATGGGTTTCCCCCATCAATGAAAAGGGATACCCTAATCACACTTTGGGAACACAGGAGCTAAGGTTGGAGGCATTGTGGTGTGATAAGTATTGTCAAAGCCACTTTATTTCTGGCTCAAATCACACTTTAACAACTGGGCATGATGAAGTCCACAGTCGTGTATGTTGTTTGTTTTGATGTTGTATAGAGAGAGTTTAGGGTAGACCTCTCCTTCCTCAAAAAGAGAGGGGGAAATATGACAGGAATAAAGACAGTAAAAGACGGCCATACAATTTCAGTTCTCCATTGCTGCCATAAAACCTTTATAGCAGCAATGGAGAACTGTAATTTTATTGTCTTCTTTTATTGTGTTTATTCCTGTCAATTCTTTGCCTCTCTTTTCTGGGGTGGGGGGTGAGTGGCAAGGTGGGGGGGGTCTAAATCTTTTGTGTACTCCACACTCTCTTTGCAACATTGAAATGAACAATGTAGACACTTGTAACTTGTAACTACAGCTGTGTCATTGCCCTCCCTGCATGAACTTTGTACCATTTTCAACTGATGAAGAAGCCAGTGAGCTCCAAAAACTAGCATAATGTTTAATATCTTCTGGTCAGCTTTTAAAAGGCATAAATAATGTGGATTTTTGAATCTGGATTTTGTTTAATGGTCAACACATGTCCTCCTGCAGTTTTGAGCATGTTGAAGCTATGAACCTTACCTTGAATAATAGGGGCAACATTTTTTTGTAAAGTACATCGGGACAGCCCTTGACCATATGCAGGTTCCATAGTAGATTGATTTTCACTGGTGCAGGTATGTAGAGATGTACAAGGGTCCATAGGAAAACTGAACATGCTTCTGTCAGGAAATTGGTCAGCCATTCTTTGGAGTTATTGCTACATTTAGATGCAGAGCATGGAAGGATTAAGTTGCAAAGGTAGATAGAAGGCAATAATCTTATTTCTCTGTGCTGATTCCTTGAAAATAAGATTATTGCTAAATTAATCATGGCCAAGAGTCCTTGGCTTATTTTGGATTGCTTCATGACACTTTATCAAATTCCTTTTCTCACATACGTATATTTCACCTGAGAAAATATAAAGTATACTGAGAAGTGTAAAGTGAATGAGAGGATGTTTAAATGAAAAGATTTATCTTCCAGGCTTCCTTCATACCAACTATCTTCATGTGCAGTTTACCAGTAAAGGAGCAAATGTAGTGAAAAGTGTATTATTTCATTCCATTAATAAATTAATTGTGGGAGCAAGATGTTTTGAATGAGTGTAAGCAGGACTATCTAGATACTTTTCTCACCAATGGTTCCTTTCATTTTGACTAGAACATTTTTAACCATTTCAGTTCCCTGCTTGATTTGTATTTCCCACATAGTGGTGAAGATTGTTAACTGTCAGAGGACAGAATGGCCAGAGTCCTGTTGGTGTGCTACAGTTGCATTTTCCCCAGGATTGGACTACCTACTTTCCCATTGGCTCAGTCTTCATTTCCACCCTACGTGGGCAAATGTAGAGTCCTGGACTAAATAACAGGTTACCAAGAGGATAAGGAGGGTTACCAAAGACTGGGAATGAGGAGAGGTCATACAACCCAAATGTTCTTCTGCTCCTTTGATAGTTATCAGAGACAGTTTCTTTCAGTTTATCTATACTACACTGTTACAACAGTTCAATCCTGCTTTAATTATTATGACTCTGTCTTGTGGAATCCTGGGATTTATAGTTTGGTGAGATATTTAGAATTATTTGCAAGACAGAGTTTGTGCTGTAGTTCAGGAGACTGGAACTATAATTCCCAGGATTCCATAGAATCGAAGTATGACACTTAAAGTGTTATCAAACTGTTGTAACTCTGTAGTGTAGGTATATTCTTTGTTTCTGTTTTCTTTAAGAAGTAGAAGTGATCACCACCATTTCCACTTTAAGCACAAGCTCCAACCAACCCTTAGACCAGGAATGCTGTAGTAAGTACTGCTCAACAAGAGGCTGCAGAGAATTTGCTGTGTACTTCTTTGGTAGGTACCCATCAAATGCCCTGTTGAAACAAGGCATATACATGGGGTAAGTGATGTAACTACTCGCTGTGGGAGCAACATGAATTTCTTTCAAGCTTCTTTATTTTGTAGTATAATGCAGGCATAGGCTTAGTTCTTCATATTTGCCAGACTCAATTAAAGCATCAAACAGAGCACTTTAAAAATAAAAAATAGGCATATAGTGAAGGCACATGAAGGTGCTGGTAGATGGACAGGGGTAATATATGCAGTGCATCCTCTCTTAGTTCATTAAAAGATATAACTTAATGTTTTTGTATGGGGCCTTGGAAGCAGGACTTCACAAAAGCAGGTTGAAATCCTCACTTAGGCACAAAACTCACTGGATCACCCTGAGCCAGTTTTTTTTCAGAGATTGGAAATAGCATGTTACATGTACTGTAATGGCATTGCCCCTAACATGTTACTGGAGGGAGGGGATAATGTGAGTACAAGGTCAGTCCTTTTGCAAATAGAATTACACAATAACATGGTTACTTTTTGTAGAAGAAGTAGCATTTACTACTGATTTTAAGGAGAGCTAAAATATTTCCTTGGAGCACATTTGGGGGGATTTTCTTGTGAATGTTTTAGACCTTTATCTCATTTATTTAGATGGGACTTTTAAAAAAATGAAATAAAAGTACTAAGAATTGCACACACCAAATATATCATGTAAACAGCAACAAGTCACAGGGAATGGAGTGTGTATTATCGGTGTGAATTACACATTGAATTGCTGTTAAAAAGTAACTTTCTCTGTCCTCTCTTATATGTGCATGACACTGGCACGCACATTATGACCATATCTCAAAGGGCAATTGTAGGAAGGAACCATGTACTGAACTCCTTGGAGGAAGAGTGGGGTAAACAGATTTTTTTAAAAATCCAGTTGCTTTAATATGTGGAAGACATCTACCAAGTATTGATTTCGTTTAAATATTGGTGAAGGAATGAGAATTTCTTTTTTTAAAAAAAAAAATCAAAAATATGCCAGAATGTTCTTTCTGTTGACAAACTGGTTGTCATAACTGAAGAAAACCAAATGAGGGTTTTCCTCATTGTAGCCATGCTCCACAATTTAATCTGCTATTTGGAAGTGCTTAGTTCCACATAATGAAAATATTTACTTGCTGATTTGTGCTAATAAAGAGATAAACAACAGTTTAGCCACTCTTTTCCAGTAGGCCCACCCAGTTGATTTTAAACAATGCATTTTAAATTGGAATGGATTATTTTAGTGTGGTCTATGTTTATGTGTTTTAACCCATGGGAAGAGGTAGGTAAAAAATAAAATTTGTTGTTTTTGTTGTTGTTGTTGTTATAAAATACCAGGTAAAGTAGAGAAATTGTTTCCTGTAATTAATAGCAAAGATAGCTTTGTCATAATGGGGACAAAGGCACCAGACTTCTGTGATCAACATTTTTATTAATATTTATAAAGAAAATTCACATACCATTAAGGAATAAATACAATCACAAGATACACACTCTAAACCTATGGGTATGTAGACATGTCAACATTTAACTGACCATGCTTCACAATTTAATCTCCAGTGTGGAAGTGTTTAGCTCCACTTCATGAAATTTTTACCTGCTGATTTGTGTTGTTAAAGAGACAAATAATACAGTAGTTTAGCCAATTCTTTTTCTGGTCAGTTTGTGTAATATATATATATATATATATATATTCCCTTGCCACTCCCTTTTAAAAAAGCTAAACAGGTATCTTCAATAGAGGATACTGTATCAGCTGCTATCTTCCATTATTAAAAATAAATAAGTGGTTTAAAATGCAGACGTTATATAATAACTAGAAATTGCAGACACCTAAAATAGAAATAATTCATATTGAAAGGATAACCCATTGTTTCAGAAGAGCAATTGTGTGAACTAACATTAGGAATCAGTGTGGTGTCTGAAAAGTAACTGGCAAGATTCATTTTAAAGTGCTTTCTGGTGCAATTTATAGTCTGTGGATTTTATAGCAGACTTCTCATTGATTGTAATGGATGTGGACCACATAATTTGTATAGCAGATTTAACCTAGTCATATCTAACTTTTCAATTCAAATACACTACCTTCTGAAGATATACTGCCTTAAGCTAATAATAGGATACTTACAACAGAACTAGGATGCAAACTTGGACACTTGTGTTATATGTTTTATGTTGTACACTGCTTTGAAATCTTTACATGTATGTGTTTAATATATGCTTGTAAATAAGTAAAGCAATGAAACGTTTCAATGAGCTGTATTACCAAACAATTTACTATGGGGGATTTCAATTAGGGTATCCTTCCAGGAAAGAAAAGATGACTGAAATTTTGTGGGGCAGTTACAAATGTGTAACCCAGAGTAACACAGTCATGATTGTTTTCTTTAGGGTCTACATAGGGACTGTGAAAGTCCTCCAAACCTCATTTACTTAGGATCCACGGTGGTCGATAGGATCTGTTCTCCTGTCATTTGGGAAGCAGCTGGCTGCCGGTCCTACTCCCACTCACCCGATGAGAAATCTCTGGCGTAAAGGGGAAATGCAACAGGGACTTTGCCTCTACTTGTCACAACAGAGATCACTCATGGGAGCAGGTGGTAATGTCAGTTAGCTGTTTCCCAAATGATCGAGGGGAAGAGGTGAAAGGTTTTATGATCAAGACTTTTCTGAAACAATAGCAACAGAACAGTAAAACTTAAAGAATGGAGAAGAAATATTCTCACTCATATTTTAACACATACTTTCATTGGTTCTACTGTGTATTTATTATGACCCTTCACAGTATTAGCTATGCTAATAGCTATAAGATATGCCTGTTTTTTTCTGCCTTCATATTTCATGGAACCTGCTTGGAAACTGCATAGTCATTCATGGCTCTTTTTGATTCCTTCCTTAATAATCATTTAAAAAGCCTCTCCCAAACCATCAATTTGAAGTGGTTAAAGTCTTGCTAATTTGGATGGCTTCTTACATACAAGGAAATTACACGACCAGGATTGCATTCAGCTGACTTGATCTTCCTTCATCCTTGTTTACAGTTGGTTAAATGAAGATACTTAAGCTAAGTGAGATCAAAATAAACATCCCTGGCCTGTTATTCACCCAGGCAATTGGCTGCTATTGCTGTTATTTCTCATTGTTGTTAAAAATAGGTGTGTGGGGTGAGGCTTGGTTTATATTTTTGCCCAAATTCCTCTGGAAGAAATCGTGGCAGATTTTATCCTACAGATGTCTACAATCCTTCATTGATACTTAAGCTAGAAACCACAGCATTATTACAGAACAATTGTCCAAAATGCAGAGGAGCCAATCCTTCATTATGCTAGTAAATGTAAATGTAATAAGCTAGGGTAAACTTCCCAATTTGGTACCTTTGAGATGTCTTGGACTATAACTCTCATCATGCCCAATCAGCAGAGTCAATCATGTATTTGGGGTTGCATAAAGACTACAATGTTCCTGTCATTTTCCTTTTGATAATGACAGTCCAAGAACTTCTCCTTTTCTTTTGTTTTCTGGGACTTTTTGAAGATCCAGCATGATGCCTGCAAAGTTAATTGCCCATTTACTATGGAGACGTTGCTTCTGGAATGTGACTGGTAGGTTGTTCGACTGCATGTTGGTTTTTCAGTACACAACATGATTTATAGTTTTCCACTACTTTGGCTTGCAAGCTAGCCTTATCTTTCTTGTACCAAATGTCTGTGGCAATGTACACATTGTATGGATCATTTGAATGTTCAAGCTTTTTGGAACGGATGTAGCTCATCATGACTCCAAATGTGAAGAAGCCAAAGAAGCAGAACAGCAAGAGTATAAACACTACTTCCAAGTGGTCGCTTGTTCCTGTGACTGTTGCTGGCACAGGGTGGTTTGTTTTAGCTACGTAGTCCTCTAGTAGTTTTGAAAGGAGTAAGTTCAGTGCTGTGTTGTTGGACGGCACTGTCATTGTTCTGTCAAGAATGTCACAGCTTCCTCAAATTCTGATTCATAGAGTGGAATGGGAGAAAAATTAAAAAACAAAACATAGGAATAATTATATTCAAATAATCACACTAAGTTCTATTCCAATTGAATTAGAAGTGTGGTACTGATGAATGTATGTGTATGTGCATGTATATCCTTACCCTGTTAATTTAAATGAAATTACACACACCATACACCAAACAAAATCCCTTGAATATTGCTGGAATATTTAAAATTGAAATTCAGTTGATATGTAATGATGTCTAAACCTGTAGCTCACAGCAGCGCTTCTTAGGTGATCTGATGGTAATTATTTTCGCTGCATGTATCAGGGATCAGCACCATATTTGCCTTCAAATTGACTCTGATTTATGACAATTTTATAGCTGTTTTTTCTTGGTAAGATTTATTTAGAGGTGTTTTGCCATTGTCTTCCTCTTAAACTGAGTGTGACTTGCTGAGGGTGGTTTGTTTTAGCTATGTAGTCCTCAGTGGGTTTTCTTAAATCCTGTTCTCCTGGAGTCTTATCCAACAATCAAACCGTTACACCCTTCTGGTTTCTTCCCATCTCTTTTTTACACACACATATTTATTACGGCACTTGGCCAGCACAAAAGTAAGTAACCCATATCTTTTTTGAGCGTGGGGGGAATCACTAAATAATATTTACCCAGTTGTCTCTGGAGAATAAAGGCTCATTCACACTATACAATTACAGTGCTATTATTCCACTTTAACTGCCATAATTCTCACTAATGGAATCCTGGGATTTGCAGTTTAGGGAGAAGCATTTAGAATTCTCAGCCAGTGTACTCCAGTGCCTCATTGAACTATAAACCCCAGGGTTCCATGGGATGGAACTATCACAGTTTAAGTGGAATCATATTGCTATAATTGTGAATGAGCCCTAAGAATATAGGCCCCAAAAACGCAGGCCAAATAAGGCAGCTTCCAGCCAATTTGAGGGCATGGCATTCAGATGACACATGCCCCCAATGTGGTCAGAAGCTGATCTGGTGCCCCAATCCAGTCCTTTGGACCAGATCAAAAAGAACAGATATAATGTATCTCCTGGCAGTGCCAGTTTGGGACAGCGGTGATGGCCTGCTTGGGCAGTGGGCCGCACAATCACTGCTGGTCCCAGCCCGATCTCCTGGTAAACTGCAGCTACTTGTCACTCTTTACCAGCTGTGTGCTTCGGCTCTCAGTCTCTAGGCCAATGCTTCCCAAGCTGTCTGATGTTGGGGACCAGTGTACCAGTAGCAGTCCCATATTTGTGCCTGTAGAGTACAATTTTTCTTCCTTTCCTGTATACTTGCCTCAGATAGGCAGCCAGCACCTCAAGAACTGGCCCTGGCCCAGGGAGCACCATTTTGAGTAGCATTGCCTAATAATATACCCATGACAATGAAAATAAAGCAAATGTACTAATATATTATGCCCTGTTTCTGAGACTGTAGTCCACTGGTCTGCCACTCCTCTCCAACTAGCCTGCTTCTTCTACTTTCATGAACTCATGATAGTGCCATGTATAGACTGAAGATTATTGGCCCATCTGATCAGAGTTGACCCAAGACTCTTTAACTGAGGTAAAGTAGAAAATACCTTTCGCTACCCACTCAGGTCAAGGCACATAGTATGCCAAACCAAGTTACTTTGGCACTAGAGGCAAGCATTCCTCTCCATTTCAAGCAGTAAAAAATATATTAATATCTGACTGCCTGTTTATGACAACCTGAATCTGTTGCCTTCCTCAAATACTAGGACTAGCCCTACATCTCATTCCTGTTATCATTTCTGTTACTCCAAGGACCTGTCTTGATACCTAATTTTTTTTTTTTTTGAATCAGAAACGTGGGGAATTGAACCACAAATGGATTTGTGCTTTTTCCAGAGGTCTCGCTCTGTGTTGTGTACCTTCAAGTCATTTCCAGTTTATGGCAACCCTAAGGCAAAACCTATCATGGGGTTTTCATGGCAAGATTTGTTCAAAGGAGGTTTGATATTGCCTGATGCTGAGAGTACATGACTTGCCCAAGGTCACCCAGCAGGTTTCATGGCCAAGAGATGCTTCCCATAATCCCTTGGCTTCAGCAACTGGCTCCAAGCTGGAATGTAATAGAGGAGAACATGGGATAGCTACACATTACTTCTGATTGCTAGCATGAAAGGTCCTACGTCTAAAAACACTCACAGTCTCTTTATCCCATGCAGACATATTTTTTGGGGAAAAAATCTTTATTTGACATGGTTTTGTATTGGTGGTGTGAGAAAGACCAAGAAAGATGAAGCACATGCTTTTCACACACATGTCCTGAGTTGAATTGCCAACCAGATACAACTGAGAGAGAAGCCAGTTTGAAATAATACAGAGCTGTGTAGCTAAACACTGCAGGCCGGCTTTCCCCAATCTCATTTCCTCCAGCAGTTTCAGCAGGAAAATCCTTGCAGTAGGGACCCGGCTGCCTTCCAATTTAGGGTGGAATTCAGATGAGATAAGCCAGGTTATTTAAGCAGAGTGATAAGCTCCATAGATAGGTTGCCATAGGTAGCCATTCTACTTCTTACTCTTGGTTCTGTTTTGCACTACTGTTTAACACACTAGACTTTTTTTTTTTTTTAAATCAAATATGATACCTGGTTTGTATGTAAGGAAAAATTAGGAACTGGGAAAATGGAAATTGAACTTAACATAAATCTTTTTCCTGCTACTGAAGGAGGAGAATAGTTTTTGAAAGAGATGCCACTTTCAAGTCTTGTACTTGCTAGATTTTGTCTTAGCATTACATCTGAACATAGTTTATGATGTAAAACCAATTTAACTTTAGTCAAGGAAACAGTGGGCTACAGAGTCTTGTATTTTCCAACTGTACAAATTGTAGCACAAGTGTACTTGTGCCCTTAGGCATGCATCTGATTGTGCTGTGGCAGAGGTGTGGAAAGCTTGATTCATAGGCTGTATATGGCCCCTGGACACCACCAGTCTCCCCAAATCCTCTAAACTACCCCTTAAAAGGGTTAGCATTATTTTCAGTTTGACAGTTGACAAAAATTGTACTCAAATCTTTCCCAAATGTGTGCAAACAGGCAAACACCCCCTCCTCGCCCCTTCAAAATCCCCTCACAAACACCCACTCTCCTTCTTTATGTTTCAAATCTGGTTACTGTTATGGAGGCAAAAGAAAATATTGTGAAACACATGAAGGGGACTGCCCACAGGGGAAAGTAGTAGAAAATTGACTCTTGGTCCCCATAAACTTCCTTTTCCCTGTGCTATGGCTTATCAGTGTTATTTGTAGCAGGGGAATGGGTGGCACAGTGGGACGTGCATATGAGCAGCCACCCAGCATCGCAATGCAGGGACCAAAGTAATGAGGGGAGGTTGGGGTAGTTCTGGGGTGAGAATACTCTGGGCGGCTCCCAGAATATTCTGACTCATGCAGACACCACCCCGGTCTAAATTGGGATGGTCACAGACTTAGAGATGGACATCATTTGAGAAACCCACACTGAACCACCTGGCACCCACCCCATCCTTGCTGACTTTGTTGACTTTGCTGTCATTAGTAGCAGTGATAAAATCCCTGTTTTTAAAATACATAAACACCATGCTCTTGGGTCATATATATATATATATATATATATATAAACAGGGCTCTCAGGAAGCTTCCCAGAGTGTGAGTTTCCTTTTAAATAGAAGTACGTTGGTTCTATGACTCTTGTTTTCATGTAGCAGTTTTGCTGCTGTGGCTAATGTGACACATGCACCAAGAGTGGCCCACAGGTTAAATCTTGGCAACCTTTGATTTAAAGCATTAGGCAACTAACAGTGTAAGGAATCTTTGCATGCCATACAACTATTTGAGCCAAATAGCTGCAAGCCTTTGAGCTATATTTGTAGGCCTCCTGGAAACTCGTGAATTTCCTGAGATTTACTATGATGAACATCCTGTGTGCCCTCTGCTTCTGAAATTTAGGAGGGAAAGGGAGTCAAACATTTGATGCACTGCAATAAACAGCTGGCCACTATCACATATCATAGTAAATCTTCCACGAACTGAGGAGGGGTTCCCCAGTTCCTAGAATCTTTTGGAACCTCCCAATAGATCCTGCATATCAATAATATGCATCCACAGTTGCTCCCTCATACATATCTTCCTTTGTGTCTCATCTAAGTATTATGAACTCTGCAAAAAAATTCTCCATGGGAATAAACCAAGAAAATTTTAAAAAGAATTGTGAAGCTTAATTTTGCAGATTACATTACAGCACATTCAGTGAACACTTGCAATCAAGTTCAGCTTTCCCAGTGTGAGTGTATAGTGCATGTACACCCCTACTGTTCTAGAGCTGTCGCAGAGTTATCCAGTGGGTAGTATCAATGTCAGTGTCAGCAGTCCATGTTACTGTATGTATATCTTCTCGAAGGAATAGGAGCTAGGGATTGGCTTTGCTGGATGTATGTATCCCACAACTCTCACCACTTGTATCCATGCAATTGGGGTGGCATCTCACATGAGTGATTTTGATGGGATATGTGCATCTATGTCCATGCTCATACAAGAGGTACATGTGTAGTGGGTCTCCACTCATTTGGAAATCCAAGTCCTGTGGAGTATGTGATCATGTGGAAACCTTGTAGACAGGCCTGGAGTCACAATCTCGCATTTTGCAGGGGCATTATTAGGGATGTGTGGGGAGTGAGGACTTTACCAGGTAACATCTCAGGAGGGGTGTCACCCTGGGCAATGGTGGGACTGGGCTGCCTTTTGGGTCTGATGGTTCTGCTGGCAGTAAAAGAGAGTCAGCATTTTGGCTGTTGAAGAGGGGGAGGTATTAAAAATGATCTGCACTGAGTGTTAAATATACTAGATGTGCTACTGCTGGGACTCTGCCAATAGTGACACCTGACAGGGCTTCAATTCTGCCATCCAGCAGATGCAGTACAGCTGCTACCTTAGTGTTTCTAAAATGTCATGGCCCAGTGGTTCAATTGTTCTAATGCCTGTTGTCCATCACAACAAAACGGAAACGGAAGCAACTGAACACCACATGTTTTCAGATAGATGCCTTCCTACCCTCTACAGTACAACAGGAGGGTGAAATATCCAGTACACTGCACTGGAAAAACCAAGTGGTGGCTGCAACAGTGCCTACTGGGCCTGTCAAGAGCTTCTTGAATCATAGTGCCACCACTAGTAATGCATGTATACCTGTATACTTTATGTATACTTCATGAGTATATTCATAAAGGAAGTGGAAAAGCAAAATACAGAGGTTCCCCATGTCCATTCAATTGTCATGCATGCCTGTGAATAATAGATGTACTTCCCATCTATTGCTGACATGTGTACAAGATTGAGGTTTGAGTAATCCCAACCTTGGTTCACTGAGATGGCATAAACATGGTAACATGATTCAAAATTGGAAGATTGTGGAAGGAGTAAAATTTTCAGAAATCACATAAGGCCAGATATTGTATTCTCTCTTGGTAGATATGAGGGGGAGGGGTGGGGGAGGGAAGGAGAGAGAGAGAACAAAGGAGGGAAATGTTGTGACAAAATGAGACCAAATTATATTTCTCACTGTTTAAAACAGAGGAGATTATCACACAGGAGGGATCACATCCTTCTCCTGTCCTTCTCTTGTCCTTAAACTCAGCTAATTGCATGATCAGGGATCATAGAATCATAGAATCATAGAGTTGGAAGAGATCACAAGAGCCATCCAGTCCAAGTCCCTGCCAAGCAGGAACTCCCAATAAAATCATCCCTGTCTTCCCCACCCCCATGCTTTTCCCTTTCTTTTCACATGGGTAAAGTGTCATGGAACCATCATTTGGTATTAAAGGGAGTTCCTGTTAATACTAAATGATGACTCCATGACACTTTACCCACCGGAGAAGGACAGGAGAAGCGCATGGGAGTGTGTTCCCCAATTGCACGATTAGCCGAGTTTAAAGACAGGAGATGGACGGAAGAAGGATGCTGTTCCTCCCGTGTGATAATCTCCAGAGGTAGGGAATCTTTGGCCCTCTAGATGTTGTTAGGCTGCAGTTCCCATTATCTAGCATGCTATTGGTGGGGTTGATGGCAGCTGCAGTCCAACACTTTGGTGTGGTCATATTGATGGTTTAAACATTGTAGTGTGTCAGCTCTAGCTGTTATTATAATAAATCTGAAGACCTGCACATTGATAGGGATGCATATTTTAGTTAGGGTGGGAAGCATAATAATGGAGAGCTTTGTTTGTGTGTTAGGGGTAGACTGAGGCTGCACACACACTCCAGAATTAATGCAGTGGCACTACTTTAACTGTCATTGCTCAGTGCTATGGAATTCTGGGATTTGTAGTTTTTTGAAATATTTAGTCTTCTTTGTCAGAGAGCTGTGATGCCATAAAAACTACAAATCCCAAGATTCCATAGGATGGAGTCATGACAGTTAAAATGGTATATTAAGTCTCTATATACTTAATATATCTAAATATAATAGGATATCGGTTATTATTTATAATACTTTATTATCTACAGATGAAGTAAAGAAGATTCGGAAGTTATTTTATAGGTTGACATTTATCCTATCTAGTGATATGTATTTTGTCATTTACGAGTGTGATTGGTTACATCTGCTTGTATATAGTTTTTCTAAAAACAATATTTTTTTTAAAAAAATGGTGTCAAACTGCATTAATTCTGCATTGTGGCAGCAGCCTGGGGAGGTTGTTCCCATGATATTGTTTTTTAGCATAACAATACAAAACATCTCAGACATGCATTTCACGTTTGTTATTCACACTAGGGAACCGCATCAATTTTTATCAATGCACATCTGGGAGTTCAGTTGTTCACATATGCAAGCATTCAAATAAAGACAGAGTTGATTTTGCCAATGCATTCAGAATCCCTCTTTAGGTATACAGCATTTTATTGCAGGTCTATTTGTGTCTATTCACAATGATTATTCACATTGCTGAAGATATAGATCTTTTTTTTAAAAAAAACTAAGGGAAAACCCCTATATTGATTATCCTGGATTAAGTGGGTTTTTGGCCCTCCCCCCCCCCAAAAAAAATTGGGCGCATTCAGGATGTGTGTGAACAATGAAGATTTAACCCAGATTTATCCTTGATTATTTTCACAGTGTGAATAACCCCTGGGTGTATAGTGTGAAAAATAGCTTTTAGTCTATAGTTTTCTGGGTTGAGATAACTTGATTGAGTAACTGGTTTAAGCTCCATAACACTGCACAATATGTTGGCTATGCATACTGGAGTGCCTTACCATTCATGTCACATCTGCTTGGGTATTTTAATCATGGATTATAATGGACAAAATACTGCATGCTACTTGAAGGGTTGTTTTGTTTAAGTTGCATTAAATTATGAACATTTCCTTTCATAGGAGAAGTGGAGAATGTGGAGACAGCATGAAGGTATGTGTGAAAGAAATGCTCATTTTATTCCATTCCAAGGACACTATTGACATCAGTTTAGAATATATACATTTCCACCAGTAGCTAACCAAATGTCACTACTGCTTCTCCATCTAATTGGCTCCATTGGCTCCTGCCCTTATAATCACTCTTACTTATGGTCTGATAATTGAAATATCACACTCTGCTGTTATTTTAAAGCGGCATACTCTAATTAAAGTTGTCCACCTTCATAGAAATTAACTGCGATGAACAGCTTTCCAGAAATTAGAAGGCGTGACAGAACTTTGTTGTGATATCCCCTCCCTTCCTTTACCATCCTTATATCTTCAGTAAACCAAATGAAAAGTACCTTTGTTCCAAATGATATAGTGCACAACCATCTCTAAAAGTACATGAAAAGTTGAAATTGTTATTAATGTCACTCTTCCCTTTTCAGTTTCTTCTTTTAAAACATCAGTTATTTTCAAAGAGCAACTTTGAGTGGAAATACTATACTGATTTGAATTACTCTTTAAAATGTTTGCCTTTGTTATTCTTATTCCTATGTAGAGCTTACTCTCTACAGAAATTCTAGCAAGGTTCCTTTCATACTGAGAAAACCTAGAGAGGATGGTCAATATCTGTACTGTCACTGTCGTGAAAACTGTATCTAAGTGTGAATTATGGTCACATTTTAAAACTTCTGTTTTTTTAAAAGAGTTAAAACGTATCTACTTGTTGTTTCCAGCACTGCAGTTCCTAAATATTCAAGAATACTTAAGTATTCTTTTGTTCTTCCCTCTTTAGATGAAAAAATACATCACTTTACAATATAAAACTGCAGAGGAAGAGGAAGGCAGCAGAAGAGATGCCAGGCACTCCAATGGTAGAGAAGGGAAAAGCATACATTTCTGAACAACAGTCAGTTTATAAGCAGTGGTAGGAGCTCACCTCCTGTAACAAGAAGGCAGACAAGCAAAGAGGAATAAACATGCAAACTCACCAAGCAGTGTGAAGGAGGGAGCCTGCAACCTAGATGCTGTGAGTCAGGCTCATACTCCGAGCTTGCCTGGGAAGAAGCCTGAAGTCTGGGAGGGACTTATCATGGGTGCATGACTAGCTAGCCTTATGCTGCAAATGCTCAGGGGAGGGAACCTATAAGCTGCTGGGAAGGCAGGTTTACATAGAGGAAGGTGATACAGATTTCCAGGTAGAGAACGAGTGTCTGGCAACTCAGACAAGTAAAGACTGTGCCCGACACAATGGGAGTGTCTTACTTTATATGCAAAGCTGGACAGTTCTAGTAACTTGATTTCCTTTCATCATTTTCAAATGCTGAAATACTTTTGTGCCGAAATACTTCTGTGGAGTAGTGCACAGGAAGGACCAGATTCAAGACATTAACCACCCAGTCCAGTCACATAGGTTTAATTGATTACATATTTTCTTCTCTGAAGAAAGTAATGAGAACCAATGTGGGTCAACAGGCCATGTGTTAGAGAGCTGAAGCTGGTAAAGTCTAAGAAGTTTTTAGTTATGCTTTTAACTTTTCTGGATTTTGTGTTTATTTTATACTGTTCTATCTAGATCCTTTTAATTTTACTTTTTATTGAAAAGTCTTTTAAAATGTTTTTATCTTGTGAGCTACCTTGGGTCCCTAACAGGGAGAAAGACAGCACAGAAATGAAATGAAACTAAATGAAATACATACATAAGCAAGGTTCCTATCACTCTGATCACAGCTCACCATAAAACAAGGGCTCCATGCACACTACAGTATTATAGCACTATTATAATTTCCATCCTATAGTATCCTGGACTGGTAATCTAATGAAGGACTAGGAGACTTTGGTTGATAATTTTAAATACTCACGCTTAATCTGCAAATTCTAGGATTCCATCCGATGGAATCATGGCAGTTAAAGTGGAATGATAATGCTATAATTGAATAGCATGAATGGGTCCAAAGGGAGGAGCATCTACATGACAGTTATAGCAATTTGATACCATTTTAATTGCCATGGCTCCACCCTATGGGATCTTGGGATTTGTAGCTTGATGGAGTTAGAATTTTCAGTCAGAGACCTATAGTGGTAGAGCTCTCTCCAGCAAAGAGTTTTGAGCACTTTGAACTACAAATCCTAGGATTCACAGAGGATGGGGCCTTGAAAGTTACAGTGGGCTCAACTTGCTGTAATTACAATGTATATACAGCTAAGGAAAAGATACTGCATCCTGTCCACTCAGCTGCTTCTTAGCAATAAAATTCTTCTTTCAGAAGCTGCTTTAATTTTTGTTTTAAAAAATCTGTTGGGACTCTGTTATAAATATATGTAACGTGCATTTGCTTTTAGCTCTTCACCCTTGATGTCTCAGGTATTTTGCTTTCTTGCTTTTGGAAATAAATATCAAGGAATGGGATAGTATCTATTCAGGCAACCCCCACACAAACAAACAAACAAAACAACAACCCAGCTTTGGGAACTTACAAGAGGAAAAGGTAGTGATTGAATACTCCCAGATTTTGTTCCTGTTCTTTCTGATTTTATACTGTGGGTGCATCAAGGCTGATTAAAAAGTCCAGAAAGTCCAGATTTTGCTCCTATTATTTCCCATTTTATTTTAGAAATGCACATTTTTTTAAAATCCCAAAATATATTCCATCAGGTCCTGGTATGATCTCAGAGACTTTTTATACCTGCTTCCCAAGTTGGTTTATTTTAACGAATTACAGTTTAAAAGAAAATGGTGGATGATTAAAGTGTTTAGCACACTTTCTCCATCGGTTGCTGAAAGCTGCCCCCATTTGAAAATGTTTTCTTAAAAATACTTATTGGATTAAGTCTATGTCAGTGACATTGTCAGGAAAGGATCCAAAGGACCTTTGCCCCAGATCTTCTGAGCTATGTCCTGGATCTCTTGAGATCTCCTGAGGTGCCCTGATGACATCATCTGAACCCAAACCTGTCTCTTCCTTCTGAGCTGAAACTAGGAGACCTTAAAACTTTCTTCTTGATGGGTATTGATCTGGTAGCCCAAGATTTTGACAAAATTATATTCACTGGACCCCCCCTCTCTCTTTTATATAAATATTTTTTAAAAATAGAATTGTATGATGAATATGTGGAATCGTCAATGGTTAGATGGGCACAAGACCTCAAGGAAATGTTACTGATGGAGCAATGGGAAAAGACTTGGTCTAAAAGATTAAAACATACGGTATGTGTAGAAATAAGAGAGAATTATTATAAGATGCAAAACAGGTGATATCTCACCCCAACAAAGTTGTCAAAAATATTTTAAAAAATTAAAAAATCAGTTGGAGGTGTGAGAAAGCACCAGGTTCTCTATTCCACATGAACTGGCATTGTGATTTTGCAAAAAGATATTGGAGTCAAATTCATGAAAAAAATCTAAAAGATATTATAATGTCAATTTAAATTAGTTTTGAAATGTTACTTATTAAATATGACTTTTGATTCCAAAATAGAAGATAAATATGATATACTTTTGTTTTACATGATCTCTGCGGCTCAACTTGTCTTTGCATCTTCAGTGGAAAGGAGGAAAAAGTCTTACATAGGAGAATTGGCTGGCAAAATTAATGAACTATATGGAGATGGACAAACTAACCTGTCTAACTAGAGGAAATGCCTGGAATAAAAGAAAAAAGTGCTGGGAGCCATTAGTAAATTTTGTTAAAGCTGAAAAAATGTAACCAATTTTATTTGGTAAATTCTAAGTTTTAATAGATTGTTAGCAAAGGATAATTTGTGAAATTAATTTCAATGCTGGATCTTTAACAAAGTATTAAAATATCAATGAAACTAATAATTACAATCTAATTCATACGAAGATAAATGGCTAGTAGAGGACTATACAATATAATGTTTGTATTAATGTATAAAAAATCATTTAGCGCAGACTTTTGGACTCTATAAGGAAGAAACTGTTTTGTCTTTTTATGTTTATATTTGTTTGTCGATAATTTTATATTATGTTTTTTAATCAATAAAAAAAATTAAAATAAAGAAAAAACTTTCTTCCTTAGCAGACAAGTATGGGGTGTAGCATGAGGCACCATGTTGGGACATTTTAATCCCTCAGAGGTAGAGTTTATTGCAGGCTTTATACAGAAGTAGATCCATGTAGTCTTACAAAGACATTGTTATCTGTACAGAAGTGAACAATATTCCCAAATTTCAGTCACTTGCTGTGATCTTTTGCTTTATAGAAACAAAAAAAATTGATTGGCATGGTGGAGAATATCATAACAGAAAAATGTCAAATGATATGAATAGTGCAACATTTTTAATGCCACAGTGTGAGTACAATATAAGAGATCTTGCCAAATTTTGATATATTTTGTTGTATCTTTCATGTCCCAAGATGGGGAGGAACTGGAATATATATATATATATTTAAGGAATAAAATGGTGTATGTTAAAACAGATATTGGCTTGGCAAGAGATTTGTGATACAAAGATTAAATTATAGTTAAAAGAGGAAGCGATGTCTACAGGATGGATATGTAGAAAATGGAAGGTTAGTTCTAAGGCAAAGCAGGGCAGTTTAGGTCAGGAAACTGGGATTTGTAATCCTTGGGTCTGCAGATTGTCAAGAGTCTTGCAGCTCAAGCCATTCCTTTCACAGCAGGTATAGTGTTCTAGTTGGAAGTATGAAGTGCTTTAAAAGTCACTGGGAGAGAGGAATCATAAGCAAAATGTCTGTGAGGAGTAGAGAGAATGTCATTATATGGGACAGTAATGACTACAAGTAAGAAGTCCTAACCAATGACACTCTAGACTTCTTCAAACAACCAAATGTATTTAGGTCCAGAATGGGAAACTGTTTGAACCTTTCTTGTAACATATGCATGAAGAAACAGTTCCATGAGTTCATATGGACTGGCCAAATAAAGTGGCTTCAAACTACTTTGGAGCCTAGCTATTTAGATGATGTACAAGGAGAAACTGGGTGGAAACTGAAACAAAGTCACACTCCAGGGCTAAAATCATGAGCAAAAGAAGCTCTGGTACTCTGACTTAACATGGAAAAAGTGCATCATCTCACTGACATATAAACATCCCAGTGTCAGTGTGGGAATGCAGCAAAGCAAAAATGTGAAAGTACATAAAACAATGGATGTAATTACAACATACACAAACGAGAAAGTCGAATGGGGGCATGGGGTGAAGGGGGGCATGTATGAGGAGCCTCCATGTTTGTGCTTTGCCAGTGTTTCACTGGACACACCAATGCACTGTACAGGTGCTGTATTGCAAATGCAACTGTGTGGCCAATCATACAGGCAGGCATCCAATGGGATGGCACCTGGGCAGGAAGAGGAAGGTAACTGGAGGTCACAGTTATTTGTGCAATGGTGTGCATGTATGGTGGGGAGTCAACAACAACAACAGCAACAAAAATAACCATGCAGTGTGACTTGACACCACCTTGTGAGGATGGCCTGTCGGTGTTCAGCTTCCCTTGGAAGTAGGTTCTGTGGACAGGAGGGTTTCAACCCACTTTCAGAAAATTTAGGATTGAGCTGCTTTTTTTCTACCCATCTAATCCCATGTGTAACACTGATATTTCACTTAAGGTGAACTCGAACTACACAGTTGTATCAATCTGACCTCACTTTAACTGTCATAGTGTCATCCTATGGAAACCTGAGATTTGTATAGTTAGTTCTCTGTATCCACAGATATTCCATTGCATTTCATGGGACTTGAACATCCACTCATTTTGGTATCCATAGGGGGTCCTGGAACCAAACCCCAGCAGATAACAAAGGGCCATTGTACTTAGCTACTTAGGATTCTTTGTTGGAGAGCTCTAATCCATTTCTATGCATTACAGTTGCTAAAATACCTTGATGTAATCCTCAATTCTTCTTCTTGGCCTACCACAAGAATTATAGTTGTTGTTGGAGGATTCACTTGAAGTGTCTAACAGAAAATTAGAAGTATTTCACTAAACTACAAATTCCAGCATTCTTTAGGTTTGAGCCATGATAGTTGAAGTGATATTGAACTGCCATAATTGTATACTTAGATATACATATAGTGTCTGGCTGTACTGCTCCAAAATGCAACTTTGATTTCTACAAAAACTCGCTAGCTTTAGGAGCATGGAGGATTTCTCTTCCACATATTTGCAGAACATCCAGAGCAGAAGCTTGGGACCATCTGAGGTCATGTCCCAGGAAGCACTGTATGAATGTGTCTACCAGCCCATGTGAAACTTTTAAAATCCTTTTACAGTTTAAAACAAGAACACATTTTTCGACCATTTTAACTCATAACCTGAATTAGGATGTGTGTAATCCCTTTGCTTTGCATCTCCCCAAAATTCCTCTGAAGTTCTATGCCATGTGAAAGCAGGCACACACTTGAAGAATTCTTTCTAGTCTCCCTCCATGTTCATCCCTTGGCCTTCCTTTCCTCTTCTTTTCTCCTCTGTCCTGGCATTTCTTTTTCTTCTTTATTCTATCCAATAGAATGGTTAAAATTCTTAAGATTGGAGGATGAGAATAAGAGACATTCTGAACCAGATTGGTCTTTAAACAAACAAGAGTATTACTTTTTCTCATCTTCTTTGTCTCTCCTCCCCACCCTCACCTTGAAAAAACTAGATTCACATAGTTGCAGAAGAAGAACACTTGAGGCTATTTTTGTCAACCACAACTATTCATCAGTGGAAGCTCCATATTAGATAAAAACAGGGGTTAATTTGACAAGGGGAGGAAAGAACTACTACTCTTTTAAGCAACTCAATGCTTATTTATTCAGAAGAATAAAGGAACAGTTATGGTGGATCAGACCAGAGGCCAGGCATCACTAGCGGCTGAAGGGGATGTGGACCATATCAAATGACACCCTAAGGGGGATGTGACCACTGATCCCCAAATATTTGTCTTTTGGGGAAAAAACAGGCTATGGCATTAGCCTGTATCTCTTTAAAACACTGAAGAGATGGGGTGAGAAGGGTGAGAGGAGAAAGGAGATGCCCCAGGTTTTTTAAAAATAAAATTTAAATGTTTACATGTTTATATTTTTTTTTAAATCTTTTAAAACATCAAATCTTACCAAATTTTTACTTTAACCACATGAAACAATGTACATGTGAATACATTTAGGCTGAGCATATGATATTGTGATAGAAAAGCATAATATTAATTTTGCTACTGTAGTTTTGTGTCGGAACTATTACCATTACATCCATTGGTATAAAAATTAATTATCTATTAGTACAAAAAAAAAAGTTATATCAGTATGGTGTGGTATGGAAGGAGGTCAATGTGGGAGTGACACCATGAGTTATTGCACCTGGTGACAGCAACCCTAGTGATGCCACTGCCAAAGGCCTATCTCATTCAGCATACTGTTCACACAGCAGCTAATCTGGTATTCTTGGGAAGCCCACAAGCAGAAGATCAGAGCAATAGGACCTACTTGTGATCTCTAGCATTTGGTATTCAGAGGCGCATATTGTCTGTGATACTGGAGATAATATATTGCTATCATAGCTCCTCCAAATTAGCAACCATTCTTATATCTATCTGTGTCACAAATTCGCTGTATATTTTACTACATGCTATGTGAAGAAATAGTTTCTCTTTGTGGCCCTAGCTCCAGAAGTTCTGAGGTTTCATGCCATGCATCTGAATAAGTGGTATCCATGAAAGCTTATGCCAAAATAAATTGGTTAGCTTTAAAGTGCCACAGGACTCTTGCCTTCTTTTTATATCCATCAGTTATTGTATTCAGCTGTAACTCAGTTTTTATAACCACCAGTTATATCCATCATAGGATGATACTGAACTGGTTTTGGTATTTGGAACTAAGGAAAGTCACACTCTCCTTGAAGGACTCTGCAGTCTGGGGGTACTTCTGGACTTGTCGCTTCACATGACTAGTCAGGTGAATGCAGCAGTCAGGAGTGCCTGTTATCAGCTTTGGCTGATACATCAGATAATAATAATAATAATAATAATAATAATAAAATTTATTTCTAGTCCGCCCCTCTGAACAAAGCAATCGGGGCAGATTACAGCAAAAGTTAAAACATAACAAATAAAATATCAATCTATCCCCACCTCTTCCCTTAAAAAAGAATTAAATCGGCTATAGATTAAAAACATATACAATAAAAACATATACAATGAATCAGGACAAAAGGTCCTGAACAAAAATTCCTAACTCTAGGTAGAAAGGAGCGTGAGGGAGGAGGCTAGGGAAATCTTATACCCTAGTTTGGAGCTGGGAGTATTAGTCAGTTTCTGGGAAGGCCTGCTGGAAGAGATGCATCTTTAAGGCTTTTTAAAAGCCATCAATGGAAGTTATAAGACGAATCTCATCCGGCAAGTCATTCCACAACTTGGAGGCGACAGCTGAAAAGGCCCTCTGGGAGGTCTGCACCATCCTGGTCTTCTTGGGTTGTAGCAGATTCCTCCCAGAGATCCGAAGTGTGCGGCGGGGGGGGGGGGGGTTCATACGGGAAGAGGCTGTCCCTAAAGTAGGATGGACCTAAGCCATGTAGGGCTTTAAAGGTTAAAACCAACACCTTGTACTGTGACCAGAAACTGATTGGCAGCCAGTGGAGAGCCTTAAGCACCGGTGTTATATGCTCTCTCCTGGATGTTCCTATAATGAGCCTATAATGAGCTGCGCCCCCACCTCCTGGACATGAAGGACCTGGAATCTGTGGTACATGCTTTGGTAACCTCACATTTGGACTTCTGTAACACACTCTATATGGGGTTACCCTTGTGCTTAACCTGGAAACTCCAGTTATTCAAAACATGGCAGCCAGGCTTGTCACTGGAACATCAAGGAGAGAGCACATAACACCAGTCTCTCCACTGGCTGCCGATCAGTTTCCTGGCGCAGTACAAGGTGTTGGCTTTAACCTTTAAAGCCGTACATGGCTTGGGTCCATCTTATCTCAGGGACCGCCTCTCCCCGTATGAACCCCCCCCCGCACACTTCGGTCCTCTGGGAGGAACCTGCTACAGCCTATGAAAACTAGGCTGTCACAGACCTCCCAAAGGACTTTCACAGCTGCCGCTCCCAGGCTATGGAATGGCCTACCAGACGAGATGTGTCATATTACATCTCTCGATTGCTTTAGAAAAGCTATAAAGACGCATCTCTTCCAGCAGGCTTTCCCAGAAACCTCGTAATTCCCAGCTCTGGAATTGGGTCATACTTTTCCCTTACCATACCACCATCTGTGATGCTACAAATCATACTGCCCACGGAATGTTAGTTTTGTTTTGATACTGTTTATGTTTTAATTGTTCTTGGTTTTAACTTGCTATTAGTTTAATTTAATTTTAAGGGGTGGGAGGTTCGGTAGAGGGATATTTATATTGTTTTACTTTGCTGTTTTTACTTGCTGTAACCCACTCCGATTGTCCTGACAGAGGAGAGGGCTATAAATAAATTGTTGTTGTTGTTGTTATTGTTGTTGTTGTTGTTGTTATTAAGAGTGCATAGGATTTGTAACCCTAGGGCACTTCCAAATTGGTATTTAAAAAGTGCAAGTTCTTGCAATATATCTCTTTAGGCTTTGCCAGTATTTACTGGTTATTATAGTCTCTGTGTTAACTTGTTTCATTCTTTTAGGGGGCTGTTTGTAGTGATTTCTTTGATCTATACTACAGTTCTCCCAAATATTTTTTTAAATAGTGGCATATTTTGCCAAGGTAATCCAATGGCCTGAAGGGCAAATTTCTCTACTCTGTTTAAAAAAAAAAATAGTCATAGAGCTATAGTTCAAAGCTGCTATTTCACTGATACATTATAGCACCATTTGCTGTTGTTAACTGCTGTCAAATGGATTTCTCTGAATGAAGGACCTCCAAGTCACCCTCTCGTCAACAGACTGGCTCAGGTTTTGCTGACTCAGGGACATGGCTTCTTTGACTGAAGCCCATCCATCTGCAATGCAATTTTCCTTTTCTCTACATATTGCCTTCTAAAGCTTGCCAAGCATTATTGTCTTTTCTAATGAGTCAGTCTTCTCATGATGTGGCCAAAGTACAACAGTAGTGAAAAGAGAACTGAAAGCACATAGCAAAGCAGCAAACAAAGAGAAGACAAGCTCCACGTGCTCTAGGATGGGCAACTGTTTATTCAGTGTTAAAAAAGCCCAATGCATTTCAGCCACAATGAGAATGGCCTTGAGAAACTTTCAAAAGAACTCAATTGAGTTGTAAACACTCTCCAAAATATAGGACCATAGAGATTAAAGGGACAGAGGTAAATGTGAAGCATGAGCATAACAGGGCAGCCTTTGTTGGCTACTCCTACCCACCCCTTACCACTCCACTGCCTTGGCTACACTTTCTAACCAATCCAATGCCTATTAATGTTTTTTTTTTCTTTTTGCATTGATTTTTGCTTGAAATCCAATTATCAGAGTAACAATACATTTTGTGAGAAGAGGACTGAACATATTTTATGTGCAGTTATTCAATAGTGAGGGTGAGAGGTAGGTGGTACACACTCAGAGATATTTTCCCCCAGTATTGAATTTTGACCTAGTATTGAATACATTTTCCTTGTTATGATCTTCCTGAATTCTTGTCATAAATTAAAATTATCAGGAGAAGAAGATAAAGAGAACTTGACTGTGACACTGATAAGGTAGAAAAGACTTATAAAACCCAGAAGAATACCTAAAAGACTACAAAGAGGAAATTATTGTATGGAAAGGGACAAATTTCTGTGTGGTCTGGTTGTATCTTGTGGGTTGTTTGTTTGTTTTAATTATTGTAAGCTGCCTTGAAATCCATTTTTATGAATGTGTGAGTCATAGGTCTTTCTCTTTGATCTTTTAACTACCTAGCAATTCCCCTGGTATATATTTCTGTGTTACATGGAGTTTGCCTCTTAGAAAATGCAAGCATGTTTATATTTTCTCAGAACTAAATTCTATTGACATACTTTCAGGTAAATATGTACATTAGTGGTATGCAACTGAAGCCCTCCAGATGTTGGTAGACTGCAACTCCCATTAGTCCTGGTCAACATACAGAACTCAAGCCAAAATAATCCCAAATACTGAGATCTGCTGGGAGTTGCAGTCTAACATAATCCAGAGGCGGTACAATTGACCACTCCCATAGTATAGTACTGCAACCAAAATGAACCTTCTAAATTCCCCAAATGTATTTTGAAGTAGGAAGGAGAAAACTACATATACCACCACTGGAGGGTGGTGAAGGGGAGAGATTCACATTCAGTTAATAAACAAACAAAGAAATAAACCCAATTTATGAGGAGAGACCTTCAGCCTCCTTCTGCAAATAATGTTCTTTGGTTTTTTTGTGATTGTGTTCATAGAAAGATTCCACTCTAGAGAGTACTTCTGCATTCAAACATGTGCATGTAGACAGAAATATTCATTCCTTTTTATTAATTCCCCTACCCCCACCACATGTTTGCCATTCATGACTGGAGTGTGTTCACTCTTCTTCCATATGACCAAAGGGATTATTTTGGCTTGAGTTCTGTATTGTTGGGGAATAGCAAGATGGTGATTCATGGCACATGGGAAATGCACTGATGCAGATTTCATGGGTGCTGAAGTCACATGGGATATAAATAGATTTATATTAGATCATAGGCAAATGACTAAGGCAGTATAGCTTAGGGCATATGGGAGAAAACACACACAGAACAAACCAGTTTTGCCAAGCCAGGCATGCAATGACAAATTTGTACATGTGCTCAAGCTAGTTCCTAGCATGGTCACATGTGTCTGGTGCATTTGTTGTAATTGGACATTGGAGGCAGAATTTGAATATGTAGCTTGATCAAAATATCCAAATGACAATGACTGGCAATGCATTTGGTCCTGAGTTTGGAAAACTGATTTTTGGATATGGCATCTGGAATCTCTGAGCAGCCATGCTTCCTGGGATAATTTCAGGAGTTATAGTACCCCAAACTCACCAATTGCACTACTTTTCCATGGTCGTTGAGACTGTGTGTTCCTGTGAGGCAAAAGGCTATGCTAATGGCAGCAGTGCTGCTAGTAGAATCTCCCATCAGATAAGCTTTTGCTGAAGAGCCAGACTAAATGTGCTAAACAGCTACCTGGCTGCAGCAATAGTGGAGGGTGACACTGATGGAGCACCTCTCACAGAGACAATGGCAGTGGCACCATAGCTACTACTTGTTAGTACTGCTCAGAAGGAGGCACAGTAAAGTCCTTTTGAATGTCTTTTACCAAAAAAACCATATGATGAGACAACCCAAAATGATACAAGAGATAGTGCCACAAAATGAAACTCACAGGTCAGATGGCAACCAATGAGCTACTGGGGTACAATGGAGGGCAACTAGGAGTAGGGATGTGGCTAATGATGCAACTAGACTTAAGCTTAAAGGACATTGAGCTACTGACCTGCACAGAGCCAAAAGGAAGGTATGAATCTGTACAACCCATACAGGAGCGTGAAATGTGAGAAGCATGAATCAGGGGAAGCTAGACACAGTAAAACAAGAAATGGAATGTATAAGCATTACAGTACTTGGGGTGAGTGAGCTAAAGTGCACAGGAATGAGACATCAGATAACTACACAATGTTTTACTCAGGAAATTAATATCTAAGAAGAAATTGGGAAGTACTAAGGAGAAATGTAGCAAAAGTGATCAAAGGATAGAGAAAAGAGCTGGAACAGACAGCTGTTTAAAGTCGCTGTCCGAATGGCTTGAGAGCACAGTATTTATATGTCGCACACTCCCACACCACCCTGAAGCCACCCGGAAGTCAGACATGGTCAGCTTCAAGGTGCTCTGGCTACACAGCTTTTATATGCTGCATGCTGCCAGTGTGCTTGAAGCTGCTATGGGGCCATGGCTTGGTGGGAAAAGCTGCCTTTTCCCTGGCCAAAAAAGGAGCGGATCTTTGCCGCTTATTTTTCAGCTGGCTTCAAGGCAGACTGGGGCCACAGTGCGTGTTTGCTGTGGCCCCAATCCATCTTTAGAAGGGGTGGCTTCAAGCCATGCCTTCCAGAGGGAAATTGATCACACACAAAAACAGAACTTCTTGTTAATCATAGGTGACTGGAACATGAAGGTAGGAAACAGAGCAGAATCAAAATGGTTGAGAAATTTGGTTTAGGATCAAAAAATGAAGCAAGAGAGTAACTGACTGAATTTTGTGAGGCCAACAGTTTGTTCATTGTGAACACATTCTTCAAGCAACCAAAGAGGTGACTGTATACATGGACATCAGCTGATGGTGAATATAGAAATCAGATAGAAATCCATCTGTCAGAAGTGCTTTGATTGTGTGTTCCTGCATGACACGGGATTGGAGTGGATGGCCCTTGTGGTCTCTTCCAACTGATTCTATGATTCTAACAACAAGAAGTCCCCAAATGGTAAATGTTTTGGCATTGAAAAATCTTTTCACACAGCATAATTTCCAAGCACAAATTGTCTTTCTCAGATTGTGTTGTCTTTAAATAAATGAAAATGTGTTAACAAAAATGGTCCATATCTTGTATATCGGCACACAATTGTCTCCACTGCAATCCTGTAATCTAAAGATTTCCTAAAACAGAAAGCAGCTGCCAAGAACAGA
Organism: Urosaurus nigricauda; assembly: GCA_034509955.1. Classification (NCBI taxonomy): domain Eukaryota; kingdom Metazoa; phylum Chordata; class Lepidosauria; order Squamata; family Phrynosomatidae; genus Urosaurus; species Urosaurus nigricauda. The sequence goes on from JAOEGL010000003.1 coordinate 71,400,578, forward strand.
TGCAGATATTACAGAACAATGCTCATAAAGGTTAAAGTGATGGTAAGGAACTGGAAAATTAGTGAAGGAGTACTACCAAGAAATGAAAATATGTGTAAATGTTCACAATTTGTAGGTGATGACAGTGGTGAGGAGAGCAAGATCATGTTGTTGCCTACTCTTAGATCACCACAATTTCCCCCAATATATAAATTTAATTTGTGCTTGGGTAGGCTCTCTCACTTTTTAGCCCATGCATGGGGAACACTTGCTCCTCAAGATGTCTTAGGATCAAAACACACCACAGAAATCATCCGGTTGGAGACTGCTTTAACTGCCCTAGCTCAATGCTACGGAATTCTGGGAACTGTAGATTTCCTCATAATGAGAAAATCCATGGGAAGATTAATAAAACTTGAATAGTCTAATCTTAAAATGCCTAAATTTTTATTATTAAAGCGTGTCATGTCTTCATGAAGAGTTGCTAACACCCTGCTATATGAAAAGTATTCATATTTACAAATAAATTCAGAAACATGATGAATATCTACCAAAATGTGATTGTTTTTGTTAATTACTACCAAGTCAACTTCAATTTATGCTGACTCTATGAAAGAGAGACTCAGCTAAGCCACACCTGATACCTTTACCAGAAAGGCTTAAAAGGCACTCCCTGCATATAGTATTATTTAAACTGACTCAATACAAAGCAATATTTACTCAGGGTAAGGTCTTTGAACAAGTTTCCCTAGGTGTGAGATGAACATAATTAGAGTGGGTGGTCTGGACAAATAGCAGTGGGACAATCCAATGGAACCATGCAGTGATGTATCTGTATCACAGCTGTATCTTGTGCATTTTGATGTGGCAATAACTTTCCCTGGAATGTATTCTAAATCCAGAAACTAGTTCAAATTCTGTCTGACTGTGTGCCTTCATACTTAGAAGTGGAGGAAATGGGGGACATTCTTTGTGTTGAGCTTTCTGTAGAGTTCACGCACAACTCCAGTCCTTTTTGGATTAAACAGATTATATGGATCCATTCCAATCGGGGTTCAGCCCTGGTTACGGGGCAGAAATGACCCTAGATGCATTGGTGGATAACTTGTGCTGGGAAACAGATTAGAGAATGTGTCCCTGGTGGTTGTTCTGGCCCTCTTAGCAGTGTTTGATGCTACCATTCATGGTATCCCTTTGAGCCAAATAGATGATATGAGACAAGGATACTGTTTGGCAGTGCTTCTGTCTACCACCCCCACCCCCAGACATTGGAGTTTATCACACGGGAGGAATTTCTCCCAATTTCGAATGGAGCCAATTCAAATTCACATAAATTTGCTAGTTTAGTGAATTTACGTGAAATCTAATTGCGTTCGGAATGCATTCAGAATGACTTCCCATTGCCTGAAAATGACCCCCCCCCCCATTGCCCGAAATTGTGTTATATACTCTAATACGCAATAACGTAAAACCCATGATTGTGTTCGGAATGACTTCCCTTTTGCCCGAAATTGTGTGAGATACACTGATACGCAATTGTGTTTGTATTGACATTGCATTATACACTCAAATTTCGTCGTATGATAAACTCCAATCAGAAGGTAGTGCTCAAAAACTGTTATTCAGCCTCTTGGCCCTTGACCTGTTTTGTCCCACAGGTCTCAATAATGCCCCTATTTTTTTAACACCTATATTAGATGTTGGAGAATGTCATCTGGATTTTGGGGCTAGTTATCATTAATATGCTGATAACAACTGGCACTGCCTTTTTAAAAAAAAAAAAAATCTGAGACCAAAGAGACTATGGAGGTCCTGAACTGGATGCAATGAAGGATTCGATGTGGATGAATAAACTTTGAGAAAAAAAAGAAGGGCTACAGTAGGAAAGCTAACCTGAGCTTGGGGTCACAGCCTGTTCTGCATGGGGTTGCACTTAGTCTGATCATTCAGACAATGCTTGGGGGTGCTCCTGGACCCAGTGATGCTCCTGGAAGGCCAGGAGTGCTTTTGACCAGTTTCAACCGGTGTGCCAGCTGCACCCTTTCTTGGGGAAGACAGATTTGGCCACAGTGATTTGTTACCTCCTTAGTTATCTTCTGATTATAGCAAGATGCCTTGAATCCCATCTTGGGAAAAAGATGGGATATAAATTCAATTCCTCAATCAATAAAGCAAACAATCAAATTACAGTATATTTTCTACATGAGGCTACCTTTGAAAAATATTTGGAAGCATCAGCTAATGCAAAGTATATTACATAGCCACACGGCACTCATCTTGGCTTCTAGTTTGCTTTTGAGCTCAATTCAAGGTGCTGTGGTTGTGATTACAGAACCCTAAATATCTTGGAGTGAGGTAATCTGAAAGACCACCTCCTCCCATAGGAAGCTGCCAGACATCTGAGATCCAAAAAGATATGCTGTTGCATTTCCCAGTATTTCACAATGCTATGCTGGTGTGTACCTGTGACACAACTTTCTGTGTAGCTCCCTGTCAAAGGAGGTTAGGCCAGCTCCATCTCTTTTTGAGCCTCCTTGAATCCCATTTTGGAAGAAAAACAGCATATAAATCCAGTAAATAAATTAAATAAATAAAATCCAGTGGGCAGCTAAACCAGGGTTATTCTACATGGCTTGTAGTCCTTGCAACTACTCTATTTTAACTGTTTCACTTTATATTATTTTAAAGAGTATTTTAAATTTGTATTTTACAATGATCTTTTTATTGTAAACATTTTAATCCATTGTGTAACATGTCAAGAACTTTGTCAGGCTGAGAAGCAATATATAAATGCCTTAAAAGGAAGTAAACAAGTGAGTGGAGTCAGTATGGTGTAATGGCTTCAATGATGGACAAAGACTCTGGGAGACCAGAGTTCAAATCTTTGCTCAGCCATGGAAACCTATTGGGTGACCTTGGACAAGCCACATTCTCAGTCTTAGAGGAGGAGGATGTAACACCCCATTTGAACAAATCTTGCAGAGAAAGCTCCATGATAGGTTTGCTTTAGGGTTAGACAAGTTGGAAACAATCTGAAGGCACATAACAACAACAAATGAGTAGGTAAGTAAATGAATACATGCTCAGTTCCTGCCAGAATGGAAGTGCAGGCATTACTGATCCTACAGTTGCCAGAGATTGTGATATGGATGTATAAGAGACTGACATACATGAAAGAGAGAATTCTAATTTTCAGGATTTTCCAGACTAGTCTAAAGAAAAAGCTCCATGGGTTTTGCTGGTTGTCTCCTCTGTATCCACTTGTTCAATTCTTTTGAGTGGCTGTTTATAGCAATTTCTTGGATCTATATTAAGGTTCTTTAGGGTTTGTTTTTTTAAACCTGTGCTATCATATGGTTTGGCAAATTTCCTTTAAAAAAGTTTAGAATTGTTGTAATAATTTCCATTTCACTGATGTACTACAGCAGTGATGGTGAAACTTTTAGAGCCTGAGTGTCCAAACTCAAAGGCATTCCTGCACTAAGTGGGGACACATCCAGGGACAGGACTTCTGCTTTCTGGGGCAGGACTTCTGGGGTTGGGACTTCCCCAGAGATAGCTAAAAGCCAGGGAGGGCGGGCGGAAGAGGAGGGCCTGTTCCTCTTACCCCCCCCCCCCCCCCGGGGCCTTCAGCTGTCTCCAGGGAGGCAGCTGAAGGCCCAGGAGGGTGGGGAGGGGGAGAAGAATGGGCCTGTGCCTGTTCCTACTCTTCCCCTACCCTCTCGTCTTTCTGCATGCCCTCAGAAATGGCTTAGTGTGCCAGAGAGGGTACGCATGCAATAGGTTCACCACCATGGCACTATAGCACTATAACTAAAAAAAATTATTTTAAAAGGAAGACATGAGAAGGAAACATATTATTCCAATATGTCTCAGAATTAAGAAGAAGCTCACTTGAGAGTGGGAATAAAATGCTGAAGGTGGTGCTGTGAATTATTAGAAAATAACCTAGAACAACAGAAATGTCATTTGGATATAGATTAAAACACACACACACACACACATAAAGAACTACAGTAATAAATACAACTATCTCCTGACTCATTTGCCTTGTCTGAAGGAAATCCTACACTGTTGCTTGATTCCTTGGATTATCTATATAATCTCTGTAGATTACCTAATTTCTTTTTAAAGACATTGAAACTAACAGTAATCACAGCATGTTGTGTCAGCGATTGCCTACTTGGGGGCTAATAGCAATTTCAGGGCAATGTATACCAAACTGAATGGGGGTGAAGGTTAAAGTCCTTCCCCTAGTTTTGTTAGCTGCCCTTGAATCAACTTCAGATTATGGCACCCTTATGGATGAGACATCTCCAAGATTCCCTATCCTCAACTGCCCTGATCTGGTCCTATAGGGTCAGGCCTGTGACCTCCCTGAGGTTTCCTTCAGGCAAATGAGTCTAACCATCTGGCATGCAGTCTTCATCTCTTTCTATTGCCATCTACCTCTCCTTGCATTATTGTCTTTTCTAATGAATCATTCCTTCTCATGATGTGGCCAAGGTACAACAGCCTCAGTTTTGTCATCTTGGCTTCCAGGGAGAATCCTGGCTTTATCTGTTCTAGGACCCATTTGTTTGTCTTCTTGCTCATTTTCATGGACATCCTCTCCTAGTACTGCAATCCTAATTCATTTTGAAATTGCCCCTTTTCTTGTCAACTGCTTGTAAATCTAAGAAGGATGTTGGGAGATTCAGTCATGGATTCCCCCATATTGTATTTATTTTGATCCTAACCTAAAACAAAACTGAGAGAATCTGATATCATGACTCACTGAATAACAAAAAAGTAATGCGAATGGAAACTAAAATCTGTCCAACAACTTCTATAATTATGGCTGTAGTTCAAACCTGTTATCTCACATCAGGAGTAATAATTAAATCCAGCCTTGGCAGCGTACAATACAAAATCAGATATTGTTCAGAACAATGAACAAAAACAGCAATGGCCTTTATGATGGAATAAGCCAGTCCTTTGTGTCACATGAAAATTCTTCCTGTAGACTCACCCATTTTAAAAATAGCAATGCTTCAATAGGCTTTCAGCGTTTAGCAAAATGGTGACATTACCTAAAATGGGATGGGATGGATGTGCCCACGTCAGCATGTCTGTTCCAGGAGATGGTAAAGCAGCCCTGTTCATTCTGGTACCTCACAGAAGGTAGATTTCTATAGTCTATCCCATCTGGAAGACATCAGACTGGAGAGACCTGTGGAAATTATAGTTTAGGAGAGGGGAAATGTTGGCCTTCTAGTTGTTTTGGACAACAACGTTAATAATTCCTGACTGTTGACTATATGGTCTGGGGATAGTGCAAGTTGATATCTAAAATACCTGAAGAGCCACCATAGTTTATGAATCAAGAGATCCTTAGCCACTGTTTCTAATTAATATAAATATTGATTGCTCTCCTGCTAATGGTATACACAGTTGACAATCTACCGTATTCCCTCATATGTGTTTTAATGGTCATTGAAGAGTATTGTCTTTGATCTTCTGCAATGACCAAAGCCACCCCCAGAGTCACCATTCACCTCATGCAGCCCTCCAAAACCATTCTGTGGCTGGTGACAAGTAGGGGGTTAGATTTCAAGAAGTATGTAGCAATGTCTGTGTAAACAGACACAAAATGATTTCACCATCTGCTGAGACATCCAGAGGACCCTGACAGATCTCAGTGCATTATATTTCAATTAATTAATTAATTAATTAATTTCTATGCTGCCTTTCTGCCTGAAAAAGACCTAAGGCAGATCACAGATAAAATCGTTTAAAAGATTTTATGATGTAATCATCTTCTGTCTGGCTATGAGGCTTCTCTTTTCTCCTCCCTTGCTCTCCACCAGCCAAGGTTGGGGGCTGCAAGCAGCTGTATGTTCAGTCTGGGGGGTGCAGAATGGCCAGCTGGAGTTTCACATGCAGAACTATTATGCTACTTGCTACACTGTGCCATACAGGATCTCTCCCATAGTTTTACCCAGCTGAAATATGAGTTACTACTACATGCAGGGCTGAGAGGGGCAAGGACAAAATCACCAGGGCCTACCGGTAGACATCTAGATAGCCAATGCATCTGGGGGAAATGAACCATTAAAAAATGCATTACAAAATAAATGTTGGCATCTCAACAGGCCAGAGAGAACCTATAATGTCCTAAACTGAGGGATGGGGTCCCCGTCATACACCTCACCCCAGAACTAGTGCCAGCTTTCAGTGGCTCTGACTGCGCAAGCTGCTTTTCACATAATTCTTACTGGCACATGCAACTGTTGCTGCAGGTCTTATTGTCATTGGCTTCTGTGTCACAAAGTGTAAGGATATAGTGTTCTTTCAGTTGCCTTGCTACACAATTCTACAATTGTGCCTTTCTTTAGCGGCAACCATGCATATTGTGCTATTTAAAATACTCCCCCCTGAGTAAACAAGACAGTGTGAACAGCTTTCAGATGTTTGTTCACCCCACTGCACACAGTAACCAGTCCAACAAAAGTTGACACCCTAGAGTGCTTACATTTTTGTATTTTATGTTTTATATAGTCACTGAACCAGAATAGAATGTCTGTTGAAGACTATTTTTCCCCCTACATTTTTGGTTGGCTTTATAACAGTATTGCCCTGCTGTGGATTTGAGAATTTTCTTACTAGCAGATATAGCTGCTTTTGCTTTTATTTCTTTCAGAACTGTACTTCTATTACTTCTATTTAAGTATCTGGAGCAGAGGTTTTATATTATACTATGGAGATTTTTATATTCAACAACACTTTTAATTGCAGAATTTCCTGGACCAAAGCCCGAGAAGGTTTTTACTGCATACATGGAAAAATTCCACTATATGTAGCATCTCTTGCAACTCCTGTGTTTTGATGGGGGTATGCTGGGCCTGGTGAAATGTTAGTTTCTATGCAAATATTTATGGTAGTTGGCAATACTGTTCTCCAGCTTATCAAAACTCTGTCATACAGTAATAAGAAGCATTCATAATAAGGTCTTCTCCACAGTGGCATCTTGACTCTAGAATGTGTTCTCAATGCATGCTTGCGTGTGTGTGTACCTTCAAGTCACCTGTCAATTTATCATGACCCCATGACTTTCATAAGCTTTTATTTAGATAAAGAACACTCAGAGGTGGTTTTGCCAGTTCCTTCCTCTGAAATATAGCCTACTGGATCAGGTCTTGGTTGGCTGTCTCCCATCCAAGTAATAACTAGGTTTGACCTTGCTTAGATTCCAAGACCAGATGGGATCTGGTGCCTTCACAGTATTTTAATATAGCATTTATATAGATATTTTAAAAATATCTATAAAAATCCATAAAAAATAGAAGAATCCTTGAAGGTGTTCATCCAATACTACAAAAACATCAGATTCAGTGCCAGACAAGCCTCTATGAACAGCCTAAATATCCTAAAGGCACCAGATACTGTCTGATCTTGGAAGCTAAGTAAGGTTGGCTCTGGTTATTACTTGGATGAAAGTCTGCAATGGAGAAGTAATATGAGCTTCCAGTTGTGAACCCAGGAAATGGTGCCTGGTGATGCCATGGGATAGGTCTTGGTAATACATTAAACATGATACATTAAACATCAACCACAGCTCCCTAAATTATATCATTCAAGTTTTTTTTAAGTATGAAAAAGGAAAACACACACACAAACATTTCAAGGCAGTTTCCTCACCTGAGATTTCTCCTTCTCACCCTGAGAAATGGAGACCCATATTCAGGCCATGACATTTGGGAATTCTGCTGAAAAGCTCCACAAACCGACTCCTTCCTTATCCTTCTGATCTTTTGTGAGCAGATGCAAGGAGACACTTAATGTCTTGAGTTGATAATGGGTGGGATTCCCCTAAAAGAGCAAAATGTCCTCCGTTGGACTATCTGTACCTTTTGCTGCTGTCATCATAGTCCCTTTCTTTGTTTTCTTCCTTGAAGACTAATACATAAAGCTACCCAGAGAGAGGGAGGTGGCAAGGTGCATAGAAGATGCTCCTCTCTCTTGTTTAATTTAATTCTTTTTTAAGGAGAGAGGTGGGGATGGATTGATATTTTAATTGTTATGTTTTAACTTTTGCTGTAACCCGCCCCGATTGCTTTGTTCATAGGGGCGGACTAGAAATAAAATTTATTGTTGTTGTTGTTGTTGTTGTTCCTGTTGCTGCTGGCTTGATTGGAAGGAACAAGTCAACAAACAACATCATGAAGGATGAGCATGGCCAGGCAGTTCATGTGTCAAAATGGCCTTCTGTTGAGATGTAGACCTTGGCAAGTGCCCAATGATGCAGACAGTGATACACTAATCCTGCATTGAATGATGATGGCTCCACCCCAAGGAAGGTCTATCCCCAGAACTGTTTGTGTCTACAAAAGAAGGAACTAAAACATCAAGGGATAAGAGTGCTTAGGGATACCTAATAGAACCCAGCCAAGGTTGATCTCAGGACATGCAGGGAGGGGTGAGAACATCCATCATAAAGGAGAAGAGTATGTATGGGGAAAGAATAGAAAGCAAGCAGATTTCCCGAAAGTAAAAAGGTGTCATTTTTGCTGACTTTCCATTCGCTTTATTTTTGCGTTATTGCTCTTTGGAAGAATTGTCATCTGAAAAACATCCCGCATTTGCGGATTTTCTCTACTTTTAAATCCCATTTCTGCCCAAGATTCATCTAGTGTGGTAAGGTCCATTCTGGATGTGATATGTGAAGCTATTTGTTTCTTTCACTGACTGGGGAAGATGGGACTTTATAAGGGCAAAAGGTAGAGTACGTATAAGTAAAGATTGATGATGGTGATGTTGTTGTTGATCCTGATGCTGACAGTAGTAAATGGGGCTTTTTACATTGGCAAGAAAGTGTGACATGAAGTTGCACTTTCCTTAATGCTTAGCAGCTAGACAGCAAGCCCCAGGTGTGCATTTAAAAAGTACAGGGCAGCTAGACTGAGGTTTTTTCTGTGGCTCAGCAACTACATGGGAAGCTGTCAAAACGCTACAAACACAGGTGGAGCAGCTACATGGGCGGCAAGGAACGTGGCTTTTAGCCGCGCTTTAAACATTTTTTTCCCTTGCTGGCTGCGAATTGCGCAATTGCGCAGGTACATCATACAGTCGGAGCTTATCACATGGGGGAGTACAGGACCATTCCGAAAGAGGGAGAAAGTGAGGTCAGTTCGGAAATGCACGTGATTACGCACAAGCTCATCACACACAAGACAAGAGAGCATCTACACAAAAAGAAAATGCAGAGTCAATACGAAAGAATTCATCACATGTGAACATACTGGTCGGCTTTCTGTTGCAAATTAAGGCATCTTGGGAAATGGTAGCAAAGGCTCATGGGAGTTGTAGTCTGTGTTCTGTCAGAGCATTATATTGAGTTGTCTTGAGGTTTCAGCCCTCTGTCCAGGAGGGATTCCCATATGTCCTCCATTCTTGAGCAGAGGCCCCCCTTTTCCAAGTTGACCAGGCACGTCCTCCTTTGCCAGGACACGTCCTACTTTTCCAGCCTTCTTTTTGAAGAGGAAGCAGGAGGGCCAGGCGTGCTCTGGCCAGGCTCTGGGGGTCTCTTCCTGGCTCCTTCCCTCCCTCCCTCCTTCTCCGCTGCCTTCCTCCTCCCTTTGGCTGAGAGAGTGTGACTTGCAGGGAGGAAGGGCAGCGGTGGTGCTCCAGGTCCTCCTGATGCTGGGCCAGGGCAAGCTGGAAACAGGAGGAGGAGGAGAGGGACCTGGAGCACCTCTGCTGCCCTGCTTCCCTGCAAGTCACACTCTCTCAGCCAAAGGGAGGAGGAAGGCAGCCAGGAGAGAGCCCTGGAGCCTGGCCAGAGTGTGCCTGGGCCTGCCTTCTCCTCCCCCCTTTGGCTGAGAGAGTGTGACTTGCAGGGAAGCAGGGCAGCGGAGGTGCTCCAGGTCCCTCCCCTTCTCCTCCTCCTCTTGCCAGCTTGCCCTGGTCTGGCTGAGCGCCTCCAGTGCCCTGCTGTCTCCCTAGAAGTCACACTCTCTCAACCAAAGGGAGGAGGTGAAGGAAGGTGCAGGCGCACTCTGGCCGGGCTCTGAAGGTCTCTTCTTGTCTTGGCACCTTCCCTCCCTCCGCACTTGTATCGCTGCCTTTAAATGGGCGCTTTAAAGATACAGAGCCCCATTTAACCGTTCAACTACACCTTAGCCTTTAGATGCAATAGGGGTGCTTTTTACATTGGCTAAAAGGGGCGGTCCAAACTCGCCCCTTCTAGCGGCGAGATGAGGCCTAGGCTGCCACATGGGCAGCCCCAGAGGCCTCATCCCGCCGCAATGACCCGCCGCAAAAAAGAGCTCCGGGATCGAGCTCTTTTTTTTGCGGCGCGGGAAGGGCGCGATTGGCGCCCTCCCGCGCCGCCAGAGCGTCAAAACGTGCGCAGCGCGTCAAAACGCTGCGCACGTGATGACGCTTGTACGGCGCCACCGTGTAGACGCCGCCATCTTTAAATGGCGGCGTCCATGCGTTTTAGGCTTAGGGAGGGTGTAAAGGCTACGCCCTCCCTAACCCTAAATGTGGGCTTTTTAGCCCTAAAAGCGCCTTTTTTTGCCCGTGTAAAACGGGCCAGCAATGCTGCACCCTTTTTAAAAAAGTAGTGGGGAAATCAAACTACTTTTTAAAGGCACTTCTTCTCCCTTAAAACTCCAAAATAGTGTTTTCATGGCACACTTTCCATTTTTCTCATCTAAAGGCTGGGCTTTCATGCAGCCTTCAACACACCTCTTTTTGCCAATGTAAAATGGGCCAGCTCCTTTTTAAAGCACTTCTTCTCCCTTAAAACTCCAAAATAGTGTTTTCATGGCACACTTTCCCTTTTTCTCATCTAAAGGCTGGGCTTTCATGCAGCCTTCAACACACCTCTTTTTGCCAATGTAAAACGGACCAATATATGCCTAAGCAGAAATCAAACCTGAAAACTTTCTTCCCATTCTAATATCAAACTGTTCTCCAAAAGAATAACTTCAACAACTGTATCTGACTCACTTCCCTCAGGCTGAAAACTATTTAATGATGGCTGTGAGGATTCTATGATACTGGCACAGAAAGTTGCCATAAAACTAGACTAAAATGCACCACAGCTGTTGCATCAAGCATTGCAGTGCAAACATGCTTTTTGTGTCCTTTAGATTTGCAATTAGCTTCATTACCTTCTGAAGTCAAAATATTCAAGAACATCTGTCATAGTTGCCCAGCCAAAGAAAAAAACAAAACAAAACAGGAAATAAACCTTTAAAAAGTGCCATGTACTGCAAACCTTCCCCCCCCCCCCCCAGATGTTTTGGACTACACTCCCACATACCATTTCCATTGTCACACTAGGATGAGCTGACTGGAATTATAGTCTAAAACATATGACTGGCCAAAGGTTTCCCATTCTAGTATGTATACCACGGTTCCATTCCAGTCTAAAACCAAAGTCTCTTTCACACTGCACAATTTTACCATTTTGATGCCACTTTTAAGTGCTATAGCTCCGTCCTATGGCATCTTGGGATTTGCAGTTTGGGGAACAGTACTCAGAATTCTTTGTGAGTCAATTCCAGTGCGCCATCAAACTGCAAATCCTAGGACTCTGTAGGACTGAGTCATTGAAGTTATGTGGTATCAAGATGCTATAACTATGCAGTGTGAAGGAGACACACAATTCAAAATTATGAAAGTGTAAAAGGTGGATATTGGCTTCAGAAACACACTTAATTATATGGTATAATGGATTTTGAAGTCAGTGAAAGTGTCTCTTTAAAAGATACAACTAGCCAAGATGATTTTAGAAATGTAAGAGGTATGCAGCAAAAGTCCTGATAATCCTTATCTGTTATTTTGTCATTGCCTGATTTTTTATTTTTTTAAAAAAATAGCATTGCAACTGAATCTGAATTTTGCACTTGTGCAAACAAATACACTGGTCAACACTACTTAATGTTTATGAGTGTGGCTGAAGATGATGGATTGTCTGCCTGCCATTCTGCTCCTGTAATTCCCTGTTCAAAAAAGAAAGAAAAAAATCATGGAAAAATCTCCAGTCTTCCCTGAAGTTCACTGTCTGGCCAGGCACTCTCTCTATAATCTACCTTGCAGGACTGTTCTAAAATCTTAAATGTGGGGATGGGTACAGAAATGTGTACACCATCATGAGCTTCTATGTGAAAAAAGCAGAGTATAAACAAAATATAGGCAACGTTGAAAGAGTTGGCATGACTACATTAACTGTCATTGATTTCAATGGTCTGCTCTAAGCATTACTAATTTAGATTGTTATCATATACATTTTTTCTCATTCATCATGTAAATTAACAATGTTTCCTTGGTAAAAACCAATGAAGTATGTTGACAGAAATGACCCAGCTGAAAGTCATTGTTAGAGTGATACCTTAAAAAGAAAGTCAGAAGAACAAGGAGTAATGCTAGACCAGATCACAAGATGATAAAATTCACCCAGTGGCATTGCAAAATGGGGTGGTGGTGGGGTGGTGGTGGTGTCTGTTTGCCTCATGGACCATCCTCCCCAAATAACTTCCAGCCTGATAGAAGGGCAACTGGGCATTCATCATACCCAGTGAAAAAAAGTGCTGCAGTGTCTTGTGACAGTTGCACTCACGTGTGCACTGTTTGAAAATTTCCCAAGTGTGATTGGCAGTGACCTGACTGAATGAGATACTATCTTTAAGAAGACATAGCCAACAAGAGCATCTGAAAGTTTAGAGGCAGGTAATCTCCAACTGCTAGTGTGATTTATATCAGAATGTGCTTTTGTTCTGGCACCAGCTAAATTATCTCATTATATGGAGTTGAAGGCATTAATGGCCAGCATCCATAGGTTTTTTTGTGGGGCTTTCGGGCTATGTGGCCATGTTCTAGAAGAGTTCCTTTCATTTTTTCACCAACATCTGTGGCTGGTGAAAGGAACTCTTCTAGAACAAGGCCACATAGCCCGAAAGCCCCACAAAAAACTATCTCATTATGCATTAGACAATGAGTTAGAGAGTGCTGCCTTTTGGTTGCATGCTTGGGGGGATACACTGGGGGAACATTCTGCTCTGCTAAGCTAAGGTAGGATTGCAGCCATGCTGTCCTGCACACTCTGGCCTGTTCCCCTTAACTGCGGTGGAGAACGCTATCCCATTAGGTATCAGATGCAGAGCCAACTTGTTTCTGTGTATGAAAGGAGAGGGTATCATCTTGTTGCTGAACATAAAGAAAACAAAAATAATGAACATGGAAGACATACATAAATTCAACCTAGACAATGAAGAAATCAAAATAGTTAAAGATTTCTCATACCTTATATCAAAATTTGAACAGAAAGGAGACTAAGAATGGGAAAGGCAGCTGTGAAAAAGCTAGAAAAGATCTTAAAGAGTAAAGTTTATTTATTTATTTATTTATTTATTGCCCACCTTTTCATGGGGAATCAAGGCAGGTTACAACATCAGATGTACAGTTAAGAACTCAAGTTAGAGTTTTCCTAACCATGGTATTCCCTATCAATATGTATGGATGTGAGAGCTGGAGAGTGAAGAAAGTGAATAAAAGGAAAACCAACTCATTAGAGATGTGGTGTTGGAGAAGAGTGTTGAGAATACCATGGACAGCCAAAAAGACAAACAAATGGGTCCTTGAACAGGCCAAGCTTGAAATACCCCCAGAAGCCAAGATCATCAAACTGAGACTGTCATGCTTTGGTTTCATCATGAGTAGGCATGACTCATTAGAAAATACAATAATACTAGGAAAGATTGAGGGTAGTAGAAAGAGAGAAAGACTGCACGCCAGATGGCTATACTAAATTAGGGAGGCCACAGGCTGATGATGATGATATTAATGTTTATTTATATTTCCCGCCTCTCCCCATGGATTGAGGTGGGAGTACAACAATTTAAAATCACAATACAGTATAACAGCAATATTAAAACAATCTTAAACATATTCCTATAATCAAACATATCCAATTGCAATTGTCAGTCCAATACTCCAGTCATCTAAAAGAAACATTCTGTCGGGTTGTTCATGGAGGGTCGAATGGGTAAGCCTGCCAGAAGAGATCCATCTTAAGTGCCTTTTTAAAGTCATCTAAGGTGCTAATAAGACGGATCTCTTCCAGGAGGCTATTCCATATTCTGGGGGCAACAGCAGTGAACAATCTATCAAAAGTGGACTTCCGCTTTATTTTCAGACACTCTAGTAGTTTTTTCCCTGACGTCCCGAGAGTGCTGGGCGGATTGTGTAGGGAGAGGCGTTCCCTCAAGTAACTTGGGCCCAAGCCATATAGGGCTTTAAAGGTAATAACCAACACTTTGTATTGTGCCCGGAAGCTAATCGGCAGCCAATGAAGAGATCTTAGTACTGGTGTAATATGCTCAGATTTAGGTACACCAGCAATCAACCTGGCTGCAGCTTTTGGATTAATTGAAGCTTCCAGACTTGATACAAAGGTAGCTCCATGTAGAGTGCATTACAGAAATCTAACCGAGAGGTTACCAGTGCGTGTACTACTGTTTCTAGGTCTCCCTGTGCCAGGTAGGGGCGCAGTTGGCGTATCAACCGAAGTTGATACCAAGCACTCCTGGCCATCGCCTCCGCCTGCGATGTTAGTTGTAGAGATGAGTCCAGGAGCACTCCCAAACTGCGAACTCCGTCCTTTAGGGGAAGTGTGACCCCCATCCAGGACTGGTTGACAAATCTCCATACCTGGACTAGCGGTACCTATCACGAGTCTGCAAAACTTAAGCAGAGCAGCAGAAGACAGGAAATCTAGGAGATATCTCATCTACAGGGTGGCCATGAGTCAGGGTTAATGTGAGGTTAATTAACAACAACAACTTCTTGTCCATAATCAGTCAGCAGAAATGTCTTGGTCTTACCTTGAACAGCATCCATCCATTCAATGAAAAATGTACTCAACATTTCTGGGACTTTTGTCAACGGAGCAGAAAACAAAAACAAATTACCACCCCAACCCCACCCAAATTGAACATATGCATGTTTACTTAGAGATTCTATGCATATTTACTTAACTATAAGCCCTGTCCTTTATTCATACTTACTTGCAAGTTAGTATGCAGAGTCTGCAGCCAGATTTTACTGTCTGTATTTTCAGAGTTCACATCATCATTTTAACTAGATTGCTTCCTTTAAAGTACCTCCCTTTTAGGCATAATGGAGAAATTTATTTAGTTTCCACTGTGATTTTAAACTAATTTTTTTTCACTTACAATACGCCAACTGAAGCTCAATTAGCCCTTGGAATTCATATTTCTGCAATAAAAATATGTACAAAAATGAGTTTATTGCAAAAAGTACAGGAAAAAATGTTTGTGAAAATATTATTAATGCTTTATTACATTGCAAAAAAAAAAAAAAAGATTGGAAAATTATTTCTGTTCGGAAAAATTAGGGGAAGTGCACACAGAAATGGATGCAAATTTTCATGTAAACGTATTTGATCAAAGTTAAGGATGAAATAAACTTAGGATGACAAGAATGAGAAATGGGGAGAAAACAAAATTGGCAGATTAATTCATTTCTATAGACTCTTCAAAGTTAGAGCAGTTTTAATTCTCTGATACTAATTCTTCTCTTGAATTTTCTTATATCCATGCCATTCTCAAAAGACTAGATAAACAGAGAACAGTCCTGGCCAGTTAAGCCACATTTTCCTGGAGCAACTGGCTAGGATTGATCAAGTAGCTGTTTCCTGTTTATCAAAGAGCACAGTGAAGGGATACAATACAAAGTGATCAAGAGCAAATCCATATTAGTCAGTGAGCAAGTAAAATGGCTCCTGCCTTAGGGCAAGAGATTACACTAGAACATCTTGAAATCTTATCTTGCCGTACAGTTCTATGGCCTTTGTCTAGGTAGGGTGTGACAGTGCTCTTGTATCCTGCCACATTACAACAGAATTCATAAGCTAGCATGTTTGGAAAGCACATGTGCACCTAGTGGAGGATTATTATATTTGCATAATAAGAGCAGCTTTTAACTCAGGTGACTCTTCTTCCTCTGTTAAATACTCCCATGTGCAACCCCCATATCTGCCAAGATCCTGAACAGCACCAAGTGGTCAGGTGAGTAAGAAGTCAAGAAGCACTTGTCACATTTGTTTCCCTCATTTGCATAGCTTGCATTCTCAGAGGTGCAACCCGAGGCCATAGATTGACAAATTAATTTAGTGTGGGCTGTGACAATCTGGAGGAAGATCATTCTTTGAAAGAAGTGATGACTGGAAAAAATATATATACCACATGAAATTAGGTCAAATAATAGAGGACAGGTGTTGGACCTAAGGCCTAAATCCATTTGGCAGTCCCCAAATAGAATAGACACATTGAATCAATGGAATGTACAGAGGTGTTGATTTACCATTCTGCAGTTAAATTAGTGGGTATTCTTTAGCTAGGATTAGTAGTTGGATTTAGTCTTATGTGATTTGCTGACCAATGTATGTTTACTTATGAATTTTAGAGAAATCCCCGTTTAGCACCATATAGGTAAATGCTGCATCATATCACCTATATAAGGCCCCTTGAATCTATCATGGAGAAGGCACAAATTAAAATTAAACTTCATTAAAGTAAACAGACATATCAATCATTCTGCAGAGGCAGCAACATGAGACCACAAAATCATGAAGAAAGATTACTTACTGACCTACATACTGCTACTGTATTGTCATTTCAATCTGTAATTAAAGTTGCATCACTGTTTCCATATAAAAAGCATTATTACAACAATGTAGGAAGATTCTGGACTAGCTGGTGGTAACAAAAGGTAGTACTGGTGGGTGGACTTTGAAGAGCTGAGCTTGGGACACTGGTATCCACCTAGTGTGAATATCAGTAGTAAAACTGGAGCAAATGAGATGTGACCTTGGGTCTCAGCATCATCTGACCACATTACAAAGAGAACTAAGCATATACAGATCCCTCCCTTCCCTCTTAAAACAAGAGGGAATTGGGAAGATGCTCCCATCTCATTTGAGATAAACCAAGAAAGGACTGAACTTGCATGTATTATATCTTTTTATATACCGGTACATAAATACATATTTGACAAGATGCAATAATGGTATACAGTAGTCTCTCCACATTTGCTGGGGTTAGGGATGAAGGACCCCTGTGAATGTGGGAAAACCACAGATAAAAGAACATGATTCTTTTTACATAAAAGAACACTTCTCTAGGAATCTCCAGGCTCTCTATGCAACTCTATGGTCAGAAGTAGATCATAGAATCATGTTGGAGGACTTACAAATACATAGAGAAGTGTTTTATCTAGGAACTTGTAGGTTCCCCAGCATAACTCTATGGTCAACTTCTGGCAGAGTTGGGTTGGAGGACTTAGAGTCTTAACAGGAATATATTAATCAAAACTGCAAATAAATCCACAAAAATCAAAGCTATAAATGTGGAGGGCCAGCTATATCACATGTTAATAAAAATATTTTTTTAAAAAAATTGGATGGGGGCTAAGCAACCACTCTTCTTTTTCATCCTTGGAGTGGGAAATAAAAGAAAACCTGTTCCATCTCCACTACTCATATTCCTAAAAATCAGGATTACAGCAGTGATGGTCTCCATGGATTAGAGTGAGGAAATTATCATGGATAATTTCTAATTCAATGCTAATGCTTAAAAAGAAAGCAATATTGAGAGGTGTAGTTACGATGGAGAGAGCAATACGAGGGCATTGCTCTCCCCAGATAAGAATTCTACCTTTCAATGAAATTTTTCTTCAGACCCCAAATGTCTAGCATTTGAAGTAACTTAACACTTAAATTTTATTTAGGCAAATTGAGTTTAGCAGAATTTACCAAGCTTTCCAAGGCCTGTTATTATAGTACCTTGATTAAGGATAATCCCCCAAAGAATGTATGCAAACTTTGTTAAGGTTGTGCAATTCTACTCATATCAATAGAGTAAAAAGAAGCACCCATTTTACATTTGAGTAATAACAATTCTGGGTCAAACAACATAGTTCTACCCACATCTTGTAAGCCATCATGAGCCATTGCCACAATGAAGATTAAGTCATTGTACAAAAAAGAAAAAAAGAAAAAAAGATGTGTATCCCAAGGTTCATGGTAGCAGATCAATATGGTGAGTATGGTATGACAAACCCAAAATGTTGTTTGGGATAAGGGACTGGAATCTTAGGATAAAAGAGGCATTTTTAACTAGACATTTGGGCTACTGAAAACACAGATGTCAAAGGACAGGAAAACAAATTTAGGAGAAACCATAATTTAAAAAATTGATAAAGGAAATGCTCTATTGCTTCTAAGAATGTTATGTCAGTTTCAAAAAATCTATCTGTAATCAAAATGAAAATCCATACATATAACACTATAATACAAGCCAACGTGATAAGTAAATGTTAAAACATAAATTTTAAATTTCTGATATGGAAGTAATGGAAATATGATTCCTCTCTTTTAGTATATTATGGCTAGAGATTCTTTTTATAGTTGCTTGGTTCACAAGAAACAGCCCTTAGCGTTCAAGGTGGGCTGTGTTTGTACAAGCAGAAGTAAAGTCAATACTGAGGCAATAGGAAAGACTGTAATCAAAGGGGTCCTTTCTCTGAGTTTCACCTTGAAATAACAAAGTATGTAAACACTGTCATAGACAGCTCCTGTGAGGGGCCCTTTACATTGCAGATCAAAAGACGAGAGTAGGCAAGTGGTGAGAACTGGCTGAAGCACAGATAGATTCCTAAATTCAATAAACAACAGAAGTACAGTTTTGGTGGAAGATTACTACTGTGATACACAACCTCTATGATCATGAACATGCCAGTGCCAACAATGTCATAGCTTAAAAGAAGGCTAGAGATGCTTTGACTACAGTGCTCATAATTACTTGCCACCAGCAATTCTAGTAAAGACTTCTAGGAGCTGAAGTCTAAAACATTGGGAGAAGCAATGTTCCTCATTCCTGGCCCATAACTTCCCACCTGGCGGCACCATGGCTCAGGATAAGCCTAATCTTTCTTCACTGCTTTTGATCATTAGTGCCAATTTTATAAACTGTGCCAGTCTTTGTAATGGTTTTCTGCTTTACTCTTAAAGAGTTCTTTCATTTCATTCTATAAATCTTGTTACAAAAAATCTATGCTTTAGCAAGTTTTGCCTAACTGTTTTATTCGCTAATTGTCTCCATTATGGCCTTCACAAGGTGTACAAAGGTGTGGAGGTAACTAATGTCTGCATCATGACTTGTCAAAAATTTAACAAGGCCTTAGTTATGAGGATACATCATAGCTCAGTGAGTCAACATGGAAAAGATCGTTCACATCTCAGTTTTTCTCCTAGAGGCTTCTTGAATTTAACCACTATTTGACATCCTTTCAACCTTTCTCGCAATAGGATAACAGTAAAATAAGAAAAGGGTTAGGTGCTGTTTCTGTGCACTTGCATCATGTGCAAAAAATTAAGCAGGTAAAACATTTTCTGACCAAAAAGGATGAGACAAGCTTGATTGCGAAAATTTGTTGTGGATTGACATATTACACCAGGGCCAAGAATCTTAACACATGGCTTTATAATTTCACCACATGGTTTCATGTCTGTTCCCTTGATCCCTGCTGCTGTTATCATTACTGCATCCTACATCTTGGAATTGCTCCGGGCTCAACACCATCATATCAAAAGGCAAGAGCTTCCCTTGAGTGCTTTCTTGAAAATAGATGGCATGATACAAATCTCACAACAAACACACAGATAAATGAAATGGGAGCTCAGATCAAAGGCATTTTCTGAAGTAACTTCCTTCTTCAACAGCTGGTGTCCCACAAATTCATCAAGTAGAAAATCAAAGATGTGTTTGATAAATTTGAGACATACTTTGTCTCTCATACATAGAACTCAACTGGGTCTGAAAAGCTAAACAGCAGACAATCTTTGCTGATTAAAAATAAGACTTATCATGCAAGTCTAGTCACTGGTGCATAGTAGATACAAAAGATGAGAACGCATCTTCTGTATACCAGAAACATAATTCATTGAGACCAAATGCTGAAAGTATTTAATGAAAGTTATTTACATGACCAATAAAAATAAGTGGTATTTATTTTTGCTACAACTCAGAATATCCCTGAGGAATTGCTATCTAATGAATGATAATGATATTATGAACAACTGTATTGCGCTTTAAACTCTTAAAAGTTTAATTTTGCATAACCTTAAAGTTTTATTTTATATAACCTTTCACAAACTGTAACACCATTCATTATATGCATGAAATGGTCCATGGCCTTGATGAAATGGGCTCCATTTTGGAATTCCACAAAAATGTAGGCCACATAAAATGTACAGTATTAGTCTTTAATTAGGGATGTAATTTGTCACTACGTTCCTCCTCAAAGAAATCAAACAAGTAATTTTAGACATTTTTGTTCCACTGAATGAAAGTCTTTGAAAACCACACAGTTATCAGAGCCTATTTGTTATTTGGAACTTATTCTATGCAGAATTCACATATGGGTGATTTGCACAGAAAGCAGCATAAAACAACCACTGTGAATTTTGCACATAATAAGTCCTGAATTGTGAAGGTTATCATCAGACTTTCTCAACACTGGGAAAACATGTTTTACAACTTTTTTAAATAAAAAAAACCCTGTCCATCACTACTGTTAAAGGTGCTGCAAATTTCATTTTTGTTTTGCTGGGACAGACTAATATGTTCACTCTCAGAGGATATTACAATTCTGTGACATAAAGCTGTACTGTCTCCACATTGAAGATGAAAAGGAAGAAGCACAGCACTATTTATGTCTATAATCAGTAAGTTCATGGTTACGGTGGTGTTTGACCAGCTATTTCTTGGCCAACTACTTTCAGCTGCTATCATACACCAGCTTGTACAGGCATAGTATAGGCCAGCCTTTCCTAACCTGGTGTTTTCCAGATGGTTTTGCCTATAACTCCCAGCAACTGGTGTGCCATTACACATCTTTGCAATGACAGGGTTCCTTAGCAATTCTGCTCCATAGCTAAATATATGTAAGACTGCACAATATAGATCATGTGAGAGATTTACTGCCCCAGTTCTCACCTGAGTTCTCATACCTGTATGAAACAATAGTATTCTATCTGGGAAATAAGTCTAAAAAGAAAAAAAATAGTTTCCAAAAAAATTGGAATATATTAAATTTTGCCTACTGACAACATTAATTGAATACTATAGACATCTATGTTGAATCATTTCCACATGTCTAAAATTCTGTCCAGGAAGGTATCTCAGGTTTATGACTCAACAGTCCTTTTCAAGACATCACTGCACCCTGCCCTCTGTCTATACAATCCATCCACAATCTCCAGAGGTTTTACACATTTGACTTCCTGTAATTCTCAACTCTTAGCCATGCTGACTGGTACAAATGCACAACAGACCACTGTGCATTGGTCCTGTGGTACATTGGTCTCAGTACACAATGGTCATTTTGCTGCTCCCCTACATGGTAATATAGCAGCCCCTTGCTGAATATGGATGCTGAAAAATTGTTCAATTCTATTTGTATGCAACCTAATTCAAATGAAAGCATTGTTATGGCACTATGAGCACAGGTATGGCTGTAAAAAAGAAAGGGTATTTTGTGCATGACAAGTAGACTAAGTGGTGCTGTGATTTTTAAATGCAATACAGTTGGCCCTCCAGATCCACATCTTCAGCCATCCACAGCTCGAAAGTTTTTTTAAAAAAACAAAAACAAAAACCAAACCTTGATTTTGCCATTTATATAAGGGACATCATTTTCCTACATATATAATAGGACTTGACCATCCACAGATTTTGGAATCCAAATCCCAGTGGAAACCAAGGCCTACTTGTACAAGAATGACAAGAATTTATTTGTTTCTCAGCTAGACCAGTGGCTCACAATGAGAGAGGGTCCAGATCTTGTTTGACCAATTTCCAGAATTTGTCACCATAGGTAGCTAGGCCTTTAGAGCTGGTATCTCAAAAACATCTGGATTTCACCAGTTCATAACCGCCAATTTAGATGATACATTAAACTTATTTAGAAGAGGTGCTCCCTCAAGTGGTGAAAGACATCAATTTGTCATAACATATGATTGTTCTCACCTATGTATTTTGCATTTAGCACACTTGGGTTTGTGATTGGTCATCGAAAGACAAGCACAGCCTTAATCTGGAAATATGATTGCTGAAGCATATGTCTCTGAAGAAATCCTATTCTTAGAGGAAATATTGGTTTATCACAGGAAATACAGATTTCTGTTAATGTCTAGTCTGTCCCTAAATTGTTGTTCGGGATTCAGGCAAAGCAATGTGTACTAGTTTTTTAAAAAGGGTTCTTATGAGCCAGAGAAGAAAGTTGTCCTCTTGCAATGGGGTTGTCCCTTTTCCCTAGCAAGGTTCAAACCTCAAACAGAATAGGAAGTTGTGCTGCCAAGGCCAGTGGTTAAATACTCATATAGCATTAGGAATAAAATATTTATTGTACATTAATTTTGGGCCTGAAATATCCTTAGAGGCTGATATAAAAAAGAACAGCATGTCCAGCTTTTTTTTAGCAGCATTCACGATTTTTAACATTCTCCTCTCTCTAGAAAAGCAATTAAACTGTAGTTTTAAAACAAAACACTTTATGTTAAATAGAAAACAGGTTTACAGACAAGACACATATGACCTTAAATTCAGAAATATTTTTATTTGCAAAAATAAAGATGTGTCTCCTTCTGGACTTTTCGTTTCTTTCCACATGGAATGTCCAGCAATGTTACACCTGAGAAACAATACAGACTTCTGCAACATCAAAATGAAACATGTACTCAAACATACAATAAATTATTTCAAACAAAAATTGTGACCAAGGTTCTTCTTGGAATAACAGTGTTCACCCAGTAACTGTTGCAACACGTCCAGCCCGATCCACCATGTTTTTTTTACTCTAGCACCTGCATACTCATCAAATCACTTCTATGCATTAGGTCCAACTTTTGCACTCTTCACACATTTTATGTACATATTCCACACTCTCTTCTGCTACTCATAGTGAAAGAGATCACATGTATTTAACTTCTGCTCAGTTTCTATAAAGACAGCTAGTCTCTTTACTAATATCAGGCCAAGTCCCAGCGAAAATTTTCATTCAGAACTGGGACATGCACCTACTGTTTTCATCTGTTTACATAGTTCTACTCCCTTTATACGTGTTGGTCTCAAGAATATGTTTTACATCAAGATATTGTTGAGTGTTGCCAAGGTGAATTATTTTTATAATTAGGTGTAAATTCAGAAAATGATTAAATCATGCGAAGTTCTCTATACTTTCAGCAGCAGGTACAAACAGTTAAGAGTGAGTGTGAATGTGGAATTAGCAACTGAAGCAGCAATAACATTCAAGCTTTGCAGTCAGGAGAGAGAACCTTTGCCCCTCCACATTTCTTGGACTATAGATCCCACAACTTCTTACCTTTGGTCACTCTGGACAGGGCTGATGGGAGCTCTAAGCAAAAAAAAATCTGGTGGGTGCAGCAAATTAGGACTATTTCTGTTACACCTGTCTCATGAAGCAACCTCCTGAAATAGCCTATCTGCACTGTTTTACCTATGCTACCACCACACTGTGCAGCATGATTCACTTATTAGTTATTTAGGTTGGTGTAGAGGATTTTTTTTACACCAGCACCTCATGTCTCTACTTGTCTGTGTAGAGATGTCACATGTCATCTAATAAGCAGTTGTATTCACCCCCTTTTTGGAGTCACCTACACCTGAAAACATTTTATCAGTGAATTTGAAATGTGTAAAGTCATTCTCACTCACTATAGAAGAGGTGAGGGGTGGTGATGTGGAAGCCAGAATTAAAACACAACATACATGCATTATCATCTCTTATGGGCTGCAATCTTTTCCCTCAGCTTTAACTACAGAATATTTCACTCAGCAATGGTTTCAGTCATCACCCAGTAGTTCTTTGAGTTAGACAATGCAGGACTTAGACACGGACTTCCAGTTTCCTGTAGAGTAGGGCAAAATCTCTATGTTCACAGTGAAGTAAAATACATACACATATCAATTACATCAAAAGACATGCTTGATGTTCATCAGCTACCATATAATAAGTCATGCATCCCCCCCCCCCCATCCTCTGCTATGGAATAAAGTATTATTGTCCTTGCACATATGGAGTTTCATTGTAGACCAGAGATCCATCTAATCTACAATGTATTAACAACAGCAACCTCAGGTAGAGGTCTTTCCCATCACTGAAATCTTCTAAATGGGAAACTGAAGCAGTAAAGCTATGAATTATGAGACACCCTTCTTGAATTACCAAGTTATTCAGGACAACATTTAATCAGTTAAATCTAGTCTTTGCTTCCTACTCAGATTTTTTCTTGGGTAAGTGTCCCTATGATTCTAGACAAGTCTGTTCAGAAATAAACCATTCACTCATACACCTTTGCCTCCATCTCAGTAGTATACATCAGATTACCTGGGTAAATATTTTAAACGTAATAATGTAAAATCAGTCTCTCTATCAATATCAGGCCAAATCCCAGCCACAATTTTCATTTAGAACTGAGACACATTCTTCCTATTGTTTCAGCTCTATTTAGGTTGGAGCAAGCCTGGTGCTTCAGCCTGTGGTCCCATATCTGATTTAGGACTTGTCCTACTTCCTTTTACCTATATCTTATATACCAGGTCTCACTTCGGTACATGTCAGGTCCCTGCTGAATAATATTTCATATAATGTTTAAAACAGTCACTTTATTTAAAGCATGATTAAGCACACAGCAAGATGCACATTTCAGTTTCTTAAAACATTTGTTCATTGCTTGTTTTCCTTTTGTTTAGCTTGTGTAGTCTTAAAAACAGTCTGCAAAGAGCTTCTTTTACATTGACCTGCAACTGAATTTGCAGTGTTTCACAAGCACAATCATTTTGCTGAACTGAAACCCTAATAATAACTTATGGATGAACCAGGATTTCATATCATGCATACATTCAAATGTCATCTTCTAGACTTAAGGCATTGTTTTAAAAAGGTATGACAAACCCAAGAGCTAGAAACATTGGTGCTACTGCATGCACAAACACTAACTGTCTATTATAAACCGAATGCAAACATGCTAAAAACCTTATTTTCAAACTATAGCAAAGGTTCACACTGCAATCTAAACATAAATCAATTTTACAACTGTTTGAGAGGCAAGGAGCTCTACATGTCACATGAAAGGAAAATTAAAATAGAATTCTAATTTACATTTCAGTTGTGCCCAGTGATTTAATGTACTTCAAATAATTAGTGATAGAAGGAAAAATGTGGCTGTATGTAGATTTCACTGAAACCTGAGAACCTCAAAAAATTTTACTTAAGCATTTTCCTTTTGTTTTTCCAGGGACTGCATATACAAGCTATACATCCAGTACTCTTTTACTGTAGGAGATAGAAAACTTTGGCCCTCCAGGTATTTTGAATTAGAATTCCCAGCTACCTCCATCCAGCACAATCAATGGTAAATGTCTATGGATGTTGTTTTCCAAAACATCTGGAGGGTAAAAGGTTCTCTACACTTTTTAAAGGAATATCATATTAGTAGAAATGCCAGCATTAATATCATTGATGTGGCCAGGAAAAAAAGGGAGCACAAAATCACTCTTCTGAATGTGGAAACATTTTTTACAGTTCAGCTAATGTGATACACTCTGTTCACTTGATTACAGAACAAGGAACAGCTAAAACTATTGGACAATAATAAATCTCTCTTTTGCTTTTATCACACTTTGGTATTCCTCTCAATCATAACATATTTGGTTTGGCTGATGAAGCTGGATAACCCACAGTTATAGTTATTTCTGCCTATTATAGCTTCACCGTTTTCACTGCTATGGTCCTTGGGAGGGTGTCCCAGAAGCAATAGGAGTTTCAGACTATTCCTACTCAGGTAGAAGAAGAAGTCTGGCTTTGCAAATCCAGTCACTGCATAAACCTGTCCTTCTGATGGAACTAGAGGTAAAATGAACTCAAGGTGTACAAAACTTGGATTTGCAGGATCCTTAGTCTTTCCATATTACTTCCGGTCCTGGACGGAATCACACTCTCCCCACAGGACTCGGTTTGCAGTCTGGGG
This sequence comes from Urosaurus nigricauda, assembly GCA_034509955.1. Classification (NCBI taxonomy): domain Eukaryota; kingdom Metazoa; phylum Chordata; class Lepidosauria; order Squamata; family Phrynosomatidae; genus Urosaurus; species Urosaurus nigricauda. The sequence continues at coordinate 71,426,679 of JAOEGL010000003.1, forward strand.
TTACTCCTTGACCCATCGCTTCACATGACTAGTCAGGTGAATGCGACGGTCAGGAGTGCCTGTTATCAGCTTTGGCTGATATGCCAGCTGCGTCCTTTTCTGGAGATGAGGGACTTGGAAACTGTGGTTCACACACTGGTAACCTCACGTCCGGACTTCTGTAACGCGCTCTACATGGGGCTACCCTTGTGCTTAACCCGGAAACTGCAACTGGTCCAAAACATGGCAGCCAGGCTCATCACCAGTACATCTAGGAGAGAGCACATTACATCAGTGCTTAAATCCGGGCACAGTACAAGGTGTTGGTTTTAACCTTTAAAGCCCTACATGGCTTGGGTCCATCATATCTGAGGGACCACCTCTTCCCATATGAACCTCCCCCCCCCCGCACACTCCGGTCCTCTGGGAGGAATCTGCAACAGCCCATGAAGACCAGGCTGGTCCAGACCTCCCAGAGGGCCTTTTCAGCTGTCGCTCCCAAGCTGTGGAATGACCTGCCAGACGAGATGCGTCTTATTCCATCCCTTGAAGGCTTTTAAAAAGCCCTAAAGACACATCTCTTCCGGCAGGCCTGCCCAGAAGATGTTTAACACCTCCTGACTCCGAAATGCTGGTCTTGTGTGTTTCCACCTTCTCTCCAGTGTTTCCACCCTATATAGCTAAGATCACCAGGTCGGAACTTTTCGTTGCTGTTTTAGCTTATTTTTAATTGTTTAAATTGCTTGTTCAGAGGAGAGGGCTAGTAATAATAATAATAATAATAATAATAATAATAATAATAATAATAATAGACACACACCAGCCCTCCCACCGAACTAGGGAAAGGTTATGCCAGCTGTGCAGCTCTCATGCATGACTTCTTTCCCACTACACCCATTGGGAGGGAATTTATAAAAGTAAGCCTTAGAAAGGGAGTGGTGCCGAGGATGCAGCCTTTCTCTTCTTTTAGTGTGAGCCTGGCAGGACTTTAGGTGAGACATTCCCTCTGTCTTTGGATTTTACCACCACCAGTGAGACTGCTTTGCCTATCATGCACTTTGTATAGGAATCACTGTGACACTGACTGATTCCCCCACAAATAAGGGAACTAAGTCTAGCAGAGTGAACGGAACTTCAAATAACATTCACTGTCCTACCTTTACCTTTACTTGTATATCTGAGAGGCAGCAAGAATGAATGTGTTTATTTATCCATGCTGGGACCAGTGTACAAACTTAAGAAGGTAATAAAACATTAGATGCAGAATGACTCATGTGTATGAGCCACAGAAACCCAAACAAAGAAGCAGAGACCAAAAAGAAAAAAAAAAACCCTTACATTTAATGGCTCTGGTTCATCTGTGGGTAACAAAATATAACCAAGCATTGTAATGCAGTTCCTTTAGATAGATGAAATTATAGTTTCAAAAATTTAGGCGATGGATACAATGAAACTCCCCACATAGGGGTATTTTAGGACAAAATGTTGAGAGTGGAAATTTTCTGAAACAGTGACAAGGACTGATACAGTAAATGAAGAAATGTAAGGAGGGAAAAAAATCAAATTTAAGTTCCCACAATGGGATAAACTTTCTACTGCAAAACCTGGCATTTATCAGGATTCTTAGTAATTATTCACTGAAAGAATCTTAGCAAGAGGTAGCCTCTTATCACACCAAGTGAAGCTGGACTGTTGGATTTTTAGCTCCATCTGCAGGACAAACCAAGTACTTCTGTTAATTCTTCTCCATCCCTTTGGACCACAAAAAAAGGGAGGGGAGAAAAGAAACAGAAATGTGGCAGCATCTTTATGACTAAGTGGTTTTTAATTTTATCATGAGCTGTGATGGATATAAACCCACTTCTTCAGATGCAGTACAGAGAGATTAAAAGAAACCGTTATGGTAGGCTGGACTTCATGCCTGGCTGGCATTTATACATACATTTATTTTTATGAGTTTTCACATTTTTCCTCAAAATGTTTTACAAACATGCCAAAATAATAACAATCTGTGAATAAACATACTGTTTGACTGTATTTTGGTAAGGATAATGGCCTCTCTTCATAATTGTTTTATTAATGGAAATTAAGGAACAATTCTGAACCACAGTAGCAGAGGCCTAGCAAATTACTTATGAATCTATAATATGAGGTACAGTTATTTGAAATTTTGAATGACAAGAAGTATATGTTACAACACTTCTGATGCTTATAAATTTAACATATTCTGTAAGCTGCAATCAACTTTTATCTCGTTTGCTAGTATTAAATTTTGTATAACTATGTAATCTATTTAACACAAATAATGTTTTTAATACCCTCATAATCTTGGTACTGAAATGGAAATTCAAAACATATCGTAGTTCTCTCAACTTTCGATAAAAACTAGGGGTCTTAATTTTAGATTCCACAAATTTGTGTTCAGGCAGGCAAGACTTGCACAACATTTCAGATGACTTAAGTAACCACATCTGTGAGTGTCCATGTAATTCATGCAGCATCTTAGATAGTTTTGTTTTTGTTGAAGATAATGAGGCACAACCTCTTACCAGCATGAAGTTGAGCATGTTTTTAAAATAATGGATATTTACTGAACCTTAATTATTAGCTGTACCTCTGTATACTAAAGACAGAAAAGACCTCCCTACTTGATTCCTTCAGCACTTACACATTTATCAGAAAGTTTTGCCATGTGCAGGCCTGAAGGTGGATAGCACCAAAGCACCTCAGTTGTCAGCTGTGCTATCAAGAAAGAGCAACAATACTGCAAACTACACAACCTTGCCTTCCTTGAACAGTAAGCCTTGGGCAATTTGCTTCTGGGACAAAAATAATGGAAACTTGGCTAAAGAAAGTCAACCATTCTTCTGTGACTGCAACATTCAAAATGCTAATTGTCAATAGTGAAGGCTTTTTTGAGGGTTATATCAAACATGTCATTATGTTCCTTTCTGTTTTAGAAGTACTGAATTATGCTTGCATTGCTTATATTCTGTACTTAATACATAATGACCAAGTAGTAGCTGGTGAGTGTGGATAAAATCTGTAAAGCTGTCTAGCTGAAATACTAAGATTTAAGCTGATTTAGCCCCATTTGAGTTCAGTGGGACTATGGCTGCAATTCTGTGCACACAGTTAGGCAGCTTAAATCTTTGACATCAATAGAACTGAAGTAGCCTTGTTTTCAGGGTTGCAACTGAGCATAGTTATCCATGTATTAATTCTCAGTGACCTCAATGACATTTAATTAGCAAGTGTAAGATGTTTCAAATACCCTCTAGTTTAAATGGTTTGTGGACTGGATTTTTAAAACAATGAAAACACAGTTGTTGTGTATAGGGGAAAAATATAAACAAGATCCACAGCATGCTATCATGCAAGCATGTTTTAAAATGAAACACAGAAAAAATTTCAGAAAACAGTCATCCCCTGCCCTGCTAGGTTTAGATACTAATAATTTTTAATTCAGTAAATTTTCCGTTTGTTGAGTTTCTGTTTTCTGAAAGAAAATGTACTGCTGCGCAATCTGTCCTGGTATTTCTGTAGCTCCATGGCATTTAAACACCTATCTTGAGCAAAGCTGGAACATTACAAACAGTACACTCTGTACTGCTGATTTTATATAGCTATCTATACTACACTGGCTACATCTGTTCCAAAAAAGATAGTGGATTTTATATTAGAAAACCTCTCCTTTCTGCTTTTGTAACTAAGATAATAGATTTTCCTAAAACAGAGTTCCTACTGATGTTTGTAAGGAGGTTTGAAAGGTTCGTTTCAAAATCTGTACAAGCAGCACTGAAATCCTTTACCATAAAAAGAAAAAGGAAATAAAAAATATTTGCTTAGTTATCACAAATTTGTGAAATGTGTTTATTTTTAAAAACTTACTCAAGAATATGTTCTAAAACAGAACTCCTAGCAATATGGTAAGTTGGATGTCACTGGACACTTTTATTTTGTTTGCAAGTATGGAACAAAATAATCTGAAAACCTTTTGCTGTTCACCTTTTATAGCAGCAAACAGATTGCTGCTCTTACAGCAAAGCACTGAAAGAAGTACATTGTGGCTTTGCACAAGATACAAGGAATTTTACCTTGGTTGATTATGCTTAAGCAGAAGGAAATTCCATAAAATATCCCACTTTAAAAAATTAAATAAAGTCTTGAGCTAGTGCAACAATACTTCTCCTCTACCCCGAGTTCATGAGAAAAAAGGCACTCCATCCTTCACAAACACCATATTTCACATTTGTTTACAGACTAGAGATTTAACAGCAATAATTTTTAATGTATACATCTGAGTCAGGAAAGTATAGCTTATATTCTCTCATCTTGCAACCAGTAGTTACATTTACCTGCAGGTTTTCTGTACTTCTGATTGATAAAGCAAGTTAAGATGGTTTGAACCAACATAAATAATTTAATTTAGAATAATTTAAAATTATCCACCCATTTCAAACGTGCACAAGTATTTTATAAGTTTCCTTGATAAACCATATTGGCAGTTTATGTTTAAAAGGGCTATTGCACAAAACTTAGTGTTTTACTAAAAAACCTGTTCCCGCTGAAAAATGAATGCTGATACAAACGTAATTGAGAAAGACAGCTGAGAAATCAGTATTTGAGGTTGTTTTTCTCAACAATATAAAATGAGTTAGTACAGCTGACGTTAAACAAATTTACTTCTGAAATTCTACATGCATACTCAAAATCTAGTATGAAAAATTATTAACAATTTCTTATTTCATCTTTAAAGCTACTATATGCAATATACAAGCTACAACCCCAATACACATAACATGTGTGTCCATTGTTTCCAACAGTATGTAATCAGCAGCGAGTGTTATTTTAGGGTTGCAGCCACACTGTCTACCCACCCTATGAAATAGAAATTTATCATAGAACATATACATAAACTGGGGAATCATCCCCAGTTTATTTGTAACAGAAATCTGGAAAAATCTGAAAATATCCCTAAACACAAACAGTATATATTTTCATCCCTATGCCCCATCACAGTTGGCTATTCTCCAAGTTAACCATTCGAGAAGTTCATGTGGGGATCTGTCTTATGAGCCCGTGTGCAGCACTAACACACAAAAGTGAAGACATTCCTTTTCTTAAATTATCTTTACATTAGAATTTCTGCTTCCATGACAAATGTCATCATATTTGCAACCTGTCACTTCCATAATGTCTCCTTGGAACATGCTAGTTTAATAGCGCTCAAACATCAGATGTACTTCAACTTTGATGAGTAGGTGTAAAATCTGGCCTCCTAGTCTGTATAATTTTTGGTTTTGGTTTCTTGGTTGTTTCTTTCTCCTCTTCTTCTTCAATTTCATCATCACTTTCACATACATGAACCACAACACTGGGAGTAGTTTCAGTTGCAGCATGAAGTTCATACTGGTCACCTGAAATATCATTTTAAAACAGTAAATATTGTAAGACAACGATAATAACAACAAAAGCAACAACAGCTGGCACTTTTGCTAGTGGAGGAAACAAAATACAGTAGGGGATGGGGGATGAGATGAATTAATGCCCTTCCCCCAGTTCCACTTCCCATTTCTCAAAGCAACTAAATGTGGCCACTTTGGATGATATGAAATTTCTTTTCCTCTATGTCTATTTTGGTATTTGGAAACCAGATTTCCACCCTACAATTTCCAATGATGAAGTCATAAATCAGCAACAGGTTCTCTCTTTCTAGGAAACAACAGGGTATTTTCACTACCTTCCCAAACATTGTTTCTTCAGGAAGAAGAAGTTATAATTAATGAGCAAATATAATGGGAGAGTCAATATTTGTATTATGAGCAAAAACTTAGAACTTTCTGATGGTTTTGATGTTAAGTAACAATTCTTTTGTTAGCAATGTTCAAGTGTGACTGCTGATTCTGCTGAAACCAAACAGCACACACAACCACTACCATAGATGAGGTCATAAAGCTACATATTAAGGTTTGCAGAAGTATGAAAAATTACTGAGAGAAAAAATCTGTAAAGGGAGCAAAAACAACCAATTCAAAAGAGCCCCATCAAGGTTCATGGATGGCTGGGAAACACAATGGAATACAATATTCTGGGAGATTGCTGGCTGGTTAGCAGATATCTTGAACAGCAGCACTTCACATTGTAACATTTGTATGAGTCCCATTTGTTATCTAACAACAATAGGTTGCTTGTCTGTTTTTTGGGTGGTCATCTGTGGTTCTTCAAGTGGTCACCTGTGCTTCCAAACCAATGGTTCTTGTGCCTGTGCACAGATTCCATTCAGAATGTTCTAGAGCTGAGTAGCTTTGTAGTAACACCCCTCCTCTCCTTGCCTACGACACATGTCCTAGTTTGCCAAGTTATTCCCCCCCTCCCCCAGTTTTGAAGTCCTCCATGAAATACAGGGACCTGAAAGAGAGGTGGTAGGGTGGGTTTGCGTGAGATGATCATTTGAAGAACCACAGCTATAGGCAAGCAGCCTATGCAACTGTTCTCATGAAGGTTTATGCCAGCAATTTTCTGGATTCCAATGTGAACCTCATGATCTTGGATTCTTTTGGTTCAGAGCAAATTATCCCTTAAAAAGAATCCAGACTATAAACCTTTTGTATGTTTGCTTTAAAATTTCTTGGGCATGTAATTAGAGGAAGGCTATAGCAAGCCTCTTCTGAATAAATCTGATCATGGGTTGGTGTAAGTTAGTGTCGACCTGAATGCACATAAGAAAAATCTATTCCAAGAATATATCATTCTTGAAATGAAGAACTATCTGGACACTAGTGGAGTCAAAGGCTTTCATGGCCGGCATCCATAGTTTTTTGTAGGGCTTTCGGGCTGTGTGGCCATGTTTTAGAAGAGTTCCTTTCTGACATTTCGCCAGCATCTGTGGCTGGCATCTTCAGAGAATGATAGCCTGGAAAAGGATTGGATATATATATATCCTATGTGACCCTGGGAAGGGAGGATTGGTTTGCAAATATATTGTTGTGTTGCTAATGGCAGTCCTCAGGGTGGGAGGATGTGCAAAAGAGGATTAATGTCTGCTAATTGGTGCTCATTGTCTGCTGGGAATCCCCTGACCCCAGGCTGTCAAGGGAAACACTGCAGACTGGGTCAGCCAGAAAAATCAGCAGTAGCAGAACATGCCATATATCATCCTGGGCATAAAATGCTGTTTGAAAGCACTGAAATTCTGGACCATGCCAACCACTATCATGTCAGAATGCACAGGGGAAGCCACATAAACACCTGGACAATTTCAACAGGAAAGAGAAAACCCTGAGGGTAAACAAGGTTTGGCTACCAGTCCTGAAGAACAGCAAGGTTAAGACTCAACCAATGCAAATGAGAAACAGCCTGGGGTCAGGGGATTCCCAGCAGACAATGAGCACCAACACAAAGGGGGAGGAAAGGAGTGAGACTAGATACAAATAAAATGCAGAAAAGAGTGGCTGTCCCCTAGATTAAAAACTTAAATATAAAGTTACTGACTATTCATAATGCAATTTTCATAATAATATAAACATGGTGGTATTAGCAAGCTAATGCACATCTGCAGTGGGATGAAAACAAGTTTTTGATTCAGGCTATAGGTGACATAATAAAAAAACTCAATCCTATTATGCAAATAAATACAGCACTTTAAGGGAAATTATTAGTAAATTATTATTAAAAACAAAACAAAATGAACTTGAGTTGTGAAGAGTAAAGGTACATAATCAATCCCCTTACCTGGTCCTAGCTTGGAGATGGCATATAAAAGATCATAATTAATGGCAGGTGTAGCATCATCTGATTGTTTCCAGCCAACAGGAGGAGATGAGGGAGGAGAAATCAGGAACTGATCTCTCTCTTTTCCTCCTCCTCCGTTGTTGTTGTTGAGAGAGATATCTCTCTCTTTTCCTCCTCCTCCGTTGTTGTTGTTGAGAGAGAGATTTTTAAATACCCATACATAGAATCTGAAGGCAGCACAAATGTAGTACTGATGTAGTACTCATGGGGGCAGCATAGAATAGCATTCAAGAGAAGGTCAGAACACATGTTGACAACACTGACAAAATATTAGGAACCCCCTGACTCTCTCAGCAATTTAGACATTCCAGAAAGACAGCTATATCCTCATACAGATTCAGCCAACGATAAATATGATAATCTGCAATATACACAGTGCTAGAGGGAGAACAACAATACAGCTATACCTTGGTTAACCAAGTAGATGTGTTCCTGGGCATTATATTCTTTAAACAACAACAACAACAACAACAACAACAACAACATTGTTAGAGCTTTTGTTAACTGAGGTATGCCTGTACTTTGCTAGAGACAGAACAAGATTAATACAATGCCTTGGACTAGTGATGAAGGTAAGATTTCTGGAACTTCTGAAACCATGAAAACAACCTTTCCTTCCCTTCATCTTGTTTTAATGAAAACACCTAAAATGTTGGGGGAAACAGAATTAACATGGTAGGTTGGCAAGTGTACATTTGAAAGCCGCAAGTCCATTTGGTAAGTCACCTTTTGCTTAATAAACTGTGAACAGGCTAGTAACATGAATTTTCATGCTGGTTGTTGAGGAGCAGACATTTTCTCCTCCATGGTCAATATGAAGAGCCACACTACAAGTTGTGCTTTTTAAAACTACGACAGGTTGTTGTTGTTGTGTGGGGACTTTTTCACAAGACTGGCTATACTAGAAGAACAAGCTGACACAGAATGGCTGCTTCCAATGAAGCGTTTTGAATTTGAGCACAGATTGCTATTACAAAACAGCAATTACCTCTGTTTACCAACAGGCATATAAACAATATAGATCAGATTGTCATCTTTCAAAATACATACAGATGCCAATCTCTGTCCAGTCATGGCTTGCAAATATTATTTTTAAAAGTCACAATTTCTAGGTGGCACATGCCCTTGATAACATTCTATCTAAGGTCTGACACACGAGTAAAACTTTATAAGTACCAATTTAGGAGGAAGTAAGTAGATCTTCCTTTAAGGTGTTAATGTGAAAGGAGAAGAAGTACACAACACCACAGCTATGGGCTATTCTTTCTTGAGAGACTTACTGGTACCTTTTCAAGAGCCTTTTTTGTGCCAGCTGAAAACATTTTTATTTACCTAGTTTTTTAAAAAATGTGACCTTCAAATATGGAATATTGATGATTGATGTGAAATTCAAAGTGCTGTTAAATTGGTTTTATTTCTTGGTGGACTGACATTTTCAAATAGTGATATTTATATTTCCTTGTAGATATTTTTTCTTATATTTTCTTATTGTATTTTATTCTCTCTTTTTAATGAACAGATTACGATACATTCTTTATTTACCATGAACACAGTAAAAATGGTTTCGATGTACCTATAAGATTTAGCAGTGGAAAGAGAAGAATAGGACATTTATATCAAATGAGCAAGGGAGCAATCTCACACTGCACCCCTTTGAACCGTGCTTTGAAAGTTTGCAAAATAGTAAATTGAGCTGCTGACAACATACACCCGGTCATACTGGGTTTAAACCATTATATTCAGCAGAAATCTCAAACTGGGAGATGGTCACTCTCACTGGGAAATGGTCACTCGAAATGTTGAAGGAAACTTTTACGGCTGCCAAACCAAACCACACAAACAGAAAATAAAAAATATTTTTTACTAAAATATAAACTGACCATTTCAAAGGTCAATTATGAAAGGCCAATTGCTGATTATTTTGTCTACTGAACGTATGCAAATTCTGTTGAGATGATCAGCCAACTAATCCTCAGTGGCTGGGCCTTATTTCTGAAAACCACTTCAGCTCCATTGTAGTAGTAGTAGAGACAATGCCAAATGTCCATGCAGCTTAGTGCTGGATGAATAGGAAGGTCTACCTTTGCTAGCACCTATGCATATCCTTCAGAGGTTTTATCCTTAATGTTTGTGGGAAATTAGACCATGCAACATTTCTGAAGTGGATGGCTCCTTAAACAGACATCAGTAGTGGCAGGTCTCACAACTGTTGCTCACTTGATTACATAGTAAGTCTGTAAAAGACAAGTGAGCTATAAAAAAGATTCCATAACATGTTGGAATTGTGGTTTAGGATACTGGAAACCCAGGTTCAAGTGACCAATAAGCTATGAAGCTCACAAGGCAAACTGCCATCATTTAACCTACCTTACAGGGTTGTTGCGTGGCTACTAAGCACTGGATTCACCAGAGGAAGGATAGGAAATAAAACAGATAACAAAGTAATTAAAGCATTACCAGATAGGGTTTTCTGTCTTACCTGAGCAAAAAATAGCTTTAGTTCTTTTCCAAGAAATTCTGTCTTGTGTAACCGAATTTTAACATCTGCTGCTGACAAAGGGTTGCTGAAGTTTATCCTTATTCTTTTAAAACTCTTAAAATAGTGGAAGGTGACATCTTTGTCATGTGTTCTAAAGAGAGCTTCAAATCTGGTCTGAAAGATAAAAAAACAAGCATTGCAATGCATTAAAAATATTCATGATTGCAATTGCCTAAAAACTCAAGTATAACAATGAACAAATATTTCTACAGATTTTCTCTGTCCTCCTTTAAAACATGCAACCCTGTCAAAATAACAAATTTACACCAACAAAAGCAAGTAGAAAACACAAATACAATATTCTGCAACTTTTCAGTTCTGGAGGAAACAAGTATCATCTTTCCCTTCTGGCCACACCTGTGTTCTGCATAAACTGCAATTCAATTTTGCTGGTTAAGAATGATTATCTTTCCACTCTTGCTAGTGTTTTAAAAACATTTTAACTAGTCAATAATCATCAGAAGACTGCAATTCATCTTGTAGAGCTACCAAAATAGTCAGATGATCCATTTAACTACAACTTTAACCCACTGTAAGAATTCATATAACAGACTGTAATGGCTTACATAAAAAGCAGTCAAAAATATAAAAAATAAAATTTGGCTATATTTGTTGGGAAGCTAATTGAAAAACTAATGCTGAGAATACTAATTTATATGGACTAACAGATTTTTTTTTCTGACACAGTTCTGTATCTTCAACAATGGTATAATGGAAGAATTTTCACAACGTGGTTTTCTTTCCCCACATTCTTTTTCAAGAAAATTTATGCCAGTAGACTTCTGTCATGCAGTTGTTAAGAGGCACATAGCCTGGCAGAAAATAATCTGTGATTCCATTTAGGAAGCATGAAGAACACATAATACTATAGAGCAGAATATGCTTCCAAGCTGAAGACACATACAAGACTGATATCCAAAACACAATGCAGAAACAATCCAGTCCGAGACTGCTTTAACTGTCCAGCTCAGCGCTAAGGAATACTAAGAATTGTAGTTTATTGTGACAACAGAGTTCTTTGAAAGAGAAGGATAAATGTTCCACAAAACTACAGTTCCCAGAATTCCCTAGCACTGAGCCAGGGCTGTCAAAGCGGCCTCAGACTGGATTTTTTCTGCAGTGTGTTTTAGACCCAAGATAGGTTTGCTGAACATGTTTGCTTTGACACCAGTATTAGAACTTTGCATTTAAAAAAATCTTTGTAAATGAAACTGCTTCTGGCCTCAAATAAAAACTAGAATATCAATGACATCCTGCATAAATAGTCTACCAACATCTGACAACATCATACTAAGGCTGAGTGTATGTTTAGCGTAGGAACAGCCATGCAACTATCCAACTCAAAGGTATTTTTTACATTATTGACATAAGGAGATGTCTTTTTAAATTCACAAGGAGGAAACTAGCAGTGGAGCCACAGAAAGGAAGAACAGTTCTCACTCTGCTCGAGTTGGAACTTTTTCCCTATTTGAATAGAATTCAGAGATATAATCCTGTTAGTACTAGTGTATAATTAATGAAATTCTAGTATTCAGATCAACATTTTCAGCCAATTTTTGCCCTTGTCTTAGAAAGAAGCAGCATGTGTTTCCTCTACCCTACATTTTTCATACACTTTTAAAAACTGGCCAAGTTTTTACCATCGTATCTGAACAATGTGAGCACAGTTCCTGCTCCCTATTTTTAACCCTTTCTTAGGCAAAGGAACAAAGAAAGACATGTAAGGAATAATCTCTGTTCAAAGCTGCCACTATGGTTCCCATCCCTTATTAGCTTCTTCCCACAGCATTCCTTTGCTGTATATTCACCAATATTAACGTGAAAGAAAGAAAGAAAGAAAGAAAGAAAGACCACTCATCCCAAACATTCTGAATACTTCCTGCCTTAAATGGAAGATATTATTTCTTTTTATATAGTTAGATATACAAATATCCTCAACAGCATTTGAAAGATTATACACACATGGGAGTGTGACATGAAGTTGCCTTTTCCTTAATGCTTAGCAGCTGCACCGCAGCCTTTAGATGGAGCTGTGCTGTTCTGCAGTTTTTAAAAAAGAAGCTGGGAAAACCAGCACCTTTTTAAAGGCGCTTCTTCTCCCCTAAAACGCAAAAAACAAAACAAAAAAACCGTTTTCATGGCACACTTTCCCTTTTTCTCATCTAAAGGCTAGACTTTCATGCAGCCATGAACACATTTCTTTTTGCCAATCTAGATCAGGCAAATGTGCCTTACTTCAGAATAGACATGCAGACACCTTCCCTGGTAACTTTTCATTCCCTATGTAAAACTGTCCACAAAGCACTGAACTTCAACCTCTAGCCCTACTTAACTATGAAAATTACACATTCCATTCTACTTCATAGTACTTAACAACTAGAAATATTTTGGAATTATCAAAAAGTATTTTAAGAAGATAATACTGACAATATTCATTGTAGTTGTGTGCCTTCAAGTCGAATTTATCATGGGCTTTTCTTAGCAAGGTTTATTCTTACACCCCTATTAAAAATCTAATAATTGATAGAGCATACTGAAACACAAATGCACATCAGCCTTTGCCACTGGAATTATTTGGACACTGGAGGATCAAGTTTGCTTTCAGATCTAACCTATTCAGCCTTTTGAATATACCCACATTTCCCAGTTTTTAAAATAAAATATTTTCTTTTCTTTTTTTTTAAAAGCAATAATAAACCCCCAACGCCTTACCCTAATTTCAGGTTGACTGAAAACCTTGTTGTCTGCAACACATGCAATTAAGGAGCCAAAAGTGTAATCCAAATTCCTAAAATGCATCTTGTCCTTTTGAAAAATGCCAAGATCTCAGAATCAGATGAAGAAAACACTTTTTAGAAGTAGCAGTTCTGTGAGAGTTTATAAAAGGTACCAAGTCCAACCCCTCAAGAACAGCCCCCACTCCCAAAAGTTTTTAGAGCATCCTGTGTGCGACAGCAAATTCCTGAACAAAGTCCTGCAACATGCTTTCAGGCTGTCAGGCACAAAATGTAAGCTTCAACTGGAAAGAGGTGACGTAAGCACATTAGTCAGTTTCCCTATGCTAATTAAGTTTGCTCTGGAGGATGGAAAAAACAGCTGAGGTTTGCACAGGCAGCTGCTTTATCAACTCCTCTTGCAGCATAGTTTCCATTGGTAGTAATTCCATTGGTAGCACTCAGACAACAGGCTCTTCACTTGAATGGGACAACCCACTTTAAGATGGAAAAAGTTACTATTTGAAGACCAAAGTTTACTGGGAAAAAAAAGAGTAATTAGCTGGCAGAAACATTTCAAGACTGGAGAACTAAGAACAAACCTTAGTCACTAGGGAGGCCAAACCTATCCAAGTTTACTCAGAAGTATGTTTCACTGGCTTTAATAGGACTTACTCCCAAGACAGCAACTGCACACTTTCTCAAAGTGAAGTAATATTTTCAATAGAGGCTGAAGATAATTTGTTTTGAAGTGTTCATGTATTATATACAAGGGTTCAAAACAGCAAAAGTGTATTTTGGGTCCCCATTCTCTTTTACTTTTGTTAGTTTTCTTTATTTCTCTATTCTTAAAAACACACACCAAATCTAAATGCCATTTCAGTGTCCCTTACATTACAATGCACCACACTCTGCCTTAGATATGGATCTCTTGTAATTTACATCACAGGGGGAAAAAACCCTGTAAAGCTAAGTCTCTGCAAATCAGTGAGCTTTAATTTTCAAACCTGTGCATTTCAATTGTATCGATGTACATGTAATTAATTGTTCATTTTTTCCCCTAGTCTTTCCTGGATTATCGCAAGGACTGTATATTTGTTTTTGTTTGTTGTGTTCCTTCAAGTTGTCTCTGACTGATGGGGACCCTAAAGTGAACTTATCATGGGGTTTTCTTGGCAAGATTTGTTCAGAGGTGGTTTGCCCTTGCCTCCCTCTGAAGCTGAAAGAGTGTGACTTGTCCAAGGTCACCCAGTGTGTTTCTATATTTGAGCTATAAAGAACTCTGCCCTCCAGAGGCACAGTCCAGCACTCAAACTGCTACATCACACTGGCTCTTGAACTGTATATGGAGAATGTTAAATGATTGTATGCTACTGTGAGGATAATGTCTAAAAATTATTAGAATCCCCCTGATTATTATGGACACAGATGTTTTGGACACAGATGTTTATGGATGCAGACAATGATCACTAATTAGCAGACATTAATGCTCTTTTGCATTTCCTCCCACCCTGAGGACTGCCATTAGCAACAGAACAATACATTTGCAAATCATTCCTCCCTTCCCAGGGTCACACAGGATATATATACCCAATCCTTTTCCAGGCAAACATTCTCTGAAGATGCCAGACATAGATGCTGGCTAAACATCAGAAAGGAACTCTTCTAGAACATGGCCACATAGTCCAAAAGCCCCACAAAAAAACTACAGATGTTTTAATTCTCCTTAAATTTCACTGAAAAGGTGTTTAGAATAGGGATGGCAGTACTCAAGTGCATTTTAAACTATAGTTCCTAATCCTTTCATTGATGTAGAAATCTAAGTAATACCCCTGCTTTCCAAATTAAAGTATAGGTTTGTATCATCATTAATACTACATTATGCTGAAAGCATATTACTATTGGAGAATACAAAGAGCTCCTCCTGGTCATAATAACCAGCACAAGAAAGGCTAGTTTGAGGCATTACTCTCATAAAAACAGGCCAAAGTTCTGAGGATAGGCAGATAATCTGAGGGGTGCTCTCCCATTAAAAATATAGCACAATAAATGGGGACACACTGTATTGTAATTGGTTACAGACAATGGATCTTCAGCATTTTAGTTTAAAGCTATTATCCTTGCTGTATTACAGCAACTTTCTGAAGTGGCAAAACTTGGCAATGGTCAATTCTTTGAGTAACATTGACAGATGGTGAACACAAGGATTCAAGCACAGGCAATACCTTGTCCAAGTATTTAAGGTTCTTGTATGTGGTCACCAAGTTCTCAGACTACTAATGTATGGACTGGCCCAGACAAATGGAACTTTTTGCAATTCTGAAGTAGTCTGTGGTTCCAAAGAAGCAAGAATTCTCTTCTCTAGTACCTTAGAAAACAACAATCTGTTAAACCAATATGGGGTGATTTAAGATTTCAAGACCAATATAGACTAGGGAAGCTGTGGGGTAAGGAATGCATATAAGAGGTTCACCTCCTCAGCAATGCTGAAGAACATTTACTCCCAATGATAAATGAATATACAGTTGGACTTCCATATCCACAGATTCTGCATTCATGGAGTCAACCATCCACAGCTTGAAAATATTCTGACAAGAAAACCTTGATTTTGCCATTTTATATAAGGGCATATTATACTTTCTGCCCTTATGATGCAAGCTGAATTTAGTGGCTATCAGAAGAGAAAGGAATCTTGATATAGCTCTGCATTGGCTGTAGTAATATAATAATGGAAATATAAATTTAAATATAAAATTCTTAAGTGCTCAGTTGTCAGCAGAGTATTGTGTGCTAGTGGTGCTGAATACCATATCGATTACACCTGACATATCTGCTGACCTGCAGCACTGTCATCTTGCTACTGGCTGTGTATATTGTGCTGCTTTTACATGTGTTTTGGTGAATTGCAGGGGTAGTTAAAGAAATGGAATGATCCTATCCATGTAATCTCAGGAAGGTGAAGATGCAATTAAAGGATGATTGAAACCTATCCCATTTCAATCCTTCCCCCACCCTTCAAGATCTAGGCTTTTGCTGACCACCAGATCAGTCCGTAGCAAAAAATAAATAAATCACCACCCATGATTTGATTGTGGATGAAGGAACCAACCTGGTATGCATTAGACACCTGGATAGATGAACTTGGTGGAGTGGATCTGTACCAGCTCTGTCTACTCAAGTATTTAGTATAGAACCAACACAAAGTGAAACGCTGGGGAAGCAGGGGAGGAATTGCTATAATCCATAAGAATTCCCATCTCCCTCACAAAGAAACTCATACAAACTATTGCCAGCTTTGAGGGGCAGCACCTTATATTAGGCCAAAAAGACAGAATGAGGATGCTATGTTGTTATGCCCACTCCACTGCCCAGCAACCTTCCTGCCTGAGCTAACCAAGATGGTCTCAGATGTGATGTTGGAGAACCCAGGACAGTGGGTTGGGGGATTTTGATATCCACAGTAAAGCTGTCCTGACAGGACTGGATCAAGACTTCAAGTCTACTAGTCAGTCACATGTGGCAGGACATATCCTCAACTGGGTCTTTGTGGTTGGGTGGATGGAGAATGATGAGGTTGGGAGAGGTGTTGTAGTAGCCCCATTGTCATGGTCAAATCCTTTCCTTGTGAAGTCTAGTGCTGCAGGTTTCCATCTTGTCCCTCATACTATTCAATATCTATATGATGCCACTGAGTCAGGTCAAAAGGTGCTTTGGAGTCTAGACAGAAAAGACACCCCTCGTATCTGTCAGAAAGAGCAACTCTGCAGGAGAAGCACAACTTAAATGAAGATACAGAAACCATAGAAAGAGTGAGACATAATGAAGTGGGGGAGAGAGGGGAAACAGGTAAGGATACAATGGGACAGAACAGCAGGGAAGTACAAATATATAGAGAAAGATATGTATATGCATCTAAAGCTATATGTGTTCATATGAAGAATGAATGAATGAAGATCAAAGTTCAAAAAAGAGGGAAGCTACTCAGAGATGAGACCACCACAACAAAGGTACTCTACTGGCAGTGCCAAGTCAAAACATGTCCTTTTATCAAATCCTTATTTCCAATGCCAAGTCAAAACATGTCCTTTTATCAAATCCTTTGAAATTTACTTTTAAATGTTCAACCCACCCATATGACATCCCTTCAAATATTTAAGCAAGGTTATTATATCACCTGTTAACCTTCTCTTCTCCAGGCTAAACATACCCAGCAACCTATGTACTCCCTCATAGGACATAGTTTCCAGACCCTTCACCATTTTGGTTGCCCTCCTCTGGACATGCTCCAGCTTGTCAAAATTCTTTTTGAATTGTAGGGCCCAGAACTGGACACGGTATTCCAGGTGAGGTCTGACCAAAGAAGAAAAGAGTGGTACTATTACTTTCCTGAATCTAGACAAATTAACAATCTTTAAACTGCTCTAAGAGCCTTTGTGGCTGAAGACTGGAGTATAAATACTCCAGATAAAATAAAAATAAATAGCTGGATGAAAAACAGATTTCAAATTGCTTCCAGGAGGTGCAAGATGGAGAAGAGACTGTTTGAAAAGAAAGAACTCAACAGTTAAATGGATCTACTTCTAGCCCCTTGCTGAACACATGGGTTCTTTGCAAAGAAGTGTCTTTTTAGGGAAAAAAAGATATCAAATAAACTGAGATTTGAGATGCATTTTACCAATATATGCCTTGCCTTGAGATTCTTCTCTCTGTGAACCTCCCATCAAAAGAGATGGTAGATAGTTATATTGAAGAGTGGCCCCATAACTAGAATGCTCTCCCCAGAGGTTCTGGGGACTAGTTTCAAGAATTTCTGATGCCAAGTCAAGACTGCCTCGTTTTACCAGGTGTTCCAAATGCTACGATTTTAGCAACTGTTCAGTCAGAATAGTGCCAATATTGTAATTTAGGGTCAGAAGGCACACAGCTCCAGTAAGCCAATGCTTATCATTATCCAGTATAAGGAGATTTCCTTCAAGTCTGAAATCCTCTCCAGGATGGCTAAATTTGGTATTCACTGAAAGAGAGTAATCTGCAATTTGCACATGTTTTGGGGAAACATTAATGTTATAATCATCAAATAACTCTAGCCAGCTAACTAGGGGAAGCAATTAGATGTTTGGTGGTAATATTTTTAAAATTAGACCATTTTACCAGTACCATTTTTTTTCTTTTTTGACAGGAAGATAAAAGAGCACAAGGGCAAGTTCCTCTTAAGTCTCTGGGGAAGAAAGGAGCGGCTACCCAAGTTGCAATCTAATAGCTTTTGCCCCTTCTCAAAAGTTTGCTTTTGTTTTAGAAGGAATTTCAGGAGGAAAAAAAGAGCAGAGGTAGGTTCAGATTTGGGGAAAAGAATAGATCACCTACTGGGAAGAAGGTAAGACCTGATACATTCTGTAATTTGGCAAAAGAATTTGCTAGAAAGGTGAAGGGAACTAGAAGTGATTTGGAGAAGGACATCACTCTTTGGTTATACATTATGTTTTCATCATCCATCCATCCATCCATAAACCTTTATTAGGCATATCAAAAAAACAACAAGCAATACAATTCAAAATTAAAACTAAATGTTACATAACACTTTAAAATTTGTCGCCATTAAAATCATTTCACTTTGAACAATTATTAAATTTATGCCAAATTTTTGTTGCCTCCATTAGAAAGTTGGCCATCAGTCGTGTAATCTGTACGTTACAATCCTCCAATAAATGAACTAAATTTACATCCGTTAAGCAGTAATTCATTTCCATTAGTCTCTTTAGCCATCTCTCTCTCGGTTTTTGATACAACGGGCAAAGATATGTAATATGTTGGAGAGTATCCGGGGATAACCCACATAAACATATTCGATTTACAAGTGGAATTCTCAGATATCTACCTCTGGTGACACAGGAAGGGTGAATATTCAGCCTTGCAAAGAGGAAGGCTTTCCTTGAAGCCTGGAGAGACAGTGATTGAAAGTACTTTGGCATCTCACCACAACAGGGGGGAATACCAAATACAGATGGAGAACACACCCTGGGAAGATTGGAGTAAGTCATTTTATAATCCCAACACAATAAACAATCCTTAATTGTCTTGAAACACTCCTCCTCGGTTAGAGGGAGAAGAGTGTCCAGACTTAGGCCCTTTATTTTTAATTTATCTTCATAGATTTTTGTCCAATTGGTATAATGGTTATCTGATAAAAGATACCAAATTAGACTAGATCTATTGGGTCTATAGTTGATTTTAAGCCAAGTTTTGTACACCATCAGCCAAGCTGTGGTCTCGAGGGTATCTAGACCAAGCTCAGCATATAGTGTTAGGTGAGGAACACAAGATGGGATAGATAACAATTTCCTACAGAATTGTGTTTGTAAACTTTCAACCACATTGTTAAAATTATGTTTTCAAATATGATGTGTTTATCAAATAATTTCTGGAGTGTAAGCCTCTATGAAAGTCACATTACTATGCTGTGTAGTCAAGGTATGGGAAAGGCAGATAAGCTAGTGAGGGAAGAAAACAATGCATGCTTGGTGGCACTTTTGTTTGCATGTTATGGGACTCAGGCTTAAATCTTGCCCCCCACCCCCATATGTATTATTAAAGTGAAAGGGAGGAAAAGACAAATATGTAGCAAAAACAAATTTATTTATTTCTCTCTTCTATAAGGCATACCTATAGATTTCTACTCAAACACAACAGCCAGTTAATTGTGGAAGGGGCTTAAAAGCTTAAGGCTTGGAGTGCTTATTTTGGGTTAAGCGCTCCAAAGAGTGCTGTCATTTACCACAATGGCATCCCGTATTCCTGAGGAACTCATGGCTTAAAAAAATGACAGACCTTTAAAATTATTTTGAATTGAGAATTCTTAACCTTTCCCAACAGTGACAAAGATGAGTTTGAGCTTTTTCCAAGCTATACAAAATACCTAAATACATATATAACTTGGATGATTAATTATACAGCATTACATAAAGAGAGTGAGGCAGCCTCCCCACTGATTACAGAATGAAGGAAAAAATAAAACCATTTGACCTTTTCATGTGCTTTAAGCTAAAACATCAGTTCTGGAAAAATCTGTAGGGAACATTATTAATAATGTTTTCCTTGGAAACAAAACAAATCAATCTTTAAAAATCTAGGCTAAACATAGCAATTAAAGTCTACTTGGGCAATAGAAAGTACAGGTTGAAGGGCTAGGGAGTGAAGGTTAAAACAACCTTACAGATAAAACAGCAAATAATATTTCAGAGTTGTTGTAAACCTGTCCAAGGGTTAAAACATCCACCCCCTCTCCCAAACATACCCCCTGATCCTCAAAACTACTATTTAATAAATCTGAGCCACATACTTGCCATATTTGCCCATCCCTGCTCTCATACCTTCCAATATTTCACAGATCATAGAATCAGGGAGTTGGAGGAGACTTTAAGGGATATCCCCCTGCCATGTAGGAACTCTCAATGAAAGCACCCCCAACAGAGGGCCATCCAGCCTCTGTTTAAACACCTCCAAAGAAGGAGACTCTGCCACTCTCCAAGGGAGTGTGTTTCACTGATGAACAGCTCTTACTGTCAATGGGATAACAATAGGGACACAAACAATCAACCAACCTTAGTGTGTGTCAGGAAGAAAACACAAGCTAGGAGAGACTGCAGCAGATTACTTTTACCTGAACCTACTGGGAAGGGCTGGATCCCATCCCTTCTTAATCTCAAATTAATTGAAGACAAATTCCTTCTGTACTTTGAACTCATGTTTCCAGCAACTGAAGTAAGCTGAGGACAAAGAGGAAAAGTAGGAGGAAGAAAGAGGAACCAGGACATAGAATCATAGAGCTGGAAGAGACCAAAAGGGCCATCCAGTCCAAACCCCCTGCTATGCAGGAAGACACAATCAATGCACCCACGACAGATGGCCACCCAGCCTCTGCTTAAAAACTGCCAAAGAAAGAGACTCAACTGCTAACTGCTACCTAGATTACTGCTAAATGTGCTCTCTCTCTCTCTCTCTCTCTCTCTAGTATTCCTGTGTGTTTTCTCAGCCCACAGGCACTCCAGAAGCAACCGGGGGGGGGGGGGGCAATTAAAATGATACAAAGATAAAAACATTTCTAAAACACGTTAAAATACTCCTAAAATTCCCAAAAGCAGTGTAAAAACGATCCTAGAACCCACTTTTGAAATTGTTAAAAACAACAATTTCAAACACTGAATGCCAGGGAGAACAGCATTGTTTTTGCATCTAGTTTGGCCCTCAGCCATTTGTGGCACAGACGGCCTGCTCAATTCAAATGTTTCTGTGTCATGGTCCCTGGACTAGTGCTGTTCCATAAGCCACTGGCTGCTAGTCCCAGACGAATTTCAGAAAGAAACAACTGGACTAGTAGGCACCATTATGGTACTGGTTCCTATTACACTGGGGGGAAAAATAAGTGCCCCCCCCACCATCTGTAGCATTAGCATTCTTAACCTCCAGGGTATCCTCCAGAGGCTACTGGATAAATACTATTTGGGTTGAGTCCAAAGGGGAGCTAGAACAATGTAATGGTTTGAAGTGTTAGATTGGACTCCAGGAGACCAGGATTAGTCTTGGAAACCCACTGGGCAAGTCACACTCAGCTTAAGAGGAAGCCAGTGGCAAACCTCCTCTGAATAATTACTGCCAAGAAAACACTACTATAGGGTTGCCATACATTGGAATCAACTTGAAGGCACATAACAATGTGTCAAGAAAGCTCTTCTAGTTTCAGTTATGAAACACATTTCCAAAGCAGCATCCCTGGCATCCACTCTTATCTTTCAGGTGCTAGGCACACACCTTACGCTCACAGCTATTTTACACTACATCTTCTTATCACCCAAATACAGGCAACGCTTATTTAGTTCACACTTAGTGCTCTTCATGTTTTGATTTGTACTGCAAACTATCGTGGGAGATTATTCCAAATAAAAAGATGGTGTTGGTTTTAAACACAATATAGTACAAGTGTCAATGAAATTATTATAATAGCTAAGCCAACAAGAGCTTAGCTGTTGCTGTGCCTTCAAGTCATTTCTAACTTATAGTGACCCTAAAGCAAATCAATCACTGTGTTTTTTTGGCAATATTTTTTGGGGAGGGGGTTGCCTTTGCCTTCCTCTGAGGCGGAGAGAGTGTGATTTGCCCAGGGTCACCCAGTGGGTTTCCATGGTTGAACAGGGATTCACACTTTAGTCTCTCAGGGTCCTAGATCAACACCAAACCTCTACGCCTTGCTGGCTTTTGAGGGTTTGTCTCACCTTTTTTACCAGTCCAGATGAGATGTATGTCTCAGGATATACTGTCAGAAGTATCTGCAGGTGTTTTCATTCCAGTTCCCACCCCCACCAGAAAACCACAGGCCCTCAAGGCCCGTGGTTTTTAATGGCGGTGTAACTGTGTGCACACTCCACAATTAGGGCAAAGGGGCTTGCAACCCACTGATGTTCAAATCCACAGATGTCAAGCCTGGAGTTGGGGTAGACGGGCTGTGCATCTTCTGAGAAAAGGAAAATAAAGTGGGGGGGAAGAAATCAGATTTCAAAAATACCCCCAATGCCATACTGTTACACTTTTGGCATTACACTTTTGCCATTACACTTTTGCCTTCAAAGTTGTTTCTGACTTCTGGCCATCTAAGAGTGTGTGACTTGCCCAAGGTCCCCCAATACGGTCCTCTCTCCAAATTAGGTCAGGCAGGTAATATATATGGAAGATTTTGCTGCCCAAAGTAGCTGAAGAAAGTTGACAGAGGCTGGTGGTAAATCCATATTTGCACTGTTCCAGACCACATGATGGGATGTTCCTCCAAATTCAAGTTGGGAGGCCTATAGGTAAAACTAGGCCCACAGAATGCCACAACTGCTCCTAACTATTGTGCTGAGCACAATTGCAATTAGCATTGAAATGGTGCAGGCTCTGCTTTAGATGTCACTGGTTTATGTCAGCGGGGCAAAGACAAGCATATTTAAGCTGTAGGGCAAAAATTCCTTTATGTACAAAAATACTTCTGAACAGGAAGTTTTTATTTATTCATTTATTTTATTTATATCCTGTCTCTCACCTAAATAGGACCCAAGACTGTTTCCAAAATGTTTTATAGATTGTCCTATGAAAAAGGGAAGTATTTTCAATAATCAGGGTTTATTTCAAATAGAAAGATCTCACTAACCAGTGAATTAAGGTAATCTATTTTAGCTAACTGTACAAAGCTCCAAGTAGATGTAATTGTACAGTTAAGCTAAAAGAGATTACCTAAATAAGAAGAAAATAAGAAAATAGCTGGATATATGGACTGAGATAGAAGACAAGGAATATGGGAGAGATAGAACTGGGTGCCATCAATGTAGGTGGATTTCTTCCAAGTTATGCAAACAGATACTTGATGCACTATCTTTTAAATAAGACAGTGATTATGTTGTTGCTATTGCTAATATTTCAGTAGGCTGGATGATATATCAATAGAGAGAGATAATTATAGGCAGCTTCATATAGACATTAAACAACATTAGGCATAACAGAGCCATATGAAGACTCACAAAAACTTTATAGAGCTGACAATGTCACTACTATCCCTCCTATAGGACAGAAAGGTATACATCTGAGGGAGGGCTTTCTCTCAAAACACCTGGAAAATATCCAGGCATGGCTCTATCACAAAAAAAATTACTATAGGTTGTCAGAAAAATACTTTATACTGTACAAGTGTATTTATATACCTGACTTGTATCCAAACAAATGCGGTCATACTAATCATTGTGATGTTTCTGATAAATTTCTTATAGATACTGTGTTTTCATTACAAGTCTCAGGCTTAGAGAAAAAGTATAATTACACAGTACTCAGCAGATTTTTAAAGGAAAACAAAACGTAATGTTTCCAGAAAACTAAACAAACAAACAAACAGCTTCATTTATATACTGCTTCATACCCTTAATGAGTGTCTAAGCGGTTTACAATTGTAAGCTATTTGCCCCCCAACAATCTGGGTACTCATTTTAGCGACCTTGGAAGGATGCAAGCCTGAGTCAAGCTTCAGCCCTTTGCCAGTCTTGAACTCGCCACCTTATGGTTTTGAGTGAGTGGCTGCAGTACAGGCATTTAACCACTGCGCCACCAGGGCTGTTGATGCATTAGCAATGATGCATTAGCAAAGAAACTGGCAACAAGGAACTTTAAACCAATTTTTTCATCTGCAACACATTTCACCCTTATCTGGCAACCTAATCTCAGATTCAACTTCCAGGCTAAAATGTGTGTTATTTTTACATACCAATTTAGCTGAAGTCAGCAAATTGGAAACATACATCTAAGTTATTTAAAGGTAGCAGAGGGTCTTCAGAAAGTATTACTACTGCTGTTCTGCTGATGAAAAGGGAGATTCTAACAAACAGTGGGGCAGCTGTGGATCCACAGCATCCAAAAAATAAACCCCTTTATTCCCCAACACACTTGCAAAATTGGCCTGAAATGTACAAATAAAACCAATGAACAAATTAAGCCTTAATAATTAATCTATAGGATATCTAGGATAGCTAAGGACTCAATCAAGGAAGCCCTGGCCCTGAGTTTACAAGCCCTGAGAATGACAGTAACTTGAGAGGTTTCTCATTCATAGGGTTGCCATAAGCTGAAGTCAACTTTGATGGCAGTTAACAACAACAGTTACTAAGTAAGAACAAGAATACTGCTTCATGTCAAAGTGATAAAATAGAATTTCTCCATCTTAAGATTTTTCAGCAAGCTTTAAAAAGTGCTGTTATGGGGCCTTGTCCACATGGGGGCTGCCATTATGACATATGTACGGCGCAGCCTCCAAATGGCACTGCGCCTCGTGTACGTCAACGGTGTGCGTGAGGGCGCCAATAGTGCCCAGGAGCGTGCCCTAAAATCTTATGCCTCCTGGAAGCCACGCTGTTTGATTGGTGCGGCCTCCATGAGGGGCAAAAAAGGGCGGCTGCAGACCGCCCTTTCAGGGCTGTCTGTACAGCCCCTTACTTACAATAACAGTATGTTTTTCAGCCTATGTGAATAAAGATTGCACTTTCCTAAAAGTGACACTAAATTGTAACATGGCTTTCATCTACTTCTCCCCAGTTCTGACAGTTTAAAAGTATTTTTCTGTTTGTGCTATAAGCTGTTGGGTGGAAGTTCTTTCAACAATATTTTCATACATTTAAACCTTTTAAAACAGAATTAGTCCAAGAGCGGCTGCGATTGTCTACTCTATCACAGCGTGTGCAATGGTAGATTCACAACTTTAGTTGTTTGCAGAATATTCATATACATACATACAACTTCTTAAAAACAGACTGAACAGCATTTTTCTATGTTAAACATATTACAAACATTTTTCTAAATGTTTATAAAGGTTTTCCATTAGGGGAAAGAATTAAACATAGGAAACTGCAACCAAGAATTATTTATTGGAAAATTATGAAGAATTCTTAAGTGCTGACCAATTACTGCCTGTATCCTTTCCTTACTGTGCCATATGAATTACGGTACATCATAAAACCATGGAAAGTCACACAATTTCCTGATAGCAGAAAAAGCTACACAGCCTTTTCCATTGCTGATTTACAATTATATTCTAGTTTCCAGACAACCTGGAAAACTTTTCACAGAGATTGTGTTCTCTCTCTCTCTCTCTCTCTCTCTCTCATAGAAGGAAAAAATAAAAACATTAAGAACATATAGTCAAACTGGACATGTATATATGCTTCTGATGAGCAGCAAGTCACAAATCTCCCAACCATAAGCCGTTTCACACTATACAGTTAAAGCAGTCTGATTCCCTTTTAATTGCCATGGTTCTGTCCTGCAGAATCCTGGTACTTGCACTTTAGGGAGAGATATTCAAACTCTCAGCTAGACACCTCCAGCAGCTTACCAAACCATAAACCACAGCATTCCAGAAGATGCAGCCATGGCAGTTAAAAATGGGAGCATAATGCTACACTTGTACAGTGCGAAATAGCACCAGTGGACCTGCAGACTATGGTAACAGACATTCTTTATGACCAGTTATCTGTCCCAGCAGCTTACAGTGCACAGTAATGACCATTCATTACTCTCTCCTGGTACTCAGTGCATGCAACATATATTCAAGCAAACCGTTTATATAAACATTTTTAAAAAACTGTTTGTTTTAGCCACACAATTTTGTATTATACATTAAAAGAAAGCAAACCATTTATTTATTTTTATCTGGCTATTTAAAGAGTGTACAGTTTAACTGATAACTCCAAAGCAAGTTGATACAAGTACATACTTAAGAGACCTTTGTGTACATTTCAATACTAGCAAAATGTCTGGAAATTATATCTGGAGGAAATGAGGAAAAGCAACTACCTCCAGCTCCTCTACCCTTTCATCTTAAATGGTGGCAATCCCTAGATATGCTGAACTTGTAATTTCAATGCAAGCCATGTATGAGAGATCACACCCTATCAGGTCATTTCACAAATACTTCTTTCGAGCAGTTCTAGGATCTGGTCTCACAAGAGGTAGCTCCTAAAGTTCCCATCACTGAGTATCATTCCCCTTTCATCCAGTGTTCTTGTTGTTAACTGCCTTCAAGTAGACCTCAACCAATGGAAACCCTAAGAATAAGGAGATGTAAGACACCTCAGCAGCTCTGCTTAGGTCCTGCAGATTTAGGGCCATGGTCTCTTTGATTGAATCCATCCACATGTAATGCAGTCTTCCTCTTTTCCTATTGCCTTCTACCTTACCAAGATTATTGTCTTTATTAGTAAGCCATGCCTTCTCATGATGTGGCCAAAGTATGGTAACCTCAATTTAGTCATCTTGGTTTCTAGGGAGAGTTCCAGCCTCATTTGTTCTAGGATCTTTTTATATGCCTTTACAGTCATCCACGATATCCTCAGCACTCTTTTCCAGCACCACATCTCAAATGAACTTATTTTCTTTCTATCCACATTCTTCACCATCCAGCTCTCACACCCACACACAGTGATGGAAAATATGATGGCATGAACAATCCTAACTTTAGCATTCAGTCCTACAGCTTTGCTTCTCGGGATCTTAGCTAGTTCCTTCATAAATTGCTCTTTGAAGCCCAAGTCTTCTGATTTCTTAACTGCAATTTCCATTCTGATCCATTATTGATCTAGGATATGGGAAATCTTGGACTATTTCCATATCCTCGCTGTTTACTTTGAATTTATGTAAATTCTCTGTGGTCATTATTTTTGTTTTCTTAATGTTCAGCTGTAAACTTGTCTTAGCACTTTCCTCTTTGACCCTCCGGATACCTGATATTGTAGAAGTTTGCAGATTTCGCCATATGAGGGAGTATCGTAAAGTAATAATTATCACCCAGAAGATATTATGGTATATTGATGAAATTTTGTGAGTGTCACAATTGGTCCCTAAGTGCATGATATTGAGAAAATCAGCTCATTGCATCCTTTATTTTTGTGACAGGCTGCGCCAGAAGTGTAAAATCCTCATAAGGCGCAATCTGCAGACTTCTACAATAACGGGTTGAGAAACGCTGGGAAAAATGTGCAAATCTGAATGGTGACTACATAGAAAAAAGTTAACAACTACAAATCAAAACAAACTTGCTATCAAATTTTTTTAAAGCTGATAATGAAAACTTTAGGATACCCCCTCATATATTAAGTATTTCCAGTCTGTGGGCCAATGCTTTTAAGCCATTGGTTTATTTTTTATATTTGTTAACAGGTTTTAGTTAGGACTACAGTCAATTCTGTATTTGAAGTTTGAAGCAGTTCTATTGGTATGCTGTCTGTTCCTGATAATTTATTCCTCCTAGATACTCTGAGTGCAGCTGTCACTTTGCTTCTCAAAACCAGAGGTTCATCTTCATATGGGTCTTCTTCCCATGTGTCATCCATCCTTCCATCTCTTTTATGTGTATTGCTTCCATTCTCCTTTTATTTTATGTTGGTCATATATTGTCTTTTTCTATTGGTCGTAAAGCATCCCCACCCCTGGTTTAAATTTCCCCTTGATTTATCAGTTCTTGACGAAGAGGTCTCTTGTTCTTTCTTTTTAATTGTCACCTTCTGTTTCTCTGTGTTTATTATTATAGTAATTCCCATCTTCCTGAACAGTTGTATTCATCTGACTGAGGTCGTGCAAATAGTAGGTTTTAATATGCTTTTAAGTGTTTTATACTAATAATTTATTTAAGAGGATTGCATTTAATACTTTTAAAAGAGAATTCCAGATTGTTTTTAGTTGTATTAACATATGGTCTGAGCCATCTTGGATCCCATATGAGAGAAAAGAAGAGTATTAATTTCCCTCTCTCTCTGGCTTTTCTTCGCTAACGAAGATTCAGGAAGGACTTATCCCACGCTTACTACAAGTGCACTGATGACTAAAAAGGCCGATCCGAGATAAGCAAGTCTGGTTACAGAAAGCACAGCAGAAAGTCTCCTTGGGTGATGTTACCAAGTTGTGGTTCTTTCTGCGTTGTCGTTTCTCTTCGAGACTCGTTCGGCGTGAGTTCTCAAAAGAGGTTGCAGCATTGTGGATAGTGCGTCTCCATGCCTCCCGATGTGAGGCCAGGGCAGACCATTGTTGGTGATCAATTTGGCCAAGCCTGAGATGTTGTTTCAGGGAATCCTTGTATCTCTTCTTTGGGGCGCCCCTCTTTCGCTGACCCGTGGCGAGTTCACCGTAGAGTACTATTTTGGGGAGGCGGTGGTCCTCCATCCTGGAAACATGCCCTGCCCAGGGCAGCTGCGTTTTCAGTAGCATGGCCTCAATGCTGGTGATCTCTGCTTGCTCCAGGACAGCAACATTTGTCACATAGTCAGTCCAGTGTATGTTTAGGACTGTGCGTAGACAGCGCTGATGAAAGCGTTCAAGGAGTCGTAGATGTTGGCGATAGGTGACCCATGATTCAGACCCACAGAGAAGGATGGACAGTACAATGGCTCTGTACACACTGATTTTGGTGCTTCGCCTCAGGTGTTTGTTACTCCAGACTCTTTTGTGAAGCCTTCCGAATGCACTATATGCCTTTGCTAATCTGTGATCGATCTCTTTGTCAATCTTGGCATCTGAGGAGATGATACTTCCCAGGTAGGTGAACTCCTGTACGGACTTAAGTACAGATTTGCCGTACATTAGGGTACGCAAACCTCTCCCCCACGACAAGGGGGCGTCAATGGAGAGGGTATTAATTAATCGATTAATAAAAACACTCTAGATGGAACTAACCAATAGGATTCAGCCATAGGGCAGTACCTCGGGAACTGGGACTAACATATGTACATGTATGTACACATATGCACACACAAGAAGTTACAATTTTTCTCTCCCTTCTCTTGTGCTTTCATTTCTGCTTTTAACTAACCAAAGTTTGTTATTACATGCAAAGTGTTGCTGGTCTTAGTATGGTTTAGGGAAACAACGTCAGTGCCTGTCTTCATACATAATGACAAAGTGCATTTAACTGAAAACTTATGCAAAATCTTCCAGACTGCTCCTTAGAACTGTGCCAAAGGGGAAGTTATAAGCCTGAGATAAGATCATGGGTTTGCCCCCACAAAGTAATTATGAATTATAAACAAGGCATTTTTAGAATGGAAAAAATTTCATGGGAAAACACAGCAGTGCAGTGGGAAGTTTCCTACATTTCCTGCATCACAGCTGGAAAGTGTCTAAAAGCCACAAATGAAGCTTTAAAATCCGTTCCACCACACACTTTTCTAAACAAGTATCGATACACCACAGATGATTTTTCCACCATTCTTTCACTACAGACATAGATGTAAAGCAGGAATGGTGAACATTAAGCTTGATGAGGCCTGCAGCCCCCATCCTGAGTTATAGCATTCCCTCTGTGGACCTATTCACTACATGGCAATTATGCTTTAAACACCTTGGCTGGCATTCTGTTTTGCAGTTATGGATATGTAACCTAAATTCAGAGAACCGCAACTGCTTCATGTTCACTAATTTAGTTACAATTGTGACATAACTGCCATGATAGTAAATGGGTCCCCCAAACCTGCTTTACCAGGCAGTAGAATAATAATAATAATAATAATAATAATAATAATAATATATTTATTTGTATCCCCCCTCTCCCTGTGTTGGATCGAGACAGGTAACAGCAAGGCGGAACAGTTAAAAAAATACAAAAATAACAATGTGCTACAGCATTAAAAACACAATAATCTAAAATAGTAATTTTAAAAACATTAAATTAGAGTTCACAATAAAATCAGAAAACATCCAATGGGGACAGTGAGACAGATGGACTGTTAAAATATCTGAGGAGGTCAGTTAGGGAAGTTCTGCTGGATGAGATCCGTCTTTACTGCTTTCTTGAAGGCCTCCAATGATGTTATATGGCGGACCTCCTCTGGCAGGTTATTCCATA
Organism: Urosaurus nigricauda; assembly: GCA_034509955.1. Classification (NCBI taxonomy): domain Eukaryota; kingdom Metazoa; phylum Chordata; class Lepidosauria; order Squamata; family Phrynosomatidae; genus Urosaurus; species Urosaurus nigricauda. Next base: position 71,457,103 of record JAOEGL010000003.1, read on the forward strand.
TTTTTGGAGCAGCAGCTGAAAAGGTCCTCTGGGAGGTCGCCACCAGCCTGGTTTTCTTTGGCTGCAGTAGGTTCCTCCCAGAGGACCTGAGTGTGTGGGAAGGATTGTATGGGAAGAGGCGTTCCCTCAAGTATGCTGGACACAAGCACTGAGAAAAAACAGGAATAAAGATAGGAGGGAGGAATATCAACAATCTAGGATATGAGGATGATACCATACTACTAGCAGAAAACATCATAGACCTGGAAAAATGAATAGGGTCAAAGAAGAAAGCACAAAGACAGGCTTAATGCTGAACATAAAACAAAAATAATGACCACAGAAGATCTACATAATTCAATCTAGACAATGAGGACACTGAAATAGTAAGAGAGTTCCCATGCTTTGGATCAAAGATCAGTCAGAAAGGAGACTGCAGTCAAGAAATCAGAAGAAGACTAAGAATGGGAAGGGCAGCCATGAAAGAATTAGATAAGATCTTAAAGTGAAAAGATATACAACTGAACACTAAAATCAGAATTGTCCAAGCTACAGTATTCCCCATCACCATGTATGGATGTGAAAGCTGGACAGTGAAGAAAGCAGACAAGAAAATCAACTCATCTGATATGTGGTGCTGGAGAAGAATGCTGAGGATACTGTACTGTAAACAGCCAAAAAGTCAAACAAATGGGTCCTTGAACAAATCAAGCCTGAAATCACCCTGGAAGCCAAGATGATCAAACTGACACTGTCATACTTTGGCCACATGGCACGACACATTAGAAAAAACAATGATGCTAGGAAAGGTGGAGGGAAGCAGAAAGAGAGGAAGACTTTATGCTAGATAGATAGACTCAGTTAGGGATATCACACATATGAATTTGCAGGACCTGAAAAGAGCAATATAGAACAGGAGGTCTTGGATAGGTCTCATCTACAGGGTTGCCATGAGTTGGGGTTGACTCAAAGGCGTTCAACAACAACAGACACATCAAGATATGGAGGTCTGTTCTGCTGAGCATCAGTGCACAGGACCCCTGTCACAACTCCTTTTTGCAGCCTTGCTTGATGGTGGGAGGAGTTGGAAACTGTCTTCCTATGACCTAATCACCAGCAGAAGCAACCTCCACTCACTCAGCCCTGGTGGCGCAGTGGTTAAATGCCTGTACTGCAGCCACTCACTCAAAACCATAAGGTGGCGAGTTCAAGACCAGCAAAGGGCTGAAGCTTGACTCAGGCTTGCATCCTTCCGAGGTCGCTAAAATGAGTACCCAGATTGTTGGGGGGCAAATAGCTTACAACTGTAAACCACTTAGACACTCCTTAAGGGTATGAAGCGGTATATAAATGAAGCTGTTTGGTTTTTTGTTTTGGTGTGGCTGCTGTCTGGTAAAGTAGATGGCGGAAGGGGAGTCAGGTCAGGACACATTACTTAGTTACACATAGGTAACTAACTACACAATGGAGAACATGAGCCAGTTTTTCATTGGGGAAGTGAAAGGGAGTATGTGGAATGGATATGTCCATGTGCAAGAGGAAAATAAACAGCAAATGTGGGATGCAACAGTTTTGGCTCTCTCTACCATGTAAGAATGAGTGGCCCTTCATGGTGGAGATTCCTTACACCTCTTCTGAAGCCTGCTTTAACAATCCAGCTCTAGTGCACACAAATTCATGGTCAATTCTTCATGAGCTTAACTGGAACAAGATTAAAGCCTAATGGAATGAAGATACTTTAAACCAGAGAAGATAAGATATCAATATTCATCAGATCTTTCTATTTATATTCTATTCCATTAGGAAGAATTCCTAACCCATGTAGAACAAGACTGTAATTAGCTTTAACTGCTGTTCTTTGTGCAATCACGCTTAATAGCAAGTATGTCTGCATTGTCTGGAAACCCATAGTTTTATGGCTACCTAGCAGCATGAGGTACAGTAACATAGAATGACTGACTATATAAGATAGACCTTATAAGAAGTTCTCTGGTGCCTTGTTCTTAAATTAAATTGAGATATTTAGCAACAATTATTTTTTCTCTCTCTCAAACTGAGTTCCCCAATAGAAAATATCTTGACAAAATGCAATGCTCATCACCAAGAGATATTCAGAATACTCAAAATAGAAAGTTATGCTAAGGAGACTGTTAAAAATATTAAACTATATACTTTTCTTACCAGTCCAGTATAAAATGCATTGTTTTTTCTTTCTCTCACAGCTCAATCACACTTTTTAAAAAATTACATTATAATCTGAATTAGTAATTTCTCTGTTTTTATATTGTAAGAATAGCTATGTGCATAATAAATTACATTCTATATGGATTATATATTCTCTTTTCATTCTCTTCAGCTGTCCATTCCAAATTATATTTCTTGTTTAAACCATTCTTCCATTTACTTCCTTCACTAACTTAATTGAAAATTTGCTTCAAAATTCTAAGAATATTTTAACATATTTGGTGGTTTCCTGAAGACTCAGGAGAAACACTGTTTCTTTGCCAGTTGCCTGGACTTATTGTAGATATGTACAGAAAACCAGTTTGGTTTTTTTGTTTGGTTTTTTAAAAACAATACTAAGAACATACATTCTCTGTAGATGCCAGCCACAGATGCTGGTGAAATGTCTGAAAGGAACTCTTCTAGAACATGGCCATATAGCCTGAAAGCCCCACAAAAAACTAAGAACATACACTTTTCACTGTTCATTTCTACATAATTCTAAAGCAACATAATATTTGGGTCACTCTGAAGTTTAAAATGTGTATGTAGAAGTTTAAAATGTTTCTCCTGCAAATAATTCTCAGTTTCTGAGTCAAACTTGCAAAACACAACCAATAAGTAACTTAGGGAGCATCTACACTGTAGAAATAATGCAGCTTGACACCACTTTAAGTGCTGTAGCTCCCTCCTATGGAATCCTGGGATTTGTAGTTTTACAAGGTCTTTAGTCTTCTTTGTCAAAGCATGCTGGTGCCTCACAAAACTATAAATCCCAGGATTCTATAGGATGGAGCCATCACAGTTAAAGTGGTGTCAAACTGCATTCTACAGTGTAGATGCACCCCCAGATTTAAAAGGTGCTGGAATGAAGAAAAACATTATTTCCAAAACACACAGTTTAGCTTATTTCCACAGAGCATAGGATCACCTGTCTAAATTAACATTTTACAGCTTGTTGCAAGAGCTGCTAAGTGAATCATTATGAACTGACTTATTATTAAATAGTCAAATAAGATGGCCTGTCTAATTCATGATGAACCAGAGTAGTGTAGTGATCTGAGCACTGAATCTGACTCTAGAGAACAGGATTTGAACCCCCAATCTGCCATGGAAACCTACTGGGTGACTTTGGGCAAGTCACACACTCAGCCTCAGAGGGAGATAAAGGGCCCCCTTCACACACACACACACACACACACACACACCAACAATAATGCCAAGAAAACCCCATGATAAGTTTGCCTTGGGGTTGCCATAACACCTTGAAGGTAAGGAACACATACACATCCAATTCATGAGCTTTGGAAACGCAATCTCATTATTTCTTTTAGATACGTAAGAGGTAAACATTTGAGATAAAAGCATATCTACTTCTATAACTAACAATTTCACCCTTACAAAAAATTAATGTCAAATTTTGAAATTTGCATTTTTGCTCTCAGTCAGCAGCCAAAGTACAGTGGGCCCTTGGTATCCATTTGGGTTTGGTTCCAGGACCTCCTGTGGATACAAAAATCCATGGATATTCAAGTCCCATTATATACAATGACCTAGTAAAATGCTGTCCCTTATATAAAAAGGCCAAATCAAGGTTTGCTTTTTGAAATTTATCTATCTATATATCTGTCCTTCCATAGGTTAAATCCATGGATAAAGAACCCGTGGATACAGAGAGCTGACTCTACCTTGAGTCAAAGTGGCTCTCTTTCAAGAACAGCCCATTAAATCTTATTCTGTCTCCATCATATTACCTAATCTTGTCTATAAACTAGGTTTCTATTAACTTCTAAAGTAAATATTGAAGAAACATCTACAGAATGATGTCTTAACTACAATACCCACTTCATAAAGGAGACAAACAACAAAAGGAAACACTGAAATCTTTCCAGTGAAGAGCAAAAATAACTCCTGCTTAGTTCTCTACTCCACCCATAGAGGTTTGTATTCAGGTTTCAGCAATTACCAAAGGACACTGGGGTAGTTTGCACGGAACATTAAATTATGGCTTCGTGCAATAAACAAAAATGAGTCTGTTCTGCTCACACACTTCCTCTTCCCACTGCTCTTCCCACTAGACCAGGAGTAGGAATAAACCAGACATCATTTTGCTTAAACAGATTGTGCAAAACAGTAAATAAGGAGTAAGGTAAGTTCTAGTTTGCTAAACTAATTCCAGAAGTGGGGTTTATTTGGCTCCTAACTAGTATCTTTTGAAAAAACAACAACAACAAAAACAGAATAAGAATCTAGGAAACATCTATCTCATTCTTTCTCGCCTGTCATTTGGAAACACTGGTGCAAGAGATGTTTGAGAGTATGATTGGACTGAAATGGTATGGTTTTTAATGTAACTCCAAGTCATTAGTAGGCACCACAGATACAAGAGGACAGGCTACTGCCCCAAGAACCTGACAGTCTAAAATAACACAAGAATAAAAAACAGGGGGAAATCTAAAACAATAGGAAAATTACAGAGAAAGTATGAGCAAATATTAAAAGGACAGCAACAAAATATTATTTCACATACTTTCAGGCTAATTATGAAGTACACAGTACTAAGGCAAAGAAATTATAGGTCTATGCCAAAAACTTTATGGAAAAGTTAGGTACTGAGTTAAGAGTTGAAGGAACTAAAAAATGGCATGTGTGTTTCCTTCCTAAGACAAAGGCAGTACAGTAATGCAAAAAGTACTTGGAAATAATTCAAGCTGTTTAATTAGCAGCTGCAATTCATTGTGAACATTCAAGTTATATTAATGGTTTAACGTAAACACAGTAACTTCACAGCTAATTATTTGTATTCCAAATCTTTTAAGGTCCCTGAGGTTTTTTTTAGCCCTGTTTGATAATTCAAACTGGAAAAACTAGTTGTAGTTGAATGGTTTCACGCACTCCACTTTTCTTAATTTAACAGATACTAGAAGTGCCATTAAATTAGTATCACCAGTGAAGCCAGAGTCACCAAATACACAACTAACTGCACAATGACCTTTAACATAAGTTGTCATATGATACAGCAGGGAAGGGCTGCTACAAACTAGCTGGCTAAGTACACAGTAACAAAGGATTAAGTGGAGTAATCTTCTTAAAGTATCAAATGGAAACTCAGAATCATGCAAAATGCAAAGCTATAAATAATTGGTTTCCTTAAGCAAAGAAAAAAAAATCAAGGCATGTTAATGATTCATGGGTCAATTTCCTCAGATATCCTGTCATTTCTCCATTTCTCCATCATGTGACTTTGTGCAACAACACACAAAAGAGCTAAGACAAATGAAAATAACTTGATAGATTTTCCTGCAGTTCCTGGCAGACTGATTAGAGGAAGGCATCATGTTTACCAAACACCTGATTTAAAATCACCATTCTTTCTGCTTCTTTCTTTTTATTTCTCTACTGATGTTATTTTTTAATAGAAAAAAACATCCCCCCCACTATATGTGGTAGAAGCTATGCCTGCAAATATGCTTTTAATGGAAGAGAGGCAAACTGATTTGTTTAAATATAAAAAAAACCCACACACATTTGAAAGTTTATCTTAAGAACTAATCACAAATGCATAGACAAGAACCAATTCTAACTACTGTATACTAAAAACAACAACATATGAATATTAGAAGAAAAAAGGAATAGTAAAGCTTTCAAGAAGAACCGTATTTCTAATGGCAAAGTACAAACCATTTAGCAGGAAGCTGCATAAGGGCCACAGTTTATATACAGACCCAACTATTTTTAGACAACAGTAGTCCCAGAAATGAGTATCCATTCTAATACTGTAAATACCACCAGAATGTCAAGTCAGATTGTCAGTTCCTATGCTGTTCGGAAGAATTCCACTGACTAATCTCTGGAGAAAATGGGAGGAGGTAGAGATTGCAAGGTAGTGGGAGAATCAGTTAAAATCACCTTCCTTCCTATTCTATTAATGGAAACCACCATGGGTCCAAAAGAGCCTTTCATCAGCAGAATGATACTGGCCTTGAATGCCATAGATTAATCAAATTCCCTAGGGAAGTTAGGATGGCTCCTTCTTTGTTCTCCTTTTGGAAGTAGGTTAAGACCTTTTTTTCCCCAGCAAGTGTCTGGAAACCAATTTTAGCAAAAATGGCTTTTATGTTGCATGCAATTTTTAATGCTGTAAAGCAAGATTTTAATTGGTTTTAATTCTGTTGCTATTTAATACTATTTTATTATATTCTTGCCTGTTTTTAACTACAGTTAGCCCTCCACATTTAAGGCTTTGACTTTTGCGGATTTGATTATTCATGGATTTGATTACTATGTTCTCTAGGAATCTCTAGATCCTCCAGCATGACTCTATTGTCAACTTCTGCTAAAGGTCACACTGGAGGATTAGAGATTCCTACTAGTTTATCACATGATGGGAAATGGAAGTATAATCCAATGGCAATCAGAACGCAATCATAGAATTTCATGTTATTACGTGAAAGCCAATCACACACATTTTCGGGCAATGGAAAGTCCTTCCGGATGCAATCGTGGGATTTCACGTTATTGCATGAGAAATTATCACATGCAATTTTGGGCACTGGGAGGCAATTTTGGGCAGTTCCGAACACGATGCGGAGTCAATACGCAATCACGTAAATTCGCTGAACTAGCGAATTCACTCATTTCCGAATTGGTCCAACTTTCATTTCTTTCGAAATTGAGAGAAATTCCTCCCGTGTGATAACATCCCTAGAGAGAACACTTCTCTAGGCATCTGTAGGTCCTCCGGTGCAATTTCATGGCCAGCCTCTGGCTGATCTTGACCACAGAATTGCCCTGGAGGATCTAAAGATTCCTAGAGAGTTATTCCACTTCACAGGAGTCCTGTGCTCCTAACCCCAGCGAATATGGAGGGTCCACTGTACATGTGCTCTATTGTATATTTTGCTTTTTTTGTAAGCAGCTTGGAGTTCAAGCTGGGGAGAAAGGCAGGATATATATAAAGTGATGGATGGGTGAATTAAAGAAACAATCTCCTAAACTGTTCCATGGTACAGGTTTGTAAATTACCACATAATTTCCATTGAATAAATTCGTGAATTTTTAGAACTGAGGAGAACAAGTCTTTCCCCCTCTCCTTTGAAGCGAAAACAGCACATATGACTAATACAGCCATCTGCCTAGCAATATTATTTAGAGTTTAAAACCCTTGCAGAGTTATTTGTAAGGAAAGGCTACTGAGATGTACATTTTATTCTTATTAAAGACAGTATAAGTTTGGCTAAAACAGTTTTAAAACCAATTTGTTTCAGGAAGAAAAAATTAATATGTTGATGCAACTTCACCCTCTTGTGGCTGATTCAGGCAAGTTTTCATTTCCAGATTTCTAAGCATAATGGTAAAGTATCCTGGCATTGTCGTTTGAGTGTTGGACTGTGACTCTGGAGATGAGGGATTGATTCCCAGCTCAGTCATGAAACCCACTGGGTGACCTTAGGCAAATCATATGCCCTCAGCCTCAAGGGAAGGCAATGGCAAGTCTCCTCTGAACAAATCTTGTCAGGAAAACCCCATGACAGGTTCACCTTTGGGTCGCTATAAACTGGAAGCCAACTTGAAGGCACACAACGATATCTTAAAATGGCAGTGCAGTGGTAGGGAAGAGAAGACACAGCCTTGCTGGATTTTTTAAATTTTTAATGTATGTAGCCCTGGATAAGAATTCCAGTAGTGTATCAGGGGAAATACAGTCAGCAATTTGCATCCATGGATTCTCTATCCATGTGTGTATATATATATATATATATATATATCTTATATGTATGAGTGTGTGTGTAAATATGTAAAATATATATTCCAAAAAACAAAACCTGATTTTGCCATTTTATATATTGAACACCATTTTACTATCCGTTGCATTTAATACAACTTGAACTTCCACAGATTTTAGTATCCATGGGGGGTCCTGGAAGCAAGGTCCAGTGGATACCAAGGGTCCACCACTTTACAAACTTAAACAATATTTTAAAAGTCTGGGGATGTTTAGAATGTGAAGGAGTCACATGACTAATCAACAGGGGCAACTGTACTGTGCATAAATAGTACATAATAGTACATAAATAATGAATAGCAGGATGTATTCTATCGTGGGGAAGAATTGCCACGTTTCTAGCAACAAAATTGGCATGCTGCTAGGTCTGGAAGCCATGCTCTATGAGGATGCCTTATTGATGAAAATAATAGGGGATATGATAGTCATGTTTAAATATTTGAAGGGATGTCATATGGAAGAGGGAAGAGACTTGTTTTCTGTTGTTCCAGAGACTAGGACAAGGAGCAATGGATTCAAACTACAGGAAAAGAGATTCCACCTAAATCTCAGGAGGAACTTCCTAACAATAAGAACTATTTGACAGTGGAACACACTCCCTCAGGGAGTGGTGGAGTCTCCTTCTTTGGAGGTCTTTAACCAGAGGCTGGATGGCCATCTGATGGGGTTCTTTGATTAGTGTTCCTGAACGGGAGGGGATTGGACTGGATGGCCCCTGTGGTCTCTTCCAGCTCTATGAGTCTATGATTCTATCTGTGGTATGTCACATAGTGGAAATTCACCATTACCCAAAGTTGCAGGATGCTTCAACAAATGATGACTATGCAAATGAATAAAAACAGTTGTTGGCATCATGTTCAACCTTATAAATTTTGCAATTCACATTAGTGATTGTGGCATTGCCACAACTGCAAATGTTTCCAAAGCCACTTTAGAAGTCATGCAGCCACACCCACCAAGCAGCTGAGGAAAGCAGGATACTGAAGAATCATGAATCTGGCCCTCCCTTCCCCAGTGAGATACAATGTGATAAGCAGTTGTGACAGGACCTTATCACACCATGGTTTACTAGCAGTAGTGAGCTAGAAGTATGATCCTTCAGCCTTTGCTAGTACCTCAGAACTCCTTGATGGGTGCAACTGCCTTCTAAGGTGCATTTTGAGGAGCTGAATTAGGAAACAGGTCAAAGGTATGGAAATGTAGCTATGTTTTCTATGCAGGATCTCAGCCATCATTTGTACTTTGAAGGAGCCCTGGTGGTGCAGTGGTTAAATGCCTGTACTGCAGCCACTCACTCAAAACTATAAATGCAAGTTCAATGCCAGCAAAAGGGCTCAAGCTTGACTCAAGCTTGCATCCTTCAGAAGTTGCTAAAATGTGGACCCAAATTGTTGGGGGCAAGTAGGCTACAGTTGTAAACCGCTTAGACACTGCTTAGGTGGTATGAAGCGGTATATAAATGAAGCTGTTTGTACCACCTGGATCATTTTAATAATCTGGATTCTTTCTATGTAGGGATAGAACTACCATGTCCTGGTGTCAGATCTGACAAACTTCCAAGCAGTACAAATCTAATGGCTAAAATAATGCATTTCTCCTCACCTCCACATCTCAGAGATTCTAAAACAGTATTAACTGATAGGGAGAGTGGGGAGGAAAAGAGATAAATGGCAGTATGCTTCCCATTTCTGACAAACATTTGACTACAGCTGGACAGAGGCTAATATATCTTAAATACTACGGTTCAAGGAAACAGGAAGCATAAAGCACTTAAGCTTTCCATTGTGCCCTCCCTCCATTATGTGTTATTATGTTGATATTATATGTTATGTTGATAATATATATATTATCAACACAGTGTAAACGTACACTGGATTCCACAGATGTATAAAGAATTGTACAATGGGCACCAAGGCCTTGAACTGACTCAATGTGGGACGGTAACTGAGCTCCCACCTATCAAATCAAAAGTAAAAGGAGTCTTTATGTGTACTTGTGGGATAGTATACAACAGGGCAAGTCTTTTTGCAACTAAATGACAACTTTGTGCAGCTAATTTTGAGTTAGCACAGTAGCTCAACAAGCATTGAGGTGAACATACCTAACTTCCGAATAGCTATGTCTAGCAATAACAAGACACAATAATCATTTCATCTAACAGTAATCCTAAGAACTGTCACTGAACATATATTTTACAAATAAAAACATTTAACTGCAGAAGTGGATGGTCCCATGCCAACAAATAAAACAGAAGAAGGAGCAAGGAATTTCTGCATTAAAAATTGGCTTCTAAAAAAATGCAGTTAAGTCCCAAAATAGGTAGACCAAGGATTGCATATGCATGCTTTTCTCATGATGCTATGGCACCCTGGGCACACAACTTTTCCTAGCTGTCTCCCCTAAGTACAGATGTTTCTTGGGAAAAGGTATCTTGCTGTTATTCCCACCCAGAAGAACTACACCTATAGTACTCCCAAATAGGACCTGACCTGAATCCAGAATAGAAGCCCTGTAATGCTAGCACAATACAGTATTCATGCTTGGAGCTGCTACTAATAATAGCTAAGCTTCAGCATGCAAGAGAGCCTGATGTTCTGTTTAAAGCTCTTTTCAGGTCTTGCTAGTTAGCCCCCTAAGGGAAATTACAGTGCTCCATGTTTAAATTGACACCACCACCACCACCACCACCACCACCCCCCCCCCCCCCATTTTGGTGCTTGTTAACATTACATCTTCCTTTAACCATAATGGAACTTTTGTGCAGAATAGGCATAGCCTTTATTAAAATTATGGCTCATACCTATTCCATACAGTTCTTGGCAAAACTAGTGATTTCTAGGTTAATTAAGCTTAAGACTGGAACAACAGAGGCATGTCAGCACAGCAGCAAATCGTGCTTCTGGGGACCAGAAGTACTGCTGTGGCCCATTCAACCCCCACAGTAGAAACAGGCAGGGATGGGTTATTTTTCAGCCAACTCTGGGATCCTGCCAGCCCATTTGGCTGATCAGAAGGTGGGCAAGAGAACATGGGTGAAAAATCTTGTCCAGCCAGCACTGATGCCTCCTAGGAAGGAAACTAATTTTTCACAAAACTCTTTCTATGCTCCCTAACGCACACCATGCCTACCAGCCATGCAGAGGAGCAAGGGACCTGTGGCACACTTGAGAACCAACACATTCATCATGCTACAAGGCTAGATCATAAAGGCATGTAAAATTATCTATTTATTGTATAATGAGAACTGTCAGATTATGATTCAATATCCCAACAGCTTGAGGCCACATGCTGAGCACGACACAAGTCCTTGTGCATCCTTCCTGGCCAGTTTTTTCAAAATAGCATCCCTCAGGAAGGGAATCTTATACCCTTAAAGGTTGGACGTAAATGTGTGTGTGTGCGTGCGTGTGCGTGTATAGGTTGACCAGATGTCATAACTGCAAAGGAGGACAAGGCGCCACAAAATGTAGGCACATTCAAGCAAAAATGGAGGACATGACTAAATAAAAGCTAAAACACACTCCGATAAATATAAATCCACGCTTCTTAGGCGAAGGCTGACATGTAAGACATGTCTTGGTCACCCTGAATATGAGCAGTAAGAGGAACAAGATACTGGATTCTCAACTCTAGATACAAACTACACACACACACACACACAGATATATATATATATATTCTGCTTTGTTGGGCTGTCTTAATAAAGGTAGCAGCACCACTGGGAATAACTATAGCCCTTATCTTTAAAAGGGCAGGCATCATTCCCTAATACCAGCATCCTCGCTTTGGCCAAGACTCCTCTCCTGGAAAAGGAGAATATCTGGTCACCCTGTGTTTGTATGTATATTATATATGTGTGTGTGTACACAAATACACACTTGTCCCTCCATATTCGCTAAGGTTAGGGGCACAAGACCCCCGCGAATATGGAAAAAAACCCGCAAATAACAAATACCCGAGAGGACACCTCTCTAGGTCCTCAAATGCAAGTCTGTGTGGTCAACATCCAACAGACACTAACCATATAGAACTGCAGTGGAGGAGCCACAGATGCCTAGTAGTAGCGTATTCTCTCTAGGAACCATCTCTAGGTCTTTCAGTGCAACTTTTAAAGTCGACCATAGAGTTGCGCCAGAGGAGGACCTAGATGTTCCTAGAGAGAACGTATTCGTCAAAGCCGCAAATAGGGAGGGAAGAGTGTACAAAACACACTAATAATAAACTGGTGTGTGTGTGTGTGTTCAATAAAGCGCTTGAACCCTTTGTCTGACTCACTCGCTATGGAATTCTGGGAGTTGGAGTTTGTTGTGGGGCCTTAAGGCCCCACAACAAACTCCAACTCCCAGAATTCCATAGCCAAGAGCCACAGAAAGAGTTAACTGGGTTATCTCCCCAGTGTGGACGCTCCCAGCTAATTTAGGCCCTTCTCCTCAGTTCTCTCTCTCTCTCACCCACCCTGCAGGGCCCGTCGGGGAAGAAGACGGCCAGCGGGAGGTTGCAGGCGATGAGGGCGGTGGGCAGGTCCTGCAGCGACATGGTCGTCTCCATCCCCACGAAGGTCCACTCCAGGGGGTCCTCCTCCTTTGCCTCCAAGGCCTCAGAGCAACAAGCGCCTCCAAGTCCTCCTTCTGGCTCCTCCAAGGCCTCCTCCTCCTCCTCTTCTTCCCCCTCAAAAGTACAGGCCCCTTCTTCTTCACTCTCCTCCTCCTCCAACCGACGACGACGACGACGACAGCCGCCCCCCAAGGCCTCCATTGCCGGCTGAGGGGAGGAGGAGGAGGAGCCGGTGGAATAAGCCAGTCCTTCAACCCAACCCACTCTCTGGCTTATTGGCTCTCTCTGAGGGAAATAATAAAGGAGTAAAAGGCCTTAATTCTTTCCCTGAGAGGCCTAGGCCTCAGGCTTTCCCTGCTTGAGCCAATCAAACCGCTCAACAGGTGACCCGTCTCCAAGTATTTAAGGCCCTTTGGCCGCCATTTTGTGTCAAGGCCCGCCTCTGAGGCCTACTACTACTACTACTACAGTCGCCCCTCAGCGTGGAAACACAAACCGCACAAATAATAACAAAACACACACACACATTATTATTATTAATTATTATTATTAAAAACGGGGTTAATATGCTTCAACTTCCTCTGGCTGCCTCCTCCTGTTGCATTCTGGGACTTGTAGTTTAAAGAGGGGCGTTTGGAATATTCGGATAGGGTAGACTCTTAGGCCTCGCTGGACTACAAGCCCCGAAATGCAACAGGAGCAGTAAAAATTAAAAATGGGTCGGCCCCTGTTTTAAAGAGTACTCAAAACGGTGCTCTTTAAGGGGTTTCTGGACTTCAGCAATCCCAGGCTATTGGCCAACGTGGCAGAGGCTTCTGGGAGATGAAGTCCAACACCTCTGAAAGGACACAGTTTGAGAGAAGCTCTCTAGGAATCTCTAGGTCCTCCAGTGCAACTCTGTGGTCAACACAGACATTGGCCATAGAAGTGGACTACAAATGCCTAGTGGAGTGTTCTCTCTAGGAATCTCTAGGTCCTTCAATGCAACCTTTGGTTAAAGTTGGCCATAGAGTTGTGCTGGAGGACCTAGATGTTCCTAGAGATAACATATTAATAAAATCTGTACATAAATCTGCAAAAGTCAAAGCCTCACATATGGAAGGATGAATGTACTATGCCAGCCATTTCCCTCCCCCACTCCCCTTTCGCCAGCCTTTGTTAAATTAATGACAAGTGTCTGAGACACACTGCAGAAATTATCCAGTTTGACACCACTTTAACTGCCCTTTGGCTCGACTGACAGAGATGACCAAATATCTTCTCACAAAACTACAGTTCCCAGGATTCCCTTAGCATTGAACCGAGGCAGTTAAAGCAGTCTCAGAGTGGATTGTTTCTGCAGTGTGTTTTGGACCATAGGAATTTATCACATGGGAGGAATTTCTCTCAATTTCGAGTGGAGCCAATTCTAATTCACGTAAATTCACTAGTTTAGCAAATTTATGTGAATTCCAATTGCGTTCGGAATGCATTCAGAATGACTTCTCATTTCCCGAAAATTGACCTCCCATTGCCCGAAATTGTGTGAGATACTCTAATATACAATTACATGAAACCCCATGATTGCATTCGGATTGCCATTGCATTATACCCCCAAATTCCATCGTATGATAAACTCCTTAGTTATTCTGCAAAAGCCAGTGCGGTGTAGTAGTTTTGAGTAGTGTTGGATTTCGGTCCAAAACACACTGCAGAAATAATTGAGCTGGCATAGGCCTGAGTCTACTTCCTCCAGCTGAGGACGTACATTCCAATGTATGAAACACCTATCTTTTTTTCCACTTAGGTCTAAAACACACTGCAGAAATAATCCAGTTTGAGACTGCTTTAACTGCCCTGGCTCAATGCTAGGGAATTCTGGGAACTGTAGTTTTGTGGGACATTTAGGCTTCTCTTGTCAGATAGCTCTGGTGCCACAATAAACTATAATTCCCAGGATTCTCTAGCACCAAGATAGGGCAGTTAAAGCAGTCTCAAATTGGATTATTTCTGCAGTGTGTTTTGGACCTATGACTCTGGAGACCAGGGTTCAATCCCAGCTCAGCCATGAAATCCACTGGGTAACCTTGGGCAAATCACACCCTCTCAGCCTCAGGGGAAGGCAATGGGAAACCTACACCAAACCTTGCCAATAAAACCCCATTTTAGGTTCGCTTCAGGGTTGCCATAAATCAGAAAAGGCTTGAAGGTACACACGGCATGCGCGCACACACAAGCACACATAGAGTTATTCTGCACAGTACCAGATTTCCAAAGCATAAATTGATAGTTTGGAGGTTTTCTTTTCTTTTGAAGAAGGATTTCACATTGGAGGGTGATTGGGAAAAGAAACACTGTAAAATCCCTTTCAAGGAAGAAAGTGCCAAGGCAGACTTCCTGGTGAACATAAAGACTGCATCCACACTGCAGAAATAATCCAGATTGACCCCAACTTTAACTGCCATGGCTCAATGCTATGTACTTCTCGGAAGTGTAGTTTGCTGTGGTACCAGAGCTCTTTGACAGAAAAGGCTAAATAGCTGAAAATGACAGTTCCCAGAATTCCATAGCATTGAGCTATGGCAGTTTAAGTGGGGCCAACCTGGATTATTTATTTTTATATGCATATTAATTGTTAGTTGCTTAACACCGTTGTTGATAAATAAAAATGCTTATTGACATTTACGGTGCTTAAAAGCACAAATAAAACAAGATTGTAAATATAAACACACAAACAATATACAGATATACAATATAACATTTCCATACAACAATGATTTCCTTCCTAACAGATTTTGATTTTGTTGTCTTTTTATATACCTAATCTGGATTAATTTTGCAGTGAGAATAAAGCCAAAGAAAACAAAAATAATGATCTACAAAAATTCAAACCAGATAACGTGTAATTCGAAATAGGACTTTATCACATGGGGAAAATCGGGGGTTTAAATGGGCATTATCCAGCGATATTCACACAATTATGGTAAGGATTTTCACACACAATTGCAATTAAAGATGATTTATCCTGGGAATAACCAGGAAGCAACAAGCAACAAATAATTCACTGGATTTCCCCATAAACAATTTGTTGCTGGTTATTCCCTGGTTACTCCAGTGAAAAGTCATCTTTAATCGTGATGCATGTGAAAATCTTCACCATGATCATGTGAATATCGCTAGATAATACCCTTTTAAACCCGTGATTTTCCCCACGTCTGATAAACTCCATCTTTAAAGGCTTTTCCTGCCTTGGATCAAAGATTGATTTGAACAGAGGCTGCAGTCAAGAAACAAGCAGCCTAGGAATGGGAAGCGCAGCTATGAAAGAACTGGATAAGATTCTAAAGTATAAAAGATACAACGGGGCTTTCTAGATTGGCAGGAAAGTGTGACACGAAGTTGCCTTTTCCTTAATGCTTAGCAGCTGCACCAAGGCCTTTATGTGGAGCTGTGCTGTTCCGCAGTTTTTAAAAAAGAAGCTGGGAAAACCAGCACGTTTTTAAAGGTGCTTCTTCTCCCCTAAAACGCATTTTTAAAAAAAGCGTTTTCATGGCACACTTTCCCTTTTTCTCTTCTAAAGGCTAGAGTTTCATGCAGCCATGAACACACTTCTTTTTGCCAATCTAGAAAGCCCTAACTAAGCACTAAAGTCAGGATTGTACAAGCCATTGTATTCCCCATCACCCTGTTCAGATACAAGAGCTGAACAGTGAAGAAAGCAGACTTGTGGTGCTGGACAAAAGTGCTGAGGAGACCGTGGATGGCCAAAACATCAAACAAATGGGTCTTTGAAAAGAATTAGCCTGAACTCTGCCTGGAAGCAAAGATGACAAAACTGAGGCTGTCGTATTTTGGCCACATCACAAGAAGGCATGGCTTACTAAAAAAGAAAATAATGCAAGGTAGGATAGAGGCTAGTAGAAAGAGGAAGGGCACATGCTAGAGATAGACGTGGTGCCAAATAAGATGGCCTGGTAAAGCCAGCTTCTAGCCGGCTTGGTGGCTTGGTGTTTAGACATGCCACACCCCCGAGTCATCTGGAAGCCACATTATATACCAGCTGGCTTTCGGGCAAATTGGGAGCATAACATTCATGCGCCACTCGCCCCAGAACCGGCAAGAAGCTGGCTCCAAGGCGAATGGGTGCCTTTTTTTCTCCCCAAATTGCAGCAGACTCTTTGGCCTGATCTAGAAGGGCAAAATGAACTGTGATTAGGGCTAAAAAGGGCGCCTTTAGGGTTAGGGAGAGCACAGCGTTTGCATCCTCCCTAACCCTAAACCGTATAGACGCAGCCATTTTAAAAGGGTGGCATCCATACAGACGCACCATGATAGTGTCATGGTGTGAGCAGCATTTAAACAATGCTGTGCACGCCTGACATAATGGTGCTGACATAATGGAGGGTCTACCATATACTTTATTCATTTTTCACTGAAGTATTTGTTTGTCAGCCAACCTCAGCTCCTGACGTGAGCTGCATCAAGTAAAATCAAAGCAAGTAAATGCAGGCTGAAACACTTTGTAACAGTTTTTTAAAAAAATATTTTCTGAAGGTTTCCAAAGTATCACAACAGTATCTGAGATCCCATCCTTCATAAAACAGATTTTAATCACTGCTGAGTGGTTTGGATGTTTATAAATGGTTTATTTGGCCAAGGAAGACCTCTACAGTACTTAGCAGATGGCAGTGGGAAGGAATACTTGATACACTCTGTTCTCACAGCAAAGATAGTTGCCTAAGCATCCCACTTTAGCTCCTTCTTTGGCTACTGTATATTAAGCTCACAGTAACAAATCACTTTTTAAAAATGTAAAAATGTTATTCAGGCTACTATTCTAATATACATATGGGACCAAGCCCCATTGCCCAGAGTTGGACTTACTTCCAAAACATGCATTAGGCAGTTCTATGCATTTACAAATAGTTGAAGCTAATGGGAAAAAATGCAACATAGGTGAATGGGAAGCAGAAAGCTCTGATGACCACTAGTTTTAAAAGATGATTTGGCACAGATGGAGAATATGACTAAGTCATAATGGCAAAATATTACCTCCAGTGTTAGAGACAGATTCCAGATTGTTCTAAAGAAGCAAGATCACGTGATACAGCTACTTGGGTTTTGCTGTTTATTGTTACCTCCTTGTCCATTCATTCCATTCTCTGGGTGGCTGTTTGTAAAGATTTCTTAGACCTGCACTAAGACTGTTCCAAAAGTTATTTCCTCCTATGTTTTTTTTAATTAGCATTATAGTACAGTACTACAGTGCAGAATTACAGAGCTGAAAGAGATTGCAAGGGTCATCCAGTCAACCCCCTGCCATACAGGAATACAAAATCAAAGCACATCCAACAGAAGGCCATCCAGTGTCTGTTAAAAAACCTTCAAAGAAGGAGACCCCACCACATGCTGAGGCAGTGCATTCTACTGTCAAACTGCTCTTACTGTCAGGAAATTCTTTCTAACAAAGTGGAATCTCATTTCCTGTAGTTTAAATACATTGCTCCATGGTCTAGTCCTTGGAACAGCACAAAACAAGCTTGTTCCATCCTTGATATGACATCCTTTCAAATATTTAAACATGGCTATCATGCTACCTCTTAACCTTCTCTTCTCCAGGTTAAACATACCTAGCTCTCTAAGCTGCTCCTCATAGGGCATGATTTCCAGACTTTTCACCATTTTGGTTTCTCTCCTCTGCACATCTTCCAGCTTGTCAGAA
Organism: Urosaurus nigricauda; assembly: GCA_034509955.1. NCBI lineage: Eukaryota > Metazoa > Chordata > Lepidosauria > Squamata > Phrynosomatidae > Urosaurus > Urosaurus nigricauda. The sequence goes on from JAOEGL010000003.1 coordinate 71,475,345, forward strand.
TTGTTTTTGAATTGTGGTGCCCAGAATTGGACACAGTATTCCAGGTGAGGACTGTCCAAAACAGAATAGAGTGGTACTGTTACTTTCCTCAAACGAGACGCTATATTCATATTGATGCAGCCTAGAATCACATTGCCTTTTTTAGCTGCGGCATCACACCATTGACTGTTCAGCTTGTGGTCTCTTAAGACTCCTAGATCCATTTTGCATATACTGCTGTCAAGCTAGGTGTTCCCCATCATCATGTATCTGAGCCTTTCATTTTTTCTGCCTATGTATAGTACCTTACACTTCTCCCTGTTGAAATTTGTTTTGTTAGTTCTGGCCCAGCTCTCTAATCTGTTACGGTTATTTTGAATTCTGATTGAGCCCTCTGAGGTAATATCTACTCCTTTTAATTTGGTGTCATCTGCAAATTTGATAAGCATCCAAATCATTTATAAAGTTGTTAAATAGCACTGGACTCCAGATAGAACTCTGCTAGTCATGGGACCACCATAGTTGGTATCATACTTGGGGATGTGATTCTGCATCTGCAATAATATGGCACTTTGCCAACAAAGAGGGGGAGCTCCACAGGTCCACAGGTGGAGAAGCAAGACCCCAGGTGAGGTGGGATGTTCTGCCCCTCTGCATGTAACCCCCTCCCCTGTCAGCCTCAGAGGATGGCAATGGCAAGCCCTTCTGAACAACCCTTGCCAAGAAACTGCTGCGACAGATTTGCCTTGGGGGATGTCACACTATCTCAGCCTCAGAGGGTAGTGATGGCAATCCCTTCTGAAGAACCCTTGTCAAGAAATCCCCATGATAGGTTTGCCTTGGGGGGAGTCACACTGTCTCAACCTCAGAGGATGATGACTGCAACCCCCTCTGAAGGTGGGATATCCCCCCCCCCCATGAAACTCCCATGGAAGCCACGCAAATGCAACGGTGCGCAGAAACTGTCACACTTAAAAAAACAAAAATAAACCACAAGCCACACCATGTTCCATAAAGAAACCCCTTGCCGACTTTGTCAATGATTGGGCATCAGGCATTGGTGCAGAGAAGGAGACTAATTCACAGACAGAAGAGGAAAACAGCTGCATGGTGGTTTAAGGGACCACTTGACAGCACAGGAAATTCAAATCCACTGGATTTAAAGACCTGGTATCTTCACCCACCAACCATGAGTGCTGACAGGGGAAAAACAATGGTGGTTTGCCACCGAGCCAATGCCTGTGGGAAGGAATGGGTGTGTGGTGCCCCTCTGCCCACCATCTGTCAATTATCCCTTCCTCCTGGGTACCCTGAATGGGATCAGAAGTTAGTTCCCATTTGCAGCTCCCTAAAAATTCACCAGTGCTTTTGAAAAGATGTGGAAAATGGCCCAGTTTCATATGCACCAGGTTAAGGGGGATTTATGCCACCTCGCCCTCTGAAATTCGGGTCAGGAAAAACTGAATGACCCCCTTTTATACTGGTTTCCAAGCAGGTTTACAACATAGTGTGAATGTGCCCTAAGTTGACAGTTAAAAACAAGCCAGGTATTCTTATGCTATCTCTTCACCCATTCTGTGGTGCATTTTCCCCTACTGCATCATCTGTTCCATGTTCCCCAGGCTGAACACTGTTTTCCTTTTGGGTGAAGTCTGAAGCAAAGAAGGCACTGGGGCAGTACAGACAACCCAAAAGGGGCAGTCTGTAGCTGCTCCAAGAAGCGGCGAGATGGGGCCAAGGCTGCCGCACCGGCAGCCTCAGAGGCCCCATCCCGCCGCTTCCGAAGGCTGAAGGGAAACGGCAAACTGCTGCTTCCCTGCGCTGGCAAAGGGAGAAAGGGGCTGCTGCTGCACCCCTTTCCCCCCTGGATCCTTGGCGTGGCCATTTAAGGGCCGTGCCAAGGACCCGGCGCAAAAAAGGAGCTCTGTTTCAGAGCTCCGGGAAGGGCGTGCTTGGCGCCCTCCCCGGGCACGATGTTGTCATGATGCATACAGCGTTTCTAAATGCTGCACACACCACGACAACATCATGGCGCGCCCGTATGGACACTGCCATTTTTAAATGGCAGCACCCATAAGCTTTAGGGATAGGGAGGGTGCAAATGCTGCGCCCTCCCTTACCCTAAAAACACCCTTTTGAGCCCTAATTGCACCTCTTCAGGCGCGTCTAGATTGGGCCATTGACTAGTTCTGTGTTTCTCTGTCCCCTCTTAGCTTTTCACCATCTGTTCCACGCAGTGGCCCTACCATTTCTTTATTCTTCCTTTTGCTATGGACATAACAACAACACTCTTTTAATGGTTTTTAACTGAGGTTGTTCTGTGTTTTAAGTTTTCTGACTTTCTCCCTGAACTTGCTGTTTACTTGAATTCCTCTTTGGTGATTTTCTCTTCTTTTCATTTCTTATATACGTCCTTTAAAAATCTTAGACCAGTTGAAAGTTCTTTAAACATCCATACAGGTTTCTTTAGACAACTCCCATGATTCCTTCTCAATGGAACTGTTTGAAATTGTGCTGAAGTATCTCACTTTTAAGAAACTCCCATCCACCATGAACCCTCTTCTCTTTTAGTGTTCCTGATTATGGGATCTTATCCAGTATCTCCCTAAGTTTATTGAGATCAGCTTTCTTAAAATCTAGAATGCATGTCTGACTACACTTGACTTTCTCTTTCCACTGTATTGTATAACTATTTCAAGGAAAACCTGGTCACTCCCACCTAAGGATCCCACCACTTCCAACCCATTAGCCAGCATTAGCCCTTCCTCTTCTTCCATCACTGGGCTTCCTCCTCAAAGAGGAGATGAAGCAGTTGGGAAGGGCTAGTGTTCACCCCTCCTGTCCTTAATGGGGAGGAGGAACCAACCAGGCTGACTCAGTGCAGTCCGCACACCCACACCCACACCCATGATGCCACTGATGCAGTGACAGCTGCCAATCTGGATAGCTGGAATAATTACTAATCCTAATGACTACCTATTACCTCTTGTCTACGTAGCACTAGTGTGTGTTTCTAGTACAGTACCAGTTGCTGAAGAACATGTGCAGGATGGTGCTGTGGTATTCAATTCCTCAGTTTGTTACATTCCTACAGCTGCTTGTTTCAGCTTTTCTGGAAAATGAACTTGGCTAGATAGGCCTTGAGCTTCAACAAGCAGTGCTCTTCTTCTTTTCTTAGAAATCACAGCATATTTGCCATTTGTGTTGTTGGTGCATTATGAACATCCCCTCGAGTTGGAATTTATCTGTTCCTAGTTTATAAGTTTCATTTATAAAGCTCTAACCAGCAAATGGTTAGTGTTTTATTAGGGATTATTCCTGGGGCATAGGGTAGCAATAGCAATAACATTTACATTTCTCCACTGCTTCATAGTGAACTAAGCACACTCTAAGATGTTCACAGTGTGTTAGCCAATTGCCCCCAACAAGTTGGGTACTCATTTTACTGACCTATAAAAAGGATGGAAGGCTGGGTCAGCCTTGGAACCCCTGGGATCAAACTCACAACGTTGTGGCTGCAATATTGGCATTTAACCATGGTAGTTGTAGTGTAAATTATGGCCTCCCAAAGACAGGAAAGCTATGTATATTTTCTTGGGAGTATGTCCCAATGAACACACTGGAATTTATGAATATACATAGGACTGTGCTGTGTATCACTGATTTCACAAAAGCAAATTAAAACTCCTGGAGATTAGTGGAGCTGCAATTCATTTATCTAACCAAAAACAAATGCTACCAGCAATTACAGGAGTTAATATACATTTATTTTGAAAAATCATATCTACAGTTAAATTCTGTTTTTAAAAATCATCTTGACTGCCTGGTTTGATTTGTATGTCTTTTGAAAAATTACTCTCCCAACACATGCAGACACCATTATTATATCCATATTGCAGGAGAAGCCAGTGATGGTGAGAGACAGCTTTGCAGAATAGTTCAATATTGCTATGCCTATTTTTTGGGGGGTGGAGAGATGAATGGGTAATTATGGTGATGCATTTCAACATTCTGTGTGTGTATTTGTGTGTGTGTGAGAGAGAGACCGAGGTCCAAAAAACACTGCAGAAATAATCCAGTTTGAGACTGCTTTAACTGCCCTGGCTAACTGCTAAGGAATTCTAGGAACTGTAGTTTTGTGAGACATTTAGCCTTCTCTGTCAGAGAGCAAAAATAAATTACAGCTCCCAGGATTCCTTAGCATGGAGCCAGGGCAGTTAAAGGAGTCTCAAACTGGATTATTTCTGTATTGTGTTTTGGACCTGAGAGAGTAAGCATGCTGAGTGGACATAGAACACAGGCTTTCTAGGGAGGGGGCAATTTCACAATTGGATGGGAGAGGTATTGGTACAAAGTACAATGGGCCCTTGGTATCTGCTGAGGTTTGGTTTCAGGATCCCCCATGTGTAGCAATATCTGTGGATGCTCAAGTCCCATTAAATACAATGGCATAGGACATTATCACACAGGAGGAATTTCTCTCAATTTTGAAAAAAATGAAAGTGGGGCCAATTCACAATTGAGTGAAATCACTAGTTCAGCGAATTTACATGATTGCGTATTGGCGCCGCATCACATTTGGAACTGCCAGAAATTGCCTCCCGGTGCCTGAAATTGTGTGTGATATTTCCTCACACAAAAATGTGAAACCCCATGATTGCATTTGGAAGGACTTCCCATTGCCCGAAAATGTGTGTGATCAGCTTTCACGCAATAATGTGAAACCCCATGATTGCATTCAGATTGCCATTGGATTATACTTCCAATTCCCGTTGTGTGATAAACTCCATAGTAAAATGGTGTCCCTCATATAAAATGGCAAAATCAAGGTTTGCTTTTTGGAATTTATATATTTATAGATAAGTATGCCCCCAATTCTGTCATCCAAGTCATTAATAAAGATATTGAATAGCACTGGGCCCAGGACAGAACCCTGTGGGACCCCACTTGTCACTTCTTTCCAGGTTGAAAAGGAGCTATTGTTGAGCACCCTTTGAGTTCAGCCAGTCAACCAGTTAGAAATCCATGTAACAGTTACCTTGTCTAGCCCACATTTTACAAGCTTGTTTGCTTTTGCAAGAATGTCATGGGGAACTTTGTCAAATGCCTTACTGAAATCAAGATATACTATATCCACAGCATTCCCTTCATCTACCAAACTGGGTAATTTTATAAAAGAGAGAGAGAGAGAGAGATCAGGTTTGTGTGGTATGACTTGTTTCTCTGAAAACCGTGTTGACTTTTTGTGATTATGGAATTATCTTCTAGATATTAACAGACTCTCTGTTTAATGATCTGCTCCAGAATCTTTCCTGAAATTGATGTCAGACTAACTGGGCGATAATTGTTGGGATCCTCTTTTTTCCCATTTTTGAAGATGGGACAATGTTTGCCCTCCTCCAGTCTCAAAGTTCTTAAAGATTATTGCCAATGGCTCCAATATTACATTTGCCAGTTCTTTTAATACCCTTGGATGTCGTTCGTCTGGTCCTGGAGACTTGTATTCATTTAGATTAACCAAGTATTCCTGGATTGTCTTTTTACTTATTCTATGCTGAAATTCCCCCACTCTGTCCCCTGCCCCATTATTCTTAGGTTGAGCACCCTTTGCCTTTTCTGAGAAGACTGAAGCAAAGAAGGTGTTGAGTAATTCTGCCTTTTCTCTGTCCCCTGTTAGCATTTTGCCATCTTTACCACACAGTGGCTCTACCATTTCCTTGTTCTTCCTTTTGCTGCGGACATACCAAAAAAAGCCTTTTTTATTGTTCTTAAGCTCTCTAGCAATCCTGAGTTCATTCTGCGCTTTAGCTTTTCTGACTTTATCCCTACACATACTGGCTATTTGTTTGAATTCCTCTTTGGTGATTTCCCCATTTTTCCATTTCTTGTACATTTTCTGTTAACACTTTGCTTAGTTGAAAATTTCTTAGTCATCCATCCTGGCTTCTTGAGACACCTCACATTTTTCTTCCTCATTGGAACTGTTTGAAATTGTGCCTTCAGTATCTCCCTTTTGAGAAACTTCCATCCCTCTTGAACTCCCTTCTCTTTTAGTATTCCTGACCATGGTATCACCCTCAGTATTTCTCTAAGTTTACTAAAGTCAGCTCTCCTAAAGTCTAGAATTCGTGTCTGACTATGCCTAGCTTCCCCTTTCCACTGTATAACAAACTCCAGGAGAACATGGTCACTTCCACCTAAGGATCCCACCACTTGCACCACATCAACTAGGTCTTCTCTGTTGGTTAAGATCAGATCCATAATAGCTGACTCCCTTGTTGCCTCTTCCACCTTTTGCACAATGAAATTGTCTTCCAAGCAAGTGAGGAATTTGCTAGACCTTGAGGATTTGGCAGAATTTGAATTCCAGCAAAAATCAGGATTGTTGAAGTCACCCATTATTACTATATTTCTCCTATCTGAGTATGTGGTCATCTGTTCTAAAAAGGCATCATCCAATTCCTCTGCCTGAGTTGGGGGTCTGTGGTAGACTCCCACAGTAACATCCCTGTTGTTTTCCTCTTCTTTAATTTTTATCCAGACACTTGCGCACAACTTGCCACCATTAAGGACAATGGGACTTGAGGTTCTGTGGGGGTTTTTTGGTGGTGGTGTCCAGAATGGATACGTATCTCAGCAGATATGAAGATTCAACTATATTAATGGACTTGTCCTTACATAAATTTTAGCCTTGTGCAGAATTATTGTACTGGACTTCTATAATAACATTTAACATGCCTTTCATGAAAAGGATGGATCCAATAAATGAAATGCTATCAAAAGTACAGGAAGATTTGCCATACCTGGGAGCAAAATCTATTCCATTATTAGGTTCTCACCCAGAAATTTGTTAGATTATTTACCACATGAAAGAGCCTGGAAAAGTACTCATATGATTATTTGATACACTGTTACAGCATGTTAGTTTGGAAGCAAGTTTTTCAAGAGGAATGACCTAGATATGCAAATCTTTAGGACTGCAGCAGGAGACAGATGATTTCAAAATGGGACAAGAGAAATTTGGAAGGAAACATACTGGAAATCTCAACCACTTTTTAATTTATATTATACAGTATTGCTACAGATAGAACATAAACAACTGTAGTCTTAAAAGAGCAAAGAAAAAATAATCCAAATCTATTATCAAATACCGCCACCTAATGGTTGATATGGGAGTATACAAATGGCAATAGTTTACCCCAAGACTTTGTTCCTTATCAGGTAAAGTAGGCGGGGGGGGGGGGGGGACATTCCAAAGGCAGATTCCACTTAAAGACATGACATATGGCACCATTTTCAGTGGGAGTGCTTTTACACAATACAATAGGTAGTTGGGTCGATAATAGTATACAAATAGGGCAAATGCTGATAGACTATCTTTGTTTGCATCTGATTCCCTATATCAAACACTCAAAGGAACTCAAGAATGAAACCTTGATGCTATTGTACAGAGGGGTTGCTATGTATTCTATTTATATGGAGGAAATGCCATCTAAACAGCTGTCTAATAGAAGAATGGGAATGTTATCAAGCCTCCCTTCTTGCCCACTTGCATTCCATTTTTTTATCTGATCTTACTTTTGTGTGTCCTGTTGAACTTTTCACCCTTCTTTCTAATATTTAAACCATGATTCAGTGTGAACCCTCTTCCTTTTCTCCTCTTTTCCTTCCTTGCTTCCTCCTCCCTTTCTTTATATCCTATTTACCTTGAGGGGGTGGAGGGTATACCAAGCTGGGAAGAAATTTGTTACAAGCAAACTAGCTACCTCCGAAGTTACATTCAAAAGTAATACAAGTAAGAATCAAGTTATCTTTATTGGTGTAACAAGTAACATTTTATAGTTACTATTAAAGATTATTTCTAAAGGGAATTTATAGGCATTTTTACAGGTACTGAACTTTTTCATTTTTTACGTCATTCTCATCAATCCCAGGGAATTCCCTCTCTCAAGTAATGGAAAGTAATAAGGATCAAAATATGTTACTTTATAAAACACTGCTGTGAGTTCTGACAACAAACTACTTTTTGTATGCCACAGCAAGAAACAACAACAAGCTGCTTTTTAAAAGTAACTTTCCACATTTTCCTCTGATGAAACAGGGAAGCTGTTCTATATTAGCCTAGGCACTGGAATGATTATGGGGAAACTGAGAGAATCTCAGATTCAGAATTCCAAGTTCAGAGCAACTTTTGCTACTTTCAACAGTGCTAGATATTAGCCTTTTGAATAATTATTGACTGATGTATTCTTTCTGCCTTGTTTGTAAGTTATTTTGTATTTAACACAGTAGTTTGTTGTTGTTACCCTCTTCCCCAGCAACATTTGCTGCAAAATCAAGCTAGAGCTGTAAGAAATAAAATTAATCATGTTGCAGCTTAGTTTGGAGTTCTCAAATTCCCTTGCCAGAAAAGAAGAGCTTTTATGCTCAGATATGCAAATACAAAACTTCTTGAAATCCTTGCTAGTATAAAGTCATTTAAACTGCCATAATGTTAAGAGCCAAGAATAGTGTACTTGAAATGTTGTGAAGGTGCTTGCTAATGCTAATTGTTCTTCATGCTCCGCCATTATCCCACCTCCTCTTTCTCCTCATACAAATACTTTTCTTCCATCTTGTGAAGCAAACTCCTTCTCAGCAGGATGAATTTAAGCAGCTGGGAAGGGAGCTGATTGCCCCTAATCAGCTTACGGAGGGGGAGCTGAGAACGTTATACACAGATGGCGTCCTTTTTTCTTTTCGTTTCTTTGCTAGCTGTTTTTTCATAAACACAATTTTAGACACTAACTAAGCATAATACAGGTTGAGTGACCTTTGTTGAGAGCCAGCATGGCACAATGGTTTGAGTGTTGGACTACGACTCTGGAGAGCAGGGATCGATTCCCTACTCATCCATAAAACCCACCTTGGGCAAGTCACATGCTCTCAGCCTCAGAGGAATTAAATGGCAAACCTCCTATGGATAAATCTTGCCAAGAAAACCCCATGATTGGTTCACCTTAGGGTCACCATAGGGAGGTCCGTAGCTAGGCCTTTAGGGGCCCTGGGATAGAAAGTACATTCAGGGCCCTAATGTCCTGAGTCCTATTGCGTGCTGCAGGTGCCATCTTGGCACACTGCCATTTAAATGGGGTGCCCATTAATGACATGGCTTGGTTGCTGTGTCCAAACAGTGCAGCGCACGAGGGATGTCACAGCACTCCTCCAGGGCCCTTATGGCACCTCTGTTGTGACAGACAAAGGAGCTGTGTTTCACAGTTCTTTTGGGGCCCCCTTTGGCTGGGGCTCCGGGGCAGTGCCCCAGTTGCCCCAGCCTAGCTACGGGCTTGACCATAGATCAGAAATGACTTGAAGGCATTCAACAAGAATATTCTTTGTCCAAAACCCTGAAATACTCCATAATCCAAAATTGTCCACATGGAGACAGTGACCCCTTTGCTTTCTGACGGTTCAAGGTACACATCTTTGTTTCATGCACACAATTATTAGCAATATTGAGTATATGCCTTCAGGCTATGTGTATAAGGTGTACAAGAAACATAAATGAATTTTATGTTTAGACTTGGATTCCATCTCCAAGATACCTTGTTATTTATTGGTAAATTTTCCAAAATCCAAAACACTTCTGGTCCCAAACAAACAGCTTCATTTATATACCACTTCATATCACCTAAGGAGTGTCTAAGCAGTTTACAACTGTAAGCTACTTGCCCCCAACAATCTGGGTACTCATTTTAGTGACCTTGGAAGGATGCAAATCTGAGTCGAGCTTGAGCCCTTTTTTTTGTGGGTCTTGAACTCGCAACTTTATGGTTTTGAGTGAGTGGCTACAGTACAGGCATTTAACCACTGTGCCACCAGGCATGTTGGATACAGGCTACTCAATTTGTATGATGAAGTGTGCCACTGAGTCTAAAGTTTTACAGTTTGACTATGGTGCTTGAGCTAACCCCAACAGGTTCTGGGGCATAATAGCCCAACTTTCAATCTTCCCCCTCCCCTGTTATATGCCCAAGCAATCAGTGTACAAATATATACAAAGTGGAAGGTCTGTGCCACCTTTTCAAGCCTTCCCATTTTAGCTCAAACAAGGCATGCACTTACCAAGCCTTTTTTCTATGAAAGAGCAGAGTCACAGGTGTCCCATTCCACATCACGGTCTTATGTTATGCCTCATGGAGATTAGTTCCTGTCTGGCTATGTCACTGTCAATGGACTGAACCAAATCCATAGTAAACAATAATAGTTTTTTTTCAATTGTGTGGTATTAGTTTTCTTGCCTAAAAACCCTATAATCAATCAAATATATATAAGCAACTCATAATCATGTTTACTGTAACATGGATTGTCATAGGCCAATGCTGAAACCGTTATACTGTCCTGGCTCACCATTGAGACCTAAAAGAAATACTGTGACTTTGTGTTCAAAGGTAGATTAAACTGCATCTGGAAGATAGTTACCGAGACAACACATGACAGAGAGGTATCTGAAGTGGACACAATATTCTTATTGTTTTTGTGGGTTTTCAGGCTATGTGGCCATGTTCTAGAAGAGTTTATTCCTGATGTTTCACCAGCATCTGTGGCTGTCATCTTCAGAGAATTTCTTATCTTTCATATGATAACCTAACTGATAGGTCTGCTCTCTATGCTGGACAGAAAGACTCTGTGAAAAAACTAAATGAGTAAAAATCTGTCACAAAGAAGGAAACATTCCAGTTTCCTGTGACATTTTGCTGTTGACCTGAAAGTCCTTGGTCTTCAATAAAAGGACTTCAAAGGAATTCTTCAATATGAGACAGCTCCAGTGGTATTTATCAGCAGGTTTGACTGCCTTTGTTTAGGACTCCGTCAGAAGCTGCCTTTTTATCCTGCTACAGGTGCTACATTAGCATAGCAAAGCTAAGAAGATAGCATTATCACCAGTTACTGCTGTTGTGAATGTTTGCTGGGCTGCTGGTCTTGTAGACATTTTAGCTTCAAGAAATAATGCAGATTGTTCTTGAATTTCATGTCCTTTTCTATAGCCCCCCTCCCCCAATTTGCAATTAATGGGCTCTAGTCCCACTACTAGTCATATGTTAATGTTTTTTTTAGTTGTTGTTATTAATTTAAAACATTTATTAACAATTTTGCTGCCCACTAATGGTCCTACAACTCACATACAAAGCAGTTTTTAAAAACCAAAGGTTATACGGAAGAATACAGTTTTGGCTGCCATTGAAAGCTCAGCAGAAATACAACTAACTTGCTGTTTGGTGCAAACACATCTGAAAAACCTCCCACATTTGCTGTCCCCCCCCCCACACACACCTTTAAATCCCATTTCTGAGTGGGATTCATCTAGTGTGATAAGGTCCATAGAGGAAGACAAATCCCCTCTGAACAAATCTTTCCAAGAAAACTCCATTATAGGTTTGTCTTAGGGGCACTGTAAGTCAGAAACAACTTGAAGGCATACAACAATGAAACCGATAAATATGGCTCCGTTTTATAAAGAAACACTGGCACTTATCTTTTATTGCATATAAACAGGTCCTACATTATTGGTCCTCCCCCCCTCAAACATGATTATATCTAGCTCATAAAGAGGTAGAGACCTCTTTTTTACTAGACCATTGATCATGTCTGACATGAAAGCTTTTATGGGTATAAGGGAAGTTTTTTTATAGGGATATTATACTGTGCCATTAAATAAATTTTGTTTTATGGTAACCTTATGAATGAGAGACCTCTGAAATACATTGTCATTAAGAGTAGGATTCACATCTTGCAAACTCAGAACCACAGTTTCCTTTATTGATTCAATCAATGTGTAATAAGATCTTTCTCTTTCCCTACTGTCTTTACCTTTCCCTAACATTTCTAATATTCAAAACATACCAGAATGATGTCTGATCAAACAGTGGATGATTTCAGGCTTGAATTGTTCTCAGATCTGTTTATTTGTATTTTTGGTTGTCCATGGTCTGCAAAACTCTTCTCCAGGATCACATTATGAATTAGTAGATATTCTGCCTCCTGCACATTTTCTTCATTGTCCAGCTTTCACAACGATACACAGAAAATGGAAATACCACTGCACAAAGTATGCTGATTTTGGTACTCAATTATTTATCTTTCACTTAAGGATCTTGCCTAGTTTCTTTATAACTGTCCTTCCAAGTTTTAGACTGTATCCACACTGCAGAAAAAATCCAGTTTGACACCACTTTAACTGAATTCTGGGAACTGTAGTTTTGAGAGACTTCTCTGTCAGAAAGCACTGGTATCACAACATAGGAGTTTATCACACAGAAAGAATTTCTCTCAATTTCAAAAGAAATGGAAGTGAGGCCAGTTCGGAATTGAGTAAAATTACTAGTTCAGTGAATTTACATGATTGCCTATTGACACCACATTGTGTTCAGAACTGCCCAAAATTGCCTCCCAGTGCCCGAAATTGTGTGTGATAGTTTCTCACGCAATCACGCAAAACCCCATGATTGCATTTGGAAGGACTTCCCTTTGCCCAAAAATGTGTGTGATCAGCTTTCATGCAATCACTGGAATCCCCATGATTACATTCAGATTGCCATTGGATTATACTTCCAATTCCCTTCGTGTGATAAACTCCATAGTACAATTCCCCAAATTCCATAGCATTGAGATGTAGCCTTAATTGTCTTCTGATTTCTTCATTACAGTCTTCCATTTTGATTGACAACCCAGCCTAGGTATAGAAAATCTTCAATAATTTTGTTGTCTTTCATTAGCTTTAAGTCCTCTGTAGTCATTCTTTTTGTCTTTAGCCATAACCCTTAACTTTGCCTGTAGTCATTCCAAAATAACATAATAGTCTCTGCTAATTTCTGCTAGTAGTATGGTAACACTTGCATATATTATATGTTTCTTCCTCCAGTTTTTACACCTTAATCCAGATCTAATCTAGCTTTCCATAGGATGTGTGTGTTCTGCATGTTTATTCCACACTCTGGCCTACTATTGTTGAGATGCTTCTTTGTGAGCTTGATTTGTTTTCTTGTAGTTACATATTTTGATCAGGCCTGAGTGGGGATAATAAAATACTCTCCAGATATCCTTTAGGAGTTGCTCAGGGATTCAGTTCTACAACCTTCTACATGTAAAACATGTGCTCTATTGCTTACTACAGCTTTCCCCAGTGGACTAACAGAACACCACAGTATCAATGGTGGCAGTAAAATGGAGAGGGTTTGTGTGTGGAAATTGTCATGCCTATGACAATTGCATGGCTAGGAGAGGGCTCCCATGTACCTCTCAGATTCCAAGATCTTCCAAAACATCTCTCATTTAAAAAATGGCCAGCTCCTTGTCACAATTTTCAGCCCCAAAGTGCCTCTAAAGTCATGATTTTTACATAGAAAAGTTGTCCCCTCAACCAACAAACAGTAAAGCATTATCCAAAAAAGTGACTGTAAATTACCAGAACATTCTTCCAGATTAAAAAATAAATAAAAGCACAAAAACACATACATGTCTTCCATACAAGCTGCCATTTAAGCAACAGAAGAACACAATTGCATTTGCTCCATAATTTTCATACTGCTGAGTAATGAGTTCCCAGTAACAAAAAATCTGCAAGGAAGATATATCTCTTGCAAAAATGAGTTGATTTCCAGACAAGGTCCTTAATTCTTGCTCAAATAAGTGGGATTCATGCATGCTTAAAGTTGGCCCTATTGTACTATGTTAATATACTATGAAACCAAACTAATTTAAAAAACTGTGAAAAGTCATTTACTGACCTCTCTGTAAAACAGATCCCCGTATTGATGTCCTACATTCTTCTCCTTCAGGTGAAGGTAATTTTTAAACTCCTTTCAAATATCACTTTGGCTGACTCTAACAAGTATTTGTAAAACTAATCTATTGTTTCATGGAACACTCCTGAACTTTCATGAGCAAATATTGTTAATCTCAATAAGACTGTTGGTGTTTGTCCTTGAAATTCTCTCTCTCATTTGGTTCCCACTGCAATGTTAGTTTCAGTCTTCATATTTTTCTACAGTTTTTATTATTTAAATTATCCCTTCAAGGCAAAGTCTCTCTAACACAGTTAACAACATAAAGAAATAGGAACAAAAATGTGTAGTTAAATAAGACAACAGTGGGAAGATGGGATTTTGTCTGATTTCATGTTATTGAGATCATATTTATTTTCTGTTATGTTTATAACTTGTCCTTCCACCAATGAGCTAAATATGGCATACATGACTTATCTGTTCCCCATTTTATCATCACAACAACCCTGTGAAGTAGATCAAGCTGAGAAAGTGTGACTGGACCAAATTCATCTAGGCTGCATCTGCATTTCGGAAATAATCCAGTTTGACACCACTTTAATTGAAATGGCTCAATGCTATGGCATTCTGGGAACTGTAGTTTGTTGTGGCACCAGAACTCTTGAGAGAGAAGGCTAAATGTCTCACAAAACTGTTCCCAGAATCCCATAGCATTGAGCAATGGCAGTTAAAGTGGTGTCAAACTGGATTATTTGTGCAGTGTGGATGCAGCCATGGTGAATTTCATGGCTCAATGCTTACTTGAACTTCAGTCTTTCAAGTCCCACTTTAACCATTACGTCACACTGGTCCTGTATTTATATTTGCATGACTGTATTAAAATAACTGGGCCCTCTTGTAAACCAATGAGTTCAGAGCTGTGGCCTTTCATTTTGCTGGACAGTGTTACCGGCAACCTTATTGTGAGGTAGATTTGCTAGGTTTTCTGGAACTCAATGAGATGTGCAAGAAAGGCCCATATAAAGCTACTTCAGTTCATGCAAGAGGCAAGATATCTGGCCTCTGACAAGATATCAGGATTCCCGAAAGAACTGAAATCTAATGAGAATGCCAGCAGTGCCATGGCAGCTGCAAATGAATGCTGGGCATTTGATATGTACATTTTGATTGTTGTATATAATGACAAATCCTGGACAAACAAGAATCTTCACTTTTTAAAACTTATTCTATATGAAAAACATATAGGAATGTGCACAGAAGATGGGATTTTCTGTTCAGAAAGCAAGTTTCCTATGCAGAAAATTGTGGTTTGATTAAAGAAAGAAAAAAAAACTGGTTTGATTTTTTCCCCTGCAGATAAAACCCTCAATTGCAAGCAGTTCTTAAAAATTACTTACAGTGGGGGAAAATATTATCAAATTATTCATTGTTACGTGTGAGAACAAAATGTACAAAGATTTACACTCTTATTCTGAGATAAGTACATTTAGAATAGCAGCTAAATCTCAAGATGCCACATATTGCAAAGAAGAGAAGTGGAGACGTGATGGAAACAACAGGAAGGGAAACAGAAGCTGGGGAAATTGACAAAAAATAAGAGTGCGTCCATTTTCAGAATAGGTCCAGTGTTCCACAATGTCAGTGGCTAACCTTATATACTAAATAACAGCTTGCACGAGATTATGTGTTTTGCATTCTTCATGCCTCAAACTATAAAGCTAAAAAAATGTTTCCTTAACATTCTGAAGGAGGGAATTTTATTTTACTTCTAGACCTTGAAAAGTTGCATTTAAAATTAGTTTAATTCATAGCTCCAAGAGCTAAAAAGTAGGTAATTCCCTTAATCATTTCATTATCTTGAAAAGTAATCCTTTACTTACCTGTTTCTCAAAAATCACTAAAATAATTACTTAAAAAAAAGAGTAACTGATGCCTTCTGGTACAAAGCTATTGTCTTTTGGTACCATACTTACCTCCCACACGCACAACAAAGTAGCAGTGCAAGGCACAACATGAAGTACCCACATAGGCATTATAATTCACTCCAATGGGATAGTTATTCTTGTCAGGTTACAATTTTCAAAAAACTAGTTAGTTGAAACTAGCCAACTCCCAAGCTCTGTTTACATCCCACACTTGAATGTGGGCAGCAACCCCTTTATATCAGTGGTGGGTAATGTGTAGCCTGCAGGCCATATGTCCCTCCTGGATTTTTCATGGGCCCCCAAGAGTCCACATGCTCTCCTCCAAAACACCTGGAGGAATCTTTGGGCTCATTCCCACTATGATTTAAAGTGAATTGCCAATTGGTTTATGTGACTGTCACTCCCACTTGAAATCAGTTCTGATCCTAGTGTGATCAGTTTCAATTGTGATGAAGCAAGGCAAACGCAATAACCCCTGCTCTTTCCTGACTCTAGTTCTTTGATGGTTCTTTTGGAAAGAATTGATTCCAGAGTGTGTTCAACAAGTGGGAACGACGGATCTGAATCACATCATTCTGGAGGGGAGGGACTGGCAGAGGGGTGTTTACAATCCCTCCTCAGTTTTTGGAAACCCACCATTCCCCCCTCCTCTCGGTGCTGCCTTTGTGCTTGTGGTGTGATCTATTGGTGCATTAAAAAAAAATCATAAATTTGATTCATTGGTTTTGCAGGTACTTGCAAAGGCAAGTAGCTGCAAAACCAATGAATAAAATCTTTGATCAATTTATTTTTTTAAAAAAATCTATAAATGCCATGAAGCCCTTCGAGGGTTTTAGCACTATGCTCCTGAGCACCTCTTCGCAGGAAACACCTCCTGAGTGATGCCCAGCCAAGAGGCCAAGTGCCTGACAGCGCCCTCTCCCCACCCAGAGCCCGGGCTGCCGCTTATGTCACTGATGACATACAGATGATTGACATGCATTTTGAAGCAGCACAAACTAGTGGAGATGACAATTGTGCCAAAAAAAAAGTGATTACAAGGACATAATGAAAAGATCTGCTTTCATAGTGGGAACGACGGACCTTTTGGAATCGATTTACCAACACGGAGCAAAGGCAAATCTCAAACCGGTTTAAATGTAAGTGGGAATGAACCCTTTGTATGGAAGAAAAGACCCTGATGGCCTTAAAGAAGGTGAGCCCTAAAATGTGATAAAATGACCCAAAACAGCAACCCCTGGAAGTTTGGGGATAGTTTTTTTCAAGCTCAACAAAGGTGAAAATGGAGGTACCCTGGCTCATCCCTGCTTCACACACAAATTGTAAATTAGTACATTATTGGTTAGGCATAGTTTTTGCAGTCAAAAGTATTGCCCCACTATTTAGATAGTCTCCCATAATCACAACCTGAGAGCTTTCTTGTCATTAAAGATCAAAGCACGGGACTACTTTTTATATGAGAACCTGACAGGTACACTTCTAATCCTAAACATATTTACTAGGGAGCAAGCTTCTGTGGAACATGGCATGCTGCCTTCTATCAGGTAACCTGTGGTCCTCCAGATGTTGATGAATGGTTGTTCCCATCATTCCTAACCACTGGTCAGCATGGCTGCAGCTGATACAAAATGGAGTTCAAAGGCATGCACAGAGCCATAGTTCTCAAACCTTCATCTGCTTGAATTACCTGTTTCAAACATAGGTCATTTCCTTCAACTGCTTTGTTATTGTTTATTGCCATCAATTTGGCTTTAGTTTATGGTGGCCCTGTAAAGGAGAGACCTTGAAGCCACCCTTGTCGTCAAGTACACTGCTCAAGTCCAGCAAACCCAGGCTTATGGCTTCTTTGATTGAGTCTATCTACATGGAATTCAGTCTTCCTCTTTTCCTACTGTTTCCCACATTGCCAACCATTGATATTTTTTCTAATAATCATATTACCACATGATATGGCCAAAGTACAGTCAGTCTTTACTCTAGGACCCATTTATTTATATTTTTGGCAGTCCATGGTATCTGTAGAACTCTCTTTCAGCACCACACTTCAAATGAACTGATTCACAACCATATATAGAAATCAGAAATATTATGTCATGGATGATACTGATTTTGCTGTTCAGTTATATATCTTTACATTTGAGGATCTTAACTAGTTTTGTCTTCATGTTCAGCTGTAACCCTGCTTTTGCATTTTCTTTCTTTTCCTCAATAGTCGTTCCACATCTTTGCTATTTTCTACTAGTAGTATGGTATCATCTGTGGCATGATACAGACAGGCACTATCAGGCGCCTGGGTGGCGCCATTAGGGTTAGGGAGCATGCAGCATTTGCATGCTCTCTAACCCTAGCACGTGATGATGCTTGCATCATCACTCTAAAGCTTTTAGATGGCATGCATAAGCACGCTGAAGCAACTGTGCAGCTTTTAGATGGAGCTGCACCGTTGTGGTGGCGGAAAGATGCCAAATGGCGCCTTTTCTTTTAATTGTGCCACATCTGTGGCACAAAAAATGAGTGGGGTTTGCCCGCTTCTTTTTTGCTGCACAGCTTCACCGCTGCATCTAGCTGCTGCGGTGAAGCTCCACAGCAAAAAAAAGGTGGCACCAGACAGCTCTTTCTGGGTGGTCTGTATCGCCCCTCTGTGTCTTAAATTGTTGATGTTTCTTCCTCCAACTTTCATACTTGCTTCCTCTGAGTCTAATCCAATTTTACATATGCTATGTTTTGCTTATAAATTGGATAGATAGGGTGACAAAATGCAGGCTTGGTCCCCTTGTCAATTGTAAACCATTATGTTTGTCTATATTCTGTCTTGATGATGGCCTCTTGTCTTGAGTATAGGTTACACATAACAGTGATCAGATGTTGTGGCAAACCCATTTCTTTTAGAGCACTCCATAGTTTTTCATTATATACCAAATCAAAAGTTTTGCAAAAGCCTATAATGCCCAGATTAATTTGCTTTTAAAATTCCATTGGTGCTTGGCACATTCCATTCTTCAGCATATGTTTTGAAATATGAACCCTAGTGCCTCTTCCTTTTCTAGCTTGGACATCTAGCATTCCTTGCTCCATATCTAGTAAAAGTCTCTGTTGCAAAGGCTACTGCACCTTTTAAAAAAGCCCAGCAAGTTGGAGATGTCAGAGATTGCCCTTGAGATCTTCTGCACCCCAAGCGTGTGTTCTACTTCTGAGCTGTGGCAGCTGCCTGCTCCCACTAAAAATGTGTAGGAGTATAATGAAATGCACCTTTAACATGGGATCACAAACCTGATTAGTCATCATGCTTACTAGGGATGATGGAAGTTGGAGTTCTAAACTTCCAGAAGACACTCCGTTGGGGGAACATACTATAAAAGATGTTATTTGAGGTAATTGGTGTGTTTTATATGTTTGTATTATAAAATAAAAAAAATTAAAAAAAAGATTTCCAAACAATATAGATGGCCACTAACTCCACATTGACCTCAGTGACACCACAAGTGGGATTTACTGCTTCTCTTTCTTTTTGACTAACTTTGTGAATTCTCTGGTCAGGTCCATTTCTTACTGTGAGGTCAGAAACTGGCTACATTGTGAATGTAAGCTGAATGGTTAGGGCTGACTCAAGACATTTTCTTATCTGAAAGGAAATCAGGAAACACAGCTACCCACCCATTCAAACTACAGGTTTTCATGTTGTTGTTGTGTGCCTTCAAGTTGATTCTAACTATTGTATCATGTGGTATTCTTGGTAAAATTTGTTCAAAGGTGGTTTGCCATTGTGTTCCCCTGAGACTGAAAGCATGCAACTTGTCCAAGGTCATCCAGTGGGTTTCATAGACAAGCTGGGAATTGAACCTTGGTTTCCAGAGTCATAGTACAACACTCAAACCACTGGTATAGTACCCAAAGCAAGCCAAGTACACGAGGCAGGAAATCTGACAAATGCATCTCCTCTCTCCTTGAAGTAAAAATGCAAGAAGAATAAAACAAATAATAGTTTGTTGCCCATTCATGGCACACAGAAGTAATCTTAGCCTAATGGCAGGGCCAGCCCCCAATGAACCACATTTACTGCACTATCACAAAGTACTATGCAATCACAAGTTCCCCTGTGGGCTGTGTAGTAATGATAAGCAAGTTAAGTGTGTGCTGTACCTAAAGTTGAGGGCACATTGACCTGGACATCCATGGACACTTCAACACATGTGAACATTGCACAAATCAACCCATATGTAGAGGGATCTGATAGTAGCACCTTGAAGTGAAAGAAAAAAGCTGGTGAGCTTTCATAGACTTGAGTCTACTTCCTCAGTAGCATCTTCCTTTAGTCTCAAAGGTGCTGCTAGATCCCTTTGCTAACTGATTTTCCAGAATAACAGGGCTTTTTCTTTGAATATTCCTCAACCCACGTTCAGAACATGCCCTGCATGTTGGCCTCCTAACCCAGTTTTTAAACAGGACAAAATGCCTGTCTCAGTTTTAACACAATAGTTTGAGAAGAAATGTTTAAAACCAGCCAGAAGAGAAGGAAAAGCAACAATGGGCATGAAACCATGTGTGATGAGATCACTCAGTACAGAAAAGCTCCAGGATAAGTAGCTGCACCCCTCACCGTTCTGTCCCAGTTTCCCCATCTGCTCCCTTTTGTGCTTAGCCTTTTGCCACCTGCTCCGGCTTCTCTTCCATTTGGCCCCTTTCCCCCTCAGTATTACCTCTGAATTAAAAGCTCTCCTTCCTCTGCCACCCACACTTTTTCTTTTCTATTTTACACCACGTTTTCTTCTCCATCCATGTTTCTCCTTCTTCTTTTCCCAGGGTGGCCAGATGTTACAACTGCAAAAGGATAAGGCACCAGCAAATGTAAGACACTGAAGGAAAATGTAGGACGTGACCAAATAAAAGCTCAAAATACTCAGAAATATAAACTCATGCTTCTTAATCCTGCCCAAAATGGAGGACGTTTTGGAACTCCTCCTGGACAGAAGGCTCAAATGTAGGACAGGTCCAGGACAAGGAGGAGGATGTCTGGTCCAGGGTGACCAGATGTCTTCATGGCAAAGGAGGACAAGGCATCACAAAATGTAGGCACGTCCAAGGAAAAGGTAGGCTATGACCAAATAAAAGCTCAAAACGCTCACAGAAATATAAATCCATGCTTCTTAATCCTGCCTAAAAGGGAAAACATTTTGGAATTCCTCCTGGAGACAAGGCTCAAAAGTTGGAAGAGACCTCAAGGGCCATCCAGTCCAACTGCCTGCCATGCAGGAACCCAGACTCAAAGCATCTGAACAGACGCCCCTGTTTAAAAGCCTCCAAAGAAAGAGATGTAGGACATCCCCAGGAGAAAAGAGGGCATGCCTAGCAAAATGTGGAGCACGTTCAAGAAAAGAAGGACACAGGACTCAGTGTGTGTTGGTTTGAGGCTTGGACTATGACTTTGGAGACCAGGGTTTCAATGGGCCATGTAAAACCCCTGGATAACCATGGGCAAGCCACACTCTCTCAGCCTCAGAGGATGGCAAGGTGGCAAACACCCCTGCAGGGGAATTCATGTTTCTAAGGCTTCAGCCTTTGGTAAGGAAACAAAAATATCAAAATATCAAAAATATCAAAGCAAAGCCTCTTAGGGTCTTGCTTTTAAATCAGCAGAGCAGCAGGAAGCGGTCTTTGTCTAAAAATGCTTCTGTAAGAACTGAGGCTGACACAAATAGCTTGTAGTTTAAAAACAAAACTTTACTAATGGCGTAAATCTACATATGCATAGAAGCTACATCCTAAACTATCTAGGGAATAGTTCAGGTAAAAGAAGGAGTCTTTAATCTCACCATCTTTTGGAAGACAGTTGAGAGAGCATGGGGATGGAGAGACCCAAAGCAAGCCAGAGAGATCCTTGTGTGTGTACTTCTTCCCAAGGAAGTTATTTGGGTCACATCATGTGTTTACCAACTTACAAAGGTATTTACTGTAATTAAAGAGGACCAAATGCATGCAAACAGACAGAGGACAGTGAAGGGGAAAGGCTTGCAGAGAAAATCCAATCTATCTGAGGAGAGGGAGAGAGAATGCAATGATTTTCCAACAAACCCCCCCCCCCTCCTCTGAAGAAACTTGCCAAGAAAACCTCATGATAGGGGTCTGCACAAGTCGGAAACGTCTTGAAGGCACACAAGAAGGGAGGGATCAAGCTTGTTTTCTGCTGCTCCAGAGAACAAGACTCGGAACAATGGATGCAATCTGCAGGGAAAGAGATTCCACCTCAACATTAGGAGGAACTTCCTGACAGTAAGGGCTTTTACACAGTGGAACACACTCCCTCGAAGCGTAGTGGAGTCTCCTTCTTTGGAGGTCTTTAAGCAGAGCCTGGATGGCCATCTGTCAATGGGGATGCTTTGATTGGGAGTTCCTGCATGGCAGGGGGGTTGGACTGGATGGCCCTTGGGGTCTCTTCCAACTCTATGATTCTATAAGGACAAGAAGCTCCTTCCTGCCCTTGGAGCGAAATCCCTTTCGAGGCAGGCAAAGGTGAGGAGGAGGAGGAGGAGGAGGAGGGCGTCCTCTTCATCCTCTGTCCCTCCGGAGCGCATGCGCACACCCGACCCTGAGGCCCTCTCCTCCTGGATGGAGAGAGTTGGGAATGTGACCCAGGGCAGGGGCTTAATCCCAGGAGGAAGGAGGGAGCAGTAACTAAGACTAAAGCCCAGGCAGGCTGAGGCAGCATCAAGAGCAGGAACCTCCGGAGCCGAGGGCAAGAGGAGGCCAGGAGGAGGAGGAGGAGGAGGAGGAGGAGGAGCTCTGTTGGAGGCCAGGAGGGCGCCCCTGGAGTGTCCCTTGCACCCAGCAGCCAGCCCTGAGCCCTCTCCCCTCCCGAGCCAGGAGCAGCAGAAGCAGAAGCAGCAGCAGCTCCCTCTCAGCATGGCAGCACCAGCAACGGAGGCTCAGCAACTAGGGACAGCACCAGCAGCAGCAGGTGAAGAAGAAGAAGAAGGAGGAGCAGCACCAGCAGCATCCCCCCCAGCAGCAGCGCCGGAGGAGGAGGAAGAGGAGGAGGACTCGGGGATCCCTGGTGTCCCTATCCCCCCTGCAAAGGCCAGGGACTCCTCGGGAGACCAGGCCCCCCAGGGCCCTGAGGAGGGGCTGCCAGGGGAGGAAGGGGGCCCAGGAGGAGGAGGAGGAGAGGAGCCAGAAGGAGGGAAGGAGGAGAGAGAAGAAGAAGGGGAAAGAAGAACGCCTCAGGGAGAGAGGGAAGAAGGAGGGAAGGAAAAAGGGGTCGAGGAGAAGGAGGAGGGAGGAGGGGAAGAAGAAGAAGAAGAAGAAGAAGGGAGAGGAGAAGAAGAAGAAGGAACGCCGGAGGGAGAGAAGGAAGGAGGAGGGAAGGAGGGGAGAGAGGAGGCAGGAGAAGCAACGCAGGAAGGAAAGGGGCGAGAAGGAGGGAAGGAGGAAGGGGCTGAGGAAGAGGAGGAGGAGGGAGAAGGACTGAGAGAAGCAGAGCCTGAGGGAGAGAAGCCAGAAGGAGGGAAGGAGGAAGATGAAGCAGAGGAGGAGGAGGAAAGAGAGGAGGCAGGAGGGAAAGCAACGCCGGAGGGAGAAGAAGAGAAGGGAGAAGCAGCGGAGGAGGAGGAAGGAGAAGGACTGAGAGAAGCAGGGCCCCAGGGAGAGAAGCAAAAAGCAGAGGAGGAGGAGGAAGGAGAGGAGCCCCGAAAAGTCACGCCTGAGGGAGAAGAAGAGCGAGAAGAAAGGAAGGAAGAAGCAGCTGAGGAGGAGGAGGAGAGAGAGGAGCCGGGAAAAGTGACAGCTGAGGGAGAAGAAGAGCAAGAAGGAGGGAAGGAAGAAGGGGCTGAGGAGAAAGAGGAGGAGGGAGAGGAGCTGGGGAGAGTAACGCCTGAAGGAGAGAAGGGAAAAGAAGAGAAGGAGGAGGAAGAAGAAGCAGAGGAGGAGGAGAAAGGAAAAGTCGCACCTGAGGGAGAAGAGAGAGAAGGAGGAGGGAAGGAAGAAGGAGCAGAGGAGGAGGAGGAGAGAGAGGAGCTGGGGAAAGTCGCACCTGAGGGAGAAGAAGAGCAAGAAGAAGGAGGGAAGGAGGAGGAGGAGGAGGAGGAGAGAGATGGAGAGGGGGCAGCGGAGGCTCCGTCGGAAGAAAGGGGGTCCCAGGAGGAGGAGGAGGAGGAGGTCCCGGATTCCGGGGGAGAGGCTGCCCTGGAGGTGAATGGCTGCGTGGAAGGGAAGGAGGAAGGGGAAGAGGAGGAAGAGGCGGCTGGAGTAGAGCCCCTGGAAGAGAAGCAAGAGCACGACATTTCCCTCTTCGTCAAGGTAAGGATTCTCTGCCCTGGCTCCATCCGCACTGGAGACATAACCCGCTTTGGCTGCTCTGGCTCAAGGCTATGGAATTCTGGGAGTTGGAGTTTGTTGGGGGGCCCAGAGCGGAGCGGAGCTCCGCTCTGGGCCCCCCAACAAACTCCAACTCCCAGAATTCCATAGCGAGTGACCCAGACAACGATATCTCTGCCATCAGTAAGTAATAAAACAATCCAAAATAAGACACTGTGGCTTTCAAGACAAATTATCTCACTCTGATACAGATTTTTTTACAGCCAAAAAGCAAATTTGCGATGTAGTCTTTGTGTCAGCCCTTTTATTGTTTCTGTGGATGGGTTTTACCCATTTTCTCAGGTTACCTGATTGTTTGCAATTGTTTTGAAACCTTAATTGTTTTGACACTCAATGGTAGCTGCCTGGGATTTAAGACTTTTCTGTAATGGAAAATCAGACCCTTTGGGCCTGGCTCTACAAAGGTCTGATTATATTATCAGTAAAGGTAAACTTGGAAATTGTTAACCTGTACATGCACGGCACCTTGAAGTCTCAGTTTATCCTGGACTACAGAGAACATAACTATGAAGTTTTCAACAAAACTTAGACCTGGTTTAGAACTATTTTCCATGGTCCATTTTAAATTCATGAAGCTCACACCACTGATTTTTATTTTTATTCTTGTTGTTACTGATGAATGCATTTAGAAATTAATTAGCTGGGTTTTTTTTTACCGTGCAAACAGATAAGAGAAATAATAGTATTATATCTTGTGACTCTGCTTAGCGCAACAAATAGCAGTGAAATGACCTGTCAGAGATTCTGATAATCATTTCTTATTCGTGTACAGTATACCAAAATTATAATAAGGACTGTATCTGAATGAAAACAGTGCTAATGTTCTACTTGCAGTCTTGCCACATATAAACAGTGAGTTAACGTTTGTAAAAACAAGTCTCCATCTTCCTATTGCATACATGTTCATGGGTGAAAAAGCAATGGGCAAAGGTACAATCCAGAGAAGCTGTGCAAATAGATGTGCAAAAGCTTTTCTTCACACACCCACTCCTCTGTTTCACATTACCCCTTCTCTTTCTGTACTGTGGGTTTCCATACGTGTGTATTTTGTTGTTAGGCCTGTAGAAATTTTCAGAACCTCGGCGATTCAGTGCTAATGAGAATAAAGTAAAGACAGAAGACACGTACAACCGGTCCAGGTCTAGAGATAGGTGACAGGAAGCATCAGGAAAAAATGGTTTGGTACCTGGGGTAGAACAGCAATTCTGGCTCTTGTCTGTGTCATAACATACAGTATCTGAAGCTGGTCAACTTATTTTAGCACCTGAGGCAGCAGTCACAAGCAAAAATCTCCCCATCTAGCCGTAAAAACGCAGTAATAATGAACTGAATAATTACAGGTTGTTGCTTTTTCATGCCATGCAAAGTATGGGGCCACAGGTATTTAGGACTGAGGTATCATTTGTAATATATCCCTGTGCAGACTGAGGCCTGACCTTGCTAAAATTATCTGAGAGCTTTCGTATTCATCTTTTGGTTAGAGTGCTCCAGGCTCAAACTATCGTTACTGTTGCCTTTTAGCGTTTTGGGGTTTCCGCTGCTGTGTGCCAGCTTGAGGGAATATTTAAAATGTTTATCCTTGCATGACAAGACAAATGACTGTGCTAAATATATAATACAGTGCAAGATTAGTGGCTTAAGGACAGGGCACTTGCTTTTGTAACTGTGCGGGCACCTTTACGTGATTAAAGGTGAAAGAGGCTGCGTTCACACTGGAGAAGTAAACCGGTTTAAGTGCCATGGCTCAATGCTGTGAAATTCTGGGAATTGTTTGTTGTGGGGTCCAGAGCGGAGCTCCGCTCCGCTCTGGGCCCCACAACAAACTACAATTCCCAGAATTTCACAGCATTGAGCCATGGCACTTAAACCGGTTTATTTCTCCAGTGTGAACGCAGCCAGAGTGTGGCAAGTGGTGATCCCAGGATTCAAACATGGTTGGGCAGTTTGCTGATGGCGACAAACAGATCCTCAGCCCTGTGAAGAATCACATAGGACAAGCTCCAGCATCAGGCATGCATGGAGTAAACCTCTACAAGTAGAGTTGTGTGATGATTGTGTTACACAACCCTTGTGTTGAATGGCAGCATTGAAAAACTGAATGCATACATGAATGTGCGGCCAATTGCACAGCCAAATGTACATCTTATGCACATGTGGGCCCATGCATATCTTGTATGTGGACATACTGTTTGTATATTTACATACAGAGTGGCACCACATGTGTAACTGCACTTCTACAGCCCTGGACTGAATGCATTCACATGTTCTTCAGAAAGAATTGCCCCACTATTTCAGTAGAGGGACTTTATCATGCATAAGATCTGAAAAGAATTCATGCCAATGCCTATCATGGGTGGGAAAACAATAAAACCCAGAGGAATTTTGCTTATTGTAATATTGAATCTCCTGCTTTTGTCTGAATCAGTTGTGGTGAAATATTAGATATAACCTTCCACAGGAAGGACTAGAAGGTAGATGCCCTTGAAGTAAGTCTTGTCTATGGCACACCTCCATAGCAGTGCTGTTCTAGTTAATAGGCAAAATGTCTATAGATTTAATCACTGTAAGAAGTTTGCACTCATCATGATGGTTTACTGGTCTATGTGAATGAGGGCTTGAAGGAAAGCATTCTGCCTTGTTAGCTTTCTATAATCTGCTTTTTTGGCCGATTGTGTTTGGTGATCATGTGGTTTTTGTTTTTGTTTTTTGATTACCATCACCAGTGAAGGCACCAGATGATGATGATGATGATTATTATTATTACTATTATTTTCCAGAAAGAAGGTATGGAAGGGCCAAAGTACATTTCAAGAGAACAGGGTACATCTTGTATTGGTGGCAAACTGGAGGGTCAATTGTTTTTAAAAAAATGAACTTAGGGGCTGCAACAAAAAAAAAGGGGGGGGGTGTAAGCCTCACACGGGTTATACTTTGCTTATCTCATACTTGCTAATAACATGTGAATGCTTTTTTCTTTGTGAAAAGTGCCCTTCCTTCAAATACTGACCTCTTCCTTCCATTTCACAGCATGCCACTGAATGTCATACTAATAGTTGTGACACAAACAACTAGCAAAATTAAAATTAGACCTTCAAATGACAATATCATATGCATAACCAAAATGTATTTACATATACTTATGGAAGATTTGGTTAAAATGTAATGTTTTGAAATAAAAGAAAATTAAAAAATATTTTTCAAAAAAAATCATTTTTTTAAATAAATTCAATTTTTTTTAAAAAAATTGAAAATTGAGATTTTTATTTTAAAAAATTCTGGGGCCCCTCCATCCTTCTCCCAATGAGCCTCACTCTCATCATCTCTTAAAGCATTTTAAAGTGATGCAGGCAAGTGCCACAGTATTTCTGCCAAAATACAGGTGTTTGAACAGCAGTAGTGTCACCCCACCTTAGAGTGTCACCTGGTATGGTCCTAACACCCTGCACTCCCCCATTGATGCCACTGCTGACGGGAGTCCAGAAATGGGAAAGCAGAGGGGAGTGAGTTCCTTTTTTTAGGTGGGACATGTCTCCTCACAAGGGATCCCTAGCAATCCCCTTTTAATAGAAATAGTTTGAAGAACAGAGCAGCTGTATGAATAAAGTTCTGTCACACCCAGAAAGAAAATTGGGACAACTCTGCAGTTTTTAATGGCTATAGCTTGTGTCCCCAAAGAAGTAAAATAGAGCACAAGTTAGTACATATTTACTCAGGCATTTTATCCAGCGTATTCCTTTGCTTCCACAGTTGTTCTAGTAATGTTACGTTGAACAGCTGAAAATTCAAATACTTAATAGAAAACCTAAAATTTCTAGCCTACACTGATTAATATTTAATTGCAAGTTTCCTCCTTCTCTTCTGTTTTGAGTCTCCCTGACCCCCAGCTATTTTCCCTAATCCTTAATTACAGGCTGTTTCAGAATTATTAATTTTCTGTTGAATTTTTGCAGTACTAAAGTAGAATAATGTTATTTCAGATAGATAAGAAAATATGAGTATATAGATGCCTTGCATTTTTATGCAAGAGTTTGCATTTTGTGAAATAGTGAAACCTTAAAGGAGCTGGGAAAATTCCGGTAATCTAGGCTGCTTATCCACAGTAAAGCAGATATTCAGAGATTTTGTTGAGGTGACTTGAATTTGTTTACAATGCAAAACCAGAACAGATTGTTTGGAGCAGCAGTACCTTTGACAATGTTTTGAGAGAAAAGAAAACTTGTTTTCTACTCTGAGATTATAGCAATGGTGTGCAGTTGAACTTGAGATCGTTGTAGTTGAGTCTAGAGTTTTGAAGTAACATGTTATACAAGTAACAATGTTACTCCTGAAAAATTATTTTTGGGGAGACAAGCTGTTTGTTTCTTTTCAGCCATTGTAACATTAGCATTAAAACGTGTCCAGGGTGTGTTGAGTTACATTATTTCCAAAATGTTCTTTTTGATCAATTTCCTATTTTTAAGGGTTTATAAAATAGTAGTAATATAGAATTAATTTAAAAATTTTATGGAAGAGCCAGAGTGGTTTAGTGATTTGAGCATTTGACTATGGCCTTGGAGAACAGGGTTTGAATCCCTGTTCAGCCATGAAACCACTTGGTGACTCTGGGCAAATTACACTCTCTCAGCCTAAGAGGCTGGCAATAGAGGTAAAACATGCCAAGAAAACATGCCAAGGGTCACCATAGGGTTACTGTAAGTTGGAAATGACTTGAAGGCATACACAACATGTGTGTGTGTGTGTGTTAAAAAACATAGACTGAAAAAATGGCAGATGTTCTATTAAATATTTTTTTTACCAGAGGTGGTAAAAATGCAGCAAAATCTTTCAAATGGAAAAATCAAGAGTACTTTCAAGCACTTTCCTCCTCTGTACTTCACTTTCCTTAGCATGTATAACAGTTTCTGACTCAGATATTTTTAATGAAAGCTGAATAAAACACATGCAAACTAAACCACATAAAAGTGGTCGAACACTTGTTTTGTGTCCAGCATTTCCCCATCTCCAGGTAAAGTTGAGAAATACACATGTCCACAAATAACAGTGAAACAGATGGAACAAATGTCTTACCTGTAAAACAATAGCTTTTTGTATAACTGAGAATTTATGACAAGATTTGGTCCTTATTATTTTTTAAATTATGGCAAAACAATATACTTCAGTATTGTGTTTATGTACATGTCAAACAGGATAAGAAAACCTTTTGTGTAGCCAACTTCTCCCAAACTGTTAGCTTTTTAGTAACTTTGCTATAGAAAGGGAATGCAGAAACCTTATGGTTCCTTAATACAGCTTAGGAGAAGCTGGCATTATGAATTCCTTTCATAACTTTTCAAGAGATTGAGCTGTTCACCTCCCCCTGGTTGATCCCTATAACATTACTTATTTGTTTGCTTATTTATTCAATATAGAGTTATTTTATGACTTATATTAACATAAAATGGCCATCTGTTTAGTAGCCTGATGTCATTTCAACTGAAGTCTACCAGTGAATAAATTCTGGGAGAAAATTACTTCAGATGTCCATAAGGCAAAAGGAGTTTAGGCTAGAATCCTATACTTACTTACTTGAGAGTAAGTCACACTGAAGAGCCGAAATATTCTAAAGGCACCAGATCCTGACTAATCTTGAAAGCTAAGTTAGGTCAGCCCTGGTGAGTATTTGGATGGAAGACTGCCAGTGAATAGCAGGTGCTGTACGCTATATTTCAGAGGAATGAACTGGCAAAACCACCTCTGAGGATTCCTTGCCTAAGAAAATCTTGTGACTTGGAGGCACATACACCGTATCATACTGGTCATAATATATACTCTCCAACATTTCACAGATGAAAATGGGAACATATATGGCCAAGTAACATCAGAGTGCAGTCAAAATGACAAAAATTGATAATGTGTAGGAATAGACAAGATAGGAGATTCTTCGATGCTTTTCTTATGCCTACTGGCATTACTAGGGGTGTGTGATACCCCAGAAGAGTTATGACACCAGATCTGGCCTTCCTGCCCCTGAGGGAGAGGGACTAGCATACCTGGTCTTGCCTTGCTGCAGTAGTGGTGGTGGTGGAGGTTTCTTATGAGAAGCTGCTACCACCGTGGTGAAAGACTAAAGGCCAAGTGGGAGGGGCTCTCTTTCTCTTACTGGGGGGAGGCAGCGGCCACCCCACTCTCCTCTGGTTGCCCTCCTATCTGTTGGGGAGGGGGAGAGAGACACAACTGGAGGTGTCCATTGGCCCCTCTAACTGGATTGCATCTCCACTGGGCCAGCCCAGAAGGAGAGGCACAGTGCCCTGTTGCAATAGGCATCGTGGTCGCTGTCAGCTAGACAGCCAGGCAGGGAAGGCAAGTGGGCTGGAGGGAGGGGCAGCCCACCATCCTCCCTTGATGGGGAAGGAGAGTTGCAAGAGCCCTGCCAGGGTGCCTGGGCTTTCGGCCTTGCTGGGGTCTATCCACTCCCGGTCCCTCCATGGGGGCTGTGTCCGATGCCTACACCTGTGGACCTCCCTTGGCCCACCTGAAGAACACATTTGGTCCTGCTTCATCACCACCACAGAGGTGGTTTACTTGTGAATAGGTCACCACTTCCATGGCAAAAGATGGAATGAGGTGGCACCAGAGGTGGCAACATCACTGCTTGTACCTGAGCCTACTGGGAAGGGCAAGATTTCACACACACCCCTCCTCTCTTTGCTGCTGAGTACAAACCACTTTGGAATTTTGAATGTGGTTTGCACCAGTTGAAGTAACCTGAGGACAGAGGGAGAAACTGGGAAGAGGAGAAACTGGGACATTTTAAAAGCAGCTGAAAAAGTTGGATGACAAGGGATTAATCAATTGGTGGATATGACATGATTGCTTACTTCTAAGTAAGCATATAATTTTACTACACAATACATACTTTGATTCTGGGAGTCTCAGACACATGTTCTGGGATTGAATAGAAATTTTATTCCTATCTTTTCACCATAAGTTCTTGCACTTTTTCAAACACAGAAGGCCAAATATTGCCTCAAGATTAGATAGGTTGTTGGTGATTTTTATCCTTGCTACGTTTTTGAAAATGTGGAAGAAGCAAAATTCGTATTGACCAAAGCTGTGGTTGTTGTGTACTCTTTAACTGAAATAAACCAAACTACATAACATCACTGCTTCTTACTCAAAGCCCAATGTATCTAACATACACTGTTGCTATGTGCCTTCATGTAAACTCCACGTTATGATGATCCTACATAGGTTTTCTTGGCATGCAACTTTCTCCTCTCCACATAACATTGTAGCACATCCATTCTCCTTTCAAAGACAGAGGGTAGTAAAAGTATGCTTGTTGCCAATCAGATTTTTTTCAGTGTGATAAAAGACACACTTTTACATCCATCTCCCTCTGGAAGAGAAAAAAAAGTGCTTTGACAGCATGTGGAGAGGCAAGGAAAAAGCTTCATCTTTCTCACTGCATGTTGGCTTTGTTTTGTCATGTGTGAAGGGAATTAGTCACAGGAGGTTTGCCATTCCTTCCTTGAGGCTGAGAGATTATTTCTAACTCAAGATTACCCAGTGGGTTTCCATGGTTGAGTGCGGGTTTGAACCCTTGTCTTCTGGAATCTGATTCTAACACTCAAAACACTACATCATGCTGGCTCTCATTTGTATTGTGACTTATTAATTTAACATGCATATCCCAAAAGTCAAATTAAAGAGCCTATACAGTTTCCTAAGTGATCCCCTTTCAAGGCACTGTTCATGCCTACCTGTTTAGCATCAGATATCTTGCTGCGTTATGCAGACCTTTGGAAGTTTACTTAAAGAAGAAGAAATGCAATGACATGCTGAAGCCACCCTTGGGATGATGCTCTTGGACTCAGAACATTGTCCTACCACTGCTCAGTTATAGGCGGTTTTAGCATATCATTTATACCATTTCTTTTAAAACTTTTAAAACTTTCTATGGTGTGCCTGGCTAATATTTCATTTTTCTGGTTGAATTATAGTAAGTTCAAACAATTGACCTAGGCAATTTGAAAAATACAGTGCATGATTTCATAAAGTTATAATGCTGCTGTTTTTAAACTACTAGATTGCTTTATAGAAGATGTGAGCTGGTTGATATGGTGCAGTGAAATATAAGGAGCTACTTTATTGTTATGATTAATTGTTTCAAACCATGATTTATTACAAGCTACCCTGAGAGCATTGATAAAGAGCAGCTTATATGTATTTTAAATGAATAAATAAAATATTATACAGAACTGTTTAATGGTTTATAGCCATTGCAGCCTTCAGTTAGAAGAGATGATTTGTTTCAGTTGTCAGGAGGTTAGTTGTATGATCCTATCCAAGTAATAGTATCTATGACAATATCCTGCTACTCAGTAAGTACTCTTGTCCTCGGAG
Organism: Urosaurus nigricauda; assembly: GCA_034509955.1. Lineage (NCBI taxonomy): Eukaryota > Metazoa > Chordata > Lepidosauria > Squamata > Phrynosomatidae > Urosaurus > Urosaurus nigricauda. Next base: position 71,507,764 of record JAOEGL010000003.1, read on the forward strand.
TGAGCTGCAAATCTTTGTTTACTTATTTAAAACATTATACTGCCCATCAAAACTGTTTTTAGGAGGCTTATAAGGTTAACCCACTCTATCAATTATGTACAGACATATTTATATAAACAGAAATAAAAGAAAAGTAGTGCAGCTAAATGAAGATATTAAACAGTACACAAAAGTGCTTACAAAGCCTGAGTGAATTAAAATATTTTTGCTTGATGCCTAAAAGAAAGGAATTTTGATAGCAGGTGAGCTAGCATATGAACACCTTGGTCAGTCACTGTCCTTGACCTCCAAAGCCCTTTCCCTAAATTCCTGTTTTTGTTTGTGGGTCTGTGCATTTGTCTCTCCTGTTCCAGAATATGTTATGGAGCTGAGAAGTGCAGTGCATTCCCCCCCCCCCCTCATCCTGATGAAAAATCATTGCCCACCATTTATGTCCTATGTAAATGATGACATTATGCCACTCTTGTGGCTGCCTTTCTTTCAATTATGACTGTCTTAGGGGCTACCAACAGACTGGCTTGAAGCACTAGCATAGGGGCCGCCGCATGAGGGTGTGGTGTTTGGATGATGCACACCCCAATGCTGCCCCCACACTGGCGTCGCACTGCCCACTAGACAGTGCTCCTTTGGTGTGACATTCAGAGGACACACACCAAAAGGAGTGCTGGAAAGTGCTGCTGTGGTGGCAAGGGTGTTTTTGGCTGTCTCTAAAAGAGCAGCATTTTGCCATTTTCTTCAGAGCCAACAAAGCACTGGACTGGGGCCATGATGTGCAGTTGTCATGGCCCCAGTCCGGCGCTGAAAGGTACAACACGGAGCCGCTCCTTTGGGGCAGTCTGTTTTGCCCCTTAGTCAGTCTGCTTTTCTCAGCCAGAACCTTTGCATTTCTGTATCATGGCCTTGGGTTTTAACTTCCTTTCTCTGGGCTCATGATGCCACATATGACCATTGCTTGCATCATAGCATTTCTTGCCTGTCAGCTGCAAGAGGATCATTGGAAGTAAACTACCATCTTTAATCCAGGCGATGAGGGTAGAGACATCTGTTAATACAGTAGGGAGTGGATATAAAGATGCAGAAAAGGAAGAGTAGGGACCATATAAACTCATATGTAACTTTTGAGACATCCAGTTGGCCATCATTCTTTGGGCCTATGCTACCCTGCTCTTTCTCTAGTATCCTTAGAACCAAGCTATTTTGAATTGTGTTATAGAATGACTTGTGAAGGTTATCTGATTTTTATGCTGATAATAAAATCCCATGATGCAGTAAAGAACTGTATGCATTTCCATTTGCTATGTTTGCTTCAGTACTGATGAAAGAGTGAGGAAATTATGTGCCAAAAGATTACTAAATCATCACTTCTGCTGCAAATAAGTTTGTTTTTCTCGTACTCTTTCCCTGGCAATAGACGTCACTGATTCAGAGGTACAGGTGGAATTTTTCTAGCCAAGCTCTAATACCATAAGTGTTAGTGCATTGAAGTGCTGGGACTTTTTGATTAGTGGGGACAATGATGGCATTTGCCACATGCCTCATGCCTCTGTGCTCTCTTTGAACTTAAATGGAACTCATAATCATTTGGATGTCCCTGGAAATATTTTACAGTTGTAAGGCATGCCGATTGCAATGCACAATATTTTTCTAGAAATGGCATGGTTTTCCCCCATCCCAGAAGTAACATACAGTTGGCTCTAATATCCATGGATTTTTTTATCCATGGAGTCAACCATCCACGGATTGAAAATACTCCAAAAACATATAAATTTCAAAAAGCAAACCTTGATTTTGCCATTTTTATATAAGGGACACTATTTTATAAAGGGACTTGAGCATCCACAGATTTTGGTATCCATGTGAAGGGCAACTGTATGTTACTTCTGGGGTGGGGGAAAACTATGTCCAACACTCAAACCATTATGCCATGTTAGCTCCTATAAGTTTTGCCAAACCACCTTGTTCCTAGTGGAGATGAAAACTACTGTAATTTTTTGTATCTGTGTGCTTACATATTTTCTATAAGGACTCCCTTGATGAGCACTTGCACTTCACATTTTACCACCATACAATTGCACCAGATGTTTTTACTACTGTTCAAGATGTTGTCCATACTTTTGTTAGATTTGTGAACAACATACAAGAAAAGTAGGCATTCTGAGTGCAAGGGCTTAACTGTAGACAGTGCTCTGAAATAATGAAGACAGAGTTAATAGTTAAGATAAAATGTACCTTTTCCTTACCACTGAGTAAAACACCCCCCCCCCTTTTTTGCAATGTAATTGGAGACCAAATACACAAGTTGTTTGTGCCAATGAGCATACCTGAAGAAGACTGAACCTATTACATGTACCTGGAGGCTTTCTCTCACATTTCCTCTTATGACTCAGCAGCCACAGTCTTTCCAGATACCTGAATAACCATCCTCCTTTTTATTTATGAATATTTTGTACACTACCATCCCATCATATTTCTATGTACAGATGTACAGCTTCCTACAGAAGTTTGTTCCATATCTTTCTCTCGTGCATCTTGCTCTTTTAAAATGCAAGATAACACTTTATTGTGTATGCTGCAAGAGATGTAAGCAATGGTAACACTTTGAGACTGGCCTGCAGGTCAGGATATTGTTTCTAGGCATGCTTGAACATAGAGTGTTGGTGGGTGAATGACTAAAGCTGCCTGGTAGGTATTGTTTAAGTACTCGTTCTTTGTTCTCATGTCCCCATTTGAGGGAGTAATGGTAATCTTTGAAATAATGCTTTATCCCTTCCAAGTAGGCAGTTGCAATCAAGCTCTTTCTGCAGTGTAGGGCTTAGAAAAGTTGCGTTTTTGATCATAGATTCTAGAACCCCCTAGCCAGATGGGGGATTCTATAAGATATTCCAAACTCAGATACACACACAGAAAGACACATTTTCAAACTTTATAAACTGTGGCTGTTTGTCCTTTCCTGTATCACTAAACACAGTGATTCTCCGCAGTGAAAGAGATCATGAGTGTTTAGCCAGTTTCCTGCTTTCTGTACAGTACGTGCTTACCCAGTAACTCTTCTGTAGAAGACACAATTATTTAGCTGTTGAAGAAGGGGAATTTATTAACTACACAGTTTACCCAATACACATGTTTCAGCTTTTACAGTAGTGCTACTCAAAATATTGGTCCAGGGGCTGATGCTGGTCCCTGAGCTATAGGTTACCAGTCTCAGAAGTAAATAATGATCACAAATATGGTACCAGTCCCTGGTACCTTGAAAAAAAATCTGGTCTCCAACATCAGATAGCCTGAGAAGCACTATGGAACATAGACTCCTGTTTCCTTTGTCTACCTAAATGGAGTGATTTATTTGGTATTTTCCAGTTGGAGCATGATTGTCCTCTTTGATATTTAGGTTTGATATTTAGATTTTCTGAAGGTCACACTACCCCTATCGATGCTCAGGGGGAGGTAATCGGTCAGAGCAACCATGGCAGTCTCAACCCCATGTCCTGTCCTGAACCCATTTGAAATGGATTTAGATAATCAGTTTCATCCAAGACGGCTTGGAGTTGGGAGGCGACTGCTCTCTCGATCACCTTGCTCAAGAAAGGGAGCAGGAATACTGGTCTACAGTTATTCCTGCCCAGGGGGTCAAGAGAGGTATTCTTCAGGAGGGGCTTAATGGCCGCCTCCTTGAGACAAGATGGTAGAGAACCCTCCCTACAATATTGATAGTATTGTGAAGGAATACCCTCACTGCGTCCCCTCCCTGGACGACCAGCCAAGATGGACAAGTATCGAGAGGGCAAGTTGTCTTCCTCAAACTTCCAAGGAGCTTGTCCACATCCTCGGTACTTGCAGGTTGAAATTCATCCAGTAAAGTAACAACAACAGAGTTATTGGACACCTCATTTATGGACACTGACGAAACATTGACGTCCAAGTCAGTCCTTATCTGAGAGATTTTGTCTGCAAAGTGAGTGTTAAACGCATCACAGCAGGCTGTTGTTGGGTCAAATAGGGGATTTGGCGCAGGTGGAACCTGCATCAGCTCCCCCACCACCCTGAACAGCTCTGCTGAGTGAGACTCTGCAGACGCGATGCGTGCAGAACAGAAGGATCTCTGTGCTGCACGCAAAGCCTCCTGATAGGCACGAAGATGATGCCTATGGCGAGTTCTGTCAGACAAGAGCCGAGTCTTCTGCCATTTGCGTTCTAGTCATCATCCAACCCGCTTCATTTCCCTAAGTTCCTCCTTGAACCAGGGTTTGCGGTTAGGAGCGGGTTGAAGAGGATGCTCGGAGGCGATTGTGTCGAGAGCCTTGGGAAGATCGATGTTCCCAGTATTCACCAAGGCTTCGACAGAGTCACTGGCGCTAATGGAAGAGGGAGCTGTCCATACTGGGCTTCTCCAGCTCTTTTCTAAGCCCTGTCCTGCAGGATATTTTCTGTTGCTCCTTTATTTGGTTTTTTAGTTGCATTTAAAATATTCTTTATAAACAGATGGCCCAAGTGAAAGGGACAAATAACTAGAACTACAAAGGATGTTGGGAAGGTACATTTATTACTGTGCTATGCATTTCTTGTCTCAATTTTCAAGCTGTTTTTATCAAAATTTTAATTTCTCGTGGCAAAACATAATAATTCCTTCTTTTATTCCTAGTATGTACCAAACATGCTTTCTATAGTAAAACTTTGCATATACTTAAAAGCCTACAAAATGGAGGACACCCATTTTAATGTTTTAATTTCACCATTTAGCCCCAAGGCAGGAATTAGGATTATCAATACTAGATTTCTTCCTTCTCTACCTTATCCCTGCCAAGATTTCCCCTGCCTTTGTTATTAACATTTCCCTCCCCCATGGTACATAATAGTTTCTTACTTTAAATGTGGTTTTCATTTAGTGTAGTGAGAAATATACAAAATGTGAAGTATCATATGTTAAACTATAAAATAGGATGTGTAATTAAAATACCAGTTAATCTGCTTTTCCCAGCCCTATAATGTGTTCCAGAGAATAATGCTCTTTTGTTAAAATAATTCCCTTAAAGAATTTAACAAGGCTATAAAGGTTTTTCCCCCCTTATTGATGTACAATGTTCAGCTGGTCCACTGCCATATTATTAAATACGGATTAGAAATAGCATTGGTGTAGTGAAACCATAATTCTTGTAACAGGATGAATAGCAAATAGAATTTGATTTGTTGCTTGTGTACTTCTGACCTTCCTGACTCACAAAATGAACTGGCAGAGCAATCTTATGTGGGTCTTCTCAGCAGAAAGGGAAGATAGATAAGAATTCACAGAATTACAGCCTGTGTCTCTCAGCAACTTTACAGTGAAGAAGAATTCCCTTTTGATCTACCTAGGCTAAGAATATCACACCCTTTAATCCTATGATCTCTAAAGGAGTCTAGTACCCAAGACTGCCAGCTTCATGCAAAACATAACATTTTGTGTTAGGCTTTGTTGTTGTTACAGTTGGATATAATATGAGGAGGTAATACTACTACTGCAGGTATTACTACTACTAATACTAATACTAATGGAATAATAAAGTGAGCTTGGAAGAAGAGATAATATCTTTATTTTCTCCCCCTGGGTGTATATATTTAGCTGGTGCTTAAGGCAGATTGAATCAGAGAGGGGGATTTTTGGCCTTGGAATTGATGGAGCAGTGACCTTTTTTAAAAAAGGGTATGCTGCATATACAGTACAAAGAAAGTAGGAAAAGCTATATTTTCCCTTTTCATTTTTGCCAGAGCAAAATGCTAATTTCATTTTTTCCAGAGCATTTTTGCCAATTTGACCTTTTGGGCGCATCTACACTGTAGAAATAATGCAATTTGACACCATTTTCTACACTGTATTTATCCCTAGAAGATAAGAGCCTGTGGGCAACATGTTTCAAAAGAAAAATCTGTGGAGGTTATTTAGCTGCACAAATAAATGCACAGAGACACAGACACAAGCCAAGATCTTACACACTTTTAGCATAGCAAAAATATACTCAAGTGTAGTTATGCTGGATCCCCACAGTTGCGGAATGGGTTCTGCAGCAGACAAGATCCCCTTCCACTCACCCTCTTTCAACTTTGAACTAGTTCCACAATACCCCAGTTCAAAAGTGAGAGGACTATGTATGTGGTTGTGAATCTATTGTCTGCACCAGGGGCCACACTTACCTCTGAAAAAGGACACCAGTTTAAACAATAGTGTTCAATTAAGATTCTGGCTACGTTATGATCAACATTACCTCAAAGGATGGAATTTAAGACATAAACTTTGCACGTTGGAGGGGGAACGTTAAAAGAACTTACACATCATAAAATACTTTTTTCTCTAGAATAAGAAAGAACATTTGTCTTGCAGTTCTACCATACAAGTGATTGTGGGTGTTATAGTACCACTAGATGGCACAGTTTTACAAAAATCCAGATGTTTTAACAGGATGTTTCAGTGTTACATGAACAACTGTAAACAGCATTATGAAGAAAGTGACCATTTCTTTTTTATGACACAGAAAACTTTGGACATAACTTTGGACAGCCAGAGTTAAGCATAAGTCCAGTTTTATTTCAGTGGGAGAAATTTAAGTCTCGTTTCTATTATTTCACTGAATTCAGTCAGATTTTTCCTTCAGTCTGGCAGAATTGTGCTCCTTGTTTAAACATCTTGCTGGAGACATAACAAAGATACTATTTAACTTATTAGAATAGAAGCGTGTTTCTTTGGACACTAGTTACATTGTAAACAGATAAATCAAAATTATTTCAGGTGGGGTTTTGATAAAGATAATTTTCTTCCAGCTATTAGTACTGTATATTCCTAACCCATGATTATCTCCAGAAAGATAATTGAATTTTGTGAATGGGGCACCTGAACGCCAAAAGGTGTTGTGTGATAATTATCATATGTTAATATAGTGCACATTTATGGTGTTTTCTTGGTAAGTTTCTTCAGAGAGGGCTTGCCATTGCCATCCCCTGAGGCTGAGAGAGTGTGACTTGCCCAGGGTCACCCAGTGGGTTTACATGGATTAGCACCCTGATCTCCAGGGTCATAGTCCAGTGCTCAAACCACTATGCCACAGTGGCTTCAGCTGTTCTCTTACTGTAAACTACTAGTGAAATTCACTTTGTATTGTCCAATTTATTGGGGGACGTTGTACTTTTTCTATGTTTATGACACATTAAGTCAGTCAATATTTACTGATTCCCAGTAAGAAGTTGTGCTAGACACTTTACATCAAGATTGTTAAGAGTGAGTTCAGGTCTTGGGATTAAGAGTGAGTTCAGGTCTTTGAGTGAGCCCCCCAAATTTGCCTGTTTCCTCAAGGTCCCTTGAGTCTTTGTAAGGAAGGGGGAACACACACACACACACACACACACACACACACACACACACATTGTTAGCAATAACAATAAAGAATTTCAGAGAGTAATTGTATCATAGGTTATCTTAAATGGCATGTTTGACAGGTTTGATTAAAGAATCTAAAAAGATTTTCTGGCAAGCTTGCCCCTGGATGAGCAGAGAGAATGGAAATCCACTGGGCATTCAGAACAATGTGCACCTCAGATAAAAGCAATAACAATTTTAAAAGTTGCATTGACAGACCAAAGCAATCAGCTAAAGCAAAAGAACCAAGGGCTTTATTAGGGCAACACTAGAGAGCATACCAAACCCCACAAATAATCATGTGTTCACTGCCCAGCAAAACCACTCATAATTATGTAACCAGAAAAAGGGTGGGAAGAAATGACACCAAAACAAGTTATTTAAGTGCAATGCTTATATAAATGTGTGGCATTTTCTCCATAATAATAATAATCTTTCCACTAATACCAAAGGTTTGATTTAAATAATATCATTCTTTGTAGGCTGGAAGCGATGGGGAAAGTATTGGAAACTGTCCATTTTCTCAGCGCCTCTTCATGATTCTCTGGTTGAAGGGTGTTATTTTTAATGTTACAACTGTGGACTTGAAACGGTGAGTTATAATTTCTCATATTTAAAATGAAAATTTGAACTATTTGGAATTCCATCTCAGGAATTTACAACTCAGATTGTTTTTTGAAGGGGGTCGTCATTTTTCTTTTTAACCTATTTGCTTTTAACCTATCTTTCCACTTATTTGCTTGTAACGCTCTATTCTTATCTGCTAAACATCTTTCTCTTTGAAATCTACATTTATTGTTCCCCTTATTCCTCTGTAGCAGTCTCTCTCTGCACCTTCACTAGTCTACAGACTCATTTCTTGTCTTACTGTTTTCTGTTTCCCTATTCTGTATCCCTATTTTTCATTTCTTCCTCTATTTGAACATATGAACCTGCCTCTGGTCCACTTAATGACACAACTAGATGTAATGAGTTACCCTTTTCTTTTACTTTTTTTTGTTAGCAAAGGTGTAATGAAGTCCCATTTCAAAAGCAATGTGATGAATATGGAAAAAGTTAATTCATTGATGAAATGTGTATTTCCTAGCTACTCTCTAAAGTTGCTTTTAAAGGACATTTTTAGACATTTTAGAGACATTTTGATTGGAGTTACTCATGTTCTTTGTGTCTTTTAAGGATTTTTAAAAGAAAGTAACAGAAAGTAACAAAGTAATGAGTAATTCAACAGATTGTCTTTTTAATGTTGCAACAATTAGGGACAAAACAGGTTGCTTTCAGAACACTGTAACAAGTAATGGGAAGAAATTATTTTTAAAAACCAAATAGCTATTCTTGGAAATAAGCCAGTAGAACTTGCTCTTGATGAATTTACTTACTCAATTTTACATGTAGTCAATATTCTCAGTGACCCAACAGATAGCAAACTACAGTGGACAAGTGGGGGTATCCCTTCCATGGATACCAAAATCCGTAGATATTCGAGTCCCATTAAATACAATGGTGTTCCCTATATAAAATGGCAAGACCAAGCTTTGCTTTTTGGAAGTCATATTTTAAATAATATTTTCAAGCCATGGATGCTTGAATCTGTGGATACGGAGGAACCACTGTACAAAGGTATATACAGTATAGAGTATGTTTCTTCTAAAAATGATTCTTGTTTTAATTTAGGAAGCCTGCAGACTTACAGAAATTAGCTCCAGGAACAAACCCTCCTTTTATGACTTTTGATGGTGATGTGAAAATAGATGTGAATAAAATTGAGGAGTTCCTAGAAGAAAAACTAGCACCACCCAGGTACTACCCTCTGTTTTAAAATGAAAATGTTTGATATCATATAGACTCTTTAACTAGGGGGTGTTAAGACACTATGATACGGAAGAGGATTATGCTGGCTATTTGCCATAATAAATGAATAAAGATATGGAAAAGGTTGAGGTGATTTACACCTGGTTAAGCATTATGATTGACAGAGATGAGTCTTACAGAAATATGTGACCTACTAAGAAATTTCATAAATAAAAATTTGGGAACACAATAAATTAGAATTAAATTCTTATGTCTTAAATTCTTCAGATATCCCAAACTTGCACCAAATCATCTGGATTCTTACTCTGCAGGAAATGATGTGTTTGCTAAGTTTTCTGCATTCATTAAAAACACAAGGAAAGATGCCAATGAAAGTAAGTATTTACACACTATGTATGTTATACAAGGGTGGAAGAACTAAGAAGTAATAAGTTACAAGCGACACGATTACCTGTAACTAATTATTTGGGGGAGCAATGAAACTACATTTCAAAAATAAAACAGTGAGCAGAAACAATATTATATATTACATCTTACATGTTACTTTAAATCAGGTGGGAAATGTGCAGCCTTCCAGAGATTCTTGAACTCCAGTTCCCAGGAGCTCTAGCCAGCAGAACCAATGGGGAGGAATGCTGGGAGATACAGTTCACCAACATCTGAAGAGCTGCACAATTCCCACCCCAATTGAAATAATGGAAATTGTATCTCGGACCAAAGGCCCTTTTACAATTATTTTATCTACCATGCTTCCACCCTGTGGAATCTTTGGGTCTATAGTTTAGTGCAGTACTGAAGCTTTCTGGCTGAAAATTCTGAATACCTTATAAAACTACAAATCCCATTAATCCATAGCAATTAACAGTGAATCATAGTTCTATGATTATGTAGTATGAAAGCCCCCAGATGTTGCCGTATGGAGTGCTCTTCATGGTGCCAGCCAGCCAATCTCTCTTCCAAGATACTCCATTCCAACCCCCACAGTTTCCTGTTTCTCTTTTCCAGCTGATAGCTAACAAAAATGTGGCTGCTGTGGACCAGTTTCATGGGTGACGTGACTTGGATTTGACTTGGCAAAAATGGCACACTAATTCAACTTGACTTGAGACTTGTATATTTTTAGTGACTGACTTTCTAGTGCCATTCACTTTGAGCAGCAGGCAAGACCTGCTCCCAAAGTGCAGGGCACATTTCTCAGAAGGGAACCACAAATTTATGAGGCAATGGGCTTGAGGTGCGAAAAGCTTGAGAAAGTTCTACTAATGTGCAGCAGGGACAGGCTGCTGAGCAGACCTCAACCCCACCTCATGATCATTGCCTAACACCTCTGTAAAACACACTCATCTTGCCCCCCCCCCCCCCCGTTAAAGTTGACTCTCAGACTTGAGACTCAATTTGAAACTTGATTTGAAGTGTCCTGCAAGGACTTGAGATTTAACTTGAGACTTCAAGGTAGAGACTTAAAACTGGGAGTAGAAGACTTGAATACGTCACTGACCTTTTGTGCTTTCTCCTTTCCTCCTTCTTCCCTTCTTTCCTCTTCCTTTTCTGTAAGTCAACACTGTCTTTCTCCTTTTAGAGAGTGAATCCAGCCTGTACCCTCTGTAGGTGACTTGGTTGCCTGGTGCTGCACTTCAGGATTTCATCTCTGCTCCTCTTCTCTTAACTGCACAATGGTGCGCATGATTAATCTTGCTGTTTTCTGTTTTCAAGCATGAACAGAAAGTCACTATCTCAAGAGCTTTCTATAGCTTAAATCTCATTGTTCCTTCTAAACAGGGAAGACTCATGGCATGAGTAGAACTTACATTAATGTTGTCTTACCACATTAATTTTGATTCATTGGGTTGATTTTAGCTGGGACTAAAAATGCACATCTCAGGGGTTTCCCTGTGAATGCTCCCTCTTCCTAGGCTTGTGCCATTTTGCCGATGTACACAGCATACACTTGCTAGTAACAGGAATGTAATAATCTTGCATGCATTTTTATTTGACTCTAGACTTGGAAAAATCATTGGTTAAGGCTCTAAGGAAATTGAATAACTACTTAAATACCCCTTTGCCTGAAGAAATTGATGCCTATAGCACTGAAGAACTCACTGTTTCCAGAAGGAAATTCCTAGATGGGGATGAACTGACATTAGCAGACTGCAATCTCTTGCCAAAACTCCATATCATCAAGGTGCGTTTTTCCCTTTTGAGTATGCTCACCTATTCATACAACAAAAGACAAAAAAGTGTAGAGTAGTAAATTGTATGTTGTTGTTTTTTTTGTAGTGTAGGTATGATTGTGTGCACTTAATAGTGTATTACTGTTAATCGGAGTACCTTGAGGAAGGAGTGCTCAGCTTTTCCCATACTTCAGACACCTGCCATGATAGCTGGTAGTGAGGAGCAGCACTTCCTGTGCCTTTCCACCACCACCACCTCCTCTACTTCTACTTCCGCTTCCACCTCCACTTCTTCCTCCTCCTCCTCCTTTTTTAAAACCCATTTTCCCATCACTGCTCATGGGGAGAAAACATTTTGCACACCTGGTTTAAATCTTTTCTTGTAATATAGGTTTGGGAGAGCTCAAAAGCTCAAAAGAGGTCTTTGGATACTGAGGTGCAGTACAGACAGCCCAAAAAGACCATCCCCATACTGTGATTAGAGCTCCCCCACCCTAGCATGTAATGACACCTACGTCATTATGTAACGCCATTTAGATGGCATATGTAAGGACGCCGATGCAACTGCGTAGCTTCTAGATAGAGCTGCGCAGTTGTAGCAGCATAAAGACACTCAATGGCGGCTTTTCAGTTTATTGTGTCACAACTGTGACACTAAAAAGGAACAAGGTTTCCCCGCTCCTTTTTTCCTGTGCACCTTCGTTGCAGCATCTAGCTGCTGTGGCGAAGATCTGCAGCAAACAAAGGAGGCTTCAGACCGCTCTTTTTGGGTGATCTGTAAAGCCCCTGAATGTCCAGAACTTATCCTTGCAGGGATCTCTGCCTTTGCCTGTTACAAAGCATCTTGCTGCTGGGAAAAGGCTGGAAGCTTCATCATACATTATTCCACTTTCCAAAGCCTCAGATATCCCTCTGTTGGGTGCAGCTGTAGTATGTGAGATATTTCTGTTTCTGTAATGTGCCATCCTGATATATCCTTTTAGTTTCAAGTTTTATATTTCTTCAGACAATCTGTTTCTTCAGAATACTAGACCTGGATTGCCACCTAGTGCTAAAGATCACAATTTCTATTACTTTTTTTATTCTCTTCCAACAATTTGTTGAAAACTGGAAAAAAATTAAGCATTCTGTTGATGATTCATGTCATGTATGTAATGATTTCTTCCACCACCACCCCCCTTTTTTTTAAAGGTTGTGGCAAAGAAATACAGAAATTTTGAATTTCCATCTGAAATGACTGGAATCTGGAGATACTTGAACAATGCATATGCTAGAGATGAGTTTACAAATACTTGTCCTGCAGATCGGGAAATAGAGTTCGCCTATTTGGATGTTGCAAAAAGAATGAAATGAATGGAGATTCTTCTGTATCTATATTCCTTCAGTGAGTTTAATCTTAAAAAATAATAATCAAGAACAAAATGCAAAGTCCACTCAGCAGCAGATGTTTGTATAATTATGCTGGTATAATGGATCAAAATTCAAAACATTTCCAAACATCTTAAAATTCTAGATTACACAGAAATTACAATTTTAGACATACATGTAGCAGAAGCTTTTGTTTAAAAAAATAGATATGAAGGAATCTGAATGAAGTTATTCATGCAGTCCCATATGTCTTATTGTTATACCTATCATGTATGGATGGTTGTTCAAGTTCAGCAGTGTCTGTGTGCCAACCACAGCTGATTGACATTCGAAAACCCACTTGCACACATAATCATTCTGTTGGGATTCATCAACCCATTGTGGATTGAAGTCAATGGAAATCATCTGTGGATTTTGATGACTATGGGCTATATTATTTACTGAGTCATAGCCATTTGATCAAAAACAAACAAAATAGAATTTGCAGTGGCTATCATGTGCCATCCCTTAAACTTCAGCAATATGTAGCAACTCAAGTATATGTTTATCATATGCATTTATGCTCGACTAAATACTATAAAAATGCTGCAAGTATTTTTTTTTTTACATGTTTTGTAGTTTCTAGTCCTAAGACTTGCTGCATCACCTTGCAGGACTTTAGTATAGGGAACCCAAATAACAGTGCAATACAATATCACAACATTTGGCACTGTAACAACATTATAATGATGTGATTAATTTGTAAAAAAATTGCCTGAAATCAAAGCTACTTGTCAAACCAGGTCCTCTGTCCTCCAAGCTTTTTACATCTTAATTCCAGATGTTGGCTGTACTCATGCAAAAGGAAAAGCCAGCCTGCATGCAGAAAAAGGCGTATTGCTGCAAATATCCCAGTCTGTGGTGCCTGCAATGCCCAAACAGGTCTTGTGAGCCACCTTCGGTCTCTTTTGGGGAAGAAAGTGGCAATGAAATGAAATAAAAATAAAATGCAGAACTCATCAACCCTCTTGCTGTCTCAAGAATGCATCTCCTCTGCCATAACCAAGAAATATTTGTTTCTCATAGTCATCATCATTTTTTTTTTGTTTTATTTCAAAGCTGCTGCCAAATTTGTTTGCCGACTGAAGTCTTTTAAAGCTGTAGCCCACATTGCAGAACCTCCCTAGACCAGAGGATTGAACTAGATGATCTCCAAGATCACTACAAGCTCTATGATTCTGTGAAAGGAAAAGAAAAAAAAAAAACACCTGATTTTTTTCTCTGTGTGTGTATGTAATAGCCTTGTGAAGAACAAGGCACTTGTCCTTGTTATATGACCCTACCAGCTCATATCACTCAATTAGATTGTATAAAGAATCAAAAGCTTGTATAAAGTGTCAGAAGTTTGTGAACTGAATGCTTTTGAAAGCATTGGATTTGACATGATTTTAAAGTCCTGCCATAGTTGTTGCCTGGATGGCTTATGCCCACTTGCTACAGGTAATCAAGTGATGAACAAACAACAGTAAATATGGTTCGCTTTTGGGAAAACTGATCTAATTACGAGTGGTTCAGTCATGAGATAAAAGAGCTCCTCATTTTTGGTACAGAATTTATTAGAAAGTCCTTGAAGGATACAGTATATATTATCCAGTAAGAAGTACTCTGGCCTGGTTTGCAGGAAAAAGAAAGAAGTTAGGTAATGGTAAAAGCAATATATTCTATAACAAGGATATCAGCGATCTTTGTTAGATGTTCAGTTTCCATTAAAAACAAAGGTATATCATGCAAACTTTGTCTTACATAAAGAACCTAAAATGCATACTTTAAGGATGCAACTACAGTGTGCTTTAAATGTAATAATCAATTTAAGTAATTATATAAGTCCTGAGAGGACAAAGTCCATGCCAAAGGCTTGATAGTCCTGGATAAGTGCACCAACGATCACCAGCCAGACGCATTTTGACCTGTGGTCTTCAGTGGCTAGGGTATCAATAAGTATCCTGTCCACAAGGAGTTATAGGTAAATCACAATGCTTATAATTCAATTCTCATCCAAAAGGGTATTGAAAAAACAAGTTGTCAAAATGTGTACAACTTACCACTATGATAACAAACAACATGTGGGATAAATACCATCCAAAGAATTCACCAACCTCTCTCCTATGTATCAGAGCAGTGTTTGATAGATAAATGTCAGATCTTAAAAATACCAGAGATACACCTGGTGTGTAGGAGAAAATTAACAAAGTGAAAAAGGTCCAGAACCAACATGTTTGTAAGGATATTCAGTATACAATGTGCCTACATAACTGCCATCTAGTCTATCTCTTCATTCAAACCAGAAGGGATTAAACTGCCCAACTGGTATATCCAATAGGTCTCCCTCCTGGTTAATACTCTATATTTTAATGCATTTGGGACAGTAATTTGTTTGATGCATCAGAATTTAAGATCTTTGATGTCATGCTTAAATTCCAGAAAATGTTTAACCAGTGGTGCATGCATTCTCTTTATTTTTAATGCAACTTTTGTGCTCATCAGTTCTGGTTTTAATTTTTCTGGTGGTCATTCCAACATGAAGAAGATTGCAGGGACATTGTAAAACATATAATCCCACTGGAGTTCAGGTTAAAAAATGTAGGTTGTACTTTTTTGATTAATGGTGTTCCTAAATGATGTTAGCTTACAACAATTGTTTGCATGATGTACCTTTGTTTTTAATGTAAATTGAACATCTAACCAACATTGTTGATATATCTTATAGAATATATTACTTTTACCATTACCTAACTTCTTTCTTTTTTCCCTGGTTTATGGGTAATACTAAAACATTGTCTAGTTAATAGTTTAGTTACTAGACTGTCTGGTACAATTTGCATAACAAGGATGGACGTGTCATGAGCCTTGGGCTTGATTGCTCCATCCTCCCATTTCCTTCTGTTGTTTAGCCAGTGACTTTGCCAGACTTTGTTTCAACTTCCACATAAACAGGTTTGTTATTGTACAAACTAGAGATCATAATTTAAATCAAATGGTGGCTCATTTGACAAGACAGTAAAATTACCCATAGTTTTGCATTCATGTTCAATATTTTAAAAAATTAAATACCCACAGTAGTTATCAATATTCAGTTGATTATTTATACTGCAACTATTAGCAGTTCTCTCATTTATTGAACTATGCAGTTCTCTGTTTCCCTGTACTGTATAAATATTTCTGTATTAGATATAATTGACTCAAATGTGTATTTGCTAAAGTGAATATATTTTAGAATATACTGTACTTTAGACATTTCAGTTCAAAAAATGTCTGATTTTCTTACAACAATGTTACAACAATCAGCATTTTCTTCTTGTAAAGTATAATTATATGTATAATATATAATGTATAATTATACAGCTGCACTGTGTAATCATGAAATGTACTTTGTATATCTTTCATATTCCTTGTGATTAATGGTAACACAGTATTGACTGTTGATTTTTTTTTACTCCTATCTATGAAGACAACCTATTTGAAAAGTATGTTGTTTCACAATGCCAATATTAAATGCTGGGTTTGATATTTTAGTACTCAAGAAGCATATTGCTAATTGTTCATATTCAGAAGTATATATACATATATTTAAACTACATGTGTGATCAGTGTAGTTGTTTAATATGCCTTAAAAATTTGAACAGAAAATATAAATCTGATTTAAATATGTTGTCTGTGCTCATTTTCAAATGGCTGATTAGGAAAGACAACAACAACAAAAAAATGCACATACTTGTACTGTATGTTGTTGTTATGTGCCTTCAAGTCAATTCTGACTTATAGAGACCCTGGCTGCGTTCTCACAGGCCAGGATACTGTGGGAGCAGCCCAGAGTATTCTGGCTCCAGAGCTCCCCTGGATTCCCCCATAATCTGGCCACTCTGGAACAACATTAGGCAACTGCTTGTATTTACGTCCCACTATGTTACGCAGTGCTGCTGCCATGTCTGGTACAAGTCACTCCCTCTGAGGTCAACATGATGGTCTCAGCATCGACCACATAGTTGGGCTCCTTGTTCTGACCTCAGACAAAATGACTCATGCCAGCAGCGGCAGCAATGTCAGCTAATACAGTGCATGCAAACAGATGTCCCACATCAATCTGGAGGGCTCTGGAAACAATGTCACTTTGCCTCCTTGCCACCCAAAGCCTACCTACCCTTCCTCTCCTCCTCCTCCTCCTATTATTGCTCAGTGGATATGGTGAAGCCTGGAAGGGCAAAACGTGGAGCACCAGAGCCTCAGCGAGGCTGGAACTAAAAGGAACCATGAGGTCATCTTGCTGGGCCCCAGAGCACCTCCTTAGGAAGCAGAAGTTTGGAGCACTGCTTTTGGACCTTCTTTCCAGTCCCAAGGGACACCCAAAGCCTGTGGCTCCCATTGCCTCCATCAGGCCTGGACAAGCTCCTCCAAATCTGTCCATTCTTTCATCCATGGGGCTGCCTCCTCCCCATAGTGCATGACCAATGGATCAGAGGAGCTCATCCAGGCCTGGCAGGGGCAGTGGGAACCATGAACCATGGGTGTCCCTTGGAGCTGGAAGAAAGGTCTGAGGCCAGCGCTCTGAAGTGCTGCTTCTTGGAGAGGTGCTCAGGGGCCTGACAGGATGACTTCATGGTCCCCTTCAGCTCTGGCCTCATTGAGGATCCACCGCTCCAGTTCCTGCCCTTCCAGGCCTCGCCATACCGGCTGGGCAACAGGAAGAGGAGGAAGAGAGGAAGGCTAGGTAGGCTTCTGGTGGGGAGAGAAAGCCCTTCTCCAGGTCTGATGTTCTCTGGGCATCTTCCTTCCTCCTCCTCTTCACCCCCACCACATCCTTCCTTCCTCCTCCTCCTCTTCATCCTGCCACCTCTTGCCTCCTCTTCTTGACTCCATCTCCTTCCTCTTCTTCACTGACTCCTCCTCCCCCCCTGCAATCTGCACATGCTGGAATCCGCAGATGGCAAGTCCACTGATAAAGAGGGCCTACTGTATAACATGGGTTTGATGCTGAACTGGCCACATTTTCAGGACAGTTCATAGCAGAAGAGGGGCTTAGGCCCTGTTTCACCAGGATTGATCACCATGAGGACAGGGGGTGGGTGGGAGGATGTGATATTTGGCCCATGCTGATACCCTTTCAATGGGTTTTCATGACAAGGTTTCTTCAGAGGAAGTTTTCTGCTGGCTTCCTCTAAGGCTGACAAAGTATTACTTGTCCAAAGTCACCCAGAGGGTTTCACTGGCTGGAGTCTCAGTCCACCATTCAAACTGCTATGTCACACTGGCTTATACTTGTACATGCCACCATATTTATAGACCAGTTCAAATGGTGGTAGTATTTTCTGTTAGATTTGTCTGCCTTAAATTTAGTGTTACAATATTCTCTGAGCATGCCCTGGGAATCAGAGGAAGAGTGATATGCACAGAAGATTATTTCTGGTATCTTCGTATTTTTCACTGAAGGAAGCAGACATACTAAAATATCTTATCAGTCTCTGCTACCATCACATTCAGTCTTGGAAAATCGTATGGCATATATTTTAATGTATAATTAGAAGAAGCAAGGTTTCTGACAGGTAGGTATTCAATTTGTGTAACATGGCTTGTATAAAAATTATGTTTATTGTTGGAAATAAAAATAACTGACACAAGTGTTAAATACTGACACAAGTCTTTTAAATATATGTGTTCACAAGGCAAATATGGTTAAATAATTATGAGTACTAATCACTGATGAATCTTCATTGTGGAAAAAATCTTGAGATGCTGAAGATTGCATTGTCAGGCTTTGAAGTTCTTAATCACCAGAATGGTTCGTTGATTTGACGTATTAAAAACTACTTGCCTTGTACACAGTATTTCCAAAAGCAGGCTGGAACAGAAGAAAAGTCTGTTTTAACACAATAGGTAAATGCTTCATAGGAACATCTCCCCAATGTGACACTCCCTTATTCTGGCCAATTGCCCTGTGCGTCTATGGAGATTATCAGACAGGGGAAAATCGGGAAAGAAAAAGACATATTCCCAGGATAATTGTGCGATCACACTGAAAATTTTCAGACAATGTCACACTCATCCAAGACTTATCCAATGAAGATCCAGGGACTTCCCCATAAATGGTTTATTGCTGGAGCATTGCAGGATCTTCACAGGAGAAGTCCTGGATAAGCGCACTGTGTCTGAAATTCTTCAGTGCGATTGCACAACTAGTATGCCTTTTATTCCCAGATTTTTTCCCAGGTCTGATAATCTCCCCTGTCCAAATGCATTTGAGGAAGTAGGCTCAAGATTATGAAAGATCATGCTAACCTTTCAGTCTCAAAGGTGCTGCAAGATCCCTTTGCATACTGATTTTCCAGACCAACATGGCTAGGTCTTTGAGTTCTATGACCCTATCCTAGGTTCACTGTCTGTCTCACTGTCACTTGTTTTCTAAATATTTCACACTTTCCAGTATGTTTACATATAGGACAATTACCAAGACACTTTCAGTCTTAAATGATAGGGCTGGCCATGGCAATTACTGACCCTCCTCCCCCTCCCCCCCTCCTCCTTTGTATTCTCTTAAAGGGCTAACAGCAGCTTTTTCACTGAAGTAAGTGAAGCTGAGTTCTGTCCCACCACATACACCCAGATTATGTCTAGGCTTCTTGAAACCAGTGTCATGGAGCAATGCCAGTTGGCACAAAATGGTGATTCCACAGAGAAAGAGCATGCACAAGAAGTTTGGGCATTTTGTTGTACCTACACAATATAGGTACAGTGGTCCCCCAGTTTACGAAAGTAATTCATTCCAGCACCCCTTTTGTAAAGCGAAAAAGTTAGCAAACCGGGGGACCACTGTAAGTATAGGAAAAAACGTTGCGCCATTTGAATTTCACGCGGTTTTTTTTTCGTAACCCGGGGTTTTTTTTGGAAACCGGGGCCGTTTTTCCGGCCCCGGCTCTTTCGGATCCCGGGGTTTTCGTACCCCGGGGGATTCGTAACCTGGGGGACCACTGTATTAAACTAGCTACTACAATGCATAACTAACATAATTTCCCTGCTGGGAGACACACCTCTTTTCTTTGCTTTCTTCGAAGATTGTGGTGCTGCTTTCCTGAAATTCTTTCCCCGTAAAGGATATACTTTATTGAGATTCTTCTTTGATTCAGCAATACCATCTTGTTGAGAGACAGGAGGAACAGACTGAACTTCTTCTAACCCATCCTATCCAGAAGGAAGTACACATTAAAATGTCACTGAAGCACACAAATCACCAAAAAGTGTATAAAAACAATTGTGTATCCAAAGATTTTCAGATTATTGATCAGAGGGTGGAAAAATTATGTTTTCAGATGGCATCTCCCAAATTCTTTGCCAGAGCATTGTTGCTGACCATGCTTGGTGCAGGATCCTGGAAAAGGCATCTTCATATGTACTGTATATCTTTTGCAAACTCAGGTTTACATGCTTAAGGTTAGTTGTTCCTTATATTGTCCATATTCACAGGAGATGATACCATGGGGGGGGGGGGAGGACATCATTGTCCCATCCCTGTCCCATCCTTCCCACCCAATTGCAGGAAGGACTTTCATATGATGTTGTGCTTATCTGGACATTGTCCCATCCAGAAAGCATGAACAACAGTGATTGTATGAAAACCTTTCAAATGACATTGTGCTGATCCTATCATTGTCCTGTCACTGAAGTGGCATTGCCCCAGCATTTTGCAATAACAGGAGTTTGTGTTAATGCAATGCCACTTCAATGACAGGATAATGACAGGAAGAGCGTGTACAATATGAAAGGCTTTTGTGCGACCCCCCCCCCCCATCCCCATAGATAGGATAAGGATGGGAGAGCGATCCCAACCATGTCCCATCTGAGTATGATAATCTCCACAGACTCTCTGTATGTTCGGGGAAACTTATAGCAAATCTGTGTTGCAGAATCATTGTTTTAAATGTCTACTTCCCTGGTAAGACAGATCAAAGAAAGTATTTTAAGTTGTCTGTTTCTTACCTTTTTGATTGTCTTTCCAAACACTTTGGCATAAGCTGAAATCAAAATACAATATTGTTTACTAGGTGTTTTTTTTAAGTCCTGTTATCACTTTATTACCAAAAGTCTGCTATGGTGATGATGTTGATGATAAGGTACGGTTACCAAAGAGATGCTAGTACACATATTAATATTTGCAGTACTGTCAGAGCTTAGAAAAATATTGTTTTGGTAAACTCCCCAAATCTCCCCAGGCAGTCTAGCCAGACATTGAATGAGTTGTAGATCCAAAAACTGCTTTCCTAAGGTCTGGGACTGTTGTAGAAATTAGGAAATTGTGTTTTCCAAGCACTACAGAGAAAAGTCTTCCTTTTCTTCTTGACTGCCAGACCACCCACAGTTTGTTTGATAATAGATGGTTTCATCAGCAGCATCAACCATCATTTGTTTGCATCATCACCAGCAACATTTTAAGGACTGGCCAGATTTCAGATTGACTGATTTATACTGTTGCCATGCCACCTGGCAGACCAGCTTCTGTACTGAATTCAACAGGAACCGAATGTGCCATTGGTCGCCAATGGTGTGATCCAAAAACCAATTCATTCAAAACCTTCTGGTATCACTAACAGGGCAGATGGACAGGAGAAGTAAAGGTTTAGCTCATTTTTTCTTTTCTAGCCATTAAAAAATCCATAGTTCTGTACCACTGGTTTTAGATTTAGAATCTACACCTGTTCCATGGTTGGTTTGAGGACCTGTTTGATGACCAGAAGGCTCATGGATCTACTGCCTCTTCTAGCATGCCAGTACACACACTTCTCCATCTCTCTGACATCAGAGACACCAGTCTCCCATTGCAACTGGGAAAAAAGATTTCTGAGGTTGTATCTTTCCTTTTGTGTTGGAGAGACAACATATCTTTTAGCTTCTGGAAAGGGTGCTAGGCATCATAGGACTGAAACCTATGACCTAAATCAAGTTCCTAGTCCCAATTAAAATAATCTCACTGAATCAGCATCTGGATGGTATGTTGACATTTCAGTAAATATCACTGATGTAGTTTCAAGTTATCTGTCGAACTATGTCCACCCTATGAATTTCATGGAGTTTTCTAAGGTAACAACTAATCAGTGGTGCTTTTTGCGAGTTCTTTCCTCTGAAAAATAGCTTACAGCACTTGGTATTTGTTAGTGTCTCTCGTGCAACTACTAACCAGGGCTGACCCTAGTTGAAGTTGAAGTTGAAGAGCCCTCTCTCCATGGAAACACCATCTAGTCTAGGAGGAAGTGAAAGGAGAGGCTTAGCAACACCACCGGGCCTGGCCTCAAGTTGAAGGGCCCTCTCTCCATGGCAACACCATCTGGCCTAGGAGGGAGTGAAAGAACAGGCCAAACTCCATTGGGCCTGTCCCAGATTATGAAGCAGAGCCTCCCTCCATCTGCCTTGGTCCATGCATCAGAGGGAGAGAAGAACTTTTGGGCCTGATGCCCTTCCCCACCACCATTCCCTTCTCCTTTTGTGTCGCATCTTCTTAGATTGTAAGAGTGAGGACAGGGAACCATCTAATTAAAATAATAATTGTAAGCTGTTCTGATAGCCTTTAGGGCTGAAGAGTGGGGTATAAATAACAACAACAACAACAACAACAACAACAACCCTGCTTGGCTTCCAAGTTCAGTTAGGTTCTGGTGCCTTTCGAATATTTAGGCTTAGAGTTAATATATAAGAAAGAAATTGTAAGAATTAAAAGTAGGAAATATTAAAGGAAGGAAATTCCAGTGATAATATGACAAAAATAGATCCTCACCTAGTATAATTTCTTACTTATTTACTATTCAAATTAACTGTAGTTATGTTTTATTGTAATGGAAAATATCTGTATCTCTAGACTGTGCAATCAAAATGCAGTGAAATCAAGTGCTATTGCACTACACAAGCTATGTTTGGACTACAGTTCTAGCTCAGCCAACTGTCATCTTTAGGTTCATCTACCTGGACCAAATAAAACATTTTCACCATGTCCTCACATTGATCTTTCTTCATGACACAGAACCAAACCTCCAATTTGAGTGTGGACTATGTTTATGATGTAAGGTCAGTTCTGCACTAAATCTACTCTACCTCTCACTTAAACTGTTTTTTTTTAAATGTATATTTTGCTCTGGATTTTGTTGGAAAATCCAGAGCACTTCACAGTGACTCCAAGTGGCTGTCTACACACATGTCCCTCTTGTGTCACCCGCCACTGCTGCCCACTCAAGTCACTTCCTCTGGGTCACAATGAGGTACCTAGCCTGTGCCTAATGCTGGGCTCCTCATTTCTGACCTCAAAGGAAGTGATGCATCCCAGTGACAGCGGGGGTACCAGGCGATCCAGTGGTGACATCTGCATAAATAGCCACCCGGAGTCACTATGGAGTGCAGAGGTAACGGGGGTTATCCAGGGCAGCTCTGGGGCTAGAATACTCTAGGAGCAGCCCAGATTATTCTGATTGATGTAGACAAGCTTTTCCTAGCCCATTTGGGCTCTGTTTATTATTATTATTTAAATCTCTGTAGTGTGTTTTCCTGTGTCAGCACATGCTGTGGGTCTGCTTGATCTTTTTAGTTGCTGTAAAATAGTTGACCTGCTGCAGATGTGTAGCTATAGGGAAGGCAAAATTCTGAATAAGAATTCTGCACACCCAACATGATATTCATTCCCTAAATTTCTACTGTTGCAGAGAGTGAGACATGGTATATTTTTCACACTTTTAACATTCCCCTGATGGTATTGACTGCCCCTTTTCCTTGAATACCTCCTAAGCTGTGTATCTAAATGTACAATTGATGTTTTAAGTTACTGAAATTCTAGAAGTTTGAAGGAAACAATACATTGTGGAAAGATAATTCTCTGTGGGTCAATGCCCTCATTTTATCCTGCTATACCACTCCTAGTAACATCATTCTATGTTGCCCATGTTACTTGTGCCATGTTGGGGTCTGGGTTGTTGTGCTCAGAAAAAATAGGGATTGGATGGATGAGCTGGTATTTTGGAAGAAGGTTGGACTAGTTGGCTTCTTGGTCTTACCTAGCCAACGAAAAAAATAAAAAATAAAGATAAAACTACAAATATAAACAAAAACAAAGCTCCCTAAACAAGAACTCCTTGAAGAGAGACACCACAGAATATACTCCTATTGTCTGTTCAATAACTCTTAGCAGGATCACATACATTGTACATGGCCATGTGGAATCTTTCATGCCAGGTACTTGCATCTACAGTATAATAGCTAGAAATGTATGACATCCCCTCGGGAAATGTTCTTAGTCTTCTGGAAACCTCTGGGTAGCCTCGGAATTTTGTATCTGTTCCCCTTCAATGAACCACCAATGTTTTCACTGCCGGAAGAGATGTGTCTCATTACATTGCTAGACTGTTTCAAAACAGCCTTAAAGATGTATCTCTTCCAGCAGGCCTTCCCTGACACTGTATAATCTACAGTACCCGGCTCCTAAAATCTTTCAGCCAATTCCCAACTCCCTATTCCCCCCCTCTGTATTTTGTTGCTACCCATGCTGTGGCCAGCATTGCGGTTTCTATATGTGTATTATGTTGTATTGTATTTTTATTGTTAGTAATTTAATTTTAAACTTAACTAGTTTAATTCTATTTTGGGGGGGGGGGGAGGTTGGGATGGAATTCTTGAATTATTTTAATCTGTAATCTGTTTTTTAACCTTGTTGTACCCCGCCTCGATTCTTTTACAGAGAGGCGGGTAAGAAATAAACATTATTATTATTATTATTATTATTATTATTATTATTATTATTATTTTGGTAAGAAAAAAAAAGAAAAAAATTGTAGAAATTTCTGGGATGTTTTGTTTGCAACCTCCAATCTCATCTTGAATGTCACTGTAAGTTAAATCTAGCAAGTAAGTCATGGTAGTCAGCTCATTGGTGTTTTCTTTGACTTGAAACGAATGATGCTTTCAGACTTTTGACTTCATCTAGGCTTAACAGAACAAAGCAGAAAATCTTTCTTTGCTTTGGCTTAGTGTTCACTCAAATACCTTTGTTGCCTGGACTTCACACCCCTTGGAAATCAGTTGCATTTATTGCAGCTTCCCATGCCAGCCCTTACATTTAGGGTGATTTAGAGCAGCAGCCAGTGCACACAGTCACATTTTTCCTTTAAAGGCAACCAGTATCTCAGCAATAGAGTTACCTTCAGCTCTTCAGATAAGTCTGCTCATTTCTGTTTACATATATTTTTTCCTCCAATTAAATGAACATGGATAACTCATGTTTTTGTGTTTTTTTCTTTAAATATTACTATGGGGATAGTTTCATAAAGCATCACACACAAATATTTAAATAAAAATTTCATGCTACAGAAATTAGTTATAATGTTATATACATGCAAGTCATATAACACTATAACTAATTTCTGTAGCAAATCATAACGGAAAAAAGAGATGATGTATTCTTAATTTTCCTATATTATCATATTTTTGAGCAAAGGCTTGATTACAAACATAACAAATATCATCTGGATGTCCTGAGAAAAAACATTTATTCTGCTAGTATAATTTAACAAGGTTTCTAGGTTTTTCAAAGGATTAATTACTGGTTATATTATGAGTAAGTAATGTAATTATTTTAATTAGTTTTAATTAGTTTTAATATAATGTAATTCATTTATATTACTACATAAGCAACCAGTAATACACTAATAGTGGAACTGAAACATAAACAATGACTTTGAAGATAACAGTGAATTTTAGGGTAATCTAATCTACTTTAAATAATGAATTAACTATATCACATCATTAAATAATGAATTAAGTAATCACATCACATCACATTATTTATGTGCAAAAGACAATCCATTAAGCTCAATGAACCCACTGAATTGATAGAAACAACAATAATTATTCAAATTAATTGATCCTTGCTTAATTACCTTGAAGTCCTGTTGTCTTGAAAACAGGGCTGTTACTTTTCGGTACCTCATCAAGCACTGATAAAAGTTCTAGGAATGTCCTTTGTTGTTTAGTTATTGACTCGTTCTCATTTCTTTGGCTTTTCTCTGGAAAACAAAGGAAAAGATCCATGATCTTGAAGTGATCCAAAGTGGGGAAATGGATGGTTTTCCATTCAGATTTGAGACCATAAGGTAGACAAATCCATGGTTCTGATATAATCCACAGGGAAACATGCTATGTAGCAAAATAAACTTTTCTTGTTCAAATTCTTTTGGCATGAAATGAATTTGGTGATGTTGCAGAAGAATCAGGTAATAGTACATTGTTATGATGCAGCAAAAGATAAAAATAATTTTAAAATATGTACACTGTTCATTTCTCAATACATTTACTTTAGAAAGCCATTGTCTTTACCCCACACTATTCAAGGCATTGCATTTAACTAATCCTTTGGGAAAGGGTTTTAAGTTAACTTACCTTCTACTGGTTGTAGTTTGTCAGACAACACCAGAGGAGACACTGTCTGAAATGTTGATGAAAAGGCGACAATGGCCAAAAGACTAGCTAGCAAGACACTGGGTTTCATTATAAGAAGATAAGAATGTTTGGCTTCCCAGGTCTGTAATGTGACCACCTTTGCACAAGTTTGTCAAGACTCTTTCGTCCAAGTTTTCTCTCTGAACAAGTACGCTTTGCTTTTTAAACCCTTGTTTCCTTTCATTAACCAGAAAATAAATTCCCCATCAAATTCCACTCTACTAACCTGCATTTTGACATTTGGCGACATGTTTCTTTCTGTTTCCTGAGGTTTGCTTTGTGCCATTCTGGTGATAGTCTCCAACGTCAGAGCTCTTTTCTCTTCTTAAGCAAACACATTAGCGTTGCATTATCGCTGCTTGAACAGGAGAACCTCCAAAATGCCTACGCAAACTTTGGGATAAAGTAAGATGGGCGCAGGGTGGGGTGTGTGGGGAGAATCAGCAATTGAAGACATAGAAAATAACCTTGTGCTTTACATTACCTCTATTCTAAATCTCAATGAGGAGGCTCATTAAAAAGCAACGTTGTCATAGGACATGCTGGTGACGCCAGCAGGTGACCTAGCAAACATCCCAGAAACAGAACAAATAGCAAAGACTAAAAAAATGAGCCACACAAATGTTGGCATGAAAGGAAATGATGAAATAAAAGTAGGGTGATAAAGTCAGCTTTTCGGAAGTGTGCCTAACTCAACAAATATTCTTCCATATGCCAAAACCAAATCCCTTCACCATTTGTAATAGCTTTTAGATCTCTCTTACCATGGCTCAGAGGTACTCTGGGGTCAGAGAAGGATTCTTAATACAAAATGTTCTTCCACCCACTTGTGGTAACTTTACCAATCAGCTGCGTCACCACAGCGCCAACAGTTATACATAGATACCAGGCTTTTTTTGAGAGTTGATAGGAGAAAATAAGCTAGGCTGCAAGATGCACTCCCTGTATCTAATGTATCACAAGCATTTTCCAGATGTTATTGTTAATTGTTTGGACGGTTTTAGAGTCCCAAAGTGAAAAAAGGTGTCTGGAAATTAAATAGTTTAGCTCCACACATCCTGAATCCCCCAACCTCACAAACTCCTCTGTTTTGGGGCCAAAAAAAGGCCCCAGATAGTAGCTGGAAGTGATGTGACATCACTTCCAATGTGGTAGCAAGTGCCTGTGTGGTGTGGGGCAAATATTGGCCTCCCACTGCATTTACCCAGTCCAGAGTTAAAATGAGTGGAGGGAGTAGAGAGAGAAGGTTGAAACTTTAGGCTCTACCCTAACCTTTGCATCCTCATCAGTAAATGAATATGTGAAGGACTTTTCAATGAATACTTGCAGGTCAGGTGAAGGGGCCTACTGCTGTGAGTCTTCTCCTTATGACGTGGATCTTAATTTTGCTTTGGAAAAACAAGGGATTCAAATATGTTTTAAAACAACATCAGGCTGATCATGTGTTCCCTTATGGGGAGCTCAATAACAGTGCATAAACACCCATGAAAGCCCACTTGTTCCCCAGTCACAAATCTTCTTTTGCAGTCTGCAGCCACGGGATTGTGTTGGGTGGGTGCAGATCCTAAGTTCACACAGGGCTTATGTCATAGGGTTATAGGGATTCCTTACTGGAAAGGCCAACAACTTATTGTGAGTGAATTGCATGCTCTAGAATAGGCCCTAGAATGCCTTATGGTATACAAAAGTTTGATGGCTGGAACTCTGAATTCTTGAAGAGTTGTATTGATTGTTTATTCATATCTAGTCTGGATTCAAGAGTCTGGTGTTTATCTTTCAAACTTTATATGGCTTGGGACTTAATTACCTGAAGAAACATCTCTCACAACTTGAACTTGCTGTGTCTCAAGAACTTGGGAGGATCTCTGGTTCCCTTGTAAGAGACACTAGACTGTGGTCTGTCTAGAGACCAGCACTGCTGGCGGAAGTGAGGGCAAAGATCCTGGCTTAACCGGAAGTCCCAGAACTAGTCACAAATGTTTCATCTTCCCCTATTAGACACTCTGTGCTAGAGGTCTGTACGCCAAAACAACAGAAGTCCGTCACAGAGTGTCTAGTTCTGGGACTTCTGGTTTGCACTCACTTCCGCCAGCACAGCAGGGAGCAGTGGAATGCAGTGGGGGACTCATCTCTGGGGGCCCTGCCATTACCAGTAACCAAATAGCAGTTAACCACAGCAACCATTATCTACTGTTCTGGGGTGTCC
This sequence comes from Urosaurus nigricauda, assembly GCA_034509955.1. NCBI lineage: Eukaryota > Metazoa > Chordata > Lepidosauria > Squamata > Phrynosomatidae > Urosaurus > Urosaurus nigricauda. The sequence goes on from JAOEGL010000003.1 coordinate 71,536,193, forward strand.
TGGATTTCTAATCCATCATTACTCAGATAAGTGATTTAAACTATAAATATATAAACTATAAAAATAGGTGATTTAAACTATAAATATCATGAAATAATGTTTTTTCCTCAAAGTGACACACCACCTGAGTTATGCTCAGTTTTTTGGTGAAGTTTGTCACACCAAGCTCAAAAGGTTGCCCATCACTGCCCTTGGCACTGTGCCTAAAATGCCTAAAGAATAAGGCAGCCTTCATCAGGAGTTGTCTAGGGTTGAGAGTGTGTGACTCAACCAAGGACACCCAGTGGGTTTCCATGACCAAGCAGAGAAATTAAGCCCTGATTTCCAGATTTGTAGTCCAATGTTCAAACCACTAGACCATGCTAGCTCTAAACTACATTGCTATGATGTTGTTGTTGTTGTTATTATTATTATTATTATTATGATTATTAGATTATTCATACAGAGAGCTCTTGAGCCTCACAAAACTACAAACCCCAGAATACCACAGAAGGTTGCCATTGTAGCTAAAGTGGAACATAACACTGCAACAACCCCATCATGCATCACTACAGTTCTCTACATGGTTGTGTATTGTGTTAGTAACATAAGGTTCCATCACCGTAAAAAGTTATGTATTTCACTCTGTGATACAGGATCTCAGCCACATTTTTTCCTTGTTATGCCCTTCTGCATTCTGGTGCAGTCACTTCTGGCAGCAAAAGGGGAATTATGAATAGCCTTTTTGAGAACTCTCTTTTGCACAGTGGATTCTTTGCTGTCACATGGGCCTTCCATCCTTGGCAAAATAGTTCTTATCCACTTTCAACTAGCCATGAAGGCCATCCATTTTCTTGGACTATATATTCAGCAGTTACACTTAATCTGCTTACTCTCGTTTTGATTTGTGTTGCCATATTACTAGCTGTGGCTGCCCTCTTGTGGTCCAATAGCAGCCTACTACCAAGAAACACCACCAAAAACCAAAACCAAAACAACAATGCCAACAATTCCTTACTAGGAAGAATCAATTTTAGTTAGAGCAGGTGTCTCTGTGCAACAAGAACAAATACAGAGTTTGAGTCAAATACAGAGGAAGAGATACTGAGAGCTTAGTATGAAAACTGGGAGCACACAAGGGTGTTTGCCATCTGTCTGAAACATTGATGGAAATTGGGCAGGCTTCTAGATGAGGCTGAACTGCAACATTATTAACTAATGCAGCCAGAGGTGAAGTGTGCCGGGGGGTTCCAACATAAGAAAATTGGGAGGGGTGCTTATTGTGTTATCTGCAGAGTTCTTGCCACAGTTTGACCTGGCAAATCTTAAAGGAAGCAACAAGACCTCAAATAGGAACAGTAGACTGTTGGCTTTCCACTAGAGTGATTAAGTGGTGCCTCCACCTATACTTAACCTGTCATAAATCATATGTTACAAAAGACTCACACACCTCTAGTGAATCGCCTCCAAATGGAACCAAATTTGACAGAGCACAGCATCCCGGAAATTTATCATTGCTAAAGAAGGGAGGTGGACAGCCGAATATTTTGCACTTTATTACTGTACTAGCAGGATTGACCCCTGGCCTTGAAATGTTGGAGCCCAGACCTGAGGCTTAGGGATGATCCCTTTTGTTGTCATCATGTCATTGAAGGCAGGCTCTGGTGCTGTTACAAGGGGTGATGTTACAATGAACTCGTGGTGCCATTATGTATACATTAAGCAATAGCCACACTTGCATAGAGAATGTAATTCAGATAAAAAACACCAATGGCTAAACTGTATTCTGAGTCTAGAGTAGAGCCATTGAATCAATTGAATTTATCTGTGTGTTGACTGGCCATACCAGTGGATCTAGTTTGGTTGGGACTGGCCAACAGGATTCCATCCCAAGTCTAGCAAATGAGGAACACACATGCACATTCTTCAATGCAGTGCACTCACCATGGGATTCCTCCCTCTTATCCTGAGGGCCAGAGAAGAGGGTCAAGGTCCAGAAACTCTAGAGGCTTAATCATGGCTGTGATGGCTCAAGGAACTAAAGATTTTTTTTCTGTCCAGTTTCAGTGAGTGATGGGAAATTGTCAGGCAGGCTGCGATTAAAATTTAATGCTATGGGGTTCTGATATTTAACAAACCAAAGATAGTGAGAGACATGGAGCTAAGGGCAGGGGCGAGGGGACAGATATGGCTCAAAATTGAAAAGCATGATCAATGTTGTGTGCTATTGGCTGGAAGGAAGTGGGGAGGCAAGGAAAGCTGGAAAGGCCTCATTCTCACTACATAATAAACCGGTTTTCAAACCAATCTGAACTGGTTTAAATGGCCCTTGTTCACACTTGCACTGAATTTATGTTGTGGTTTGCTGAGGGGGATGCAGTGCCAAACCAATTTAATTAATATAATAATAATAATAATAATAATAATAATAATATATTTCCTGCCTCTCCCTACGGATTGAGGGAGTTCTGTATGTCAGATCCATGGCTGAACACACTGTCTATTTGATTCAGTTCCTGTAGCACGGTCACCCCTGTGAGGTGACTCAATGTTGAATCTATCCATTGCTGAATGTGAACTATGTGAAGTGGATTAAATTCAGATGGGTAGGTTCGATCACAGCTCAAATTGTGTGAACCTCTATTCAGTGCTAAATTGCTTCATTGATTCCACTTAAAAAACCCTATTTATATTATAGTGGGAATGAGGCCATAGAGTAGCTACAGCATTCTGTTGTTTGTGATGTTCCTGCTGCCTTGTGACTGGTGAATCTAACAGGAGGCAACAAGGACCCAAAAGCTGCATGTGCATCTCCAGTTCTTTGGCAGCAAACATCTAGTCATCTGTTTTTTCTCACCAGAATTTCTCCTTGGATCTCTTCTTCCATTTCTTCTTCCACATTTCATTGGCTTTACTTAGACTTTGATCCTTGAGAATAAATTATAGTGAATTAATGAGGCTTCCTTCCAAGTAAATGTGGTTATAATTATGATTTTAGGGCTTGACCCACAACCCTTTATGACTCAAATGGTTTAGAAATGTTTCGACTGATTTCATTGGCTTTATAGGAACGTGCAAGCAGCCGTGATGGGTGAAGGCAAAAGACCATCTGGTCAGGAATCTGTTTCCCACCATGGCTAACTAGAGTCTTTGGGAAGCTCAAAAACAGGATGGGAAGACAATGACCCCATCCTACTGTTGCTCTGCACCAAATGGTAATCAAAGCGAAACTTCTTTTTTTTAAAAAAAATAATAATACTTTTTTGGATTTCAGCTTTCAATACTCAGTCATTGCTGGCTGAGGGATTCAGGGAATTGTAACCCCAAAACCCATATTTTCTAAGATCTAATTTGCAGGTTTACTGCCTCTGATAGTGGAGGCAGATTAGGTTTGGGCAAATGGAATGGCCAGAGAAGGAACCAATATATAATTACAGAACAGAGCAGAGCACATGGAATTCAATGAATTCAGTGTGCCAAACATTGAAGTGAAAATATTTCCCCTTCAGTTTGTAGGAATAAGAATTCCTTCTCAGTTTGCTCCCCCTAAATCATTCTCACTTTCTCCTTCTTGATATAGTTTTCCAGTGTACAATGTAAACTGTAAGCAAATATGGACACTTTCCTAGTCTATGGGCTTTATCGCATGCACTTTTAAAACCGTTTTGGATGGGGAAGGGACTCGTGGGGGCGAGCATTAACAGATTTTACCGCACACGCAAGCATCCACAAAAAGGTCCCGTTCTGGCACCTGTACTCAAGCCGTCCCTGTTCAGTGCTGACGGGTGCAATTTTGGCTGGACAGAAGTCTTCTGACAAAACATTTAACGCTTCTTGGCACTGGACAGGGATGGGTGCCAGAACAGGTCCTTTTTGCATGTGCGGTAAAATCCTTTCACACTTGCCCCTGCGAGTCCCGTCCCCATCCCCAAAATGGTTTTAAAAGTGCATGCGATAAAGTCCTTAGTCTAGTCAGGGGTGTCATTAAGGGTGGTTCAGGGGATGCAAGCTGCACCAGGTGACACCCTAAAGAGGGGAGATGACACCACTCATTCCCAGACATCTGCCTTTTTGCTGAAATGGGCTATGACATTCACCTTCACCCCTTTAAATTGCTGGAGCTCTGTGGAAGAGATAGTTTCAGAGAGAGGAGCACGATCTCAGTTTTTTTAAAAATAAAATTTAAAATTTAATTTTTCAATTTTTTTTTAAAAAATAAATTTTTATTTTTTTTCTTACCCAAATTTTACTTTTGCTACATGAAACTATGTACATAGAAATACATTTAGGCTGTGCATATAATATTGCAATTTAAAGGCATAACTTTAATTTAGCTAGTTTATGTCAGTCTTTGTATGTACTGTCCTTTGACAGTACCAGGAGGTGGAGTACTCTACAGCAGTGATACTTAAGCTGTCTGATGGGAAGCACTGGCATTCCCCACTATAACATTCCAGGGACCAATATGATATTTGTGCCCATTGGCCACATAATGTCTTTCTGTTTGAAAGATCTCCAAGGACCACTAGCAGATAGCTTAGGAACCAGTCCTAGTTTTTGGACCACCATGTTGAGTAGTTCTGATGTAGTGGTCCTAGTCAATGTCCCAGCTAGCATGCACTGTGTGTCTCTATATTTGTTAAACCTGCACCACCATTTCTGTTGAATCATGTGATATTACTGCATTTATAAATTTCATTCTGTGTAAGGTGTGCAAAAATCTGTTTTAGAATAAGAAATGCAATAGATATCTCCTCCCTTGATAGAGAGGCAATGATGGAGAACATTTCATAGGCTAAACATTTGTAAATGTGCACATGTTAAAAGAAGTGGAACCTTACCAAAAAGAGATTAGTAATATACACACACACAAACACACATACATACAGTCACCCTTCCATTTTTGTGGGTGATATTTATTTATTTTATATAGCGCTGTAAATTTACACAGTGCTGTACATACAATCTTATAATTAGATGGATCTCTGCCCTCAGGCATACAGTATAAAAGATTGTTCTGTTACGGATCTGTTCCAGACCCCTCCACGAAAACGGAAATCTGCTGATATTCAAGTTGGCTTGAATGCTGGTGTGCCCCCATGCATTCAAAGTCTGCATAGATGGAGGAACAACTGTATAAGTATTGTCTCCAACATGAAACAAGATGCCATCAAATCTAATCCAAACTCCAAAATAACAACCCAATGCCTCTACAATATTGTTCTTTTGGGATCTTGTCATTCCCATCAACTGTCAAATGCTTGTCCAATCCCCCATCTTGCCTAAGTTTTTTCCTCACTTTTCCCCATCAAATATACCAGTAAAATCTCATGGTCAACTGGACATCTTACCAATACAGACTACTTGATTAAGATGCTAATGTTAAGGGGGAAAATTACTACAAGGAAAGAAAGGTTAGCTTAAAGTTGTTAGTGGAAGAGTTCATTTAGTGGAACAATTACCAATCACACCCACCTTGAACTCACTAGTTAACCTCTCTCAATGTTGACCACCCCCTCAAACACAAATCTTGTGTTACATGCAGTTCATAGTCCTGACTTATCTTGCTCAATGGCTGTCAACTTATTAATATAATGGCTGGTATCTTGTTAGTGATCTGTTCAGGTTTTTTGAGTTGTGACTTCCTTCTCAAGCCTACCTGTTTTGTAGATGGCTATTCCCCTCTCTATGGTAATTCAGAGGCTGGGAGAGGACAAGGAGAAGACAAATCAGTCAGCTCAATTCCTGCAACCATCTGGAGGAAGAAAAGCATTCTCCTAGACCTGCCAGGGAGTCCTCTGGAGATTCAGGAGGATGGCATCATTTTCAGTCGCACTGGCCATTCATTGGTAATGTTGAGAGGGAGGTTCCAAGCCAGAAAACAGGTAGACTGAGTGTGCATAAAAGACACATTGTGATATGAAACAGCCAGTGTGATGCAGGATTTTGGCCAGTACATGAGGAGCATGTGCCATATAAATATTAAGTTGACCTCCCCCAACTGAGTACCCTCCAAATGTGTTGGACTACCACCCTATCATACCCAGACAACTGAAATGGTGAGGTGGTAGTCCAACACATCTGAATAGCATGTGGGTGGAGAAGTTTGCAGTAAGTCTTATTATTATTATAATACAGTGAATTTGCAGTGGATTCTTTCTAATCTAAAATAGAAACTTCAGTGAAATGCTGAGAACACCATCAACTTGGTTGACATTTATTGACTCCTTTCCTTTCCCATCCTAATTCTTGCTTTTCTTTAAAACTTGCCAGTAGAGTGTGTGTGTGTGTGTGTGTGCACGCATATGTGTATCCCTGTGCACGTGCGTATGTGTGTGTACAGTCTGCTCTGTCCAGATGTGGCTTGTACTGTCACAGTCAGCTGTCTGGAAGGAGCCTTTGCAAGAACAAAGAGTTGGAGCCTATAAGGGAACTCTGCACTCAACACAATAATATTTCAATTGGCAAGGGAATAATCACAGCGCTGAATTTACGACCAAGCCAATAAGGCGTAATTGCCAGCAATTATGACATGCACACACATCAGATGGCTTGTGAAGCATATATTTCCTTCTTTGTGAGCCCAGTTCTGAAAGGCTGGTATAAAAGACAGTGAACAATTTTCATTTTTAGTTCTGTGACACTGGTGGAAGGTGAGAAGCTTGGATGTGTCAAAGTTTCCCTGCCTCCCTGAAATTGTGCCAATAGAAATGCCGGGCTGCTTTAATTTTGTTTGGATATGTATCAGTGGATGGTGCCTATTTACCTATAGGCTAGACCACCCCTCTACAGCCACCACCCCAATTTGAATTGACTTGCTCTTGTCTGATTTTTGAATCTTAAAAAGTGTTAGGCATGATCAGTAGGCAGATAGAAGACCACCAGGAAAGACAAAAAGTCTCCGGGTAAGGCAAGGAAAGAATTGCGTCTGAAACCCTGCAAAGCCACTGCTCCCAGTCAGACTTTAGTTGACAATACTGGGATAGATGAATCAATAATCTGATTCAGTGTGTGACAGTGTATTGTAGCTTCCTATCTTCATAGGGTGCATCTACACTGTAGACACCATTTTAACTGCCATGGTTCCATCCTACAGAGTCCTGGGATTTGTAGTCTGGTGAGGCACCAGCACTTTTGGGCAGAGAACGCCCTTGTCAACACTTGTAAAAATACAAATCCCAAGATTCCATAGGATGGAACTATAGCACTTAAGGTGGTGTCAAGATGCATTATTTCAACAGGGTAGATGCACTCTTAGATCTAATCTGCACTGCAGAAATACATACTTTGACATCACCTTAACTGCTGTGGCTCAATGCTATAGAATTCTGGGAATAGTAGTTTTGTGAGCCATTTAGCCTTCTCTGTCACAGAGCACTGGTGCCACAAGAGATTACAAAACCCAGAATCCTATAGCATGAAGCCATGTCAGTTAAAACAGTGGCAAACTGCATTATTTCTACAGTGCATCTTAGACCTTAGCCTGCCTATTGTTCTCTTGCTGTTTCAAAGAACCTTTTCAAAAAGTCACTTGCCTTGAAGGTACTTTATCTATGGAAGAACCCAAAATGTATGCTACCACCTCTCTGTGAAAGTCATAATGCAGTGTGTGACAGTAGGCAATGGATGGCACCCACTTGCCTGTTCCATGTAGAGAAGCTGACCAGACTGGCCATTGAATCCTACCTGAACAATGTCAGTGGGAGAGCATTTTCTGCAAGGACCTGAGGCAACCAGCTTGCTTCAGGACCCGGGAAAGGCTGTGTGGCATGCACAGCTTTGACCTTTTCCTGAGGAAAGCAGTAGGGTGTGTGTGTGTGTTCAGAGGGGTGTTCAGAGGGAACAGTGTTGAGGACCTGTCACACTGTCCCATCCCTCCTCAGGATTGGTCCCCTGCAGCAGTAGACTTATTCTACCAAATGATGGGGCTAGACTAATGGCAGGTCTTCCAGGCAGAGGCCTGAATTATGAAATACAATTAGCCCACCATATCCATGTGTGTGTGTGTGTGTGCGCACATGCGTGTAGGACTCACTAGAAAAGGCCACAATGCTTGGTAGAGTGGAGGGCAATAGGAAAAGAGAGAGACTACAATCCAGATGGATAGACTGGATCAGAGAAGCCACAGCCATGCATTTACAGGAGCTGAGCAGGGTGGTTGAGGATAAAGTGGCTTGGAGGTCTCTCATAGGGTCATGGAGGATTGAGATTGACTTGAAGGCAGTTTACAACAAATATAAATTCCAAAACAAACCCTGGTTTTGCTATTTTATATTGGGGACACCATTTTACCATGCCATTGTATTTAATGGAACTTGAGCATCCATAGATTTTGGTATCCACAGGGGGTCCTGGAACCAAACCCCAGTGGATACACTGCACTTTCCCCTCACAACTGAAGAGGAATGTTACAAAAATGTTGAGCTTCAGCATCCATGTGAAACTCCTATGCCACAGTTTATGCTGTCAGCCTGGTAAAGGCAGTGTCCATGAATCCATTCCTCTACTGCATCCAAACATCAGAGCTGGACTAATGATTCCAATCTAGAATTAATTTGTTTTAATTTTAGAGTGCTTTAACCAGAAACCCTTGCTTACATTGATCTCATCCCAGGAGAAAGGTGGGGTATGATCCCAATAAATAAATAAAATGAATAAAGTTCAAACATAACAGCCACCTGCCTTTATCACTATTGAATATTATCATTGTATAAGACAAATAATATTCTTTTCCTTGGTAATCTAAACAGGAAATCTCACTTGTTAAAAAAATGGGGAGAATGTTAAGTAGACATCTCAGAGAGGGGTTTTATTGTACATTGGAAAGATGAAGGGAGACAGACTGGGTGCTTTACACATTACAAACATCTTATGATACTGTTAAAAAAGTTTGAAACCAAACATTATTTATTCTATATCAGACACAGAGCTTTATTTTTAAAGCCTGTGTATTAGATTTTCCTCCTAATTTATTTTACCCTTTTCTTACAAACCCAAACAATTCCCAGACAATGACTCGTACTGACTAATAGCAGTCTGGAAAATCTTTAGATGTTCCTGTAACTTCAAACCAGAAAACAAACTCTTGAAGTCATGAGTTAAATATTTCTGTGACAATCTATATGGATTTGCTTGACTTGTTTAAATTCACGGCATGCACCAGCTTCAGACAAGCCTTTTTATGTCCATTAATTTCAATGAAAGAGAGTTAAGCACATCACCACTGAGGGAGCAGGGATAGAGGACTTAAAAGACTAGATTTGGCTGGGTTGCCCTTCAGGTTTAAATAAAAGATATGCACAGTCTAATACTTATGTGCTCACATACTTTTGCATTTTGGGTAAATATATACAATTATAAAATAGAGCCAAGGGGTGTAATGGTTTGAGCAAGGAGTGTAATGGTTTGTTCATGCTCTGAATCCCTGCTCACCCATGAAAACCCACTGGGTGACCTTGAGCTAGTCACACTCTCTCAGCCTCAGAGGAAGGCAAACGTTGTCAAGAAAACCATGATGTGACCCTCTTGGGGACATCATAAGTTGGAAATGACTTGAAAACCTGTAACAACATGTCCTGAATCCTGTTAGTAGTTCCACCTAAAGCAGACTCATTGAAAAAAACTGTCAACTAGGGAGGCAACATAAATGGAAATCCCATTAATTTAATAGGTCAACTTTAGTTGAAACACTCAGTAGGATTCAGATCTATATTTCCTGTGACTTAGTGGGAGGAGAAAGGAGAGGGCTCAGGGTAGCACAGTGGTTAAATGCCTGTACTGCAGCCACTCACTCAAAACCATAAGGTTGTGAGTTCAAGACCAGCAAAAGGGCTCATGCTTGACTCAGGCTTACATCCTTCCGAGGTCACTAAAATGAGTACCCAGATTGTTGGGGGCAAGTAGCTTACAGTTGTAAACGGCTTAGACACTACTTAGATGGTATGAAGCAGTATATAAATTAAGCTGTTTGTTTAATTAAAATTTTGTTACATTTTCTTTAGAAATATCACATTTTACCAAATATTCACTTTAATCACATGAAACTGTGTGTATGTAAACACATTTATTCTGTGTATATGATATTGTAATTTAAAGGAATAGATTTAATTTTGCTAGTGGTTTATGTCAGAACTATTACCATTACCTTCAGTGATATAAGGGAATTTACAATTTCTGACCAAGGATTCTGTATGATGTGATATGGGAGGAGGTCAATGGGGGGTGGGTGTTAACAACATGAGATACAGCACCGGGTGACTCCAACCCTAATGACGCCACTGGGCTGGAATCCTGTATCAGGTGGTATATACCACCTTTGCAATGTGTCCACCTACATGAAAACAGCTGGATGAACCTGTGCTCTTTTCTCCCTCCATCACCACCCTGCAACATAGAAATGGCTGTGCTTGGGGTCTTTGCAAGGGATTTTGGTCATTATGTAGTCTGTAATGAATTCAATAATTCAAAAAGAAGAAGTCAAAAATGTTCTTTCATAAGCAGTAAGATTCTCACTACTTCTTGGTGTTTTCGCAACTGTAAAATGAATTTTCTGACTTTTTCCTTTTCCTTGCTCCCCTGCAGAGATCACAGGCACAACTTGGAAACTTTACCTTTTTACTACAGTCCTGCTGGATGTAGGAGTTGTAGTCCAAAAAGGGCAGTATTTACAAACTCTATCGGCTGGTAGCTGGCTACAGATCATGCCCAGGCACAATGGTCAAGGTCCTCACAAATTGGGTGACCCTTTTGTGGAAAATGTTCTTTGGATCCAAACCCAGGTTCATGAAGCTCAATAAAATAACGAAGCCATCTGATGCATGTATATTTCTCAAACAGTTTATTTGCCATCCACACTAATTATAATATTGAATGTACAGAAGAAATTGTGGTACAAAGAAAGCAATTTTCCCTTAGAACAAATGCAGCAGCCCAGCTGCTCTGCATGCTACTCACAATGAATTCTCCTGGATGTTCTGTAGAGGAAATGCCTACTCAGGTTTATCTAGAAACATGGCAGAGTGGGGGCCAGGGGGCAGGGAACTGACTCCTGTTTTCTTCCACCTTAGAGAAAACAGCTATTGTGGAGGGGAGCGGGAATCCTCTTCTGAAAGTGATCCAAATATGACAGTATCAGGAGAAGATGTGGAAAGTTCCAGACCACAGCACAAGTTGATTGTAATACATCTACAAAACACTGAACTTGCCCATTGTGTTCCACCTATGAGATGCTCCACAGAACAATTTGCTGTTGAAATGTGTGTGTGTTTGAATATTATTTTTACCTTCAGAATACCACATGTAACCCACAGCTGTTTGCACATTCATTTCCCCCTACAACTAAACGGTGAAGAGTTCTTAATGTGCCACGTGAAACCATGCTTTTAACTGTTTACAAAGTAAGTAAAATAGTTTTTATCTCGAAATCTAAAATAATTACCTTGGAAAGAAACAAGTTTCCTACAGTATTTAGCAAAGGCAAATTTAGGAAAGCTTTAGGAAATGAAACATGTCAAATACTTACAAGCATTAACCATATTTTTTTTTCTATGAAGCGTTTGAAACTTATTTACATACATAAATACAATTAAGTCTCCTGACACAACCCTTTTATGAGATGTGAAACAAAATCACTAGTGGATAGTATTGGTCAAAGAAATTTGAGAGAAAGGTTGCCATGCAAAACAAGCCTTTGAAAACAAAATGTTTTAAAATGCTATGAACCATATTTTGTGATCAAACTATGACAAATGCCATCTAAGTGAAAGTAATGGATGTTCTGAGGGCAGAAGAAGAGATATTTTTGATTGCGGGACATTTGTGGAAGATCAGTTGAACTCATTCATTCAAAATCTCAGTGTATGGGAATAAGATCTATATGAACCACTACATTAAAATGTTGGAAAATGTAACTTCCAGAGGAGTGTTAAGAAATCTGACATTCAATCCTGATGTACATTAACATCAAAGTGAGTCTTATTGATTTCAGTGAAATATGTCTTCTGATAAATAAGGTTAGGATTCTCAGGCATTTAGCTCAGCAGCTCATGAAACAAAGTTACCCAGTTACCCATATACCCGCTCCAAAAGAACCTAAGCAAACAAAACAAAACAACCACCTAAATCAGCTCTATTCAGTTAAAGCCAAATTAATTTAAAATGCTTTAAAGTTACTCCTTCAGCTTGAATGTGTTGTATAACTAACAAAAAATTGTTCCTCTTTATTACTCATTACCTGATCATTCTAATCTAGATTTAAAATATGATGATATTCCAACAGTTAAATTTTACAAAAGGGGAACAGCCAAGCACTACCTTTCTTGGAGAACAAAATAAAAACTAAATTATTCAAATGGTGGTAGCTTTTTCTTTCAGGCTTTATTCTTTAGATGGAATTCTGACTATTAGTTAATTCTTCCAGTTAGTTATTTTAACAAAGTCTTTCAGACATTACCTGTAGTATTCCTGCTCAGTAAGAAGCAATAGGCAAGCTAATTACAGTTCAATTTTTAAAAACAGAAAATCAAAGGCCATAATAACATGTTGTATCATGTTTTAGTCAGCTAGAGCCACTGAAATCAACAAGGGCTTCTTATAGACAGATTAAATCCCACTGATTACAACAGACCTGCCCTAAATATGATTACGTATGGACCCAAGCACATATATTTAAGGATGTAAGCACTTTATTAAAAATAACTTTACAGACCTGGGATTATTTGGCCCAGCTGTTTCTCAAAGTGGGCCCCATAAGTAAAAAAGTCTTTGCCATAAAGAAAATGTGCTTTGAGCCTTCTAAAATATAAATTAAGTCAGGTTACTCATTTTACTGCGTGGCCTTGGGCAAATCACACTCTCTCAGCCTCAGAGGATGGCAACAGCAAACCCCCTGTGAAGAATCTTGCCAAGAACACTCTGTGATATGTTCGCCTTAGGGTTGTTAGAAATGACTTGAAGGTACACAACAATAACAACAAACTCACTTCGTTCTTTGTTACAGGTGTGAGCTGTAGATCCATAAAACCCTATGAACAATCATATGAAAAATATATGGGGCTGAACTGCTGCCCCCTAAATAGCTATTACATTTGCAAGGGGTTCAGATGATACTCTAAATTTAGAATTGGGTGGTGTGTTTGGGGGCTGTGTGTTGCCCACTCCTCCTATAAAGACATTCAGCCAAACTGGGTTGTATGTAACTAGTATTGCTCCTAGCAACAATTCATCTCTCTTTATGAAAGCCCAGCAAAGCCACAACCAACATTTTCACAGGATTAAACAGTTTGGGGGGGGGGGGGATCATATGTGAAAACACTGAACGCTCTCACACATTGAATCTGGAGGTAACTGATTGTGGTACTACTTAGGTAATTAAACACCAATATATATTCTGCAGAATAAAATCTAGTGTGATCAACATTTTGAAAAAATGAATGTTCAATGAAGGGATCTCAGAGAATGTGTACACAATAACAGATTCAAATATTCTACATAAATATGGTTTCTGAATTTCTGTTGGACACGATGGCATTTAATTATTAGTAACTGAATTTAGGATTCTAAACCCAGAGTTCTGACAATCAAGATTAACCTAGGCATTAAGGGAAATGCATGTTTGAGACATTTTCCATCCTGGAACCAGAGATAGGTGTCTCAAACCGCAAATTAAGTCTGTGTTTTGTGAGCAGACACAAAACAAAATAAACAAAATGCAAATGATGGGAAGCTTGAACTATGATGACAGATATCTTTCCCCATTTGAGTGAAAACTTCACGTAAATACGTACTAAACATATCATATATTTTGATGCCAAGCCATGTGAAAGACAGGTTTTTGGAAAAGAAAACTGGGTTTGGTTCCTAGAAGAAAAAATAATGAGTGTTCGTGGTGGTCCTAACATTTTACATATTAGCTGGAGACTTTCACAAGGATGATAAAGACTTGACATGAAGTGAAGGATGAAGTGGAGAGTAACAGCTATTTCTCTGATTTTAATGTAAGTAGTGCACATTAATTTCACAAGGAGTAAGGTGGTAGGCATAGGGAAATGGCAAAATGATAAGCTGCTTGCTTTGTCTACTGAAGGTTATCAGTCTAATGTGTTTTTTTGGAATTTTCCTTTTTGAATGTTTTGTGTGAAGAGAACAGATTAGAATACATTTAACACAGGTATAAAAGGAAAATATCTGCTGAAAGAGGATCATACCTTGCTGGGAGCAGAGCTATTCCTATATAAAGCAGATTGAGGTAACCAACCCAGGAAACACATTTTTGGAGTTATGAAAGGTCAACAAATTTTTATTTATTCACTATGTTATGATATGTTTACTGCCAGGCATGTGGAGAGGTGTTTGTAGGATTTTCTACCTTATGTGCCAAAATAACTATATCATGTGAGCTGAGGTGAGGTCTGTGTGCCATTTTCAGTTCTGCCAGCAAAATGTCTTGGAACAACCCTGACTCGTATGGGAGAAATCCTTGGTGTTTCTAGTTAAAAGAACAGGAAGCCAGAAATAAGAAAGGTCTCTGTCAGGGAATCATCCTCTTCTACTGTAAAGAGGCAAAACTGAGCTGGATAGGCAAATACCACAACCTAGTGTAAGGTAGCTGTAAATTTACTGAATTCCTCTGAAGATGTCGTTTATATATACCCTTCTGCTTTCTTTAATCTCAATGTAGCTGACCTTTGTTGGACATGCAGGCTTCCTCAGAATCTTGCCCATCACTCATTCATTCCCTCACTTTTTTATTACTTATCATAGGAATACTACTGTCAACACTTGTGTAGCTTCACCTCAGTCTGAACCCCCACGAAAATGGAAACTTTCAGATATTTAAGACCAATAGGCTTGAATGGGGGCATTTTAACCCCCTCCATATGTTCCTCATGAGTAAGCGAGGGTCATGGATCTGAGGTCTGCACAAATGGAGGGGCAACTGTACTTACTGGGGAGAGAGACCCACTGAACACACTGTAACTTGTTTCTCACTAAACCCGCACAACCATGTCCTATTACTAATGGTGAAGGACTTAGATGGTGAATTCTTCTAATACTGGAAAGAATGATATACACAGATTGTAGAGATTATATAGTGGACCTAGTTGCTGTTATTTGTCATTTTGGTCTAAAAGAATGTCAACAGCACTTGTAACGTAAAAGAAAATGCACTGTATTACAGGTTGAATTGTGAAAAAGTTATCATGAAAGAATCCTTTAAATGTCATTTGGAGACATAAGAATTGAAACATGAAAAATCAAAGTAAGTGGCTGTAACAGTTTTGTAAGATTAACTACTTGAAAAACTTTGTTTTAAATTCACAAGTACAGAAATGTTTCTTCAAAATGCCTCTCTCTTTTTTTTAAAAAAAAATCCTTAAATACTCTAATTGCAACACATGCATTACCTCAAATAAAGTCTAAAATTCACCTTCAAAAACCCAATAATATACTAACCAGAAAGAGGTAAAAAAGACATTACATTTATCTTTTGACTGAGATCAGCTGAAATGATTTTCTGCAGAAAGTTGACCCTACTGATGTCATAGCATTGCTTACCTCTGTAACATTTTATACCAAAGTGCTACTGCATCAGACACACAAACAAGGCAAAAGCAAATCTACAAATATATATCTATATCTATACACATAAGTAAAAAGGAGTATTTTAAATAAGTTCAGCTGTTTTGCTGCCTGCAGCCAAGGATCTTTCTAAACCAAATCCTTTCATTATTATTTTTTAAAACACCCAACATTGATTTAAAGGCCTGCTTTCAAATACTCATGGGTTGACCTGCAATTGTTCCACTGATTTTTGAAGGTCTATTAACAATCAAAAGATAGTTCTGAATTCTATCAATTTCAGCAGTTTCTGTTCTTGAGGAATATAATTACATTTAGACCAATTTCCAAGACCAAACATAAAATAGTGCCTTATCATTTACAGTGATATCTTGTATGTTTGAGGTGTAATAGACAACAGTGAAACAACAACAATCAGAGTGAGTTATTATGAAAACAAATGGACAAAAATTATAAATGTGCTATAGGGCGGTCTCTCCCATTCTACCAATGTTGACTGTTATTCTTTCTCCTTTTCATTTTAGGCCACAGTTTTGCAAGATGTAGTGCATTCTGGCTTGTTTTTTATGTATTGGTGGGGCTCCAAGTGAATGTGAAAAGCAGCCAGACATAATTTATTTTTTAAGTGAGAGTGAGTTCAAGATGCTGCAAACTTGAACAGTGGGAGGGAGAGGAGTCTTAATTTTCTCCCCTCTCATTATTTTTCTACCAAAAAGTGCCTGGCTGCTTTTCCATCAGTGGTAGAACATTGAAAGGTGTCCATTATATTCTCTCTCACAGCAGAGACTGGGGACTTCTGGCCTTCCAAATGTCAGACTGCAACATCCAGTCCCCAGTCCTAGTTGGCAGATTCCATGGTGGGTGATGGCATCTGGAGAATCATATTATTCCCCAGTCCCCATCCCTATGTTTTAGGATAAAAAGGAGCTGGAGATGTCTTCTCACACAAATGGACCCATTCCCATGCCATTTCACTGTTTAGACCTGCAGCGTCCTGTTGTTGTCTGTGGCAGGTACTTTTTAAAGGTGCAGTAAAGATACTTGTGGCTTTGCACTACATCTAGTGTGGACCTCAGCTCTACTGATTTCAGCATAACCTGTATCCAAATTATTGATTTTAGGACCACAGCTTTAAACTTGTTCTTGCATTCCCTACCACTTCAAAATACAGTTGGCCCTCTGTATCCAAGGAATCTTTATCGGCAGATGCCACCATTTATGGCTTGAAAATATTTTTAAAATATATCAATACCAAAAATCAAACCTTGATTTTGCCATTTTAAATAAGGGATACCATTCTACTATGCCACTGTATACAGTGGAACTTGAGCATCCATGGATTTTGGTATCCATGGGAGGTCCTGGAGCCAAACCCAGCAGATACCAAGGGGCAACTGTAGGATGTCCAGGATGTGTCAGATTCCACCAATAACATACAAGTCTGGAAGTTACTGTTTACATACTGTGGCTTCCATGACAACTGGGCAGTGAATCTGTTTTACTTGGAACATTAGAGGTTCCCTACTTTTGGGAGTGTACCTTCTTTAAACATCCAACTAAAACCCAGACAGATTCACTGACCACTGATATGGAAGCCAACAGTGGCCACTGCCAATGTAGCAATCTGGTAAAATCTGGCTGTATTTAGTTTTGTTTTTCATTTCTTTTCCTTTTCAGGATGTTGGTGCAGCATAACATGGAGCATTATTTTCAGTTCCCCTGGTAACTCACAAGTGCTCTCTCTGAGTCCAGTCCCTGCCCCCAGTGCCACACTCCAGTTCTAGAATTCCTATTAAAAGTTTTGAGATGAAATAGTGGCATATTATGATACAAAATTCTTTTAAACAGAGACACCTTGTCACTACTTCTGTCTTACAAACATTTGAAATTATATTAGTTTCTCAACTGGAGAAACATGACTTCACTGGGTATTAAATGACTGAAACTGAAATGGAACAAAATGTAAACAATACTTCTACATAATTAAAAGTCACATTACCCATAATTATTCTAGCCATTTTACATGTGATAATTTTAAAATTTGGTTGCTACAAAATGCATGTGCTTATCTTTAAAGCATATTTAAATAATAAAAAGTATCACACACAAAAACTCAATGCTGAGCATAAATATCAGGCAACTCATCATATAAGTTTTCAGTAGTTGAAAAGGACTCTAGTATGTCACTCTTTTTATATTAAAGGAAAAATTAAATTGCCTTCTCGAAGGCTTTCTTTGTCTCTTTTGGATGTGTTCAGCTGATAATGTATGAGATAAGCAAGCATTTTTAAAAAAAGATTAAATCTTTTTTAAAAATTTTAAGGTGCCAAAAAAAAGGAAATAAAAAGGACAAGCAAAGAAGGATGAGTTGCATCATAAGAAATAATAAAAATTAAAAAGAATCCCCATACTCTTTGGAATATACAACTTGGTTAAAAAATTAATTCCAGGATATAAAACCTCTTATTCACAGCATTGCTAAATCAGAAGCATTCACAGTTTCTCTCTGAGAATCTTCCTATACTTCCTTTTAACTAATGTGTCAAAATGATTGATAAAACTCATTACAATTGTGTAAAGCTTTAAGCCTCCAAACTATGTCAAAGAAATGGTTTTGAAAAATTGGTTTGAGGAGCTCCAAATGAGCTTTGAAGTGTCAAGCTCTGGAAACACACCGAGTATCTATTCCTCCCCATAACTTCAGACAGAGTGAGTAGTATTACCGCCATCTTAAAATATTGTCATTTCTAGAAGTTCAGCCCTTGGATGAGTGTAGTTTTTAGGAATGTTATCTCTTTACTGAACAAAATCAATTGGCTACTACCATGCCACCTTTACTGGAAACACTGATTCATGGACGGTTTGCTTCGATGTGTAATATATAAACATGGCAAAGCCCTCATTCACTCATGAGAATACCATGGACACCAGCTGGTTGAACATCTGTGCTGATAATTCAATATGGTCGCCATACTGCTTCTTCTAGCCTTGCTGTGGTTCCCATGTTGGTAGGGGAGTTGCTGTGACTGCCTTCTGTGTCCACAACATCATTCTGATTTGGAAGGTTGGGATTGAGGAGAGTTGATCCTGTGGAAGCATTAGTGCAAGGAGGAAGAATACGTGGAGGTGACCGATCTCCTCCAGACATCATGGAGAACTGGTATGATCCTGCTGATGTTCCATAGTAGAGATGATAGGACGGAGAGCTGGTCTGAAATGGGCCACCTTGAGCCTGAGAAGAACCTGGGTATGGAGGGGGTAGATAAGTGTGGTATCTTGTGGCAGTGGTCATGGCAGACATGCCAATTCCTATTCCTGAACTGACAGGTGTTGGGGTATAGGTGAATGGTCCTGAATAGTGCATACGAGGATCAGAAATGGAAGGAATGGCAGGGAAGGGACGATCAATTCCTACTCTTGGATCACTGAACGCCGTTAGGTCAGAAGCACCTGGTTTGCAAAAGAAGACATAGAAAATGTGTTAAGAAGTAGGAAGGCTGATTTCATTGCATTTCAGGAAAAAAATAGTGTATAATATTAATAAATCATCTCCAGATCTAAAGAAGATCTGTCACACTGCATGTGAAAAATGCAAATAGCAAGTAGTGGTTAGAGTGGAAGACTTGAATGATCCAGATCCTAGTAGGCCAGTCAGGATGGCTTGCATGCTGATGTCACTGAAGGCAAACAGCACTAATGTAAAATGAAGCCAGTGCTTCAGGACTGTTTCACATGGGCAACCCCAACCAATCAGAGAAGTGAAGGTAAGGCCAGGCCACTTAAGGCAGTTATCTTCAAATAGGCAAACACTTTTTGTTCATTTTGCTATGATCCCTTTAAGAAGGTTTAAGGAGAGAGGGGCATCTTTCAATGCAGAGGAAAATGTCTGCAAACATCAGACCTGTGTCCCCTTTTTGCTTCATCTTAACCTGCTACTGACTTTTAGCTCGTTGCTTCAGCTCGCAGAGATTCATAGACTGAACGTATCTGGCAATGAAAATATGCCAAATAATGTGATTTGAAATAATAGTTGAACTTCAACTCTTCTCTGTTGGTTAAAGAGCTCTCACTCACCATCGAGCTCCAGTTCTCTACCCCCCCCCCAAAAAAAAAACAGATTAAAGAGATAATGGGCTCTTAAAAGAGTGTTTCTAGACAGGCTCCAATTAACAGAGACCGTGGCTCCTCTTTCTTGCCAGCATTAAAGGCATTAAAATAACAATAAAGGAATCTTTCCTCATGGCAACACCTCCTCAGACAGAGTGTAGAGTCTGCATAAAAGGAATGAGTATGACTGTATACAGAGGGGTGGGGAACTGGGGGGAAGAGTCTGTAGGTAGAAGAAAGAAAACAACAAAAAAACAGTCTGCACTGGGACTGGATTAGGAGAGCATTACAGACATCTTGTAGTCTCAGGTTCTGAAAGCTTGTCAACCCAGCAGCCAGGCTTCTTTGATATATTTCATGGGTTTCTCAGAAGATTTTTGTGACCTGCTATATTGCCTTAATTCTGGATGTGCCAGGTATAATAACCATCTGTGTTTTTCCTTAACAATACTACTGAACACCTGGACATACCTTTTTAGCTTATCAGATTTCAGCTGTAAAAAAGATTGCCCCCCTTTTCCATAGCAGGGTTCCTGTGCCCTTAAAGGCAGTTTAACAGGCAGGAATTCAACTGGTGATGTTCTCTAGTATGAAAGTACTGGGATAGAAGATACTTTATCTATTAAATGTTCACTTGTGCTTCAACTGTTGAAAGTCAATCAAAGCATGCTAGAGAAGAGGCAGCCATTCTAACATATTACCTCTTGAATAATGCTGAGAATATTTTACGCTACTATTGGTAGTGGAAAAACTACTATGGGGCTTTCTAGATGGGCAGGAAAGTGTGACATGAAGTTGCCTTTTCCTTAATGCTTAGCAGCTGCATCACAGCCTTTAGATGGAGCTGCGCTGTTCTGCAGTTTTTAAAAAAGAAGCTGGGAAAACCAGCACCTTTTTAAAGGCGCTTCTTCTCCCCTAAAACGCAAAAAAAGCATTTTCATGGCACACTTTCCCTTTTTCTCATCTAAAGGCTAGAGTTTCATGCAGCCATGAACACACTTCTTTTTGCCAATTTAGATCAGGCCTATTTCTCCTTCTGCACTTGGTTAATACAAGTTATGTGTATTTTATGACATGTGCCTCTTATTATTCAGTTGGTGTGTGAATACAATTTATTGGATCCATTGTATTTCTCTCAAAAGGCTGGCCTAAAATCTTTTGAATTTTTTCTTCCCTTGTCCTCCTCTGTTCTTCACAGAATAGAAATTTTCTTTAGCCTATTATGCCCTGTGTGCAAGTGAATTTAGTGAGGGCATTTGAAGATTAGAGGTTTTTTAACATGTGTATACAAAACTCTACTTAAAGTGAACATCATAGTCTGGACACAAAATCTTCATTATAAAACTAGCTGCATTTGCTTAAGGGTAAAACCCATCGGTATAAAATCCTAAAAGTAAGGGAACAGCGAGTGAAAGAGTTTTTAAAATAAATAAACAAATAAATAGAAAATAAAATCTTTCCCTCATGGACAGACTCCATGCCTCCAAAGGAAAATCCCTTGTAAACATGTTACAAACTCACCATTCATCTGAGTGAGAGGGCAATTGGAAGTAATTCTTGTCTAAAAGAATTGGACAAAATCCTGAACTGACAGCTTAGAAATCATTAATACATGGTTTATTCATTGCCTCTGGATGCAGGTTACAATATTTGCAGCTACTTTAATTGAAGGAGACTCAGTGGACAGAAAAACAGTATAGCAGACAAGGCGTATGTGAAAGTGCACATATGATCTAAACTTGGGAATATGTCATAATGAAATATGTGCAGTTCAATTCCACTTCACTGTGTTTTCAATTGCAGCCAATTGTTCCCTAGATCTACTGAAGGCATGACTGGTTCAAGACAATTTATTGGTGTCCATGGGTTAATACAGGGGTATATGTGACATAATGCCCTGTGTCACCCACCAGAATCAATACAGCAAGACAATGCTCTTATGTCTTTAATAGTGACAAGCTAAAACTGAGCAGGTAATGTTTTCACTCAACATACTAATTCTTATCTGTAGGATGCAAAACATTTTACATGTTAAAAAACAGAAGGCGAATGTGTGCGTATGTGTGTGTGAAGTTGGTTACAGGTGAAATAGTCATAGCTCAGCCAACATGTGAAAGCATCTGCTGATAGAACTTGGCTCTTCCTGACCTTCCCTGTGTATGGAACAGGGAGCATGAGCAAAGCTGGGTTGCCAGACAAAGCACAAAGCTTTACCAAGTAAAACTTCACCTGAAGAAGTGTATGGAGACAAAGGCCAGCAGGGACATGGCTAAATCCAGATTTCACATGGTTCACAGAAGGCAGCTTGGGCAAGGAGGAGGATCTAGCCCCCCCCCTCATCTGATTACAGTTCCTAATTTCTGGGTAGTGGGTAAAGTAGTGGGTAAGATTTCTAAGGGCCCATTCCCACTACATTTTGATGCGAAGCGTGACATGGGCTATATGACCGTTGTTCACATTTGAACCCACTTCCAATCTTCATTGGATCAATTACTCAAGGAAAGGTCTGGGTCAAAAACAAATAGCCCGGGCTTTCCTGACACTAGTTTGGAAGAGGTCTTTTTGGGAAAACGTGATTCTGAAGCATGTCCAATAAGTCGGAACAGTAGTTAGAATTGTGTTTTTTTTTGGGGGGGGGGGGAGTAAAATTGATTGCAAAATCAATCTTTTGCAAAAGCAACCACTTCCTTTTGCAATAGAGTGCATTTGTGATCAATTGTATTCACACACACACACACACACACAAATTGCTTGTGCCCTCCTCCTCCTCCTCCTGGGTCATCCCTTGCCGGGAACAGCCACTGCCACCACTTCCCAGTGCTGGCGGGGCTTCCTTCCTTCCTTCCTTCCTTCCTTCCTTCCTTCCTGAAGGAGGGCTCGCCACTGCTGCTCTAGAGGGCTGTCTTGCAGCCTGGTGAGCCCTGGCTGCTACTGCTAGTCCTGGGGCTAGGCTCCTGGTACATTTGGCCACCGGGATTGGCGGAGCTGGCGGTGTTTGTGCTGCACCACTGCTGCTGCTCCTGCAACTGATAGGCCTTCTGTCAGGGAATGGAAGGCCCTTCAGTTTTGGGAGCAGTGGCAGCAGTGCAGCAAAAAAGGCCACTGCTACCTCCGCTAGGCCTGTGTGGTTCCCAGGGCTGTCAGGCCTTCTGGTGGTGCTGCTGTACAGCTGCAAGGCCCATCAACCCTGAGAGGAGCACAGGCCCCGTCAGCCCTGGGGCCGGCACTGGCCAAGCGGCGGTGTTTCTGCCGTGCCCGCGCTGGTGCCGGCACTCCTGGGGCTAATGGGCCTTGCGGCAGTGCAGCAGCACCTCCGGAAGGCCTGTCAGCCTCAGGAAGAGCACTAGCCTAACTGCAATTTGACTTTATCAAACATTATATGTTCTAGATTTTTGTTCCTGCTTATCCCTATAGGGGTGTGTGTGTGTGTGTATGTGTGAGTGACAACAGTTTCCTTGGCACATTGAAAGAGTTAACTGATACAAACTGTAATGGGGTGGCCAGTGGTTCTGTCACCACAGAGGTGATGAATTCACTCTTGTTTGCTCCTTCCATAGCTACTCCATGAAGAGGAGGAGGAATTCTGCTGGTGCTGGCCTCTGTTTGTTCAGAGCTCCAGGACCATGAGAGCTCCCATACAACTCAGAGCATTTGCAGGACAAATAACGGTAAAATAAGAGTGGATTCACTATAAAGACCAGTAGTGTGTGCTTGACTACTCTATGATAGGCTCATAAGAGAGGCAAAGAACCAGGATATAGAAGATAGAAGGAGCCAGGGTTCTACTTCAAGATTCCCTTAAGTCATGCAGAAAAATGATCTGCAGGACAGCATCAGGAAGAGAGCATGCCTATCTTGCCAGTGGATGTTGTTTCCTTCCATCCCTGCCCCACACTTCCTGGGTTTAGCAAATTAAAGAAAAAAAACACACACAAGCCCTTGTAAAACTCACTTGTCAGTCGGCTTGAAAGTTCTGCTGAGAGGGAAGTCATTCCACTAGCCCTTCCAGGTGAAATTGGTGTTGCTGGATGCACTGAAGGAGTTGCAATTGATCCCAGATATTGATAAGAAGGGTCATAAGGCCAAGGAGGAGATGGTTGAAGTTGCCTTGTATCTGACATGGGGTTAAAAAAAAGAAGAGGAGGAGGAGGAGGAGGAGGAGGAGGAGGAGGAGGAGGAAGAAGAAGAAGAAGAAGAAGAAGAAGAAGAAGAAGAAGAAGAAGAAGAAGAGGAAGAAGAAGAGCAGTCAGCATTTTTTTTAAAAAAAAGATATATGAAGACATTATTTTTATAGCTCAATACTGTGATCAGAAATTTGTACCTTAAAAAAGAGTTGGATTATTGCCCAGTTTTCAGTGGACAACCAAGAGTCCTGTAGATGCTGAAATACTTCCAAGGAGAGAGCAGAGAATTTGCTTGTTGATTGCTGAGATATTATGATCCAGAAATACACTTCTTTTACAAAGCTGAAGTGCAGACCCCCAGTCATATTAGTTATGAGCTTATGAAGCAGATTAGTTTTGAACTTACTCAAAAGGAGGCAACATGTGGCCTTCTGGATGTTATTAGAATACTACTCCCACATCAAGCCTAGCTAGCATAGTTAATAGTGAGGCATGATAGTAACAGCAATTCCATCTATGTTTAGAGGGATGGCCATTACCTAACCCAGATTCAACTGTAGAGTCAGCCCAAGCCATTTTGATGTTTGAGGCAGAGCAGCACCACAGAGATATTGTACTCTTGAACTATCATGGCTCCATTTTACATAATCCTGGAATGTGTAGCTTGGCGAGGTATTTAGAATCCTCTGTGAGAGAGATGTAGTACTGAAGTTCAGTGAAGGGTACTAGATTGTATAGAAGATAATTTTAAAGTACTTCATGAAATTACAAAACCCAAGACTCCAGAGGATGGAGCCATGGCAGTTGGAATGCTATAAAATGGCTATATTTCTGTGGCATGAATATGTTCTATGAAATCCACTGGTTTCTTGAGGGCTGTGGAAGAGTAGCCAGCCAGCTTTAGAGATCCCTATGGGAGGCTCAGTCATCTCTAAATCCAATGAGCCATAACAGGGATAACAGCAACTGACTGATCAGATATACATTTTTCCACAACCCACACCTTCTTTTTTATATGTAGGGGACAGGCTTCTCCTTGTTCTATTTCTCTAAAAGGTCAATGCATGCTCTCAACCAAAACAACATCAACCATCATGGAAATATAACACATGGGTATGGATTTGCAAAGCATGCTCTGAGGGATTGCCACACTTACTCAGAAGGCCATTACTGATGACATTGTACAATACTGTTTACAATGAGACATCTGAGCATTTATTTTAGTCCTATGAATCCAAGAATCTGGGGACTATCCTTGCAAATCTCATCAAGTGGTAACAGAACCTTCTTGGACAGATTTCAAACACTGTACTGTCTGTAGATGTCTGGCCTGCAGAACTCAAAATGGCAATGACAGCTGAGTTTGTGATCTGCATTTGCTAGCACTTCCAGACCACTTAGAGTGTTGACAAATGCATACCCTTTGAGGAACCCAAATCAAAGAACTCTGGTTTTGGCTCTGTGCTCAATCCAGTTGTGACTACACAGAAAATGTAGATGAGGGTAGAAAGGGAAGCAGACCAGGGCAAACAAGCTGTTTGGACATCAAATTTGTTTTTGGTACATGTCTTCTCTCTGCTTATTTTTTCCTGCAGCTTTTCTTTCCTTCAAAAGTATGTTGAGTCAGGACTTATAAAAATCTCAGTGATTAATTGATAGTAATAATTGGATTTAGCATTTGAACTACAACCCCCAGAATCATCCAGCTAGCATTTTGAAAGTTGGGGTACTTCAGGGAACTATTGTCCAAAGTTATTTTTCCAAGTTTTGCCTATGATCAGAGCAACATGGCTGGTTACTGTCAGAAGCCTTTCTGAATTCCCATCCCATGTATAAAAGTAGCTAAAACAATCACTGTCAAGAAGTTCCATCACTGTATCAGTACGGATTTTCTGATTTTCTGAAACAAAGCCACTGAACCAAATTAAAGACCAGGCTTCCATCTATTCCAGTGGCTTCATTGAAAGCAGATTATTAAATGTTTGTTTAATGATCAATAATGGCAGTCCATATCTGACAAAATTTAAGGGAAATAAAAATAATGGGGGCTAAATTCCTCTAGTCTCATAGGTGTAAAATATTATTTCCAAAAGCTGTAAAAGATATGTATATAACACATACTTTCCTTTAATATAGAATAACCAAACAGGATTACACCACAACAAATACTACAAACATTGCTAATGGAAACAAAATAAAAACATATAAACACTACTGTTCCACACTAATTTATAAAGACAGGGATCAACAAATCACTTCCAATTTGGCAGCTTATGGTATCAGACTAATTTTTAATTCTACTTCCATAATATATCTTCTACATAAAAAAAAATATAAAAAAGAAATGTAACTAATATTGATATCGATTTTTAAGAAATGACATACTATTTAAAAATATTTTCTAAACTTCTGTAAATCCAAAAGTATATACCATTCAACAATTTTTCTTCCAATAGTCCATCACAGAGCTCCATTCATCTTTAAAAGTCTTTATAATTTCCTCTCTTATAAGATTAGTTAATTTGTCCATCTCTAAAACATTAAAGGAACAAAGTGTTGGATGCTCTGGTGGTCTACGCAGTCCACTCTCAGGTATTTTTCCAATGAGCAAGAACTGTTTCTGTCTTTCATAGTGTGAGAAAGTATATCTAAATAGTTAACTACTGCAATAAAACTCTTCAGGGAGAGAATTACACACTATGCTTAGTTAGACACAAGTTCTCGGCCTCCAGCCTCATGCTGAACAAGCTATTAGATACAAAGCACTGTACCACCATTCAGGTCCTGTCATGTTTTACTGCCACAAAAATGTTGTGTTTGGCTTCTTTAAAAAAATGCAACCACCATCATTAAACAGTGTGAGTGTTGCACAATATTTAATAGCTTCATATAATAAGCTTTGATTAGGCAGGGAGGGGACTTCAGGTAAAGAGGCTTCTCCACTTGATCTTTCTTGTATACTCAGTATTCTTCTAATCACCAATACATGATGGAAGAACATAGTTGTAACACTGAGACTATCTTCCCAGAAGGCTGTTGCGGTTTATTCTCAGCCTTTATGTTGGCCAGTAGGTGGCAATATTTTTGCACAGACCTGTATACACACTACCCAAAACTCAGCATTAAATTATGGCACCATTAAATATTGTTCACTACAGAAGAGACAACATAGAGCCACATCTTTTCATGTGTGCTTTATGCCTGCTTTGTATTTCAGGATCCTTTAATTTGTATCCAAAACGAAGAGCACTTTTTGCATTTCCCAGCTGGCTCTAATACAGCTGACCCATTTTGCAATTTGACTTCCTCTGGGTGAGAAGGTGTCAGCCACCAAATGCATGTCTGAACTGGCCAAGGAGGACAGTGGTACGTATAGAAATTAACACAGCATGCTGAGAGCACATGATGTGACCTCTCCCAGTGCTCAAACCATCAGATTGGTGCACCAGTCTGGCTGATGTTGGGGCATGTGAAATTTTCCAAAGGAGCTCTCATTCAGCATGCAGCAAATTTTAATCTAAATGAGGAATGGATATAATGTGCAGCCCTCCAGATATTTCTATAATTCTGCCCCCACTCTCACTCACCAGTAGCTATGTCGACTCAACACCTAAAGAACTACATGTTCCACACCCCAATCTACATACAATTATATAATAGTGTCTAGTTGATAAGAGAAAAGTCATTAATGACATTTCTTAAAGATGGGAAAACCCTTATAGACTTTTTTGGGGAGGAAAAAAGACAATGGCTTCCTAACTTTTGTTTTTTACTATTAGATCATGGTTAGAAAAATTAGAAAAAATAGACACATTTCTTATTTTAGAGAGAGAAGTATGAATAATTATATACATGCATTACTGCCAAAAGTAAGTTTGGAACTCACTTTTTCTCTTTTTTCCTTTTTATTTTTGTTTTCTTTTTTCTTTTCTAGTCTACTCTTTATTATATTGTATTTCAGTTTTTAAGATCTTTTTTCTTTCCTTGATTTTGATTCTTAACGTAGTTTGAATAAACTATTAATAACATTATTTAATAAAAATAAATATTATGTATTAGTTACAGTAGAAAATCTTTTGGCCAGCCTGCCAACATTTTCCCTCCACTTTGTGTAGCATCACACTACTACTGTGCTACAAATTACCTGTAGACTCCTCATTTTGGACAGAAAACAGAGCAGTGGCAAAGGTGATGGCAGCAGCCATGTCTGAGAGCTCTTTTCAAAAGGAAAGCTCTAAGTTTTAATCAGTATATTGTTCAAACTGATTACAGGACATTTTATTTTTTACTTTGCCTATCCTTAGGGCTTGTGCACAATGTGAGCTGCTTGCAGTATGGTTATCATGTTTGGGTAGATTCAAGATAATGTATTTTAAACTTTACGATCCAAAAGCTGCAACTTTAAAATTGAAAATATGATGGTCTTTAATACTATCAGAATTTGTGATACGTCAGTCACTGCAGCAATGGCTCCATTCCTAGGAAGCCAAAACTATCACAGAAAATACTTTATTTATTGATTCATTCATTTAATTAATTAATTTATGTTGTTTCTCTGTTGCCTCCCAGCCCACAAGGGCTTCCCTAAGCAATGAACAGATGGTTATCATCTAGCATAATTACACTCCGTCTTTCTTTACCAGCTCTTCCAGGAATTGTCTGAGACACTCTATTGCCTGTGGTGAAAGAAAAATTGGTGCCTCCCACAATTCCATATGGAAAGACATCAGACTGGCAGCTGAATTTAACTTTTTTTATAGTGTCCTCTAATGAACCTGAAGACAGCAGTCTAGCATAGGGAGTAAGATATATCCAGCTCAACTTGTCTCCTCCTCACCTCTCAATATCTGTCATCTGAGGTGACCAGTTTATTCTGTCTCTTGATAGGGCCTGCTTTAAAGGGATGTGTCTGGAATGTAAAGTGCAATAACTGTAGAAAAGATGCAGTTTGAATATCTACGTAACAGGCCAAAGGAGTATTTGTGGAAGTCCTGCTCAGTTAAATTACTTGACATTTCAGAGCTTCTGTTAAATTCCTGTTATATGAAATTAAAAATATTAATGTTTAAGACTCAAGTATGGACTTATAGATCTCTTCAGTGTTCCTATTCAGAAAGGTGGAGGTTGTAAGATGCATCTGGAGAGCATGATTGTAATGTATGTGCCTTTGGAAATGTTTTTAATTTGCTGTTATGGAAGCTGCCTAGGGTCCTGGCCTGGGAGAAAGGCAGCATATAAATAAAGTAAATAAGACAAAATAAAATAAAAGCACATGGACAGTGCAACCAAGGTAGCACTGAAAACAGTTAATATATGACTTTGGCCTTTTAGCTCAAGCTTTTGGCAACTTTGGAGTTGTTACATGGTTATTGTCAATGTGTTGTGATTGCAAGGAGAACATACTTGAGGGTTGTGTTAATGGCAACCCTGATTTCTTTGGAGCTACAGGGTTGTTATGATATGAGCCAATTCATACGAGATCACTACAGATGAGACACTGCCCTCTTCTTAGAAGTACGTGGCATTTATAGGGGTTGAATCTCACTGTGATACCACATGTTGCTGGAAATATTTCCAAAAAAGGAGAAGCAGGATATGAGTCAGTTTTGAAGGCCATATGCCAATAACTAGCAATAAAAGATAACTTTTAGAAATTGTTTGGACCATTGTACAATTATAACCTATGCCTAAAAAGTTTTGCAAAAAGTCTCTCTCTCTCCTTCATGAATACCAGTTCTCCAAAACAAAACATGCCCCCCACAAAGGAGCAATGGATGTATGTAGGTGACAACCAATAAATTAGCCATTATGTTTATGCTAATTAGATTCCCTTATGAACATGAGTCAATCACTGTTAAGATATGATCCAGGAAAATTGCAACACTCTTTTTGTCATTTTAATCAGGCAGAACCCTCTGCCAAACTCATTCTGCCAAGAGATACAATTGCTTTATTATTTTGACAATTGTTTTAAACTACTTGGAAAAGAGGTTTGAAAATGAAATAAATTGTAAACATTCAGTCATTTCTTGAATCTCTTTGTCAGTATCAACGTAGTAAGACTGTCCAACTCCTAAATTTCTTATACTCCTCTTTCCAGTATGTGTATGTGTGTGTTTTCCTGTTTCTTCTTTTCAGGTGCTTATTTGGGTCCCCCCCTCCATTTCTTCTTAAGCTAAATAGCAATAGTGGCCAAGTTTTGTACATTTAAATGTGTGCTCCCTCAGGTACTTCTGAGTACAACCTGTGTTCACGCCATAACAGTCACCTTGGACCTAGCTAATACTGCAAATACCTGGTGCTCTAGTTAACAAGTTTAGGCTTTGCTTTTCTGCCTACCTACCCAGAAAATCCCACTCCTAAAGAGTGGCTTTGGTGGCAGCATGCTCAAACATTACTTCTTACCAACAGTTCTGAATAGCCACCCTTCTTTTTCTACAACACCCTTTCCTTTGAATAATAAAATCAAAGTGGAATCCTTGCTTAACACAGCCTTTTAAAACATTGGTGTTATTTTCTGGGAGCCAGATTACTCAAGTCTTCAGAGGAGGTGGGGCTTACCAAACAACAATTTTGTCAGTGTGTGCAGCAGACATGCAACACACATTCTGTTACCTTTCAGATCTGAATATGAGGAACTGGAAAATTACAGACGAACTGTAAAATTCCACTAGCAGCTATTTCATTATGGAGGGTGCTTCTCCTAAGGACAACCTAAGGTGGCAACCCTTGGTTTGGAGATTTTTTAAAAAATAAAATTATTTCTGACCCACTTTGTTGATCTTCAAAATGGATATTTTAAAAAAAGTACTGCTTCCCAATAAAAATTACTAATTTCTGGGAGTGGGGCATGGTGATCAAAACAACTGGACCTTGTCATGAAGAATGCTAACAACTCTTTACCTTGTCATTTCTACATCACACAGACACAGAAACCTTAACAGTCATTCCCCAAACTGGTGCCCCACAGATGTCCTGGACTAAAACTCCACCATCTCAGCCAGCACTCTCTTCCTGTGGGGCTTACATCCCAGGCTAGACAGATTGCCAGCTTTAAAGCAGAAAGCTCATGACTGATACCTTTGCATCTCCTCTCATTCTTAAGTGCCAAGTAGTTGGCTGATGTTAAAATGTAATGGCCGTTGCATACTACACAGGCAGAAAATAGAGAAAAGTAATGGGAGAAAGTTGGATGAATACAGCCACATAGCCTGAAAACTCCATTAAAAACTATAGATTACTGCTGTGAAAGACTTCACAGTTGCAACAGTGTTCCCTAAGCAGAATACTGCAACAACCAAATGATTAACAATGCTCCTTTGTGTAAACCTAAGAATGTTTACATTCTGAAGGTGAGAAAACTTGGTCTTTAAATCCCTGAAGGTCTGCTAAAGGTTGATTTGAGCCTCTTCCTATCTTACCTGCAACACTGTAGGTAAGCCTATTATTTCATCCTTCCCCATCTTGGTGTCCTCTAGACACGTCAGATGACAATTCCAATGGCCATACTGACTGGAGATGATGAGTGTTATCATCCAAAACATCTGGAGGGCAACCATTTGGGGAACGCTGCATTAGTTTATACATTTCACGGGACATGGGTGGTTTTTTGAAATATTTGACTTGTGTGGCAGCTTTGAAATTACCTCATACAGCTCTTTGGCAGTCTTTCCTAATATAACTGAAGAGTACACAGAGTAATGGTGCACATCAGATTTCAATATCATTGCCAAAGTTACTTAGGCTCTTTTAAAAACCACTAGTACCTTTAAGCTGTGACCTCATGCCCCAGTGTTTGCTTTTATTTTAGAGCTTCTGTGGTTTTACTGAGGCATTAAAACCATTTGAGAAGTCATGGAGAAGCTTGGGCCTTTGAAATGACTTTCACAGGAAACTGAAATTGGTCTATTTTAAATTACATCTAGGGTTGCATCAAAGCCTCAGTATCTAAGCAACATACCAAAACTGGGCTATGTTGCCTTTGCTTGTCATTTTACAGAGAATCCTGTAGTATTTGGAAGTTCTTCTTTTAATCATAAAGCTTGCCTAGTTTTATTGGACTTTCTAGTCTGCTCAGCTGTGAAAGAAAACATGGAAACATGAACCAATTGCATCCTGAGAGTTTAAAGTAAAAAAAAAACCCACAAGTGTTTAAAACACCCCAGAAAAATCTTAAAACTTTTTTAAAAAGACTAATATGTTTATATGGCAATGCCTTACATAATTATTCCCCCTTTCTCCCACAGGGGAGTGGATTCAATCTATTGGTACCAATATGGTAGTTGTATATTAAGTTCAGAAAGAGTTCAGACAACTTGGGGGCAAAACAGATTGCCCCAATAGAGTGGCTCCGTGCCACCCCTGGGAATGCCAGATTGGGCCTGCGGCAACTGCATATCACAGGCCTGATCTGACACTTTGCCGGTGCAAAATGCCACTCTTTCTTAAAGCAGTGAAAAGCTGTCCTTGCCATGGTGGCAGCAGCTTTTCACCGATTCTTCAGCACAGTGTGACTAAATGCTGAGCTGAAGAAAGCATGATGCCACCTGCCATCTGGTCAGGTGGGTGGCATGACACTGGCATTGGTGTGCACGTGCAACCCCCCCCCACTCCACTCCAATGCCATCCCTTTTGGCCAGCCTGTACATCCCATTGCTGAACACTAAAAGCTCCTGTAGCAGTCTAATAAATTTGATGTTTATTGTTTTCTTCACTCTCCAACCAAACAGGAGAGCTGAAGCTCACTGGAACAATTGGAGAACTTCATTATCTCCTCAGACCCATGTTCTAACTTCATGTAAAGCCAGTGATGTTGTAGAGGCTCTGACAAAAGGACCTGGTCTCCATTATCAGTGTAGGCAGAGGTAGCAAGCAAGAAGAGCCCTCCCTTCATCCACCATCTTGAGGGGGAGAGAAAGGCAAGCAAGCTCCTTCTACAAGCAAGAAGAGCCCTCCCTCCATCCACCATCTTGAGGGGGAGAGAAAGGCAGGCAAGAAGAGCCCTCCCTTCATCCACCATCTTGAGGGGGGAAGAAAGGCAAGCCAGCTCCAACAGGCCTTGTCTGAAAAGAAGAAGAGCCCTCCCTCCATCTACCATCTTAAGGGAGAGAAAGGCAAGCCAGAGCTCCAACAGGCCTTGCCTGAAGGGAATAAGAGCCCTCCCTCCAGTCCATCTGCCTTGTCCAGGCGTCCGAGGGAGAGAAGAACTTTTGGACCTAATCCCCTTCCCCAACACCATTCCCTTCTCCTTTTGTGTCGTGTCTTTTTAGTTTGTAAGCCTGAGGGCAGGGAAATGTCTAATTAACAAATTGTAAGCCACTCTGATAGCCTTGGCTGAAGGCTATTACAGTATTATTATTATTATTATTATTATTATTATTGTTATTATTATTATTAGCCACATCAGAATTTATAAATACTGTTCCCACTGTAGCTCAGCCTTGTACAATGGGAACATGCAACTGTCCTATATAGGTGACATTCAGGTTAGGTGGGCCTCTAAGTGAAGCTGCTTGGCGATTATTAGTATTTACCATGTGTCTTAACCAGAAACACTGGAGGATGAGAAAGACAAGAAGATCTGAAGTGCAGGCCCTCCTCATGAAAACTACATTAAGTCCTGTGGATTTTTATTTGCTTGCAACTTACATGTTTAAGGATGCAACCTGATATCCACTCTCCTGGGAACAAGTCCAACTGGACTTGATGGGGTTTGCTTCTAAATGGACATGTATAGGCTTGCACTGTACGTTCTTAAAAATATGTTGAATATTTGTGACATAGAAGATGAAAGCCCCAAAAAATCTATGTGAAAGATTGGGGTGGGGATTACATTTAAACCAGCTTTTAACATGAACAGAGGGCAGAGCAATGGCTAGTTTCGTACTGGTAATTATGAATTGTTCCTTCTGTCATGTTATCTGTTACCTCATAGATAGAAAAAACTTGAATGAGAAAGAGTGCAATCCTTGATGCAGTGTATTATGATGCCCTTTAACAAATGACCAGGGATGACTGACTGACTGACTTCCAGGTTTGTGGGCAGACCTTGGAAATGTCACGAGACACAGCTAAATCTCTGTAGCTACGTCTCAGTAAGCTATGTCTTCCAATGCTATGCCCCAAAATCTGTTTTTAAGGAATGCATCTCCTCCAACATGGCCATATTTCTATTTCTGGAGAGTGGGAGCAGGGGCATGTCCAGCCATTTTCCTGTAGCTAGGTGCTTTTCTGCTTATCCTCACTGCTCCCTGGCAACACAGAAATGGCTGTGTGTGAAAGAGAGGGGCTATATTGCTTAAAAAGTGGTTTTTTGGTAAGGACTTTTAAGAGAGGACCATAAAAGTGAATTAGTATGGTGGTGAGTCAGGTTTATGACCATTACAATTCATGAACAGGATGTCAGCCATTACTTTTTGGATTACAAATTCCAGAATCCTCAAGCCATCATGACCAATTAAGGAAGGCAGCTTTTCAAATCAATTTACTAGTTCAATGTTTCCAATTATTCTTCTTATTTTCACTAGATTAAAAGTATTTTTAAATGCCAGGTACAGGAGCAAAGAAACTTTAAGGGATGCCTCAGTTTATCACATGGAAAGGAAGTGCCCAAATCCTATGGATAAACAGGGGTTAAATCTGGGAATACCCCCCCAAAAGCTGGATTGTTTTCAGACGATGTCCCCTGACGTCGTCATTATCCTGGACTTAACCTGTGAATTAAAGTGCACGTTTTGGCCACTTTTGACTTTTGGGAAAGTCCTGAAAGTAAAAAGAGGTGCATTTTGGCCACTTTGATCACCACTTTATTCACGGGATTTGTGCGCTTTGCAACCCATGTGATAAACTCCTTAGTGGTATCAGTAAAAAGACATTGTGCAACCATTTGAATTTTTCCTCCTTAATGAGAAAGTCCGAAGAAGGTGGCACGGGAAAACATTGAAGCACTGGAAATGGTAAACAACATTATCTGAATCCTTTGTAAACGATGTGTTTGAGGTGAGATGGCTGCACAAATGAACAAAAAGCACCCCTACATTAATGGACAAATTAAAAAAAAAAAGAAAAATAAGGAAATGCAGAGAGTGCAGGATAAGCAGCCTCTTTTGTATGACAATTTGCAAACACAGATTGAGTCAGGACATAACCCTCTGTTTCATATTGATTCAAACTTCTTGACAGAAAAGCACCTGTGTGAAGGTGCACATTTGCTTCTGTAATATTAAGTACCCCACAATAAAGTTAAAGGACAGATAAAATGTAACTGGGAAGACAAAATGTTTTCACAAACTGTAAATAAGAAAAATCCCTGCCTTTCTGCTGTAGCGTTGACTTGTGAGCTGCAAACAGCAACATACACTGATCTACATAAACAGCGTTTTCACAATGCATGTGCAGTTCTAGCAAGTTAGTGTATAAGCTGCTGCAATGAAATATGAACCAACTCTCCCACTGACTAAGCATGCTCTTCCTGCCCTGTTGTCTCTTCCTCTCCCAAGAACAGTAGTATGTCACTATATCCATAACATCAGCCTAACCACATTATGGAGATGAAAAAAATGGAAATTTCCCCCTGTTAATGTTAATTCTTTGTCTTTTAAGATGATCTTCCTTTACTCATGGACCCCTTTCACTTTAAAAATGATAGCACTTTATTAATACTTTAGTTTCTTTAGAATTCTTTGCCAGAGTTCCAGTGCCCTGCCAACCTATAAATCCCAGGATTCCATAAAATGCATCCACAATAGTTAAAGTGTTATCTAGATCCATTTCCAACTGGCTTCAGGGCAAGATACAGAGGAGAGACGGCCATGGTTGCCTTAGTTGATGATCTCCGTCAGGGCATCAACAGGGGAAGTGTGACCCTGCTGGTGCTCTTGGACTTCTCAGCAGCCTTCGATACCATTGACAATGGTATCCTTCTAGAACGTCTGAGAGAGCTAGGAATTGGGGGCACTGCTTTGTAATGGTTCCAGTCCTACCTCTTGGGCAGGTTCCAGATGGTATTGCTTGGGGACAGTTATTCGTCCAAGAGGGAGCTTGGGACGCTATTCTGTCCCCAATGCTGTTCAACATTTACATGAAGCCACTGGGTGAGATCATCTGGAGACATGGGGCACAGTTTTATCAGTATGCTTATGACACCCAAATAAGTTTCTCTATATCTCCGACTGCTGCAGTGACTAAGGATGGCATATCTTCTCCGAATGACTGTCTTGCGTTGGTAATAGACTGGATGAGGGAAAACAAACTTAAGTTGAATCCAGGGAAACAGAGATACTAGCACAAGAAAACTCTGGCCCGGGGAGGGAGTTTTGTCAACCGGTCCTGGACAGGGTCACACTTCCCCTAAAGGACTCCATTCACAGTATGGGAGTACTCCTGGACTTGTCCCTCCAGCTGATGGAGGTGACAACCAGGAGTGCTTGTTATTAGCTTTGGTTGATCAACCAATTGCTACCCTACCTGGACCAGGGAGACCTTGAAGCATTGGTACATGCTCTGGTAACCTCCCATCTTGACTTCTGCAACACGCTCTACATGGGGCTAACCTTGTGCCAAGTTCGGAAGCTTTAGTTGATTCAAAATATGGTAGCTAGATTGGTCACTGGTACTCCTAGTAGTGAACATATAACACCTGTATTAAAAGAACTTCACTGGCTACTGATTAGCTTCTGGGAGCAGTAAAAGGTGTTGGTTATCACCTTTAAAGCCCTACATGGCTTGAGCCCAGGTTATCTGCGGGAACGCCTCTCCCCATATAGTCTGCCCCGCACTCTCAGAACATCTGGAAAGCTTCCAGACACAAAAAACTAGATTAATATCTGCTTCCCAAAGACCTTTCACTTCGACTGCTCCAAAACTCTGGAATGACCTGCCAGAGGAGATCAATCATATTACCACCTTGGATGCTTTAAAAAAAGCCATTAAGATGGATCTCTTCTGGCAGGGCTTTCCACCAGAGCCGACATGAGCAACATATCCATCTTCCTTCCTATTCCTGACTGTATAAGATATGAATCCTAATTCTGGTTCGGCTATTTGTATTGCTTTACATTGTATCATATTATTTTGTATTATTCTGCTCTAGGAGTGTTATTTTTATTTGAATTTTAATGCTGAAATTTGTATGTCTGTATGTATTTTACCTGTTCTGATCCCACCTCGATCCATTGGGAGAGGCAAAAAAATAGAATTTATTTATTTATTTATTATCAAACTGCTCCAATTCTGTAGTGCCATATTACAAATGGAGCAAGCGTCTTTTCTACTGCTCCAGAGTTATGGGTTCAAACTACAGGAAAAGAGATTTCACCTAAACATTAAAAGGAACTTCCTGATGGTAAGAGATCTTCAACAATGGAGTATGCTGCCATGAAGAGTGGTGGAGTCTTCTTCTTCTTTGGAAGTTTTTAAACAGAGGCTGGATGGCCATCTGTCAGGAATGCTTTGATTCCTGTATAGCAGGGGGGTTGGATTGGATGGCCCTTGTGGTCTCTTCCTACTCTATGATTGTATGATTCTAAGTGCATAACATAGCTTGGCCTGATATTTATCCCACTGGGATAAGTGGAACATCAACTGTGAGACTGAAAAAACAAACAAACAAAAACCAAAAGCTGGTGGGGAGGGAGGAGAGCAGCATAACAAAATGTTGATTTTGGAGCAAAAATGTTTTATTTGCAGAAAATGTTGCATGTAACACAAATCCAAAAAAAGTTGTGAAATTGTCACAGAAATGTGTCTCCTTCCCCATAGCTCATAATTTTGTTCAGTGATAAGAAAACACACAAAATTTTTCATTCTTGGACGCAAGACTGGATTATGAAACTCTAGCAATTTTCTTTGAATGTGGAGTATTTAGAAGCTCCTCATAATCTGAAACCCTTACTTAGTTTACATCCAACACTGACTGCCAATACTATTTCAGTCCTTATTTTTGGTAAATGACTCCTTCCACATTAACATAAGGTAAGAAGCAGTAGACAAATGAACTTATACAAAAGTTTTGAAAGGAAGTCAGCCTTGTTAAATTTGTATAACTGTGCAACTGTTCTTCTAAAGTGAAGCATATCTTTGAAGAGCATTTGGTGTAAGGTTGAAAATCCCACACAGTGTTAATTCCCTTATGAAAGACAAAGCAGAGAAGAGGCAGAGGTGGATGTGAATGATCTCTTCCGACAAGAGTAGAGTGATAACATGACAGCATTGCCTCAGGTGTCTGAAAGGTTATTCCTGAAGATGCAGAACTAATTACACAATATTACATTTGTTAGCTTAGAGACAAACAAAAGGGTTCATATCCACCTCACTTTTCATATCTTCTGTGGCCCTCTCCCATTTTTCTTCTATAGATTTAATGTGGAGGAAAACTCCCTTTGTGGTGCTTGCAGTCAGTTCATTTGTTACCAAGCATTGACCTTGATGTGAACTAATTAGGATTGCAATAGTTAAACAATACAGGTTGGGAGTTGGAAACTTTGTGGGTATAAAAGACACCTTTGAACATAACAGCCATTTACACTTTCATGATCTCATCCCTAGAGCTCAGGGGGAAAAAAGAAAGAAATACAAACTAATAAAGAGAACTTCATCTAGGGGCATTCTACACACGCAGCAGAATATCGTCCCACAAACCCTTATCCGGGATGCCAAATGAAATGTAACGAGATTCTTTTAAATTCCAATATAAATCATAATTAAAACAAAAATCTTTTGTTAATAAGTAGACCTCTGATGATCTAAAGACATCCTGGTTCATTTTATTGACTTAGAAAAAGTAAATGTTATATCAAATGCAACCTTCATGGTTTGGCAGCTGAGGTCACCTTGGGGTGTGGAGTGGGGGAGGAATGAAATGAAGGAAAGTAGTCCAAAGCTCCCTCCAGAGCTCAAGCCTTGACTCACAAGGTAAAAATAAGGTCTTCCTGTTTGCTGTAAAGCATTTTAAAAAAGAGTTACTACTGCTAGCCCAGTCCTAAACACACTGTACAGAAGTAAGAACTGTTGAACCCAAGAAATTTACAACTGGGAGATATGGCTACTCTTTTAAAGTGAATAGTAGAATAAAGTGAGTAAGGTGACTATCAGAGAGAGAAGGGAAGCAGTAGCTCAAAGGTTAAGACATTGAATCTGACGATTGCAAGTTTGGCAGGTCAAGGCCCAAGTGCTATGGGATGGAGTGAGCTCTCGTCACTAGTCCTCTGCCAACCTAGCAGTTCAAAAGCATGTAAAAGTGTGAATAGATAACTTTGGTGGGAAGGTAACAACATTCTGTGCAATCATCCTGGCCACATGATCACAGAGTTGTCTTAGACAACGCTGGCTCTTTGGTTTAGTAACAGAGATGAACACCGCTCCCTACAGTTGGACATGCCCAGACAATCTTGTCAAGGGAAATTCTTTACTTTCACCTACCAGAGAATAGAATATATTTTGTCCTGTTTAAAAATGATAGTCTATGGGGAAAAATTCACCTGTAATTGATTAAAAGCAGGTCTACAGAAATGACATGGAGAGAAAAATACACCTTTTTTGATACAAACATTTCACAGCTGGACTGGGGTTGCCAGTGATCCCTCATAAACAGTAGCCTTCAATTATGTGATCAAGCATGCTTCATTATTCAATCACAACTGTTCAGAATATTGCATTCAAACAAACAAAGTCTAACAAATGGCAACATATTTTGTTGGCTGGGAATAACATTTTCCATGCTCAGCACTAAACACGGAAAAAAACCCCCCTTTCTTAGCTATGTTTTTAACACTTTTACAAGCACTGCTTTTGACAGCACATAAGAGTTGTAGTCTAACAAATGAAAGTTGTCCACACAAAATGATTTTCCCCACAAACTCTGCTTTTAATGGATTGCTGCAATTAACCAGGATTCCTTATTGGCCACATTTTGCTTTTTATAGTCAGGATGTGTCCCCCTCTCTTATCTGTAAAATCATCACCACCAGCACCTATGAAATAATAATGCTACCAACAATTACCAGATATTTGGGAGAGGGGAAGAAGAAGAAGAAGAAGAAGAAGAAGATGATGATGATGATGATGATGGCATCTCAGTGGCATTCAATACCATTGGCCATGGTATCCGTCTGGAATGCTTGAGGGGCATTGCACTCCAGTGTCTCCATTTCTATCTCTCAGGCAGGTTCCAGATGGCGATGCTGGGGGACAGCTGCTCTTCTAAAAGAGAGCTGACATCTGGTGTCCCTCAGGGTGCCCTTCTGTCCCCCATGCTGTTCAACATTTACATGAAGCCTCCGACTGCTGTAGTGTCTAAGGATGGCATCTCTCCTCTGGATGCCTGCCTTGGATCAGCAATGGGTTGGATAAGGGAAAACAAACTCAGGTTGAATCCAGAGAAAATGGAGGTACTGGCGATAGGTACCCCAGGTCCAGGGATAAAGATCTGTCAACCAGTCCTGGATGGGGGTCACACTTTCTCTAAAGGACGAGGTTTGCAGTTTAGGAGTACTCCTGGATACATCTTTACAGCTGTCATCTCAAATTGATGCAGCTGCCAGGAGTGCTTAGTATCAACTTTGGTTGATACGCCAACTGTGCCCTTGCCTGGATCAAAAGGACCTTGAAGCAATGGTACCTGCACTGGTAACATCTCATTTAGGTTTCTGTCATGCGCTCTACATGAGGCTACCCTTGTACCAAGTTCGGAAGCTTCAATTAGTTCAGAATGTGGCCATCAGAATGTGGTCACCGGTACATCTAGGTTTGACCAAATAACACCAATAATAAAATCTCTCCACTGGCCTACAGTTAGCTTCCGGGTGCAATACAAGGTTTTGGTTATTACCTTTAAAACTCTACATGGCTTGGGCCTGAGCTACTTATGGGAATGCCTCTTCCTGCACAATCCACGCCACACTCTCAGAACATCAAGGGAAGAATTTATTAGATCATCCAAAAGCCAGGATAATAACAACTTCCCACAAAGTGTTCAAAGTCTTCCGATACTTTGGAATAGCCTACAGGAAGAGATCCATCTTATAACCACCTTAGATGCCTTTAAAAAGATGCTCAAGACAGATCTCTTCCATAGGGCTTATCCACCTGACCTTATATAGGGATTACTAAAGAATGGCTCCACTTTTGATCATAACTGTATGTACAACTGACGACTGGATAATATCTAGTTATTTATTGGTGTAATAGTAATGTATAGTGGTATTAATATTGGCTATATTTGTACTTGTATTGTATTCTTTTAAATGCTGTAATCCTGCCTCGATCCACACGGAGAGGCAGGAAATACAAATAAATAAATAAATAAATAATGACAATGACCACCACCACTAGGGCAATAGGGATCAACAAGAAAATCCATTCTGTGCATGTATATTCACAAGTGAATAATAAGTAATGAAAACACACAAAGTGGTAATTCTGCTGTATCATATTCATCAGGTTCTGAGGCAGCAAATCCTCAGGAAACTCAGTATTGCCCTGTACTGGCTGCTCACTCACACTGTGCCCTGGTCCCAGCTATGGCTAGAGAAATAAGGAAGGGAGGGAGGGAGGGACAGGATAGCCAGACAAATCCCCTGCAGAGTCTACAGAAACCACTTCCAAGCTGTCTATAGCTGCTGAGAGTAGATACATATGTTTTTAAAACAAACTTTTCTTTGGACAATACTACTGATTTGAGATTGTCACTGTTGCCCTAAGGCCTGGGGGGAAAGGGACCAGGTCTTGAGACTCAGGACCAGATTTCTAATTTTGGGAACCTAATCTACCAAACGATGCACAGGCCTTTCCCAATTCTAGCGACATATAGCAGACCATATCCAGTACAGTGACATCAGCACTGCCAAAGCCTACAGGCATGGTTTTCTTCAAGGGAATTTTTGAGGGGACCTGCCTGTAGTACATACATTCAAAATAACACTCATTTATAGAAACTGCCTGAGTACAGAAAATGGTATGCGGAATTCATTTACATGAAGTGGTGTAGCTTACAATTAATTTTTTTTGCAGCATTTACCTTCTATTTACATATATGCAGGGCTTAGAAAAGTTACCTTTTTGGACTATAATTCGCAGCATTTCCCAGCCAACATTTTGCAGTTCCACAAGGTACTCAATACTTTTTGTTTGGATTGTACTTGTATATTCACCAGTTTACAACTAGTCCTCTCTCTTGAAATATGCAATTTCCCTTCATCCTTCCCCTTTCCACTCCCACTGATCACATGTCACATCTAGTCTCATGTAACATTTCAGAAACTGATCTTCATCACCAACTTCCATTGAGAGTTTGTTGCTATTGTTGTTATTCAGGAGTTATAGTTAAACCTGGACTTTATCACACAGACAAAAAGATGGGAGCATAGCGGGATGCTGCTGTCAATATCATGCAATAGCATGAAGATTTTCACAGAACATTGCATGAAATCATGATTATCCTGTGATTATCCTGTGAATAAAGAGGAATTCTAGTGCTACTTTTTATTCACGGGAAAATCCATGAATAAAAAGAGATGCTACAATTCCTCTTTATTCATGTGATAATCACAGGATAATCATGACATTGTGCAATGTTGTGTGAAAATCTTTGTGCTATTGTGCAGTCTTGACAGGAGCATCCCACTATGCTCCTGTCTTTTTTGTCCATGTGATAAAGTTCCTAAAGTCCTTCAGCAATATTATATTAGTTAAGTATTAGAATCATTTTGTTTTAGTGCTAACATTCCTCTTTCTCTTGTCTGATCTTTGAGAATGTGTATATAACAGTTGTGTTTACTTGATGGTCATCTTTACTGGATACTGGAAGATAGTAGAAACACACATGTAACTGATACATTTCATTTTAGAAAATACTGGCTTAGTTTAAACTGACCTGGGCCTGCGAATACTAAATCTTTGATAATACCAGGAGCCTCCAAGAAATACATCTCGATGAAAAAAATGTCATTATGGATCTCCAAAATAAAATCCCATCTGGCGATACCTCCTCCTTACCTGGAGTGGCCTAGACACTGTCATAATAATGTTGTGTGAATACCAGGAAAAGAAAAGAAAATATAGCACAGTATCCACCAAATGGATGCCTTCCAGATATGTTGGATCCTTTATCCACAGCCAGCTCTGCCAATTGCTGGAGGTGCTGGGAATTGTAGTCTAAAATTTCTAGAGGGTACCAGCATAAGGAAGATTACCCTAACTAACATCTGTGATGTCATAAAAAGTTACAGTGTTTGCACTCAATCATTTTACACCCTTTTAAGAAAACACTGCTTCACCCCACTGAATTAAAAAACAACAACGACAAAACAAAAGTTAGCTAAAGACTTGGTTAGGATTTCTTTCCAAGCAGATTAAATTAAAAAGGGAATGTTTTCCTTCCACCCACCCTTCTTTTTAGAGTGCTGACGTATTAGAATATCTAATTCTCAGATAATGCTGAGATACTTGAAGGCAAAAACAGACAATTATCATCCATTGCAAGCATTTAAAAGATTTGGGCCCTGGAGCAAACTGCTGTTTACTGAAGAATGAAT
Source organism: Urosaurus nigricauda (assembly GCA_034509955.1). Classification (NCBI taxonomy): domain Eukaryota; kingdom Metazoa; phylum Chordata; class Lepidosauria; order Squamata; family Phrynosomatidae; genus Urosaurus; species Urosaurus nigricauda. Next base: position 71,579,511 of record JAOEGL010000003.1, read on the forward strand.
GTGCCACTTGTACTTAACACAGCCAAGTATGTCTGAACTCACACATTCTGGATACTGGCCACCAGTGGACTCTGAGAAAGGTTTATAGGTGTGAGATAACATCAAGCTCCTGTCTGCATTTCATTACTGCAGGGCCTTTGCTGTGTTTTAGAACAAGAAAATGCAAGTACCAACAGAGGTGTATTATTATGTCTGTCTTTATATTCACCCATTGCAGGATTTAATCCCTCTTCTGTTGCAAACATCATCATCTGTATGCTTTGGACTACCCTGTCATTGCAAGAGGCATACTGCCCATTTGAGCCCTCTGAGAATCTGGCTCTTCTCTTTTGCTCATGGTGCAAATTAAGAAAAGCCAGGATCTACTTCAAGGTTGATGATTCTACTCTCTGTTGCACTAAGACCTGTAGAACCAGCAGCGGGAGCCTGGTGCATATTCAGAATTAAAGAATATCAGGAGTCTCTGCACCTCCTGAGACAGTTCCAGCACACCAAAAATCAATTTCCTGTTGCTTAAAACCTTAATTTCAGCAGTCAAAACTGGGCTGGTGGCAAGTGGTGTATGTGTGTGTGATTTTACTAGTCCTGTTGTTAAAACCAGTGGAAATCAGAAATCTCTGCAGATCATCCAGAGATCTATCAGTATGTTGTGAACTCTTTTCAGCTCCTCTATACTACTGAAGCTCATATTTTAAAAATAACCACTAGCAAAACTTAAAAGACTTGTAGATTAAAGAAACTCCCCCAAGAGCTGAGGCGATATTGGAAAGCAAGCCAGATGTCTATCCAAGGCAATTTCATTTTGAAATAAAGGGAGAAGATGCTGAAAAAAGCACCAGTATGGACACTTCCTAATTGTTTTAAGCTAGTAAACAGTGAATCTACCTTTAAAGCAAGACAAGTTCAATAGTTATCACTCTTTCCTATATTTTAAACAAGACAACTACATCAGGGAAAAAAATAAGATCAGGAAGTATTTTCTCTATCTTTTCTTTATAAGTCCTCAAAAATTTGACAATTTCTTTGCTGTGGTTCTTATTTTTCTTTAATGGAAATGTCTCCAACAAGGCCTTCATTGTCTCAGACAGGTGTGAAACTGGAACTGATTCACAGCCAAGAACCCTGGTATCAGAGCCAGCTCTTGAGCTAGAAACATGCACCAACCATTCAATAATACCAACACGGCCAGTCAGTGCCTCAACAATTTAAGGCTTAAGACAGACAGATAGACACGCACACACATCATAAATCAGATGATGTTGAACTAGCCAACAGTCGGCTGCTTCAGCAGATGCCTGCAGACTGTCTGTATAGATCAAACCCTGCCTGTTTGGGTTAGTGGAAACATTCCCCGCTCATTTCTGAAGATGAGAGGCTGGGTGGAGCAACTAGTTCAAACATATCCCTGTTGGCCCTGTCTTGTTTCAGCCGTCCTCTTGCATGTGCCTTCTGTGAGTGTTCACAAGGAAAGCTTAGAGTACAAATATAGGAGGGATCATACATATATTTATATATGCATTTTATTTGTGTTTGTCTTCCAAAAATAAAAATTGGTCATCTCTTTATAAAAATGCAATGACAAATACTACTGTAACAAAATTAAGACCTGTGTGGAAGGCAGACTCCTAACTGGCCTGGGGAACTGGTCTGGATATCCAATAGAAATATTTTTCTTGAATCACTTAACTCAGTGGTCCCCAAACTGTGCCCGTTAATAGATTTTGGACTTCAGCTCCCAGAAGCCTCAGCCACGTTGGCCAATACTCTGGGATTCTGGGAACTGAAGTCCAAAATCTCTCGAAGGGCACAGTTTGGGGACTGGTTAAGAGCAATGCTGTAATGGTAGATATGGACGCACAGGTGCTCATCATGACAGACACCATAGCCACTTCTGAATCGACTAGGGTTATAGACGATAGCTCCATTTGTATCTATTGTCTTCTTCTTTACCCTGGCTACAAATGAATGTCTCAGGTCCCCTTTCCAAGGTCTTCAATCTAGAGACTTTGGCCCTCTTCAGACATGCCCTGACTTCGCCCCCAGGGTGCCATGATGCCGCACACTGCTCCACATGGTGTGTGGTGTCATGGCACTCCTCTGGTGCTGTGTCTATACAATGCAGTGCTATGGTTCCCTTTCGAGAGCGCAAAAAGGGGCTACTTTTTGCAATTCCTTTTCAAGGAATTGAAAATCCCTCAAAAGACTGGATTGGGGCCATGGTGTGAGGTTGCCATAGCCCCAATATGGTACAAAAAGGGGCAGCTGCAGGCTGCCTCTTTGGACGGTCTGTAGAGTCCCAGTTTGACTTCACACTAGTTCATGCACCAAAACTGTATCAAACAGAAAAAAAAATCTTCTTAATGGTTCAGTCCAATTTGACCAGCAAAAGCAAGGCCAAACAACAACAGCAACACAACGTATCCAAAGGCCCATCATGACAAAGAAATACTCTCTTGCCAGTGTTTCAGTGAGTGGTTGAAAGGGTGTGCTCTCTGGGTCATTTAGCTCAGATGGTGCTAAGACTATATATGAGTCCATTCTCTGCTGCTTGTATATTGAAAACTTATGGCAACTAGTCTCAAAGCTAGCTCTCAGATTTCAGACATCCCTTACTGACTCCAGTATTATATAGGAGGCATTAACATGGAGCTGGAAACATTCCTCCTCTTGGAAAAGGGGTGATCCTATTATATCAGCAGCTGGGACACTGTCCACTTAATTCACATCACCCTTCCCAACTAGCCAGGGGGTGCAAAGTATGACCTTGAAAAGAATGAGATTGGGTAGAAAACAAAATGGTGTCCACTTCTCCTTGGTGACCCTTTGCCTCCCAAGTCCCAGTGCGTTTCAGCTCTCAGCCCTTACTAGTCCAGCATTCAGCATACACAGTGGTCAAATACCTGTCCACAAGCAAGATGTGAATATCACATGCTTTCATTTCCATTTGGTTACTTAGGAATTTATCAGATGGAAGGAATTTCTCTTTATTTCAAATGAAGCCAATTGGAGCCAATTTGAATTCACGTGAATTCGCTAGTTTAGTGAATTTACGTGAATTCTAATTGTGTTCGGAATGCGTTCAGAATGACTTCCCATTGCCCGGAAATCACTGCCCATTGCCTGAAATTGCGTGAGATGCTTTAATACGCAATAACGTAAAACCCATGATTGCATTCGGAATGACTTCCTTTTTGCCCGAAATTGCGTGAGATGCTTTAATACGCAATAACGTGAAACCCCATGATTATTTTCGGATTGCCATTGGATTATACTTCCAATTTCCGTTGTCTGATAATCTCTTTAGAGAGGCACCTCACTTCTAATGGTGGAGCTTACATGTAACCAGCATGACTGTTAACTCCTGGAAATCTTGTGTTCCTTGCTGGAACGCTGTGGGGAGAAAAGGAGGAGGAGACAGACTTGGAGCAAGGACCTGAAAGTACACACATGCACACAGCCTACTTCTCTGCTCCCAACGCTATTTTTCATAGCTCCCAACACTATTTTTCTTTCCATGTACCTATGCCCATTTGGCTCTTCCTGTATAATTCTCCAAACTGTTTGAAGGATATACCTCCATATCCTCTGGAAAAAATTCCATCCTTATACTGAATTGTTCCCCACCACCACCACTGTTGCTGTCATTGTAGGTAGCATTATCTCCTGCCACCTCTTCCTCCCACTACTTCTTCATTCTTGTTATTGTTATTGCTCATCCCCCCCCCCAAAGTGCATCACTTATTTGCTATTTCTCTCTCAGGGGAGACAGATCATTGATGTCCTCATCCACAACAGGACAACATGGTCACACAGCTGCAGTCCTGCTGGTAGCTGCTTTTCTGTCACACCCACCTGTTTGGGTTTATGGTTTTTGGCTGGACAGTATAAACCACAGCTGCAAATGTGATCTGATGACACAAAATTCATGAATGGAAGCAACAGATTAGCCTCACATAAACAGGGAGGAAAGTAATGAAAAATGTAGGAAAGAAAGAATGGCATTTAATAAAATATCTGAAGGTGAAATTTCTCCTTTCTTTTTCCTTTACTTAAAGGAAAGGGAGAGGGACAAACAGAGAGAGCTAGAAAGATAGCCTTTTAAAAGATGTCTAAACAAATATTTTTGAAGATACCTGAATCCTATTAGTACTCTTATCCTTGAATCAATTGTTGACTCAATTGTTGAATAGCACTGAATCAGCTGTTGAGACACTTATGTAAATCCCATGGATTCTGTCAGTCTATTCTAGGTGAGACTGCCAATAGGATTCCGGATTTAGGTTATTAGATGACTGTGTATACACGGAAGCCCCACATCGTTTCCCTCAATATCTAAATTCCATTTCTTTTTTCCATTAGAAACAGAGCTTTTTAGGGCTTTTATTTTTTTTTTTTTAAAAAAGGTTAGCATTCTTTGATATTCCCAGAGTTTAAAAACAGTGGCAAAAAAGTAGGCTGTATAAACAAATATACATACTATGGGCCCTTGATATTTGTTGGGGTTTGGATACGAAAATCCATAAATGTTCAAGTCCCATTAAATATAATGGATAATAAAATGATGTCTCTTTTATAAAAAGGAAAAACCAAGGTTTGTTTCTCATAATTTATATATTTTTGGAATATTTTCAAGCCATGCATGCTTGAATCCATGAACAAAGAATCTGTAGATATGCAGAACTGATTCTCTCTCTCTCTCTGTGCGTATCTCAGAAACTTCACATACAATCTCATAGGAGATTATCGCATGGCCATTTTTGCCCTGGCTGTGCACAGGACAGGATCAGGGTGGAATGGAGAAAAATAGATGTTATTTCACAGTAAATTGCTGCTGTGCTGCTGCCCAACCATCACCCGTCCCCCGGGTGCACTCTCCCAGCCGATTTTGGTGGTATGGAAGGGTCATGGTTGGACAGCAGCGCAGTAACTCCTGTTTTCCCCCCATTCTGCCCTGATCCTGTCCTGTGCATGGCCAGTGCAAAAATGGCCATGCGATAATCTCCATAGTTAAGATTGTTCAAAAGCAAGAAATGGTTTTGGATGCCTCTGTTTCAGAATGCACACTGAAATTTGCCAAAGGATGTCAGAAGATATTTACAGCCTTCTAAAAATTCATCTCTATGTTAGACATCTGCATTAAGTTTGGCAAATTTTTGAGACAGAGACTGAAAGAAGCCACTTGAACTCCATTAAACCATACCTAAACCAAACAAATCCAGGGCTGCTTCTTTTTATACTCAAGTAGATGATATTGCCAGCTTTAGTTTGCTAAACTGAAAAGCGTAGAAATACAATGCCATTTCTATCAGTCCCAAAGCTCACCATTTGGCACTGGGTTGACCTGAGATCCTCCACCCTCTACCAGGATCATGAACTAAAAGTTCTTAAGAGAGAGAGAGGTGTTAAGCCTTCTGTGGGTGGAGGTAATCTAAATAGTCATGAGTAGGCATGTGCCTAAAGCTGACTGTCATCTATAAAGACTGGAAAAAAAAACACAAAAACCTTAGATATTTCAGGAGGATCAAACTCTGGTCAAGTTTGTTATGCATGCGATTGCTCATAGTATACACAAAGAGATAGGGAAGCATTTCAGTCAGGATAAGCTTGTCCTTATGACTCCCAGAGAGAGAAAAATCACCAGAGGCCGGTCTACACAATGAAAATTATCCTGATAGAATACGAGTAGAATGTGATCTGGCCATATGCTATTTGTATGTATTTGCCCTATTTTGGGGGGATCCAAAGAAAGGGGAATCATTTTTACCATAGTATCCAGAGGGATATGCATTATCGATTGTGTGGGTTTCCTCTTTGAATACTTTCGCATGCCAGAGGGCAAGAGGATGGGTGGGATATTCTTCTTGGCATTTTACAGCATTTTTAATTATTTTTTTTCCAGACTGGAAATGACTGTTTCAAAGTGGTATACTATTTAATTATTTTCTATTTTATTTTTATTTTATTTCCATTTCCCCCTTACTCCTGAAGGTGATGGGTATTTTAATAAAGGTCCCTAAATACGGAGGAAATATGCAAATGCTCCTTTGCTCCCTCACATTGGCAGCAGGTCTGGAAACTGTGCATCATACAATAACCAAATGGATCCAAACAGGAGATGATTGGAGAAAAGTACAATGGTGACCTATTGGGATTGGAGGGGATTAGACAGATGACAATATAAGTAGAAGTGTATATGTCTGCATCCTTTAAATGAAAAATAATGGTGCTGAGTGTGGCCGTACACAGTTGTGAATATCTTGGGGAGATAAAGCACAATTTGTATACGCAGAAGACCTCATGTTGAACTTCTGGTATTTCTAGACAGTGGCATCTGGTGTAGGGGTTGGGGCTTCGGGTTAGAATCAAAGGGTGTGCATCCAACGCCCTGTCCCACATGGCTTTACTTTGAGGTTAGGCCACGTTGAGCAGGGATAGGGGGTGCTGGGCCCTCCCCCCCCGTCCCAGTGACTTTACTTGAAAGTAAAGCCGTATAGGGCAGGGACGTGTGTGTGTGCTGAGTTCTCTCCCTCCCTGACATGCATCGTGGCGTGCATCAGGGAGGGGGGGGCGCGCTTGCTGGGAGTCACTCTTCTTGTGGGGTGTCACCTGGTGCAGTCCACACCCCCTTGGTGATGCCACTGCTCTAGTCTACTGCCTGATACTCTGGAAACCCATGGAATCAATGGTAATTTTATATAGCAACATTTAGATACATTCTGTGCAGTCTACTAGAATTGGCACTAACAGTAAGATTCAGGGCTACATTTCTACATCATCTCCCTCCTTGCAAGCATGCTATGTAACCATTTTATTATTTTCCCCCCCTGCCTGAAAATCTTCAGACTTCAAGCATTACTGTGTAATTGTTTCTTGACTGGATACATAATACAACACATCTGAGTCCATGCTGATTTGACTGATATACTCATGGAGCATTTTATATTCTTATCTGTTTTAAAATGACCTATTACATCTAAGGCTAGAAACCATAAGTATTTTTTTTAAAAAGCAAAAATGGATGATGCCATGAAAAAGATGTCATGCACTGTTCCTTTCATAGCGTGTTCAGTCATCACTGCTTGCATTTATTTTGATTCCTCTTAGGTTACTAGTTTTTAATTGGGAGAAACAGACTGTATCTGCACTGCAGAAATAATCTAGGTTGACACCACTTTAACTGCCATGGTTAGCCTTCTCTGACAAAGAGCTCTGGTGCTACAACAAATTACAAATCCCAGGATTCTATAGCACTGAGCCATGGCAGTTAAAGTGGTGTCAAACGACATTATTTCTGCAGTGTGGATGCAGTCCCAGCAGGGACCGAAGAGGATTCTAGGAATTATATTCCAAAACCAGTTCTTCCAAGCTCTGTTAATTGGTGGGTTGTGGGACTTACAACTGACTTTCTACCACAACTGAGTTTCTATCCTGTTGCATCCTGGAACATAATGTGTAGACAACCTAGTCAGATAGTACTGCCACAGCAAAGATATCCTAGATTTACTGTCCTTGGAAGGAATATGAAAGAAAATAATTGGATTTAATCACATAAACTAAAAATCAGATGGACTCTTTTGAAAGCTTACAAAACCCATGGGTAAAGCAGACCTTAAAAAAAAACATATATGGATAGCATATCTGCCTTTCACATCACAAATTGTTAAATCTGATTTTCAAAGATGATTGCTATGAGGCGGGGTTGGTAGTAGCTTAATAACAAGCCACAGAAATCAAGGGGATCGTGAAGTCCACAGAGCTCAAAAGGTGTTCCCTTGGACTGGGTCCCATATTGCCAAGAATATGCATGCAGGACATCGAATGTTTATTAAGCTGCATTCAGTAAGTGTTTGCTTTTAAGGTAAGGCGTTTTTATTTATTTATTTTTGTCATATTTACCATGGGAGGTAATTTGAGCTTGGCTATCAAACTATGAAGTGTTCTGCCAAGAAGGGGATTACAGTGTGTGTATATATATATATATATATATATATGAAGAGAAACTGGATTTGTCAGTGAAAGACTAAGAGAGATTTTATTTACAGAGTTTTGCAACCAGCACCTTTAATCTTCATTACAACTGAGTTATTCATGGATCTATACTGTGCTTCAAAGGCCAATAAAAAAAGAGTATGAATACTGCTGACATAAGGTCTCTCAACTCTAATGTGTTCACAGTTCCTTCTGAATGTATCTGAAGTCCTACATAAGAAACACACCTGCTTCTGGTAACATTATTTACCCAATAATTAAAATTCACCTGCCTCTTTCATCCTACACTACAGGCACATATTCCAGTTATTTTTCTTCTTCCAAGAAGTTCAGAGTAGAATTTGTGAATGTCTGTATGTGTACATGTACACACACACACAATTTTATCTTCATGTCAAGCATGTGGGATGGGTTGAGCCACAGATAGTGGCCCAAGGTTACCAAGGGAGCTTTATGGAGGAGTGACGATTTCTGCAACATACTCCAAGGACATTCCTTAGCCATGGGTAAGGCCATGTTTCCAAAGTCAATCCTCTGAACTTTCCAAGCGATAAGTATCAGGGAAAATAAATTGAAACCTCATTCTTTTGGTTCAGCTATATGAATGAACATAATAAGGGAGCTCTCATGTTAAATCTTGGCAAATTCAGGCCGAGGGCTTAGAAATGGAATAAACTGACTTGAGGTTTGGGTGTAAAAATCTTCTAATTCCTTTCAAAGGGCCTATTGGAAGCTACACTAGTACAGTTTTTCATTTATGTTATAGATTGGGGTGAGGAAAAAATCCTTGGCTTAGCATGAGTTGAAAGCAAATAGTTTGGAAGTTACTCATTACAAATAAGACGTTTGTTGTAATTAATATCTTTTTGCAATAATTAGAACATAGTTTAGTGATAAATTATGACTGTAATTTAGTTAGGACCATACAGTAATTTAAGTTTCTTAAGGCTTCAGCCTTTGGTGAGAAAACAAAAATATTTAAATATCAAAAATGTCAAAGCCAAGCCTGTTAGGGTCTAGCTTCAAATCAGCAGAGTAACAGAAATGTCCCTTTGTCTAGCTATGCTTCCCTAAGAACTGAGACTGACTCCAAAAACAATAAACACATAGCTTGCAGTTTAAAGCAAAAGTTTACTAATGGCTTTAATCTATATTTACATAAAAACTATATCCTAATGTAGACAGTGAATAGTTCAGGTAAAAAGAAATCTTTATCTCATCCCACCGTTTTAATATAAATGTCAGTTTTGCCTCCTTTTTCATGAAAAATGCCATGTTGTGAAAAAGAGCTGAAGATCCCTGTTTGAAAATGTAGATGTAATTTGCAAGAGATCACATGTCTATACATTAGCTTCGTTGAAAAAAATAATATTTCAGCTAGCGAAGTAGCCATAAACTTTGAAAATCTTGTTTACCCCACTTTAACTGCCATGGTTCAATTCTACAGAATTGTGGGAATTGTAGTTTGTTGTAGCTCCAGACCTCTCTGACAGGGAAGGCTAAATTTTTCACAAAACTACAGTTCCCAGAATTCTCTAGCACTGAGGCAGGGCAGGTAAAAAACTGGATTATTTTTGGAGTGTGGATTCCACCTAAATTGAACAGAGCACAGGCAAGGTGCAATAATTCTGCTTCCTCCTTAGGTTCCTCCTCATTCATACTTGAAACTATTGTATTTGCTGTGTTCACATTCCCTTAGTTATCTTTGCTTTTGTTTGGATGCTTGAACAGCATTGCTAAAAGAGCACCTGAAGTTTAAAATTATTGCAATGCTGTAAATTTTGGGACTGAAGGAAAGTTTCATTGGGCAAGGTGCAAAATTCTTACTTAGGAGCAATGTCCTCATTTTGCTCTCCTCCTATAGTTACACCCTGGTGTACAGTCACTCTGTTGTGCTCACACAACTCTGATTCATGATCTGATGCCACTGCTGATGGACAAGGCTGGCCTCATACATTTTGTTGCCTAAAGCAAAATACAAGATTTTTCACAGGAGGTGAATAGAAACTGACTGAAGGCAGTTGACAGCCACGGCATTTGGATGCCTTTCTCCACTCATGGCACCCACACACCCACACAGTAGTTTAGAGGATATAGCACAGCGAATATGGCACTCACAACTCTGTCCTCCAGCAGAAGGTAAAAGCTACCTTTGGCAGTTGCCTCATTCTACCTACCTACCTACCACTGTAGGACTGGTTTGCTTACTGATGGCACTGAATAATAGATGAGAGAGGTTGCTTACTCATATCTAATAGATAATCACCAAGAGTGGGAGAAGAAGATATTAAATTCTACATTTTGGCCACAAAAACCAAATGAACAGGTATAGGAAGGGAGACACTTGGCTTAGCAGTAGTTGATCACATTGAACATGGCCTAGCAGTGTGTTGCTGCAGGAAAGAAGGCAAATACCGTATATACTCGACAATAAATTGACCTCATGTATAAGTCGAGGGCAGGTTTTAGGGCCAAAATTATGGATTTTGATATGACCCACAGATAAGTCAAGTGCAAGTAAAAAGGAAACTAAAGGATAAAGGAAAGGAAAACAATGACAAAGAACTTACAAAACTCCAGCAGGCATAACTATTTCTGTTCACCCTAAAAACTGGATGGGTGAGACAGCTGAGGGTAAGTCAGTGGTTCTAAAAGAGATTATATTCTTATCTTTCGCCTGGGGGTGGTTCCTTTTTAATAAGAATTAAAGTACAGTACTTACAATAACTCGTGGATAAGTCGACTCAGTTTTTTTGGGTCAATTTTTTGACTAAAATTCTAGACTTATACATGAGTATATACAGTAATATTTAGCCTGCATTAATAGAACCATAGTTCCAAGTCAAGAGAAGTTTCAAGTAACAGTCCCGCTATATTCTGCACTAGTCAGGCCTCACCAGGAGTACTGAGTTTGGTTCTGGATGCTTTATTTTCAGAATGATATAGACACGTTTGAGCAGGTTCAGAGAAGAACAGTAAGGATGATAAGAGATATGCAGAAAGGTATGATGAGATATGAAGAAACATGAGGAGAGGTTGAAGCAGTTGGGCCTGTTCAGCTGTGTGAAGAGCAGTCTGAGGGGTGACATGATTAGATTCTTTAAAGATTTCAAGGGCTGTCACAGACAGGAAGGTTCAGGCTTGTCTTCTGCCACCCCAGAGGATGGGCCAGGTCTAACGCTTTTAAGTTACAGGATTGTAGATTTTGACTGAACATTAGAAGGAACTTTTTGATACCAACAGTTATTCAGCAATGGAACCCATCATATAAAGATGTGGTGAGGTTTCTTTCTCTGGACATCTTCATAAAAATGCTGGACAGTTACCTGCTGGGAATGTTCTAGCTGGAATTCTTGCACTGAGCTGGAGTGAAGGTGGAAGAGTGATCTATGGGGCCCCTTCTAGTTGTATGATTCTGTTTCTATATGTTTTTCATTTCACAGAGAATGGAAAGTGTGCACAAGGACATTTAGTTTTGAAACAGCACTTTAAAAATAGTTTTCTTTAATTGGACAGAGCTCTTCACCATCCTAGAATTCTACTTTATACTGCAATTCTTACATCTGTGGATTCTGGATAAGTGCAATTTGAACATTTGCTGTTTGAGGTCTAAACCTAATTACCTCTGTAATCAAGTAGAATTCAAAACTAAAATATGAACACTATATCCAAATATGGAAAGCCAACATTACTTGGGCATGTAAACTCACTCAGTGACCCTGGGCAAGTCACACTCTCTCAGCTTCAGAGGATGACAATGGCAAACTCCCTCTGAAGAAACCTGCCAAGAAAACCCCATGAGAGGTTCACCTTAGGGTCACCGTATTAGAAATGACTTGAAGAAACAAAAACATCAACAACAATGTCCAAATATATCACCCTATGGAAACACTGTTTAAAATTCTTTGTGGTTGACCACGCCAGTATATATTTTTTATTTCGTGGGAACCATGATAAAAATAGATGTTTTCACGAAAAATGTTTTCAAGAAAAGATAGATGTTTTCAAGGAAATATGATAAGAAAGTAGACCTTGAAAACATCTCTTACAAAAAAATTTTTGCACCTGGGAGGAGATAAGAAACATAACAGTATAAGCTTTCTTTATTTGTCTAATAGCTGATCATCAAGTCATCTGCTTTATCCTACTAGAAAAATTCCATTTTTGTTATTTTTGGAAACATGCCTATAAGCAATTTTTAAATTGTCACCACACTTGGTGACAATATTTTTAAATGATTCATTTTGACTATGACAAGATGCAGAGACATCCTATTTAATGAAATGATTCTAGAAAGATGGAGGAGAGAAGGAAACTACTATGTATTTATAATTGCATACATGATGTCTCATCTTCTCCATTTTTTAAAAAGATACACATCTTAAATTTTTCCACATATTTCACACAGTTTCCAAAGAAATCTGTAACTACTCTTCTAAGAATACAGGAGTTCATACCTTGTAGCAATATTAAGTTTACTAAATTTAATCTAAAATGAAATATTTTGACTGCAATGATACACCTGGAAGCAATGAAAACAGTGGGGCTTACTTCTGAGCAGACATCTATAGGATTTTACTATTGAAGGTTGAGAAATATTCCAACAATATCACTAGCAAATATGGGGGGAGCAATCATGTTTAAATTAAAAGCAAAATGAAAGCAAGACAACCTTGTCTTTCTGAAGTAATAATTCAACCCCTACTCATTCTAGTATGTGAGGGATGGATTTGTGTGCCTTTCAAATTAAGACTTCTTGCAATGTCTTACAAAGAATAAACCACAGTTGGGGGTGTCCTTTGAGAGATTATTTAGATTACCCATTGGTTGATCAGATTAATCCCATTCTATGCCACTTGCTCCATAAAGCTTCCTGAGGCCGTGCTACGTGTGGCAAATTACTATTTTCTCCTATGTAAATATCTGCTTGTAAAACCCTACAGATCCATACACACAAAACACTTTTTCAACTTGAAAGAGTAGTTACTCCCCTTCTACCCTGTTAAGCCATAGGTTTTGAACTTCTAAATGGACAGGTGTATTTTCTTTCTTATATATGAAAGAAACTCAGAAGTCAATTACAGTAATTTATGGGCAATTAACCTGCATAGACTTGCTTTCATAATGTAAACTGCTTTCTCTTTGAAATGTAAAACTCAATTATTTTCTTTTAAAAAATGTAAATGCATTCACACACATGCACACACACACACTCCTTTGTAAGTGGAGACCTCCCCAAATAAACCATAAAAATCCCCCTTCTTAATACAAATTTCCCTAAAGTATGTTTTAATTAAAATTACAATGAAATCATGGCTTATGTTCTCTTTTTGTGATATTTAGAAACTGGTCCTTGAAGTTCTTTTCCAACTCTTGTATACTAAAAATGTTTAGGTTGCAAAAATATAAGTTTTTTTTTAAAATATCACAGCAGTTTCATCAGATCTTTATTTTGAATATTTAAAATGTTTAAAAGACAATGAACTCAATCACTCAGGAATACCTCCTGGGCCTTTATTGGTACTAAAATGAATGAGACTTATTGCAAAGGCAACTTTACAGTCTCCATTTATTAGATAGAATATCATAAATCCCATTCTCACTCAAAGTGACAAATATGTAATACATTATCTTCTTGTATAAATATCTTATTCATTATTATAGGAATATATTTAATTCTGCAAATCAGGCATGGACAAGGAACACTTACATGCTGCTTATGACTGCAGGACCTGTGTCCCAGTGCCACTTTATTTGTCAGTGCAATGAAAGCAACAGCCAAAACAAAACAAACAAGCAAACAAACAAGCACAAATGAAGTGGCTTCCAGCTGTTTTGGAAGCATGGCACTCAAATGTCGCATGCCTACAAATTGGCTTGAAGCCGCGCCAACATGCTCAAGTCCTTTGGAATGGATCAAGAAGGAGCAGGAATAATTGGGCTCTTGATGCTGCAGGTTGGGTCCTATGCCCGCGGCCCAGTTTAGGAGCAGGCTGCAGTGGTCAGCACAATCCCAATCTGCTTCTGGCTGGAGCAGACTCAGGCAGCTCCTTCCCACCCATCTACTCTCGTCTTATTACAAAGTACCTTATTTTGTATGAAATATACCACCCGAAATAGGGAACAAGCTATTGTTTCCCCAGTGTTTGAGAAACCAATTGAGGTGTGTGTGTGTGAACAGTCATGAAAATGTTACATTATTTTTCCATGCTGACTCAGCCAGGAGCACTTGGAGAAAGAAGGGAAAAGGAAGCTAGCATTTTTCCTACTGCACAGTGCCATAGCTCAGTCTATGTCTTCTGGCCTATGGTTAGCTGGAAAGATAATCAGTTAAACAACCATGGAGTAGAGGCCTACACAATAGGGGAGGACAAACAATCATGAAGAGTAGGTGTGGGACTTGTGGTCCTCCCAATGTTGTTGAACTCCAACTCCAACCACCCAGTCTAATACCCAGAGCCAATTTGCAACCCAGTGACATAGCAGCCACCAGCCAAGGTTAATGGCAAGGTTGACTACAGAGTAATCCAAGAGCATGCGATTCCAGAGGCATTTTTTCTGCTCAAATAGTGAGCTGCAGTTATTATGCTGAATGTATTTTCTGTACCACTCCAGATAGCCAGCCACATACAGTGGTTTGAATGTTGCACTAGGGGCACTAGGAGATCAGGGTTTGAAATCTGCTCATCCCAGGGGTGATCTTAGGCAAGTCACAGTCTCCCAGCCTCAAAGGAAGGTAATGGCAAACCTGTGAATAAATTTTGCCAAGAAAACTTTGCAATATGTTCATTTTAGGGCACCATAAGTTGGAGACAACTTAAAGGCACACAACAAAAACAACACAATTCCTACTATACAAAAGAATTGCAATTTAGTTTATTTTGATTATATCAAAAAGATAGATTCTTGTATGATGCCAAGAGTGGAATCTTATATTCATTATGAAAATTGTACACTGGTCCCCCAGGTTACGAAGGTAATCCGTTCCGGGATTACCTTCGTAACCCAGAAGTCGTTCGTAACGCGAGGGACTGCTTTCGCGGACAGACCGCGCGGCCATTTAAAGGGGCTGCGCGGCTTTTTTCCGCTTTTTTTCTTCGTATCCCAGGGGATCCTTCAGATCCTGGGGGATACAATGGCGGTCCCGCCGCCTTTGGATCCCGGGGTTTTCGTAAGGCGGGGGACCACTGCACATACTTTCTTGAACAATGCAATATATTAATAGTATCCCAGTATCCTAAACATTTGCACTGGTTTATCACCTTCTGATGCCCCATAATGCCAGTGGAATGTTATGCAATATCATATACTGTAGCATATGTTCATGTAGTTGTTGGTACAGTCTAACTTAAGCATGTTATGAACTATGGCATTAACTCAGTCAAATATTTGCATATGTTCAAGCCTTAAATCACTGGTTTCTTATTTTAAAGAGGCTTCCCATATTAGCTTTCTAAAGTAAACACTGTGCAAAGTCTAAATTGTGAGTTCATCTTATTTGGCTTCCAGTTTTTATGTCTCTACTTTTTTGTTGTGGAAAAACCTTTTGAAGCCTATAATTTTAAGTTATATGAAGTCCAGAAATATGCATTACGGGAAGCAAATTGTACCTTCTGATATAAAGACTGGGTTCAGTCACAACATTAAAAGTCCTATTATTTCAAAAGAAGTAATAATTTCACAGGATGCACTTGGATGCAGTTCTGGATGTCATATTTTAAAGAGAACGTTGGCATACTAGTGTAAATTCAGAGGAGAATAACCGGAACGGTGAGGCATCTGGAAATAAGAACTTATGAGGAGGGATTTAAAGACCCAGTTCATTTAGAATGGAGAAAAAAAGAGATTCAAAACAGCTACCTCCAAAGAGATGAAGGGCTATCACTCAGAAGAAGGAGCAGGCTTCTCTCTTGCTCAGAGGGTAGGATTGGTGTAAGTGGTTGAAATGGAAAGGAAGCAGATTTTGACTAAACATTGGCCAAGTTTAATAACAGTACAAGCTGTCTGGCTGTGAAACTGATGGTGTTAGGGTATAGTGTGCACTCTCCTGAAAGCATTTCAGCATATGCTGAATGGCCAGCAAGAGGATAGACTATGGGGTGCCTTACAACTGTATCATCCTATGGCTTGTTCAGATAAATCATAGCTGTTTCAACATCTAGCACCAAACTAGATCACAAACCATGCCCTATTGGTAACAGATAATGCAGGTTGTGAAACCACAATTGTTGCAGATCACAATTATGCTGACTATGAAGCTTATTGCTCAGCGTTTTAAACCGGCTCGAGCCTCCCAGGCTGGAGCCGGGATGTGGGATGGAGGCGGGGATTATTGCTCACTAAATCAATGCCGAATTGCCGGATACCATCAGCCTGGGTTCAAGCTGTACTCTGCCAGCACTTTTTAGAAGTTGGAAAGCTTTCGGTTTTCAAAAAGTGCTGGCGGAGCACGGCTGGGGCCCAAGCTGATGGTGGATGATGGTTTGGAGGCAATTTAGTGAACAATAATCCCCAGATCCATCCTACATCCTGGTTTAAAATGCTGAGCTGGATTAAAATGCTGAGTGATAAACTCATAATGCCAGTTTATCACTCAGTGTTTTAAACCAGCTCCAGCTTCCCAGGTTGAGGCCAGGATGTGGGATGGAGGGGGGCGGGATTATCGCTCACTAGTACAGCTAGGAATGAAATTACATTGTCACAAAGGCTGGACTGTCTCCCTTCTCTTTTTCTATCACATCCTGTGAAGTAGATGAGTATTTTGTGTGTGTTTTAAAAAAATGTTTCGAAAGCACTTGGTTCTGTATATACTGCTGTTATAACTTTAGTTAAATGGTGATAAATCAATTTCAACATACAGTGACCCTATGAATGAGAGACCTCCCAGTCACTCGGTCATCAAGAGTTCTCTTACGTCTTGCAGACTCGGAGAAGGAGGAGGAGGAACTTCCGAGGACAGCTCTCTCTAGCTTCAAACAAAATTATTCATTTTCAAAAGTTCTCCAGTTTAGCTACGTTTAGTAGCACATGTTGAAGTTCCTCCTACAAGACTCAGCAAGCACGCAGTCTTGGTTTCATTTTTGATTCTTCTCTGTCATTTATTTCCCAGATCCAGGCCACCACCAAGACCCGTAGATTCTCTCTTTAGAACACTGCTAAAATCCATCCATTCCTCTCAGCCTCTGCTGCCAAGACTCTGGTCCATGCCCAAGTGATATCACGACTAGATTATTGTAACCTTATTCTGACAGGGCTTCCTCTCTTTCGCCTCCATCCGTTAATCTCTATCCAGAACTCAGCTGCACACATTATCACATCTGCTCACCACTTTGACCATGTTTCTCCTCTTTTCTCCTCCATTCACTTCCCCTTCTGCATCCAGTACAAGCTTTTGTTGTTGACTTTCAAAGCCCTCCATGGACTGGCCCCTCCTTATTTATCTGAACTTCTTTCTCCTCACACTCCTTCTTGTGCCCTCTGCTTTGGTAGCCATGGTCTCCTGTCCCAGCCGAGGATCTCCACTGCTACATCCTGGATTCGTCCCATCTCACTTGCTGCCCCTCACTCCTGGAACCTCCTTCCCCTACAAGCATGGCTCATTACTTCTCTAGCCAGTTTTAAAACTGAGTTAAAGACCACTTTGTTCAGGGAAGCATTCCCAGAACTGGGACTCACAGTGGCTTCACAACATTAAAATACCTAGCCTAAAGAAAAAGGCCCTCCCTCCATGCCATCTGCCATTGTCCAGCCTCGGAGGGATTGTTAAGGTAGGCCCAACACCATCAGGCCTAGCCAGTGCAAGCAGCAGGGCCCTCCCTCTAGTCCATTTGCCATGGTCCAGGCCTCAGAGGGAGAGAAGATCCACTGGGCTTGGTCCCTTTCCCACTACATTTCCCTTCTCCTTCTGTCTCTTGTCTTTTAAGCCTGAGGGCAGGGAACCATCTATTTTAATTTATTGTATATATAGCACTGTGTAAATTTACAGCACTAAATAAATAAAGCCTAATAATAATAATAATAATAATAATAATAATAATAAACTTTCAAATAACATTCTCAGGAGAACTTTCAAATAACATCCATGTGAATGGTCCTGTTGGAAAACTTGAGCACAGAAGACTTATCTAAGCATGTCCTAAATGAAAGAAAAATAGCTTCCTCAGAAAGGGCCATATGTCATTCATCCTAATTTCAGACACGCTTAATTATGCATGTGTTTGAAACCTTTGTAAAATATACATTAGCTATCAGGATATTTAACCAGATCATTTAAGCACTTAATTTCAAATGCTTTTGTGATGACAGATAACTGCAACATAAGGTTTCTTATTCTGTATGTACTATATGCTGTGGAATTCCAGATGGAATCAGTCTAGAACCAAGATACCTCTGAGCAAAATATACAAGTTACAAAATAAATTCTGCTCTCTTTAGAGCATATCTTGCTGAGGGTTGAGGGGCTACCATTCAAAATAGGCCAAGTGATTGTTTCCATAAGATGAAGTTGATTTGGTGGCAAATAACAAGAAAAATGTGTTCAGAAGAAATAGTTCTGTGTGAATGAAGATCATTGGGACTAATCTGTCCAGATGCACTACTACCAAGTTTAGCAGTTCTCTTATTTGCACATATTCTCAAAATACTGAGAGCCAGCATGGTATAGTGGTTTGAGCATTCAACTATGACTCTGGAGACCAGGGTTTGACTCTCCACTGAAACAAGGAAACAAATGAGTGATCTTGGGCAATCCATACTCTCTCAACCTTAGAGAAAGGTAATGACAAATTCCCTCTGAACAAATCTTGCCAACAAAACCTTGTGATAGCCGTAGGGTCATCATAAGTCAGAAACATCTTGAAGGAACAAACATACAAACATCAGGACAGCACTCCTACTAAGAGTAAATAGCAATGCCAGTTGGTTGTACTGACCAACTAAAAATCTGATGGCTATTGGTCTTCCTAAAGAAAGATTGCCTGATGATAAATTCAAAATAGTGGTTAGGAGGGGGTGCTTAACACATTCTATAGCCACAGTTTCTCTGCTCAAAACCCGTTTCCTGAAAAATGCTTTCCTTCTGGAAACATGACTGTTAGGCCTTCACTGATTGTTATGTGAAGATCCACCTTAAGTGCTCTTTGAAGAGTGAAAGCTTTGCCCCTTTGTTATACATATTTTTATAGCACTGTTGTGATGTTGTTGATTGTTTGTTAAATTGGCTAATGGGTGGAGGACCTTTCAGTGTCACATTTATTCTAGTAAATAATCATTCTCTCATTTCTTCTGTGTGTATATGTGCCTTCAAGTTGTCTGTCAACTTATGGCAATGCCATGAATTTCATAGGATTTTCTTTGGCAATGAATACTTGGAAGTAGTTTTGCCATAGCCTTCCTCTGAAATATACTACAGCACTTAGTATTCATTGGTGGCCTCCCCAGTCAAGTGCTAAGTAGGTTGACCCTACTTAGCTTCCAAGATCAGACAGAACCTAGTATCCTTAGGTTATTTAGGCCCGCAATGTCCTTCATGTTCTAGCAGGTTTTTCTACTTTTTGAAACTCAAGAGAAACTTGATTTTATTTATTTATTTATTTATTTTTTGCAATTTGCTCATGGCTACTGTTCTTTACCATCACAGTTACTGCTATCTGAACCAGATGGAACCCACTTCCAGAAAACAACCTGAGCCCCACCCTTTAGTGTAGATTATGCTCATCAAGAATTGGACAGCCAATGAATGACTATGCTGGGTTGGGGGGTGAAGGTACTTACCCTGAATCTGGCTCTGAGGCTGAGGGTTAAAAGCAGTGGTGTGGTTCAAGGAAGCTCTTGGGTTGGGTGTGGGGGCTGTGTGGTGGGGGCTGACTCTTATGCCCGTGCGACGCAACTGTTCCAGTTCACTCAGACGTTCTGAAAAGGACAAACTCCCAGGCTTTGTCTGTTCATCTAGTTTCTGACGATGTCCTAGTATGGGAAGGGGAAAGAAGATGTGAAAATGTCTGACAGGCGTATCAGAATTTAATGTATGCATTTACTACACAGCCTATTACCACTATATGAAAGTCAACAACCTAGTCGCTATAGACTAGAAACATGAAGGCCTCAATCCAGCTAAAATCACATTCACTTTAATGAAATTTAAGGCATGACAACTTTAGCTGGACTGGAGCAAAAATCTTCTTTATATTGCACACATTCTATCTTACTACTTGCTCACATTCTACATAATTATAGTGTCTGACAAGGAATACACAGAGAGACAGTGTGGTGTAGTGTTTTGAGAATTGGACTAGGGCCAGGATACTGGGCGACCAGAGTTCAAATCCCCACTTGGCCATGGAAACCTATTGGGTGACTTTGGGCAAGTCATACTCTTTCAGAATCAGAAGTGAAGGGCAATCCCCACTGAACAAATTCTGAAAAGAAAACTCCATGATAGGTTCACCTTAGGGTCACCATAAGTTGGCGATGACTTGAAAGCACAGCAACAAAAACAATGACATACGAGGGGGTATCCAAAAGTTTTAATGATCACCTTTTTTAAAAAAGTGACAGAAAGTTTGTTCTGATTTGTAGTTGTTAACTTATCTCTGTGTAGTCACTATCTAGATTTATACATTTTTCCAGCGTATCTTGACCCTCCGGATACCTGATATTGTAGAAGTCTGCAGATTGCACCTTACGAGGGGGTATCATAAAATAATAATTATCACCCGGATGTTATTATGGCATATTGATGAAATTTTGTCAGTGTCATCATTGGTCCCTAAGTGCACGTTGCTGCGTCCTTTATTTTTGTGACTGACTGTGCCAGAAGTGACTAAAGTATAAAATCCTGATCAGGCACAATTTGCAGGCTTAGACAATATCAGGTATTTGGAGGGTCAAGATAAGTTGGGAAAAATGTATAAATCTAGATAGTGGCTACATAGAGATACGTTAACAACTATAAATCAAAACAAACTTTCTGTCAATTTTTTAAAAAGGTGATCATTAAAACTTTTGGATACTCCCTCGTAGAAGATCAACATGCCACCTAGGATGCTATCTGTTATGACTATATACTGTATGACTATACTATACAGACCTATACTCATGTATAAGTCCAGAAATTTTAGTTAAAAAAATTGACCCAAATCAACTTATAACTAGATCGACTTATCCATGGGTCAAAAAGGGTTCCACCCTCTTTCTCTGAGTAGAGTGATGAAAGGCAAGAGCTTAGTCCATCCCAGAAGCACTTAAAAGAAGAAGCAACCCCCTCTACTCTCTCCACTGTGGCTGCACTTTTGACCTTGAATACTTGGGTTGAAAAACCACACACAGTTATGCCTGCTAGAATTTTGTAAGTTCTTTGGCATTGTTTTTCTTAGTTTTGTTCTCTACATCCTTTGTCATGTGCCTCTACATTTTACCCTCAACTTATCCACAGGCCATATAAAAATCCATAGTTTTGGCCCTCAAACCTGCCCTCAACTTATATATGAGACCAACTTATAGTCATGTATATATGATATGTACATCTTGCCCAATAGTATATAGTATAGCAGTACAAAAAAGTATGGAAACATCTTGGATCTCAGAGGAAGTATCTGTTTGTATTGCTAATAGAATTCAAATTTTATCTCCAGGACTCTGGAATACTTTGCTCCCAGTGCCACATGGTCAGAAAGAGGAGAGACCTGCATGAACAGATACTCCTCCATACCATCTCAGCACAGAACAGAACAACAACATCTTGACTAAATGCAGGCTGACGACTAATTTCATCATTTTTTTTTAAAAAAAATTCTCCAGTATGATTTTTTTTAATCAGCTTTGCTTAATGAGAAATCCAGTGGAGCTTCAAAAGCTTTCATCATGTATTTTATGCATTTTTGTTGGCCAAATAACGGTATCACTGTTTGTGGGTGCTGGATGTTATTGTACTTTTGCAGTTTTTGTTTCCACAAATTTCTCTGATCTTCAGTGAGAGCAATGAAATTTACTAGGCCCCCACTGCTTTTTTATAAATAACTTGTTGACATCACTGTATAATTCGACAACATGAACTGAAACTTCTCAAATTCCCCAGCCATTGGGTAGCCTTTCCTTCTGAAAGGGGTTCCCTGTAGTTCTTCTGAGTAAATTCTTGAGGAAGGAGGAATCTTTTTCCAAAGACATCACACACAATGGCACATCAAATGTGTAACCAAGTCATTGAAGAGAGATACTATATTTCAATCCTTACACTTTAAATCAAATCTGGACACAACAGCCTGTTATTTTTACCTGAAGCAGGCCATAAAATGAATAGCTAGCTAATCCTGTCTGAGAAGTTAAGCATATCCCCTGTTCTGAAAAACATTCTTTCACAGAACCTTAACACTGTTTTTCTGACAACTTTCTCTTAAAAAAAAAAAAAACCCTACCTAAGTGGACAATACAGGCTTAAAAGCAGTGCCTAGTAGCTGAAATTAAATTTTATAACTTGCACCGAGATTCCAAATCTGAGAGACTTGTCTCTACTACTCTGTGCCAGACCCTTTGGCATAGCTCGCTGCGTCTCGGATTCCACACCAAGCTATAAATTATCAAAGGAATGAAAGAGGGAAAGCATAGGATCTAGAAGTGATTTTATCATTACACCCATTAGCCCGCCTCATATCCCCCCTGCTCTTGTTTTAAAAAAAAAGGGAGGGGGCAGAGGAAGACTTTCATCTGATACTTTTGTAGTTCAAATGCAAAATCTTTCTTCCTTTTGTCAGTAATGCAAATCTGAACTTGGATTCAAGACACTTCACTTGAATGCAAACAGTCATGCAAGCTGTGTACATATTAAAATGTATTCAGCATGATGAACATTTTCAGTAGCATGGCCTCAAGAACCTGAGGCCAGTGTCAAGATTACAGAGCAAGGCCTGTTTAACTCAAAGTAGCTGCAGTCAGATTTTTTAAAAAGTACATAGATTTAGCATATTCTGTGAAATACCTTTCCTTCGGGTTTTCTCAATGTTGAAATTCATGTGATGTTTCCCGAGAAGGTAACTAATTTTTTTTAAAAAAACGAAGAAACCCTATAACAGAACTTGTAATGGATTACGTGGCCATAAAAGAAACCCTAGATGACCACTGGGCATGCACCACTTACACTCCAATCTTATACCACCGATGTCAGGATGGTTGCCAGGTTTCACCTTGTTATTTTAGCTCTGTTTCACATGCTATAGACAGCACTTTGTACATGGATGGATGACAGATCTGTTGCTAAAAATGGGTTGCAAATTCACTTTTGGTTTACCCCTGCTCCTCCTGCAGCTTCTCTGGTTTGTACACGAGTACCTCTGTTGAAACAGGGTCTGGGACCTGGATATCCCCCATATTCATATGTAATGATCACATGAGCTGGCTGGCTTTGCTGTGCACACCAGGGAGTAGTGCTTGGCTGTAGCCCATACACAGAAGAAGAGGATGAAGCAGCAGCAGGTGCTGCCAATCACACATGACAATTCATATGCCATTTTCACTACAGGGAGTTTTAAACACATGAAACAATTTTAAATTATAGGCTCTACGTTAAGAGATACACATTTTCCTTTTAGTCATCAGTACTTGCAGGAGATAATCATTCCTTTTGGTCACCAATGCACCAATAATTTTAATCTCAATGTGAGAAAAGCCCCCATTCACCTTTCTGTATCTACAAAATCAGTACAAATGTAGTGGTCTTACCACTCACTAATGATAAACTGTTTTTTCTAAAGGGTAAACATCAAAAGACCAGAATGTAAGATTTTTGTTGGTGATAACTGACCTCGAGTCACTCTCAAACCATGAGACATGACTATTCTGCTTAGTTTCTGTACATTCATCTCCATGACCTCCTTAATAAAGTCCATCCATCTGGCATGTGGCCTTCCTCTCTTCCTAATTTCCTCCACCTTTCCTAGCATTATTGTTTTTTTCAGTGAGTTGGGCCTCATCGTGATGTGACAAAAGCACAACAGCCTCAGTTTAGTCATCTTGGCTTCCAGGGAGATTTCTGGCTTGATCTGCTCTTGGGCCCATTTATTTGTCTTTTTGGCTGTCCATGGGATCCTTAGTATTCTTCTCCAGCACCACATCTCAAATGAATTGATTTTCTTCCTATTTTGTTTCTTAACTGTCCAGCACTCACATTTATACATGGTAATAGGGAATGCAATGGCTTGTATTATTCTAACTTTTTTGCTCAGTAGTATATCTTTGCATCTTAGGACCTTTTCTAGTTCTTTTATTGCTGCCCTCACCATTCTTAATCTTCTACTGATTTCCTGACTTCAATTCCTGTTTATCAATGTAAGACTGTAAGATACTGAGGTGCTAATTCATACAGCTTTTTCATGAAAGTATTATTCATGCACTCTTTCAGCCAGGATGGTGCAGTGAATAGACTATCAGTCCGGGACACCAAGGTTTATATTCTGTCTTCTAAGCTGGTATTAAGCGTTGTGACTAGATTTTTTTTTATTTTTTATTTTTATCAGAAAGGCTTGTATCATAGGGAAAGTATTTTAAATCCATTTCCCCCAAGACGCTGCAGGACGGTATTCTATATACTAGGTACTGTTACAAGTATAACTAAGGTACAAATTGGCCTCGTTTAACAATGTAGATGTGTTCCTGGGCATTACATTAACAAAACAAAAAACAATTAAAAAGTTATCAGAGGCAGAAATAATACGAAAAAATACATCACAAAAAAACCTTGCCATTCAACAGGTTTCAGCCAGTTTTTCCTTGAAAACCAGCAATCTGCACATATGAAATGAAGCAGAGCTTTGCATAAGCAATTAAACATTTTGAACCTTCTTCTAAAATTTACTTTTTCTTTTACCAGTCTCCACTCATCTTATGATCTCTACTTATCTTATGATATATAAATGAAACTGTTTTATGATTTTCATTTTTGTAGCCAAATGTGTGTATGCTTTTGTAACATGCTGAGGTACGACGGTTAGGCACTTATCTGCTCTCCCCTATTCATTCTGTTTTGCTTTTCGCACATGCTCACTAAGGGGTTCTGGAGGCAGTTGCTACAGTATGATGAGCATAATCCCATTTCTTCTGCAGCTGTAACTTTAATGCATTGTTTGCTGCAGACACATTGCTGCAACCTGACATCAAAAGTTTGTCTTTCTTTCTTTCTTTCTTTCTTTCTTTCTTTCTTTCACCATCTTCCCAATTCTGATGCTGCTAAATAACATGTAGCTAGCCAGGGATGAAGGAAAAAGGATTGGGTGGATATAAAAATACTTTGTAAAAAGCAGCTTTGTTGTCAAAGTCTTTGTTAACGGAGGCATTGTCTACACTAGTGGGAAACCTTGTAGCAGCTGTGACCCAGGCACACGGTGGCCCATTTTAGATTGGCAAAAAGAGGTGTGTTGAAGGCTGCATGAAAGCCCAGCCTTTAGATGAGAAAAAGGGAAAGTGTGCCATGAAAACACTATTTTGGCATTTTAAGGGAGAAGAAGTACTTTAAAAAGGAGCTGGCCCATTTTACATTGGCAAAAAGAGGTGTGTTGATGGCTGCATGAAAGCCCAGCCTTTAGATGAGAAAAAGGGAAAGTGTGCCATGAAAACACTATTTTGGAGTTTTAAGGGAGAAGAAGTGCCTTTAAAAAGTAGTTTGATTTCCCCACTACTTTTTTTAAAAGGGCGCAACATTGCTATTGCATCTAAAGGCTAAGGTGTAGTTGCACGGTTAAATGGGGCTCTGTCTCTTTAAAGCACCCATTTAAAGGCAGCGATACAGGTGTGGATCATAATGGATCGTGGATTGGGAGCATGCGTGGTGTGGACTTCACTTCTAATTAAAACGCTCAATGCCCTGCAGGTGTAAAAGCTGGGGTTTATCCGCGAAGTTTTTTAAAGCTCCCAAATCCTAGCTCCACTCCTAATCCGAACCCTAGACATGCGCAGTAGGGACTCTGGGATGCCGTTACTGTTATTCTACTGTGGATAATATGTCAATTCATTCACAAAATAAAGGGGTTCATTCATGATGCACCGGTGCAACGGCACAGTTTAAAAAGGCGGAGGAAACGCAATGATAATTTGACGGATCCTCATAAGTATACATTTGTCCTGCGCAACTGCGCAGGTTTGCGAACTGCGAAGTTCCCAGCCGGCAATGATAATTTGACTGTATGGTGTAACTGCGTTTGCGCAGTTCGCAAACCTGTGCAGTTGCACAGCACAAATGTTTAGGAGGAACTTCCTGACAGTAAGGGCTGTTCGACAGTGGAACACACTCCCTCGGAGTGTAGTGGAGTCTCCGTCCTTGGAGGTCTTTAAGCAGAGGGTGGATGGCCATCTGTCGGGGATGCTTTGACTGGGAGTTCCTGCATGGCAGGGGGTTGGACTGGATGGCCCTTGTGGTCTCTTCCAACTCTATGATTCTATGATTCTATGAAATGTATACTTATGAGGATCCGTGAAATTATCATTGCGGCTCCTCTGCCTTTTTAAACTGTGCCGTTGCACTGGTGCATCATGAATGAACCCCTTTATTTTGTGAATGAATTGACATGTTATCCACAGCAGAATAATAGCAACGGCATCCCTACTGCACATGTCTAGGGTTCGGATTAGGGGTGGAGCTAGGGTTTGGGAACTTTAAAAAACTTCGCGGATAAACCCCAGCTTTTACACCTGCAGGGCATTGAGGAATTGCGTAGTTCACAGCTGGCAGGGGGGAAAAAATTAAAGGTTCACCGCAGCTAAAAGCCGCGTTCATTGCCGCCCATGTAGCTGCTCTGCCTGTGTTTGTAGTGTTCTGACAGCTTTCCATGTAGCTGCTGAGCCACAGAAAAGACCTCAGATAAGTCGTTCCCACACCCCTCAGTCTAGCTGCCCTGTACTTTTTAAATGCACACCTGGGGCTTGCAGTCTAGCTGCTAAGCATTAAGGAAAGTGCAACTTCATGTCACACTTTCCTGCCAATCTAAAAAGCCCCAGGGTTCCTCAGGACTCACAGGTATTGCAGTGCTTTTCTCTGAAACTCCAGAGATAAAAGAACATCCTTTTAACCCACATTCACTTGGACAATCCAGATTGGCAGCATGGACACAGCTGTGTTTCTGGAAATAATCCATACTATAGGTCATGTTATGGTCATAGGACCACCTTTTTGTTCTGGGTTGCTCTGATCTCGCTATGGTGAATGTGGCATTATCAAAATCGCTACAGAATGGGAAACTGTACTGTTGGGTGTTGGGTTTCCCATTGGTGTACTTGCCTATTCCTATTTTTTATATATGTATAAAGGGAACACATAAAGATACGCGTGCACACACACACACACACACACACTCTTACACTTCCTAACAGTAATGCACAAACATGTCAATAATCCAAGTACAAAATGAGCACCCAGAAAGATACTTCCAGAAGCAGAATTAATTATATGGATGCAGCATGGACATCCTCACACAAGGTTCTTGTCCAAGTTTCAGGGAAACAGTTCTTCCACATCTGAAAGACAGCTATTACATCCAAAATACAAACTCTGGATCATGTCCTTTGATGCCAATCATTATGACAAATTTGTGGTAGGGTGTTCACCATAAATAGAGCAAGTTTATTTCATTTCCAAACTGTCTTTGGAGAGTTAAAAACTGTCACTAACCAAACTGATGTAGAATCAACAGGCACTGAACTGATGAAAAGGGCCTCTATTTTATTGCTCATGCATGCCCTGAGTCATCAAAACTTTGCTTAACAAATGGGCTTGTGAAAGGAAAAGTGGGTTTTCCCTTGCTTGAATATTTACACTTACCACATGAACCAAAATAACTCTGTCCTGGTGATAAAACCAGGGACTTCTTTTTCTTCTGAAATAAACATATTTGCATTTAGCGACTGGAGTGGCTCAGAATGTCCTCCTTGAACTTGCTTGACAGTGTCTCCATTGTACCAAATACTTTGTTACTTACAAAAGGGACTCCAGTCCAATTCACTACAAACTCACATGTCCTTAATGGTTCTGCTTAGTGTTATGCATGTTATGGTATTTGCTTCCCTTTTCTCTGCAGTTTTTCAACTTTTCAGAGACATAATAAACTACCGTATAGCATTTTGGAAGCAGAGTTTCTGAGAAGTTTCCAAACTGAATACAGGCAGGTTATTCTTCCCCTTGTTTTCTTTGGCTTCTTATGAACAACACAGAATGAGTCAAGCAGTATTAACTTTCAATAGTAAAGTGGTGTGGTCAACCAAAACTTTTGGTGGTATATTGAAAAAAAGGGTCAGCAGGTAACACAGGCTGTCAGAATGTCAAGTGTCGGAGGGATCATTGGCAATTCCTCCCCCAAATGAGATGCTTTACAGTTAACCTGACATTTGCATGTTTCATTGCAAATCAGTCAATCAAATCCTATCTTGCTATTGC
The DNA here is from genome assembly GCA_034509955.1 of Urosaurus nigricauda. Classification (NCBI taxonomy): domain Eukaryota; kingdom Metazoa; phylum Chordata; class Lepidosauria; order Squamata; family Phrynosomatidae; genus Urosaurus; species Urosaurus nigricauda. The sequence continues at coordinate 71,607,910 of JAOEGL010000003.1, forward strand.
TATTTGTCTCAGAAGCCTGGTCTAGTCTTTCTGAGGTCAACTTAGATTGATGGTGATGACACAAAAAGTTATGAGTTATGTGGCAGGACATCTCCTTGTGTTATTTCAACTTTTTAAGAATAACCAGGAAAGCACACTGTCTCTGAGCCATTTCATGTCTACAAGGGTATGCAATAATATGTTTTTGGTGGCTGCCCCTCAACTTAGAATTAATACAAACTGTCCATGCAACCCATGTTTTGATGTTGATTTCATTTTTAAATATAGCTCCACTGAACAATGGCTAGAAACCAAGGTCTTAAAAATTAAGTGGGAGTGGGGGAAGAGAGAGAAATGAAAACTAGACTATTTCTAACTCTAGATAAATTATTGTAGTTTGCCAAATTCCACAAAACATACAACAATAGCAATAACAAGTGCATTTCTATACCACTTATTAGTGTTCTTAAGCACTCCCTAAGCAGTTTACAATGTGTAAGCTGTCTCCAACAAACTGGGTACTCATTTTAGTGACCTCAGAAGGATGCAAGCCTGAGTCAAGCCTGAGCCCCTGACTGGTAATGAACTCACATCCTCATGGTTTGTGAGTGAATGGCTGCAGTAGAGACATTTAACCACTGTGCCATCAGAGCTCTAACATATTCGGGTAAGGACAATCAACTTTGGCTCACAGAAACATATTGAGCTAAATCCAATGTTACATAAGTGGCATTTGCTTGCTCAAGAACAGCCTCACATTCTCTCTCCCCCCTTATAATCACCTACCAGAACTGTTCCAGAACTACCAGAACTCAGCCCCTCAGAACAGATTTGGGAGCATGTGTAAAGCTGCAGGGTGAAGAACACATCAGATACACCAACACCTCATTTTCTGTTGGCAGAAAGACACTTTTGGAGGCAATCTTCTGGATTTTTGCCATTATATGGATGTACTGAATTGGTGCACAGATCTTTCCTAAACCATGAAGAAATCTGGTACTATTCCAGAGACAACTGGAGGGGGGGGGTCAGAATTAATCACATAGGGAAATACTGGACAAAACCCCTGACCCATCTATCTTGCCTTCTCTTGTGCCTACACTAAAATGACAAACCAATAATATGGGAAGCTTCTGTGAGAATATGCTGTAATCTTGCATACCTTCATGGGAAACCACATGCAAAATTCAATCAATATTTCAGCAATCAACAAAGTTAAGGTTTTGAATGTACCTATATATGGGAAACATGTGATTTCAACTATTATTAGGGTCCTTGCCATTTTCTTTTGCCAAGGGAAAGAGGATGATCAACATGGGTCTATGAAAAAAAACCCTAACTTATCTATTGATCATGCCATATATGACTGATAGGCAAAAGGCAAGTGCATGACTCAGGAAGATAAATTTCTTATTCTCAGAAAAGCACCGATTTTTTCTTAAGTATCTGCATAAAGATTCAAACAGAGAGATACCAACTTGAAGAGGAAAATCTGACTAGGATGAGGAAAGTAGCCATCAATCTTACAGCTCCTCTCATTCACCCATCTGCCATAAAGCTTCTTTTGTCTACAATTCTTGCTGTCCTCACCCCTCTGCATTTGAGTCCGGCTGTTTACTCACTGCTTGACACCAAGGGAAGCACTGAGAACACAGAAAAAAAGTCTTTCCATTCAGTAGCACTACAGCAACCCACTCAAAGTGGTTGAAGCAACTTCGGGAAAAGCTTAGTAGCTTTTCTGACACTGAGTCTGTTCTGTATGTGACATTTTAGACAATACTCAGATGCCTTTGTATTGGGTGATAACGTAGAGAGGCTACAAAAGTGTACATCTATTCATTTTCTAAACTACAGAACAAATATGTAGGACTTTTTTTTTTTTTTTAAATAAAGCTTCAAAGAGTTTCTAGGTTTACAAGGATGCCAAGCTTTCAGGGTTTTTTTTAAAGTTACATTTCATTTTTCTTAAACATTTTAGGAAGGCAAGAGGCTTTTCTTGAGGCTGCCCACACCTTTCTAATGAGTCTTTCCACAGCGAAAAGAGGAATTGTCTTATAGAGACCACAAAGGCCATCCAGCCCAACCCCCTGCCATGCAGGAACTCTCAATCAAAGCATACCTGACAGATGGCCATTAGCCTCTGTTTAAAGACCTTCAAGAAAGGAGACTCCACCACACTCTGAGGGAGTGTGTTGCACTGTCGAACAGCCCTTACTGTCAGGAACTTCCTCCTAATATTGAGCTGGAATCTCTTTTCCTGTAGTTTGAATCCATTGTTCTGGGTCCTGTTCTCTGGAGCAGCAGAAAACAAGCTCACTCCCTCAATATGACATCCCTTCAAATATTTAAACAGGGCTATCATGTCACCTCTTAACCTTCTCTTCTCCAAGCTAAACATCCCCAGCTCCCTAGTTGTTCCTTACAGGGCATGGTTTCCAGATCCTTCACCATTTTAGTCACTCTACTTTGAACACGCTCCAGTTTCTCCACATCCTTTTTGAATTTTGGTGCCCAGAATTGGACACGAACAGAAAGGCACTATTACTACCCTTGAGCTAGACACTATTAAGTTTATTGCACTAGTACCTGTATCGTTCCCAAAGTGTTCTTGTAACATACCATGTAGAAACGATATTGGTGCGGGTGTTACTGCATTTGATGTTTTGTAACGTTATGGTAACATTATGAGAACCCATTTTATCGCACTGAATGTACCGTTTTATCAGTACAATAGCCATGATCATTCCTAAGCAGTCCTTATTTTGCACATGCGTACTGTTGTTGCAAGGATTTTAGTACCGCAGAAGTAAGTGACGTCATTACTCTATGATCTATCACTTCATGGGTTGGACACCCTCCCTGCCTGGCTCACTGGAGCCGCCCATAAAGATTGACAGGCAGGGAGAGAGAGGCAAGATGGAGCCAAAGGGAAGGAGGAGGAGGAAGAGAGCCAGCCAGAGGACACCTCTGTTTTGGGGGGAACTTTTGGAGGGGGCTGGTCCAAGGCTCTGGGGTTGTAGGGAGAGAAGAGCTGCAGTTTGGAAAGTGGGAGGCTGCAGGGAAACACACGCAGGCAGAGGCATCCCTGCCTGCCTGCTACATACACACACACACACACACACACACACACACATAGAGGCACCCCTGCTTGACACACATAAACCCCTTCCTGACACTCACAAACACAAAGAAGCATCTCTGCCTCCCTGACACACACACACACACACCTCTGTCTCACACACACACCCTTTGCCTCCACATCCTTTCTATGAGCATCCCAAGGAGAGGATGGGGAGAGGAAGGCTCCTCCAAGACCCTCCCCTCCCTGACCTTTACTATGGGAAGCCCAAGGAGAGAATGGGGAGGAAAGGCAAGAGGTGCCTTAGCCCCACTGAGTCCCTTCTCCTCCCCATCACCATCCTGTCTTGACAGGAACAGTAGTAAGGGAAGGAGATGATACACACACACACACACACACTTTGGCCCAGCTTTCTAAACTATTCGGGTCATTTTGTGAGAAGACTGAAGCAAAAAAGGTCTTGAGTATTTCTGCCTTTTCTCTGTCCCATGTTAGCATTTTGCCATCTTCTCTGTACAGTGGCCCTACCATTTCCTTCTTCTTCCTTTTGCTGTGGACATACCCCCCCAAAAGCCTTTTTTATTTTTCCTAATCTCTCTAGGAAGCCTGAATGCATTCTTCACTTTAGCTTTTCTGAATTTACCCCTACATGTGCTCGCTATTTGTTTGAGTTCTTTTTAGTGATTTCTGCCTTTTTTCATTGCTTATATATGTTCCATTTAAAATTTAGCTCAGTTGAAAGTTTCATAGTCATCCATCCTGGCTTCTTGAGACATCTCCCATTTTTCTTTCTCATTGGAACTGTTTTAAATTGTGCTTTCTGTATCTCCCTTTTGAGAAACTCCCATCCGTCCTGAACTCTTTTCTCCTTTAGTATTCCACACCACAGGATCACCACCAGTATTTCTCTAAGTTTACTAAAATCAGCTGTCCTAAAGTCTGGAATGTGTATCTGACTGTGCCTGGCTTCTCCTTTCTACTGTATAACAAACTCCAGAAGAACATGATCACTCCCACCTAAGGATCCTACCACTTGCACCCCATCAACCAGGTCATCACTGTTGGTTAGGATTAGATCTAAAATAGCTGAATCCCTTGTTGCCTCTTCCACCTTTTGGACAATGAAACTGTCTTTGAGGTAAGTTCGGTATTTCTAGACCTCCAGGATTTGGCTGAGTTTGACTTCCAGCAAAGACCAGGATAGTTGAATTCCCCCATCATTACTAAATTACAGGATAGTTGAAGTCACCCATCTTTTTTCTGGGAGTGTGGTCATCTGTTCTAGAAAGGCATCATCCAATTCCTCCATCTGACTTGGGGGTCTGTAGTAGGCTCCCACAATAACCTCCCTGTTGTTTCCCTCCCCTTTAATTTTCATCCAGATGCTCTCCACCTGGCTTCCAGTATTGACTTCCTGGATCTCTTCACTGGTGTAAATATCCCTGACATATAATGCTATTCCTCCTCCTTTCCTTTTGGCCTTAAAAAGGCTATACCACTACATTCCAATCATGAGATTCATCCCACTAGGTTTCAGTGATGCCTATTATATCACATTTGCTAGGAGCTAGGAGTTCATGTTCATATTGCTTATTTCCCCATTCTCTGTGCATTAGTGTAGAGACATAAAAGACCATGTGGCCCCCTACTTGCTGCCAATGCAGGTTTTATTGCCTCTTACTGTTGGATCCTTGTACTTTTTGGCTTGTTCCCTCTATGACAGTTTGACTATTTTCTGCAGCCCTTTTTGTCTTCCAGAATGCTGTCTGCCTCCCCCATAGTACTCAGGTTAAAGCCCTTCTGATCAAATTTTTGAGACTATTGGCAAAAGTATTTCTGCCAACTGGCATGAGTAGTTTGTTGACAAGTCTTGTCAGCCTCTCTGTCACATCACGGATCCTTGCCCAATGGAGATAACACAGCTCCCAAGATATCTTGTCAGGTCTATCACTGCTTATGTACCCCTCAGCAAGGAGCCCTACAACCACCACCACATGCCTTCTCCGAGGCTTAGCAGCGACTATTCCCTGTAGTGGTTCCCTGTGATGGTACTCTCAGGCTCCTCTGCTCTGTCCCTGAAGTCTGTCCCTACTGCTGTTTCTGAACAAATCATCCCTGATAAAAGAGAGAGCTTCAAATTGATTCTGTAGCTGCAAGCTCACAGAACGATCCTTGGTTTTCCTACTTCTGTGTATGACATTCCTCCAACCATCTACCTCCGTTGTATGTGAAGTGACTTCCTCCCCAGCAACTTCCTCTTTGTGTTTCCCTTCAACTGAGCTTCATCTGAGTTCAACTCATTCATAACAACTATGCAGAAAAGGCTGCTGGTGGGTAGTACATTGCTTCTGCAAATTGTACAAATGAAAACAATGACCATTCTTCATATTAGTATTATTTCTTAGAAGTCACAAGGCAACTTAGCTTTGCAGCATTACAAAAGATCACAACCTAGTCTAAATCTATGTAGGCATCCTCAGCTAAAGTATGCCTTGGAAGTGGCCATTCAATTTCTTTAACAACTTCCAATGCAGAGCAACTTAACACTTTGGCCCGATACAGATGGGCACGAAGAGGTGCCTGGGCGGGGTGCTATTAGGGTTGGGGAGCATGCATTGTTTACATGCTCCCGACCCCTAATGTGTAATGGTGCTGGTGCCATTACGTAACATCGTTTACATGGCGTATGTAATGGTGCCACTGCAACTGCACAGCTTCCGCACAGAGCTGCGCAGTTGCAGTGGCGCAAAGGCACTTAATGGTGCTTTTTTTGTTTGCTGTGCCCCAACTGTGCAGCAAAAAAGGGAGCATGGTTTCCCCACTCCTTTTTTGTGGTGCAACTGCACCTCAGCATCTAGCTGCTGCAGTGCAGTTGCACCACAAAAAGAGGTGGTAGCAGACCACCCTTTTTGGGTGGTCTGTACTACCCCTTTCTGAAGAAATCTGTTCTATTGTCCAGTAACTCTTACCATTTGGAAATTCATCCTAAGGTTTAGTCAAAATGCCATTTCTTGTATTTTGAAAACACTGGTTTGCGTCTTTCCCTCTGAAGCAAAAGAAACAAGCTCACTCCTCAGTGCTCTCAGACTCTCTGATAAAAAGGACTGTCACTTTTCTTCTCTATCTGCCAGATACTAATACCATGGTTGTGCCCATAGGCTACAACTGTTCCCTTCTTTCTTGGAAACTCACTACAGAACAGCAGCTGATGGCTCATGGACCAGCACCAGCCTGTGTATCTAGCACTTTGCATGGCATTGCTCTACATGACAGCCCTTAAGATACTTAAAGATGGCCATCACACTCATTCTCTCAAACTGGAACTTAAGGCAGCTAATTATTATTAATATTTTTAGACCCCTGTTACTAATTTTGCTATGGTGGCTCTCCTGTATTTTAAGGTAATGCCTTTACATGATATTACCTGGTTTATCACATAAAGGAGATTGTGTGTATACAAGTTACTGTACCTGTGTGTGTGGACATGCAGTTCTGACAGAAAGACATGCATTTCTTCTGTTAATGCTAGTGTATGACCTGGGAGTTTATTGCATTAAAAAAAAGCTACTTGCCCCTCCCGTTTTATAGTCACTTACGGGACGCAGCCTGACTGCATCCCACCTAAATCCTGGCTCCCAGCTGTGCTCAGCTGGCTGATTTGCAAAGTAGGAATCTTCCTGCTTTTAAAAAGCAGTGGGCTATGAGTGGCTGGTAACCAGAATTTAGGCAGGATGCAGGCAGGCAGCAGCATTGGTGGCATTTTCTGTGTGATAATTCCTGGCCGTATCCCGTAAGTGACTGAAAAACGGAAGGGTAAGTTGCTTTTTTTTAAAAAAAAAATCAATAAACTCCCTATTGTACCCCAAAACATGATAGACGGACTCTTGTTAGTGGCAGAATTATGCTGAGGGAAATCTTCACTTCAGGAAAACAGAAAGGCAGCAGGCAAAGTAATGTGCTCAGGCAGCAGTAGACTGGTCCAGAAGGGACCTCCTGCTCCTAGCCCTCAGATTCTGTTCAAAACCCTTTAATCTTTGTTGTTCACATGCATTTTGAAAGCATCTGGGTAAGTTTTTGGGGAGCTACCCGGAATCATCAATCTTGGGTCCCTCCTCCTAATCACATTGCAGGCTGTGTAAATAACCAATGCGAACAGACCTGGGATAAACCAGGATAAAACTCTGTATGTCCTGAACATGTTTCAAATACATTCACATCATCAACTCCATCTTGTTTCACAGTGCTGACACATGTGAGCAACAGAACATGCAGAGATGCACAGAGATACAGTTCTGATTTTAAAAAATTGTGTGAACAACAAAACTGGAATGCTTGAGTGAGGTTATTTGCATAGTCACACTAAAAATATTATGTCTGAGCCTCAAGACATTTTGCTGCTTGAAGTCAAACAGCAAATGGCATTTGCTAGTCATGCTGAAAAGAAGAGGGTGTTACCTCTACTGTACATTGAGATTAATAGTAGCACTAATAACACTTAAATACTAGTAGTGATGGAGAGAGATGTTGGTGGGATTTTTTGCTTCTTATGTCCCACAAAAAAGTTGCCACCTTGGGGTACTATGCCCAAGGGGGAAAACTCTTTGTGGGACATAAGAAGCAGACAATCCCACCAGCATATTCATTTTGAAAACATAATCCAGATTACATGTAATAATTTAGCAAGAGCTGCACATATTAAATGCAAATACACACTGTTTGGACACCTATCTTGTGCATAAAAAAGAAGGGGAATTATTATAGAAAAGAACCTGGACAATGGGTGAAGCTAGGTAGATGAAACTGTTTTGACTCTTTTCAAAGCAACAACCTAGCAAGAAATATTATATATGAATATAGCTAATGTTAGTTATTCAAGTTAGTCATACTAGTCCATCAGTGTCAGTGAGTCCAAGAGTTTACACAGAAATTTTATTTGCTTAATTGATTTGGAATACAATAATCCTATCTTGGAACATTCTCCCTCCTGTGGGTGTTTGTTCATTCAGTCTCCTCATTTTGACTGCAGCTTCTTCCAAAAGTGAGAGGGGAGCAAGAGATGAAAACCACAAACCTCAGTTTACCAGAGGATGTTCCAGTGAAAATACAAACAGTCTACAGTACACTGAGGTTAATTATTGCCTTAGGTAATAATAAGGCAATGTATTGCATAAGCTTGGGGTGGCTTGGAGGGGGGGGGGAATTCCCCTCCTTCTCCAAACACTATGCAAGTGAGACTCTTCTGGACCTATCCCTGGAGATACCATTTATTATTTACTCATTCTTAATTGTTAAGAATGAAAAAGTTGGCAGTCATGGCTGTGAAATCCTTGCCTCAGTGGAATACATTCCATCTGTCTGCCCGAAGTGCTGCCTTCAACAATTACTGTTTTCTTAAGATGGAAACTCGCTTGAGATACAAGAAGCTGCATACAAGATCAACTGGTTGTCGTCTTTCTGACTCCGTTCCCCCGCCTCCCCTTCACTTCTGCTCTGTGTGCCAGCTTTGAGAGAAGAAAATAAAAGGTCTGTATAGGGCTAATTTGTTTCTAAAATTAAAATTCCTATGAATAGCTGAAAACCAAAGTGAGCAGGAAATGCTGGATAATCCACATGGCATCCTTTTATCCCACATCCTTGGTCAACTTTTGCATATACTATACTGTTCGTTCTTTTCTAATGGGAGACATTTTGGATATAGTTTTTCCTAATCAATAGACTGTATCAATGTAAAACAGAGTGCTAGGAAGTTTCCCCACCCACTTCTCTCTGCCTCAAAGGGTATGTTTTGTTAAAATTTTACATATTCCTAACTGGTTCTCCATACTTGCAGATATATCAAAAATATGGCCAAACCTCTATATACATTAGCCATGCAATTTTACATATATCTCTATGTGTTTGTGCTTTTAAGTCACTTCTCAGTTTATACCAGTCTCATGAATTTCATAGGGTTTTCATAGGCAAGGAATACTTAGAGGTGGTTTTGCCAGTTACCTCCTTTGAAATGTAGCCTATGGCACCTCGTATTTATTGGCAGTCTCCCACCCAATTACTAACCAGGACTGACCGGCTTAGCTTCCAAAATCAGACAGAATTTGGTGCCTTTAGGGTATTTAGGCCCTGTAGATACACATCCACTCTGAAACAAGCCTCATAGTAATTAGTGGAAGCTACTCCAAGGCAAGTGGGAGCAGAATCACATTCTATGGTGGCTTTGCTTGTATCTTCAGTTACTATCTTACTGAACAGACCAGGCTATTCCATATCTATTTCTATGATCTGGGATTAAGGCTGAAGGCCTCATTGAAGCATGACCCTCATGTAACTCCAGTCATATGCGGAGGGAGAGAAAGAGTGCACTTCTTGCCTCATCCACTGTCACATTATTACATGCATGTGTGTGGTATTAAATATCGACAGTGGCAATAACCTTTTCTTCTTATGTAAGTCCATTAAGCTATTGAGTCCCATCATCTTCCAAGGCTTTACAGTGAGTAAAAAGCTCTGTGAATAGAAAAAGCTCCACACTGGAGAAGCTCCCTTCCCAACATGTGGGAAGAAACGAAGCCGACAATCAGGATGCAAAGGTGAGAGGGAATGGCCACTGGGCTTATCCCCACTCCCCCCCCCGCCATGTATGAGACTTGGACACCTGAAGAAAGGTGCACTGTCATGTGAAAACTTACTTCTTGGCTCACGGGGTCCATCCACAGTTATCTTTATGGCTCTGTGGTACGTGGCAACTTGTGGTGGATTGGTGAAGACTGTGATGGTCAGTGTGAAGCTCTTCCCTAAAAAAGGAAATAACATTTGTTTTTATATCCAACTACAATAATGCACTATTTACCTTCAATGCCTATAAAAGCATAAAATGTCCTTAAGGGGTCTGGGAACATTTACAGTTCATACTAGCTAGCATAAAATCTTAAAGTAGAGATTGGCAATTTTCAGGGATCTCCCCAGGGAACATAGGAGGTCTGCATCCTGTTGCCATACTCCCAAACTGATTTTTTCTCCCAAATTATCTCATAAAAGAAATAGGCACAAATTAATTATTTTTGACCCTTGAGAGAACTTTCCCCCCATAAAAACTTCCAAGTTACTTTCTGTTGGAGAAAAGGCATCTCCTGGACCTAAAATGCCATATGGGGACCAAATGTGTCAACTTGCACACATACCCTCTGGGAGCATCTGGAGGTAAAGGTTCATTTAAAAAATAGGGTTCTGGAAGCCACAAAAATTATCTTGGGATACATATAAGGACCACACTTCTGTCCTCAAGGAATATTGAAAGTGACATGTGGCTAGTCAGAAATTTTGGCAGACAGCGCTTCTGCTTACAGTACAGTGGTCCCCCGGGTTACGAAGGTAATCCGTTCTGGATTACCTTTCGTAACCCGGAAATCTTCGTTTCCCGGGGGACCGCATTCTCTGGCGGACCGCACGGCCAATTTAAAGGGGCCGCGCGGTTTTTCTCATTCGTATCCCGGGGGTTTCTTCGCATCCCGGGGGCTTTTTTTCGCCCCCGGCGGTTTCGGCTCCCGGGGATTTCGTTCTCCGGGGGCTTCGTATCCCGGGGGACCACTGTATTACCATGTTGAATTTACAATAAGCTCTGGTAATATATGCAGTTAATTACTTAATTGGGAAGAGAGATTTTTACTGCAACCATAGTTGTTGACTGCTCTTAAAGAAATGGGTCTGCCATAATATGTGATTATCCTGATGCATAACCTGTACTCAGGACAAGAGGCCACCATCAGGACAGAGTATGGAGAAATGGAACAATTGGCAATGGGTCCAGGCAAGGCTACATATTATCACATTATCTGTTTAACTTTTACACTGAACATATCATACATAAAGTTGGATTAGAATCAGGGAAAGGAGGCATGAAGACTGGAGGAAGCAACATTAAAAATTTAAGATATGCAGATGACATATACTTTATTGATGTGTCCCTTCAAGTGGTTTTTTAACTTATGGTGATCCTAAGGGAAACCCAAAATAGGAGTTGGGTTTTTTATTTTTGGTTGTTTTTTTTTTTTTTTTGCAAGATTTGTTCAGGGAGGGTTTCCACGGCATTCCTCTGAGGCTGAGAGTCTGTGACTTGCCTAAAGCCATCCAGTGGGTTTCCATGGCTGAGCAGGGACTTGAACCCTAGTCTCCACAACTGCAGTCTAACATTCAAACTATTATGCAGTACTGGATCCCAATACCACTACCAGAAAATAGCAAAGATGTGCAATAACTACTGAAGCAAGTCAAGGAAGGAAGTGCAACAACAGAGTTCCAATTGAACTCAACTGTTAGGAAAGCAAACAACGAAAAATAACCACAGATGATTCACATAATTTTAAAGTAGGCAATGAAGATACTGAGATAGTCAAAGGTTTCCTATTCTTTGGCTCAGACATTAATCAAAGTGAAGACTTCAGTCAAGAAATCAGAAGACAACTTGGAAGTACAGTTATTAAGGGACTAGACAAGATCTTCAAGTATAAAAATATATAATTGAATACCAAAATGTCCATCCCATTGTATTTCCAATTCCTATGTATGACTGTGAAAGCTGGACAGTGAAGAAAGCTGATAGAAAGGCAATCAACTCATTTGAAATGTAGTATTGCAAATACTGCTGACTGTCAAAAAGATAAATAAATGGATCCTTGAACAATTAATTCAAGCCTGAATTCTCCCCAGAAGGCAAGATGATTAAGCTGAGACTGTTGCATTTTGGACATATCATGAGAAGCTATGACTCACTAGAAAAGAGAATAAATTAAAATAGAAGACAGTAGAAAAAGAGAAAGGTCACACTGCAGATGGATAGATGCCATCCAGAAAGCCACAGCACTAAAAGTGCAAGATTTTCAGGACTGTTGATAACAGGGTCACTTGGAGGTCTCTCAATCATAGGGTCACCATAGATAGAAGTTGATTTGACAGTATTTAACAACAGCAATGGCTGGGGAAGAAAGAGGTACATTCTGTTCTTCACTTCTTCCAGTACTGATGACTATACTTCTCTTCTGCCTTGCTTAATACAGTACTTAATTTAAAAAAACAACCACGTTGCAAATAATGATTGCATTACTGTCTAAAGGACAGCTCTTGTCACCAGGCAACTTGGTTAATTACAGAAAAAGCAACTAGTGTGGTGTAGTGGTCTGAGTGTTGGACTCTGACTGGTGAATCCCTCCTTGGCCATGGAAGCCTACTGGGTGACCTTGGGCAAGTCACACTCTCTCAGCCTCAGAGGAAGACAGAGAAAAAACCCTCTGAGTAAATCTGGAGTCTTAGCAGAAATATGTGTGTGTGTGAGAGAGAGAGAGAAAGACATAAGGGCTCTATGAGTCAAAAAGTTTGGGAATCCCTGGAATAGACCATTCTGCACTGATAAAGCAAAAGTGCCAAAATAAGTGGGAGTTTTACAAGATTCTCTCTAATGTTTAGATGTTTAACAACCAGGACTACTGAGGTCACTGAAGCAAATAAATAAATAAATAAATAAATTTTGGCACAACGGGGCATTTTGTGAAACATATACTCACTTTAAAAAAAGATATCTAGGGCTCATCTCTATGGTATTTTCTTTTGTTTGGAGACTATGTTGCACCAAGTGGAAGCTCCAAGGGACAATGTTTAGGAAGATCTAAAAGAGTCAAGTGTGCTTGTTTAAAGGAAGGATAAATGCACTCAGGCTTTGTTGCAGTTTTCAAGTACTCTTCATCCTTTTGGTTTGGCAGGGATGAAGAATGTGTAGCCATGAATTACTGTTGAAATGAAACTTGCAATAACACTAGCCAGCATAGCCAGTGGAAAGGGATGATCTGAGTTTTAGTTTTGCTACTCTAGTAAAGCCATAACTTTCCTACTCTTACTGAAGGTGATAGACAATAAACACACCAAGACTGGAACTAGCCATAATGGAGACTACGTAAGCACCACGCTAAACTGCAGCCTTGAATATCAATGAAAAGAAACAGAACTTTTTGTACCCCATTGCACTTCCAGATGTTTGAAAAGTCAGGAAAATTCAAGTCATAGTGATATCTCTTCCCATATTTCTATTATTAACTAGATGATACCAGCAGAAAGAAGAGGAAGAGTACCAAGGCTGTCATTCTGGACAGCAGTTACACATCCTCTAGAAAATCTAGTTCGGGCCCAAGTTGCTCTTGAACATTATGTATCTGGTAGTACAGTGAGTAAGAAAAATATTCCTTTGGCCCGATCATGTTAATGATCTGAGTTTTAGCCCCCACTTCCAATATTACCTCCCGGCCAACTTATAAGTAATAAAAACAAAACAGCTACGTTAAGAATGAGGAAGTACATTCTACTGTAACACTGCTTCCTTTTGTGAACTGTGAACACATACAGAATGTATGTACCAGCAAAGAAACAAGAGAACTTATTCCCTTCCTGCTCAATCTCCTTCTCTTCTGCCAGTCCAATCAGAATCAAATGGCTCTCCACATGAATTTCACTGACCACTGGTCATGCTGGTTGAGGCTTCTAGGACTTGAAGTCTAAAATATCTACAGGTTCAAAAGTTGAGAATCACTGCTTAGAAGCACTAATGAAATTTTAGATTGTGAGTATTCAACAGGATCTTGCTTCACTACCCTCCCCTCCTTTTTTTTTTTTTAAAAAAGCTACAACACTCAGCTTAAATACATCCGGGACCAGCTCTTATTCTCCTTAGTCAGGCCTCCATAAAGGCCACATTGTCTGGTAAAATTATGAGTGTTCTGTGTCTCATCTGACTCAATCTCAGAAATCATCATTAGCTAGTCTACAACTTTGCTGCAGGCTCCCATCCTTTTATGTGATTTTTTTGTTCCCTGCAGCATTACTTTGTGAACATCATATGCATAATCCGTACTTCCACATTTTCCCAGACATACGCCCACCAGTTCTTCAGCTAAGTAGTAAAAAGCCTTTGCTGATTGTGCAATTCCTTTAATTTTGCAAACTCAGTTTTAAGCACTTCTTAGATATTTATACTTTTTAACTGTTTAGCATTATTATACTTTTAAACTGTTTAACATTTTTAAGGCCTGTTAATATAAGACGTCATTTTAAGAAAGAATAGAACATAGATTCTAGCAGTTATAGAAGATATGACTGCTAACAGAAGTGAAATATTTCCTTCTAATTTAATTCTGAATATTTTTTTAAAAAATATATTTTTCAAAGATGTTTTATTCTTTGACTTATAAAAGTGTTTGAATAGACTATTTTTCAAGGAATGGCAGAAGAGAAAAATCTTTGATGTCTCTGAAAATTGTATATTCTCTATAAGGTTTATGGAAGAAAAATGCAGATACAGCTGTATTGACCACAAAGCAAAATATAAAATGTTGGTTATTTGCTTAGGCCAATCCAAAAGTGCAAAATAAAACAGAAGATGAATGATAGTGTTAAAGTACCAGATCTGCATCTTACTCCAAGAAGTTGTTTAAGGTGATCTTGAGGGAGGGTCAATGAAGGCAGAAATTAACCCCTTCATGGCCACTGGGGACTGGAAATAATAATAGTGAAAAAATGCAATATTTCTCCACTGGGAGCAACAACGTATCTCCTTTTGAGAGCTTGGTCTGTCTTTTCTTCTGTAAGGAGTTTACAGATTCATTTTAAGTTGTGGCCAGGATAACATCCTTTACATCTCTTAATTTGCTATAGTTAGGCTCTTATTAGATAGTAATCCAACACGAGGCTGTTAATCCATGTTAAATTGATCTATGATAAAGATCAGGCTTGTTCTGCAGTTATTCTGTAATCAATATGGAACATATACTCTGTAAAATCTGCATGAGATGACTTTTTGATGACAGCATGTTAAGAGTAGTTTATTCATTCGGTTACTTTCTCCTTTGATGGTGTTTTGGGTGTAATTTCATTTCTCCACTGAGGCTGTTTCACTTCTCAGAATCACCAGACCAGCTGGGTGACACTATCCTCCATAGTCTTTGCTTCAAAAGCCCCTAAAGCTGTTGTTTTTCCAGTCATTCGGTCTGTAGCCAGCAACACCAGCTGCATCTATAGGGAAACTGCCCTCATCATTTAAAGAACTTCCTGAAGTTATGAATTTTTAAATACTGCTGTCTCAACAAGAATGCAGTTCTTTATTTTATACTAAACCAGAATGACCTGGATAGAGCTGGCCCAAGACATTTTGCTGCCTGAGAGGGAAAGGACAAGGTAGTCACTGTCCTCCCCACTACTATGCCACATAAAGAAGCCAACTCAATAGCCAGTTGATGGGGGAGGAGGGTTGGGGGGATATAGTATGTATACTTTTGTTGTAAGCTACCTTTGTTGCCTGAGTGCCAAGAGACAGGATAGAAATTATTATTATTATTATTATTATTATTATTATTGATTCTTACTTCAGAAATGGGGCAGTACAATACTTTGTATTTTACTTGAGAGCAGCAAGCAGGTTTATAGGTGGCAAGGCAAACCACATAGCATCATCACACATATATACATATGGCACACCTCAGTTTGTCTTCCAAACACCTGCCCACTGCTTTGTCCCCAGCCCCATATAGTATCTGAATACTGAATGCTGTGCTTAATGGTAGAGCTGTTTCCCAACACACAGGAAACACAGTTGGGAAGTATAACAGAATGTGAAGAATTTTGTACAACTTTTGCCCAGCATTTGCACATGTTTCTGGATATTAATCCAGGCAAGAATATATTAAAAAAAATCACACTGGGGGTAAAGTTTCCAGCAACACTCAGGAAGTATCTTTCTTTATTTTGGAGGGAAAAAATCACATTTTTTCTCTCTCAGAAGGAACACCAGTTTGGCACAAAAATCTGGTTCTGGAAAAGTACTTTTTAGCACCAACAACATGCTTTCCCACAAAATCCAGAATTTTCATGTAACCTCCCCCAGATATTTATTTCTGCACAGATGAATTTTCCAAAATAGTTCAGGAAGTGCAAATATCAGGACAAAAATTGCATTTGTTGATGTGTGCCTTCAAGTTGTTTCTAATTTATGGCGACCCTAAACCAAACCTCTAATGTTTTCTAGGCAAGATTCCAGAGTGGGTATGCCTTTGTTTTCCTCTGAGACTGAAAAAGTGTGACTTGCCCAAGGTCACCCAGACAAGAAATGGACAAGAAAAAATTGAAAGCCTGGTTTCCAAAGTCATAGTCATGCCACAACACAATGCTGGATTTCAAAAACCGCATTGTACTACTAATTTGAGAGAAAACTGCAGAAATTACTTATCCTTGCATGGTGAAAGATTTACTTTCCTACTAGAGCAGTAACTTGCAGAAGATGGGGCCTGATGGAATAGTTGCCCAGACAAATGCTGCCAGGTTGAAATAGCTGGTGACAGAAGATGACACTGTGATACCTCAGAATGGAGTCTTATGGGCAAGAGGCAGAAGAAATGGTAAAAGCTCTCAAGCCAGACAGAAAACATCCTATCCCTGTTCCTCTTGATTCTAGCCTCCCAACTGAGGAAATTTTACTTTTTCCCTGCCTCCCTCCCCCAACAGCTAGAAGCCTGAAACTTTAGGGTAAACCCCAAAAACTGGCAAGCACAAACACTATGATTGTTTGCGAGAAGGCCTTTTAGGTAGAAAAACAACCTGTTCTAGAGTTTTGCCTCCTTTAATCTTTGGCAGGAACCATAGTGTAAAAGAGTAGTTTTCTCAGAAGGTTATCAGACCAGCACTTAAGTGCTTGTAAATTGCTGCTGAAACATTGAGAAAGTGTGTGTGTGTGAAAGCCTGGCATGCTTCCTAAACATCACAGAATCATCGGCTTCCCTCCTGCGTCACTGAATCCTTCATGGAGAGGGAATTTCCTCTCATCGCTAAGTTTCCATTCAGAGGAAATTTCCTCTCCCTGAATGCTTCAGTGACACTGGAGGGGAGCTGACAATTCCCTGACATTTAGGAAGCATGCCAGGCTATCACACACACACACACACACACACGCTTCCTCAATGTTTCAGCAGCGATTTACCAGCACTTACCTCACAGTAAGGGCTGGTCTGATAATCTTCTCAGTTGCAACTGAAAGACCTGTGCCGACTGTGTTTATCTACAATATGACCAATTCTACCTCACTCTAGGCATTTTAGTTTACTGAAACAAGGGTCTTATGTGCTTTTCTCACATCTTCTAACCTATAAACTGGGAGAAAAGCAAATGCCTTGTTCAATATGGCCATGTATGTGTTTTAAGAAATTCTGTTCCTTAGCCAGCCTACTTCAAATCCCCCAAGGTACATGCAGATATAGATTCACACAGTGTCTAGAATTTTGGTGTCAAGGAACTTTGATATTTTTCCCCCAATACATGTTGAATTTTTAAAAAAGGAACTTTGATAAAGCCTCCAACAAAATATTAATGGCCTGTTCAGGAAAAGGCACAAATTTCTTTAGCATGTAAGACTGCAGTATCCACCACTGATGCCTAAAACTGGGCCCCTGGTTAATGCTGCCCTCCCAATCTGTTTATCCAAGCAAAATCAGATAGTTTTCTGCCCTCCATTTTAACTTCCCATCATTCCCTGGTGTATCTTCCCTTTGAGGCTTTACAGCAGGTACACAATCTGTGCTGATCTTAGTGCTGCTACTGATTATGCCTACCATCATGAGGATCCACCGACAGAGGAAAGACCACAACAGCCTGGTTGTTCTGCTCCATAAATGAAAGACTCAAACATCACCCAAGGCCAATTTCTATTTGCTCTTAATGCTGTTCAGACTTCCATTTATCTATTGTTCAACAGGACAAAACTTGAGCTTGAAAATAATGATGCAAAATAAAAGGTCCCTACTATCTTAACCCCTGAGATTGGAACCAAAGTATTGATATTAGTTACATATGCATTAGTTGTTTAAACTGAAGCCAAAATGGAATCTACCTATTCCCCCAATAAAATTATATGCAATTTGGATGGCATTTATCCAATGATAACAGCACAGTGTTTTTGCTTGCAGTGCTATTTTGTCCTCTCCCCCCCCCCCCCCCCGGTTGGGCTTCCTCTGGCATCCTTGTCAGAGGACTCTTTCAGACGTGGGAAATTGGAAGTATAATTCAAGGGCAATCCAAACGCAATCATGGGGTTTCACGTTATTGCGAATTAGAGCTTCTCACGCAATTTCGGGCAAAAGGGAAGTCACTCCGAATGCAATCATGGGTTTCACGTTATTGTGAATTAAAGCTTCTCACGCAATTTCGGGCAAGGGGGGGTATTTTCGGGTAATGGGAAGTCATTCCGAACGCCTTCCGTTGGGTAATGGGAAGTCATTCCGAACGCCTTCCGAACGCAATGGGGATTCATGTGAATTCACATTGGCTCCATTTGAAGTTGGGAGAAATTCCTCCCGTGTGAAAGAGTGCAGAGTGTCACTCTGTGGCAGAAAGAAGTCTTAGCATTTCTTTCTCTTTTGTTCTTCAGGGAGTATATTCCAGAGATAAGGAAGGAAATGATGGGGGTCACTGCAGGAAGAAGGGGACACAAAAAAGATCATAATCATCAGAATGATAGCCATCAAAGGAAGTATCAGATACTGAACAGTATCACTGTTAAACTGTCTATTTCTCCAAAATACTTCTCACTGAAAGTAAGAGAATAGTTCTTATCAATCATGTTTGTAAGAGACTGACATTTATTGATGGTTGAGACAAGACTGGTTTTTAGTTTACAGTTATAGAAAAAGGTGTTGATTCCTGCACCATTCCTCTCTCTGCTCCACAATGTATTCATTTTAACTTCACTGTTTATTTTTCAGTAGGAACGTGAGTGAAACTGGGTTTTCTAAAATTAATGCATCTCTTTCCTTCTCTTTCAGTTCAAAACAAGGATGGGAGGAAAAGGAAAATAATGGATGGGAATTTTTTTTTATTCTGATAAGCCTTTCATTGGAGTAATATAATATAAATGTAAATGATAAGTTAAAATTAACATACATTGAATAAAATCCTACTTTCAGTGTAAATATAATTCATGTAATAATAATAAAAAACTTTTTAGCATAACCATAACCTAATCCCACTTTCCCACTCAGTTTCAAATCTCTGTTTAAAATAACTGATCACATACAGAGGTGGGTGTGTTACATAAAGACATGGTTATGACAAACCTATGAGTGATTTATAAATGACACTTGAAAGGGTGGGGATGGGGGGGGGCGAGATTGCCAACTGTAACCTAATAAACAGCAATCTCTCTCTCTCTCTCTCTCTCTCTCTCTCTATATATATATATTTAAAGAGCAGCTTCTTTGGCTGAAAGCCTGGCACTTTTAGAGCTTAGTTAGACTCTTTTAAATAAAATCAGCTCTTAATGGAGAAGCAAAGCAGCCTTTAACTAGAAGTAGAGGTGCCTCTGTAATACAATGACAATAAAATTCTTTTAAGGCTGGGTGGAGACACTAATTACAGTACAGGGAAGAATGTAATGCTGTTGGGTGTCCTACACCTCTAAAGCTCCATGGCAGTACAAAAGGATTATACAGCTTTATTGTTACTGTGTAATGCCTATTGTGAAAATATTATTGAGGGGTGGAAGGCAAGGGAATGATTCAGACATATTTGCATGACATTAATGTCTGAACAAGGAAGATGGAAAGATTAATTTACAGAGGGCTTACTGTTTCCATGCAGAGCAGCCTAGTGCCAGTTACTTCCTCTTTTCAGCTAGACCCTGGAATAGATTTTACATCAGAAGAAGAACTACCCCTCCTTCCAAGACCTGAGAGCTCAAGTCAGTTCTTTATACAGTATTGTGCTTATGCCTTCGCTCTGGAAACAGTTGGATTGCAGCTGAATTTAAAGAAATTCTCCAGGAAGTCAAATTTGAGTACCTGCCTTATTAAAAGATACAGTCTTCCCCAGCCAGGCACCTTTCAGATGTGTTGAACTACAACTACCATCATCCCCAGTCAAGGGCCGTATTAGCTATGATGATGGAAATTATAATTCATATCGGGGGGCAACAGATTGGGGAATGCTGGGTTAAAATATCCTTAAATATAATTCACTGTAAAAATGTTCTCTATTTCACACCACATAGAAAATATCTGGACTCCCCCCCTCCCCACCTTTGGCCAAAACTGTTTGCTTCTTGCCTCACAATTGATTTGACCTGTGGACCACCTTTCTCATTTGTGTGTACTACTTCAGGTTGCCTCTTTTTCCACTTTACTAGAGCACTTTTTTAGGGATGGAGCATTCCCCTTTTTAATGCAACTACCCCAATACAGGTATATGCTTAGTTGACAAAATCTGATCGGAGCCAGCAAAGTGAATCTATGGGGCTGTATGTGTCTTTAGGCTCTTTTTGCAGTCTTCCAGATTTCCTCCAGATGAATGTGTGGGACCTTAAAATGAATTCATCTTTTAATCCCAATGCCAGTTTGCACTAAGAAATATCTTTTTTTTTTTTCAAAACCAAAGGTGGACTACCAGCCATTTCTCATTTTCTTTTGTTTTTGACATGTTTTGGCAGTCTATACAGCCACCAGAGGCCAGATACTGGGCCAGAAACCCATCAAAGCTGCCTATCCCTGCACTAGATCCAACACCCACAATCTCAAAGCCTCATCCCCTGATGTGTCAAAACCAACTAAAAGTTCCAGATTCCGAGTCCAAAGTGGTCAACTCTACACATGTAGAAGGTGGCCTTGAATTAGTGGCTCTGACTGTAAGGCTCATTATCCTCATTCCAGGGGAGGGATACCTGAACCTCTGAGTCTGAATCTGGCCTTACCGTGGTATTATTATTATTATTATTATTATTATTATTTTAAAAAATATAATCCCTGTCACATCCTTTCCCTAAGACATTTCTCTGATGGTTTCCCATGTTTTGCACAAATTTCCTGCCCATTCTAAACGGTTGAAATGTTTTTCCTAAGGCTGGGTTACTGGCAGTAAGAGCTTTCAACTAAAAATAAGGCTCTTCAGAGAGAACCCATTTAAAGAGCCAACCCATATAGAAAGCCAACAGAAAGCCAGTGTGGTTTAGTGGTTTGGGCATTGGACCAGCCTTCTGGGAGACTAGGGTTTGAATTACCATTCAGCCATGGAAACCCACTATGTGACCTTGGGCAAGTCACAGTTTTTTAATCTCAGGGGAAAGCAGTGGCAAACCTCCTCTGCACAAATCTTGCCAAGAAAACCCCATGATATAGTTGCCCTAAAGTCAGAATTAACATAAAGTCACACAACACAATAATGGGTTCTTCCAGGCTGGTCTATTGAAGTGTGACTTTTTGCATTATAGCTTCTTGGGTTTGAAAGGAACATTTTTTTCTGATTTATTTTAAAAAAAATCTTCAGAGTTTAAGTGCTATGATGCAAAGCACCATTTCACTGGTGCACTATTGCACTAAAAAATTAAGAAAAGAAAAAAGGAGTGAAATATACTGTTTTGTTTAATTATGACTCAGAATTAAAAGGAACTTCACTCGAGGGCAGGAATCAGATGCTGCAGCTGGTGATAGGATATAGTGCATGACAATCAAAACATTTGGATTAAAAATCAAACAAATCTGTACTATAGCAACACATACCACAACCTCCTGGCACATTTGCCTCATCTGGAGGAGCTCTTCGCTGGTATGGTTAGTCCCTTTTTCTTTGGCTCTGCCCACTACTGGAAATAAGAACTTCTCTGTATTTGTATTGGACCTATGAACAAAAACATGTCTTCTACTGCTACCTTACCACAGGGATACCAATAAGGCAGTATGAGCTGCATTGTCCTGATATGCCACCCATGCAGTGGGCAGGGACAGCGCTGCTCTTCAACCCAACCAGCAAACATAATGTGAGGAACTAGTAGGGGTTGTTCCTACTGGTATTTTGTTGCTCCAGACTTGGCCCCTCAACCTGAGCAAGGTGGCCATCAGAAACATTGCTGAATGAATTCCTTTGCCTTTGCCTCACTTCATCTGCCTCAATCACTAGCACACACACCCCACCCCCAAATGATCTTGGCTGTCTGCCCATCAACAAACATCATACTCTGATCTTCCAGATTCCTGACTTACTGTACCATTGCTCACTAACTGAGGGGCTAAAGCAGAGCATCATACATTCAGCAGTCACCTTGCACTAAGGTCCTAATGCAGACCTGCACAACTTGGCAGTAGGTGGGGGTGAAAATTAAAATAGGTTAAAATTCTTCAGGCCACAGTTTTAATTAAACATTAATTAATTAATATTACTTAGAATTAATTAATATTAATTCCATCCTCCTCCTCTTCCCACTCCTCTCACCAGGAGAAAGCTGAGTGGTAGAGGAGCTTTGCTCTTCTCCTCCTTCACCTGGACTTCTTGGGAGAGGAGCAACAGAAAGGCCTTTAGAGGTGAGCTTTTGCCTCTCTTCCTCCTTTGCCACCTGTCTTTCTCAGGAGAAAGCTGGGCGGAGGAGGAGCCTTGCATGGCCCTCTCCTCAGGAGCAGGCTGAGAGGTAGAGGAAGCTTGAAGTCATTCCACATCTTTGTGGACCATCCAAAATCTTTTGGTGGGCCACATGCTGCTCTCTGGCCATATGTTGTGCAGGCCTGTCCTAATGGTTACAAACTGAGGACAGTCCTCTACTTTAGATAAAGGATAGTCAGCAATTTAAATATAGGAAGAGTCCTTTATAAAATAGAAGCAAAGAACAGTCTTCCATTTGAAGGGCAGCTCTGTCAAGATTCAGAGCCGTTAAGAAGTGAGGGAGAGGAGGAACCCAGGAGCCACACATCACCAGCAATCAACATGAAGACAATGGCCTAAACAGGCAAACAAGACCAGAATCAACCTACTTTGGTGAAATGTGTCCTATTTCTCCTTAAATTATATTAATTAAATTATATTAATTACATAATTACTTCTATGTTTGAATCTATCTGAATTTTATGCTCATCCTTCTTCTCCTTTTGGGTGTTGCATTTCATCTTCTTTGACCACACATAAGAGGCAAACCTACATATGGAACACATGCATGTTGGCATGGCAGGGACAACACATAGTTTCTAGAGAAAGAAAAATGAAGAACTGAATGCACATATTAATGCACTAGCTCAATGCAACACCACAGAATAAATTCAGTATTGCCAGTTGCTATCCTGATCAGAATACTTCTCTTTTTCTCAATCTCTAACACATAACTCTTGAAAGGAATTTTCTGTTCCTTGGAGTGAAAATGTTAATAATACTTTTAGGAAAAATTGGTACTGTTGTCAGGGCTTACACAAAATTTCTTCATTTGCTGCCAATTAGCCATCCCAAACTTACATTGTGCTCGTAGTCATACATAAAACAATAGCTTTGCAAGTGGGGGCAGTTCTTTGCTAAGAAGCACAGGCATGTTAACTAAAGTGCTATACTTTATCATCTCATAGATGTAGGTGTCAACAGCTCTGCAGCCAAAATACTAATTATTTTATCATAATGACTCTTATTTTTAACAACAGGCCAGCAGTTGCTGTTGGTGTGGTATCTATTTTCCTCAGGCAAATCAGCTCTAGAAGATGATTTCATCAAACAGGCAGACAAAACGTGGATCAAAAGGAAAACTAAAAGAAACAGATGTTCCCTCAGGTACTTGTAGCTATGTAACCCATTGATTTCAGTGAGGTAACTTGAGTTGTCATAAACACAGAACTTGCTAAGCCAAGCTACTCTTAAGATAATGCAAAGTCAGAAAACAGTCAGAAGACAGCACACTAACTCATCTTCCTAAGCCTCAATGAATACAAAATGTGCAAGTGCAGCTCAGTGCAACCCAAAACAAGTAGATTTATTGTTATTGGAATTAGGACAGAGGCTCAGCTCTTGGCATGATATCTATTTACCACTATAGTATGCCTAAAGACAGGAAGCTCTAATTTAAAAAAAAAATAGAACACTTTCCCAAAACTATTTCATGATTAAGATTCTCACAGTTACAGTCAGCAGTTCTGAGATTTAACATAGCAAAATGGCTTTTACTAAAAAGTTTTATATAGTAGGAATGCAAAAAAAAAAGAAAGAAAAGGTACTGACATTATTTGTAGATATAGCCTCTTATTCCCATAGAAAACAAATTGGATCCAGCTCTCAGAAAAGTTAGTTTGGGTTGAGGAGATTCTATGTAATGTAGTCCAAAATGTTTCAATACAGGTAAACAAGCACAGCAAATAAATGCCAATTTAAAGGAGTTTTAATGCATTAAAAAAGTTATTGTCAGAACCAATGCTTAGGCACTCATTTATATGATATTAATATAGACTGATTTAGTAAAATTTTATCAAAGAAAATATAAAATCATTTCCCATTCTGTTTCTCCTGCTGCCAGTTTTGCTTGAAGTTTATATTTGTGGATGAAATGCAAATAACAGAAAACAGAGGGCCAACTGTATATGGCAGTTGCAGCTGGCAAAGTGAGTTATTACCCCCATACAGTCTGCCTAGTGTTTTCAATTTAAATCTTGTAATTAAACTTTATCATATAGCTCCATGGCTTTCAGCCAATAATACAAAAACGTGGGCATTAAATTTATGTTGCCTTCTAAAGCCCATTACTTCTGTTGCTGTTGGTTTCAGAATTAAGGTGACCCTAAGGCACACCTATCACTGGGTTTTCTGGGACTGAGAGTATGTAACTCACCCAAATGGCCAAGTGGCAAATTGACCTCTGATCTCCAGAGTCACAATCCAATGTTCAAACCACTACACCACATTGACTATACTAAATATACAGTTGCCCCTCCTAATTCACAGATCTGAGATCCACAACCTTGAAAATCCACGGAGGGTGACCTCCACTATTTTCAATCGGGCACATGCCCAGCGCGTGTACTTGGCATGCACCCATAGAGAGGTGCCCATTTAAACCTATGAGGTTTAATATGTGTGAGCCTCAGATATGCTGTTTCTGAATATGAAAGGTATATTTAAAAGTCTTAATCAATAGGCACAGATAAGGGCTACTGTCCATTAATTTATCTAATCCTTGTATAAGCCATTCAAGTTTATGTCCATCAAAAAACAAATAAGATCAAAGCTATGAATGGCATGAATAGGTGGTTATTTCTGGCTGCTCAGAACCTTTTGCCAAGCAAATTACAATGGGTGACCTGTGTTCTAGGTATAAGAAAAAATGAGGAATTAAAATAATATATCTCTGTCCCTCCACAGTTTCTATAATTTCATAAAACAAAGTTGCTGTTCTTTAGAATCTTTATAAAAAACAAAAAACAAAAGCCACTTTCATATTCCAATAAAGTATCCCAGTGCTACAACCTTTCATCAAAGTTGTCTTTCAAAATTAGTATTACGTTTGCTTTTCAAAATTTTTAAATTCATTAAAATAACCAACAATTTCTTGTTGAAGAATACATGCTTACAAAGTCATCCATTCTTAAGTATAGAAATAATGGTTTCACTAAACTAAGATACGGCACACATAATCCCTTGTTTTAAATCCAGTGGTTTTCACTCACTGAAAAGTCAAGACATATGAATTGTTCAAGTGAGACAGACTGAGGGGAAAAACCACGTGTTGCAACTGGAATGCATTTCCTGCAATGAAGCCAAAGATCTATTTAATCCGTTTATACCATAAGGCATCACACAGGCATAACCAGAAAAAACATATTAGCCCCTCTTGCCACACAAAACCCCCCGGAATATGGCTATCCTTTGAAGCCATTCCAATACCCTTCTCTTCCCCAAATGCAGGTATTGTGCGGTGCTTCAGCCCAATATGCAAGATTCCAGCCTCTGATATAACCACATCCAGGAAGAGACTGAATCGGAAAATTACCAGATTATGGTCCAGAAGAGAAACAGAAGACATAACAGTTCCTTTCACAGTAATCATTTCAACAGATTTAATCTAGCAAGTTCTGTGTTTATGACAACTCAAAAATTAAAACAACCAATCAATCAAACCAAAGTAAAACCAATAGCAAAGGTTAATAGCATTGCAAAGATATACAGAACGCTAAAAGTTTTAATAAAAGGACCTTTAAAGCTGGGAGAAGCAAAAAGTATTCATGAAACATCCAAAAAAGACACTAATGAAAGTGCCAAGTGAGCCTCTCTCTAAGGAAGGCATACCACAACTGGGAAAGTACCACTGAAAAGCCTTCTTTGTTGTAACCAACCAAAGTTATGCAGCTATCAGAGGTGAACTTATCTGAATGAAGCCATAGCCACTGGGGAGTTTATCACACATGAAGAAAATCAGGAATTTAAATGGGCATTTAAATGGGAATTTAAATGACTTATACCGAGAATAACCATAGTATAACCAGCAACCAATCATTCATGGGGAAATCCCATGAATGATTTCTTGCTGGTTGTTATTCCCTGGATAAGTCATCTGTAATCGCAATTGTATGTGAAAATGTTTACAACAATCACACATATATTGCTGGATAATGCCTGTTTAAACTCCTGATTTTCCCCATGTGATAAAGTCCTGGAACTGCTATCCATGTTGGGCTATGATATACATGAGGGGCCTGGATCATGTAACCCTTCAAGATACTGGACTGCAATTTCTGACAGCTCTAGCAAGGATATCCAATGGTGACAACTGCTGTGGAATTCAACAGCAGCTGAAGGACCATATGATTTCTATCCCTGATGCACACCTACAGTATCTTGAGGAAGGAATCATAGAATCATAGAGTTGGAAGAGAACACAAGGGCCATCCAGTCCAACCCCCTGCCATGCAGGAGCTCCCAATCAAAGCATGCTCAACAGATGGCCATGCAGCCTCTGCTTAAAAATATCCAAGGAAGGTGACTCCACCACTCTCCGAGGGAGTGTTCAGAGAGTGGTGGAGTCTCCTTCCTTGGATGTTTTTATATAATTAGGATGTGTTTATATAATTAGGTGACTACCATATATCAGTGGGCCCCAAACTTTTTCTGGCTACCATCCCCTTCATCTTGAGCAATGACCCTAGCCCTCCCATACATATTTCTTGATATTAGGTCTACTGTTCTACTGCAAATTCAAAACAACCAATCTCAGTCACTCCTCCCTTTTGCATCTGATCATCCTGGGACCAGCAACCGAGCACCTGGCTGAAGAGCAATCAAGAAATCTTTCACCATGACATCCCTCCAGCAAAGGCCAGTGCAGACAAGAAGCCCCTTGGTCGCTGCTCAGTTGCTGTTGCCAAGGTGACCCGGTGCAAAGGGAGAAGCTTGTCCCTTGCAAGAAAGAACTCTCAATCGTCCTTCACTGGGGTGGGCATGGGCACAGCTGGCGTATGTGTGTTGGGTGATTACAGAGGCAGGCCCTGGATAGGAGACTATCATGGACAAGGAAAAGGATAGGTGTTTCAAAGGGAATGACTCTAAGAATAGACCCCAGATACTCCCTCTCCTTCACCAGAGACATGTTTTCCCCACATAGTTTCAAGTGTTCAGAACTGATGAACAGTGTCCAAGCCTTGCAAAAGTTTTGCAGCTACCACCACCACCACCAATGAAAGATGCAGCTAAAGGAGTGAGCTCATGCAGGCAGGCAAAAAGCAGAAGATTCTACAACACCAAGTGTTCAGCGAGGCTGTGTGGTGGTTTTAAGGGACTCTGAAAAGGTCACATGCAACCCTCATCTCCACCATGGTCCCCCTTGTCTTTCTTGCACACCAATACTTTGGACATTATCGCACCAGACCTTCTTGTGTTGCAATCCTTCAAGCCAAAATGAAATGGAAAAACACTGGTTTCGGAGTAGCCACCATGACACTTCTTCCATTCATGTGACTGAAGTTGCTGCCTGTATTCTGCTTCCTTCCCATCCTCTTCCCCTCCCCCCTTATGCCTTACCCACCATGCATTTAGGGTTTTTTTAAAAAATAAACTATTTTCACGCAATTATGGAGCTCTCCAGCCCTGACTTAAGCTTTTTAAACAGATTTTTCAAAATGTTGTGTCTTCAGAGCTCTGAAATTGCACAAAAAACAAGGAAAAATAATTTTAAAAAGCAAGGAGGAGGAGGAGAAAAGAGGGAGCACAGTTACACCACATGACTGCCAATCACACAAATGCCCCAGGAACAGCTTTTTGCAATCAAGGTATTGTGTTATTGGCAGTTCATTTATGGGTTTCTTCCATGAATGAAAAGGGATAGGGCAGGGACAGGGCATCTATGGGAGGGAAGTATAGCTGAGGCCACTTCCTCCTGTGGGAATCATGATTTAAAAGTCATGTGTGATCATCTCCCCAGATTGAAGTTCCCTCCTTTCCCCTCACCACCCCCCTGCTGCCTCCTTTTCCCCTCACCTCCCCCAAATTTGGTACAAATTTACCAAATCAATTCCTATGTGGCTAGCAATAGCCAATTAAGAACAGGATGACACCTTGATTTTAGAAGTATGATTTTCATGATGTTGTATATTGTATTGTGTTTTATTTAGGTAGCCAGGTACATGACTCTCTTTGAGAAGATGGGTGGCATGTAAAAATAAATAAATAATTAAGAACTAGGACTGGAAATTGACTGTAAACTGGTGCAGATGACAAAGTCTTGCATAACATTGCACCAACCAATCCCAGTTAACTATCTTGTTGCTCTATTTTGAAATCACTAAGATCCAGACCATTTTCAAAAGCAGACCCACATATAACACACTGGAATAATCCAACAGGGGGTGTTACTAGAACCTGGAGAACTGTAGCAAGGTTATCTCTGTCCTGATAGGGCTGCATGCAGCTGGTATATTAGCCTAAACTGATAAAAACTACTTTGAGCCATAAGGCAACCTCTGTTTCCAGGATGGAAAGCATTATAAATCTCACATATATATCGCTGGTCACTGTAGGACCTTCAGCTTTCTGGAATGCAGTAGCAGTGGTTCCTTGGAAATTTCCAGATAATTTTGTGACATCATTGATGACAACAACTCTCTTGTGTCACTTTCTAAATAAAAGAAAACTTGCTTAGGTGATATGACATTCCCATTGTGCCAATCCTGCAAGAAGTGTTTATACGGACTTTTGTGTGTGTTTGTGTAAGAGAAGGTGATAATTTCTAATCACACTTTATTAATGTCCCAGTATGATGATGAAAGATCTTAAGAGGTCTCTCGTTGATAGGGTTGCTGTAAATCACATTCTACATGATGACAATGAACAACAATATATTGAATCTTCATCCCATCTTGGATCCCATCCTGAGATAAAGGTAAGGTATCAATTAAAATCAGTGACAATAACAAGAGTTCTAGCTAGTGTCCCTCCCCTCTGCAGTACCATTTTTAAAAAAACCCTATGGTTGTTTTTAAAATGGTGAAAATCTCCTTCCTCTATCACCTGGCACAGTTACTCCCTCTCCAATGAGTTTAGTCTCTCTTCCAAAGAATTGGGATATAATATGATATTACTCCACTGGATCATAGAAAGTGCTTTCAAATATATGAGGATGTGAATGGAAAGTGATCAGAGGAAGTCCTGCAACAGACCAAGATGCCAATCTGTGATTGATATGAATGGGATTTAAGAAAGGGATCAGGGCACCTGAATGTGCTTTTTCCAAGAACACCCGGCCCATTTCTCTCCCATGGTTCATTCCCTCTCTTGCAAGCCTGTTAAATAGATTACATTCCTCACTGCATTGTTTAACCCTCACATTAGCCTCCTCTCCAGTGGCGTTACTAGAGGGGGGTGCAGACCACACCAGGTGACACCTCGGGGGGGGGATGTCACCTGGTGGGGCACTACAACCTGGGGTGAGCAGGTGCTAGCCTTGTGGGTCCCGTGAATCCATTGCCATGTGAGACTCAGAAGGTGGGGAGGAGGTGACTGCCTTCCAGGTCCTGCACGGCTATGGCCATGCAGGACTTGGAAGGCCAGGGTGGGCTGCTGAGCACAACCCCCACCTTGCTGCAGCATAGGTGAGAGTAGTGTCCTTTTGGCCCCATCTCTGGAAGCCTCATCCCCAGAAGCCCTGCCTCCCAGCACTGGCTGACACCCAGGTGGGGACACCACTGACATTCTAATGCCGCATCCCCAGGGCCTACAAGGCAAATTTTGCAAGGAAGAACAAGACTGCTTTCAAGCCTGGGTGTGCGGGGGCTTCTCTCAAAATCGAGGATTTATGGTCCAAATGGACCAGATGGACCTTAAATCTTCAACTGAGTCTTTTTAATAAAGATAAGGTATAACATGAATTTTAAAGTTGTAGCTTTTCCTTCTTTGTATAAAAATATGGTTATGATAAAATAGGAACAATGGCCTGTTGTGTTTCCCCATCCTTATTTATGACGATATACTCAAAATAGGTGGTTATAAAAAAGAATTTGCCAAATTTGGACCTGAAAGTCATAGTAAATATATGTTATATAATGAAATGGTGGCCTTTCTATTTACATTGTTGCTTGTGAGATATGATCAATAACCAAAATTCAGATGTCTAAGTGAATATGTGGAATTTCATGTTATGATCCATTCATTTCAAAGGAAAAATAGATGGGTCCCAGTAAAATGCCAAGAAAATACCTAAAAAGCTACATGATTGCTAACCTTTGTAAAAATGTTGCAATGAAAGAGGGCTATGGTGGGGGTGGGGGGGGCATTCAGAGAGAGTGCTATCAGAAATTAATGAGCCAGCCCATCTCTCTCCAGGCCCCTGAACAATATACCAGCTGAAACCTCTTCCCTATCACAAAAACAATATTGACATCTCAGTCTCCTCAAACCTTTGTCATTCATTCCTGTTTCTTTACACACTAGAGGTCTCCAGTGGCTGACAAAGGACTGAAGTACTGTAGCTAGTAAAGTATATGTTACAGAGACCTAGTTATTAAGCACTGGTATGCACTGGAAAAGACAATAATGCTTGGTAAGGTAGAAGGCAGTAGGAAAAGAGGAAGATGGCATTCCAGATGGAAAGACTCAGTCAAGAAAGCCACAGTCCTGAGTCTGCAAGACCTGAGCAGGGCTGCTGGTGGTAATGTAACTTGGAAGTCTCTCATTAATGAGAACACCATAAGTCAAATTCGACTTGATGGCAGTTAAGAACAACAAATTACTTTTGAACCCGATATAACACTTCTGTTAACCTGTGAACTCTAAGCTTTGAAATAGCACAAGAACCAAGTGAAGTCAAAGCGTACCCAGTGCCCCAATTGTGTCCATATAAGGAAGGCAGGTGAAATTATCAGTCCTTCTTCTGCTCTTTGATCCATTGGCAGTTAAGGAAAGTAATTTCTAGGGATTCCTCCCTTCTCTACAGCCCTTACCTCCAAATCTGATGTGGAAGGTTGGGAACCCTTTCGAATTGCCCAAGAAGTGATGTAAGGGTTGTATGGAGGAAGATGAAATCACACATAGAAAAAACATTTATCTTATCATTATGGTCCTTTGTGAAGTCGAAGGCTTTCATGGCTGTCATCTATAGTTTTTTGTGGGTTTTTCAGGCTGTGTGGCCATGTTCTAGAAGAGTGCCATGTTCTAGATGACTCTTCTAGAACATGGCTATATAGCCTGAAAAACCCAGAACAAACTTATGCTGGACCAAAGAATCTTCTACCACTGGAGTGACACCAGTGGGACACTACTACATATATTCTCTCAACACTGATGTGCTTCTCTGGAGGCTATTTAATTCCAGTTGTCTGGAAAAAAATACAACGAGATGTCTGAATGAGAGTTTTGATGGTGCTGAGCAACTTCATTTACTCACAAAAGCAGAAGTAATTTAGAGATTACTGAAATTGTTGCCACATTCATTATTTGTAGTACTTTGATTCCCTTCTCCCCCACCCACTTGGTTGAATTTATATTCATTATTTGTAGTACTTTGACTTGTGTTTCAATCCACTTGGTTCAATTAAAAAAACAAACAAACCCATGCAGTCAGACTTGGACAAACAAGAGTACTTACTTTCCATGACATTATATAGTCATGGGTTTACAGTTCAGAAACACAGTAAATTTGATAACCATTATTAATAATTATTAATAATTTGTACAGATCTTGAACTGTTCTATCATATATTCTGATTGTACAGAAGAAAAAGGGAAGATGAGATAACAGAAATGTTCTGACCTATATTCCTTTTTTTTTCCAATTAAAAGTGACACCCCCCCCCCGGCAGACAACAATTTTTTAAAAACCAAAACAGATTACCAGGCAGTTTTTTACAGTTTTCTCTCTGAAAACAAGTACTGTACTTTGCTTAGATTTGACATTAATCTTTTTTATTGTGTCATTACTTCAATACAGCTCATTTATCGTAGATGGTTTCACATATGATAAGGATAGAGGACAGAACGTCTTCTCTGGTAGCCTTCCTGGTCAATATACACAGGAGGAGTGGAGCAACCTGTCCTTCTTTCATCAATTTGTCATGCATTTGTATGCAATTCCTTGTTTCCCCTGCTAGTGTTTAAATACACATCTGGAGTGTTAGAATTCTTTTTCTCATTAATAGGATGATCATTGAGAGTTTGCGGATCTCACCACCACCACCACATCTTTAAGTTAATTTTACAGAATGTGTACTTTCATAGTGCAAGGATACAGTCATATCTAATAAACTAATAAACGACCTGTTAAGCTATAGAATTATAGCACCATGATTCTATTTTCACTGCCTTCCTATGGAATTTTGAGATTTAACTTTAATTTAATTTAATTTAATTTTGGGTTTAAGGGTAGTATTTAGAATTCTCATCCTGAGAGCTCTGGTGCATCACCAAACTAAGACCCAAGATTCAACAGGATAGAGCCATGGCAGTTAGTGGAATCATAGTGCTATAACTATAGTGTGAAAAGTCCTTAAGCTACAATTTATTGATGTCATGTTCTGTTTTGAGTCAGCTGGATTTTACTACTGTTGATAAACATGCCACGCTCCCAATTATTTCAGTCACTCTAATCTCATTCCATCCCCATCCCCATGGTCAGTCTGCCCAGTTGCCTCAATTATTCCACTTTGTTTCACATTCCCAAACTTTGATTTATTGGGTATAAAATTGCAACCTAACACTGTAAAAGTTTAGTTCTACTAAAACCAAGAAGAGTTATCAAACAATTACCCTCAGCTTAATTTCAGACTCTCTACAAAGCAATAAGATCAGACCTCTGATCAAAATGATCTGTTTAATCCAGAGTTTGGAATTAATTCATTAAAAAAACCTCAGTCATTACTCATAATTCGATATTTCATTTTTAACATCAGTTTTGAAAGTTGTCATTTTAATAATTTACATATCAACAAATTTAACAGTTTGAGTAATGATTAAATTTCTCATTATTTTAATGTGTTACTTTGAGTAGGCTAACTTGTCATTTTTAGCATTTTAATTTATTACTTTAAAAGTAATAGGTTGCTAGTAGGCATGCAGGCCCCTAAACAGAATGTGGACCCTGACAGGAAAAAAAGATTCTCCATCCCTGTGTAAAAATGAATGGATGTAAGCATTATGGACGACAAGATTATAGGTGCAATGTTTTGGATGCTCATCAGCTTTATGAAAACATTAGATGCTGCTTCCCTTCTTTCAACCTTTCATGTTTTAAAAGTGGCTTTATTATCCTCATATTAAGCTCCAGAGATGAGAATAGCTTCTTGGAGACAAAGGTGTTGTATGTGACAGTTCTGGCTTGGCTTCCAGTACAGAACAATCCTACTTAGGAATTGGCATATACTCAGTTCTCACCTTCCTTTGCCCATTACTGGTAAAACCTGCATTTCTAGCTTGTACGTCTGGCACAAGTTTGTTCCATTAATTTTAATAGAATTTACTTCTAGGTAAATGTTTTAGGTGTTCAGCTGTCTTTCTCTTTCTATCTATCTATCAGGTTTCAAAGCTTTAAATTCCTATGTTGAATTAGATGAAAGAAAGCTATTCAGAGTACAGCAGAGTCTTACAAAATCCTATATAAACTGCATAAATCCTATACATTACTCAAAAGTAAATCTGACTGTGTTCAGTGGGCTTACTTTAAGAGAAGTGAGCATCCGATTGGGGTATTCATCTCTAAATGTGTTTAGCTCATCTTTCTTTATACAGTTTTCCTTTATGAGTGGATGTGGTTTCCCTAAAAATTCACCTAGAACTGGTTGGAAGAAGTCAGTCGATTTTGTTCAGTAAGTCTAAGCTGTTTAACGTAGTTTCTGTTCCTCGGTTTCTCTTGACTGTTTGCTTTACACTGGTCCCACCACGTTCGCTGGGGTTAGGGGCACAGGACCCCCATGAATATGGAAAACCCGCAAATAACAAAAAACAAAACAAAACCTCTCTATGAACTTTTAGGTCCTCCAGTGCAACTCTGTGGACAACATCTGCCAGACATTGACCATAGAATTGCACTGGAGGAGCTACAAATTCCTAATGGAGTGTTCTCTCTAGGAATCTCTAGGTCTTTCAGTCAGACCTTTAGTTAAAGTTGACCATAGAATTGCACTGGAGGACCTAGATATTCCTAGAGAAACATATTAATAAAATCGATGAATACCAGTAATCAAATCTGCAAAAGTTAAAGCAGCAAATGTGGAGGGACACGTGTATTTGTTATTATGGTTATAGCCACTGTACAATTACATACACACTCCCATTATTTACCTGTATTTTGTAAAGGTGAGCAATTCTCTATTTAAAAAACAACAACACAATATCAGTTTAATTCACCACTCACAGCAAGGAACTTTGAACCACAGAATCATCAGAAAGCAACCTCTCTGTGCTAACTCAAAACATGGCCACACTGCCAGAAGCTTCCAGTACCTTACCTAGCACTCTTACGTACCATCATAGCATAATCTCACAAGCCATTCTACCTCCTATATAGTTCATCACTAGTGGCAAAACTGAAGAGAACCATAGGCTTTGGCAGTATCAACATCTATATAAAGCAGACTTACAGTATAGTTAGTTGTGTCATTAGAGGGCCGCGTGGGATGTGGACAGCACTAGGTGACCCCACAGAGGATGTTCTTCCTCCCACTGCAGGGTATTTGTTGGGGGGGGGCACCCTTTCTCTGCTTCTGTGGCTCTCAGGCACCCCTTCCTCCTCTCCCAGTGCCTCCCTTTCTTGGCTGTCCTCCACCAACCCCAGATACGCATTTGGGCAGCTGACAGCCCCCCTCCCCCCAGCAACACCTGGCACTGGGTGGCTTCAAAACTAGGGATGGCACGGAGTATAGATCTTGAACAGTTAGACCCATACCCCCAATATTTCACAGATGAAAATTGGGACATATGTGACCAAACAATATCAGTATAATCAAGATGGCAAAAATTAAAAGGCTAAAAGAGGCAACTGTTTCCTTTCACCTGAAGCTACAAAGAAAGGCAAGAATCCTCCTCCTTCTCTCTTCCCTGCTGAATTGATTGAGTGTCCACTTCTTTTGCAATTTGAACTTAGCTTGCAGCAGTTAAAGTATGCTAAGGATGAGAGGGAAAATAGAAGGAAGAGAGAGAAACAGGAACATTTCAAAGGCAGCAGAAAAAGTGGGATGAGAGAAGATTAATCAGGACAGTTTCAGGGAATGTAGACCATCTTCACTAACCAAATTCAACTGATTTGCATTTGTAAGCCTCACACATATATAAATTTTGTTTTGGGCTGGAAATATGTGATGTAATTTCTTTGCTCTTTGGGGATACAGCTCCACAACCTTAACTCTGGCTTTAAACTAGAGTTTTGTATTGCTTTGTTTTGTTTTCTCTTTCAGAATCAATTAGTGGAGCTCATATCTTGCATTTACTTGGAGTAGAAGTTAATGGGCAAGAAGGATCCATTAATCCATTCGTCCCTTCTCACTTGATGCCCCTCACTCCTGGAACCTTCTTCCCCGACATATATGCCTCATCACTTCTCTAACCAGATTCAAAATTAAGTTAAAGACTATATTGTTTAGGGAAGCATTCCCAGGATTGTGCCATCTGCCCCAGGATGCCGCCTTTTAACTATGTATTAAGAAGCCGTGCCCTCCCTCCAGTCCATCTGCCTTGGTCCTGGCCCCAGAGGGAGAGAAGAACCACTGGACCTCATCCCCTTCCCACCACCTTCCCCTTCTCCTTTTGTGTTGTCTCTTTTAGACTGTAAGCCTGAGGACAGGGAACCGTCTAAATATAAGATTCGATGTACAGCACTGTGTACATTTACAGCGCTATATAAATAAAGGTTAATAATAATACACCCATTTCTGAAGTTAACATGGAGGATGAAATACATGGCTCAAGCTGCCTTGCTTGCTGGGGTGTAGCTCCAACCCTAACGTTTTGCTTTAAGCCAAAAGCTTTTTCTGAAGGAATTCAGATTATATTCAAGGAATTCAGATTACGTGGATACAAGTGATTGGACATTGTAATATATTGTTCCTGATCGCAGCTGTGGGCAAAGTATGTTCCTCCTTAGGTTATTCGATTGTAATTCCAGCAGCCTGAGCCAGCAGACAATATCCTCTATGGGGCCATACTTCACTCATCCATGCCCTGCACAATATTAGGCTAACAATACCACTGTGACACTGTCAAAGAATGGTATTATCTTGCCCTGTATTTGCTTAAAACTGTTCTGGAGAGCTCTACATAGAGTTAAGCTAAAACAACTCACTGTTCCATTAACATATTTGGTATTGCTCAAAAATATGATGATGATTTTTCAGCACTACTTGAAAAACATCAATGATTGTTCCTCTGAACTGACCCAACCTGCCCCAGTAGCATCACTGTATGTCCAAATATACCTGGCTATCTAGCATTGTGACATTATCACATTCGTTCTTAGTGATGTTTGGGCATAGGGATCACCTACAGTATATAACTAGTCCTGGGAGCAGTAAGAAGCAACAGGCTGAAAATACTGATGGAGGTTAGATGGGACTAAAATATTTATACTGTCGTTAAGATTTTTTCAGATGAGATTCTCTCCTGTGAAAATACCCTGTTTTTACTGAAAATCAAAAACAGAGAATGTGTGAAACAATCTTAGTCCCATACTAATCATAGTTGTTATTTGCCATCACATTGACTTCAGCTTATGGCAGCTTATGAATGAAAGATCTCATCCTGGTCATCAACTGCCCTCCTCACGTCTTGTAAATTCGAGGCTGTGACGCTTCCTTGATTGAATCTATCCACCTGTAGTACTATCCCCCCTCTCCTACTGTCTCCTATTTTACCAGGTATTACCATCTTTTCAATGAGTCATGTCATCTTACAGTAGATCCAAAGTATGACAGCCTCAGTTCAGTCATCTTGGTTTCTAGAGAGGGTTCAGATTTGATTGGCTCTAAGGCCCAGTCATTCACATTTTTAGCAGCCCACAGTATGTGCAAAACACTTCAATTAATTTCCATTACAAACCATATGTGCATACCTAATATTCAGTGACCCTCTGAAATATACCTTGCAAATTGCTTTTTCACATTAATGCTCTGAGTAGTGTATAAAGTGCATATAAATACCACACGACTGTGGCAGAAACTAATTTTCCTGCATGCATCTTGTGACCTTTGACACAGCTCCCTTAGTCCTCATGCTTTAAGCCAGCCCATTAAAAAAATAGCAGAAACCATACACTCTAAGGCAAACAGCCGCACCTTTAGGAAACAGTTCAGAGTTGCATGAATAAACAAAAGCATATTATTAGTCACTCACTCAAAATTGGTATACTCCATAGAAACAAACCTTCAGGCCTGAACAGTAAGCATGCAACGTCCCCAAGATGATCTCTTCTTTAAACTTACCCTGACAAGTACAGTCAATCTTTATTTGCATACCTGCTTTTGTGCATAACTGATCAGGGTTCCAAGTGACTGGGTTGGATTTAGCAGAATAAATGAATTATGAACAGTTCTGGTTTGTTCCCTTACTTTCCCACTCTGATCTTAGGAACTGCACAGGCTTTGATTTCTGACTTCACATTCAAAGCCAGCTACCAAAGTGCTATCCTGGTTTTATGAGCTTCTCAGACACTTTGCCAGCTCCATGCTTAAATCTTCAAAATGTTTTCTAAACACTCTGAATCATAATGAGAATTCCATTTACTGAAAAGGTGCAGCCTTCCATATAACAACTGAACATGTTTAATGACTGATCCTTTTATACATTACAGCATCACTCATGTTTTCAGTAAATGGATATAATTTTCTCCGCTTTACCCTATTATTATCATTCGTTAGCATCACCAAGCTACAATTCCAACTAAAGATATTTCTCCCCCAGCAATTATCTCCTGCACAGAAGCAACCCATCTGAGTTTAAAAGCCATCTAGTTCTACATATCAGGCTAAAAAGGTAGCAAATACATTTCGGGAGGTAAAAAACCTGAGGAGATGAATCTACAAAAGTGAACTTCCTTGGAAAAATCAATTAAAGTCTGTTATGTGCCAACCAGTTCTAATGCTGATAGAATCAGCATAATGGTAGGGAGTAGGAATTAGCCCAGTTATACAACCTCTTTGAGTTATATTTGCAACATGACGTCAGTCCATACCTTTCTGTTCAGCCCCAGCCTTCCTCAGAGTGTGCACATGTATGTGTAGAAAATTCATGAATCCACCAGCCTGAGAACTTTCTTTGCAGAGAAAACAGTAGGTATGCACCATTACCATCCTGCACATATACTGTAATGCATTACCAGAATACCTTATTTTAGAGAATCTTTCTTCCTTAAAATGTGAGGGGTTCCACAAATCTAATCTACTGGTGTATTGGCTGACATACCAGGCACTTAAATCTAATTGTCTGTTTCCTACTAATTGGTCACAACTGGGGGTAGACCCACTGATTCAACTGTTGAACAGTCAGCATACCCCACTAGGTGGAAACCCCATCAATTCAATGGATTTCTCTAGTTGGGACTAACAATAGGAGACAGGTTTCTGTTCCCATATAAGCACTGGCTAGGGATACTGTCATACGGTGATGAACCTCATCCAGGAAAGCATGTAAAAAGCATCATAATGCCTAGTTTGTTTGACATGAAGCATTAATTATGCTTAACCAATTAAATACATAAGTGCAAGTATCCAAGAAGTTGAACAGAAGAAATCTATTAATGCATAAACCATTACCCCACCTCAGCTAGTATCGAGGATAATGTAGCTTTACCAGCATCACAGGCAGGGGAATATCAGCCAGTACAGTTATCTTCTATTACTCTTCTATTACTATACCAAAATAAGCAAGAAACTGCCCAAATTCTGCCTCCTTTGTAACCCCTTAAGGGAAAACATCACCTTCATTGGTATACATAGTATTTTTGTGCATATAAGGATTATCACAATGCTACACAGAATCATGTAACAATGAACAGCTCTTACTTCTAAGACAATACATTTTGTTGAGAGTGCCAGTTTGTCAATGTGGTATGGCAGTTTGAGCACTGAACTACAACTCTAGAGATCTGCGATCAGTTCCTTACTTGGCCATCGAAACCCATCGGGCAACCTTGGGCAAGTCACATGTTCTCAGCTCCTGAAAACTCTGTGATAAATTCACTTTAGGGTCTCCATAAGTCAGAAATGACTTGAAGGCACACAACAACAACAAAAACATTCTTAATATCACTGTTAAGCATAAGCCAGGGAAAAGCTATAGTAAACAAAACTAAGTGCATGTTCAGAGAAATCTTTACACAGGACAATTAATGAATAAAAATAGTCTTCACGCTGATCACAAATGCGAATGTACATAACCATCAGAGGTGGATTTTGTCTTCCATCTCAGTAGGGTGGGGAATCCACTTGGGATTTTAGTCTGAACTCTAAAGGAGCAATTCATAGTACTAAGCCTACTTTGTGGATGAGGTCCACCAAGTGGAATAGCCTCTTTAAAATTCAGGTGAATTCAGAGCAGTTTCACTGCCATGCTGAAATGGAAACCACCAGCCTCCATTGATAATAGTATACAGCAGGCTGGATTTGCTTGTTTTAGCAGCAAACTTTAATATTTCATTTTTTGTCACTACTTTTATTAAGCCCTCATTTTATTATTATTTACTTTTATTAAGCCTGAGTAAAACTGGGCATACTGCAGCAAATGTAAAATATTCTGAAAACAGAATAAAGACAATTTTACTTACAAAAGTGCACTAGTTTTTATGCTACAGACCTCAAACTCTTTAACTACAAATAAGTGCTATCTGCATGAGTAGGCAAAGTCGTCTAAAGTAGTTGTGTCAACATGAATGGAATGTAAAATGATTTCAAAGTAATTTGTACAACAG
This sequence comes from Urosaurus nigricauda, assembly GCA_034509955.1. Classification (NCBI taxonomy): domain Eukaryota; kingdom Metazoa; phylum Chordata; class Lepidosauria; order Squamata; family Phrynosomatidae; genus Urosaurus; species Urosaurus nigricauda. The sequence goes on from JAOEGL010000003.1 coordinate 71,648,142, forward strand.
GAAGCAATAGAGTTAAACATTATCTTCTAGATTAATAAAAATGAAATGAATGGAATAGAACAGAAATATATTCACTGGTAGTAACTTTGCATGATGAAGCAAAATTAATAATTACACAGTGCACAATTCACTATAATGATGAACACATTATAAAAATCTGGACTCCTACTTGTACATATTTATAAAATACCATATATTTAGAAAAAGTAGACCTAAAACCAACATTTGTTCCACCTAGAGTAAAACCACTAAAATAACAGGACTTGCTAATCACAATGCAAACCATGGCTTTCAACTCTTGGTTAAGGCTAATACTGCATTTTGATTTTTATTACATAATGCAACATCTCAGTTCAACAGATCCTATAGCACCTGAATGCTTGAGCATGCATCTAGGATTTTTTATTAGACACATGCTTCTAAAGCCTCAGTGTGTACCACCATTAAAAGTTGTCTGGTGTGATCACTCTGATTTGATAGACTCCCACATGTAGGAGTTGCTCATTAAGTTAAGGGTGATGAAGTTAATGTGTTCTTGTGCTCTTCATGTTCCCTGCAGATCTATCTTCTCTGATTAAGTGAATGAACAATCCCACACATGTGGAGTTTTTCAGTACACGTACTCAAGCACATGCACATCAGCGCTGTGTGAAAACTGATCAGGTACAAATCATAGCACAATAGTCATAATGATGGATTGATACTGTCTTCTAGCTGAACATTATTTGGCCAGTAATCTTTGCTGTGCACACACATACTTTAAAAATAAGGTAATAATTTACATTCTGCAATTATTCAGCCTATAATCTTTGCTGCGCTCATACATACTTTAAAATAAGGTAATAATTTACATTCTGCAATCATTTACCACAATACTGCCAATGGGATGATTTCATAAATGTTGAAATTGTCAAACTGCTTACTCAGATAAAATCTGATGAAGTGAAAGTGACTATTGCAAAAAGAAAGCGGTCCAACAGTTGCAACAAAGGAGTCCACAAGAATTGCTCTTTACTAAGATATTAACTGATTTGGACATAACCAAAAATTCATACCTCTTCCACTTCTGCCCACAAATCTTAAGTCATTGAATCTTGCTACTTGATTCTTCATGGCAGCAGTAGCATTTCTGAGTTCTGCAGAGTAGTTTTCATCATTTCCAGCCATTACTGTGACCAAAGTCCCATCGGGGACATCTCCCAAGGCCACCACCTAAAATATTAAGTGAAAGACTCTTGAGTTTCTTTTTCGTAAATCTGAATATGCAAACTATAAATAAGTCAATGTGAAATGGGATGGGAACCACATTATACCAGTCAGTAAAATAATCATGCAAGTATATGAATTGAGATTATTAGTTGCGGTAATTAGGACCCACTGAAATATAAGGGATTTAATCCATGGCTAACTCTTCATACTTATTTCAGTGGAAATCAAAAGAGAAAAAACCCAGTTCCAAACTTTTTTAAAAAAAAAGAATAAATGTCAACCATTTCAAAAGAAACGACATAAATACTGTTGCATTAACTCAACATGGCATCTCTAAATAGATGTCAAAATCTAGGACATGAGTACTACAGTGTTACTATGCCAATAACAGATTCCCAATGCCACTTAGTTGTCAGGACCAAACCGTGATGATGCACAGAAATGGTTAGGGGGAGATATAAGAAATGGTGAAGGATTGATATCAGCTCAACCCTAGTGGGGTCCAGTAGAAGCTGTAGTAGGAGTTGAATATCAGTGTTCAGGCCTCTCTGCAGGATTTACAGGATCCATGTTTACTCGTGTGTAAAGTATGCCTGTTGAAACGAATGGGGCTTAAATGAAGGCTAACATGCTGTACTGATTTCAGTGAATGTGCTCCAAGTGTGACCAAGTCTAGATCTAACTAATTCACTGAGTGTGACTTTGGGTTAGCAAATGGAAAGGTAAGCAATGCTTCACTGCTGCTACTTTTGCTGCCTGTGCAACAGCTGAAGGATCTAGCTGTACATCTCACTGGATTCTTGATGCAGGGCAAGCTTGTGCCGTCTGATCTGAAAAAGATGAACAATTGCCTACCTAAATGCTACACAGGAAATAAAGAATTCTAGGTCTTTCCGCAGCCACTTTTACCCCCTGCTTTGGCTATTTGGTAGTTTTGTATGTACTGTATGCCTACCTGAAGTTCTGCAGGCACACCTCTTATCCTCATTTCTTCCAACTACACAATATAACAGTGACCTGCCCCACAAAGGAAGCAGGCAGATGACTATAAAGATCACTGCTCAGCACAAGTACAGTGTAAATGAGTACCAGGAAGCTCATATGCCTGAAATGATCTAGAATGTCTGAGCTATCATAATGGGATTGCAAGAAAGAGACAATATAACTTGCCATACACTCGCTCACAGACAATTTTGCTGCAGATATATTCCACTGATGGTGGTGCGAGAGAAGCATATTTTACCAAAGTAATATTCCACTGTCAATAAATGGTCTTTTTCTAACTGTGTATGACAGGGAAGCTTATATTCTTATTTATATTTCAACACAAGCAGTCTCACAGCTATATGGGTGTGATAATGACCTTCCAATTCCTGATTTCTATCTATTTATCTATTATAAATATAAACATTTCCTTCATAATTTCTTCTCCAACGGTAGCACCAAGACCTTTAAGGTCTTCTCCAACAGTAGCAGCAAGTCTTTCTCCCCCTCCCCAATTTCAGTTTTGTGCTTTAATCTTTAATTATATCGTATCATTATTTTTCTTCAGAGTTTTATCACACAATGTCGCCGTTTCCGATCAGCGGCAGACCTGCTTTGCTTCCTGCTCTTCATACACCACATCATTCATTAACACAATGCATGGAAATCAAAATGAAGTTCTTCTATTTTATCTGTCTTATTTATATCCCACCTTCGTCCTATGAAGGAGATTCAATGTGGTAATAGCTATTACTTAAATGTCATTAATGATAAGAAATTAATTCAATATAATATGCTTGGAACCAGGGGGTCAGGAGGCTTTCCAACTGTTAAAGGCCCACATGTTCTAAAGAAGTCTGCAAGTAAAAAATAAAACCGTTTTCGTTTCTGTGTTGAGGTGTCTGCTCAGCATGGGCACTCTACTTCCATTTCTCTTGTTGTCTTTTGTACTGTCCTGTCAACACAATGCCACAATCGTCTTATTTTTTTCAGATTCAACTGCTCCTGTTTGTTATCCCTCCTACCCTTCAAGCATTCAGACTGTGGCTGCGTTCACACTGGAGAAATAAAGCGGTTTAAGTGCCATGAATCAATGCTGTGAAATTCTGGGAATTGTAGTTTGTTGTGGGGCCCAGAGCGGAGCTCCGCTCCGCTCTGGGCCCCACAACAAACTACAATTCCCAGAATTTCACAGCATTGAGCCATGGCACTTAAACCGCTTTATTTCTCCAGTGTGGTGCAACTTGCTTTTTAATCTTGTAAAGGTATGGAAGTTCAAAAAACAACAACACCTCACACCTTCTTTAGGCAAATATGCCAGACGCTTTGGGGGCATTTCCCTGAAGTTTTTAGAAACTTCTATAATGAAGGATCAGACAGCAGAACCAGGTATAACATGGCATCAGTTAGGCTTCTTGTATACCTGCTGTTCTATTATAAGGAAAATTACCCTAAGGCTTCAATCTTACGCACATTAACTTGAGGTTAATGCCACTGAAATCGCTCGGCCTACGTCTAAATAAACATGGTTAGTGCTACAAAGGCTGCAATCCTAAACACAGTTAGCAAGGAGTAAGCTTTTTTTTTTAACTATAAGGCTAAATTTGATAGTTGTCTTAATCCTAACCACAGATAAGGAAAGGACTTCCTTTCAAAATAGCTGTTTAAAACGCATAGGTCTGTAACTTTATTCACCTTTTTCCCCATTCAAAATGTTGTACGATATTAACAGCAATTTGGCATTTCTGTAACATAGTTCAAGACGCAGCATTTTACTTTTGCAACGTCAGAACAAATCATCCTTATAGTAAGTCAGCAACATTTAGTGTTAGGCTGAAGAAGAAATAAATTTTAAAGAAATATAATTTGATACTAGTGGTGTCTCTCTGTATATGTATACTGGTGGCAAAAATTAAACAAACCTCAAACACAAGAGGATCATTTTCTGTAGTCTTTTTTAAAAAAAAATACCGCAGAAAAAGTATCTTTTTCAGCTTCCCGTGTTTACAATATGATGCAGGAAACTCTAGCAAGACAGTAAAGAAAAAGAAATCTGTGGGCCCAGGAGAAAGTGAGCGGTAAGTAAAGCTGTAAAAGCAGCGGAGAAACACAAACATTTACATTATAAAACAGACTAAACAGATAAGTAAGAACTTGCTGACTGAAGATAGTATTTTGCTAGACAGCTCGGTTCATGAAAATATATTTTACGCAAGCAGGATGGAAGATCAGCAGTTCAAAACCACAACGTAACCAGAACTGACTGTTTTGCCCCATTCATCAAGCAAAGAATAATTATTCAGACTGGGAGAAAGATTACTACCTTACTCTAAATTATACTGTTCCATTATAGTGTATGAAGCTTTAGCAATAATTGCAGTGGATTTTCTTTCGTTCTCTGTTCATTTATACATCTCATATTTTTAAAGTTTTCCAAAGTGATTTCGGCAAGGAGAAGTATTGGATTCTGTCCCTGATCTGCTCAATCCAATCTGAATAATCCTATTTAACCTAATTTAATCACAATTAATTTCATTGCTCTTCATTTTTGTTAAGGTTTTAATTGTAAAGGGGGACCCATAGAGTTAGCTGCACCAAGTGGCAGAATTACCTACTATTATCACAAGGTTACGAGTAGCCTAATTCGTATGTCAGGAATCAGACTGAAGTATGATCCAAAACATATTTATAAGGAAATAAATCCAACAGATTTCCTTGGAAATTATTGACAAGCAAGTCGTGCTAAAGCCTGGTAAACATACTTAGAGCGAGTGTGTAAAACTGAAATCCCTTGATTGGAAATAAGTAGCATGGAATACATAGTGTTTTTACTCACAAGTGCATTTAAAATGGGGGTGAAAACTCAAGCTTTCTCTGGAGTTTGTGGGGTGGTTAGTATCGGTGGTGTAGTAAATGAGAATACCAGGAAGGCTACCAGTTGTAGTTCCATTTTTAAAGCAGAACCAGTTCGGTCCTTTAACTGGTACTCTTCTACAAGAAAGAGATTGTTGGCCCGATCCCTTAGAATATGGAAAAGCTCACCTACACCCCTTTCGTTTTGTTTTTTCCTGCACAATTTTTCAAACACTTCCACTAATTGTGGAAAGTATTTAGTTATAGCTACAAGGGGGAGTTTATGAAAGTAAAGGCAACCAGAGTAACCCAGTTAAAGGGAATTCCACGAATTTCACTGGATTGTGGTTTGTGGGCATGTCACTGTGACAGAGTTAAAAGCAGAAAGATGCTGAAAAGTTAAAAAAGAAATAAGGGTTTTGGAAAGGACTGTCAAAAGGCAGGGTGTCGAGGCACAACAGCCTCCACACTGGAGAAATAAGCCGTTTTGGCAGCGCTTTAACTCTTTGTTTGGCTCGCTTGCTATGGAATTCTGGGAGCTGGAGAACTAATCCTGTGTGAGACCGCTTTAACTGCCCTGGCTCAATGCTAGGGGATTCTGGGACCTGTAGTTCTCTGAGACATTTAGCCTTCTTTGGCAGAGAGCTCTGGGGCCACGATAAACTACAGTCCCCAAGATTCCCCAGCACTGAGCCAGGGCAGTTAAAGCGGTCTCAAACTGGATTCTTTCTGCAGTGTGTTTTCAATCTGAAGTTTCCAGACTAAGGGAAGGAGCAGAGTCTGGAAAGAACGGCCTGTGAGGAACGGCTTAGAAAAGGAACTCGTTAGCTGCGTTCACACTGGAGAAATAAAGCGGTTTAAGTGTCATGGCTCAATGCTGTGAAATTCTGGGAATTGTAGTTTGTTGTGGGGTCCAGAGCCCCACAACAAACTACAATTCCCAGAATTTCACAGCATTGAGCCATGGCACTTAAACCGCTTTATTTCTCCAGTGTGAACGCAGCAGAGGAGACTGTGGAGGGATGATGCGACAACCGCTTTTCAATACTTTTAAGGGACGTCCGAGGCAGTTCAAGCGGTGTCATCCCGGGTTATTTCTGCCGTGCGGAGGCTACCCTAGTTGGGATTAACCAATCAGGAGTTGAGCCCAAAGAAAGATGCTGGACTCCGGGTCTAAGGCACCAGAGCCGGCCCTGTTGTCGTTGGATGCCTTCAAGCCGTTCCCGACTTTTGGTTTTCTCGGCAAGGTTTGCTCAGAGGCGCTTTGGCCATCGCCATCCTCTGAGGCTGAGAGAGTGTGACGGCGGTCTCCTACCTTGAAGGCGATGGGGAGGGTCTTGTTGCACCTCCAGTGGGTGGGGAGGACGGAGCAGAGGAAGTTGGGGCTGTCGGTGCGGACCAGCTCTCCCGGGTGGTCGGCCAGGACTTCCACCATGCTGCGGTCGGCGCTCCTCAGCTTCCCGGCCAGGGCCGCCCCTGCTGCGCCTCCGTTCTCGTGGCCTCCTGCTCCTCCTCCTCCTCCTGGCGGTGCCGGGGCCGCGGGGGCCAGGGGCAGGGCCTCGCTGGTCATCTTGCCCGGGTTCAAGGTGGTGGAGGGCGGCGTGAAGCGGCGGCTGGTGCTGGTATCTACGGGGATACGCATCACAACAAGGCGGTTGAGTGGAAGGGGGATGGAAGGGGCTTCTCGGCCGGGATCGCGGGGCTTCAGCGGCGGCAGGAGACGCTCGGGGGACCCGCATAAAAGGGAAGGAAAGGCGGCTTAAGGTGCTGGATGGAAAGAGCCGAGGCGGAGCTAGTCCCCGGGAGAAGTCGGGTTGCCGGCCCCGTTAATCCCAGCATCCAAGTGAGGTCTCTCTTTTGGGGAAAGAAGAAACAGCCACCGCCCCACACTCCCCTCCTCTAGGATTTGGGGCAAGTTTCTCAATAACTTCTTCCAACCCCAAGGGCTCCCCTTTCCTCCTCCTCCTCAGGCATCCCTTCAACACCAAAGAAGGAAGGGGACTCCAAAAACAGTCCTCTCAGTAGCCAAGTGGGTTTGTTGGTTGGTTCTTCAAGGGCCGTCTCTGGTCTCTCCTCTTCCCGCTCGAGCCCTAAATAAAGCCGCCTCGGGATCCGCTGGGGACAAAGGCGGCGTATGGCTTGGGAGCTCAGTGCTTCTCCTCCTCCTCCTTCTCCTTCTCCTTCTTAAGTCTCTTTCGCAACGCCTCGCTTGGGCCCGAGTGACTCAGGAAGGGAAGGGAAGGGAGAGAAAGAGAGAGAGACTGGGGAAGAAGGAGAAGCAGGAGAAGCGCTCTCCCAACCAAGACCCAGCCCTGGTGCCCAGCCTGGGGGGGAGCACGACTGAGGGGGCGGGCGGAGGGGCTGGACTTTTACTCAGCCCTACTACTCTGAGGAGAAGGAGGAAATACACACACTTTCTCACACAGTCACCCAGTTTGGTCCCGCTTTAACTCTTTGTCTGACTCACTGCTATGGAATTCTGGGAGTTGGAGTTTGTTGTGGGGCCCAGAGCGGAGCTCCGCTCCGCTCTGGGCCCCACAACAAACTCCAACTCCCAGAATTCCATAGCAGTGAGTCAGACAAAGAGTTAAAGCGAGACCAAACCGGGTTATTCCTCCCCTGTGAATGCTTAGAGGGAACTCTGGAGGGGACACAGAGACATTACTACTACTACTACTAGTACAGCTGAGGCAAAAGAACAAGGGCGCCCGGTGTTGCTTCTCTACTACTCCCCTCACGCCTCCCTCAGACTCTAAACAAAACAACCAACTACTCTCCTACTACTGATATATGTGCCTCTGTCCAAAGGGGCAGCTTCTCCCCAGCTGTGTCTTTTGCGCTGAGGGGGAGAAGAGAGAAACTCGTTTCCTCCTCCTCCGTCCTGGCCTTATGAATGGAGGCTGACTGGAAATGAATGTGCTTTTACAGTAAAGCCAGTCCGGACGGAGGAGGAGGAGGAGGAAGGCCATTCCCTGGGCTCTTTTGCATAGAGAGAGAGAGGGAGGACTGACTTCGGGCCAATCAGGTGGAGGACGGAGGCAGAAGCAATCGGGCGAGGCTCCTCCAACCCACGCTGCCGCCGGCTCCTTTCTGGGAGCCCTAGCCCAAACAAGGGGGAGGCCCACCAGCCCCACCAGCCCCACGTGGCAAAGGAACAGCAGGGTCCCTCCAAAAGGGCAGCGGTGGCTGGGGTTGTTGTTGTGGCCAGTGTGGGTTGTGTGGTGCTGCCAGTGGGACGCCGCAGGCAGGGTTTGGGAAAAGAGCGCTGCGGAGCCTCAGGAAGATGCTTGAGAGGCCGCCGTCCACACTGGAGGGATAACCCGGTTTGGCAGCGCTCAAGGCTATGGAACTCTGGGAGCTGGAGCAGTTTATCCGAGCTCTTCTTTGCTGCCCCACACATTTCCAAGGATTGGTGCCCAAATTCCAGTTAGTTAATATTGTCCCAATGCATCCATCCCATGTCCTTTTCAAGACATTAAAAATGTCTTGAAAGAGTGGGCTTGGACAGCCAGGTGTTTTACAGGTCAGCCATACAGATAATGGTGTTTTGTTGACTTTACAGCGCAAGGGTACATGACTTTTAGGCCCAGGGCAGATCCTGGATGCGCTTCCGATCCCTGACCTATAACTCTGTAAGCCAGCCTTTCCCAAAGGTTCTTTTGCTCTAGAATAGAGGGTTTGAACTACAGCTCCCAGGAGTGAAGAGCAGTGGTCCCCAAACTCCAGCCCTCCAGATGTTTTGGACTTCAGTTCCCAGAATCCATTCCCAGCCCATTGGCCAAGCTGTCAGGGAGGGCATTATGACGTAAGAAAGGAAATTTGCATGTAAGTTGTGATTGACTGAGGGGCAGAGGAGGGAGGGGCCTTTGTGGAGCTCTGGAAGTCTATTCAGAATTCAGATTGATTGAGTAGAATCCTGAGGTGGGAAGGAAATTTGCATGTGGCTGGTGATTGGCTGAGGGGCAAAGAGAATTTGCATGTGGCTGGTGATTGGCTGAGGCTTCTGGGAGATGAAGTCCAAACTGGTCAAGAGTGAAGGAACTAAGAGGTCCAAAACATCTGGACAGCACCAGCTTGGGGGAAGGCTACTCTAGAGCCTCATAGCTCTGTAAAACCCTAAATTCCCTCTTACTCCTTGCTTTCTGGAAGGTGTAGGCCTCTTTCTCCCTTTTAACACACTAAAGTGGTCCCCAGGTAAACTGAACCACAGGCAAGGTTTTGAAGCTAAACAGGTTTCCAAGGAGGCTGGACTGTCCTTTTTAAAGGTTTTTAAGGATACCACTAAGATACTCCCCCCCCCCCTCCAACAAGGAATACTACTTATTCTGGATTACAGTGGTTGCTTTCAGTAATATGTCAATGATTCCAGCCTCTGCACTTCTTTGAAACTTCTGATCCTAAGAGATTTTTTTTATCAGGCAGTCCTTCTGGACTGTAATAATTAGAGCCATCTTTTCAACCAAATCACTTTACTTTATATCACGGCATGCAGACCCCAATGTGAAAGAGATGCATGGATTGGTTTATAGGAGTGGGGTGGTGGTGGGGATATTAAAAGGCAAATACTTTTTTTAGTGCCCTAACTATTGGCTGTCTTCCATGACTTTCTGCGAAACAGCCGTAAGGCAGGTCCTAGTTAAGGCTGAATGATTCTTGACCTTAGGGGGAAACACACACACACACTAATGGCTATAATGACTCTTTATAAAAATCCAAACAAAAATCCACCAGTGATGCCTTTATTACTGAAATGCACAATATCCTTGCTTCTTCGTCAGGCCATGTGGGCCACAACAAGCTCCAACTCCCAGAATTGTATAGCCTTGAGCCAGAAAAAGAGTTAAAGCGGTGCCAAACTGAGTTATTTCTCCAGTGTGGATGCAACCTGTGTGTGCTCCTCCTGCTTTCTTCAAATGACTGGGCATGACAGGGGAAAGGATTGGACGGAAAAAGGCTGCTGGGGGCAGAAGAAGAAGAAGAAGAAGAAGAAGAAGAAGAAGGGGAAGGCATTTCCCAAGAGAGTGGGAGGCCCGTTAATTAGCCAAGGCCCTTTGCTTCATTCAGTCTGCAGCTTGGAAGCAGAAACCACATTGGTCTGGCCCTTTTTTTTTGGGGGGGGGGGGGGGGTAGAAATTGTAGAGAGGCAGCGGCTTCCTTTGCAGAGCCTGTCCTTTCTCCTCCTGGATCCTCTGGAGCTGCGATTGCGAAACGGAGCCCGGAAAACCTCAAGCCAAAGAGGCTCCATTTGAGCCCCAGCCAAAAGAGACCAGAGAGAGAGAGAGAGAGAATTAGGGAGGCTAGGCTTCTTCTCCCTCTTCTTTCTCGGTCATAGCACGGAGCGGACGCTAGAGGGAGCCCAAAGCCTGCCCTGGAGGGGAGCAGACCAAAAGCGGCATCCGCATTGCAACTTTAATCCGCTTTGATAAAACACTTTAACCGCCCCGGCTCAGGGAAGGCTAAGGAATTCCGTCAGCTGTAGTTTGGTGGCGCACCAGAGCTCTTTGACAGAGGAGGCTAAGTGTCCCACGAAACTACCCTTCCCAGAATTCCACAGCGTTGAGCCATGACAGCTAAAGGGGTATCAAACTGGATCCTTTTCGCAATGTGGAGGCAGCCTTTGTTTTTCAAAAAGGTGCTGCCGCATTCCCTTCCACTTTTTTTTCTTTTATTTTCACTCCTCCAAGCTTTGCTCTGGGCCCCACAACATACTCCAACTCCCAGAATCCCATAGCCTTGAGCCAGGGCAGTCAAAGCGGTGCCAAACCGGGTTATTCCTCCAGTGTGGATGCAGCCTTACGAATTACTTGCCACTGAATGAGCCCGATGTCGTTTCAAACAAACAATAATTATTATTGTGGCACCAAAAGGCTAAATGTCTCAGGGAATTACAGTTCCCCAGAATTCCCTAGCAATGAATCAGGGCAGGGAAAGCGGTCTCAAACGGGATGATTTCTGCAGTGTGTTGTGGATGCGAGACGTCAGTGGCAGTTCAAGTGTTATCAAAGCGGATTAGTTCCGCAGGGCGGACGTGAATCGACCTAAATTGGGTGCCACTTGCATGCCAGGAAAAATAAATTGAAAAGAATCAAACCATTCCTGGGCGGATAAACTACAATTGCCAGGATTCCCTAGCACTGAGCCAGGACAGTTAAAGCGGTCTCAAAACCGGATTGTTTCTGCAGTGCGTTTTGGGATTTGTCCTCCTTCTGGACATTTAGGACAAGGGACGTGACTTACATGGCTTTTTGCCCCTTCTATCCCAATCCCAGGACTGTAGAAATACCCTTTATACCTGGAGCCTTAAGCCGGGATGCTGAAAAGCGGTGCCAAACCGGGTTATTTCTCCAGTGGGGATGCAGCCTCTGACAGAGAAGGATAAATGGCTCACCAAATTCCAGTTCCCAGGATTTTCCACCCTTGAGCCAGGGCAATTAAAGCGGTCTCAAACTGGATTCTTTCCCCAGTGTGTTTTGGACCTCAGTCTCTCCGTTGGATCCCCGCCTGCTCTGCAGAAATAATGCAATTTGACATCACTTTGTCTCGTAGAATCCCGGGATTTATAGTTTGGTGAGGCATTCCACTTGGCCTCCCACAGAGCACGAAACTATAAATTTGGCGAGACCCAGAGTGGTGTCAAAAGGCTTTATTTCTGCAGTGTGGATGCACCCAAACCATGCCTCCTTCGCTTTGAGAGAGCGCTTGAAAAACCTTCCCAAACCCAAGGACCCTGATAATTCATTGAAACGGAAGAGAGCTATAGTTTTATTCTTTTCCCTCTGCTGCAAGAAAAAGGGAGAAGAACAGCATCTTCAGTCTACGGCTCAGGCGACCTTTGGTTAGAAGGAAGACTTTTCAGCCCCTGCCACCGACTCCACTCTGGGGAGGCTTAGGGCCAAACTACAACTCCCAGGATTCTAGCAGGGTCTGCAGGGGCTTAGCGATGGGCACCCAAGGCCCCTTCTAGCACTGTACATTTGGAAAGAAAGTTCATGCATCCAAAGCAAAGGCAAAGATAGCAAGGGAAAGCCAATGCAGCAAACAGACGACCTTCTAGGGCTGCATCCGCACTGCAGAAATCATCCACTTCGAGACCTCTTTAACTGCCCTGGATCAATGCTATGGAATTCTGGGAACTGTCGTTTTGGGAGACGGTTACCTTTCTCTGTCAGAGCGCAGTGGCCCCACAGCAAACTCCATCAGCATAAAGCCAAGTCAGTTAAAGTGGTGTCAAACCGGATTCTTTCTCCAGTGCGGATCCAGCTCCTGAAATGATTCCGCCTCTGGCAGCAAAAGGGGCTGCTGGGTCGGCCGTGCCCAAAGAATTTGTTTAGGGTCACACTCTCTCAGGCTGGATATATTTTAATTCATATTAAACGCCCCGAAACGATAAAAAAGAGCCTCCCTTATTTATATTTATAGGGTGAGCCTGTTTTGTCCAAATCACTTTTCCTCTATTGAATATTGATTTGGTCCGTATCTTTCTTTGACTCTCTCTGCTTCACATCCACAGTCTTTTTTTTTTTTTAATTTAACCTTAAGTTTCATTAATTGTATTTCATTTTGATTGTTTCAGAGTTCCGTTTTGCCGGCCGCCCGGGAGATGCGTTGCCTAGAAAGGCGGTATAAAAAAACGTTTGAAATATATAAATAAGGGGATCTCCAAAGACAGTGGGATCCGGTGGATCCTTAGAAATAAACCGATTAAAAAGAAAGTCTCATTTTTCTCTCGGGCAAAGCTTTCAAGGGTCAACGAGGATGAAGACGTTTTTATAAGAATCTTGTCCTCGAAATACTTTTACATCTAATGGTTGTAGAAAACGAAGAGTTTCGCGACTCCTTAAAGCCGACTATTATATATATATATATATATATATATAATTTTGTATTTTGCCTAAGCAATCTGGAGACTCTGTCTATCCTTTTAGCCCAGCAAAGTTCATGCCAAAATCTTATTTTAAGGCGCCCCAACAAGATCCGTTGCTTTACGGCTACAGTAATGTACGTTGGGTTTTTTTTTCTCTTTCCAAATAAATACATACATACATAAAATCCGAAAAAGAATATTTTCAATTTGTAATTTTTTTTTTTCAAATCAAGTGGGAGGGGGGGATCACTAAAAAACCCAAATCGCTTAGATAGAAGGTTGAGATTTAGATGAATGCTTTTAAAATCTAGACCCTCCTTTCCAATTTTTGCCCGATTCTACAACGTACAGCATTGCAAGACGGAGAAGAATAAAAGCCGACAGAAAAAAAAACACAAATTGCAAAGTGTTGGTAGGAAAAATAAAAATGAACAAAAAATCCGGCACAGGAGTAAATTGAGAAAAAAGGATGATGCCACGAGAAAAGTAATGCCTTTTTTTTTCATCTGCATGGTATTAAGGTCCTCCATTTGTGCCTTTAAGTCGCCTGTTAATTTATTTAAAGAAGTTGCTAACATGAGTTTTCGTAGACTTCGGTCTACTTCCTCAGATGCATTACAGGGGGATGTATAGTTTTCTGTGGGTTTTTCGGGCTGTGTGTAGAATTTATTCCTGCCTCTGGGGCTGGCATCTACACTCCCCTGAAAGGCTTCGGCTAAGAGGGATCCTAAAACGGAGTGAATACGCTCTTGTCTGCTTGTTCCATTGGCCTGGATGCAAAGAAAACAACGCGGTGTTGCGGTTTGAATGTTGGACCACGGGTCTGGAGAGCTGCATCCAGACTGGAGGAATAACCCGGTTTGGCACCGGTTTAATGACCTTGGCTCAAGGCTATGGGATTCTGGGAGTTGGAGTTTGTTGTGGGGCCCAGAGCGGAGCGGTTCAGACCAAGAGCAGTCTTACTGCTCCACTGGCATGGAAGTAACATGATGCCACTTCTTTTGTACCTATCTTATCAGAAGAAATTGTCCGGCTAGAAGATCTACTCATTCTTTTCCCCCAGTTTATTCCCCCCCCCCTTTTTTTTTATGGCAAAGCCCTCCAATATTTCCAAATGCAAAGACCTAGGAAGCAGCAATACATTGAGGATAAACCAACAAGTAATCTTTGAGCACACGCTCCCTGCAGGAGTTTATTTCCATTGCCAGAACTGTGATCACAATTCTTTTCCCCCCTTTGAAACCCACTCTTCGGTTTCCCTCCTGGGAAGTCTTCCTTTTTAATGGCCTAATTTAGTATGGATGAGAAGTTTTCATTTGAAAGCAGAACCCTTGCGGATCAGTCAGAAATAAATGGACAGAACCACGTTGGATCTGATTCTGCTCTGCATGTCCCTGTATAACTGAGATACCTGAGATCTGCTGCTTGAAGCGGCTGCCTCACTCTGTCTAATGATAGGGCTGCCCCTGCCAGGGTGATAAGAAGGAAACATATTCTACCCCTGTTCTCCAGTTTTCCTGCAGAAACAATTCTAAGCAATTCTCTTCCTTTTTGCAATCTGTTTTAATATGGTCAGAATACACCTGATTTAATTAAATACCCCTCGACAGTGGTGCATGGTGTAGTGGTTTGAGCATTGGACTAGGACTTTGGATGCCAGGGTTCAATTCCTAGTTCAGCCCTGAGTGACTTTGGGCAAGTCACATTCTCTCAGCCTCAGAGGATGGCAATGGCAAACCCTCTCTGGAAAAAAAAAAAAAAAACTTGCCAAGAAAGCCCTGTTATAGGGTCGCCATAAGTTTGAAATGACTTGAAGGCACAACAACGACAAAGCAGTGGTTTTTAAACTGTGGAGCAGGACTGCTGGGGGGAGCACAAGAGTTGTTATGTCAATTTACTTTAAGGAGGGAGGGGATAGTGGGATTTATTGTATTGTATTATATTATATGGTTTTTACTGATGTAAGCCAACTCGATCTTGTTGAAGAGGCAGGATAGAATTATTATTATTATTATTATTATTATTATTATTGAGTTGTTGGGGTGTGGGAGACTTGGAGGCCCTGATTTACTCCTCTTTCATTTCCCAAAGCTTTTCTATCCTGGATTAGAATAGAATAGCAAGGAAGGCACTTGGAGCCTCTGCCTCAGTGAGGAAGAGAAGGAGGAAGAGTTGAGCCATTTCCTTATAAAATGTTAAAATATGGATATACATGAATGTGTGAATGAAAGTTCACACACTGAACAAACAAAATATTTTTATTCATTTACTGTGTCAAGCAGGAGGGGGCATGATGTTGGCACACAGATGCAAAGGGGGTCACAATGGTAAAAAGTTGGAGAACCACTGCCCTAAAAGTGTTTTAGGTATTTAATTAAAGTCAAATCCTGACTGACCTGGGAAGCTAAGCAGGGTATGCCCTGATTAGTATTTTGATGGGAGCCTGCCAATGAAAACCAGGTCCTGTAGGCTATATTTCTGAGAAAGGAACTGGCAAAATCACTTCTTAGTATTCCTTGCCTAAGAAAACTGTATGAAATTCATGGGATCACTGTAAATTGACAGGCAGCTTGAAGGCACATGCACATACAATGAATCAGTGCTCAAGGTGATAGTCTTTATATGACTGTAACCTGCAGTCAATCTGAATCACAATTTTCCAGGTGGAGTCCAGCAAGCAGCAAGTAGCACACGTCTTGCATTAGATCTTTCTATCACCACAACCAAAATGGTTTTGTCAAAGCCTCACAGTGCTACTTCTTCTTCAGATAGGGAACCACCGGTGGTTTTGTGGTGGTGAGATGACAGGAGCCTTCTCTACCTGGCAGCTTCGTTTGGATTAATTGCTCGCAGTGTGATGGCAGCAGCCACAGCCTTGCTGATGTGTATCACCTCCCTGTCTCTCACCACACTGTTAGAAACACATCAGTTTTCTTTTTTGAAATTCTAACAACATTGTGAGTTCCACAGATGTTGATTCATGAAGATATAAGGGATAACAAGCCAAACATACAGAAGCCAAACCCTGATCGCCTGCGTCCCCTGCTCGATGTGTTGGACCACTTCCCCATCACTCTCCGCCAGCATGTCTACCAATGATGAGGACTGGATTTTAACTGCTCTGGGAGATAACCAAGTCAAGAATGACACTATAAAAGGAAAACCTTTTATATACCCTTTCCTTTCTGTTCCTTCCCCTTTGCTAGTGGTTGTGGGGATGGCATTTTCCCTGAAGCATACAGTGTGAAATCTTATACCAATTCTTAGAATAAAACAGAATGGCTGTTGGTTATGGTCTGCTAAGAACTGATTCTCCTTACAATATCAACTGACTTGATGGGAGATAGGGCAAGAAAGCCTTACTGAAATGCCCATGCCCGTTAACCATGATAAACACTACTAATGCATTTTCACACTCACAGTCAAAGCCACAAGTTAATCTCATAAATTGTTTTTTCCCACTTAACATTCCATGTGCAACTGACTGCTTAAGAGGGCCATTCTGATGTGCTGGGCCTTGATGACATCTTATGGCTAGTCATATTTATGGAAGGCTTTTTGACTAGATTGCTTGCTCCTCAGTCAGGGAGGGAGAGACTATGCAAGCACATGACAATATAATTATTAGGGTATGCAATCTTACATTCCAAGGGACAGAAAATTCCCCTGAAAGAAGTCATGGTCACCATGCAGCAACTACACTCGGGATATTTCTCTTTAGCACCTTTAATTGTAAGCATGACTATTTGCCTGTTGCATTAATTTCAGTGTTTTGTTTTTTTTACTTTAATTAGGTTTGCTTATGGTGTGTCTACTCAGAAGAAAATCCTACTGAATTCAGTGGGACCTATTTCAAGGTACGTATGTATGTATGTATGTATGTATAGAACTGAAGTCTTCATTTTGGAAAACAAGTCACTGTATTTCTTTTTTAATAAAACATTTCTTTTTGTTAAGCTTTTGCTATTTTTCTATTACTGTCACCTCTCTGAATCATCTCTGAGATTTTGAACTATGTGATAGCTTGTGTTAATATATATATATATATATATATATATATATAAAACATTACTACAAAGAATTTGCTCAGATGTTCTTTATATTTTCCAGACTCCTTCCTAATTTACTTTTCCTTTTACTTCTGTGCATTTTTCTCCTTTCTGAGATATATGTGATAAAATGCTGCTTTTTGTAAAGGGCTGTGTCCTTAGGCAGTAAGTCTGTGCTGTTACACTGAATTATGTTCAGTTGTAGTGACTGCAGATATTATGTAATATGATACTTGACCTGCACATAGATATAATGGTCTCACAGACAAATTAAACAATGTGGCCTAGATCAAAATGCTAGTTCCAACTAAGAAGACCCATTGGTTTTAGATATGCTGAGTTAACATTCAGCAACTGATTCAATGCAACTTCTGTAGCTGGGATTAGCAATTGGATTTAGGTCCACACAGCATGAAGTAATGAGTTGAGTATTAGATTAAGAGTCCAGGGTTCAAATCCCCACTCAGCCATGAAAATTCAGTGATTGACCTCATGTATGTCATACTTTCTCAACCACAGAAGAAGAAATTATAGTTTTGTCCCATGAATCCTACTTGTTTGAGGAGTAATCACCTCTCAATAAATTTTGACAAGAAAACCTTAGGAGAAGCTTGCAATAAATTAGAGTTGACTTGAAGGCATATTACAACAATTATCATTAATAGTGAATGAAAGTGAAATAATAATAATCTAATGAAATGATTATTTTAAATAGAATCCATCTTTTTTTTAAAAAAAGCTACTTAACAAACCATATGGTGCTAACTTCTCAGTGCCTATTCCCTCCATCATAAACTGCCTCCATGTGCTCGGTTTCAGCTAAATCCAAATTATTCTGACCTATGTCTATCTTCTTGTTAACAGTTTGGATTTATTTGTGATATTAGCTGGGTTTCAACTGTTAATAAAGTGCAGGAGCTTATATAGAATGAACATGAAAAAAATGGACAAAATGTAAGATAAAGAGAAGTAGTACTATTTTAGCCCAATGTTTCCAACTGATGGAGACATCCTTATGTGTGACATGTCATCTCCTTGATCATTCATCTCTTATGAGATCATTGGCGGATGGCATAACCCTGGTTTCTAACAGACTGGCTGGTGACTTAAAGTAATAATTCTACCACGATACTTTGCAAAAAGGTTATGGGTTGAGATTTTGGCCATCTCATCCCTAGCTGTGGATACATTCAGGGAAATGATGGTAAACAAGAACAGGGCTGTGGTATGTATTGTACAGATCTTCATTTCTTGAGTATATCATTTCCAGTTTTTTCATACACTGTAGATTTTCAGTAGAGTCTAGCAATGAAATCGGATTTTTGTCACCTAACCTTTGATGAAGTGAAATGATTCTTAGCCCAGTTTCCCATAAATGGATATAGACTATTTATCCAAATAGCTGGTTTTGTTATGTGATTCTGGCTTATCAATTATTTGTAGAAGTGATGTTCTAACAGCTTTATTATAACTTCTTACCTAGGTCTTTATCATAATTTAGATGCCCCAGAAAATTTTTTGTATTGGGTGCTGTCAAACTAGTTATGTCTATATGGGGCACTGACAAGCCAGATAAATCTGAAATATTTGTATTAATTTGGTTTAAACCTAAATGCACCTAGTATCCAGTGATGGGCATTTTCAGCTTAAACCTGACTTCATATAAGTCTATGACAAATCTTCCTTGACTATATTGGAGCTGGAATTGCCACATTCATATCTAATCTTTCCCCCCACATGTCAAAGCTGAGATCTGTGTGCATGAGTGTAAAGGAAGAGATAGAGTCTCCTATGAATGAGATACGGGAAATGTCATTTCTTTGAGGAAGTGAAACTCACATCTCTTTAAGAAAAGGCTGAGATGAGTTTTTGCTACCTTCTTATCATTTTGTGCATTTGTTTCCAGATAGTGATAGGCATATCTCATGGATAGATGTTGTTTCTATGACCCAGTTAGAAGACCACAGTATGTTACAAAATCCAAATTTTCTACTGACATGGGTGCAAATATTTTTCATCTCAAAATCCAGAAACAGATACCTAAGGTAGATTCCTAGGGCCATTAGAGAAAAAAATCCAAAGTCACAGTTGGGTAATACGATTATAAGGATGAACTGAAATATCATGAAATGGTTTTAACTATGCTGGTTCAAACTTATATTTTAATGTTGGTAATTAACTATTTTTAAACTTTTGTAATCAATGTTTTATTTGTGTCTTTTAAAACTATTTTAACCCACGTTGAATCACATTGCGGGAGAAAGGTGGGATATAAATCCTTGAAATAAATAAATAAATATGAAATAATGAGCTAATTAAAGCATTGTTAAGAAATCTAGAGAATAACCTGTGCTGTCAAGGTGTGTGTTTATCTTTTTTCTTCGAACAAAAAGCCTTCATATTGCATCCCAGCCATTTCTTCACACACACACACACATTTTCACTAAGACACTACATCCTATCTGACTTCAAAAGCTAAGCAGGATCAAGCCTGGTTAGTATTTGGAAAAGGGAGCACTGGAATAGCAGGTGCTGTAGGTTATATTCAGAAGAAGGCAGTGGTAAACCCCCTCTGTATGAATGTTGGCAAGAAAATCCCACCATAGGGTCAGCATAAGTCAGAAGCAGCTTGAAGTCACATAAGAACAACAGTGCACCATGGAAGATATGGCAAGAAAGACACTTAACTCCAATGTTCTAAATGAGGAATTATTAGTATACAGTGGGCCCTTGGTATCCACTGGGGTTTGGTTCCAGGACCTCCACAGATACCAAAACCCATGGATGCTCAAATCCCATTATATACAATGGCATAGGAAAGTGGTGTCCCTTATATAATATGGCAAAATCAAGATTTGCTTTTTGGAATTCTTTATTTGAATATTGGTGTGGGTGGTTGAATCCATGGATACAGAAAGCTGAATGTAGTTCTCTTTGCTCATGTGTTGTTTTCTTCAATGGAATTTATTTAGGAAAAAGAGAACTGAGATATTGAGTTAGTAGTTCTAATGTTGGTGGGGCAGTGAATCCACTCTGTCTTTTAGCCTGAACTAAAGGAGCTAACCAAGGTGCTGAAACTGTATGGGGAAGGGGTACAGCACTTTGGATGGTTCCTTTAAAATTGAAACTCAAAACAGATTCATCACCACTCTGACATCAGAGCCTCACTGTTAGGAAGAGAAAACAAACAAACAAACAGCTTCATCTATATACCGCTTCATACCGCCTAAGCAGTGTCTAAGCGGTTTACAATCTGGGTACTCACTTTAGTGACCTCGGAAGGATGCAAGCCTGAGTCGAGCTTGAGCCCTTTTGCTGGTCTTGAAGTCACAACCTTATGGTTTTGAGTAAGTGGCTGCAGTACAGGCATTTAACCACTGCACCACCAGGGCTCACTTAAAGTAGGTGCATTAATTTTTATCCCCTACACCAGGGCAAAACAATCAGATGCCCTCGTAATAGTTTGGACTACAGTGCCCAGACTGTGGCCATGCCTACTGGGGCTTATGGGGATTGCAATCTAAAACTTCTGGAGAGGTCAGGTTGCTTACCCCTGCTAAGCGCTGATGTTGCCATGCAATAGTTAAAAAACTCAGAGAGATTTTAGAAAGGTATTTGTATGAATTTGCCTTGAATCTTTGTCTGACTGACATCTCCTTAGTGCCATGAAATCCACAGCCAAACTGCCATGATCAACATGATCATCCTTACTATGTTCTCTATATTACAAATAAGACAGGGATACAAATAAAGGCACTAAAATTCTTGGCTTCTGTGTAATATGTTTACTTTTTTGGCATACATTAGTACATTTGGCTTAACTAGGTTGTGGATACACTTTGCAGCTTTAAAAAAATGGCCATATTTTGGTTAAATTCTAAGTCTTATTTGCTTTCTATGTTCACGACATATTAGTTACAAAAAACCAACAATCTATTCAAGTGTTCAAGTTCAAGATCCTTACTCTTGAAGTAAAAAGGATTCAAAGTTTAAAAGGGATGTTATACAACTGAAGTAAGCATATTTGGCATGGAAGGGCTATTTGTGTAGATTGCCCAGCCTAGTAAGTCAAAACAGTGATAGAAGGGGTTATTACAAAATCACCAAATGTACTAAAAACATAGTGCTACAGGTCTTGTTTTTCTTTTTCTTCGATACAGAAAATACCATGTGGTATTACAGAGAAGACATATTTGACAAGTTGTTTTTTAACCAACACTCACTTTGTGGATATCTTTTTAAAATGAAAGTGAAAACAATTTCAGAATGCAGATTTTGCAGAACCAAAGCCAGAATCTCAAAACTGAATCCCACCAATGCAGGAAAAAGCAAATTAATTCCTCCTTTGGTTTTCTGTATGAAGCATATTGCCAGGTGGTCTGGAACCTACAAAAAGGATAATTTGAGACTCAGAATTCTTATCAGCGAATCCACTGAAACCAGATTAAAAACTGTGGGATGCCATAATTCACATTTTGCTATATTCATTTTTATATGAATGTATATGAATAATCATGCAATGTATGTTTTAATAATCATTATTATATATTCAGGAGCAACACAGAGCCTGTGCAATAATCATACCAATCTTTTTTTCCTGTTCTATTTGATATCTTACTAGAACATCAAGTTCAAGCCAACTAGTATCACAAACTTCTGATCTTTAGAGCTTAACATGGACACGAATTAGTATGCTGTCAATTTAATATACTTCTAAGAGCAAATGTGTATTGGGATAGATGTGCCAGTATCACATACAGAAATAGCAGGAAGCAAAGTCTCTGACTAGTTTGAATAGGATCACTATGTTTTGTTCACATATTTACAGTTTAAGCATAAAACATCACTAAGGGTTTCCTCCAGATCAAATGATCTGAACTTAACACGTCTTTCTAAAAAGTCTAGCAGTTAACAAACACAAGACTGGGTATTACCTTAGCAGACCAAGTTGAAAATATGTTTCATGCAGAAAACCAAGGGAGGAAATGATTTTATGAGTTCCATTAATGCTACTATACTCCTTAGAGCAAACATTTGAATTATTGTATAGCAACTGAGAAATGTTCATAAATCATTCCCACCCCATCTGAGCATAAAAAAACAATTAAAGTTTTACCAAAGATGCTGGCCATTGCTCTGTTTTTCCTCATCATGTACATGGCCCAGGATAAGGGAGATGACATCCCAAACTGTCCATGGTTCATCTTGAAATTCAATAGCAAGCGGAGTGTTCAGACCCATCAAGTGCGCAGCAAAAACTAAAGAAGATCAGGGCAGCCTCTCTTTCTTTTCCCTCTCTTCACTCTTGTACTACCCTTGAGATCCTTATTTAACACAAGCAAATTGAAAAATGGCATGCAGTCATGCTTAGTACGTTGTTTTTCACTAAACCAAACTCACAAGAGACTTCACTCCTTTTTTTGCCTCAGGCATTTATAGACTAGTAATTTTTATTTAGCTACTCAAATGATTTTTTCTCCCATTGCCCAATTAGAGTGGAAAGACTTGACAGTGAGACTTTCCACTTTGGTTGGTAAAAATAAGTGCAAACAATTTGGGTCCAATAATCTGCTGTCACCGAGGTGTTTTCTTTAGGAAACTAATAGCTTTACACTGATAGAAAATGGGTTTGCTATTTTTCAGTAGTAGATTCATAATAATAACTTCATCTCTATAAAGCAAGACTAGATGCGTTTCAGTTTAGGCTGAACTGGAGAACCTCAGAAAGAAACCTGACAGTGAATTTTGGAGACAACTGTAATTTAAGAGGCAAAATCAAGTTTCATAATGCATTGAAATCGAGGTTGGTGTTGGTATAAACATTATTGGAATTCTGCACATCAAAACACATTGAATCCTATGTGAAAAACTCAACCTAGATAACTGGATGCACAAAGAAATTAAGATCGAGTATTAAGATATATGGTCAGCATGGCACAATGGTTTCAACATTGACCATGTCATCTAAACTGTTCTTAATGTTGCAAGAATTTATTTTATGACACTCTTAGTGTACTCTTTATTGTAATGTTTTTCTTTCCCAACAACAGATTTAGATATTGATCTTAACTTTAGTATTGCTTCGTTTTATTCTTGATATGATGTTATCGTTATTACAAGCTGCTTTAGGAGTTAGGCTGTGAGCACTATTTAAAAGCAATCAATAAAAGTACCCAATCCACTAAACAAAGACAGACACACAATCATGGGAGCAAGTTAAGGAAACCCACTGCATTTACCACTAATCAAAGTAGCCAAAATGGCTGGTACAAAGAAGATCCCAATGTTCCTGTGAATCTTCTTCCACTTATTATGGAAACAACAAATAAATCCCCCCTCCAAAAGCCACCCCACTCTCACCCTCCTGTCGAGACTAAAAAAACAGGCACTTCACCATTGCTAATTCTTGTCTTCCTATTTGGTAAAAATGGGGTTGCTCTCTATAATTCCCCCTCATTTCTTTGTATTAAGAAAGAAAAGGGTGAGGGGGGATATCTTTAAAAGCAAATTTTCTTCTGAACTTCCACAGGAAAAATATGGGTGAGGGGAGAAGGTGACATGCATTGTACCACACATCCTTTGCTTTCCTGGTGACTGTTGCATAACCTTGTGTCACAATGTTATTTAACTGTTAGCAGAAAAGGGGGTTGTTGAGGCCTTAGGCAAAAGTTTTGAGCAACTATGTGGCAACTGGCAAGATGTTTCCTGGTAGTTGTTTTTTTTTCTTTCAAACAGTGGTTTGCAAAGGTGCAGTAACAAGCCATCTGGTAAAGGGTAGATAAAGGTTTTTTGAGGGTAATAATCTTATTCCTTTGATATTTAGCCAGATCACATTGTTGAATGTAGTCTTTAGAATTTAATTTCTTTTTTGGTATGCTTCATCTTATTTCTCATCAAAGCATGGACTTTCAGTTTTTTAAAAATTCAGAAGTCCTGTGGTTGCATATACTGTTACTTGATGTATGGATTTCTGATTGGGGAAAAGGAGGTTGATTTCTTTCCCTCTTTTTAAAAAAATGCAAACAATGACAACACTTTGGAGTAAATTGTTAAATTTGGCTATTGGTAGATTCTCTTTTTAATGGAGGCACTTTTTATGATTTTAAATCCTATTAATTAATTATATTTTAACTTCTGTGTGATGTGTACTTTTAGGCATATCTGGTTTTACTTTTGTAAACTGTCTTCAGTCCAAGGGCTGGGAAAAAGATGAGAAATAAAAATGATGATGATGTTTAAATATACAGAGAAATTCTTATAAAATAAAAATGATAGTAGGCTGTATGAGAAACTCTTAGCTTTTTGTCAATTAACAAAAAAAAAAAAAAAAAACCCTTTCCAAATTTGTACCTGTGATACCATTTTAATTCCCCTTGCTGATATTTGTTGTTGTTGACTGCCCTCAAGTTGACTTTGACTCATGAGGACCCTGTGGATGAGACCTCCTGTCCTCAATCTCTCTGCTCAGGTCCTGCAGGTTAAAGGCCTGTGGTCCTTTTGGTTGAGTATAACCATCTAGTGTGTGGTCTTCCTCTCCTTCTACTGCTTTCCACCTATTCTAGCATCATTGTCTTTCCTAATGATTTATTTTTCTCCATGATGTGGCCAAAATACAACAACCACAATTTAGTCATGTTGGCTTCTAGAGAGAGTTCAGGCCTGAACTGTTCTAGAACCCCTTTGTTTGTCTTCTTGGCAATCCATGGTTTTTCTTGGTACTTTTCTCCAGCACCACATCTCAAATGAATTAGTTTTCTTCCTATTGGCTTTTTTTCACTGTCTAGCTCTCACATCCATACAGGATGATGGGGGATACAGTGACTTGGACTATCCTCACTTTAGTGTTCAGAGTAATGTCTTTACATTTATTACCTTGTCTAGTTCTTTCATAGCTGCCTTTGCCAATCCCAATATTCTTCTGATTTCTTGACTGCAGTTTCTTTTCAGCATTAATCCAACCTTGGCACTCTCATCCTTGGCCTCATTCAGTACTTGCTTCAGGTCTTTGTTTGTTTCTGATAGTAGTATTGTGTCATCTGCTTATGTTAGGTTGTTAATGTTCCTTCCTCCTATCTTTACGCCCCCTACCTCAGAGACCAAGCCTGCTCTGCATATGGCATTTTTGTACATATAGGTTGAATAAATAAAGTGATAGTATGCAGTCTTGCCTGACCCCTTTGCCAATTGGGAACCATTCTTTTTCTCCATATTCTGTTCAGAGGGTAGCCTCTTGTCCTAAGTACCAGTTACGTCTCTAGACAATCAGATGTTGTGGCACTCTTATTCCTCTAAGTGCAAGCCATAGTTTTTCATCATCTATGCAGTCAAATGCTTTGCTGTAGTCAATAAAATGCAAGCAGATTTTCTTCTGGAATTCCCCAGTGCACTCTGTTATCCAACGTATGTTTGCAATATGATCCTTAGTGCCTCTTCCTTTCCTGAATACAGTTTGCATCTCTGAGATTTCATGCTCTATATATGGTAGTAGTCTTTGCTGCAGAATTTTGAGCATGACTTTGTGTGGGAAATTAGTGCTATTGTTCTATGAGTGCTGTAACTTTTGTGTCTTTTTGTGGATTGGAATATATATTGATTGTTTCCAGTCTGTGGGCCACTGCTTTGTTTTCCATATTTGTTTGTAGATTTTAGTTAAAACTAAGCTTGACTCTGGTCAGTGAATTGTAGCAGTTCTACTGCTATGCCATCCATTCCTGGTGATTTGTTCTTTCCAGTTGGTTTGAGTGCAGTTTTCATTTTGCTTTCCAAAATTTGGACTTCATCTTCCTAAGTTTTTTTCTTCCCATACATCATTCATCCTTTCATATTTTAAAAATAACTTTTCTGTATATTGTTTCCACATTTTAAAATTTCATTGTGGTCATGTATTATGTTCCTCTTCTGATCATAGAGCATCCCCACCCTTGGCTTAAATTTCCCTTTGAATTCTTAGATCTTGTGGAAGGTGTCTCTTGTTCTTCTTTTCTTGTTGTTGGCTTCTATTTCTCTGCATTGATTGTTGTAATAGTTCTCTTTATTCTTAGGCACTAATTGTTGGACAGCAGCACTTATGTTTTTGATTATGTTTCTGTCTCTTTCCTTTTGCTTCTCTTCTTTCTTTAGCTGCTTGAAGTACTTGATCTGTCATCCATTGTTTCTTTTCCTTCTTTTTTTTGCCACTGGTATCATCTTTCAGCATTCCTCATTGGCTATGCCCCTGCCTGCTGTCCATAGTTATTCTGATATAATTTGATACAATTCTCAAATATAGTGTACACAATCAAGAACAGCTTGACTTTTCATAGAGTGTATCACACTGAAACTAGTAGAATGTGAAATGTGAAAAAACAATTACAAGATGGCTGCGACTGTTCCATGCTCATTAAAACTGTCTACTCAGCATATTTATCCTCATCTATGCTAGTATCTTTTTGATCAGGAGTGGGTAGACTTTAGGTGTGTAGGATCTATCTCTCCCCCTTCTCCCCAGTTTCCTCACATCCATCATTTGGAGGCACTTACAAAATAGGGGCTCAAGTGGAGGGGCAGACACATGAACTAAGAACTAAGAAACATGGTCAGTCCTGGGATTTGTGGACAGTGTCAGAATGAAACTCACAAGTTATTTTATGTTAGTAAGTAAGTAAATATCCTGGGTTTTCCCCCCAAAATTGTTGTTGTTGTTGTTAATTTAATTGTTGGTGTTCTTGAATAACTGAGAGTTGGAATCCTTGTCTGATCTATTGCAAATAACCAGAGGATGTGCTAATAGAATCCCTAGTTATTTTCTCCAAGGCCTGAGACTTTTAAATTCTGCATCCATATTACACATTTATAACACTTTCATAGCACTTTAACTGCCATGGCTGCATCTTATGGAATCATGAGGTGTGTGGTTTGCACAGTGTGGTACCTGGACTTCTCAGCTAGAGGGCTGTGCCAGAAGAAATAATGTTTCAGGATTTTTGAGAGAGAGCCACAGTAGTTAAAGTTGAATCAAACGGCTATAGTTGTTTAGTGTGGATACACTCTCAGACTTTTTAATCTGGTTTCCACATGTACTTTTTCTGGTGTGTGATCACATGGCATCACCCTCCATTTGTAAACCTTCTTCCCACTCCCCCAGCCCCCCAACCTTCTTCAGCCCTTTTTTGTTACAGATAAGAGTCCACTAAGAAGCAAAAAAATATTTGGAATTTAATTCTTGGAATTTCCTGTCTAGAGGGATAGATAGTCAATAAAGATTATTTGACAATGTTACAAATATGTGATATGACACCCTCCCCCCCCCAAAAAAAAGTTTAATTGCTTGTTTGGATCTCTATACTGTTTTAGGTTCCTATAGGAATGTAGATTTCGCCAGCACATGTTCCTCTCACATTTAATACTTGCATCTTGAATGACAAACTGATTAAGACCTGGTGGCGCAGTGGTTAAATGCCTGTACTGCAGCCACTCACTCAAAACCAGAAGGTGGCGAGTTCAAGACCAGCAAAGGGCTGAAGCTTGACTCAGGCTTGCATACTTCCGAGGTCGCTAAAATGAGTACCCAGATTGTTGGGGGGGCAAATAGCTTACAATTGTAAATGAAGCTGTTTGTTTAACAAATTGTAAGCCGCTCTGATAGTCTTGGCTGAAGAGCGGGGTATAAATAAAAACATTATTATTATTATTATTATTATTAAGACGTAAACATTTGGTTCAAAATCTTGAAACTAACAGGGCAAGCTTGGCATAAATGCAGATCTACTGAAAGGCCAGAGATGGGCATTTTCAGCAAAACTTAGGACAATTACTTTTGGTGGGCTCTGTCTAAATCTCATTTTTAGTTTCAACTAGAGCAGAAACACTGAAACAATGAAAGTTACATAAGTACAAATTATTCACATATTTTTTTATCCACGGATTTGAGCATACACGGCTTGAAAATATTCCCAAAAAATATAAATTTGAAATAGCAAACCTTGATTTTTTTACATATGGGACACCATTTTGTTGTGCCATTATATTTAATGGGACTTGAGCATCCATGGATTTTGTTATCCATCGAGGGTCCTGGAATCAAACCCCAGTGGATAACAAGGGCCTACTGTATTGAATTATTACATCCCCATAGATTCAGGGGGTCTATTCTAGTTGGGATGGACAATTAGATGCAGGTTTTAGACTAAAGATAATTCTTTTCAATCTTTGCATCTTGTGCCTGTGCTGAATGGCATCCATAGCCTATGTGTAAAACTGTATTGGACAACTAAGATGTTAATGGACTCCAGCTTCCATATTCTTCATCACTGGGCTATGCTGCCTAGTGCTCATGAACACTGTAGTCAAGTTTCATTTGGAGAACCACAACTTGCCTACCCCTGGTGGAGAAGTTACATTGCCTTTGGCATGAAAATGCACAGATATAGGATGGGGGACACCTGGCTGAATGAGACCACATGTGAAAGGGATCTAGGAGTTCAAGTAGACCATAAGCTGAACATGAGTCAACAGTGTGATGCGGCAGCTAAAAAAGCCAATGCAATTTTAGGCTGCATCAATAGAAGTATAGTTTCTAGATCAAGGGAAGTTATAGTGCCACTCTATTCTGCTTTGGTCAGGCCCCACCTGGAATACTGTGTCCAGTTCTGGGCACCACATTTCAAAAAAGATGTGGAGAAACTGGAGCATGTCCAAAGGAGGGCAACTAAGATGGTGAAGGGTCTGGAAACCTTGCCCTATGAAGAACGCCTTAGGGAGCTGGGGATGTTTAGCCTGGAGAAGAGAAGGTTAAGAGGTGATATGATAGCCCTGTTTAAATATTTGAAGGGATGTCATATTGAGGAGTGAGCAAGCTTGTTTTCTGCTGCTGCAGAGACTAGAACGCGGAACAATGGATGCAAACTGCAGGAAAAGAGATTCCACCTCAACATTAGGAGGAACTTCCTGACAGTAAGGGCTGTTCGACAGTGGAACACACTCCCTCGGAGGGTGGTGGAGTCTCCTTCCTTAGGGGTCTTTAAGCAGAGGCTGGATGGCCATCTGTCAGGGATGCTTTGACTTGGAGTTCCTGCATGGCAGGGGGTTGGACTGGATGGCCCTTGTGGTCTCTTCCAACTCTATGATTCTATGATTCTATGATTCTATGAAATCTATTAGGCCACAAAGTCTGATTACCACAGGAAAAGAGTGCTGAGTGAAATGACAGCCTCAGTCAGCAGAGGACAAGCAGTGAGGTCATAGAGGACTGAGGCATAGGTACCAAATAGTCTGTCCCATAACTTGCAAGTAACTTGCTGTTCTGTTGTGTGGAGGAGTATACTGCCAGTGTTGAAATAAAAACCAGGTATTGGTTGAGTCTGCTTCTAAATATGAAATAGTGTCAGGATGATATTTTATCCACTGCCTCAGGCAGCAAAATAAGCCAATACTACCGGAGAAATCCCACTGCTGTAATTTTATTGGACTGCAGTTCAGAATACTTTCCTCCAAGTAATCCTACTGACTTTAGTGAGATTTTTGTTGGCTATTTGTTTTCCTCTCATAAGTAAAATGATACTGGTCATATGCTAGCCCCATTTAATTCAGCTTGCATGTAATTCAGTTTGTATAAACCCCAGTGATGGCTTCAATAAATCCAGGATTTCATTCTCTGCTATTTTGGTTTTGGCAGTGTTTGTGAGTATAAGTTTCCAAAATTCCTGTCTGCACCTATCCATTCTAAAGAGATGGCAACCCTGATTCAACAGGCATGACAAACTTGGGCCTAAATCCAATGTTATGCTATAGAACCTACTTCATGGCTCCTCCTGCCACCACAGAAGTACCAAAGCTGCCTCGAAAGGTTTCCCAGCCATCTGAAGCATGATTTTGGGCGGCACAGGGGTGCAATGGGAAGGGGAGAGCACCCTGCCCACTTCTTCTGGATGCCACTATTCCACTGTACCATAGGAATGCTAGAATTAAAACTGGAGATTGTACCCATTGTGTAAAATAGGGAATTTCTGCAGGCGCTGCTTGTTATCTGGTTGCCTGACAAGTAACTCCTCCTGATTTTATGCACAATAACCAAAGGTATAGTTTTCACTCTGGCAAACCTACATTCCACCACAGTGAAATCATGTTGGATCCTTGCCATAGCATTGAAATCCATACTTATACGAACAAAGTCCTCAAAGCCCTCTGCTTGGATGGGTGAATCTGCCAGTTTTGCTTTCTTCCAAATTTCCATTTTAAAAAGCCCCTCAAATTCCTTTCATTTTGTTTATGAAGCAATCCACAAAGTTGTAAGCTCTTCTTATTAAAAAAAGAAGCAAGTTAAATGCTCATCCATTCTTACTTTTACATTTCTGCCTCACCCCATGTTTGTCAAACAACAACTTTGCACAGTTGAGTTACCTTGTGATGGTTTGCTGCTATCAGTATAACAATAATTGCTGCAACATGTGCCACTCCCGCATTTATTATATTTGATCCCACTTCATAACGGATTGTTAGAAAAGGTAATTCTAACCTGGTGTGCATGTTGTAGTGGGTTAGCAATAAGAAGAACCATTGTGCCAGCTGAACTGGCCTTGTGCTGTCTGCATTGCCTTTATGCCAGTCTCCTGCTGGCTGATCTCAGAAATGATCTGACATAATAATCTGCTGGCACAACTGCCCTGCTGGAGGAGTAAAGGAGGCACTGAACTAGACTAGATCCAAACCTCTTTCTGCTCATGGGCACAACCACAAAGCCAGGGAAGTCTTAAGTAATTTCCAAAAATCCTAGGCTTTGAGGGGTTTAGATAACTAAAACAAAACAAAATAAATTCAGCATAGCTTCATCTAGTCTAATGTCAGCTCAACTGCTCCTGATCATCTTGGCCTGTTAGGATTACACTTTTATGGTAGCAAATACTAACCTAAAAACATTTACCAAAAAATATGTATATAAAAATACCAACCCACCAAACAGACTTTGCATTTGATTTATCAGCAAGTCTAAAGTTGAAGGTCAACTGCTTAGAAAAGTGTGGATGAAACATAAAACAGTGTGTGTCTTTCTCATCTTGCTATTATTGGAACAGAAATACTTTCTTTGATGGTAAAAGTTGTTTTCCATGTCACTGAATCTGTGGGACATGGATGATAAAGATTATTAGACATGATAACATGTGCAGCTTTTTCCTTGTGTGCATACATGACTCACAAAAAAGTCCTTATATAATCAGAAATCTGTGCATAGGCTTATCTCGTGTTAAAATTTGCCTGTGTGTTTCCTGAAAAGTTCAACACAAAGCTGTGCTCAGAAATAGCTCTCCCCACTCAAAAAGGACTACGTTTATCATGGGGTGGGGGTAATTTGGCCCTCCAGAAGTTATTGACTAAAGCTGCCACCATTTCTTACCATTGGTCTTATTCCTTCTTTGGGGAGTTGATGCCTGAAATATCTGAAAGGCAATTGTTCTCCATCTCTGACTTACCAATCTGTGGTGTTCACAAAATATGGTGTCCTCATTAGCTTTGTTATCATGCCTGTCACTGCCATAGGATAGTGCAACTCATTGTCCAAGAGTTATTTAGCAAAATTCTCCATCTCCTGAAGAAAAGTCTCTAAACAAACTCCCATCTGCCCTAAAGTAAGATCTATTGTAATTTTATGGTTGTTAGCAATTACAAGCCATTATTGTCATTTAAACTTTATATATAAAACTTTAAAGGTGCAATGTACTTAAGAATTCTCCTCTTGCTTGGCATTTCATTTATTTCTTATGAAATATATATTTCTTTTGAAATATATTCCCTGTGGTTGCCCAGTGGGTTGGTGTACTCCCCCTGTGATTTAACATTGGTTTAATATTGCTTATGTTTCCTGTTATTCTTTCTCAGTTATACCTGGGCGGTGTTAATAGATTAGCAGATTGTCCTAAATCCAGCAGGAGGGTGCCTACAATATAACTCTGTCCATATATCCTCCAACTGTCCTTATTTGATAGTAACAGTACTGATCAAGCCTTTGTTGTCCTACTTCTTCTTCTGTTTTTAAAAGTCCCAGTTTCTCTCTCATCCACCTGTTTTCCCACTTCTTCCCCATCTTACACCAATTGCTACAAACTTAATTCAAAGTGCAAATGTAGTTGGTAGCCAGTTAACTTAACAGAGGTTAGAGGAGAACGTAAAGGCAGAGTTTTTCCCTCCCTGTAGACTCAGACAAAAACAAACTGAACTCCTTTCCCCTTCTTTCTAATCGATTGTGTGTTCTTCCTCATTAACATTACAGTATTTGTCATCTTGACCACACTCTGAAGTGGCTTCATCTGCCATGTCCAAGTTTTTATCTGTGAAATTTTGGAGGGTATGTAGGCCAAGGCAATACCTTTGTTTCTTTCCTTGTCTGTTCCCAGCACCAAAGCACCTAATATGCAGCCTTGTTTCATGTTATGTCCAAGCAATCTGCCATATGTTGTGCTGAAAGCAATACTACAATTTGACCTAAGTTAACTTAATAACCACTGTTAAGTTGTAATCTATGGGAAACTTTTCTTGAAATGAAAAAAAAAAAAGTTTAATGAAGGCTCAGCCTCAAACCTGGCCTTCCCCATTTTTGGTGGAGTCCCACTAACTTCATTTTAACATAGATGGAAGTCATTACAAACTTATTCCAGAGGAATGATAAAGACAACCCTTAAGCCTGATCTGCTCATGGTTTGGGTGGGTAGGTGAGAGACACCCCTTTTTCACAGAAAATGGGCTGCTACAAGATCTGTTCTTTCTCTCATAGGACTCTTTCAGACATGGGAAATTGGAAGTATAATCCAAGGGCAATCCAAACGCAATCCTGGGGTTTCACGTTATTGCGAATTAATTCTTCTCACGCAAATTCGGGCAAAAGGGAAGTCACTCCGAATGCAATCATGGGTTTCACGTTATTGCGAATTTAAGCTTCTCACGCGATTTCGGGCAAGGGGGGGTTATTTTCGGGTAATGGGAAGTAATTCCGAATGCCTTCCGAACGGAGCAGGGGTTCAGGTAAATTCGCTAAACAAGCGAATTTACATGAATCCGCATTGGCTCCATTCGGAATTGGGAGAAATTCCTCCCGTTTGAAAGAGTCCATAGACATTCCAGTCTCACATGTTAAAAAGAAGGCGTTTCCTTTGTAAACTTAGGGCCCATTCACATTCAGAAATAACCCAGTGTGGAAACTGGGTTATTTCATTCATTTGCCCCAATCGAATCTGTCCATAGCATTGTTTTTCCATGATCGAATCTCTCCATATCTCAGATACATGTTCACACTTGGGAACATGGTAAAATGCCATAGAGGATTTGATCCTGGCAGTCAGCAGATGAGGAGGAGGAAAAGGAGATCAAGGGGGAGGAAGGCTCCAAGGCAGGTATGTGTGTGTGTGGGGGGGGGGGGGAACAGATGAGGAGGAGGAAGAGGAGAATGCTGTCAAGGAAAGCTGATCCAGGGCAGGTGCAAGAGACAGAGGAAGACCACAGACACCGCTGCATGAGGAAGAGGAGGAAGAGGAAAAGCAGCAATGCAGGTGGGGGAGAGGAGAAGAAAAGAGGAGGAAAAGCAGAGCAAATGGGATCAATTTGTAAGTTCTCATTGGCAGCTCCCACAAAATCCTCTTTTTCATGTCTTAAAAAAACCCGGGTTAAGGCAGATTTGCACCAGCCCCACCCCCCAATTCGGGTCAGGAAAATGCAGTGCAAATGTGAACTATCCCCAGGAAAAACTGGCATAATTGTGAATTTCCCCAGTTTACACTGGTTTAGAAACCAGTTTATTTTTCAGTGTGAATGGGCCCTTAGATGGAGGACTTTGATTTACACCTATATTGTGAAATGTAAACACCTTTATTTTCTTTACAAAAGTGACGTTTTTCTTTACAGATTATTCTTTAACAGAAGACAGATGGGACCCAGACCTTTTTGAGCACAAGGCAAATACTACTTTCTACCAAACTACTACCTTCCAGATGTGTTTGACGACAAACCCATCATCCCCCTGGCAGAGGTCCATGGGGACTGTATTCCAGCCCATCAGGAAGATTTGATGTTGGGAGAAGGCTGGCGGAGGCTCTGCTCATGAGCTTGGGAATTCCTTACGTGGTGTCGGTAGCTATTTGAAGACTGTTCTTCTTCTTTTTTTTTCTTTTCCAGTGAAGGAAAGTTTCTTTTTACAAACTTTGTGACTGGTGTGAGCATACGTCAAGCCTCCCCCTCTCTACCACGCAATCTGCCCTTCTTACGACGCAGCGCTCTTCACCACTCTTTCTGCCCCTGTAGCTACTCCAATAATGTTGATTAGGCTCCAGGGCAGAAGCAGCATTTTTCACTTTCTTTGAGGGCAAGGTTTCTGTTTGGGAGAAAAACCGACCTTCCTTTCTTTAATAATTCAAATGGCAGTATTGTGTAGATACTCTTAACTGCTACTTAAAAGTAATTAATTGATTTTCTGACATATCAGTTAACAATGTATTGCAGTGACATGAAGTTGTGATTCAACCGTTGATTGGGCTGGATGACTAGATGCATCATGCTCAGTTCAGAAGTTTAGTGCTAAAGACTCTAAAAATATTCACCTATAAAAGGAAAGGAATCTTTAGGGTGCTTTTATCTAAAGCTCTCTGTGCTTGTGGGCAGCCTCAGTTCTTACAAGAATAAAATATTGCATTGGGGTTTATGTCATGTCCCCAATATTTACATCCAGCATATCTAGCAAAATACAACAAATGTTATAATCATAGCCTGAATCCTATTCTTAGTCACAACTAGAGTAGGCCCCTTGAATGAGTGGAATTTATGTGTTGACATATAAATTAGTTTTTGATTCAGTGGGTCTGATCTAGTTGGGATTAATCAAAAGGAATCAGGGCAAAATACAGGCATTTAATCTTAATCTTCAGATGGTTTTCAAATTAATGGAGTTCATATGGTTTTCAGACTAATAGGAAGCCTTGGTGGCACAATGGTTAAATGCCAGTATTGCAGCCACAAGGTTGTAAGTTTGATCCCAGCCAAAGCTCCAAGGTCTACTTAGCTTTCCATCCTTTTGTAGGTCAGTAAAATTAGTACTCAGCTTGTTGGGGGCAATTAGCTTACAGATCATTGATAAGCAGTATTGAAATGTACATTGCTATTGCTATTAATGAATTCAGATTAATAAATGATTAATTCATTGTAGGGAGTCTTTTCTATGGGGTATTCATACTGTATTTTTCAACAGTATTGTTATGTTTTAAAAATGATTTCATATTTTTTTTAAAAATGTAATGGTGTTTTACTATTATAACTTATCTAAATGTTTTTTTAACTTTTTTATGATCAGCTTTTCAGCTTTATCTCATTTAGCTCTTTTGCAAGCCAACCAAAGTCCCATGCCAGGAGAAAGACAGCATATAAATAAAATGAATTAAATATTCATTAGGAAGTAATCCTTACTGAACTCAGTGGTACTTTCAGAATCCACTCTGGGTTTTTGTCTGAACTTGAAAAGAGAAATACAGGTTGCTGATCCCTACCCCCAAAATAGCTTCAGTGCCTTTGATAGCTCCTTAAACTTCAAACTTAAATCTTGAGCAGATTCACTGTCCCACAGCCCTTAGCCAATGAATACATCTGAAATAGGATTGGCTTTGAAGTATTGAGGAAAACACTTTTCCTTTTAAGAATTCTGGTCTCAGCAATTGCTGTAGTTTAAACATTCAGAGATAGAGTTGAGTTTCATACCAGAAATCAAGTCAGGATAAAATAAACTATGTAGATAAATAAGCAATTCATAAATGCATCCTGCAAAAGATATATGCCAAAGGTGTCTGTAAGCACTTTTGTGTGCCCTGAAGCACTCCACCAGGCCCTCAAAACCTCCCTTTAAAAATAATCAGTATGGGGGCACTTTTTGCTTCAGAACTCTACAGTAAGGTTCCAGGCATGTGGAAACATGCAAAATACACCCAGCATCACCCCAGGACCCTGCACTATCTCTAAGTACCTCAATTTTCCTCTGCGGTCCTTCTCAAAATGCTAAATACATATCACTTCCTGCTTCTATTTTGAGAGGGACTAGAGAGAAGCACCAGTGTGGTGTAGTGGTTTGAGCATTGGGCTACAACTTTGGAGATTAGGGTTCAGTTCTTCACTTGGCCATAGAAACACACTCTCAGCCCCAGAAAATCCTGGGATAGGTTCACCTTAGGGTCACCATAAGTTAGAAACAACTTGAAGGCACACAACAACAACAGAGGAAGACAGCAGTAGTTGGGCTTTCTTTGTGAGTGTGGCTTTTGAGGTCTAGAGGGAGAATTAGTCCTTGGCACCCATGCAGTTGTCCATCCCTGGTGTATGCTATCATATCAGCTCTCCTTTCTGCTTGCCATGCTCTGAGGAACACTGAGTACTGATCCAAGAGAGAGGCTTCTCAGTGGTTGCTCTCAGTTTCTGGTGCTTTCGATTGAAGGAGGCTAGCTTGGCCCTGTTATCCTTCCTCTTTGGATAATTGACCTTGCTTGCCGTGGAAGAGGCTTTTAACAGGATGGGTGCATATTTTTCTTCTAGTGGATTGTTTCTGTTATTTATTTCTTTTTGAATGCTTTAATTCTTTTGATATTTTCATTGAATGTATACTGTTTTTTGAAAGCTTCCTTTGAGTAAAGGAAAGGAGGGTGAAATAAATAATGTTGTATACAGAGATAAATAAGGCCATCAGGATTGTGAAACTGTACTGCTATGTGAATTTTGTGCTATGTATGTATACACACAGCAGAGAGGAGAGAGAGAGAGAGAGAGGATTAAATCTATAATGACAAGATAATTAATTCACTTGTCCTCCAGACTTAGACTGTCCTAAAGCTTTACCTTCCAGATATGCTATCTTGACATGTTTAAACCTTAGCAGAAGGGTAATTGGAGAGTCCTGGTAGTGTCAGTAAATGTATATTCTGTGAGGTGTTTAGGTGAAGAATAGGAGGTAGTCTGAAAAAGAAGAGTGGCAATGAATAATTAATGTCTCCTGCAGATGAGAGAAAAGTATCAAGATTTTGCTGAAGTCACTGATTGATTTTCTGACACAACTACTGAAAAGACAGGGAGGCACCCTCTCAGAGTGAAGTGTCAGATATATGATCTATTGTTAAATGGGATTGTGCAATTTACTAACACAGTTTGTGTTCCATTGATTACAGCTGGAGGCCTGTTAGAACCGTGCAGTGGCAAATATAGGCCAAATTGATGGACAGCTGTCAGTGAAAAGAGCAATAATCAGCTATTGGGTTTTCTTTTTTACAGTCAGTGCTACAACTGTTATGTCAAAAAATACACTCTTTTCTCTTTAATGCACTCCTGGATTTCATAGAGTTCCTCAAATGGCATATAACAGAAGAGAACAACTCCCGCTAGACATTTATTTTTTCCCAGATCAAAGTTCTACTGAAGAGAAATATTACCTCACCAAATGTTCATTCACTTTATTATGTAGTTAGCCTCCCTTTGTTCCCTGTGTCTTGGAAACATTATTGCAATGGTGTCACTAGGGCTGGTGTCAGACTACTGCAGCTTGTGCTGTGACTCTCATGGCTGCACCAGTCAGAAGGTGGTGGGGAGCAGCTGTTTTGGGAACTGAGCAGCCCACATGCATGTGTATGATGCTGGCTGTACTCAGCTCCCAAACATGCAAAAGCATGCACCAAGCCTCAGAGAAGCCCTCCCCACAAAATCCCCCACCCTATATTCTTGGTCTGCTGGGGCACCCTGGTGGATCCATGGCCAGCCCAGCTAGGGAGAGAATGTGTGTGTGATGGTTCTTCATCCTCTTCCTCTCCTCCCAAGTAAAAACAGTCGTAACGGGAGCTAGTGCGCCAAAGGTGGTGGAGGCCAGCACAGAGATGCCTCAGCACTTGCCAACAGCCCCACAGCCACTGGCCCCACCATTGATGACAAGGATGAGGTGTCATTGGCCTCCAAGCATGCTGCTGCTCCCACTCCACAATGGTGTTACCCCCTCTGATGGGTGTCACCTAGTATAGTGAATCCACCTGCACCCTTAGTGATACCACTGCATTAATGATCTCGGTAGAAGGGAAAGGCACATTTAATCAGTTTCACTTACAAGATGATTTTCCTATCAGGCCAGAATAACCAGATGTCATAACTGCAAAGGAGGACAAGGCACCGGAAAATGTAGGACATTCAAATATATGTAGGACATTACCATATAAAAGCTAAAACCTTTAATACAAATATAAATTCATGTTTCTTAGTCATGCTCAAAGTGAAGGGCATTTTGGAATTCCTTCTGGACAGAAGGCTGAAATGTAGGACACATCCTGGAACAGGGGGAACTCTGGTGTCCCTGCATCAGGCAGGATATTGTCATTTGTCATGACTTTTGGCAAATGTGCAGGTTGTCATCACTGTATAGCATAGAACAGTGTATATGTGATCCTGTACAATTTTTACTCCTGCCCTTTATTGCAGTATTGTACTATGGCATTCAGAAAGCTATTTTATTTTATTTTTATGACTGTGTATTTTTAAGTATAAAACTCTTTATTATTTATTTTATTTTTTAAAATTTTTATCCCACCTTTCTCCTTGTACAGGATTCAAGATGGATATCTTAAAATATTTCATCAGAGTATCTTTAATCTTGTAATAGAAAGGTGGGTATAAAAGTTACAAACTAATAATTGTTAAAATGAAAAATGAAATGTTTTAATACATTTAATTTAATTTAAATTTATTTATGACAGTTGAAAACCTGTTGGGTGTTATGTGCTCATAGTGGACTTGTGTCTATGGGAAACAGTAAAGTGAAGATGTGCAACATCCATATCCAAGAAAGGGCTGCTGTTATGTAACTATGTAGCAAAGCCAGAAAATGGACTGATGCAGAATGGAACTGAGGCAAATTGTGACTGATGTGCTATGGTCCCTGATATGCATTGGGCCCACAATGCATGCCAATGCACATCAAGAACTCTTGCAGGTGTCCTTTCTGTATCTTTGCAATTCAGTAACTAGGTTAATTTGAAGGTATAATTTTAGTTTTTCTAGTTGTTTATGTCACAACTATTAGCATTACATTCAGTGGTATATGAGAATTATGATTTATGAGTAACATTCTTACAAAAAAGCATTAATAAGGATTCTGTACGGTGTGAAATGGGAGGAGGTCAATGGGGGGGGGGTGACACCACAACTTACCACACCTGGTGACACCAACCCTAGAGACACCATGTTTGAAGACATTATTCCTTGGCCCAAACAGTAACTTTTTTCAAATGCTGTATAGTTATGGGAGGGGAAAGAGGAAAAGAAGGCAGTGTGTGCAAATATTCACCATAATGTTTTTGTTAACACAATTACTGTTCTTGCTGTCAACTGGCCCTCAGTGAAGGACAGTGGGAGGAAGTATTTGTGTGAATTTGTCTGCCCCCCGGTCTACTTCTTACTAAAGTGACAGAAAGTTACAATCCTCTTACAGAAAGGTTTTATTTGATGAGAACAAGAATGCTGTACCATTGGCCTCTGTTGCAGTCACCCATCCTTTTTTTTATGATGTGCACACTATATCTGAAATGTACAGGAACCATTTTTCCCAGGAATACAGAGTGACACTTATTTATAAGGCTACTTTATGAGATCCAATTACAGTATAAGCATTATTGTCAGTTATTACAATCATCAGTACTTCTGCTTTCTAGTGAAAACAAAGACAACCAATGTTTTGTACATTCATAGCAAATGGCTGTTAAGAGACTGTATGCAAATTCCACTCAAATATTCCAAGTTTCTTACTTGCTCTCATCTTGCCATATGATATTTCATTAGGTAATAAAAGATAATGCATTTTCCAGAAAAACACACAAATGCAAATCCTGAAGTTTTATTGTAGGCCTCTATTGTGTATGCTATCATGAATCTTTCAGGTGAATGTAAATTCTGTATTTCAGAACTGTACTAAAAATAACTGAAAGAAATATCACTTTGTCATCCAAGCCAGTATCTCTGAAGTCAAGTTTTCAGAGAAAATGAAAATGAAAAATACCCAACTTGCAGAGAACATGTGTGTAAACTGATTTTGTTATCTCTCTCTCTCTGTATGTATGTATGTGCCTTCAAGATGGAATCTATCTTATATATATCCCTAACACAATCTGTGTTCCTATGCTTATTTGTAGAGAACTAATGACTGCAAGCCTGTGATGACAATGAAGCTATATAGTCCATCTTGAAGGCACACACAAACACAGAGGATATAACAAAATCAATTTACACACGTGTTCTGTACAAGTTGGGTATTCTTTATTTTACACACACACACACACCCACACACAATGTGCCATTTTACAATTTGTTTAGTCTATTTTATATATTAATTTCTGAAAGCTGCTAATTGTTTTGCGAGATTCCACATTGGGACTCTTCACCCAAGTCCAGAGCACTGCAGCCTCTTTTCTAGAGTGATAGACTGACCAAACAACAACAACAACAACAACAACAAATCAACGACAAAATTACTTTTTGAATTTTAAATTAGGAAGTTAAAACTTACTTTAAAATAATAGAATCACAGAATCATAGTTTTGGAAGGGCCCACAAGGGTGATTTAGTCCTGCTCCTGGATATGGGAAAATACACAACTAAATTATTATTCTTGAAAGTTGGCCACTCAACCTTGGTTTAAAGACAATCAAAGGAGGACAATCCATTAA
This sequence comes from Urosaurus nigricauda, assembly GCA_034509955.1. Lineage (NCBI taxonomy): Eukaryota > Metazoa > Chordata > Lepidosauria > Squamata > Phrynosomatidae > Urosaurus > Urosaurus nigricauda. The sequence goes on from JAOEGL010000003.1 coordinate 71,688,788, forward strand.
ATTGTCTATCAGATCTTCCTAACATTTAAATGGAACTTCTTTTCTTGTAATTTTAATCCTTTGACTTGTGTCCTAGAGCTTGTGAAAAACACCACACACAACCCTGAAACCAGTCTCTGGGGGAGATCCAGCATTGTGATCTAGGAGAGGTGCTGGTCAATTTACCCCTTCCTTGTTGATTTAGAGTGCCCTGATTTGACCTCAGCAGAAGGTGTGGTGTGCCTGGCAGGCTTTACATGGAGCCCTGAAGTAGCAGTGTCACTGTCTCCAAAAACAGTCTCCCATTTCCTTGTGGGCAGGAGCTCCCTGTGAGACCCTGCTGGGTTCACTGTTGTTTCTGCTGAGGTCAGAATGAGGTGTCTCTTTTCATTGATCCCATGGTGGAGCACCCTGTTTCTGACCTCAGCAGAAATGACAATGCACTGGGCAGAGTCATACAGAGAGCTCCTGCCTGTGAGGAAGTGGCAGTGGTGGTGGCACCAATAAGGATGGACCAGTAGGGCCAATGTGTTATTGGCCCAGCTGGCCAATGTGCACAATGACATGAAGACATGAATTTAGCCCAATGCATGTTGTCACTGTTGTGGTCAGTCAGGGGACAGTCTGGATAATAATGTTCTGGACTGGATTAAGTGACCAGAGTAGATGCATCCCCAGCCTCTGAAGCAGTAGTAAACAAGTTTGCTCCATCTTCTACACGTTATCCCTTAAAATATTTAAAAATGGTTGTTACATCACCTCTCAATATTCTTCTCTCCAAGCTAAACATAACTAGGTCCTTAAGCCATTACTCTTTAACATCTTGGTCACCCACATGTGGACAGTTTATCAATATTGTTCTTGTTCTGTTGTGCCTAGAACAAGGACACAGTATTCCAGGTGAGGTTTGACCAAAGAAGTAAAGAGTGGTGCTGTGATTACTCTCAATCTGGACACTATGCATCCCAGAACTGATGCAGCCCAGAATGGCATTGGTTTTTTTTAGAGACTGTGTATTGCCTTTGCAGTTTTGTGAGATACTGTATTTATCCTTCTCTGTTAGACAGCTCCGGTGCTACAACAAACTACAGATCCCTGGATTCCATAATGAGCGATGGCAGTTTGACACCACTTTATTTTTGCAATGCAGAAGCAGCCTTCACTCCCTTACACATGGCATAGCTTTACTGATATTTTTTCCACATTAACTGCCTTGCTATCAAATCCTGGGATTTGCAGTACATAGAATTCTTAACCAAGGACCTCCTCCGGTGCCTCACCACACTACATATTTTGGCATTCCTTAGGATACAAGCATGGCAGTTAAAGGGACTGCTAACTGACTAAGACAAAGAAGAAATATAGGATTTAATTCATCCTTAGCAGAAGTTAATGGCAGAATTGCCACTGTTTTGTGATGGCAGCTGATATGTCAGCAGATGAATCTACTTTTGATTTCATTGCAAAGCCATCTACACTGCTGAACCTATTTGGGAATAGTATCCACTACTTCAGACTGCAACTCAGAGCTGTGTTACTGTTGCCTGGATATGAAAGCCATCTACCACCTCTCCTGTTTTGAAAGGAACATCTTTAAAAAATGAGTTATGACTGGCTAGTTTTATGTATGCCTTGAATCATGAACATTTATACCCATTTTATCTTGGTTGCTATATCCATGTATCCTAACTCACTGTGGAAAGGCTTTGAATTCATTTAGTGGAAGCCAGGGAACATTTAAAGGGTTTGATTGTCTGACATAACCCTCAGTTTTGGTTCATCTTCACCCAGGATAAGTTGGGGAAGCAGGCGTGAGACGCCATGCATACGAAGCTCTGGTTGTTTATTTATAAACATACAACATTTACCTAGCCAGGTTTCTAAGGAAGACTTCTCTCATTTCCTCAATATGTTTCCTATTAGCGCTTATCTTGGCTAAATTTAAACTTTTCTGGAAGAGAGACCAAAAACATCGTTAACTGTTTAAAGAACAAAATACAAACCACATGAAGCAATGGAAGTTGTTGGCGCAAAATCTAACAGTAGTGCTTGGTAGCAACCTTGTCTCCTGTAGCACAGATGTTTATGATTGTAAATGGAAATAGAATCTGTCCTAACGCAACAAAGCTTAGAAAGAGATTAAATGTTAGAATGATGTACAGTCCTCGTGCCCTACTTATCTTTCACAAACCACTAGGTTTGCTTTAAAGAGCGCTAGGGTATCACTGGATTGTTTCTGTTTGCAACTATGCAAAAATACCAAGAAAATATTTATGGGCTAATTTTTCATCAGTGCAGTCTAACAGTCTAGAATTGTTTCTTTATCTTCAGGCAGTTCTCTCCCACCCCAAAAACAGTCCGTATGGCTAATTATTACCAGGTCTCTAGAAAAGCTGGATTGCAGACACTTGAATTTAAGGCTCTGGAAATATTATGGGATGGATCCAGCAGAGTCCCAGAGAGCAACTCTTATTCAAAGATTGAATCTTTTTGTGGCTAGTTTAGAACTTAGAGAAAAGGTAGTTATGTTTTCTTCCAAGGAGCAATTTATTTGCTTTCTATTTATAAAGAAAGGATGCCATTAGGGCAGAGCTAAAAGTGGCGGTGGGCACATTTTATGAAGCCCTGTAGAAAAAAGTGCTGCAGCTACACTACAGAATTAATGCAGTTTGACACTGCTTCAACTGCCATGGTTCAATGCTGTAGAATTTTGGGAACGGGAGTTTTGTGAGATATGTAGCCTTCTATGTGAGAGAGAACTCTGGTGCTACAACAAACTACAAATCTCAGGATCTCATAAGATGGAGACAGTTAAAGTGGTGTAAAACTGTATTAATTTTGCAGTGTGGCAGCACTCTAGGTGTGAAACTTCAGAAACATATTTTTGACTTTTAAAAAATATATATTTTGCAATATTCTTTCCCTCAACAACCAAGAGGTCAACATTGTGGAAATTGTAGGATTGCTGATTCTGTAGTCAAAATTTTACTATCAGCCTCCTACTGCACAGGGTCTGTCATACAGAACTGTATTCCTCTACTTTCTGCCCAGAATGCACTATAACATCTACTGTCATCTATTGTTGCCAGCTAAATCCATTAAACCCACATCACATTTTGTACAATGATACTTCCCAATCATAGGTTCTGGATGGCAACTCCTCTCTTTCCAGGCTGCAGACAACCCTAACCTAGAAACTACTTTGCATAAGCACCAATAACCCACATTGTTAAAGAAAGCATGGACACAGGGAGCAGACAAGGGAATTCCCATGAGTCAGAGCAGAATACACTGGTGAGATTTCCTGCCTCAAGGGCCAATATAACTTGACTGGTTTTGGGGTTCAAATACTTTATATGAGAAGCAAACACAATTTGTTACTCTACCTCAGGTAGCAAAATGGACCAGACCTGGCAGCACAAATAGATGCTAATCTTTATGGGTATGGCTCAGTCCTATTTCAGGAAATGTAACATAACCAGATATTTGTGGTTGTGTCCCTTCAAGTTGTTTCTGACTTATGGCGACCCTATAGCAACTCAATAATAGAGTTTTCTTGGCAAGGTTTATTTGAAGGGGGTTTGCCTTTGCCTTCCTTTGAAGCTGAGAGAGTGTGTCTTGCTCAGGCTCATCCAGTAAATGAACAATGTGGTATGTTGATGTTAATTATTTCTGCAGTGATTTCTTAGCATTATCACAACCACCACCGCCACCACCATCGTAACAAGCATGATTGGTGTAAAATGTCATATATATGCTATGTAATATTTGCTTCCTTTCTATTAGATAATGCATTTTGAGCTCTCAGGAACACACTTAGGTGTCTTACTGAGTATGTGATATATGGCTTGAGAGACTTAAATGAAAACACAGTAACATCGCAAGAAGTTCCCATTCTCTTTCAGGATCATATTTCAGTCAGGATTCTCCCCACCACCACCCCGCTCCATCAATCGGGCCATTTGGGTAGGAAATGAACTATTGGTGACCCGTTGTTTCAGGACACTGATATGAGGAAACCTTGTTGTCAATGGATTGAGGGAAAGGAGAAACTATTGCAGTTATCCAGTGTGACACAAATAAATATTTTGTAATTGTGGAGCTCATAGAAACTTGAACTGTGCTTAGATCTTCAGACTGTTCCCAGAAATGTTCTTGTCTTTGAAGTTTTCTTTTTTTTTTTTTAAAAAAAAAACTTCTAGTTTAGAATATGGTACATTTTGAATGTTTAAAAAGCAATTGTCACATTACAGTAAATGTGAGAGGAAAAAGTACAGACCACCCGAGTCCAGTTCTTTATGTGGATATTTAATCTCAGTTCACCAACATCAAAGCCAAAGGTCTGACATTCAATTGGATTTCCCCTTGTGAAATATTGAGTTTGTTCCCCCTCCCGTCTTTCAGTTAGCCTAATTAATTCCGGATTATTAAAAGGCATATATTTTTCTCCATATGAAGTAGACCTGCCCTTTCAGCTGTATATTTTTACGGCTTTTAGACAGATCTCCCCCCTCATCTGTGGCTCTACTGAGAAGTCAAGAAAACAAGCAGAGCAAACTCATACCAGTAATTTGGCAGCCCAAAGATTTAAACTAATATACCCACTCTCTTATTTGACTGCTCCCACTACAAACCCACATTTTTTCACTAGTTTCCTATCTCACTTGATCAGAAGAATTCCTGAGTGGGTTGGTTTCCACAAGCAACACTATAGCCAGTTTCACTGATATTTTGATATCAACCAAGTGTCTCTGTACTGCACAGTAGCATCAGTTTAACAACATTTTAACGGTTGCATATGTTTCTATATACACTTCTCCTAACATGCAAATTTTAATGCAAATTTGTCCAACATATACATTTTTGCCTGCAATTTTCTCTAATATATAGCATTTTTGTATGTTATTTCAATAAACGTATGCATTATTGTATGCATTTCTTTCTAACATATGACTTTTGTGCATATTTTCTCCCTGGAAAACTGTACTGTAAATTCTGGAAAACAGCAGAGCATTGCTGCATTTTGATTCATGTATTATTTCAGGATGTATAAAATTTATAGTTTCCAGGTAAAATATACCTTGGATAAACAACCTCCTCCTCCTCCTCCTCCTCCTCCTCCTCCTCCTCCTTCTCCATCATTATTATCCCACCCTCCACCCCCCAAATTGACACTCAAAGCAGCTCACAATTTAAAAGAATATTTAAATTGGAAAAGCACTGCAATTGTAAAAGCATTGCTCTGTAATGTAAAAAAAATAATCATCATTTATTGGGGATCAAAGCTCCAGTTCTTCTTCCTGACATATTATATTTAATATTCATTCATTCACTAATATCACTATCAAATATTACAACACATCTAGTATTATGATTTTGATATTTTTGAAGCTACACACATCAATAATAATTCACCAAGCATTTTTTTAATTTTAAAAATCAGATTGAATTTAAATAAAATTTCTATTGCTTTTTAAATTTCAGCCACTTTAAATGTTTCTTTTAGTTTAAATGTTTCTTTTGGTTATTGGTTCAAAATTAAATCTTTCTTAAAAAGGAATCCCTAGCCCTGTTTCAAACACATCAGATTATGTAATGGTGCCATTCTTTTAGCAGAAAATTCTATAACTTATAGAAATCTTGTTTTCATCTTTGTACAAGTATCAAATCTGAATCTCTTTGTGCAAGCTGGCAATTGTTTGGCTAGTACTGCTTATATTTATTTCTGCCAGCCTTCATCCATCTGTAGGTGAAAATGGCACTTGTATCTGAGCTAGTTCTAGTTGTTGACTACAAAATCACAGATGCTATATTGAGGATGGAGCATTGGATGCAAACTACAGAAAAACAGATTCCACCTCAACATTAGAAAAAACTTCCTGACAGTAAGAGCTGTTTGACACAACTGTCCCCTTAGAGAATGATGGAGTCCCCTTCTTTGGAAGGCCATCTGTCGGGGAAGTTTCAATTGTTTATTCCTGCATGGCAGGCAGTTGGACTGGATGGTCCTTGAAGCCTCTGTGTGTCTGTGATTCTATGGACACATTTGAATTAACCTCAAAATGTGCTAAAAAGAACAACTGAAGTTCATATCAGAGTCTGTGAAACTTCCATTTTGGGATTCTTGGTCTCCAGAGTCCCCAGGCAGCATTGCTCTCTGGGGAATTGCTGGAGGTTGTAGCCAAAAAAGGAACATGAGCTATATAATGTGTAGTGTGTGTATTCTAAGCAATGGACATTCTGGCTGGGCAATTCTGGGAGTTGCAACAGTGTCCCACACCACAGTGTCACTGGTGTGGAGACAGGGCTTCGGAGGTAGGCCCTCGCTGTCCCTGTCCTGCGTAGCTTTACTGTAAAGCCACGTGGGGTAGGAATGGGTGGTGCCAGGCTCTCTCCCTCCTGGGTGGGTGCCAGGCTCTCACCCCTCTTTAGTGGTGTCACCAAGTGTGGTCCGCACCCCATTAGTGATGCTATTGGGGAATTGTAGTCAAAACTCTGAATATACTAAGGTTGAAATGCCAATGGGTCTTTCATGTGCAGAAAGAGTGCTATCTCATTTACAGGTCTACTTTTGGGTGATGCCCTTACATACCTTTCCCCACATACATCCCATTGTAATTAGACCAGTGATCCATCTAATCCATCTCAGACTCTGTACACTGTACACTCTGTACACTAACCACCATCTAGGAGGACACAAGTGGGGTATAGAGACCATAGTTGTTGCTATCAGCACCTTCTCTACATCCTTATTTACCTGCAGTACCCAGCACTTTCATTCACTGCTTCTTCACTTGAAAAGACTTTCTACACAGGTATCCAGGGAAGCATCAAAGCACCACCAAATATCAGGTTGTTGCCTATTATGAGATTTTTATCCCCTGGCCATTATCAGTCACAGGGCCAGCCAGATGTGTCTTGTTACCTATGCAAGAGTGACACACATTGTCCACCACTCATTCACCTCAAGGTGGATAAACACCCAAGGCCAGCCAGATTATTTTGGCACATGATTCAGAATAGCTTGCAAAAATTTCTCCATATTTTTGCCAGTAAAAATAAATAATTCAGTAAATAAATAAATAATAATTTGCTGTTCGTTTATGACACCCCAAATATGCTGCCTGAGCTGGTACCTCAGTCTGGTACCTATAGCAGCAGCCCTGGTCAATCTATAGATTCAGAATGGAAACAGAAGAAAGGGTAGCCTTGAACTTAACATGATATGACTTAAGTGGTGGCTTGATGTAAAACATTATGATGTGCTGCATATTCAGGAGTGAAAAAAACATTCTGGAAAAGGTCACTAGTATACAAGCTAAACCCCTTGAGGTTTTGAAGGCTTTGCTGGGTGCATATTTGAGTGTTGATGGAAATGCATTAATTACCATGTAAAGATGTGGTCTGATGCTGGCCAACAGACCTGAGGCCCAGCTACGAAATTATTGACAGCTATATTGCTTATTCCTGTAGTGGTTAGAAAATGAAATGCCTTTCTCTAATCAAGTAATTGCGTTAAAAGGAACTACTGGGAACATTTGGATGCTTTTCTTTAATATCTGAGAAGTTGAAAGTTTTTCATTTTTGCAAACTGTCAAGACCATTTTTGTTCACATATATTTGACTCGTAAATGAACATTTGCTCCCTCCTTTCACCCTCCCTGCTGTTAATGAAAACACATGCACGACACAGAAACACATTTAGCTAGAAAAGGGAAGGCATTTTGAAATGTCAGCAAAACAGTATCTAACTTTAAGCCAAACAAATTAAATACTGTGCTATGAGTTTCACTACAATCAAAGACATGTCATTATCAACTCCTTACATCTAGCCAAGACTTGATCTATCCATTATTGTAACCTATTTACTGTCCCCTGTCCACATAACTTTTGAAGTATTTTGCTTTTAATGAATTTTATGCATGCACAAACACACACTGCTGGTGCAGAAAAGAAATGGTGATCTGGCACTGAGAAGAATCACTTCTTTATATAAGGTGCCCACAATGTCCATAAAAGTGAAGAATGATTTCATTTACCCATTATCTTACTGAAGAAGCCTATTTACCATATATACTTGTCTGTAAGTAAAACAAAACAAAACAAAACAAAACTACAAAATTGACCCCAAAAACCTGTGTTGACTTGTACATGAGTCAATATGGTAATAAGATGGCAGGAAGAAAGAGTGTTTGTTTCCCAAGTCTCTTCCCAGACTGGTTGCTTCCAGAGGAGGTAAGCAGGCTGGGAAGAAGCAAGAAGATTGAACAGGACATCCTTTACATCCTTGGTTACATGCCCTTCAGATTTATCCTTGACTTATCCATGGGTCATATTAAAATCCAGATTTTTGACCCCAAAACCAGTTCTCAACTTATACATAAAGTCGACCTATACATGAGTATATATGGTAATATAACATGGTGATTGCTTTGTAGGTTTCCATGGCTGAGCAGAGATTTGAACCCTAGTCTTCAGTGCTCAAACAACAATACCACACGGACTCTCGTGGTACGATTTATTGCAGTATCCAAAGTAGATTGCACAAGAGGAGAGGGAAATCATGGATAAAATTTACTAGAGGCCATCTGAGGTTTTGTGGCTCCCTTAATATGGCCACTACACAACCTCTTAGTTACATTTTATATTCTCTGGCTTTCAGAACCACTTTGAACGGGAAGGTACTATGCAGGAGATTGCTGGCCCATCCAGTCCTGCCTATATCTATTGGCAGCAGTTCTCTCTAGACTTTGAGAGAGAAGTCTTTTTAGTCCTACATTTCCCATTATATAGCATCATATGACATGAAAAATGTTTACTTTCATCTCTAATTTTTAATTTCACCTTTGGCACCAGTTCATACCACTTCACATCCACCCACCCATTCCAGAAAGCCATAAATGAAATCCACACACTGTCAAACTGTAAAAATTCATAAAGTTTGGATGCCTACAGCATAATCTTAGAAATGTTTACTTAAAAGTAAATCCCAGTAAAATTAATAGCTTTTTTCCTTAGGATTTTTTGCCATCTATCCATTCAGACAATACTGTATAGAAAAAAAAAAATCCTACTGCAATTAGTGGTGCGAATTTGAAGACTGTTATCTGAAATGTATATATCACACAAGCCCATAAGCATTTTCTAGAAGTAAATACTGTAAAGGCACCAGATCCCATTTGATCTTGGAAGCAAAGCAAGGTTAGCCCAAGGAGCTGGCAAAACCACCTCTGAGTATTTCTTGCTTAAGAAAACCTTATGAAATTCATGGGGTTCCTATATGTGAACAGAAGACTTGAAGGCACATAAACATACACAAGAGCACACTGAATGGTAGTCTTTCAGCTGAGACAAACAGGTGGTTCCTTCTTGTGACATCATAAGAGTTGCATTGCAGCCCTTATGATGCTGCTTCAGGTAGGAGATGTGTGGGCACTCAGACGCCCACATGTCATCAACACACACCCCATGTGGGTGGTGCTGCTTAATAGCGGTGGTGCCTACACATAGTAGGGCTCTGGAGCATGCAGTTGGTGCACACTCCCAAGCCCTACTACCGCCACCATCATGCCACAAAGCATCCATGTGTATCGGCCCATATAGGACTTTCTCACACAGGCAAAAAAGATGGGAGCATAGCGGGATGCTCTCATCAATATTATGCAATAACGTGAAGATTATCACATTACATTGTGCAATATTGCTATTATCCCATGATTATCACAGGAATAAAGAGGAATTCTAGCACTGCTTTTTATGAATAAAAAGCAGCTCTAGAATTCCTTTTTATTCATGTGATAATCACGGGATAATAGCAATATTGCACAATATAATGTGATAATCTTCACATAATTTCATAATATTGATGAAAGCATCCTGCTATGCTCCTGTCTTTTTTACCAATGTGATAAAGTCCATAGAGAGAAGCAAGTAGAAGAACCAGGGCTAACCTGAAATGTAACGTATACACAGATACATACACACCGCACGGAAGCCAGAATCCTCCTTCTTCTCCTACTGCTAGTACTATCACAATTATCCATGCTGCATATTCCCCAGTTTGGGACTCAATGTGGCTTACAACAGATTTAATAAACAGTTTAAAACTGACAAAATACAAAAAAAATTAAAAAGTGATTACATTATCAAAATTAAAAAATAAAACTAGTTAAAAACATAAATTAACACAATAGCACAGCAAAAATAACACATAGAAAATGTAGCACATTTTACAAGGCCCATACTGCCTGAAGAACCATCCCTCAAAGGCCTGTCTAAACAGAAAGGTTTTCACTTGTTTAGGGAAAGAAAGTTGTGAGGGTGCTAGTCTTAGTTCTCTGGGAAGGAAGTTCCAGAGCTTGGGAGCAGCCACTGAGAAGGCTCTCTCCTGTGTTCTCACCAGATGTACCTGTGAGGGTGGTGGGACAGCAAGAAGAACTTCCCCAGCAGATATCAAAACATGGGCGACTGGTTGCCCTTTGTGAAACATCCCAAACCTCCCACGGAGCTGTCAAGCCACATGAGGGTCCACTGCTTCTGCCTATGAGTGGGGAAGAAAAAATGGGGAGGCGGTTCAGATGATGTATCTTGTGAGGGATGGAGTTGAAAGATGCACTCCATCTCTGAGAGCAGTCCTATTTCCTTTCCATCTGACCTGACATGAGCCAGTTCTTTATTTTCTGAATTGCTTCCCCACTCTTTCCCCCCCATCGACAAGGAAGCAGCAACAGCAAGTTCTCCTAGGCCTTGACATCTGTAGTGGGTAGTGGGAGGTTTGGGGTGGGGTATAAAGGCCCAGAAGATAGCCCCTTGAGCCCTGTTCAAAACAACACATATGTGTGTGGTGGAGGATGGAACTACTTGCTGTACACTTGCACACACACACAAAAGAAAGAAACAATCTTTGTGCATTTCACCTAGGAATGAATGTCATGGAAATTTTATGGAAATAAATGAATTACAGCATTTATCTGACAGCAGAGTATCGCACTAAAACACTAACTATGCCAAAGAGGCTGAACCGTAAGGAGGAAAATGCTTGGGATTGTCAAGGCAGTAAGAAATGTGAGAAATAGGATTTTTGGAGCTAGCAGATTTTGTCAGCCTTCCCTCACCACCATTGCACAAGTCTGGAAAAAGCATAATCGTTGGTGTAATGTGCCAACAGTCTTCCAGCCAATGTGTTTGAAATGGTGTTGAGAGAGCTAAAGACTGGAAGACGCATGACTGACTGTATGAACTGGTTTGTTGTAGTACACTTGTTGCAGTATATCTCAGCATGTTGGCTATTTAGGTTGGCAAAAATCCAAGTCATGTGGACACAAAAACATATCCAGTTAAACACATAAACAGGCCAATAAAAGGGTTGTGTAACTCAACCCTCACAAGAAGATATTCAAAATGCTTATCTTTTGTTGTGTCTCTGATGGCCAGCTTTCCTATGAACTTATCATTCTTGGAGATGAGCACCTATTTCCACATGACTCCCACCAAATGTATTTGGTAGCTGCCATCCAAATTCCTTATAAAATAATACATGTCTTGTACTGAATCACACATAAAAGAAGATAAAGTAGGCTTTTAGCCTTGTCATAAGACACAGATGACACTGGAGACATTCTGACAGGCACGGGTTCATTGTATAGACCACCCATCCCCCAAATCCTTCCCTAATCCTGAAGATACATGTCTGAGAGCCTTCAGGTTTCTGAATTACATCCCTGCATGATTTCCTTGTCCTTCTTACATTACACTTTTGCAATCTGGTTATGCTCTCTGTTTAGGTTTACAGGGCTTCTTCATACAGACAGGACAGTAAAAAAAAGAGAGGAACTTACAAAGATTTAAGGAATTAACAGTGTACTCCTATAAACAGCAATATAATTTAATAGGACTTGCTCTGAAGCTAATATTATTGATTTTAGCTCAAGGCTGAACACCTAAGCTCAGTTAAAAAGGAGTAAATCTTTTGAGAAGGCATGTATAAAACTTGCACTTTAAGTTTTCTTTCAAACATCTCAATAAACCAGAATATGCTGTTACATCAACATTGTTTTTTAACTATTAAAGCATGTTTTGCATTCACAAAATGATCTCGCTCAATGAGATTTAATTAATAACAATCATTTTGTCAGTCCCACAAATTATTTGGATAAGTTCAGAGATAAAATACAGTGCAAATCAGTATTGTGAAGGTTAAATTTGGGCTCAACAGTGGCAAATGTGAGACAAAATTAAAGATTGGAGAACCTCTGAGCATGTACAAAGGCACATATCTTACAACTAATGAGTATAGCTAATTTTCATACACCAGGAGTTAATCATCCATGGCTTCTGGCCAAGACTGATAATGACTAGTAGTGATGAAGAGCAAGGAAAAATATTTTTGGACTACAATCCCCCGGCCAGCATGTAACTTTCTAGGGTCTGAACTGTTTAGAGGATATCCCTTCTGGTTACTTGATACAATGTTTATGTTGATGTTGATAGGAATCTACTGAATTGTTTTTTTTGTTAGAGTTTCTTACTGAAAAAAAGGCAATTAATTGAACATCAGCCACTAGTAAAGTAATTACAATGCAAAGAACAAAATTGCTTTGATGATTCCTGGATCCTGCTGAACTTATTGTGTATTAAGTATGCTATAGAAAGGGTCCTAATGATCAATTAAATCTCTATCATTAATCCATGTCTTTCCAACATTCAGCTGCTTTGGTGACCTTTCTTATGCTATTTTGAAGGCTTTCCAATGCAATCACAACAGAACTGATGTGTCTCTTCTAGAGGCCACCCAGCATGATATACACCAGTACAACAGCCAAGATTTTAAAGAGCCCTTTTTAGACTAAATAAATGAGAAATGGAGTGCATGGAATCGTCAATCACCTTGGAGACTCACTTCCGTTTTCTAAGCTAGTTCATGCTTCCTTTGAAGATTAGAGTATTATATTTTGGCTAAAATTTGTATACCAGCACAGGGAAGAAAGGGAGCCAGTAATGTGGGCCATTTGTGAATTATCTCATTTAAGTCAGGAAGCTGACCATGAAATGTTCTCGTAGTCTAACAGTTGTTGTTCCCTAACTGAGAAAAACAATGTGACTGTTGCTAAAAGCTATTCATCTACGAGGACTGAGCCTTGGGCTGTAATCCTGTACATGCTTACCCAGGAGTAATCTCCACTGAGCTCAAAGGGAGTTAGTTCTGAGTAGACATGTATGGGATTGCACTGTCTAGGTCTGTTTGCTAAGAATTTGATTCTGTCTGAAAAGGAAGTTCAGTTTTCATTTATCTTGCATCTCCTTTGAAGTCCAATCCTCTGTCTTTGTTTAATGGTCCACAGTAGAGATTGTGCAATGAAAATATTTTTGGTATCAAAGGCAAGCCTAAACAAGTAATTGTTTCCAAAATGTGTTTAACAGATTAGTGGATTTGGATTATGGGACACCTGACTCCATAAATTATCCTCATCATTATTATCAGCATCATTATCTATTCCTTTCGTACTATATGTGTGTGTGTGCTCCAAGCATTGCATTCCTAGTTTTGTTCATCCACACAAACAGGACAACATATTTTTATTTTACAGATGGGGAAATGAAGCTGAAGGAGACTGACCAGAGGTAGGTTCATGCTGTAATTCTGCAAGTGCACTCCACATGCCTGGTATTTGGTGTTCTTCAGATATCAGCATCTTTAGAGCTGAATCTTTTTGTAAGGGTAAAAAGGGTAAAAAAAAAAAAAAGGTTTTAGACATCATGCTGCAAATATAAGCTTTAACCACAGAGATAATGTTTTGTGAAAGTAGATTGGGTCAATCGTGGCATTCCCGCCTTTTATTTTACTAATTACATATGCCTTTGCCTTACTTCCAAGGAGATCAAGGAAACATATATGGTTCAATCCCCAATTTTAACTTCACAACAGTCCCATGAGGCATCTGAGTTTGAGAGGTGGTAACTGGCTCAAACCTTCAAGGCTGAGTGGGGATTTGAACTTGTCTTCTCAATCCTAGCCTGAATTCTCTCACTACTATACCTGGCACTATGTATAACTCTTGGCTCTTCTCCATGTCAAACAGAAACTGAATGAATTATGCAAATGTAAGAAAATCTGCATGATTCACACAGCTGACAGAATACAGCTCTTTATGGTTTAGAAGAGAGGTGGGGAAACTTATGTTTTTCCATTGTTTTGGCCTACAACTCCCATCAGCTTTATTCAATATGGTCAAGGGTTAGGTATTTGGGGAGCTGTTGTTAAAAAAGAGCCAAGGTAATCTGTAATAGTTTGAGTGTTGGACTATCTATTCAAATATTCACTCAGCCACAGAAACTGCCTCGAATCCCATTGAGAGAGAAAGATGGGATACAATTACAATAAATAAATAAATAAATAAATAAACCCACTGGGTGACCTTGGCCTCAATCCCAGAGAAAGGCCAACTCCTTCTGAACAAATCTTACTCAGAAAACCCTGTGATAGGTTTGTCTTTCGATCGGCATAAGTCAGAAATGACTTCAAGGAACACAACACAACAGTCCAAAACATGTATGGGGTAGATTTTATGTGATCTTGAAATAGAATATTTTGAACCAAATGGATGCTGATTTGTCTTCCAAAAGCCTCCCAGTCCCTATTCTCTTGATTCCCTTGGCTCACAAAAAGAGAAAGTAACAATGAACATTAGTACAATAGAGGAGAAGTCATGGAAAGGTTCCTGTTAGAGAAGCAGAGCAGGAATTCGAGAAGGAGGCAGGGTCTACCTTTGAACTTTTCACTATGAACTTAACTGTTGCTCATCAAGATCATCCAAGCAGGAGGGGAAAAAAAACCAAAAGAAAAGATGAAACAAGGACATATAGGAAAAGGAAATGAAAAGAGCTTTATTAGTCAGTTTCTTCTCCTGCCCAACCCAATTATCAGATTTTGCATTTAAATTTAAGACAGTAGATCAAACAGCGAGAGCCACTTTGTACTTTTGCCAGGAGACCATATGATATCTCTCAGTGACTCTCCTGCATGCCAGGATTCAGAATAAGAAGTCATGCTTCTAACTTAGTTTGTTTTACATTACATATGGTGCAATTTGCTAAGTGAATAGAAAAAGGGAGGAAGGAAAGGGGGGGGGGGAGGAAAGGAAAGATTGAGAGAGAGAGAGAGCAAAAGAAAGGCAGAGAGAAAGACAAAAACTCATCAATGGATGCTCTCATGGAAGTTGTTGAGGATTTATGGTCGAAATATCAATTAGGACAAATTAAAAAGAAAGAAAAAAAAAGGAAAGATGCATTATAAATTGCCATGTATGTGATAAAAGCAATCCAAAGACAGACATCATAGTAAAATAAATAAATAATAAACTGGCCAAAACTATTTAAAGAGGCATGTTTAAATCAGAAAATGCCTTGGGTATTTTGACCCTCATCCTCAAGGCTGGAAACACAAATCCTAAATTAAAATCAAAGCAAAGCATGAAGAGTAGAGCCAGTCGAAGGCGTTTTGCCGCTGGAGGAAGCTAATTCACTCTTGGCACACTACCCACCTCCCACAGGTCATGGTACTTTAGTTCCAAGGGCCCATTCACATAACACAATTATAGTACTGTGGTTCCACTTTAATGTCCATGGCTGCATCCTGTGGAATCCTCAAGCTCATAATTTAGTGAGGCTCTACAGTTCTCTAGCTGAAAATTCTAAATACCTCTCCTGAACCTAAAAATCCCAGGATTCCATAGAATGTTGCTGTGGCAGATAAACTAGACTCACAGTAGTATAATTTTTTAAAGCAAAAAAATCTCACCGTCACCTCTTTCCATCTCCCTAGAAGTACAAATACAACAGCAGTGTAGTCTATGTGGCCATGTTCTAGAAGAGTTCCTTTCTGATGTTTCGCCAGCATCTGTGACTGGCATCTTCAAAGAAGATGCCAGCCACAGATGCTGGCGAAACATCAGAAAGGAACTCTTCTAGAACATGGCCACATAGCCTGAAAGCTCCACAAAAAACTATGGATGCCAGCCATGAAAGCCTTCAAATCCACAACAGCAATGCATCATTAATTAGCAATTTTCTGCTTTTTCATGATATCCCAAATCTACTGCCTAAAACAGTTGACTCACTCTGCGAAATGGTAGGTCTCTGTGGACGCAGACTGCTATGCGATATTCTATTACATAACCAGAACTATACTGATAAAAATAACTGGCCTAATATTTTGGAAACAGGCATTTTTCATTGATTGAACATTGGGGTGATTTTGGTCTGGAGTGAATTATATACTGAAGAAAGTAGGAAACTCCTGCATTGTTTTCATCATCTCTTAAGACTGACATTAAATACAGTAAGAAGGATGCACAGGGGTGGAGGGGAACCCCAATAGTTCAATACTGAGAACTTCCAATTTTATGTGTGGGATGTCTGGATACTAATAAAAATAAGATTTTTAGTGCAATAATGCCATATATATAGAATCATGAGCTACAATTAATGTAAGGCTAAGAGACATCGCCTTTTCAAGGTAAATATAATTAAATATTTTTCAGTTTGCTAGTCTAAACTTAATGTAATAGCACTTACTCACCAACTCTCCTATGGTTGGCAGTATTTTGTGTGTGTGTGTGTGTGTGTATGTATGGGAGTGGTGAAATAAGTATGCTTTCACTGAAAATCCTAAAAACTGGGAGGTTGAGATGGTCAGAACTGAGCTTTCTGGCCATCTGTTTGGTGCTGAGTATATGTCCCAACTGTGACAAATTAGAATACACACAGGCTCCAGTGCTGGGCATATTTCTGCATGTCTGCCATCTGACCTAGAATGTATTTTCCACATAGATGTTTGATTCTCAATGCAGACAAACTGCACTGGATTAGGACATATTTTAGGGTACGTTATTCAGTGTGTCTTGTTTCTTTGCTGAACTTAAAACACTGCTGAACTTAAAGCAATATTCACTCCACAGATGGAAAGACTATTGGAATATATTTTAAAAATGGCTGAAAAACATGTTTCTTGGGAAATTTTGATGAAGAGAATCCTGGACTGATGAGAATATTTGCAGTTGGGGACTTTTCCTGTGCAAAATTTGCACATTCTTTGCATTAAAAAATTTGTGCAGAAAATGTATGCTGAAAAGTTTCAATTGTAGAAAAAGCTGTCTTTTGTGTGTGCATGCACACACACACACACACACACACAAACCCACACGTGAAATCCTGTCCATATCCATTCTGAAGTAAACTCTCCTGGATTAAGTGGGGTTTACTCCTGGGCTTGTGAGGATATAGGGTTACAACCAAAGTATGTTGGTTCATTTCATTGTGCTCAAATTTTCACACTAGGGGGCAAACAGGATTTAAAGAAGAGTTAACCAAGAGTTAAACAGGAAATGTCCTATGATAAACATAGAGCATTTCCTGTTTAACTCTTGTTTAACTCTCGTTTAAATCCTGTTTGCCCCCTAGTGGGAAAAAGCAGAATGAGAAGTTCTGTTATATATCTCTACCTGTGATGGCAGGTTGATTTCATGTCAGGAGGGGAGTGAATCCACTTCAGGTTTTAGCCTAAATTTTAAAGGTGTTGTTGAAGATACAGAACCTATTGGAGATAGGATTCAGCACCTTTGATAGCTCATAAAAACCAAAGTGGATTTATCACCCCTGGTTCAGGAGCTACTAATGCCAATGATCTCAACCATGTATGATGGCTGTATGCCATGGCATATGGTATCCAGAAGGAGTCCTCCCATAAAACTAAATAGGAGAGGTTTGCATCTATTAGTATGATGTTGCTAAGCTTCCACAGAGACTACTAGTTGCCATTTTAGGCTTAACCTACTAAATTTCAATATACATTTAAATCCTGGCCTTCAGTTCAGTAGACAACATGATTTGCTTCTCCTTCTGTATCAAGATCAGAAAATGTTGTTTCCTGTCCTGAATTCCTGGCAATGGTATAGTTTTGGTGAAAGACTTAAAGATTTTCTATGAATAATCTTTAGGAGGGAGGAGTTTAACTGCAGAAATCTATTCATCTATTGCAGATATTTTTGTTAAGTGGTCTCAGGCTAAGAAAACGTAACATTTAAAAACAGGTATTGAAATACAATTAGAAAATTGGCAAATGTTTCTAACTTGTAAAATGTTTTTTAAGGATCATTGCACTGTTTTAGGCATATGGCTGTCATGGTTATTACAGATGTCAATTTCCTAAACTACAAGACAGCAAGAAAATGTAAAGAGAATGTGTATGTATATTCTGGAAAGTGTAACTGCTAAATGGTAGAGAAGGAGGCTCATATCCAATGCAGCATTTGGTTTCAGCCAAATGTTCTTCTTCCAAGCCTACTCACTCTGTTCCAATGGGAATAGTTTTCCCCTTGACTGACAGAAATTTAGGCTTCCTTATGGGAAGGATTTGCCTTCCAGAAATTGCAAATGAAAGTGGGTGGGGGAAGCAAAGAAAAAAATCAGATTATATTATGTTGTGCCAGAAAACAAAAATTTGTATGGAATAATCTCTGTAACTTTACAAGAAAGTTTAGACTGAAAATCAACTCCCCCAAAAGGCAGAATTTGGAATTATAAACATAACAGGCCTCTTTGTTTTCATGACAAGCTAATACTCCCCCCCTTGCTACTGTTTCCTTTTTAAAATATCCTTTTCTCTCCCCCCCCCTTCATTTTCTCTTTTTCAACCCCAAACTGTTTATTGTTTAAAAAAACACAGAGGAAGCTAGAAGTCCAGCTACAGGTCCAGCTGTCCAGCTTAATTCAATCTGCATGAAGTTATATATGAAAAAGAAGAGCTATCATTTTCTGAAAAACACATGTACAACATCCTACATCCATCTGGTAGTCCCAAGCAAGATAAACCTACTGAATCAATGGAACTGATATTAATATTGACTTATCACTCAGAAGCAGAATCCTTGGAACTGTTTTAGTTGGGGCTAACAATTGGATTTAGGCCAATGTTGCTGTAAAATATACTGTCACTTCCTAAGGACTGGGTTCATCAGAAATAAATTCTAGCAGAATGGAACAAAAGGAGATATGGAGAGTGCTGGATGGTTGGGAATCCTCTCAACAGAATAATTTTTTCAGCTTAGAAACAGGTTTCTTTCCTCTATTTTTAAAAAATGAATGCCATATGATTTATTAAATATATAATCATATAAACAGTGATACAAAAAATAAAAATATAAATGGCTAAATAGTCTTCTGGAAAGGATGAAAACTAATGATAAATCAGCATTTGTTATGGAGATACATAGAGCAAAACTATTTGAAGGAGTTTATTTCCCTACATGAGCCTGTTAGAACTCTAAGGTCTTCAGTAGAGGCCCTTCTCTCTGTCCCACTGCATTCTTGGTCTTGTTTCATGGGGATAAGAGAAAGGGCCTTCTTGGTGGCTGTTCCCAGATGTTGGAATTTCTTCCCTGGAGCGGTTAGGATGCCTCCTTCTTTGCTTTCCTTTGACTGGCAAGTATAAACATTCTTATTCCATCATGCTCTTAGAAATTGACTATGATGGGCGTTTAATGGTGTGTGGTGCTGTTTTGTTAATTTTTATATGTTTTTAAAAACTGTAATTGTTTTAGCTTTACAAATTTTCATTATCTTTAATTTTTAATCTATACTAATATTTTAAATTTATGTTTTTGTATAATTTTTAATATGTTGTAAATTGCCTTGAGTCCTCTTATTGGGTAAAAGGTGGCAAATAAATGAACAAAATAATTACATAAATACTGTATATACTCATGTATAAGTCTAGAAATTTAGGTAAAAAAACTGACCCAAAAAATCTGAGTCGACCTATCCATGGGTCAATGTAAGTACTGTATCTTAACTCTTATTTAAAGAAGGACCCATTCCCTGGTGAAAAGCAAGAGTAGAATCTGTCCTGGAAGCAATGACCCCCTTTACTCTCTCATCCATCCAGTCTTAAGAATAAGCACAAAGAGTTATGTCTGATGGACTTTTGGAAGGTATTTGACATTGTTTTGCTTTGCTTTGCTTCATCTTTAGATCCTTTCCTGTATGCCCCTAAATTTTACCCTCCATTTATCCATGTGTCATAGCAAAATCCATAATTTTGGCCCCAAAACTTGCCCTCGACTTATACATGAGGTTGACCTATAGTCGAGTATATACGGAGAAGTCAAGCTTACCCTGTAGGGGCAAACAAATAACAAAACCACAGTAGTGGCTGATATTAATGCTAAACCACTAGTACCTCATCAGGCAAAAAGAAAAACATATGGCAGCCCTGAATTCAGCAGTAAAAATATACAGGGATTCAAACTCAATACATTTTAGAATATATTATTCAAAACCCTAGGTCCTTATGGACATGTCTGTCCATTTCTATTTCTGTAATGTGTGTGTCTGTGTGTGTGTACTCTCTCTTTTTCAACAGGGTTTTTTAAAAATACAAATTTTACTAAATGATTATCAATAATCACCAGGAAATGAAAATTCCAACCATCCCTAATTCGCTTATGAACTTGTGTGCTTTGGCATCCCTTACATGACAGTAGCATGGGGCTTTCTTGGGAAGCATCTTCAGAGAGGTTTTGCCATTGCTGAGGCTGAAAGAATGTGGTTTGCCCAAGGTTACCCAGTGGGTTTATATGGCTAAGCTAGATTTTGAACCCTCGTCTCCAGAGTCATTGTCCAGCATTCAAACCACTACACCATGCTGTCTCCTTTAATCTAGAATGATGCTTATTTTGTTTCAGAGCATTAATTTGTTGCCGATAGTCCAATAAGGAATAAGGAAAATCTGCACTGAAGGGAGTGCCTTCTTACTTTCATTAACTATACCTCTTCTGAGTGAAACTTGCCTTCCTTGCTCCATCTTCAGTTTATTTTTTTAATTTTTGTGTGTGCATGGTATGTTGTATGTTGTGGAATTTTTATTCTAATTCCTGCTATGTATCATACATAGGAGTTTATCAAACAAAACAAACAAACAGCTTCATTTATATACCACTTCATACTACCTAAGGAGTGTCTAAGCGGTTTACAATTGTAAGCTACTTGCTCCCAACAATCTGCGTACTCATTTTAGTGACCTCGGAAGGATGCAAGCCTGAGTCAAGCTTGATCCCTTTTGCTGGTTTTGAACTCACAACCTTATGGTTTTGAGTGAGTGGCTGCAGTACAGGCATTTAACCACTGTGCCACCAAGTCTCCTTATCGCCCAAATGTCACCAAACTACTGTATGATATAAGTGCCATAGTGGGATTGCGCCTGGCGCTATTTAAGTGTTCCACTTTCATTTTTGTCATGGACTCATTATTGTAATGATTTAATCTGTTAATAAAAAAGGGCTGTTTTCCTGATGATTACTATAATGAGTCCAAGACAAAAACAAAAGCAGAATACTTTAATATTGCCAGGAGTGATCCCACCATGGCGCTTCTGTCACAGTGGACAATGGGAGCCCTCGAGTCTGATAAACTCTATAATTCCTGCTATGTATGTATCATATGTGGTATCTTTCCTGGGACACTGTTTTAATGGGCATCAATTTCTGATCTTATTCATAAAGTGAACAATCTACGAGGGGGTATCATAAAGTTTTAATGATCACCTTTAAAAAATTTTGAAAGTTTGTTTTGATGTGTAGTTGTTAACTTATATCTATGTAGTCACCATCCAGATTTACACATTTTCCCCAGCATTTCCTGACCCTCCGAATACCTGATATTGTAGAAGCCTGCAGATTGCACCTGACAAGGATTTTACACTTTAGTCACTTCTGGCAGAGCCAGTCACAAAAATAAAGGATGCAATGAGTTGATTTTCTCAGCAACATGCACTTAGGAACCAATGATAACACTGAGAAAAATTCATCAATATGCCATAATAACTTCTGGGTGATAATTCTTACTTTACGATACCCCTGCGTAAGGCGTAATCTGTAGTCTTCTACAATATCAGGTATTTGGAGGGTCAAGATATGCTGGGAAAAATGTGTAAATCTAGATAGTGAATACATAGAGATAAGTTAACAACTACAAATCAAAATAAACTTTCTGTCAATTTTTTTAAAAGGGTGATCATTAAAACTTTACAATATGCTCTCATATTAACTTGTCACTGTTATTTGTGACACTGTTGAGATTTATGATTCTTAGCTGCCCTGAATTTTTAGGAAAGTTGGAGTATACATTTTAGAATTAAAGAAAAATATTAGAATTAAAAAAAAGAAAAATTAATAAAAACATTTTAGAATTAAATTACAATTATTTTTTTTTGGTTGTTTAGTAGAGATAATTTATGCTTTAGCATTACTGGTGTAATCAGAAATCTCAGAACCAAACTAGATTTGCATATTTTCCTTTCTTTTGATAGAATATGAGAAACAAGGTACTTTGATTTCTCTTGGGACCATGAAAAGGGAGTCAATTTTAGTCCTAAAATGTCCAAAAAATAATGGGGATTAAGACCTAGACTTTTCAGAGTTAATCACTCAAAACTTTGGGTTTGGAATGATAAAACTTTCCATTTCTGTTTCAGACACATTCAAAATTTTAAACATTTGGTTTCTTTCCACTGTGAAATTTGTGAATTCTTTTTTAAAATATGTTTACATCTTCATAAATCTACAAATGACAAGCATTCATCATATAATCATTTATCTCATACATGTGAAATACAGTCAGCCAATATTCACTCAAAATATCTAAATCTGATCATCTCATTTGGACCAGGAGTTCTTTCTCCCTTCCCCTTCCCTATCTATTCTCTTCCTTCCTAGCCCCCTTCCGGTGGCCATACTGTCTTCTATCAGTCTTTCCTCCACTCCTCCCTGTCTCCAATCACTTCCATGTCTCTTCATTCCTCTCTTCTCCTCTCCTCTCCTCTCCTCTCCCTACTTCCATCTCTACCCTCCTCTTGTACCCTTCACACTTCATACTTAATTACACAATCCTCTTCCTCCTCCCCATCTTAACCTTCCCTGGTCATATCTTTGTTCTAAATATTCATTCAATCCCTACTCTCATTCATATGACTTCCACCACCAACATTTAGCAAAGAAATCAGTCTATTTTCTTATATCATTACCATAATTTTTGTTTAAACTTATTTATCACTACATTATTTCTTTA
This sequence comes from Urosaurus nigricauda, assembly GCA_034509955.1. NCBI lineage: Eukaryota > Metazoa > Chordata > Lepidosauria > Squamata > Phrynosomatidae > Urosaurus > Urosaurus nigricauda. Next base: position 71,711,885 of record JAOEGL010000003.1, read on the forward strand.
TCTCAAATAACATACTTTCCTACTCAGTCCCGTAAAACCACTAGTTACCTCTAAGAGACGTAGATATATCTATACCTAAGTCCATATTTGCATATCTTATAAACTAGTCTTTTAATATAACCCTATTACCCATTTTATTCAGTTTAGTTTCAGCCTACTATAACTGCTTAAAATTAGAATTATATTTCTCTACCATTATTCAATACTGCTATTTAATCTTATCAAATTCCACCATCAATTCAAAATCAAAAGGTCCTCCCCACTTCTCTTTAATATACTTTCTCTCATTATTCTCCATCAAGTCATTTTTCATTATACAAGCTAGTCTATCCATTGCCAAAGAAGCAGGTGAATAATTTATCCACACTTCAATCTCAGGAATTTCTTTGGCTTTCCATTTTTGAGCATATAAAATTCTGAGCATATAAAATAGTAACCATATACAGTACATCTTTCCCATATTTTCTATCAGGTTCCTTTACAAACATACCCAATAACATTGTTTCTGGTGTCATTTTCAGCTTGATATCTAAAATCTTGTTCATTTCTTGTGCCGTTTTTGTTCCTATAGAAACCAATTTTATTTTGGAGATCGACACAACATTGTCTTCTTCCTGTGTTATTTCCTGGGAATTATCAGCATTTTCAAGGACTTTTTATTCCTGTTTCCCAGGTCAATTGAAATCAACATAGTATTTTCCAAACAGAAATGTATCTCTTCTTGGTTATTTGTATTATCCTGAACATACTTAAGATGGCTGCTGCCAGTAAACAGTTATTTTCCAGGGATCAAGTTTGGGAAAGAGTATGCTTGCACCAAAACAAAATGATCCCAATGTTTAAGTAGTGTAATATTGGAAAAGCACTTTAGTGCATTGACTATGTGCTTGAATAGTAATAATAAAGAAAGCTTAATGGAATTTTGGCAAAACCTGTTTCTGAAATAATGCATGGGTCTAGATGTGACATGATCATTGGGAGGATGAGGAGGAATAACACAGAGGAAGGGAAGTGAGGGAAACCCATTTAAAAAAAAAAAGAATCTGTGGATGCAAACCTAAGAATATGCAGGTAAAAATGGGGGGGAAAGAATTGGAAACTCTTGATACTTCCAAATAAGGGATGAGCCCTGAATTTGTTTAGCTAAATCAGATACCTTCTCCTTTCTTTTGTCCTGCATTAAGCCCAGAACATACAGAGATCTCCCTGCTCTGCTCATTACAAATTCTTTAGCCATGTATTCTACTGGAAAGCATAACGTCTACCCCAAATCTTTCATGATGTCAAAATAAATGGACTTTAAAAATGCAGTCATAATGTGAGAGGTTCCATTACATTTGTGATAGCAATAACTGAAGCCAGACATAATAATCTGAGGCAACGTAGATTTAGGTGTAGTGTGATATTTACTAGACAGCCTATAAATGTATTTCTGGTCCATGTAAATTCAGTGAGACCCCTACAATTGATGTGAGTTTCTCCACTTTACATACTAAACTATGGTTCACATGCTGCTCACAATTGTTTCAACTGAGTATGCTCAAACATATGCTGAAGTCATAAGCCTGATTTGAATATTCATATAAACATATAATCAAAATTATAATACCACCTAAGCCAGGTGTCACTTCAGTTTCAGTCTCATGTCTCCACTGCTATTACTCCAGACATTGTAGTTTTGAAATTCTATCTCACACATACTAGTACACTTTATTTAGCCTTTGCTGTTGACTGTTCCCCAAATGTCTGGCTGTGAACAGTCCAGGATAGACACATCCTGATCTTTATTCAGTGATTCATTCTCTGAAGAATGATTTAAATTACATCCAGTTTAGTCTTCTCTGCAGACATGATGCATCCCTTTGTGGAAACACAAGTGTTTAACAACTTACTGAGAGAGATCTAGACATGCACTGACACAGGATGGGAGCATAGGGATTAGGGCTTCCCGACTTGTGTGGCTAATGAAGTCGCCATGCATTCTGCTTATTAGTTCCAAAGACATCTGCTGGATCCTGACATGTTATCCCAAAGGAAAAAGCACAACACAAAGGGGATGCAATCCAACCATTGTTTAATCAACCGAGAAAAGTTAAACCTCAGGAGCAGAAGCAGGGGTGTCACCCATCTTGGGTTCAGAAGAGCTTTCATGTCAAATGTGAAGCCACTTCTATGGATAAAATGTGAACCCACTTTCATGGTTTCAGATAGTCAGTGACCCTAGAACTGTTTTAAGGGAGGAGGTTCAACACTGGCAGGCAGACTGTTATTGGTTTTAACTACTTGCAGGTATTTGCAGGGAGAGGACAAATTAATTTTCCCATCTGTTTCAACTGAAACATCCTTAAATGTGAAGACTCTTGCAAGAGCAATGTATAATTATTAATTTTATTTAGATGTCTCCTCCATGTGATAAAGTAGCTTAGGATAGATCCCAGCCTTTATTATTCCTGGGAGATCTCAATGACAATAGCTATATTAATATTTCTTAATGTCTGATTTAGTGATCTTCTGATAATAGATTATTTCTGATAATTGATCATTCCTGAGGAGGCTCAACTACACAGGAAAGTCTGTGGCCCGATTTTGCCAGATCATTGGGGGGGGGGGGCAGATGTCTCAGCCTCCCCAGACTGTTCTTAGCACAGTTTTTATTCCTCCACTTCCAGAATCCATGCAGATAATATGGGGGTGAGGGAAGAACAGTTGGAGTCATTTCTTTTTTGGACTGCAATTCCCAGAATCCTGCATTTACCTATGTCACTTTTCCAAGGTCTGGATTATATCTCAGGGCACACCTGCATAGTATCCATAGAGTAGCAAAATAACTGTGAGTCTCAAAGTTTTGATGGCCCATTTCAAGAGCTTACTCTCGAAAGGACACTGTTGATGGTTTATATGGTTACTCACATTCTCTGCTGTTATGTGTTTGACATTTATGCAGTTAGAGCACCAGAAAAAAAAAGTAAGGAAGGGCACAGAGAGGGGACACAAGTACATTTTAAGTGGATGAGCTACTTTCCACATGGGTGGCAAATTGTCACATCACATTTTTAAAAATGAGATGAGGTGGTGATAAAAGGAGTTTGAGGGATAACTGTAGCCCATGGACTTTGATTTGCCCATGTCATGCCCTTCCTTCAATGTCTCTCTGTGTTCGGGGTACCAGCAACTTATCTAGGGGCACTTGTCCCCTCTGCCCTACTCTAGAATGCCCCCTGCATTTATCCCATGGAAGTATATGAGGAGGTGCTGCAAGCTTGAGACTAATTTTTGTTCACTGTACCCTGTCAGGCTAGTAATCTAAAAGGAGTGGGTCTTATGCCATAAAGCAGCTTTTGGATATATTCAGTTCAAATATTTATTTCTAACATTGCAACTTTGGACAGGGTAGCCATGCTGTGAAGAAGAGAGCCCTCCTGTTTCCTCTTGCTCCACTTCCAACTGTGGGGAAGCTTTTATATTTCCCATAGGGTATAAAGTCAGGTTGCCAAAAGTGACTGTAAGGCATATGGTACCTGACACCCTTTCCAGACATAACACCTTTAATTTTACTTGCTTCCCTTCATCCCCAGCCAGGGATGTAAAACCATGCAAAATCACTGGAACATATTTATCTCCCCACCATCTCCCTTCCTTAGCAACAATTGTCAGAATTAAAAGGGGAAGGTCCTTGATTGCTGGGACATGTCCTTTTGTTCGTTTCTTTTCTCTACTCTAAGTTACTATGCAAAGCAATGGCATAGCAGATCTACTGCATGGACGTGGCAAATCTATTCTGCATTTTAGACCTACTTCTCTTTCATCTGCTGCAGGTTGCATGTGAGCCACTGGGGTGCTGGATTCTATTCTTGGCAGAGATTCTGCACTGAGAAGGTTCCCATCCAAACTGGAACAGCCATGGGAGAAGCTTCTGTAAAGCCAAGACTGGATTGGCCCCTGAGCACTGGATGCACCAGCTAACAAGATATTTGTGTCACTGGCTACTGGGTTTTTAAGTGGAATTTTCCAATTGGGAACTGCAACAAAATGTTGCAGTGTAGGATTCTCCCATTTCAGTGCTCTTGTCATGCTCCTTCCTAGAATGTTCTATCCCTTCCCCTGACAGTAAACATTCTCATATTTTCCCATTGTAAGATACAAGGGAGTATCCAAAAGTTTTAATGAGCATCTTTTTAAAAAATTGACAGAAAGTTGGTTTTGATTTGTTATTCACTATCGAGATTTATAAATTTTTCCCAGTGTATCTTGACCCTCCGAATACCTGATATTGTAAAAGTCTGCAGACTGCGCCTTACGAGGGGTATCATAAAGTAATAATTATCACCCAGAAGTTATTATGGCATATTGATGAAATTTTGTCAGTGTCATCATTGGTCCCTAAGTGCACGTTGCCAAGAAAATCAACTCATTGTGTCCTTTATTTTTGTGACTGGCTCTGCCAGAAGTGACTAAAGTGTAAAATTCTTGTCAGGTGCAATCTGCAGGCTTCTACAATATCACGTTTTCGGAGGGTCAAGACACACTGGAAAAAATGTATAAATCTAGATAGTGACTACATAGAGATAAGTTAACAACTACAAATCAAAACAATCTTTCTGTCAATTTTTTTAAAAAAGGTGATCATTAAAACTTTTGGATACCCCCTTGTATCTCCTCTTTTTTGGACTTTTTGGTTTTTAGGCTTCTGAACATCTTGGTGTTTCCCTCCATACTGCTGATGCCACCATCTTGTATGTGATTGATGCATTTTGGCTACTCAAAGAATGAGTTTGCTATCAGTATTTAGAATCATACTGTTTATCTTACACAATTATTGTATGCTGTATAAGCTGCCTTTAGCACAGAAGGAATTCATGAAACAAAGCCCCCCCCCCAAAAAAAACCTTATCTCCCCCTTCAGCACATGGAAAGAGGGGTTTTTTCCCCCAGGAAGCATACTGGAAGAACATTTCACCATTTGGGGGAGTTATGTTCTAAACATCAACTAGTTGGACCCTCACGACAAAGTGCAGCATCTTTATCCCAATCTAACCAACAGCATTGTGCAGAAAGTGAAGACTAGATGGAGATTTATAAACTGTGTGCGCAGTCTTCCAGTTCACTAGAATGGCTATGTTGTCTGTCTGTGTGCACAAACAGAGACCGGGGGCGGGGGGGGGGATTAGGCTACTGGGAATTCTGTGTGTGTGGGCACTGTGCCAACAGCTTTGCCTTAGGTTCTTTGTGGAAGGCAGCTAAGTTCAGAAGAGACAGGGAAGTTTGAGAAGGATGGCAGATGATGTCAGTACTCCTGCTAATCAAAAAGACCCTGAGAGCTTGTGCTCCACTACAGTACTAGTTTTGAAACTCATACATACAGAGATAATTACTGAGGTAAAATGGTGGTTGGCATCCCATTCAATAATTATGAGACTGTAAACTTTATTGAGATTTCTCCGCCCCTTCCACCAGTGATCTACAGTGCAACAATCAGAATCAGGAGCCCTTTCACCATTGTTTCTTCCACTAAATATCACTGGGGGAGAGGGGAAAGGTGGAAATGTCAGTCTGATGCACTCTGACCCAAAGAAGAACAGATCTCCGTTGCTTGTGGTTGTTGCTGCCCAGTAAGGCAAGACTGAGGGGCTTGACAGACTGGCCATTAAAGCTGGCCTGGGGGCAAAGTTGAAGCATGATACCCACATGATGCACGTCTAGATTCCGTCTCCAGGCAGCATGACACCGTGCACTGCTCCCAATGGCATGCAGTGTCACAATACTCCTCTGGCGCTTTGTCTACATGGCGTAGTACAAGAGAAGCACAGAAAAGCTTCTCACTAGTGGCTATGGCACCCTTTCCAGGGTGCAAAAAAGCTGCTTTTTGCAACTCCTTTTTGCGCCATGAAAAGGAGTGATGAAGGCCATGGCATGTAGTTGCTGCAGCCCCAATCCAACACTAAAAAGGGCAGTATGTTGAGCCCCTGTGGCACTTTTATGATCCCTATGTATTTCCTGCATTACAGTTGTCCCTCCACATTTGCAGCTTTGACTTTTGTAGATTTGGTTATTCACGGATTTATTAATAAGTTCTCTCGAGGAATATCTAGGTCCTGCAGCACAACTCTATGGTCATATTTAACCAAAGTTGTACTGAAGGACCTAGACATTCCTAGAGAGAAAACACTGGAGGCATTTGTAACTCCTCCAGTGCAATTCTATAGTCAATGTCTGGCAGATGTTGACCACAGTGTTGCACTGGAGGACATAAAGATTCCTAGAGAGGTGTTCTCTCAGGTAAAAACATAGTGATTTGTTATTTGTGGTTTTTCCATATTCACAGGGGTCCTGTGCCCCTAACCCCAGTGAATGTGGAGGGACAAGTATATTGCCACAATAGTGAATATGAATCAGTTAAGTATGTGTAACTCTAGGTTATGCATTTGTAAATTCAATAATAAATTATAGACTGGGAACTCAAAGGAGTAGTTTCATTGCAACAACAACAAGAACAGCAACAATAACAACAAATTAAAGGTCCTCTTATGTGGAACACAGCATACAAGAACATGTACAGCTGCTGAACAGAAGAACCCATACACATGCACACATTCACAAATACATACTACAGTCTCCTAGTCTGATAACTAGGAGTTATGTTAACTGTAAATAACAGAGCAATAACCTATGATAATAAAGTAGTATCTGCTGCTCAAGGAACCATCTTATTAAATGGCAAATAGCCTTAGCATACTTTTTTGGCTTAGTGTGGTGGGGAAAGATGTGAGAGCTTTTATTTTAGGGAGCATTCACACTCATTTTTCTGTCTTGAGGAGAGGCATATCAGGTTTGTTGTTCTCATTTTGTTTTGGGTCCAGTCACTATAACCCCTGTGTTATTCACACATTTCATCATTTCAGGACAAAATAGAGCTGCTTCTCATTCTTTGAACTATACAGAGTGATCCAAATCAATTTGGAAGCTTACTCACTCTGCTGACGATGTGGATCAATGCAGATTTTTCAGGAAAAGTTAGGAAAAAACCTAGTAACAAATATCCTGTGAAAAGTGGGGTTTTTTGCCAGGTCCCCTGACCCCAAATTGCATAGAGTGCATTTGGGATGTGTACGAACAGCAAGGATTCAACCTGGATTTATCCCGGATTATAATGTGAATGGGGCTCTAGATTACAGTTGTATCAACAGCAATTCTGTTGGGGCACTATAGGGACTTTACAGACTACCCCAAAAGGGTGGTCTGTAGCCTCCTCTTTTTACTGCTTACCATCGCCACAACAACTAGACGAAGTGGCGATGGTAGGCAGCAAAAATGGAGCACCGAAATGCAGCTCCTTTTTGCGTCACAGTTGCGATGCAAAAAGGACTGCCGGCGCTTTTGTGACGTCGCAATTGAGCAGCGTTGTATAGACGCTGCACAGTTGTGACGTCATCGCTGTGTGTGCCATGTAAATGATGCTCCACAGTGATGATGGCCCTGTCATGTGCTAGGGTTGCGGGGCATCTGTAAGCTCTGCCCTGAGGCAACCCTAGCACATGATGGGGACGCCTCAAAGGGCCGGTCTGTACCAGCCCATAGTTGCACAGAAAGAGTTGGGCAAGGGACTGTGCTTTCTCAAAGGCTGTGTAAGGGTGGTTCCTAGGGCAGCCAAGAATTTTGCAGTCCCCTACACTTAGGGGATTAGCCCTCCCCACCACAATTTTTTGACTTGGTGGGTAGGGCTAATCAAACCCTCTCTGAATAAATAAATTTGCAAGAATATGATATGCTCACCTAAATTGGAGTTAACTTGAAGGTACATAATAACAACATCAGTGATCTGGGAATAGTGCCTATGAATAGCAGTTTAACAGAGTGAAGCAACTAGTATGTGGACCTCTAAAGACTGGTGTCTTTTACAGAGATTATGTGTGGCAGCAGAAAGCCTTTGAGAACAATGTGTGGCTAGGAACACAGACAGGTGCCAAGCCATTGGTCCATCTTCCAGAGCTTGTGTCAAGCCATTGGTCCGTCTCGCAGAGCATGGAAAAGTTACTGTTTTAGTAGGCAGCACCAAGAATCCCCATGGCTAAGCAGAGTAGATATGTACAGGATAGGTCACCCAATTATATAGACTCCCAGAAGTTGTCAAACTGCAATTCCCAGTAGCACCAGCCAGCCTAGCCTATGATGAGGAATGCTGGGAGTTGCAGTCCAAAAAGATCTGGAGGGCTGCATGATTCCCAACCCTTCTGGGGAAGTATCAAGATCATTGTACATCATCATGCCTTCATCCTTGAAGCATGTGTTTCACACAACGTCATCTTTTCCTTTACATTTATTGCCTCGAATGTCCAAGGAATAATCAGAACTAGTCTCATATAGAGTATACTGTACCAACCTAATCTATAAGGGATGCAAAATATTTGACTATACAGATGATTTAGACTATAGTTCCTGTCATTCCTTAGCATTTACCTTATTGGTTGATTAGAGATGAGAAGTCCAAAACATCTGGAGGGCCAAAATCTTCACATGCCTGCCCTATGAGCTCCTGCCCCTTCAAGGCCAGCATATTTATTATATAAGCCTGTTATTACTTTGCCATCATTACTTCATTCTCCTCAGGATTCAGATGTGGCTTCAACCATTTGGAATTTTACTGTTAATGATTTTAAAAGGACAGTATTTTTTTTAGCTTTCTGTCTTTTCCAACCAGTTCTAATAAATAAAATGCAAAGAGACATTTGAATGTTCTGTCTAGACTTCACAAAAATTAGGAATGCACCATTAAAAAAAAAAGGACTGTGAATTATTTGACTATCAGAAAGGAAACCAGAAAGATGTTTCACTCACAGTTAACACACAGGATGGTTACTCATAAAAAGAACCAACTCATTTTTAGTCTGGTAAAGTGCCTGAGAGAAACCTGCTCACAGAAAAATCTTAGTCTGCATTGCAACTATTTACAATAATACATTCATGACATGTTTGCTTTATGGGTTTTCATTTTGCAAGTTATAAATCATTGCTGAGCTCTAGGAATAACAACCACAGGTTACAACAAGATTTTGTTCTGAAGCCCACTTAAATCAAAGATGTTGATCCCAGTATTTGGTGTTAGACCAATAGGACCATCCCATGCCCTCAGCCCCCAACCACACCACTGAACTGTGTTCTTAGGCACTATGTTTAGACGTGGCTGGGAAACTTTTTTCTATTAATAGGGCAGTTCACTAGTAGGGCACAATTAATTAGTAGCTGCTCACTGTCAGTGGGAAGGGATGAAACCATTGGTTAGTAGAACCAGAGCCAAAAATAGTTGGACGCATCCAGAAATTTTTTTTTTTTTTACACTTTTTTTACAAGTCTCCAAATATGCCAAAGTTACTTTTTTAGATGACTAAAATTATATTGGACTCCTTTTAGGACAGGTAATTCTGGGAGTTTTTCATCCAAAAAGTAACTTTGCCATGCTAAGGATCCACCAAAATACTTGCCCATTTTGTCTTTTTCTCCATGACACCATCCCCTTTCTGTTCCGCTCTAGTCCTATCCCACAGGGAGGGACAGATTGCCTTTGCTGGAAGTTGAGCAAATCCCTTGGGGAGTTTAAAAAACCAGGCTGAAGGCCTCCAGCTGCTCTAGTGTCATAGGTTGTCCATCTCTGTTTTGGACATAGTCATTTCTCTCTCATATCTCACTTGACTGCTTGCAAATGTGTATTACGTGTGACAAAAACATCCTTCCAGTTTATGAGTTACAGGTTAAAGAAGAATTCAGAGGCATAACCATGTCATGAGCTTATTGCACAAACATTTAACCTGACAGCACCCTAACAGGATGCAGCCAGGACTTCAGATGGAGGCAGGAATTATTGCATGTAATTCACAGCCAATTCCGTCGGCCAAGTACAGGCTGGCTGCTCCCTGGCTTCCAGGTGTGCTTTGGAAGCTGCTTTTCAAAGCCAGGATGCAGCTGGGCTGTACTTGGCTGGCAGAATCAATGGCAAATTATGTGTGATAATTACGTGCAGTCAGGTTAAATGTACAAGCGATATACTCCTTAATCTGGAATATCAGTATGCAAATTAATCTTGTAGCACGTTTGAAACTAACAATGTAGAAGAAGCAGTTTTCTGTGAGTTTTGTGGGCTACGGGCCATGTTCTAGAAGAGTTTATTCCTGATGTTTCATCTGCATCTGTGGCTGGCATCTTCAGATCCTCCATCCTTCAAATGGGTCAATAATTCCTATAAGTGCTGGAAGTAAAGGAGGAACTGAGAAATCGAGATAGATGTGTTACTTTACCCCTGCCCAGAGGGGAATGTAACACACACATACACCCAGACTTCCCCCTCTAGGGACCTTATCACACGTTAAGGTGTGAAATTGGAACTCCAAAGCCATTCTGAAGTGAAGGGGAAGCAGAGTCAATTCGAATCCAAGGCAATTCATGTGATTAATTATCACACGTGAAGAATGAAACTGTTCTCATTCCTGAGGCAAAGCCGAGTGAGTGCACATTAAATTATCACACTGGTACATACCATGCGGCTTCAACAATTCAAATTGGCACCCTTGGTCATGCTCAGTGGGGCTCTGAACGCATCATGAACCTTTGCATTTCTGGGGTGAAGAAGGGGGGCACTTCCTGGTTACACTTTCATGTGGATGCTAGCCTCACGTGAATGATTTCTTCACGTTTCTCCTTCCCTTCTATTTTATTCTATTTTTTAATCTATTTACACTGCTTCAACAATGTAGTAATGCCTGCAACTCCTGCCATGTGTGGTCTCAAGTATACATACAGCCACATCTAAATGTGTCCCTTCATGCTTCCCTGAAACATATGGATGTGTTCTCCATGTCAGTCCCTCCATGGCTCCCTGCATCCCTCCCTGAAACATCTGGATGTTTTCTCCATGTCAGTCCCTCCATGACTCCCTGCATTACTCTGTGTCCTCTGTGTCAGTCCCGGCATGACTCCCTGCATTTCTCCCTGAAATATCTGGATGTGTCCTCCATGACAGTCCCTGCATGGCTCCCTGCATTCCTTCCTGAAACATCTGGATGTGTCCTCTGTGTCAGTCCCTTCATGGCTCCCTGTATCCCTCACGGAAACATCTGGATGTGTCCTCTGTGTCAGTCCCTCGATTGGCTTCCTGCATCCCTCCCTGAAACAGCTGAACATGTCCTCCATTCTTGAAGAAGTCCCGGAAGCAAATGGAGCAAAATTGCAGCACTACATCATAAGAAATTTGCCACCTTGGAGGTTTGGGGGTGTGTGTACCAGGACCAAAGGAAAGTTGCATTCCACACCAGACCAATTCGGAGTGAAATCAAAGTGAACTTGGAAACAATTTTTGTGAATTCGCTTGTTAACCGAATTCACCTACATCAGGAGTCACTTTAGATAGACTTTTGATCTGCTTCGGAAGGGCCCCCCAAAGAAAGCAATCATGTGTGATAACCTATCACGTTTTAACGTGAATTTGCATTGGTGGACCAGGAGTGATTACAGATTGGAGCTGCAAAACCCATCGTGTGATAAACTCCTAGGTCTCAAAAATTGCAGGTTATCCTAGAAATTCACCAGAAATAGAAGTATGTTGTATAGATCTTGTAAAAAGCAAAACAAACAAAACACACACACACACAATTCAATACATTCAGGTACATTTTCCTCTAAATCCTGGGGCATTTGGCCAGAAAGGCTGACCACAGAGCCAATGTTGCAGGATCATGGGAGCTGCAATCCAAGAACAAGAAGAAGTGCATAAGTGGCTACTCCTGGTATATATCAAAGCAGCCTTCAATTGTACTCTAAAATCTGACACACACTGCCTTGCTAATTAAGAATGTAAAAACTGCCTGCAAATGGACAATGATGGTCCTGAAGACTCATATGTCAAATTAACCCAGTTCTGAGCCACCTGTACTGGTGGCTCATGGTCCAAGCTTTGGGTTTGCTTCATATCAATCAACCCTGTGAGATGAGAAATCTCACCTCTCACTTGGACTTCAGACTGCCAGTGGTTAACTGAATAACTATGAAATGGCTAAAGAAATCTGAACAAGTATTTATGTGACTGTCTAAAATCACTGCTCAAATTATTCCTGTCTACTGTCCCTGCCCCCCCCCCCCCCATATATCTTTGCCTTTTGGGTTCACTCAGTACAAGAAATGGATGTTCTGAAATACTGGGATCTTCCATTTGTGATTCACCAGGAAGTCTGGAAAAAAAGCTCATGTAAAATCTCATTCTCATGAAAGAATTCAGCCCTGTTTTGATGTCTTGTGAGCTCAGCAGAGGCTAAATATCTAGCATATCCATGCCAAATTTCAAATGTGCTAGAAGTTAATACATTGCTTGCAGAGATGCTTCTATTTAAAGACAGCTGTTTTACAAGACAGGAGTGGGGGGAAGAAGCTTGGTTGTTGTTTTTTAAAAATCTGTCTGTACAAAGAGATGTTTTTGTGCTGATTTGAAAAACGGGAGCAATATTTTCCTCTTCTGGAGCAATTTTAGCATGCTATATATTAGACTTCAACAGTTGGTAAACATATATACCAAGAAAAGTGGGTATGAACAAGCTGTGACAACAATAACACATATATAATTTTAGCTGTTTGGAGTCTGGAAAATGAAGGTGCTTTTGGGAGGGTGCTTATGATGCTAAATTACAGCAGTACACAGGGAGAAGAAACATAAACAAATGATTCTGGTACAAATTTTAGTCCTAAAAGCCTCTGCTTGAGTACCTTCTGGAAAAGTAATTTTCAGCGTAACAGCATTTTTGGATTATAGCTTCCAGAATCTGCCCAACCACTATGGGAACTATGGGGCGAAACAGATGGGCAGGAAAAAGTGGCTTGAAGCTCCCTTTTTTGAAGCCACATTGAAACCTCACCAACTGCACTGCTGGCAAAGCAAAGCAGCTGGAGTGCTCATGTCATGACCACATGACATGGCTTCAAGCCAGGAAGAAGAGGGAAAAAGCTACTTCTTTTTGAAACGGCTTTACTCTGCATAAGGCGCCTCGAGGGCACTTTCCTGCTGGCTTCAAGGCATGTGTCATCTAAATGCCACACGTTCAAGCCAGCTTGTAAGGACCTCTTGCCTGTCTGTTTAGCCCCTATAGTTCCTATCCTGGCCATTGGGGAAAACAATGCCCTAGATTCTAGGGACTAGAGCCATACAACCCAGAGCAGTGGAATGGGGAATGTATGAATTTTCATGATGTTGGGATGCACTTCCCACAATGTCCTAACTTTGACTATGCTGTCTAAAGCTGAAGGAAGTTGCAGTCCAACAATATCTGGAGGATCACACATCCTCCATCCCTGAGTTAGAGGGAAGAGCAAAGCAACCCTATAAGTCCTCACGCTAAGCAGCAACATTGGTCCACAAGCACCTGGGACCTTCAACACAGAGGAGCAATTTAAGAATATGAGAAGGGATGATCAGCTGTCAAGTTGCTCAGAGTAAAGGCTTAACCAAATGTCCTATTTCTAACAATGACTGCTTCCAAAAAGCTCTGAAGCACAATTTGAGAGCCACAAAACTTGAATTCCAGGGGCAAGCTCAATGCATACTGCTGCCTGAGGCAACTGGATTAGTAGTTGACTCTTATTTCAACCCTGGTGATGGATGAGCATCCTTCATCATACCTAAACACAGCAGATTATCTTAGAGGCTCTACTTCCTGTCCTTCAGCATCTATCTGAGGTGGTTACCCCATTCTACCTAATGATAGGACCAGCCCTGGCCCTTGCAGTTGCACTTCAGCACATGTTATTCAATAGCATACCATGTTTGAAGATAGCAGTTACATAGAACCATCACAGTGAACAGCTATTTGTATTTAAAAAATAATGAAAAATAGGCCTGATTCCTCTTCTGAGTTGTCTACATGGTGGCCTTCACACCATTTTGTGATAGTGAGTTTCTCCATTTCATTTTATTTTATGCATTTATATGCTGTCCAACAAAGCACTTAATTTTAAATAAATGAAAACAAATAAATATTACAAAAATAGAATATTTTCCAGAGTATAAATAAAATAATTTCATGGGCCCATCGTCTCCCTTGAATTCTTATATTATTGCAGAAAAATATCTTTATGTGTTTGCCCCATACCATCTGCAGCTAAAAAGAAAGATTTCTTTGCTGTCATCATTGCCATGGCATATGTTTTTCAGTGGGCTCTAGCCTGTGTTCACTTGGGCTCACTCTAGCTAGAGCCCACTGAAAAGCTTATGCCATAGCAGTGATGACAGCAAAGAAATCTTTCTCTTTGGCCACCATTGCATCAACCTAGAGTGATTAAATGGAGTTGTCCTGGATAGTCAGGATCCTTTTACACTGCCACTTCTTCAGTATAGAAATGTTAAAACACATTGATGGTTTTCTATAGGCAGTTTTGAATTCTTGTCCCTTTTATTGGCATTGTCAAGATGTAAAGTCTTTGTGATGAAGTCTCCATGTTTTAAGTGGCAGATACAGCTTCAACATCCCTTAAGGCAAGGTTCTCATTGGATGTGTGGTGGTCTCCTAGTTTCATGGGATTCCTGGATGATCTAGTTCCATTTCAACCAGGCTTCTGGTCTGGCTAGGGACCAGAGACAAATGTGGTCACCTTGGTGGATGATCTATGCGGGGGACCTGAAAGGAAGAGTGTTAGTTCTGTTGGACTTCTGAGCACCTATTGATGCCATCAGCAATGGTATTCTTCTAGGCTGCCTGTCTGGGATGGGACTGGGGGGCATTGTTCTAAAGTGATTCCATTCCTTCATGGAAAGATGAACTCAGAAGGTGGTGCTGGGGGACTCCTCTGAGTTCAGTTTTGCCTCCCATGCTGTTTACCATCTACATGAAATTGCTTGGACAGATTTTGGAATTTAGCATCTGTACACATCGGTAGACTGATGACACCCAGCCAGGGGCATCACTGGGGGGGGGGGGATGCGAGCCACACAAGATTAAATCCTAATGGGGGCATGACAGACTTCTTCCAAACACCTGCATTTTGACAGAAACAGGCTGTGCTTGTTACCTGCATCCCTGTAAAACACCAGAATGGAAGAGATGGTGTGAGTGGTGCTAGGGTAAATGGGAGGAGAAAGGAGAGACCTCAGATTTTTTAAAATTATTTTTAAATTTTTTAAATAATTGATTTATAAATTCCCTTAAAAGTATCACATTTTACCAAACTTTCACTTTAAATACATGAAACTATGTACATGTAAATACATTAGGATGTGTGTATGATATTGTAATTCAAAGGTATTATTTTAATTTTGCTATTTGTTTATGTAACAACTATTGTCATATTCAATGCTATATAGAAATTATGATTTTATGAGTAACACTATTACAGGTTTTTTTTGTTTTTTTACTAAAGATTCTATATGTTGTGGTATAAAAGGATATCAATGGGGAGGTGACACCATGACTTATCACACTGGAAGACACCAACTCTAGTGACACCACTACACCCAGCTTTACTGTCCTTTCTGTCTAACTACAAAGAGTTTTGGTGTTAAACTAGTGTATATTGTCAGTAACAGAATGGATAAGGGCAAACAAATTCAAGTTTAATCCAGACAAGTAAAAAGAGTTCCTTGTTAGTTAGTAGGCAGATCAGGGAATAGGGATACAGCCTGTGCTGGATGGTTACAATCCTCCTGAAATCTCAGGTTTGCAGCTCCTAAACTCAGGTTTTGGTACTCCTGGACTCAGATGTGCTTTTGGATGCCCAGGCACTGAAGTGCTGGCTAGGAATGCATTTTCACAGTTAAAACTAGTGCACCAGCTATGCTTGCTTGAGACATCTGATCTGGCTAAAGTAACACATACCTTCATTCTGGTTGGATTACTGTAATGATACTATGTGGGGCTGCCCTTTGAAACTGTTTGGAATCTTCAGCGGGTCTAAAATACTGCAAACGGGTGATGACTAGGACAGGTTACAAGGAAGATATAACCTCCATGTTGAAACAGCTTCATTGCCTACTGATCCAATTTCATTCAAAATTCAAAGAAATGGTTATAACATTTAAAACCCTATATGGCTTGGGTCTACATTGTCTGAAAGACCATATGAGCATGTCCAAGTTGTAAGATCTTTGGAGGAAGATTTTCTCTCAGTCACATCACTATCACAGGAATATTTAGTGAGGATATGGGAGACATCCTTCTCAGTGGCTGCTCCCAGCTTGTGGAACTACCTTCTGCAAGCCATTTATTTGGCTCCCTCTCTCCTTTCCTTTTTCTGGCTGGCAGAGACCCTTTTATTCACTCAGGCCATTAACTTACAAGCTATTGGCCAAAAGAGCTTTTAATGGAATGGTATTTTTTAAAAATCTTTTTTCTGTGTTTTAATTGTCTATTACATTATTTTAACCATGTGTTTTAACTGCATTGCTATTTAATTTTTAAAAAACTTTTTATGAATCTATTTTTTAAACTGTACAATTTTTAAGTGCTTATAAAATACCTTGGATCCTATGTGAGGAGGAAGACCGGATATAAATTAAATAAAGGAATAAACCTCATAGTTTTCACTTAATTTATAAACAATTTTGTAGATTTTTGCAAATTTCTCATACAAAAATGAAATATGTAATACATTAACTGATTATTTAGACATAAGTCCTACTGAGTTCAATGGGGCTAATTCCCAAGTAAGTGGTATAGGTATTTGGCCTTAAGTATGCTGATTATATGCAAATATGAAGACAATAGTACTCTGTAATGAACAGACAATATTACAAACTTTCCTGCATTGCCTAAGGAGAGAAGGAAGACATAAAACTTTCATTCAGATCAATAGTTGCTGTGGGGCTAAAACAATCCTACTATGGATGTTTCTATTGCAATTGTTTATTCAGCCTGGAAAAGCAATTACTGCTTCTAGAGAAACATGGCTACAGGTTGAGGTGCCTCTCAGGTTATGTACACTAAGGCAGACCTCAAGGCTTTATATGTATATGAGAAAATCTTGGATCTTTCCGAGTTGTTGGACAGCTGCTAGTGAAATCACCAACAGACGTGTGAGTCAGAAGCGAGCAGAGGGGGGTAACAGGAGACTCCCATGAGTGGGAAATCTGGTACATTTCTGCACAACTGTGCCAAAGAAATTTTTTATAACTGCACATAGTTGAGATGTGATCTGCACCTCCATGTGGAGTGAACATGAAGAGGTAAAGCTACCCCCAAAGAATGACTAATCTCTCTCTCTCTCTCTCTCTCTCTCTCTTAAAGTTGTGCAGCCATATCAACATATAATGTTACTAACTAGACAAATGCATGAATGCCTTGATTCCAAAGCTGTAGCTTTCTCACTTTCTGCACAGCAAAGGACCATAGCTAATAGAATGAGACATCTCAGATACTGAAGTCATAGATTACAACTTCATTATCAGCTCAATGTAATACATTTTGTTGTCTGAGGGTGAATAGCAAATGGGATCCTCATTTGTCCACGTCAAAGTCCATAGTACCCAAAGTCAATAAAGTTATTCTGGAAGCTGGGGGAAAAAATACACCCAATTCCTGGCTGCAAAAACACAACAACAATTGAAATAACAATTGGATGTCCGTATACAACACCCTAAATCTGATGCCACCATTGGGGTGAAGCAGACCAGCAGCTTGGAGTGGCCAGAGGCCTCTCCAGCCCCAATTGACTACTTATCAGCACAGGACTGCTGTGACAAGATGCTCTGAATAAGCCTCCAGCAAATAGTGTGTCTTCAGAACTCATTTTTGGCTGGCTTCAGGCCACCTTACATGGCTGTGGAGTGGCTTCCAGCTGCTCCATGGGGTATGCATCATCTGCACATCCTGCCCCTGAAGCAGCTGGAAGCCACTCTTTCCTGCCTATCTATTTCAGGCCTTATTCTGCCTAATGGTAGGGATGTCCCTGTTCATTATAGAATAGTATAAGCCTGATGATATTTTAAGATCCTTGGGGGATGGTTTTATCTTAGTCCTATCACCATCCTAGGCATGTCTTTTTTAAAAACAGAATGAAACAAAAACACAGGAGAAAGCCTTTTTGGTGGCTGTTTCAAGGCTGTGGAATTCCATACAAAAAGAGGCTGAGTTGGCCCCTTCTGTTCTGTTTCTGTCATCAGGAAAATACATTTTTGTTATTCAGACCTCTAATTGTCAACTAGCCATTGCAGACAGTCTTTTAATTGGGGCATGCTATATTTTGTTTTATACCCCGGTTTAAGTGCATTTTGTTTTATATTGTGAGCCACTTTGGGTCTCATATTGGGAGAAATGTGAAATATGCATGCATGCATGCATGAAACAAGGTATTGATGATGAGTAAAGAGAATCAACATGTCAGAACTCAATGGGAGAACAGCTGTTTGGCATACAGAAGTTCTCAGGTTCAATTCTTGGCATCTCCATTTAAAAGGGTCAGCTAGCAGATGACGAGAAAGACTTCCTGACTGACACTCAGAAGAAAGGCTGATAATTGAAGCTGACCAACATTCTCCAACCTTGTCCCCTTCCCAACCAGCATGATGGATGTGTGGAAGGTCATGCTGGTTGGGAAGGCATTTGTGGAAGCATTGAGCTGGTGAAGTGTGGAATAGACAATGCTTTGCTAGATAGATAAATGGTTTTATTTGGCAGAATGCACCCTCCAATCATTCTAAATACAGCTGATCAGAAAAAAAACCTGTATAAATGAAATGTTTCTTCACAATAGCAGAAGATTTCCAAAATTGCCCAGGAGAAGTATGTTATTGTAATAAGGCTTTGGTTGTCTTCTGGGTGGGGAATGGCACATTACACTCAGTGCAGGGAGTTTGTCAAAAGGCACTCCACTATGTTCTCACCTCTTGCCTGTAGTGTTTGGATGAGACAGAGGAGTTTATCACATGATGAGAATTGGAAGTTTAATCCAATGGCAATCTGAATGCAATCATGGGGTTTCGTGTTATTGTGTGAAAGCTGATCACACACATTTTTGGACAATCGTAAGTCCTTCTGAATGCAATCTTGGGGTTTCATGTTATTGCATGAGAAACTATCACACACAATTTTGGGTACTGGGAGGCAATTTCGGGCAGTTCTGAACACGATGCGGTGTCAATACGCAATCACGTAAATTCGCCGAACTAGCGAGCTCACTCAATTCCAAACTGACAAATTCCTCCTATGTGATAACATCCATAAATAACTGATCCCCCATAGTTTCTCCATCTATGGCTACAGCAGATGTGGATGATAATGTGAAGTTTAAACAGTAAAAGTTTAGAAACAACAATTTGTCTGTCAGATATGGGGGTAAAGGGGGATTTTGGATTAGACTGCTCAGTTTTGTTGTTATCCTCTATATGATATCACTACCAGAAGCTTACCATTTTTCTGCTTATGTTAACAGAGCTTGAAGAACTCTCGATAGCACTGGGCAAGGTATTTATATCTCAGCTATAGGACTGACCTTTGAATTAGGTGGTGCCTTTATACAGTAAGGTAGAACGTGAAGTGGAAACTTCTCTCAAGAATATCAATATCAAGAGGAACAGATGATCAACCAATATAACTGTTGCAAGCTATAGAGTAAGAATCAATCAAAATTCTTTAAAAAAAAATTCCATCAAAGATGGAAAACAAAATAATGACCAACCCACCCCATGTAAAGTGAATTCCATGCACGCTCAAGCCCCATTTAGATGAATGGGGTGCACTCCTGTGTGTGGTGCCATGCATGCACCATTTACCTAATTGGGGCTTCCCATCTGCATGACCTCAAGACCATGTATGGGAAGCCTGCATATGGGGCAAGCCAACTGTAATCTCATATGGAAGCCAAGTGATGCTCAAAATGTTCACAACAACGATTACAATATAGGAAGCATGGAATGTCAGATGTTCAAGCTGGGTTCAAAAAAAGGAAGAGAAAGAAAGGACATTTGCCCTTCTCCAGTCCCTTGGCACCTCACCTGTTTTCCAAGAGTTATCAAAAATAATGGCAAGGGCTTCAGATAGTACATCAGCAAGTTCCTTCAGTACTTTGTGATACAGTACATCTGGCCCTGCAGATCTGAACTTGTTAAAGTTAGCAAGGTGATTCTCAACTAACTCCCTATCAGTATTGATTTGCAACCCAGATCCTTTACCAAGGTTTCTGCTGCTGCATGGAAGTACACAATTCTTTTTTGGGGAAGAAAGTGAAGCAAAATAGGTATTCAGTAACTCTCCAGTGCAACAGTCAGAAGAAGGATTTCTGTCACAATTTCCCCTTGGTCCAAATATTATTCACACAAGGGAGGTAGCTGCTGCTTGGTAAAAGGAGACTGGGGAACTTTCGCTGTCCCTGCATATGTAATAAACTAGGGAATACATAAAGATTTTTAATACAAACCAGTCACAGATGTGTAATTTACACATTTGTAACTGCCGTAGTGAATTCCAGCCATTAAGGCTATAAATAAAATATTATTATTATTATTATTATTATTATTATCTTTTGATTTACAGTTCTCAAAATCCCTCAGCAGGCATGGCTACTTATTATACTGTCTGGGGGATTCTGGGGCAAATAGTGCTAAGCCATAACTTCAGGCTCCGTGTCAGACCAAAGGTCTACGTAGTAATGTCAAAACAGTCTGGCAGCTGCTCTCCAGGACTTCAGGAGAGATTCATTACTATCCCTTCCTGGAGATTGCTGGTGTGTGCCTTCAAGTCATTTCTGACTTATGATGACCCTAAGGTGAGCTTATCATGGGGTGTTCTGAGGCTGAGAGAATATTATATGACTTGCCCAAGGCCATCCAGTGGGTTTTCATGGCTGAGTGGGGATTTGAATCCTGGTCTTCAGAGTCACAGCCCAATGTTCATACCTGCTGGCTCCTGCTTGGGACTTTAAAGTAGGACATTCTGCAAGCAAAGCATATGCTACATATATTCCCCTAATCCAGTTATTCCTGTTTTCACACAGATCCATGAAGGCCAAGTCTTAAAAATGCCATTTTTACCTTTGAGGAATCACTCATTTGTGTTTAAGGAAGATAGTGGAAATCCAGTGGAAATTTCCCCAGTGGATGCAGAGCCTGGTTTCTATGCTAGCTTGAGGATTTTGGTAACTGGAGTCAAAAAGTAACTTTTCCATACTCTCAGGTAGTGTGATTTGCAATAGAGATTTAATTGGTTCTCTCTACTTTCTTGTGAATTGATTTTCCCTCAATGTATAAGTATCTATACAGTGCTGGGGCACATTTGTGGGGCAAAGTTGGCCAAAAACAAACCTGTGTCTTCCTTTACCCTTTCTTCTTTAGTGCACCAGGGGGCAGGATTTCACCATCGGCAGCTCTAGGGGCCAGTTTTATACCTTTGAGCCCCCACCCTTAAATATTGGGCAAAACTCTAGTTTGGTCATGGCTTGTTTGTCTCTGTGTGCCTCACAGTATATGCTGACATCCAGAAGTACATCTTGTACTAATAGTGCTAACACCTAAGTAAAGCACAAAGAAAGTCTAGATTCTAGAGGAGGGCATAGTGAGTCTGTCCTTCTTGTTTCACAGGGCCAACAAGTAGGCTCTCTCAGAAGAAGGTTTGTCTTGCAACAGCCATTAATCTTCCTCTGCATCTGTCAGGGGAAATTTTTTGTTGAAGAGCAGCTGTGCCTGACTCACCTTCCAAAAAGAATGAGCAAAGTCTTGGTTACTCTGTGCAGTTATTGCTCATATCTTGAGCTCGACAGTTGTGGTTCTTTCCTTTCTACATGGGTGCATGCTGTCAGACTGACTTGTAACATGATTACTTCTGAAAATGTAATCTCACCATGAACCTAATGAATGTTATAACAGTCTGCCGCACAGTGTGTAGTCTATTCTTCTCTGATGCAATTGCATGCCAAAATAAGTAGACAATTATTACTAAAAATAATACAGCAAATCCTTGTCTTCTCTAACAAGTATCTGGTGTGGGTCTCTGAAGAAATAAAATAACTCACAGCAATATATTTACATCACTCTCCAACTGTCTCCCCTCAACTTCCTTGGAAAGTTGATACAAGGAATGCAGCTGGATAAATCTATATATATGTGTGGTCTGTGTCACATTTTACCCAAAGTTCTATTCCAGTGGTGATTGGTGGCTTCCATGTCAGTGTGGTGATGAATGGACTCTGGGTTTTAGTCTGAACATCAAAGGAGCTGTCCAAAGTGCTGAACATGTTTTGGGCATAGGATTTAACACCTAAATTATCACTGACATGAAAGCTATTAGCAACCACTCTTTTGTATTGTGCCATTTTTTTTTCATTCAAGAACAACAAATAAACCAAAAATGGCTGCACTCTTACTCTCACATATCTAGGAATAAACACCACTAAGTAGGCATGGGTAGAGCTGCAATACATAATACAGTGGGCACTTTTTATCTGCTGGGGTTTGGTTCCAGGACTCTCCATGGATAACAAAATCCGTGTATGCTCAAGTGCCATTAAATATAATGGCACAACAAAAGGGTGCCCCATATATAAAATGGAAAATCAAGGTTTGCTATTTGGAATTTATGCTTTTGGGGAATATTTTCAAGCCGTGTATACTCAAATCCGTGGATAAAAAATCCATGGATAAGGAGGGCCAACTGTATGTATTTTGTGTGTGCATGTGTCTGCAATTCACTTGTCAACTTAGGGTGATCCAATGAATTTTGTAGTGTTTTCTTAGTCAAGGAGTGATCAGAAATGGCTTTGCTAGTTCCTCCCTCTGAAATGTAGACTACAGCACCTGGTATTCATTGGCAGTCTCCCATCCAAGTGCTAACCAGGATTGAACCTGTTTACTATGGATAGCAAAATCATTTTGTATCTAATCTGTGCCAGTTTTTCACATATTCAACAATATGTCTATTCAGTCCAATTTCTACATAAGTCTGGAAACATAAAAAAAAGAACATGTGCATTTATTTTCATTTGACGCATTCCCTAACATATTTTAAGCACAACTCTCCATAACATAATACATTTCTTGTAAGCAACTCTTGCACCTAGAACTGCCTCATAAAATTCCTGGAAGTGTGTAGACTGGAAGATAACTGTGTTCCAATCTACATATTAGTCTGGGAAGGCTGCAAAGTAGATGGTTTCACTTAAAAATGCAGACCAAACAAAAATTTCCCCTCACCTCTGTTTTTAATACATACTTAAATATACATTTTGTTCCCAGAATATGTATTCAAATGTGCATTGGATATATTTGAATACAATATGAAATATATCTTAACATTTGAGATCCAAAATTTGGCAGGTAACTAAGTTCAAGAGATTTAGATGTGTGGTCTGATTCCAATTGTTCACTCCAGCTAGAGTAAACCCCTTGAATCAGTGGAAATTTTTGAAGTCAACACTTACATAAAAACATTGATCCAATAAATCTACTCCAATTGGGACTAATAATTACATTTAGATCTTTGTATTTAGCACATGAAATCTCAAAAAAATAATAATCAAATTTTGAATCTAATACATGTTATAACAGTCTGCCTCTTGTGACCTCAGAGTGAGGCAATGTGCTGTGGTGGCAGAAACGCTGAATGACACAGCAGGATGCGCATCAGGACGGAGGGTCAAGATAATGGGGGAGGTCAGGGCAGCTCTGGAGTCAGTATATTCTTTGCTGCCCTCAGAGTATCCTGGTCAGTGCAGACAGGACCAAAGTCTCTGGGGCATCAAGAACCAAACTTGCTGTTTCCTCAATATTCATCTCTTCAAATGTTTAAACATGGCCTTTTAACCTTCTCTTCCCTAGGCTAAACATACCAATATCCCTAAACTACTCCTCATAAGGCATGATTTCCACACCTTTTACACTTTGGTCACCCTCTTCTGGACACATGCTAGGAACTCAGTAGGAATCAGCAAGAGCTTGTGCAAAGTCATAGATCTACTTTAGTTGGAACTAAGAACTAAATGTAGGCTGATATGTACAAACACTGTTGGAGCAGCAACCAGCTGCATCTTCAAGGATCCACTGTAGATGCACTGCTGTTCAGATGTTTTATGTAAAATATATAAAACACAAGCACTGACGGTTCTGAGTCAGACTTTATAGATTCTGACATCTTTCTGTGGAAAGAAGTTTTGCTGCTACTGGTCATGTACCACTGGCCAGAGTACTGCTAGACTCTTAAAATGAAATGGCCAGTTGTAAATCTGATATATGGGTCTGGAAATTCTTCAGAAGCTCTACAATATCTTCTCCATACTGGTTCCCAACAGAATGTGTGGGACTACAACTCCAGACATCTTCAACCAATATGGCTAGTGACCATGCTTGTTTAGGTGGGAGCTGTAGTCCAGTATCTCTGGAGGTTGAAAAGGGATATTCCACAAGACCTGAGTGTGCCTGATCTTCTGCTGTGAAGAAAACACTTTATTTTACTGTTTTCGTCATGCACTCACTTCTGTACTTGCAATATAAAGACACTAGCTTAGACATGCATTTCAAGGATCAATCTCAAGTCTTTGCTAGTATGAGAAATTGGTATCTGTTTTTGTCCTGGTGTACACAGTTCTTCACAGTGAACAAATACATATGGAGCAAATGAGAATGAATGATTGATTTACTTCCACTTCCAACCCAACCCATCCGTTGGGTGCTGTAAAATTTGCTACCAGAAACATAATATAACCCAGTTAAAATATAAAATGCTGTATAAAGAAAACAGATCAAAAATTTTCTAGAACTGTTTAACACCAGCAGTTAAAAGTAATCCAAACAAAATCCTACGACACTTCTGGAAAATGATCAGGCATAAGGAGTAATGATAGCTCAGGGGAAAGCATTTCCAGTTGTGGGGGAATCATTCACAGCTTTTCCAGACGACTTTTAATAACCCATATTTTTATCTTAGTGCAGCAGTTGAATTAGTCCTGATTTCATACTATGCAGCCAATACAAGATGTGTATGGAGGTTGGGTGGGGAATTGCGGTTTGTTTGCTTTGTCTAGATAAAGTTGTTGTTTGCTTCAGTACTCAAAAATGAGAGAGAAAGAGAGAGGGAGAGAAAGATCACATTGCATTCAAACAGTGAAATGTTATAATTGTGCATTTGTGGGTATGAGTGCCTGCAGAACCAAGGATACATGAAATGCTGGGATATTGATGAGTACTGTAGCCCCACTTTTTTAAAAAAAATAATTACAGGAAAAATAAATGATTCTGTATGTTAGTGCTATCCCAGGATGGCTCTCATGTTTGTTGCTTTCTGATGTGGCTGTCTTGGGTCAGATCATTACAAAATGCCTATGAGAGAAAGCATATAGGTTTCCCAAATACTACAGATGTGATTTGTAGCTTTATATCTGGGGGTGGGGAGTAAATTGGGAAAGGTTGAATAAGCAATTCAGGTACAAAAATAGGCATGACTAGGAGGGCTGGGCTCCTGCAACGCTAAGGAAACACAACCTCTGAAATCCTCGTCCTCCTCCTCCTCCTATTCCTCCTCCTCCTCCTTTTAACAAAAGTTAAAACAGATCCAGACCAACTGGTGTTTTTTTTTTTTAAATATTTTTTTTAAAATATTTTTTAAATATAGGTCTTCCTGGGAAAGCAGCAGGACTGCATGTGGATGAGGGCTGATGTCTACTTTTGGTCTCTCAGCCACAATCATAGAATCATTGGCCCATTTTAGACTGGCAAAAAGAGGTGTGTTGAAGGCTGCATGAAAGCCCAGCCTTTAGATGAGAAAAAGGGAAAGTGTGCCATGAAAACACTATTTTGGCATTTTAAGGGAGAAGAAGTGCCTAGAATCATAGAGTTGGAAGAGACCACAAGGGCCATCCAGTCCAACCCCCTGCCATGCAGGAACTCCCAGTCAAAGCATCCCCGACAGATGGCCATCCAGCCTCTGCTTAAAGACCTCTAAGGAAGGAGACTCCACTACACTCCGAGGGAGTGTGTTCCACTGTCAGACAGCCCTTACTGTCAGGAAGTTCCTCCTAATGTTGAAGTAGAATCTCTTTTCCTGCAATTTGTATCCATTGTTCCTCGTCCTAGTCTCCGGAGCAGCAGAAAACAAGCTTGCTCCCTCCTCAATATGACATCCCTTCAAATATTTAAACAGGGCTATCATATCACCTCTTAACCTTCTCTTCTCTAGGCTAAACATCCCCAGTTCCCTAAGGCGGTCCTCATAGGGCATGGCTTCCAGACCCTTCACCATCTTAGTTGCCCTCCTTTGGACACGCTCCAGTTTCTCCACATCTTTTTTGAAGTGTGGTGCCCAGAACTGGAGACAGTATTCCAGGGAGGGTCTGACCAAAGCAGAATAGAGCGGCACTATTACTTCCCTTGATCTAGATGCTATACTTCTATTGATGCAGCCTAAAATTGCATTGGCCTTTTTAGCTGCCGCATCACACTGTTGGCTCGTGTTCAACTTGTGGTCTACTTGGACTCCTAGATCCCTTTCACATGTACTTTCATTCAGCCAGATGTCCCCCATTTTATATCTGTGCATTTCATTTTTCCGCCCTAAGTGCAGTACCTTATATTTCTCCGTGTTGAATTT
This sequence comes from Urosaurus nigricauda, assembly GCA_034509955.1. NCBI lineage: Eukaryota > Metazoa > Chordata > Lepidosauria > Squamata > Phrynosomatidae > Urosaurus > Urosaurus nigricauda. The sequence goes on from JAOEGL010000003.1 coordinate 71,738,413, forward strand.
CATTTTGTTAGCGTTGGCCCAGCTTTCTAGTCTATTCAGGTCATTTTGAATTTTGATCCTGTCCTCTGGGGTATTAGCTACTCCTCCTAATTTGGTGTCATCTGCAAATTTGATAAGTATGCCCCCAATTCTGTCATCCAAGTCATTAATAAAGATGTTGAATAGCACTGGGCCCTGTGGGACCCCACTGGTCACTTCTTTCCAGGTTGAAAAGGAGCCATTGTTGAGCACCCTTTGATGTACCTAGACTTCACCAAAGATGTAGTGGGACCCTAGAAGATACATTTTTAGGAGCATCAGGAGCCAGCTTCTGCACCATTTTCTGTTAAAGAGAAGGCTTCCTCTATGCCTAAAGTTTTCCCCACTTTCTAGATAGTGTTTGGGTTCATTTGGGTGATTTGGAGAAACTGGAGGCCATAAAAATGGCCCTTGGATGATGTGTGGGCCACAGATGGCACTTTTCTATTCCCCCTAATCTAGACAAAGTAACAAAAAGTTAAATAACCAGGAAAACTATATCTTGGTGGGGAAGGGGGAATGCACATGGGGGCACAAAGATTCATATAGAGAATCCACACTTAATTGCTTAAATAGCCTATCTTCTTCATTTGAAGATACAGGGACCTGCTTTGTTTATGACATTTAGGGAACAAACAAGGGGCAAGAGGGGAGATGAGAATACAAATTGCTTGGGATGTGTAAAACAGGCATCTTTTCTCAATCATAGTAAAACAATAAACTTATTCTCTCTAAATTTTCGAAGAAAAATCCAGCATGTATGGTTTGGGACAAATATACTTATGCTAGACTTCAATAAAATAAAATAAAATCATCATTTAATTATTCTGTTTCTGTGTGGGTGTGTCCTTATAAATATGCTCATTTATTACATTAAACATGTACAAGTTCACAACTTTGTATCTATCAGAGAAGTATGATTGGGGCCAATAGAGACATGATAACAACAGACCAAGACTTTGATATATTGGAGTATTACTATTGTTACTGTATTGCTGTATCGGGTTTTACCTTACTGTTTGTTGTTGCCATGTTTTTAACTTGTCTATATGCTGTGCACCGCCCTGATCATTGGAAGGGCGGTATATAAATAAACATATAATTATTATTATAATTATTATTATATATAATAATAATAAAATATTTATTTATTTATTTATATCCCACCTCTCCCATCCGGGATCTAGGTGGGTAACAACAGTCCAATAAAACAGATATACAGACAGTAATTAAATTGCCCTAATCCCCTTAACCCTCCCTCCTTCTGCTAAATTACACCTTGGAATTTATCACACAGGAGGAATTTCTCTCAATTTCGAAAGAAATGAAAGTGAGGCCAGTTCAGAATTGAGTAAATTCTCTAGTTCAGCGAATTTACGTGATTGCGTATTGACACTGCATTGCATTCAGAACTGCCTGAAATTGCCTCCCAGTGCCCGAAATTGTGTGTGATAGTTTTTCATGCAATCATGTGAAACCCCATGATTGTGTTTGGAAGGACTTCCCTTTGCCCGAAAATGTGTGTGATCAGCTTTCACGCAATTATGCGAAACCCCATGACTGCATTCAGATTGCCATTAGATTATATTTCCAATTCCCTTCGTGTGATAAACTCCCTTAACATCAAGACACAATACAATATCCCCATTACAGTGTACTTAGTTACAAATTTTGGTAACTGCTAAGTAAATATAAACATCTTGGCTGATCTTGGGAATTCAGCAGGATCAGCCCTGGTCAGAACTTGGATGGGTGACTGCCAAAGGATATCAGATGCTATAAACTATATTTCAGAGGAAAAAACTGGCAAAACCATATTAAGAAAACCCTATGAAATTTACGGAGTTGCAATAAGTAGACAGGTGACTTGAAAGGACACACATGCACACACACACACATTTCTAAATTGCTTGTACATCACCACAGTAGCTGTACTGTAGGAGACATCTGGATTTAACCACAAGGCTCCCTTTATATGTTTCCTAACAATTTAGAACCAGTTTGCACAGGACATTCCTGCTACACAGAAGTGGAACAGGGAAGTCCTGCAACTGCATACAGAGTTAAGAGTGCAGCTCACTCATATGCCTATTTTTATGGTGATTATATGTGTTGAAAAGCCACAAACAGAAGCAAATTATCACTTGTGTGTTCAGGAAGCCTTACAGACATGCAGAATTTTTACACATGATGGTGTGAAACAGGGATGGGAAACAAGTTCGGGGAAAGAGCTTGGATTTTCCTCCACTAACTCCACAACCTCCCTGGACTGGATCACATCAGTGGGGTGGCCAGTGACCACTGCCCATGACATCACTGGAACTCCAGCCAAAATGCTGACTATAATAAGATGAGGGGAGAGTGAAGCATACTCTGCTGCTGTTCTGGGAGCCTTCTCACACTGTGATAAATGCTTTCTCCTTGCAACTCTGCATGCCCCACAGGGAAACTCTAATGTGTGAAAGGCAGCCCATTCAGAATATTATTTATAGTTTCTTTCTGTGGCTGTATGCACACTCATCAGACTCAGGGCCCCGCACTGCTTACACATTTTCTGCAGTACATATGTAACGAATGTCTCTGTTGATAGCTTTCTTCCCAGTAAGCCTGCTGATTTGTAACATGGGACTCTGAACATGATGACAGCCCCCCATAACCACCCTCATGTGGCACATAAAATACTAAGGCTTGCAAAAATCCTCCCAGAAGAGATGATGTGTGTACCTTGGCAGAAGCTCCTCTCAGAACATGATTAAACTCCTTGGAAATCATTCAGAAATGTAGGTTTATTTGTAAAGGTTTTTAACAGTTTGCCTTTTAAGAGCAACAGCTTGTCTGCAGTCCTGGAAACACCATCAGGGGGTCTGACTCAGTTTTTGACTCAGAAATCAGTCCATTCTGTCCTTTCTGACCCCATTGTTAGTTCCACACTTCAGTCAGGCTGAAATCAAATGAAATCAGCTTCACTCCCTCAGAGTAATATGTTACCCCATATGTGCAAATTATACACAAGATACTACTTTGTTATACCCCAAACCTTACTATAGGGTCTATTTGTTATGGCAGATGTTTGAAAGCCAGCAGCCCACAAATGCTTCCCTTCAACCCAGCATTTCCTCAGTTATGCTTGATTTTGTTTAGAAATCTTGGCTAGAGAGCTCTTATGCAACTTGAAACTGTAAACCCCAGGATTCCAGGGTGCAGCCATAGCATTTAAAGTGGAATCATAGTGGTATAATTCTTCAATTATTCTTCAAAATGGTTTAATATATCTTTGATATGTTTATCGGTTTTTTTTCTGATTTCAAATTGTTTTAAATTGATTACCTTGGTCTTCTTGTACACTACCCTGAGATATAAAGATATAGGACAGCATATAAATAGATAAAAAATAAAACATAGTAAAATGATAATGTTTAAAGCTAGTCAAATTATTTTGACATCTGAGACAGAAAGTCCCCACAAACACTTCTTCCAGTTGCTGGAAGTACAAAAACAATAAGATCAAAATATATAAGTAACTGCTTGTTACTTATATATTAGTCAGCCCTCCATATCCATGGATTCTTTATCCATGAATTCAACCATTCACAGGCTGAAAATATTCCAAAAAGGTATAAATTCCAAAAGGTATAAATTCCTTGTTTTTGCTCATTATGTACAGTAAAGGACACCATATCACAATGCTATTGTGTTGAATGGGACTTTCACATCCACAGATTTTTGTATTCATGGGGGGGGGGGGGGGAGGAATCAAACCCTAGTGGATGCCAAGGGCCCACTGTATTTTCATAATATTCCAAAGCTGCTAAGTAGCTTAATGATAGTCATGGCCCTGAGAGACAATGGGATTTTATTTATTTATTTAATCCCCTATTATTTATTTATTTACTTATTTGCACCAAGAGACCCAAAGCAGCTTACAAAAAATTGGAGACAAGTTTTTAACTTACAAAAGTTAAAAAACCTCAATTAAACAGACTATTCTGTTTTAAAAAGGTAATGCATGTACACTTGTAGAATTAGGCACGGGACTTTTATTTATTCAGTCAATTTTTAGTGTTCCTTGCTGACTCCTAAAGGGTTTTCACTACACCTTATGGTTTTAAAATATGGTGTTTACATTTTAAAAAATCACCAGAAAATAACAATCAAATATGGCTATGATGACCAGGATACCCAAATCTAAGTAACAATACAGAGATGCCTTGAGAAATTCAGTGTTCTCTGTCTAAGAAAGGAGCAGTTAGCTTCACACAGTACAGAGAAAGCGGGATCTCAAGGGTAGTTACTTTTCTGAAATGATATTTCATTACCTGTCATTTATTGTTCTCTGTCCCTAGTCCTCACATGTTCAAGAAGGGGATATTGCTTCTTCTTGCATTGAAATCCCTCAATACCACCTTAACTGGCAACAGAATAACATCTGAGACAGAATGTAGCCCTGTGACTCTAACATCAGTCCCCCCCCCCCCCGTATAATTTTAAATATCTTTGCCTGACAAAGAAGCCTGAGACGCTTCAAAATATTGCATAATGTATTTTATGCTTTGGAGTTGGCCCAATAAAGGCATTGCTGCTTTGTAGAGTTTGGCTTATGATGTATTTTGCTAACAAACACAGTTAACCCTAAATATACAGTTGTCTCTCTGGATATGCTGACTTCCCATTTGCGGTTTTGAATTTCTGCGGATGAGAAGCCAAGGAGGACAAAATGTTGTGTGTGCCTGTGGTACACACATGCACCAGCATGCAGGAGTTCGTGGACATTAAAAACAATGGGGCTTCAATACAGTGGTCCCCCGGGTTACGAAGGTAATCTGTTCCGGGATTACCTTCGTATCCCGGAAGTCATTCGTTACCCGGGGGACCGCTTTCGTCAATGCACAGCGCTCCGGAAGCGCGCTGTTTTAAAGCTTCCAGGTTGCGAATTTCTTTCGCAACCCGGGTTTTTTTTCGGATCCCGGGGGCTTTTTTTTGCCCCCGGCGGTTTCGGGTCCCGGGGATTTCGTTCCCCGGGGGATTCGGATCCCGGGGGACCACTGTATTTGCAGTTTTTCCAATTCACAGGGGGGTCCATAATGGATCCCCTGTGAATCGGAAGGTATGATTATAAATCCAAGAAGACATTCTTCAAATGGACCCAGGTAATTTTAAGGTGTTAAAGGTCATTTCAACTGCAATTGGAAAATCAGTAGGCATCAGTGACATTCCTCTAGAACTAAGATAATGTGTTCTCTGTCATAATTAACAAACATTTAAGCTCAGTTTATATATATATATATATATATATATATATGGGGTTACATCTCAAGAAGATCACCATAATGGGCTCAGCAGGGGCTGGTTTCAGTAATTGCTTGGAAATATCAGCTTGTACATAATACAGAGATTAAGATGGAATCATATGTCCTTCCATATTTTGGTGAATGACAAATCCCAGCAGCCCGTCCAAGGCTTTCCCAGCACAGCCAAGCTAGGAGTCGCAAGATAACTGTATTTGTAGGGCCACGTGATTTCTGCCCCCCCCCCCGCAACAGTTTAGGACCAGGTTATCTGACAAATCCCTAGTATCAAACCCATATAAAACCTTCCCAGAAATTGGCCCAGCCCTGAACACAGACTTGCTTTAAAACACATTAGTCTGGTGGAAACAAGAGAAAGCATTTAAAAAAAAATAAATAGTGACCTCATATTTATGGAATAAGACTGAATTTTATGACTGTGTCTTTTAAAATTGATTTTTATTTTCATCAAATTCCCAGAACTCTTATTTATGTGTGACTGGTTTAATGCTGTAATATTTTAATATTTCTGATTTTGGATTATGAATTTACTGATTTTATCTATTTGTTATTGTTCCCATGTGAGTCCTCATGGTGATAAATAGACAGATGCTTGAATGATAGATAGGCAGGCAAGTAAGCAGGCTGCCATATTCAGACCCTTCCTAAATTCCTGACTGTTTTTTCAAAGGCACAGATGGTAATGTGAAATTATCAAAACATGAGTTTAAGAATACATTACCAGCACTGAAAATTTCAAAACTTGGGAACTGTAGTTTTCAAGAGTATTTGTGTCCTAAATATGGCCAGCTGTATCCCTTGCCACTGGGACACTTTTGGAAACTTCTGGACCCATACTATAAATTAAGTGCCTTAGGAAAACTCAGTTACCCAGAATTACTGGCAAAGATACCAATGATGGAGACAAGGAGGCACCAGTTCTGATTACATTGGGAGTAAACTAGTATTCCTGTTGCTCCCAAGAATTATGACATGAGTGAGTTCATATTTCAAAATGGCAAATCTCTATGATTGTTGGCACTGTTACTAGTGCTACATGCATACAGAGAAGGCTGGAAGACTGGAACTATCACTCTGTCCCTTACTCTGTATTCACATGAATAAGAAGACAGAGTGGGAATGCTACCAAAAAATTCTTCAGCTACTGTCTCACAGCTAGGGAGCTGTACAGAGCCCTTCTCTTTCCAGACTTCCTACATTTTCATCATTGCCTCTAAGTCTTTAACCAGTTTTTCCATCTGCCTCCCTCAAGCTCACAAATATTGCCTGCCTCCCTGCCTGGAACAGAAATTATGCATGAAACAGAAGGAAAGAACCATTCAGCTGAATTTTAAGAACATTTGCTAACCTAGCAGTCTACTTAGGCTGCACAACTGTTTCTCAAGAGAGATGATGGGAAGCCCCTTTGCCTGAGTCATTTAAAACTAGACAGGATAATACAATTGAGAACACACAGTAGGAAACTATCCTGCTTTGGCAGAAAAATCTTGGATGACTGTATGTAATTTTTGTACCGAATTTCCACAAGACTATGAAAACATGAGGAGATGAAAATACTAGACTTCAAACTCTTTGAAAATAAAGCAGAAAAATAGCCCTTGAGAATTTTGGCCAATATCCATCCAGATTTCTCTTCCTTTGCAAAATGGAAAAACAGTAAGCAACTCTCAAGCTTTAGGGCCAATTTGTCATGGTGTTATTTGTGTCCATTTTTTTCTAGCTGATATTGCTCACATTGACACTACCTCAGAGAACTGAGTCAAATAATTCTCTTTCTTTCCCTTTCTTTCCTATAAAATGGAATGACCCCCCTGCTTTTTTTTTTTTTTTTTTTTTGAAGTGCTGCAATGGGACCCACCTAATATTTTCACAGCATTACTTGCTCTGATGTTTGAATCAGGGAAAAAGATTAGGAGCCTTATTGCACGAGTCACATAAATCAGATAATAGTGCATTCAGTTGGTGATTATCATATGACATTGTCCCTGTTATGTTATTATCCTGTGGCAGGCTGTTTTAAAAGCACTTCTTTTTATTAACATATATTTTTTTTTGTTAATGACCCCCTTTCCACTTCTGCAGTGTTACAATTTGCTGTGCAAAAGATCAACTGCTCTTTTACACCAATTTTTTGTAGTAGTCCAGTTGTGTTGCTACAATGCTATAATGTCAAGGCATGGTGTGCTAATGGTGCTTTTATTCTCATTCGCTCTCTCACACATACACTGTCACACATGCCTGCAAATATAAGAGGAAAAGCCAGAAAGTATTGCAGTTTAATAAAGTGTTAATGTTCAGTCTCTTTCTTGCTGTGTCTTCCTCTAGATATATTAATTGTTGCATGAGGATAAATTAAATAGATAATAATAGCTCTCCGCTTTCATCAGCTGGCAATTAGTTTAGACTGTGAGCACACACACCACACACACAAGGAAAAAATAGTGGGGGGGGCAGGGGAGGAGAGACCTTTAAAAAGATAACACTTTCATTTGTATTTATTTGGTGGGGCCTCTGTGTGTGTGCCTGTGTGTGTATGCCATACTAGGAAAAGGGGTGGACTGAGTGGTACTGGGTAGGTAGTGTCAAATGCTGCCAAATGTTGCATGTGATAAAATTTTGCAGGAATGAAAGGATGTTTGGGAAATTACAAAGGTGTGATAGGGAAAGGAACACTCCCAACTGAATAGGGCTTATGAAAACAGTGCTATTTTAACAGGAGAAGAGGCTTGTGCAATAAGGCTGTAGGAGTCAGTTAAACATTATCTTCTACGTATGCAGAAAATGTGTTTCTTGCGCAGAAAATGTTGGGGACCTACTTGGCACATGGTATATTTGCACATAAAAACATTTTTTTTTACACAGGAAACATTTTGTGAACACAGAATAATATTTCTGCAGAGAAATAGTTTCTGTGCAGAAAATGCTGTTTTTTTGCTCCAAAATCTATGTTTGAATGTTGTGCAGAATAAATCCTGAACTACAAAAATTAATCTGTCCAGATTTCTTATTGTCAGGGCTTTCCAACATGCAGGACACACATTTTTGACCAAGTTTTGAAATTTTTATACAGTCATTTTAATCTCTTGATACCTGAAATGTTGTATGCATCAAGAAGGGAAAACAGTACATTCTAGAATGAGTACTTCTATTGACAAGTAAATAATTAACACAATTAACTGATACCACATGGCAGGCGAATATATATTGCTAATCATAATAATCTATGGACAGCAGCACAGAGATTATTTCGTAATTTATGGTGTTAAACAGGATAGGCTTGGACAACAGGATGAAATTTCACTAGATTAGGACATCAGACATAAACGTGTAAAAAAATAGCGGTCACTGAAATTGTAATTGAGAAGCAAATGCATGGCTGTTTGAAGGAAAGCAAGTCATTTGACTTTTGAATAATGGCCAATTATCAGTGGTTTTACTGTTTATCCTTAAAAAAAAATTAGAGAATATCAAATGGAAATGTGATCTATGAAAAGGAAAAAACTCTGACTACATGTTTAAGACAATGGCAAGTTTGCTGGAAAGTACTCTAATTTGTTTTTGTAATGAAGCTTATTCTTTGAAAGTCAAATATATTGAAATAATAAAACTCTAGGGAATCCAAAATTATCTAGAACAAGCACGTTACACAGCCAACACTTCAAGAGAAAGCTGTTAATAATATCTAAGTACATGAAGACAACAATGCTGTAATTGTACTGCCTGTAACTTATGCAGTTTGCTGCTTTAATACAAGGGCTGCTCCAGACTTGATGGGATGAAACTGAAAAGTCCCCCTGACTGCGGGGTGAAAATTACAGGTCTTTGAAGAGTTCAATAGTGAAATCCTACAGAACCACTTTCTGTATTAGCCCTGTCTGCAATCATTTTTCAAGAGTTTCTGCTGGGTGGGGAAAGAATCAACTGAATCAAACTGAGCAAAATACTTACTTGGTTCCTATATATACTTTGGCATTAGCCTCATATGGACAATTGCAATGTAACAACAACATTCACAGTTTGTCAAGAGCACCGTTTGTAGTCACTGTGTCAGGCAGGAATGAAGGAAAATGGAAGCTTCTGACTTCTAAAAATGACTGACGAAGTGGCTTATAGGACCTGGGCTGTATCCGGGATGGATCCATGCGGCAATTCGGTGGTGATTTCTGTGTGATAAGACCCGGCTGCCTCCTGAATTAGCACTGAATTCAGGAAAGGTAAGCCAGGGTTTTAACCCCATGCTATAGGGTCCAAACTGTATGCCATTTTCTCCCAGGATTAGTGCCTCCTTCCCCCCCACAAAATTCTGGGCAAGTTGACCTATCAGGTAGCACATGGACTACTCCTCTTCCTCCTCTGCCCCTACTGCCATGGCTGTATCTCTCCATGGCATTTTCAGTGTGAATGAAATTCCGGCATAAAATGCCATGGAGAGATTCGCTCGTGGCAAATCAAATGCCACGGAGAGATTCAATTGTGGCAAATCCATGAAATAACATGGGTTATTCCTTTAGTGTGAATGGGGCCGTAGATTCCAATAGCATTGCCCAACAGTTAGGGTGAACTTAAGGGTTTACATCAGTTTGACAGCTGGGCTGACCAGTTAAGGATTCAGATCCTATGTTCTGGCTGAGACTTTTCAGCTGTAACCAATAAAGTATGGGGCCATTTCTTGCCAACAAATGTGGCTTGTGTGTTGGGTGGGTTAAGTAGAAATGATAGAATCTTCCCTGAGACCACAAAAGGCTGTGATCTCATTCACATTGGATCACTTACAGTTTTAGCAAGCAATTTGGATTGTGCATCTCACCATCATAATCAACAGTCCAATTGGATGAGAAGAGACAAGGAATCACCAGACCATTTTAGGCATCCCCTTCTTCCTCATAACCATTCTGAGGACTTTCCCTTCCAACCTGACATGTCCAATTGCTCCTGCTCAACCTAATGGCTTACTCTTACTGATTTTGCTCACCAGGGGAAGGAAGATTTAATCAGGGTGCATCCAAATTGCAGAAATAATCCAGGCTGACAGCACTTTAACTGACATGGCTCAATGCTGTGGAATTCTGGGAACTGTAGTTTCATGAGACTTTTAGCATTCTCTGTCAGAGAGCTCTGGTGCCTCAACAAATTATAATTCCCATCGTATTATTTTTGTAATGTAGATGCAGCCTCAAACTACTATCCCACCTACTAGCAGCTTGCCCAGTTGCTAAACACAGAAAGACTCTCAGCATTAATAAACATAAATAGTGCTATTTGCTATCTTTTGATAGCATCCTACAACCACTTTATCATGATTACGAGAAGATATGCTGAGCATGGAAGCATATCAACAAGTGATCCTGTGATCTAATAGGGAGATAATATTTCCAACATTGTTTTTTAAAAGTAACATGATGATTGGTAATGCCAATAATTTTTAGTGTAATGAACAAATAACATTTAATTGTTACCCATAAAACCTTAATTTTTGAAGGGTAATTTTAGAGGATATTTGCAATATGTTTGTATTTCTAAGTGAATTTTTAAAGCAATTAAAAACTAATATGTAAGTAACACAGCAATAACTCTAAAGAGTAACTTTTAAAAATTATGATCAGTAAGCAATGAATTATTTTCAAGAGTGTTGTTCTAATCTTATGTGCTTGTGAATACATGGCACTCATAAAAATGCTATGAATATTATAATGTAAGCCTCCCATTTATTCATTTCACGAATATCTATGTGGAGACAACATTTAGGTTCTTCTCAGCATGCTGGCAAACTGGCAAGTCCTTTAAAGAGAATTAGTTTGAAGTAGAATCTATATAACTACCCACAAAAGAAATTAGAACCAATTATTTCTGAAACAGAATGGATTTTTAGTAGCAGCTGGCTTGTAATATGAGAAATGTTGCAGGCTCTCTTTTGTATGTTTTCCTGCCAGTTAAAGAGCTGGTTATTGGATGTCTTCTGGCAGGTGGTAATGGATTAAGGTGGCTGCTGGTTAGGAAAAGACTTTGAACCAGAGGTTTTTGTGTGGGCAGCTAATGTGAATATGATCTCCTGGCATAATCTTCTTTATTTAACATGAGGTTCAAATGTAATGGTTTCTCTCTCACTTCTGCATATTTTGCAAACATTGCTATAAGCCTCCTGGTGATATTTTAGATTAACCACATTGTATGTATAGCCATTTAAATCTATTTGCCCCTAGAGCTATTTAACTGAGGAGCCAACAAACAAACAAATTGTCATATGTGACCAAAAAATGCTTTTTAATCAACCTCCTGAAATTGATTTGACTTAGTTTTATAATATTTTATGAAAAAAAATATTTTTGAGTGTGTATGTGAGGATTATTTGTTGTCTGTTGGGAAAGCCCTTGACCCTGAGTGGTTTGTCATTTGCATTTGGTGAGTACTGATTTTGCTGTTTTGAAGGACTAGTAGCCAAACGTTTTTTACTTTACTTTTTATTTTACTTTTACTTTTTTACTTTACTTTGCTTTCTAGTCAGGCGGGTGTCATGATGCTGGTTTAAGGGTGGTGTCAGGTCTTGCATCATCTAAATGCCATACCCCCATGCTGCCCCCAAGGTGGCGCTTACTGCTGGTCTGTTTAGGACCTGAATGGAACTGAAATTCTCATCTATCCTTCCTGGCCAAGTCTAATAGAGAACTACAGCTGTTAAAGATGTAGATATTAAAGATGAAGATTTTGGCAGCCAAAAAAAAAAAAAAAAAAAAAGGAGGGGGAATAATCCTAATTCAGTTCTAATAATGTTGAAGATAAAATGATTCAACCCCAATTTTTAAGAGGCAAGCACCAAACAAACGTCTGAGTCTAGATGGACAAACCTGTGTTTCTCCAACATTAGATTCTCTCACTCTTGTAAGTTCTCCCTGTCTCAGATATGAAGTTGCATTTTACAAACCTGGGCAAGTGGTTTTAAAAAAACCTCAAGAAATAAACCTCTTTTTTTAAAAAAAGCCTCGCTCTTTCTCTTTCTAAAATATTAGAAAAATTTAATTTTACGTTTAAATTACAAATTCTTATAATATACATTTTAAAAATATCTAAAAGTAAATTTGAAAAATCTGAATGACAGAACTTCACCCTTTAGGCTGATTCTAAATGACAGTCCTAAATGGCGACTGCCCATTGAACTGGTGGGACTTAGTGTGGAATTGATTTAATGCATCTATTATTATTTGGGTTAGCAATTTAATGCGTCTATAAGGCCTGAGTAGGGTAGTTGGTGGTAGGGGGACTTGAAGTCTGTCTTCCTCAGGACATGTTCAGATTTATGTCAGAAAAGAACATTATAATTATGTTATTGTTCATAGTTGTACACATGCAGTTTCACAGTTTCCTTGTTATTTCCTAAGCAGAAAACAGCCTTTAATTCCAGGAAGAGAAAGTAGATCTATATGAGACGTGACACATGCAATATTAGGACTGGCAGAACAAGGGAAAGATAAAAGCTGTATGAAATAAAATTTGACAAAATTGTGTGAGGCTGACTATAGCCTTAGTGCAGATTTTGGTTACCCACACATGGTAAACATTGTTCAATATAAGTCTCTTACAGACAGCATATTTCTCCTGTTCCTCCTTTCCCTCCATCTTTTGTTTTTCTTTTCATATTCCTGTCAATTTAAATAAATATTTCAAATAAATAAAAGCAAAATAAACCACAAATGCATTCAGACTATGGAAGTGGGAATCAAAAGTTGGGTTGGATGTTCTGAAAATATTCATGACCTTGGGAGAAAATTCAAAACATGCTAGTTCTTTCTTAGTGCAAGAGATACACTGGTTCATGCTGACACAACAGCAATAATGAATTGGTTAACAGGGAAAAGATTATTGTGGTGATAGAACAAAGAGGACAGCAGAATAGTAGGACTTTGATTGTTTCTCTTGTGTATATTGTGGAAACCACAGATAAATATCCCTGCATATTTCAGGTAGAAATACCTGCATATGTAATCATTGTTGATAGCTAACAAGAGTGAAAGAATGCAAAATACTGGGGGGAAATTATGCTTCTAGGGCTGTCAGCAAATCCAAGGTTGTATGATGTGCAACCAGCATATTTCAGTTTTTGGAAAGGCTCACAAAGTCTTGCCCAACAGATACAGCAGCAGGTGTGTGTGGGGAGGGTACAGCCACAAAGAAGTTGAAGGTGGCCAATGTGCCACTGAACCCAGAAATGGTGCCCAGGCATATGGTAGGATTTCCTGGATCCACTGCCTTAGAGGACTGCTTCAGCAGGAACCGGAGTGTACATGTATGTGGGTGTATGGTGGGGAGAAGTTGTCCAGTGACAACTAGGGTTAATATATTAATATAGTAAATATAGTAAATGTTATTGTAGTATATGAACTGAAGGTAGGAAATAAACTTACGAGAGAGGTGTGGATCCTTGTATTTAGTGTAATGTGTGCTCCAACTCATATACACCCACTTTTCTGAATAAACTTGCTGCACTTAGCAGTTTATTCACCTAAGCTGTGGAATATTAAAGTATTTATGGATTTATAATCTCTTTTTAAGAATATACTCGCAATACGCTCACATAGGATATTCCTTCCTGCTCAGTTTAAAATAAAAGGGGAACAAAACACCTTCCATAGTATTTAAATTCTAGGTATATAGACACACAAAAGAGCCCAAGTTTCTCAATAAATGAGTCTCTGATAAAGTTATTTTTCGGGACTTTTTCTGAACTATTAGAGAATATCAATTTACTGTTTAACATGCATTTGGCAAAATATCCTCTCTTCTCTAATTTTGCTGTCTGCACATAGGATACAGAATTTCAGATTCTGTAGTGGATTCAGTTTTAAAAACACAATAATATTCAAATAATATTAGATGAGGAATAATATTAGACAAGGAAGTAAATGTGTCAAATATTAACCAAGGATCCTACTTTTTCTGTTCTCTATTCTTAGCTCACTGCTTCCTTCATCCACTAGCACAAACTAAGAGTCAGTTTCATATTGACATGTTGCCAAATCTGCGCCAGGACAGACACGGGTTGTACAATGGATCTTATCTCACTGCCCCGTTCCCGAAGAGTAGGCAGCCCATATCCATCCTGGGCTTCTCCAGCAGCTTTTTAAGAATGGGGAAATCTTCTGAGACATACAGCACTTGTATTTTCCTCTATACCTTTCCCTATTCCATAATCCTTACCAATGAGAGGTGATGAGAACTGTAATCCAGCAATGTTTGGGGACACAGAGTTGAGAAAGGCTACTTGTACAGTTAACTACTGAGACTGAAACAAAAGAACACAAACACATCTTATTTCCTGACAGGTCTTATCTGAATTGCCGCCAGCAAGCCCACCATAAATAATCTCTTCTGGTCATTAGCTTCAAAGTAAAAAGGTCAATCACTGTGATACTTACCAGTGTAAAGTATTAAGTAGCCTATTTAACTTGAAAGTAAAGGATGGGAAATTTTGCTAAAGACCCTTATAAAAAATTTCCTTGACTCAGATGATACACTTTTCTCTATTGAAAATCTTTGTGAAAGCTGTTCACAAAGCTGTTCACAAGCTGTTGGGACAATCTTCTGATCAAAAAAAAATAAAAATAAAAATAATGCTTTGAGTTCTAAATTCAGAAGGATGAGTAAAATTGTCACAAATCTGTTGCGTAAATGACTCTACGTGGATGCAAATCCATTTTTCTCCTTTTAACAAAATAAAGTATGAGTCTGAGAGTCTGGTAGGTATTTCTGAAAAGAAATTGTGGCAAGCCAAATAGCAGCCAAAAGTTAATGAACCATAGAATACTTTAAGGCTATAAAAATAAGAGTATATGGTGCACGTGGTATTTTAGAATATAATTCCAACAGAGATGCAGTCTGTACTGGTTATGCATAAGCACAACATATTGCATTTTTGCTTCTTAGCTGGTAAAAATGAGAGGTATATTCTAATATGTTCAATGTTTATATGGGTATATAAACCAATTACATGTGGCTTTATATCCACCTGTGATATCATATTCACCTACTTTGTTGAAATTAAAGCGTGTATGGTAACAGCCATTCAGAAAAGGATGCATCATTCTAAATGGTATAGGAAATAATGGCATTGCACACAGCACATCAGGATAATCTTTCCAAGTGTAGAGCTTAGAAAAATTATTTCTTTGAACTAGAATTCCCAAGATCTTCCAGCCAAGCTTCCTGGAGTGATAGCATCAAAAGAGTAAATTTTACAAGCTCTAGCAAAGTGTAATGATTTTTCCAAAGACTTTCTTTATTTTCACATTCATTCCCCCCCCCCCCCACACACACATTCCCACAGCTTTCTCAGAGTTTTGATGGATGCATAAAAACATTCTTGGAGACAGACTGCATCAAATCTGATATGTTAAAGGGCAGCAGTATTGTCAGGAAAGCAGAAATGAGGTCAACCAGTAATATCTGTGGCCTAACACACAGCACCCTGTTCATCTTCACTCTGGCCTATCAGCAGCAAAGAAGAAATTATTGTGGTGGCAGCTGGTGGTAAACGTGGCTTTTGTCTTCCCACAGAAGAAAAACTCAGTCTTGTACAACTTCACTTTGCAAGCAATTCACCAGCACCAACATGAGGCACTTATTTAGCAATTGCAACACAAAAACCAAAGCTGGGAAGAACTCAGTAGAGAACACAAAAGACAGCTACAAATATCCAACTGCTTAAAAGGAGGTTATGTCACACAGAGAGAGAGCATACTTGAGAAGGTGAAACCACTTTTTTTTTTAAAAAAAAATGAATTGATTGTGGGAGATAAAATATATTAACTTTGATTCTTCTGTAGTGTAAGGATACTAACCAATGGCCCCTTTCACACTGGTGTATTTGCCCTGGATAGATCTGGTAATCCCCATACCGAATCTTTCTGGAATGATGTTCCCACTACCTTTACCCCGATCGAACCTCCCCAGTGCAATTTACCCCGCTGATGTTCACACTTGCCTCCTTCTTGGTGTCAATCAAATGATTTTTATATTCACTTCCACTTTTGTCAATGGTGATTTGTCATACAGCCATTTGTCAATGGCATGGGTGCTTTTCCCCCTCCTTTTTTTTTTTTTAAAAAAAAAAATCTACCAGGAACATTTGCATATTCTGTCATATTTACTTAACTAAAACAAAAAACAAAAGGCCCTCTCCTCCTCCTCCCCCCACCCCTGCCGGTTCCTTCCACTGCCTCCTAATCCTCCCTCCCCCATCTGGCTGAGAGAGTGTGACTTGCCCAGAGAATGTGCCTTGAACCAGCAGTGCTCTGTTTCCTCCTCCTCCTCCTCCTCCCCCCCCACTGGCTCCCTCCTCTGCCTCCTCCTCCCCCTCCTTCCTCTGGCTGAGAGAGTGTGACTTGCCCAGAGAGTGTCCCTTGAACTGGCAGTGCTCCGTTTCCATCTCCTCCTCCTCCTTCCCCTGCTGGCTCCCTCCTCCTCCTCCTTCTCCTCCCTCCGGCTGAGAGAGTGTGACTTGCCCAGAGTGTGTGTCTGGAGCAGGTGCTGTGCAGCACAGTGTGGCAGCAGTCCGTCTCCTCCTCCTACACCACCACCACCACCACCTTCCCCTGCCAGCTCTCTTCCCTTACCTGGGCCTGGGGCCTCCTTGCTCTGGCCCCACTTCAGTGTCAGGAGGAGGAAGGAGGGGGGAAGGAGTGAGGAAGGGAGGGAGGGAAGGAGCTAGGAAGAGTCCCCAGGAAGACCTTCATGACTCCTCTCAATCCCTTCCTCCCTCCCTGCCGCCTCCTTCCCCCCTGCCTCCAGGCCCAGGTAAGGGAAGACAACCAGCAGGGGAAAGAGGAGGAGGAGGAGGAGAGGGAAGTGGAGTGCCACTCGCTCAAGGCACACTCTCTGGGCAAGTCACATTCAGCTGGAGGGAGGAAGAGAAGGCAGAGGAGGGCCCAGGACCACTCTGTCTAGGCCCCCACTGGTGATGCTGCCAAGGGTGGGTAGGAGCCAGGGGCCTAGAGGGAGCTGAGGGGTTCAGGAGCCCCAAGACAGCCACCATTCCCTCACTGGAGCATGGAGTATTCACATGAACTGTCAAAATAAATTACAAAAAAATATGTCGGTTGCAAAGTGACCGGTGTGAGAGGGGAGGTATGCTCCACTCACTGCCCATGCTCTGACCTTTAGCCCTCCCCCTAAATGCCCTAATCATGACTGGGGCCAAGTTCACATTGGCCTGACCTTGGGTTTTCCAAAAAGAAATTGGGAAAACCCTGGTTTCAGAAAACCTGCACTGAGCGGGATTTGCCTCAGATCGGGTGTGCAAAACCCTGATCCAGGTGTGCAAAACCCAGCACCAGTGGAAGCAACCCACTTTTAATCCGGGTTCAAAATCAGGGTATATGTTAGTGTGAATGGCCACAGTGTTACATATCTAGACCAATTTTTCTCATCTATCTCTTTATGCATTTCATTGCACTCTCCAGCCCAGAGGAGCTCACAAAAGAAGCAACAGAATAAAATAATCAATGCACTAAAAATTATAAGGTGACAGTGGAACAGAAATACCAAATATTAAAATAAGATTCAGATTAGATTTTAGACTCTATAAAAGCAGCATCCAAAAGCAGCTTAAAAATACACCTGGGCAAGTAAAGATGAGCTGAAAGGATAACATAGGGGCTTTACAGACCGCCGTAAAAGGGGACGTCCCTTTCAATGATGGATTTGGGGCCAGGGCAGCCTCTCCGGCAGCCCCAGAGGCCCCAATTCACTGCTTTTCCAGCTCTCAGAGAAGCAGCAAAACACCGCTTCCCAACAGTGTAGAAAGGCCTGTCCTTGGGGCTTCATGACCCAAGGACACTCCAACAGGTGGGAGAAGAGGAGAAAGGGACCACTTAGTTGCTGCAGAAATCTGGTTGCCATGGGAACGAAGCGCTCCCATGAAATGAGCTCCATTTTGGAGCTCCTTTCTGCACCACGGAAAGGGCGCCCTAGGTGCCCTCCAGTGGCACAGTGATGTCAGGTGCGTGCCGGTCCACGTGGATGTGGTGCACACCATGATGCGTAGCTGTCCATATGTGCTAGGGCTGGGGAGCGTGCAGAATCTGCACGCTCCCAGCCCTACTTATGGAGCACAGACAGCCCTTTTGGGCCATCTGTATTGGTCTGTAGCCAGTTCTGAAAAGAGGATATCAAAGACTGAACCATATCTCAGACCATAATCTGCCTCTCCTCACAGTTTATTATCTTTAGTGCTCAGAGGTTACTGTGGCAGTGTAAAAGAAGCTTCCCCATAGTTTCTTTCTATCCTGCTGCAGTAATATTTGGAGATATTAGCAATGGGGGGGGGGCATGGGAGGGGGAGAATTGCACCAGTCCTTTGTACTCTATCATCTCCCAGCCTGGAATGAGGGTGGAATAGAAGGGCTCATGACTGATGATGCCTATGTGATTCTATGGAACAAGCTCCTAGCATACACCCATACCCGTTGCAGAGAGATATTGTAGTACCTTTGAGATCAACTGAAAGAAAGAAGTTGGCAGCATAAGCTTTTGTAGACTTCAGTCTACTTCCTTAGATGCATGAACTATACCCATTGGTGGCACGGGGCAGCTGATGGCTATAACAGAATGAAGACAATAGTCTGTGGAAAGCAAAGCAAGACTGGGTGAAAATGAGAACCTATTTGAAGATCTTTCTTTTGACTCTTGTTAGAAACTTTATTCTATGAGGTTTTGAACTGTTAAATTTTCTGCCCAGACATTGATGTGGATTTGTGCCTTTGTTGTTTTGTCCCTTCAAGTCATTTCTGACTTATGGCGATCCTAAGATGAACCTATTCATGGGGGTTTCTTGGCAAGTTTCTTCAGAAAGGGTTTGCTATTGCCATTGTCTGAGGCTGAGAAAGTGTATCTTGCCCAAGGTGGGTTTATATGCCTGAGCTGGGATCTGAATCCTGGTCTCCAGAATCATAGTCCAACTCTCAAACCACTATTGCTTGCTTAAAATATTTTCATTTTTTAAAAAGTGAGAACCTAATTCACTTTTCGTCAGTACAAGCCTATAGAATGAATCAAGTGATTCTAATGATGGAAATAAGAAAAAACAAGTCATGCAAAACTATACCTCTGTGCTCTCTAGAGTAGCTGCTCAAAGCATATGCTGATTTTATTAAGTAACTATGTTTATAATGTGCTTTGGCCAGTCATCCCAAGGCTTTCGTTCCCTATTAAAAGCAAAGCCCACAATAGACAATGAACAACCAGGGATGCAGCTGTGTGGCATAAAAAGAAGGCATTGCCTTCCAAATAAGAATTCTACTCCCAGATGAATTTTCCTTCAGTCCCCGAGTTTCTAGCATTTCAGAGAGGAAAACACTTAAAACATTCATACCTATACTTCTTATTCTGTGTTTATAATGGCTTGGTAATCCCTCCTGCACTTTTTCTTTGGATGCCTAAACAGTATGTCTAAATGCTCAACTGAAGTTTTAAGTCAATACAATGTTAGAAATTGAGGAACTGAGGGAAAATTTCATTGGGAAACAGAATTTTTTTGATATTGGATCTGCTTAGCTGGGAAAGCTACCCTCCTGGTGCATCTACTAAAGCTAGGAACTAACTCATTTTTTGATGCATTGCTTTGGGAACTCATTTTACCTTCTCCTGGTATTACAGCTCTGCAACTATTTATATACTAACGAGACTGAAGCTGAAGTCAAGACAGAAATGAGAATCTCAAGATGGCAAGATCTCAAGATGTCAAGGGACTTCTTTACTTAAGTCAAATAAGAAGCAAAACACATCAGAAAGATTGCTTTGGTTGGTTTGCAGAAAAGCTCCCCGCCCCCCCAAAAAGGGGATCTGAACAACGGCTGGTAGATGAGTTTAAATGCAGGCTATGAACATGCAAGATGAGCATGTAACTGAATAAAGAGAAAAGTATTGCAGAACTTAGCAGCATGAAATAGCAAGGCTAAAAAAGCATGAAACAGGAAAGAGCCCATGATGCTCTAGCGTATTTTCATCAGTATTTTGTAGGGACGGAACTTCTGCAAAAGCTGCTGAGGTTTGTTATCAGCTCGGCTCAGAGGTCTGTGGTTTTCTCACTCTTACAAGCCTGCTTTAACTGACAGTTGTTTTTCAGCAAACAGGATGCTTGCCTCTGAGGTGTCTGCTTCCCTAAAATTTCACAGAAAGAAAGAAGCAGGGCAGCTCCGCCTCGCACGCAACCATTTACTTGCCCTAGGATTGCAAAAAGGCTTTCCCCAGTAAGCTGCCAATGGAGTCAAATATGCAGTGAGACAGCCCAACAAATGTGTCAAAAGGAAGCAGCCATCCCATGTTCAAACCATGGCACAGTGGTGGAGGGGGGAAAACACATACACAAGGCCATGTGAGCTGGGGTATTCTGGGAGTTGTAGTTCAAATAAGCAAAATTCCCCAGCTTTGATCCCATCTTCATACTCCCAGCCCCAACTGTCCTGATTTAGCAGGGACAGACCCAGTTAATCCTGTCATCCCACTTCTTTGGCCACTTTAAAAATGTCCCAGTTTCTCTCTTTTCCTCCACTTTCCCTCTTTGTCCTAAGCTTATTTCAAATGCTGCAAACTCAAAGTTCAAAGATGAAAGTAGTTTGCACTCAGTTAAATCAGCAGGCGAGGGAAGAGAGAAGGACAGAATCCTGCCCTTCTCAGTAGGAACAGGAGAAAGCTACCTGCTGCAACCTCTCCTAGCTTGTGTTTTCTTTCTCATTAATGGCTTGGATCCAGACTGTCTGAAGGACCATATCTCTCAGTCCCACCACCTTCGCATGTGTGGTTGTGGGGACTTGGGAGAGAGTCTTTTTCATGGCTGCTCCCAGACTATGGAACTCTTGTTCATTGGAGGTCAGGTTGGCCCCCTCCCTGCTCTCTTTCTGCTGGCAACTGCAGGCATTTTTATTTAGGCAGGTGTTTGGTGGATTAATTTTACTTCTGTTGTGCTGTTAATGCTTTATTGGTTTTAACTATGTGTTTTACTTATGTTTTAATATTAATTATATTCAATTTTTTAAACATTTGTAACTAATGTTTTTACTTCTGTCTATTTAAATTATTGTAACGTGTCTTGCATCCCATTGTGAGAGAAAGGCAGAATATAAATATTTGAAATTAATTAATTAATAATTTTTGCCATCTTGACTACACTCTCCTGTTTCTTGTCCACACATATCCCAGTATCTGTCTGTGAAATGTGGTTATGTGACTTTTAATACTTAACTGGGAAAAATGGAGGGATGGCCCAAGGCATTTTGTTATCTTGGGCCATGTCCACACTAACAGGAAAACCTGGCTTACCATCAGGGCTTCTGAGGAAAACAAACTGTCCACACAACAGACACCCACAATGGGCCAGTACTGACAGCACTGTCTGCAAACTCCCCTGTGTCAGAAGCTCGCCTACTTAAGGTTGTCTCCTCCTGACTTATTCTGCTTGCCAACACTCCTCCACACCAGCACATTGTGCATGCCCATGGGATTCTCTGGAGTTTCTGGTCTGATTCAGAGCAAACAGGGACTCTTTTTACTCTAGAGATTCACCCTGCAGTTCAGATTGGACCTGTGTTGTGTCAATTTTGGCCCTGCAGGTCATCTAAACAGGTCAGTGTGGGAAGAGGGTGGGAACATTTCTCCTCCTCCATGCAAACATAACCTCAGGCAGAGAAGAACAAGATGATTTTCCTGAGTTAACAGTACCAGGCTAGATCAGCTTATTGTCTGACACAGTATGAGGTTGTGTTGCACAGGGAAGACCTCGTGGAGTACAGATGTCTCTTCTCCAACATCTTGCTGTTTCCTTCCATATCTGCTACTTGGGCCTTCCCTCACTCTGCTCAAAGCACACAAGCACATTTATCCACTATGCCTCCCCCTGCCAGTTCTGCCACCATGCCAGATCCTGCCAAACTTCCAAAGACAGCCTGACTTCACAATTATTGGAACAAGAAGCTGGCTTTTTCCTTCACGTAACAACAACATTCCCATGGGAAGCATTTTATCTCCCTCCACTCCCAGTAAGAATTAATGCCAACCATTCAAGTATATGTTGGAAAATGAAAAGATCATACCTGCAATACCTCTAGGCTTGGACATCAAACTGTGCCCTTCAGTCAATTAGATAAATGTACTAACAGACCCAAGATAGGCGCATCAATCAGATGTGTATCCAAAAGTCGAGAATTTCATACATTTCAAATCATTCTTGTTCATTTTAAAAAAAGGATTATGAGTTAATATCTAATTTTTCAGGATTTACAGATTTTGCACAGGTGACCCTGTGCTTAGGTACTGCAAGTGTTTGAATTCAAGTCTCTAAATCCTCTGCTGGGCCACACTGGAATGAATGTGGGAGTCATTACCAGAGGAAATAAGCCTCAGTTCCTGTAAAAGTCAAGTCTCCACAATAATCTATTCTACTGAGTCCTAGTATTAAAACCAGAGCTGGGAAAGGCTACTTTCAGGACTACAAGTCCCATGCTCACTGTAAGATTCTGAAAACTGTTGTCCAGAAGATTAAGTAAACTCTCCCAAGCTCTTGTTCAAACACAGCAGAGTCAAGGAAAGGTAGAACAAAGCTTCAATTACTATAAGTGGCAATATAATCGATTTTAAATAGAGAAAGAGTGATAACCCTTAAAAATGTACATGCTCAAACCAAGCTATCTTGGTATAGCAAACTTTCAGCAATAATTGCGTCAATGCTCTGTATGCGTCATCACAGAGACCAAAAATGGATTAGGCAGCAGAAGTGAGATTAACACTTCTTTGCATGACATAAGGAGGAAATCCCCGGCTACTTTCCTCTGTTTTCTAGTGACTACTTTTGTGTACCATGACTTGTATGGCGTCCACTAATCTGCCACACCTGATCCATAACAACAGTTTGTAATGTGGCTTTGTTCCATTTTCCAGTTCTGCTGGTGGGAGTGTGGTTTTCCTTTCTTTTTGAAAAAGCTGAAAGGTGAGATGAAACAGTCTAAAGTAAAACCAACAACCTCCAACCGCTTCTGTTTAACTAATGCTTTTGATCTGAAACTGGTGTGGTTTAGTCCCCAGCATAACAACACACAAAGACCCTGTGAACACAGCTCAGAAGCAGCTTTGTAGACTTTTCTTTGAAAGAAAGGACCTGTTGTTGGAGAGTGACAGAAACAGAGGGAGGCAGGGAGTGAAAGTCTGTGAGGGTGACTAGGGGGAGGCAAGTGTTAAAAGGAGGACTCCAGACAGCAAGCAGTCCAAAATGTGATCACCACTTTATACACGTTAATTTTAATTTAATAGGTCCTCAAAAAAAGGGGGAGGGGTATCTGAATTGGTTTGAAGGAATTTGTTAAAAGCTGGGGGACAGTCCTTTTATAAACAAATAAAAATAAGTTGTGCAGAGTTTTTATTTTCCTCTCTTTTAAAAAAATTGGCAGAAACATTTGAAGTAAAACACTTATAAACCAAGTTTCAGGGCTTGGAAAAGTGATGCTGGTTATGTTGCCTGGGGGATTCTGGGAGCTATAATCCAAAAAGTATTTTTCCAAGTTTCACCAGTTTGTGCCTTGGTTGTAAATGCTTTGATGATAATTGTTTGGAAAGCAATAAAAACCCACCTATTCATAATGTGGCTGGTTTCATATCCTTCTTTAGAGGGCAATTTAGAGAGCACATATGTTATGGACACACGTGTTAATGTAGCATTACTAGTACCAGTGAGATGATGGTCCTATTCAGGTTTTTTCTTATAGGACCAACTAGACATGTCAGGATCATGCATGTTAGCTGCATTTTCATGCTTACATGAAAATTTACAAATCTGGAGCATAATTCCTTCTGTAAACTTGGAGGCAGGGCTTTTCAAAGAGTTCTAAAGTCCAGTGTTCTGAAATCCCAGAGTGAACATTGGGTTTTATGGCATGCAAACAACTGGATTGGGCTTGAATTAGGCTGAGCCAGCTGTTTGCATGCCAGTCAACATGCCATCACTGAGCAGTACAGGGAAAAGGGGGTGGTCTGTCCTGCAACCACCAATTTCATACTTGTAGTAGCTCCGTGGACATGCCACCTAGCACACTGCCACTTTTTCTGAGGGTGGGCTCACCCATGTGACATGAGAAGAGAGAGTAGAGGGACCTCCAGATCATATGGCTGGAAGTGATCAGGGGTGTTCATCTACCCTGATTGATCACACAGGCAAACCCACCTTCAGGAGAAGCAGAAGTGTGCTGGGTGACCCATCCCTGGAACTTTGACCCCCATGTCCATACCTGCATTATCTCTTTAGATTGGTTGCCCAGTATGCTACCACTTCCCCTGAAATTGGGTTTGCTCAATGAGAAGAGAAGGTAGAGGGACCCCCTCAGTCAACCCCAGACATGTGATTAGAGGTTTCTTCTGAAATCTTTTCTCATAGGTCACACAGATGAGCCCACCCTCAGGAAAAGTGGTAGTGCATCAGGTGGCCTATCCACAGAGCTCCTGTGTCCCAGGATGCCTCGTTTTAACTATATATTAAGAAGCCAAGCTCTCCCTCCAGTCCATCCCCCTTGGTCTGGGCCTCAGAGGGAGAGAACTCCTGGACCTGATTCTCTTTCCCACCTCCTTTCCCGTCTCCTTTTGTGTTGTGTCTTTTTAGATTGGAAGTCTGAGGGCAGGGAACCATGTAATTAAAAGATTATACGTTCAGCGCTGTGTAAATTTACAGCACTATATAAATAAAGGTTAATAATAATAATAATCCTACAGGCACAGAATTGATGGCAGCTCCAGGGACAGGCCACCCTCTTTCCCTGAACTACTCAGCACAGGAAAGGGAGATGGCATGACATCTGGTATGAAAACAGCTGGCTCAGTCCAACTCAAGCCTCTTCTGATTACCTATGACTCCACTAGTCACCAAACACTATGGAGCTTATTGCACTGCCTTTGGTGCCCAACTTACCTCTTCCAATTTGGCTCAAATTCAGAAGTTAGGCTGATTTTATTGCACTGTCTTTTCTCTCAAAATAGCTCCAGTGCTGAATTCAGGCCCTGAAAGTCACTTCGGTAGCCATTTTTTCCCAAATCAGAAGCTTCTGATTTGGAGAAAATGGTTGCTTAAGCGACTTACAGGGCCTGAATTCAGCACTGGAGGCAATGGCAAGCCGTTTTGAAAGAAAAGTCTGTGTGATAAAATCAGCCTAACTTCCAAATTTGAGCTAAATTCGAAGAGGTAAGTTGTGCACCGACATTGAGAAAAGTCTTTTAGGTTTGGGAACCATTAGTGGGTGTGTGGCTATCAAAGAATAGCTGGTGCTAAGCTGGGGGGGGGGGATTGAAATCCAAAGAGCTGGCATCTAAAAAGAGTTATAGTGCAGGAAATACTTAAAAGAGTTCCAAGTTTAAGTCTCACAGTTAAGTGGTGGAATAGTGGCCATTACCTTTACCTAATTGGTGGCATTGGTGGGATCAAAAAGACACATTGTGCTGTCATCTGAGAAAAGAAGTTGAGTGGGTGAGTCTCACCATGACAGTTGGGTTAATGGGTAAAACCTACAGTATTTTGCCAGAAGTCACTTTGTGTCATATGAACAGACAGCACAGGCCTTGGGATGAGGCTAAGGTTTTTTGCCTATGGAGACAACCCTTAGTTAGGGTTAATGTGCTCTCCCCTTATGTTTTTAGCTAACTCCATAGGGAAAGGCTTGAATGTGGCTATAATGTTATTGGCATCAATGCACCAGTGAAAATGGCTTGTTAACTGACTCTATAATCATAAATAAAGAACACAGTGCACACTTGAAAGCATTTTTTAAAAAAATTTAAATATAGCTTTACATTTTAAAAAAACTAAACTAATGGTAGGAAAAGACAGTATCATCAGATATAATAAGAGTTGAGACTTTCTGAAATGTCTCAAAACAGGATCATTAACACTTCATGTTGAGGTTTTCAAAGCATTTTGAATGAATAAAATATGTTAGAATGTTTGAGCCTGTTAAATTGGATTTTCTGAATATTTTTAGATTTGTAAATAATCAAGCCAGAATTTTAACACTCTGTGGTTTTTGTGTGGCCAGGGAGGAAATTGCCTTAAACCAAATCATGCCAGCTCAGTATTATCTAATCTGACTGAAAGCAGCTCTACAGTGTCTCAGGTAAATGTCTTTCACGTTGTCTTACTCATTTTAAATCCAGATTTAAGAAGTAAGTCTGGGATCCTTTGCATATCCCAATAAGGGAAAGGTATGCATGGAGATAACAGCTTAATTGGCATATATGATAGTATTGCCATATGGTGGGGCTTACTTGAAGGCACACAACAACAACAACAACAATTTATGGAGGCTAGACATGCTGAGGGATGGATAACAAAAAGAAAAAAGGACAGAAAATGAAAATGCAAAAAATGAATCTAGCATGCACTGATAGTGCTCGAGTTAGGAACACAAACCAGTTAAGGACTACATTGGTTTGTATCTAATGGTGGCTTTGCCTTAGGGCAATGATGGGGAACTTCCGCCTGACGGCTGCAAAGGTCCCAGGTGCTTCCTAAGCTTCTTCCGCTGTTATCACCAATCAGAGATAAGCTCTCTTTTAACCATTCTGAAGAGAAATAATATGAACTTTGCAGGCAGAAACTATTGTCCTAGAGATTACTTTAGACTAGTGTTCTGTATGCTTTGCAGAAATATATCCCTGCTGGTAAGAATTACATCTACTTCCACTCTCTACCTAGGGCTTTACCATACAAGCCCCATTATCAAAACAATTTTGTAAAAATAAATAAATATGGAAACAGTATGGAAACAGCCGCAATATGTTTTCAGAATTATGCAGCTGGGGCTGCTGTTGCCATTGCGCTCTCTTCCTCAGACCTCTTTAACCCCATTTCCTTGCCTAATGCCCTATTCGACATGCATTTTGGTATTTTTTAATGCAGTTCTGGATCCCTACTAAAGTGATGCAAGTAAAAAAAAAAGTTTTTTTTAAAGAAAGAAGGAAAAGAAATAGGGGAAGGTAACTGGGCTAATTGGGAATAGTGAGGGGGAGAGGGACAGGGTAGAGGAAAGGACACTGAAACCACGTGACTGGCAATATCGCAACTGCTTCGGGAGCATCATTTCACATCTACAGTCTTGCACTATTGAGAGCTCAATGACAAATTTCTCCCATCAATGAAAAGGAAAGCTGTAAACATGGTCAGGGAATGCAGCAGCTATGGATTGGAGGTGGTGGCATGCAATAGGTACCACCAAAGCCACTTTTTTTCTATGTGTACTCACGGTTTAAAAGATGTGTGTAGTAATCTCCCCATTCTGTCCTTGGTTCTGCTCCATATAGCTTGCTCTGCCCAGAAGAATGCAGCTTCTGAAACCTTTCCTTTAAATAGTATTGGACTCTATTCCAAAAAGGTTTTGCACCTTAGCAGGATGCACTCCTCATGCATTTGGGACTTACTCTTTTGGCGGATTTTTCCTATCTACTTGTCCCCTATACTTCTCTGAAAAGCTGCTTCTGGGCGTTGGTTGCCCTTTGGAAGAGAATGGAACAATGTAGAAGCAACTAACCTAATGTAACTGAAAAGAAGCATTTTTTAAAATTAGAGTAATGCTACTGTTGGTTACAACACAGCCAACTTACATCTTTACAACAGTTTCATTTAACAGGGCTCAAGCAGACTGGTGTCTTCGAGCAGCTTCTGGCCCCTCCAGATCCAGTCAGCCTCTGATTGGCAGCAGACTGCAGTGACTGGGAACTGCGGTCCTAAAGCCAGTTTCTATCATGGCCCTGAATAGGTTGCTCCTTTTTTGGACGGCTTCGGGCCATTTTAGGCAGCCACAGAGCAGCTTCTGGCTGATTCAGAGGCATGTGTTGCCTGCACACCTATTCCAATGTTGCATCTCATCAATGAAAATTCACTTCACACCACATTACTGGTTGAGAATGTCAAAAATTAGGCTGTCCATTTTCTAAAACACACACACACTGATGAGCATCTCACAGTACCATGTGTTGCTAGCATGTCATTGATGTGAACCATAAAATTGAGGTAAAAATGGGATCAAGAAAAATAGGTGGGTGATAAAGTTTTCAAATATGTAATCAATCAATAATTTAATTTATTAAAGAAAGAAGATTATTTTTACCGTGGGGTACTTGAAGCAGGAATACAAGAAATACAATAAACATAACATTCACATTTAATAAATAAAAGAAAGTAAGTCATTGCCTAAGCCTAAATAGTGAAATAAATTTCACTAAAAGCCTAAAAGTGAAACACATTTGTCATTGGGATAATGTTTGCATCTGTTGCATCTTGTGGTATTATTGCTTTAAAGTTACTGTAGAAGGTGGACTCCTTTCTCCTTTAAAGATCATAAAGAAGCAAATTAAAAGGTCAAGTGGGCAACATATTTTTACATTTTGCTATCATCAAAGGACCAAAATGGCAAGGTGCTTGTTCTTTACAGGCAGGGTTCACTGAAAATTTGAAACTATTTGCCATGACACAAATCTTTTTCATATATTTGCATCAGAGACACTGTTCTTAACATTTGTGGAAATGAAAGAAGCCTGACAAAAATCTTCATAGTTTAGAAATTATTCTGTGCAAAATTTGCATATAGATTGTCTGTGTGTGTGTGTGTGTGTTGTAGCAAACAGCATTTTCTATGCAGGGAACAGCATTTTCTGCACAGAAAAGCAATGTTGTTTGCTGTACAGAAAAACATTATAGTAGGCAATTTATTCTATGCAAAATTCTCACATAGTTGTTTTGTACAGAAAAGTATTTTCTTCACAGAATAGTGTGTGTGTGTGTGTGTGTGTGTGTGTGTGTGTAAAGAGCTGTTACCTGCACAGAAAATGTTTTCTGCACATCAAACCCCCTCATGAATTTTGTACAGAATAAATCCCCAACAACAGTATTTTCCACGCAGGAAGCAACATTATTTTCTGCATAAAAATGCTGCTTCTTTTCAGAAAACACCATTCTCTGTGCAAAAATACTACAGGAGAATTTTGTATAGCGTGTAAGTCCCAAACAGCTTTTTGGCAGGGAGATAATTGTTAAAATTACTCATTCCCTATCTCTAGTATAGAGTGTTTGCTGTCCTCTGAGTCAAACCCTCACTTTTTCATAAACTCAAGATCTAAAACTGATGTAGAAAGGATGACTTATTCTGGTTTTTTTCCTTGTTGTCATGTCTTCAAGTTGACTCTGACTTATGATGACCTAGGGTTTTTTGTTTTTTGTTTGTTTTTGGACAGTTTTTATTATTCAGAGGGGGTTTGCTGTTGCCTTCTTTTAAAGCTGTGGGAGTGTGACTTGCCCATGGTCACTCAGTGGCTGAGTGGAATTTGAACCTGGTTTCCCTAGTCCAACACTCAGACTACTGCATCATGCTGATTCTTATTCCTCTACCCTATTTTTTCTTGCACTTTTCATTTGTGACCCATGATCTAAGCAGTGTCCATCAGTAAATAGGATGCATAATGAATGAATTGTGACGCAGAATGACAGCAGTGACAAAAGAAGGAAGGGCCACATGCTATCAAGAAAATGCAGGACACAGAGATTGGTGCACACGATTTCAGAAGTGAGATCCATGTTGGTTCAGTTTAGGATATATATGATCCCTTCTGTAGTTGTCAAGTAGTGTGTTCCCTTTTTTCTTGTTCAGTTGGAGATTTCATATTCACTCTATTGCTGTATTAACAGATGTGTAAGAGGACAGTTTGCAGGCTTCCCCCATAAATTCCTCCACATCCTGTTATTTGCTTTTTAAAATATTGTACCCAACGTATTTATCTCCCAGTCACCACAAAGTACAAACTCTTATTGGAGAAATTACTTGATTGCTTGGCATATAATAATGTCCATGTAAAATGCAAACCTGGCTTTAAGATGATTGAGCTATGTAATTACAAGCAACTACAAAATAGCAATATGCATTTCCTATCTTCGAAACAATGTATGGGTGGAACAATATGTCACTTCAATAAACAGAGGGCCAACTCAAGACATTTTGCTGCCTGCGGCAGAGTGTCAAATGAATCCCCCTCACTTGGTAAGTTAAGGTGCAGAGGCCCAAAGGTGATTATTGGAGCCCCTAGAACATAAATAAATCTTGTTGGTAACTCTTTTTCTACCTTCTAGTAAAAATATGGTGACTGATGAGGATAATACATTAAGCAACTAATGATTTGATGCCTTATCATAACATTTCAAATGGAGTGCCTTGCTCTTCCTAATATTAATGTACTCTCCAACTCACATCTATTGACTTATTCTGAGTAGAGAAGAATCAGAATGGGAGAGCAGAGATTAGCACTTCCCATGCCTATCAATTGGAAAATATGGAAAATATGTTTACCACTCCTATCTCCTTTATCTACACAGAGTTATTTCTATTTCTATTTCATTCATTCATTTATTATATTTGTTTAATTGAGATTCCATCTTTCTTTCAACAAGGGACACAAGGCCATTTCTGCTGTTGGAGCCCCTCTGTGGAAAAAAAAAGATGCCCTGGAGGTAATTATTGGCCATAAAATTCTGCAAATACTTCTTTGCCTCTAAACTGTCTTTCATTTGTTTTGTAATAGACTGTTTCATTAAGAACTGGGATATTTTTACAGTGAGTTTTCTTTTATCAAGACCTACTGTGGTACAGTGGTTTGAGTATCGAACTAGCACTCCATGAGACCAGGGGCTGAAACCAGATGACCTTGGGAAGATCACACTTTCCCAGCCTTACAGGAAAGCAATGACAAACCTCACAATGAACAAATCATACCAAGAAAACCCTATGACAGATTCTCTTTAGGGTCAACATATGTTTAAAAAATGATATGAAGTCTCACAACAGCAGCAGCATTCTTTTTTCTACAGAATGGATTTTTTTTTTCACTACATGTCCCAGAATTTCCCAGCTGGGCTTCTAGGAGTTATACTCTCCTCCCCAATGCTTTGTTTTAGCCTAGCAGAGAGCAGCTTTCTAAAATCTCGTAGCTCCAGATTTCTTTAACCAGAAAGATGCTGGGGGGTTCAGGCAAGCGAGGAGCTTGTGCTGGCAAAAATTGTTTTCTGCCACTGAACTACAGCCTCATCTCTTTTGCCAGGATACAAATCCAAGACACACTATTTCAGGCTTTCTTCCACTGATAGTATTGAGGGCCAGAGTGAAGAATTATGAATTAACAATCCTTGCCAAATGCAGGAAGAAAATGCACCACTATTTCAAAACCCAGACATTGGTCTTTAAGCCTTGTCTGAATTGCTTCTTAGCTTTACCAAACTGCACATTGTTGTTTCCTGATATTTCACCCCCTTCTTTCCAGTAATTCCTGTGATGGGTCTTTCAGGGTTATCCAGGCCTTTAAAATGGAAAAGGGAGCATCACAGAACAGAGGGAAGGCTGTGTAAATCAGACATTGTACAAGCCTTCTTTCTCCTGCAAGTATGCCAAGCCTTTTATGAGTTTTGCTCACTCAATTTCCTTTCCACAAGCTACTGTGCATGTTCTTCTGAGTAGCCCTTTGTTACATTTCAGATATTTAGCATCATAAACTATGGCCTTGCCTAGGACCTCTGACATGCCTTGTGGTAAAGGTGCCTGTTAAATTATCATTAGAGACAAAAATATATGACATAGAAGAATGGTTCTATGGCTAGGTTGTCAAAAGGTCATGATTAGGGCCTTGCTCTATTCCAAACTTCATGTATGATTTTGGATGGGCCATTAACTTTCTATGGCTCATTCTAACTATTCCAAAGTGAGGATGACATACCTTCTCTACATCATAGATTAGAAGTAGGGAAGGTATTGCCCATGGGCTACCTATCACCCAACCCCTTCTTAATGGTTTCCAAGCCTCTCTCAACCTCCTGGCACCACCATTCCATTTTGTGGAGGCAAAAATCACCTGAAACAAAATAATTTCATGCTACTCTTCAGGAATGGAAGATGTGGGACCTTTCACACTACATAATTATAGTTCAGTATTCCACTTTGACTACGATGTCTGCATACAATGGACTGCCTGCATCTTATGGACTGGGGTTTGTATTTTGGTGAGACACCAGAGCTCTCTGGCTAAATGTCCAGGATTCTCTAGGATGGAATCATGACAGGTAAAGTGGAATCAAAATGCTGTAACTGTGTAGTGTGAAAGAGCACCCCAGTTAAATGCTCTCACTGACTCCCTGTCACTTTCCTGGCTCAAAGTAGGCCAGAAGAACAGAAAAGATGCAATCAGAGGTACTTCTGGTTGTAATGTCTGGCAAGTGTGGTGCCAAAATCTGGAGGTATAGTCTGCCACAGTGGGGAAAATTGGCTGCCTGAAGAACATATCCTGTAACAGAGGGTTGGCAATGATACCTTTAAGTGATTTACATTTCCAGATGCTATATCAATAAAGGAATATCAGACAGACGGATGAAATTTTATGTTATGTAGGGGCAGTCTGGTGTGCTAGAAAACAGAGGAAGAACACTATGACTTAACAAAGAAAGTTTTTACATGGTTCAAAACAAAAGTAGTAAATAGTAACCTAATTCAAATGCCCAGTTCTAGATTTGACAAGCAAAGCGATAAGATCACTGTGATGCTAATTCTGAGCAAATTCATAATGTATCAGCATTAGCATAGGAGCTAATGTGAGTCAGTCCATATTCACATAGCATAGTAATATCTGAAAGACATGTCATGTGGAGGGCCAGTGGTAGTATAATGTTGTACTGTTATACTGTGCTCTAGAATGTTTTTAAACTAAAACAATGTTGGGGTGGGGCTCTTACTTTATTTTGTTTTGTTTTGTTTTATTGATTAACAAAGTGATCTTCATTTTTGTGCTTTGGGCTACAATACTCAGAATCCTCAAGCTACTGGCTGTGTGAATCTGGGAGCTATGTTCTACAATTGCCTCTTCCAAGCTCTGATGTAGCCCTCTTCAAACCTGGTGCCTTCTATGGGCCCTTTCAAAAGTATAGTATAGCATTTTAGCTGCCATGACAACTTCCTAAGAAATTCCATGGTTTTTAAAAAAATTAAAGTCTATGGGGCGATCTAGACTGCCCAAAAGGGGCAGTCCGTGGCCGCCCCAGGAAGCAGCGGGATGGGGACAAGGCGCCGCAGCCCCTTTCTTCCTGGGTCTTTGCCGCGGCTGTGCAAAAGCCGCGGCAAAGACCCGCCCACAAAAAGGAACTCTGTTTGGAGCTCTTTTTTTGCACCGCGGAAAGCTGTGCAAAGGCGTCATGGCGTGCGCAGCCTGTCTAAAAGCTGCGCAAGCCATGATGCCATCATGGCGCATCCATATGGATGTTGCCATTCAAAAATGGCGGTGCCCATACATGCTAGGGTTCAGGAGGGTGTAAAAGCTACACCCTCCCGAACCCTATTCGCAGCTTTTTTGGCCCTAGACGCGCCTCTTTTGGTGCGTCTAGATCAGCCCAAAGGGGTTTAATTTATTTTACACAAACATGGTTTTAACTGTTGCAGCCTTTTCCTCTCTTTTAACTTGTTGTTGCCGTGTTTTATGTTTTTGACCTGTTTGAATTATTTATTATTCTAATCTAGCTTTAAGAAACCCCCAAAACTATTTATTGTTTTATAAAATCCCATGATAAAGAGTGGGATGCAAATAAACAATAAAATCTGCACTTTGGGAAGGAGTATTTAGAATTCTCAGCCAGCAAACTCTAGTGCAACATCAAACTACAAATCCCAGGATTCCATAGATCTCAGCCAATGCAGTTAAAGGGAAATCATGGTGCTATAATTGTGTGGTGTGAAAGGGCCATGAATGTATTAAATTACTTCCCTTGTAGTTCTCCACTTGCACCAGGTTGTGGAAGTGGCTCTTTTAATGGGATCAGAGGACATCACTTTTTCCTCTTTTTTTCCCAAAGAAGGTAAAGAGATAATGCATTTCTTTAGCAGAATTTACTTTCTTCATTTCTCAGTTTTCTGCTACAGCATCAAGCAACATTTTGGTCTGAACTTTCTAAATTTAGGAAGTACAGAAAAGTAGTGCAACAGTCACTGTAGGTTTCGAAAGACTGAACTGTCATCTGTCAATATTGTTTTTGGTAGCACCCTCAGAAAAAGGATAGGGTTCTTTTTTCAGTCTTATGTTTCAAGGGTGCCAAGACTAGGGTCTGAACAAGTGTAGATTAAGACACTTAGAAGATATTCACTGTGGATAATAAGTCAACTTGATCAGCCATAATCTAGAAGGATATTTGGAAGGCCTCTCAATAACGAGCCCCTAGGGAAATTGGAGAACATGTCACTCCAGTGCTGACTAAATATTCTGGAGACAAATGTCCTTCTGAGTGGGCTAGTCTCTGCATACTCAGAGAAGTTATTGAGTGAATCACATATGCAGGATTTAATGTGTAGGAATGACAGGATTGATCCTCTCATTAGGCAGGGGGAGGTGATGATCTCAGACAACAGATGCTGAGAAGCAACAGTGTCAGCATCCCACATGTTCCTTGAAAACTCTCCAGTTGTTTGTTGAAGGAAAGAAATGTAAGCTACAGAATCCATCTTAGCTCCCCCAAACCAGCTTGCTGCCCTCTGGTATGGTAGAGTATACTGGTTCATCCAAGTCCTGTCAGCTGCTCTGCATGGAATAGTTTTTTCTATTTTACTTCAGGAAACAAAAAAGTCTTGGACCAGCCCAAGGAACTGTAGCCTAAAGTATCATATTTCCCACTTGAACATAATATTTCTCTTTTTTATTACAAGGTTGGGTGCTTCTACTTCTTAAGTCATTTTAGAAATATATGAGCATTCTACTGTGTCTTTTAGGTGTGTTCTTCAAATTCATTTTCCCTCTTTTGTTGTAGTCTCTCTTCCTCTTTCTCTGTATATTCTCTTAGGCATTGATTCTGCTCTAATATCTTTTCCTTGCTTCAGGAAGGTCTTTTAAACCAGGACCCACAATAATGCTTTCCGAATGTCTTATACTACAGTTGCCATTGCTAGCGGGGGCTGATGGGTTTTTTAATTCTAAAACATCTTGCAGGCATTATAGTAAAAAAAAAAGTTGTGCAGCATGGGCAGTATCTTGAATCTTTGGGGCATAGTTTTCATCTGGACCTTCCTACCCACTATTGTGGAGGAAAGCAACAGAAAAAGCAAGCTGTACATTAGTTGTGGGTGGTTTTAAAGGTTGGGAAAGTGAGGAAGAGGCTAAGGTCAGTCAGTTGAAAAGAAATGAGGAGAAGCTCATTTCAGGAGAAGGATGAAAGATTTGATGTGTGATAGCAGAAGGGTATGAAGAGGATAAAGGAAATGGAAAGCAACTGAATATGAGAGATGCAGAAGAGAGATAGGCGTGGACAGATTGGGGAAGGTTGTTCTCCCCCCTAAACTGGGAGAAAAGTTTTTTTTTTTTAATGTTATGCTCACTTTATACATGTTTTCCTATCTTAGTGCATAGAAATTCTACCCCACCCTCCAAAAAGGGACAAAATCTGACAGAAAATCACTAGAGCAGGGATGGAGAACCTATGGCTTTACAAATGTTTTAACCTACAACTCCCACCAGCTGAAGCCTGCATTGTGGAAGTGGTAGACCCAGACATCTGGAGGGCCAAACCCTCCCACCTCCTGGATCACCATTGTGATCTATTCATGACTTCAGCTTGCAGTTGCTAAAATCTGTGGACAATAAAATGAATCTTGTTGACACTAAACAAGAAAGTAATTGTTTGCTGGACAACAATCAATGGGTTTCTATATTTGAGTCTTTCATAGAATTCATGAGGTCCCATCCTGTGGATGTATATGTGAAAGGAATCCCACAGTATGGATGACACTCCCAGATATGTTTGTTTGGGATTACAGCTTCTGTCAATTGATGGGTAAATGCACTTGATTATACATGTATCAAAATTTTAAATACAGAATTAAATTTAGGAAGTCTGATTTTTGTAGGCTGTTGCCAGCCTCTTCCTTCTCCTGCAGACCTTCTGTTTCCTCTTACTTTTAGTTTCACATCTACATTTTGCCCTCTGCTCCACAATACAATATATCCTTTTGGCTATAGTCACTATGGGGTCCTTTATTAAAACACAGGCTCACATACATACATAGTTGTATTACACCAAATGAGGCAGAATATGTGACAGAAGGAAATTACAACAGTCCACTACTTGTGCCTTTCTGTTCTCTCCTTTTGTACTCAGACATATTGCAGATAGCCTTGTTACTTATTGTCAAGTTAGGCTGGATTCTTAAAGACTTTGTGTGCTCCATAACTTGGGAGCTGAATCACAAAGGCACATGCTCTTGAATGTACAAAGTGGTAAGCAAGGCTGAATCCCATTGCTGTCCTGAATCCTTGTCTTGAATCCCATTTTGGAAGAAATATGAGAAATAGATCTAATAAACAAACAAACAAATGAAAGCACTGAAATTCTGGACCATGCCAACAACTACCATGTCAGAATGCACAGGGAAGCCATTGAAATCCATAAACACCTGGGCAATTTCAACAGGAAAGAGGAAACCCTGAGGGTAAACAAGGCTTGGCAACCAGTCCTGAAGAACAGCAAGGTTAAGACTGAACCAATGCAAATGAGCAACAGCCTAAGGCCAGGGGATTCCCAGCAGACAATGAGCACCAATTAGCAGACATTAATCCTTGTATGCATATCCTCCCACCCTGAGGTCTGCCATTAGCAACAAAACAATACATTTGCAAATTACTCCTTCCTTCCCAGGGTCACACAGGATATATATATCCAATCCATTTCCATGCTATCATTCTCTGAAGATGCCAACCACAGATGCTGGCAAAACATCAGAAAGGAACTCTTCTAGAACATGGCCACATAGCCCGAAAGCTCCACAAAAAAACTAAACAAACAAATCTTTTACTTCTTCAGTGCAGTATTATAGCCACTATCTCACTAGCTGTTGTAAAGAAACAAAATTTAATACGAGAACAACTAGTGAGATATTGCACAAAGCAAAATATTTCTTTCTTTGTTTATGTATTTATTGGATCTATACCCCATCTTTCTTCCAAAATGAGATTCAAGGCAGCAATGGGATTCAAGGCAGCAATGAGATTCAGTCAAAGATGATTGTAAAAACATATTTTTCTTCCACAGACCTCTAGGTGTTGTATGTAGAGTTCCTTGCAGCCTTCCTATTGTGAACACTGGGACTTAGAAACATTACTTTCAATTACTACAACCTCCAAGGGATTCTTTTGAAGCTTCATTGGAGGCACAGACTTGCTTAGCTTCAACACAGTTGCTGTTTCATGTATCTACAAGACTAGGGATGGGATAGGTGTGCCTATTCAGCTATTGCTTGACTGTGACTTTCATTTTCCTTCACGATTGGCTGTGCTGGTTGGGGATAATGGAAATTGCAGCTCATACTGGTCTGCAGGGGTGGTACAAACCATACTCTGAATTCAACATAGGCAGAATCATTCCCTTTGGCTTCACAGCTGGCCATAGATAACTTGGGTGAAATCTAAGTGACAATTAATTTTAAAGTCCTATGAATGAGACAGAAGTAAGCCAGGGGATTTAAAAGTGCATAGTTTTCACCGGCCCATGATCTGTATCCCTTTAGTGTGGCTGTTCAACTGTTCAAAACAAAAAGGAGCTTAAACATTAATGGTGTAAGCCTTATGACCATCAATATGTGTAGGCATGTATTGGATTACTCTGATATGTGGTTTGCAACAATAAAGTTCTATCTGGCACAGAATCAATAAAATGTGTCAGAGTGGGTGTTGCTTTCCAATTATTCAGGTATGTTTCTAAAATTGCCAGACACTTGTGAATGAAAAACCATTAGAAAACAGAATAAGCATGACTACTCATAATCATAATTATAACTATGAATTTATGAAATTCAGGGTAGTCTCCTTTTACAGGCTGGATGCTATTTTATGTATTTTTCCATATTTAAGGCCCTGAAATGAGTTATAAGCTATCTGAATAGTTTTCACAAAACCAAAAAGGTACACCGAATAAAAGATGGAACATTTATAGGGCTATAGGGTAACCCTATAATTTATAGGATAGCCTCCAAAGTTCATAAGAATGTTTGTTTCTTTAACCTAGTCACATCCACATGGCAGAAATAATCTGGTTTGACACCACTTTAACTGTCATAGCTGACTGCTATGGAATTCTGGGAATTATTGTTGGTTGTGGCATCAGCATTGAGCCATGGCAGTTAAAGTGGTGTCAAACCAGATTATTTCTGCTGTGTGAATGCAGCCCTGGTGGCATAAGGGAGCCCCTGGTACAGGGTGGTAGAGAAAGGGTCATATCTCTTTTGTGGTGTACCATATTGACATGACAAGCTTTGTGACCCTGTCAGGTTCCACTGAAGATGGGACCATGTTTGCTTCTCTCATCTTTCTTTTTTCATCCAAATTTACACAGATTATCACACTGTGGATGAATGTTTGTTTCTCTACCTAGTAGCATAAAAGGAGACCTGGTGTGGTGTGATAGAGAAAGGGTCATATCCTTTGTGGTGTACCACACTCAATTAACATGACAAGCTTTGTGATCCTGTCAGTTTTCACCAGGGGGGAACAAGCGTTTGCTTCCCCCACCTCTCTTTCTTCATCCAAATTTTCACAGAGTATCACACTGAGAAAGAATTGTGGATTTCCGTCTGAGGGGGCTGCATGGATTGATAATGTAAAACCTAGGCAAAAACAACTTGTTTTTTCCACCCTTTAGGCCATAGTTTCAGTTAAGAAACAAAGTGTAATAAATTTTGGCGGGAAAAATAACCAAACAATTTTGGACATTTCAAATGACTGGCCTGTATAAACACTACTGAGAAATGTGGGTGAGAACAATTCGACCAAGGAAATGATTATTTTTCTTGCGCCAAAGCCTAGGAATTTGTCAAGTCAAGTCTTTTGAAACTGTTTTGAGACATAGTAAAAGGAGGAAGCAGACGTACGCAAAAAGAAACTTTGGGATAAATCAAGTCTATAATATTTAAACTCTTATTTATTAGTGAAAGTAGTAATCAGAAGATTCACAGTTTGCTGAAAATATCCTCGGCAATTAAATTTTCCTAATGAAATATAGGCAAGAAACAGATTCAGACTTACACTAATCAAAATATTCCCAGATCTAAAATGAAGACCTGGGATTCTTTCACACTACACAATTATAGTGCCTTGACTCCACTTTAACTGCCATGGCTAATTCCTATCAAATCCAAATTGTAGTTTGATGAGCACTTGAGCTCACTAGTGCAGAAATCAAAATGCACCTCCCTAGATGCCTTGAAAATCCCAGGATTTCATAGAATGTAAAAATGACATTCAGATTAGAACTGTAGTGCTATAACTGTGTAGGCTGAAAATGCCCTTGGCCTAGAAGCACATGCAACAGAAAGTGGATTTAAATATAGATAGTGTAAAATGGTTAGTACCACTCCATCTTTCTAGGTATGAGCTCCCGTTATGTTTTCTTGTGTTAAAAAGAAAAAATTTTTTTTTTGAAAACCAAAAAGCTTGTACAGTTTATATAAGGTTTCAAGCTAGGATGTGATATTTGCAGTGATAATTTTCTACATGTTTATAGCTACTTAATGTGTGGGAATATTTCAGAATCTGCTCACCACCGTATGAGGATGATACTACCTTATACCTGTCTCAGTCTAATAAATTTGTAAACTTTATCCAAGAATTTTTTTTTTTAGCATTAGGGCATAGAATTTTTCAATCCATCACTTCTTTCCCCACTTTTGATAGTTACCTTTTAAATGTAATACGCCTATGCCCAATATCTGTCATGTGCATATGTGTGTACCATCTCTTTCTAAACTGCAAGTAAGAAAGCTATTACTAAAAAGTTGGGGATTGAAATAAATTATGCTGACCTTGGAAAAGGACAATCTCTTTCCTGATGAACTACAGTGGGATCTGAGTTTTGGGATAAATTGTTGTCTATTTATCTTAACAAACAGTCAGTTTTGACTTGCCTCATGTCCATTAGTATAGTTAGAACTCCCTAGTTCTAAGTGGCAGGTAATTGCTGTGCATTCCATGATGCTCATTTGAAAGGTCATTCAGCAACCAACTTGGCTGCCACTCAGTTCAAGCTATTCACATCTGATGGAACCAAAGTTTGATTTTGCAGCTGTCATAGAATCATTTGTATTCATGTTCAGAGGAGTGAACAAAAAGTATTCAGGTTATTTGTTAGGTAAAGCA
Source organism: Urosaurus nigricauda (assembly GCA_034509955.1). NCBI lineage: Eukaryota > Metazoa > Chordata > Lepidosauria > Squamata > Phrynosomatidae > Urosaurus > Urosaurus nigricauda. The sequence goes on from JAOEGL010000003.1 coordinate 71,778,939, forward strand.
TATGACTAGAACAAGGACTTGGACAGGACAGAAGATAAACAAGAAGGTCATGGTGGACAATGCAGGATGAGTAAACACGAGTAAAGGAAAATGAGCAGGAAAGGATGTCTTCCCACACATTCTACAAGCACCATCCACTTGGATGAAGATCTACTGGATGAAATGCATATGGCGGATGTGCAGCCCAACATCTCCAAGACCTGACACAGAATTCTCGCTATCCCCTTGGATTTTATCACATTTTAATGAATTCTCTATAATAGTTTTTCTAAACTTTTTAAAAATTATGGCAAGCCATCTTCCATGCCATTTTGGGAGAAAAGAAAGATATAAATTCAATAGGTAAACAAACAAAAATATTGAAATTTACAGTAGACTTGATTTGGTTTATTATAACAAAAATGCAAGAGGAAGTATTATAGAGAATACTTGGAAAACTTTATTTTTAAGTTATGCAGATCCCAGAATCCAGTAGCTAGAATGATTGTGGGGATTCTGGGAGCTGTAATTTGAAAAAGATACTTTTTCAAAGCTCTGGCATTGTACTTCATCTTGTAGAAAAAAACAATTTATGCCTCCAAATAATGGCCTGCTTCAATGTCTGCTGAAATGCACCCCCTTGTTTAAAGCCCTCTTCCTGTCAGAGTTCATGAACAGACTGCCTATGTACACTACAGTGTCAAGTAGAGCACTACAGAGTTCAGTCTTTATTACTTTCCAAATGAATAAAATTTCCTCAATAAAGCCTTCCTGTCCTGTAGACAAAGAGCAAATAAACATTTGGATGGGCAACAAAAAAGGAGAACAAAACTAAAGCCAACTACCTCCAGGAAGACCCTTGTTATTCTAGTAATATTGCTTCCTTTGCTTGTTAGTAACCCAAAGGAAATGAGTGGGGGAAGAATTAGCAGTTTCATACTCTGTAGCTTTGTTACAAAAAAAGATGCCCTCCCCAAAAGGTGTCTGACTCACACAACTTCTAGTGACTCAATTCAGCTAAACTCTATTCCATTGCCAATAAAATGTAGCATAAAGCCTTTAGAGTTGCAGCATAAAAGAAAGCTTTTATAGCATTCTTTTCCTATATATTCATCCCTGTTTCCAATCCATGAAGGAGAGAAGATGCCATGTGGCTTGTTGTGACAGAGCAGTTTGTGACCCTTCCATATTCTTTAGCGTGTTTATTAATACAAATAATGACTGACTCATTTTATGGTCCTGAGGTGGGCAGTGGAGGAGATTGGAAAGATTTCTGCCTTCCATTCTTTCCTGATCAGCACTGGCATAAAATGACAATGAGCTCAGTTCACAACGTTACATTTATTATACATTAAATCAACAAGGGCCTCTATCTGTACTTTGGATGTTTTTCCAGGAGAAAGAATAACATTTCACATGCTATTGAGCAAAGAGTAAGCTTCCTCAACCACCAAAAGATTTCTTAATAGAAGCTGATTTGTTTACTAAGAATTTCTCAAGGCCAAAGAACCTGTTTGAAATGGCAGAGACAGGTTGTAATTTGGGGTAGTCTTTGAGTAAGACACAGTTCTAAAGGTGGCTTTATTCTACCTCTTCCATAGACTGCTTAATTCTTTCAAATATGTCCACAGGACATTACCAATAATCACAGAGAATGGCATGGTTTTCAGAGCACAAAACAAGAAATGCATCTCTTTTGCTTCATTCCCTTCACCTCTTTGGTTTTTGAAAATAGCTCTTTGAAAAAACCAAAACCAAATAATTTGTTGTAAAATGGAAAGCTGTAGGAAAAGAGGAAGATCTTTACAGACAGATTGACTCAATCAAGGAAGCCATAACCCTGAGTTTACAAGACTGAACAGAGTTGTTGATGATCTTCTTGAAGGTCTCCCATTCATGAAGTCACCAAGAGTCCACTTGATGCCATGTAACAATAAGCACAACCTATGCATGTAATAATTGCAGCTTTAAATTTCTTCCATGATCTAGACTGATACATAAATAGGTCAACAGAAGAGGCAATTGGATGGACACTCAAGTTTGCTCTTCCCTTTATTAAGTCTGTGATGCATGCACAGTGGCTGCTGTTTGGTATTTAAATGACTGAAGCATAAAAACATAGACTCACAACTAGAGACTCTTAGTGGTTTGTGCCTTGGCTGTTGCACGCAATTTACAAGACTGATGACAGTTATGTTTATAAAACAGAACACTCAGGATTATGAGTTGGTGATTTGGACAACTGAAACAAATCCTCAGCACATTAGCTCTATAGAAAAAAAAACCCTGGAAATCTATTAACATTTCAGATTTTGTTAGAATGTGAGCAAATAATTAAACAGAAAAACAAATGCAGCTAAGAACTCGTTGAAAAAGTGCAAACATTTTCCTGAACATGGATGACTCAAAAGTTCATTTAAAAGTTTGAATGACACTTACCTCTCACAAAGCACTGCTGGTAAGAAGGGAATGAGTCAAACATGCTCTCTGAAGCCATGCTTTCCTCCTGAAAACCTTGTTCTCTCTTTTAAAAGGGGATGATAGGTGTTCTCTTTCACCTTGAGAAGTAAAACAAAATTAAGAATGGTCATTATAACAAACCTCTTTGCTGCCATTGGACTTTGGATGTTTGTGTCTGCTGAGGAAAATAAATTTGTAAATAAGCTTCTGTTTTTCCTCTCACACAAACACTGACACTTTTTTGTAAAGAGAGAGAGAGAAATAGCGGATCACTTGTGGTTTCATGATGCTTACCACTCTACGAAACTGTTGTGGTTTGCAGTCAAAATGATTCGCCCTGCCTGCTGACCAATATCCCGGACCTGCTCTTGTGTGACTGCCTCTGTACCCAACTTGTGGTTCTGTGGTTGTTTATGAGGCCCAAAGAAGTGTTTCACACAACCAATATTACAAATTTAACTGTTCCCCTTTCCACAGCCTGTCTCAATTGGTTCTTGACAATCACATGGTTTCAGTGATGCTGACTTTGAAAAAAACCCAACAGACACAAAATATTCTGAGCCATGTACTTCCCTCACCACCTGCCCTCCCTTAGATTCAGCAATGAAAGAGTATGCAGAGAGAAAGGAAGAGAGAGACTGACTGACTCACTCACTCACAGCCCTTATTTTACAAACGGTCTTTGCTGATTAAGGACAACGTTGCTTGTGGTTTCTGAAACTCCTGGTTATTTTCATAGATATTTCATTGCTGCTTATTCAATAGTAATTCAAACCCTGGCATTAGTCTGTTGCTGAAAGAGGATGTCCATGGCATCATTTAACTTGGGAGTCACTTTTCAAAAAAGTTCAGCAGGTGGGGATCAGCACTCTTTTTTACTTTCTAAAGACAGTTTATAATCAAAAGAGGCTAAGACGGATTGACTCAACTGTAACTTTTAAAGACAAGTATGAAATAATAAGCAGCCTAATAAATCAGCCAAAGATCAGCATAAACTTTAAATGGTTATTATAAGGATTACTGTGTGAAGCTCTAAATGGAGCTCTAAAAGGACTTATTCTGCACAAAATTTGCACCTGGTTGTTTTGCACATTTTTATGAGCTTGAAGCAGTATTTTCTGTGAAAGTAATAATAATAATAATAATAATAATAATAATGCACAAAAATCTGTTTCTACACAAAACAACCATGTCTGAATTTTGCACAAAATATGTCCTAAATTCCGAATAGTCTACAAAAAACCATGCTATTAACAATTCAAAACATATTTTGAGATGAAAGTGACAGTCACAATGAGGTTGCAGGGTTACAAATAAATAAGAAAAATAGTGTTAAAAATACAAGGGCTCATGACAAATTGGTGGCAGCAGTGGGATGAAAAGATCCAGAGTGCTGTCATCAAAGAAACTTAGGGGCAGTACAGACCAGCACTTTGTGCCGGCTTGACTGCAGAGTAGGGCTGAGAGTCCAAATGCCCCCAGCCCTAGTTCTACCACTCAGCCACCATGATAACACATGCCCATCCATATGGTGTGCACCATGATGGTGTCCATGGCATGCAGCACCCAAATGGTGCTGGCAGGAAGGGGTATCATCATGGTGCACAAGTGCATCAATGATGCCCCTTCCAGGAAACTGCTCAGAGCAGCTTCTTTTGGGGTGTGGATCGGTGCCACAGCATATGGCTGCTGCGGCACCAATCTGGGGCATACAGGGGCAGTGTTCAGCCACCCATCTGTATAGCCTCTTAGTGGTGGAGAATAAGGTGATTGTGACAGCTCCTTTAGGATATTTTGTGATTGATGAAAGTTGTGGTTCCAAACAAACAAATAGTACTATGTTGGGGAAGATTGTGTTATGGTGTCTTTCTCTGAAGATCTATGAGTAAATGCTGCATAGACATCTCTTGTGGACCTTTCAAAAGTCCCCCACCTTCTTAATCTGAAAGAAAATCTAGATCATAGGAGGGGTCTGTGCACTCTCTACCTATGTGTTGTTCACAATAAGGGCTATTTGTGTGTAGTCCAAGACCTGTAGTGCTGGATTCTTTTACCCTAATAGTGAAAGACATCTTCTGAGGAAAACAGTTTTTTCCCATACATCCTGAATCTTTTTAGGCCCAGTCACTTCTGATTCCCAGACAGCAACAATGATGGTGGGTGCAGCTCAGAGGAGTCCAGGGTGGGTAGGATGTGGAGCAGGTGTCATTCCCATATGTGATCATATATTCTATGGGAGATATGTGAAATATTCAGACATATTTGTTTTGATAAGAAACCACCCAAAGTTGCTTAGGATGTCAGAAGTGGAGTCCTTCTCATTCTGTTCTTTCCCCAGTCTAACTCCCCTTCACCACCGGCTGCTACAGTGGTTGAGAAGACTGAGGAAAAGGGAGATGAGATGAATGAGATACCAGAAAATATTTGTGGAGAAATGAATTTAGAAAACTAGGTTCTTTCTCCATCTCTGATCCTTCTCGAAGACTAGCAGCCCACTGAGCTTTCAAAGTGCTACTGATGCAGGTCAGCAAACAGCAAAGCATCAGACTTTCAGGATTTAAGCCTAGATAGACATGCTGCCATGGTTAGCATTCCACAGTCAACACTATCCTAGGCCTGAAGACATTAGGATAAAAACCTGAGCTCTGGGGATGATCACCACGTCAAGCAGAATTTCATACCTAAGACTCTCTCTCTCGCTTTCTGAAAAGTAAAATAATTAAAATAAATAAATGAAAATAAATGACAATTTCAATTGAAGAACTCACTTTTTTAAAATAGGAAAATTCTGAGACTCTTAGGCCTGAAACAGAAGGGCCAAATAGAGAGGCTTATGGCCACTTCAGGGGCATGGTGTTTAGATGACGCATGCTCCTGAAGTGGCCAAAAGCTGCTTCAAGGCCACCTAAGGCAGCCTAAAGTGGCTGGCAAAAGGAGTGGATTTAATCTGCTCCAGTCAGTGGTTCATTTGAGATTGCAGCAATGGCCCACTTTGGGAGCAGGCTGCCCAGTTGCTGCAGTCCTGGTGAGAATGACACTTCAGGGGCATGGCATTTAGATGACACATGCCCCTGAAGTGGCCAGAAGCTGCTTTGATGCCACTTTAAACACCATGCCTATATCCTATGGAGTCCTTGGGTTTGTACTTTGGTGAGACACTGGGGTTCTTTGGCAGAGAATTCGAACCCTTCCTCACTAAACTACAAATCCACCTCCCGCAATGGGCATGAACACATATACGAGAGTAGTCACTTGACAGTATTTTCCCTCTGACTTTTCTTTGAGCTATATAATTAGGTCCTTTGACTTCCTTCCTACCTGTTGAGGTCACTTTCCCCTTTGTCAAGGAGGGGAAGTCAGTTCAACTCTTTGTCCCCATTGTCTGAGAAGGAAGCAACCATCAGAGAGTTCTAGCATCAATAATAGCTGCTAGTTTATTCTCATACATGAGAGCTGCCTTTAAGAGCTCTTGTAATCAAGTATTGCTTGACTCTTTATTTATCTCTTTTCCTATCCTTGGATAGATCTTTCTAAAATGGTCATCATAAGCTTTCATTGTATGTTACTTGAACATCTGGAGAAATTGCTTATTTCTACCATTAGTTCAATTTCACCAGCTTGTAAGATTCTGCTTAGCACTGAACTAGATTTTACAGATATTAATGCAGTGTATTTCCAAGGAAAGGTATTCAAGACTGGAGATTGAGTTCTCATTCCTCTTGGAAAGTCCCTGATTATCCCACGGTGGTGTGTGACAAACTAGACTTTGAAGGGATCTTTGTTCATTGGCACTCCTCATTCTGATTCAACTGACAGCTGACACCCATATGCTGGCCTGCAGAAGCCTGTATAGTAGGAAAAACTCAAAATCAGTCCTTTTCTTCTTTACAACCAAGCCATTTCCCAACCTCCCAGTACTCAACTGTCATCCTTCTGAAAACACTCTCACACCTCTGGTGCTTTGGAGAGAATCTCAAAAGTCCAGCCGAAGCCTTGAGCATATCCTGTGAAAAAAAGTATTTTTCTATTACATGGCAGATTCCCATAGCATGTTCCCATGCCATAGTCATTTACATTCTTATTACTTCTTCATTGGATTACTTTATGAAACTATCACTGAAATCATTGGGACTTTTAGTTAGTAATATTGAACTTACCCCTTTAATTTCAAAGGGTCTTATCTATGCTTGAATTAGGCTGTATCTACACTGCAGAAATAGTGCAATTTGGAACAGCTTTAACAGCCATGACTCCATGCTATGGGATCCTTGGATTTGTAGTTTGTTCTAGCACCAGAGCTCTCTGACAGAGAAGGATAAATATCTCACAAAACTACAAATACTAGAGTTATGTAGCATTAAACCATAGAAATTAAGGGGGTGTCAAATCCAGCCTAAGATCTCTTTCACACCAAACAGTTACGAACCTTTGATATTACTCTATTTAGAACTCTCTGCCAGATAATTCTGGTGCACCATCAAATTACAAAATCCCAAGATATCATAGGATGCAGTCATAATAGGTAAAGTATATCTAAGTGCTGTAATTGTGTATTATGAAAAAGGCCAAACTTGGGCTACTTGCGGGTAGTTGACAGTTGTGATGCAAAGGATCTATCTCTACACCATACCAACTTCATTGGTTTCCCTGTCATGGCACCATACTGAGTGCCCTCTCAGGAAAAACCAATTGGACTGATCACTGTTTTGATTCATTATTCATTAAATATTGTTCATATGAATATTTAAAACAATGAATAAAAAATATATCACAAACGAAACTCAGAAGTGGCAGTGTTAATAAATGGGATGAAATCTGAGAGGTTCAATTTATACAGAAGCACTAAACAAGACTGCCCTCTGTCACACATATTATTTTCACTCTATGTTGAAATTCTAGCCTTCTAGTTATATTGAACTTAGGTCAAACACAATATATGTGTGTGCGTGTATTAATACACAATACAAAACAAACAATTAATATATAAATAACAAATAGCCTTGGAGGTCTACAAGTAAACTTGCAAAATAGGTATCTTTTGTGGGGTAGTATCAGTAAGACATCACTCAGATTCGCTAGTTGATAAAGCTGGGATCAAAATATCTTTCCAAAGAATAGCTTGATAAGTAGGAGGTCCGATAGCAAATGAGTTGGCATTGATATAATCAATAAAAACTGAAATGAAATTCTCCTCCCTGTCAAGTAGTCAAATTCAATTATGCTTCACTAGTCCCAGAATACAGAAGACCATGTTGCACCTGTCTGCCATTGAAAGTGGGCATCTTTAAATCAGTATTAACAGAGTTGACTGAGGGATTCAACCTAGATGTTCATGAATTAAACACTGAAAGCTTTGGACCTGGATGGATGAATCTGACAGTTGGTTTGTAGTTATTTCACTTTTCTTTACAGGTCTCAAGTTCTTTCTGCTCTGAATATGAAGAAATTTCTATTTGAGGCAAATCCTTATAAAAACAAACTGAAATGAAATCCTCACTCATTTCTAGAAAGAACCATGGTAGCCCCAAACTAGGGAAGTAGTTCTGAATCTCTACACTTCATTAAAGAAGTATATCTTTTCTAATTCAATTGTTGATTAGGGTGACATATAAAAAGGACCCTTTCACTATAACTATATATTATTGAAAAGTGCAGTTCAAAGCATTTTCATCCAGAATTCATTGCAGTAATTTCTTTAGGTAATTTCTGGACATGATCTTATTGTCATCATAAGCTTATGTTTCATCCTGTATTTTATTGTTCTGGGTGTAGTAGTGGTACAGAAAACCTCAGGTTTAATGAATTTGATCTAAGTGAGTTTAAGTGAGTTAGATTTTTATCATTCACTTATTTAAATATTTCTGTCTCACTGTTGTGAGAGCTCAGGGCAGGTTACATGTAAACAGTACATAAAATTCAAAATACTAAATAAAAATTATAATAATCTAAGTCAGATAAAGGCATATTAGATCACCACATTAGATCAGCAGAAAAGGCTAAAACCATTAAAATCAAAAAGAGAGGGAGAGAGATTAGACACCCACGTCTTTAACAAAAACAATGTTTTTAACTTGGCTCCTAAAATAAATGTTGGTGCTAGCATAGCCCCGCAGGAAAGGACATTCAAATCTGGCTCTTAATCTTAGTAGGAATTAAGTAAATTATGACTGTGGCCTGACACAAATGGGTAAAAAGCGGTGTCCTGGCACCGATTCTAGGGTTTGGGAGCGTGCAGCGGCTGCATGCTCCTGAACCCTAGTCCATAAGGCACACACAATAAAAAGAACCTGTTTTTAGCAAGTTCTTTTTATTGCAGAGGGATGCCTCATGGTTTGGCAGGGGCAGAAACAGGTGGCTCCAGCCTGCCCTTTCAGTCTGTCGAGCCCCTGTATTTTCAAAATGGTTTCTATGTAGTCTAAGTGGCATCTAATGTAGTCTGAAATCAATCCTGTTTATCTTTATAAGTGTGGGCTCCCTGCTGCATGGGTATAATTCTGAATATCCAGCATTTTTAAGCACCAGATGCATCAATGGCTGAATCTGAACTGCAGAAATAATGCAGTTGGACACTGCTTTAACTGCCATGGATTCATTCTATGGAATCCTGGGATTTGTAGTTTGGTGAGGCGCAAAAAAGTCCAAATACCTTGTAAACCTACAGAACCCAGGATTCCATAGCATTGAATCATGGCAGTTAAAATGATGTCAGAGTTCATTATTTCTGCAGTGCAGATGCAGCTAATAAGTGGAAGCATATAAGAACTGTAAATGAAAGGCCCCAAATGGAAATTCTTCATCTGATATGTAGTCCACCTAATCAGTTTTATTGGATTAGTAGTCAAAGTTGCTCTTAACAGATGGAATCCAATGGTCTTATTCAGCTGATGGAACTGGGATGTGGGTGTTTTCCCCACTGGGAATTAAATTTTGCTTTAGAAGGCTAGAAAACTTCCCAGAGCAGTTTTTTTTCAGACATGGGTTTTTTTTTAGAGACAATGGTTGGGTAAGAAAGACCTGCTAAACTAACAGACTTATGTTAGTGTAGTGTTGGATTTAGGCATCTCTCCCAGCTCTTTAATAAGGTGCAGACCCAAATAGCTTTCATGGCTCTAGCAGCCAAGTCATGGATTTTCACATTTTCAAGGCTCTTTGCCTCCATTATGTTGCATCCTAAGTATTTAGGAAGGTCTTGGAAAGCAAATCAGATCAAATCCAACATAACCCCAGTAATGTGGAAATCCCTGTTGTACTAGAGTGTGCATTTGCACAATTGTTTGTGTAAATGGATGTGCAACCAGTTCCTCATACAATTGCTTGCATAATCAAAACTGTTTGGGTTACCTTCTTTGTGCTAACTCGGAAAAAGCTCAGCCACTTGTGCAACAGGCCTGATGCTAGTTATGATGTTGCAGGATGCCGGATATCACTGGCAGCCTTCTAATTTTTTTTTTAAATTAATATTAATTTTAAATAATGTTAAAATAAATTTCTTGCTATGTTGATTTGGCTGTAGTTTGTGGGGCATATTGCCATTGTTTTGCTTTGTTTTGTATTTTTAAATAGAAAATGAGTGGTTGTTCAATCTGTTCAAGCATTGGCTGGAATACTGTTGTAGACCCATTCAATCAACTGTTGGATAGCGAGCCAACATATACATAAATAAATCCATTTGATGCAATGGCTCTGCTCTAATTGGGCATAACAATGGAATTTAGGCCCTTGTCCAATTTTACATCACGCAGGATGCCTTTAAAAAACAAAACTACAGAAACAACCTATAAAGAAACTAAATGGATAAACAAGATTAGTAGAAGGGTAAATAAGGATAATCAATGAAAAACTCAAATGAAAAGAGATGTGGCATGCAACTTTGGCCCACCCACCCACCCACCCTTGGCACAGCAGAGTAGATAAGAATAACTGAATATTTGTTGAATGTAACACATTTTTTATCTCAGTCTTAGGGCAAAGAATAACTATGCTCTGTGTCAACCAACAGCTGGGCTGCTTTGTCATCTTTCCACTACTGTGGATGATACAAATCCTTTCTTGAATTCTTCTAGCATGACTCCTGAAGATCTTTGCATGATCTTTTCAAATTCTTGGTTAATACTATAAAGGACGGGGGGAAATGAAAAGGTATCTTAACAGAAATGGGATAATTTTACAATCAAAACCATAAGCCATTATTTTCTAGTAGATGATACTCTGGAACTTTGTTGTTGTTACATACTTTGAAGTTAACCCAAAGTTAACCCTAAGTTACTGCAACCATATCATGGGTTTTTCTTGGCAAGATTTGTTCAGAGGAACTTTACACTGCCTTTCTCTGAGACTGAGAGGGCATGACTTACCTATGGTCACGCAATAGGTTTCCATGATTGAGTGGGGATTCAAACCTTGGTCTCCCGAAGTTCTAGTGCAACAACCAATACGCTGCACTGGTTCTTGGAACTTTAACCTGGAACATATTTGTGTCATAATCAGTTCTACTGATCTCTGATTGTATTCCAAAAATGTCTATTTTAAGAATATGGCCTAAACAGCTCAGTACAGATTGCATGCATTCATGTTAAAATGAGTCTATGAGTCTTCTTTAAAGTTATGTTGGCATCTACAAACAAGTCCTCTTGTCATAAGAAAACAAAAATCCACCATTTTAAGTGATTAGCAATTAATTTACTTTTATTTACTCAGAAGTAAGTTTGGTTACTTCAGTGGAGCATGCACCAAGTAAATACATAGAAAAAATTGCACCCCGCTACACAGTTCAATCATACAATGTGTGACTGCATTATTTCATACATTTTTTTTTGGTGTAAAAATGTTCACTGTCCAATATATTTGGTCAAAGGTCCACTGACTCTGCGGAATCATTTTCCCACAGTTACTCTAGAGAGCATGACCCTATTAGCTGGGGTCATAAAGTAGGAGATGAACTCAAATAATTAGAATTTGACAACACAAGGACATGGCCATGCCATTTGACTCCAGGTTAAAATGAAGTTGTCTACATTCACATTAACACAGTGCAATCCTCTGCATGCATCCTTAGAAACAATTCTTTCTAGGTTCAAGGGACAGACTCCTATTTTGCAGCCTGAGGTTTCAATCAAAAAATATTAAATCAAAAGTAAGTCCCAAATAGCTTAGTATCACTTAATTTAATAAAAACAAGCTCAGGACTGTGCTGTATGGCCATAATTCTGTATGGCACATATGTGATTGTACAAAGAATCTGACAGCAAATGGTGTTATTTGCAAGGGGGATGCATATAACTTAATGAGGAGGAATAGCCCTCTTTCCCTCCTTTCCAACATCTGCTAGTGAAGACCCGGCTGAGAGAGTGTTTGCCCTCCTTCCTCCTGGGCTACTCCCATGCCTTGGCTCCTGGACTTAAGGAGGAGTCTTGTCTCCCCCCCCCTTTTTTTTTTTTTAGATTGTGTATAGTTCACATTGTTTCTAGGACTGGGATGGGGGGGTTGAGAATGGGGATTATTTTCCTTGTTTTGGTATTTTGTTATGTATTTTGCTTTGTTAATTTTTTTTTTGTAATTACTATGTATTTTGTTGTTGTTGCTATAACTGCTATGTATTTTTGCTTTGTTAATTGTTATGTATTTTGCTTTGGTAATTTTACTGTTACTTAAATTACTATGTATTTTTGTTGCTATAATTGTTATGTATTTGGCTAGTTATTGTTAATTGCTATCTGATTTTATTGTTATTGCTTAATACATTGCCATTTGTTTTTTAATTCATGTATATTGTTATTGTGTGTATAATCCCCTCTGTTGTAACCCGCTCTGATTGCTTGCTCAGAGGGGAGGGCTAGAAATAATAATAAAAAATTATTATTATATAAGAAATGTTTTTAGGAGTAAAGAAGATCCATCAGCCTGGTGGAGCAGAAAATTTTATTTGTCCCCCACCCCATCCCTGGTTGAAGCTCCAGGTTCTAGTGAGTTCCAGGTCAGGAAGACAGCCCGATTATTAGGTGTTTGAGTGGGACACCAACAGAATCCCTGTTCTATCCCTGGCACCCACGTTCAGCTGCTTATTTTAAAATAAAAGACTATTGGACAGAAAAGCTGGGAGATGGAGTCACATTAGACCACTGCTACTGCATCTCATCATCCCTTAAGTCTTGGCTGTTCCTGCTGAACTCCAGTGGGGAAAAGTGAGAGGGATTCAGATCTCCTCCTCTGAATAAGATTCAACTGTCATCTCAACTGGCTTTTGTACATGGAACGAGAAGTGGCATGCTGGCTTGTTCTTTGCCTTCTGAGGGAGACTAAACTGACCTCTTGTTGTTCTTCCACTGGCAATTTAGACAGATGTGGGGCTCTCGCTGGCAAACCACGAGATGGCCACCATGACAGGAACGTGGATTATTTCTGCAGCGCAGACAGCCCCAATTTTTTCCTTTTGTGTGTGTGCAGAAAATAGCATTTTCTGTACAAGACGTATTGCAAACTATTTTCTGCAAAGAAAATGCTGTTTATTGGAGGGGATATTGGGGTTTATTGGGGTATTTATTGGGGTTTATTGATAAAATGTGAATTTTACTCCAAGTAAGTTCCAAACTGCAAACCGTGCACTCTTCAGATTTTTTCATGACAGGAAGAAAAATTGCTAAAATTACTATTGCTTCCTTTAAGAATAAAATGAAGTGAAGATTTATATCCTTACTCCATTGCACTTGAAGAGAGACTCGTAGTCTGGATGGGGGCACTTTGCACTCTTCTCCACTGCTTTGCTTCTGCTTCCCAGCATCTGCTCTCTGAGGTTACCACTTCATTCTGCCACATGGTATGACCTGCCTAGCCAATCTGTACAGACAAACAACAACTTTTGTTAAAAGCCACAGAACGATCCTGCATCATCCCACAGATTTGCTTCTACCACACATGCAAACAGAACTGTGTACAGTCTGAAAAAAACAAAACAAACCACCGTCTGCAAACTCCCAAATGAACAATGGTTTGAGGATTTCTGTTGTATATTTCAGTTCAAGGAAAGGATTATGGTTTGAGATGTAATGCACAGAGGCTCAGTTTCACTCCGCCTGCCCCACAAGTGGCTAGCTGTAAATAAAGAGTAGGTTTCTCTCCTTTACTGATACCAGAGGTCTCAGTTTTCAATTTCTGTTCCATGCAGAATCTCTTTGGTCTCTTGAGGACTTTTAGACATACAACACAGTTCTGACACAGAGTCATTTATTGGGGCCCTTCACAATAGTTAGTCACTGAGTACATAATGCTTATTAGATAAAGGACGGAAAAGCTTTGTGTTATCTGCTTTAATTGCAGATCCCCCAGATTTAGTTGAAATAAGCATATGATTGCATTGAGGTAGAATATAACCTGGAGGGAATCAAACAATGATAATTAGAAGTATGTGGTTCCTGTTTGTAGATTTTGTTCTCTCCATTTCTGTCCTACCGCAATTTATGCCAAATTGTTCCACAACTCTGAAATTTCCATACAGACCTGATTGGTTCTGAAATCTGCTTTCAGTGCCTCTATCACAGGGTGGGATGGCAGATGAACGTTTGAGACTGGGGCCTTCTCCATGGTCACTCTGCAGCCCATGGAAAAGCGGCCATGGGTGGCTGTGAGATTCTCGGCATTTCGGTATATTCCCTCACTGCTGTTTTTTCCAAAGGTATTTAAAATATTTATTTCAACTATTTAGTAGTAATTCAGCAACTGTTGTAAAACTATTTCTTCAGGACTGCTGTTTTAGATTGCTTTGTTCTTAACTGATCTTAACTGATCTTGTTTTCTTTTCTTGTTATTTATGTGTTGTAATATTTTCTTCTTCATGTAGACCAGGGAATGCTCTATGAGCAGAAGTGTGATCTCTCTCTCAGTCTCTCTCTCTCTCTCTCTTAAAAGAAGTTCACTATCTGAATTCTTGTGTCCATCATTTATTGCCATATCTCTCAAATGCACTTTTAGGATGCACTACATTTTCTAAACTATAAAAAAATTGCTAGGATGCACTAAATTTTCTAAATGCTAAAAATGTTTTATGGGAATTATAATTAATTATAGAAAGAGGAGGGAATGCAGGATCAGATGGACATATAGTCATTATAAGGGCTGGAAGGCATAATGTGAATGTATTAGCTTTACTAGTTAAAAGACATACAGAGGTGAGGCCTGAATAAAATATGCTTGCTTATTTTGTTACACCTATACCCACTTTTCTTCCAATAAACTCAAGAGAGTATATAGATCTCCTCCTCCCTATCCTCACAACAACCTAGGGGTACAGACCAGGCTGAGAGAGTGATTGGTCCAAGGAAGATCACCCAATGTGTGATCTTCCCTTTTAATCCCTTTCCTTCCTTCCTTCCTTCCTTTATCATAGTTTTATACTGTTTAAATGAAATTATTTTCATTGTTTTAAAATTGCATTGGTAAGTTTTTAACCAGTTTTATCTGTGAGCCATCTTATGTCCCATACCAGGAGAAAGGCAGCATATAAGGAAAGAAAGAAAAAGGCTTTGGCTACTGAAAGAAATTCTGTGTTAATCATTGCTAGGCTTTCCTTGAAAACAAAGTACATATATTTTGTTAGCATTTGTATATTTAGCTGTAATGCAAATAGCAACATATCAACAGAACTCCAAATATGATGTGCAATGAATGAGCATCTAAAAGCTGGTATTTACCTTTCAAAAAGCATTTCCATGCCAGTTTGATATTTCCTGTTCTCCATCTTCCCCTCTCACCCATAAAAGATATGATCTTTTGAGATTATAGGTTTGAAAAATTATGGATTTAGTACTATACTCTCAAGAATGGATTTGCAAAATGATCTCGTTCACATGATGACTACAACAATGAAACAGCATTATGATAACTTGAAATTTACATCTGATAAGAAACAAGAGGCTACTGTTAGAAAAGAATATGAAGAAACAGAATTGTTCCCAATTGGAAAGGGGCCAGGCAAGGCTGTATTCTGTTAACCTACTTGTTCAACCTGTATGCAGAAAGCATCATATGAAGAACAGGTTTAGATTCAGAGGAAGGAGGAGTGAAGGTAGCTGGAAGGAACATCAACTATTACATATCAAATACTCTACTCCAGAGTACTAGGAGAATCTTGTCCAGCAGAGCTGTTCAGGGTGGTTAAAGAGTTAACCCAATTGCCTCCTACCCTGAACCCTTTATTGGAACCAACTAAAGCCTGCTGTGATGCTTTTAATGACTTTTTACGGATAAAATCTCTCAGATAAGGGTTGATCTGGATGTGGGCATTATAACTGTTTCTGTTAAGAGAGGTGCCCAGTGACTCTGTGGACAATATTAGACTGGATCATTTTGAGTTTGTAAAAACCAATGAAGTGAACAAGATTCTTGGAAGTGTAAGGAGGACGTGTCCCCTCGATCCTTGCCCATCATGGTTGACCATCCAGGGAGGAGATGCAATGAATATATTATTATAACACATAGTAAATACATCCCTCAGGGAGGGAATATTTCCATCTAAACTAAAACAAGCAATAGTAAGAATGCTTTAAAAAAATCCTTGGATCCCCTGGTGAGGGCCAATTATAGACCGGTCTCTCTGTTACCATTTTTGGGCAAAATGATCGAGAGGGCAATTGCCTTCCAGCTCCAGGTTGTCTTGGATGAAGCCAATTGTCTGGACCCATTTCAAACTGGCTTCAGGGCGGGATACAGAGTTGAGATGTCCGTGGTCACCTTAGTCAATGATCTTTGTCTGGGCATGGACAGGGGAAGTGTGACCCTGTTGGTATTCTTTGACATCTCAGCAGCCTTTGATACCATTGACCATGGTATCCTTCTGGAATGCCTGAAGGAGTTAGGTATTGGGGGCACTGCATTGCAGTGGGCCAGGTCCTACCTCTCGGGCAGATTCCAGATGGCATCACTTGGGGACAGTTATTCGTCCAAGAGGGAGCTCAAATCAGGCATCCCTCAAGGTGCGATTCTGTCCCCAATGCTGTTTAATATTTACATGAAGCCACTGGGAGAGATCATCTGGAGACATGGGGTACGGTGTTATCAGTATGTTGATGACACCCAAATCTATTTCTCTATGTCTCCGACTGCTGCAGCCACTAAGGATGGCATCTCTCCTCTGGATGCCTGTCTTGAGTCGGTAATGGGCTGGATGAGGGAAAACAAACTCAAGTTGAATCCAGAGCAAACAGAGGTACTAGTGATAGGCACCCCAGGTCCCGGAATGGAAATTTGCCAACCAGTCCTGGATGGGGTCACACTTCCCCTAAAGGATGAAGTTCGTAGTTTGGGAGTATTCCTGGACCAATCTCTACAGTTCTAATCTCAGGCAGATGTGATGGCCAGGAGTGCTTGGTACAAACTTCGGTGGATATGCCAGCTAGGTCTTTACCTGGACCAAAAAGACCTTGAAGCAGTGGTACATGCACTGGTAATCTCTCATTTAGATTTTGGTAATGTGCTCTACTTAGGGCTACCCTTGTACCAAATTCAGAAGCTTCAAAATGCAGCAGCCAGAACTGTCACCAATACATCTAGATTTGACCATATAACACCAGTGTTAAAATCTCTTCACTGACTGCCATTAGCTTCCGGGCACAGTACAAGGTGTTGGTTATTACCTTTAAAGCCCTACATGGCTCAGGCCCAAGTTACTTGTGGAAACACCTCTTGCTACATAATCTGCCCCACACACTCAGAAGATCTGGGAAGAAATTATTGGAACATTACAACACGACATTAACAACTCTTTCCCATAGAGCATTCACAGCCACAGCCCCCACATTGTGGAATAGCCTACCAGAAGAGATCCGTCTTATTACCACCCTAGATGGAATAAGAAAGCACTTAAGACAGATCTCTTCCAGCAGGCATATCCACCTGACTGTATATAAAACTATAACTAATGCTCCACTCTTGATGATGATCATAGGATTATAGTTGCTTGTATATTTTAAGGAACTAATAGGAATGTTTAATTCAATGTTAGTATTTTATAGTTCATATTTTGTATTGAATTGTATTTTTTAATGATGTAATCCTGCTTCGATCCTTGGGAGAAGCAGGAAATACAAATAATAACTACTATACTATAAATAATAATAGCAAACAACTACTATCAATTATTATTAGTAGAGTATTGTTATTTTTGTCCTTTTGATATCATTTTTCTCAGACTAATCTCTCTTGTTTCAAATATACTCGCATATATACATGATCTTGATTTTCAGTGTATAATTCCACTTATTTTCTTTTTACTCTCTTAAACCAATTACCCCCTGTTCCTGTTTGATATACTCATATATACATTTTCAAATTTATTTACTGTTTCATCCCTCAGTAGACAAGTCAACTTATCTACTTCCATAAATTCATATAGTTTGATTATCCAGTCCTGTATATTTGGTATATCATTCTACATGATAAACTATGTACAAATGTAGTCCTTCTCCTTTTCCTTTTTTGCACAATATGACAGGAGTATATCTCATGGCTTTTCTTCTTTCTTTTGAGGAAGTATGTTTTGTTTCACCTTTGAAACCTCTCAGATGACTTACCTCTTCTTTCTATGCCAAAAATTTGGAGGGTGAACATCTGTTTTATAGTGTTAAATAGGAGATGATAGTAATCTGTTTATTGTGAGAGTACATTTGCATGCTTTGCACATATATGTTTCATGTTGGTCCTGTGGCTCTGTTCAGATGTAAGTGGCTTGTCTGATTAACCATTATTGAACCAAGAAGAAATGTTGTACACTGTTCCATACAAAAGCTTGCCAGTTTACACACCAGAGTTCTATGCAAAGCCTTCCTGGGTTGCAAGCTAGAGCTTTTTTACCCATAAAACCTTCCCAGGCTTTAAATACCCTCTTTTCAATCTCAGATTACTGATCTAGGTAGAAGAATAATGAAATAACAAGGCAAAACTCCTATTCGTTATGCCAAAAATATATTAATGACTTTAGCCTTGTTTGCTTAAAAGCAAAATGTGAAGTCTTTTACTCTCATTATTCACCCTCCCCTCAAGAAATTAGCATAACACATTATTCTTAATGGGTTATTTCCAAGCTCTAGCTAAAATACTTCTTGGTGTCATTAGGCAAAAGTTTGACCTCAGATTGTAGACCAGGATTGTGGTCAGAACTTAAACCACAGTCTCTCACTTTGAATAAAAATGGGAAACTGGAGTTCAACATACCACGGAAATATTTTATTAAGTGTGAAGGGAGAAGCAAGGAAAGAAGATATAGATGAGGTGTTAGCCATAGGAGCTTATCACATGCATGTTAATTCAGCTTATCTCTATCTGGTTTAAAAATTAATTGAGGCAGCAAATTGTTTTTTACCACCAAATTTGCCACCTGAATACAGCCCGGGTCCATCCGCACTTCCAGAGCTGCTCCTCATGGCTCTTGTCAGATCCAGGAGTTTTCCG
Source organism: Urosaurus nigricauda (assembly GCA_034509955.1). Taxonomy (NCBI): domain Eukaryota; kingdom Metazoa; phylum Chordata; class Lepidosauria; order Squamata; family Phrynosomatidae; genus Urosaurus; species Urosaurus nigricauda. The sequence continues at coordinate 71,797,815 of JAOEGL010000003.1, forward strand.
ATATAAGCTATGGTATAACAGTCCAAGATTAAGTCTGAAAAAGGCTAGTGAGACTTGAACTGTTTGGTATGACAATGACAAAAATTGTTAGGAACTGAATCAAGGAAGGAAAAAACAAACAAACAAGTGAATGTGGGATAGTCTCTCTTTTTCTGGACAATCCAAAGATTTATAAACCAAAGTTTATATTTTGCAGAACTGCACACTCTTTACAACTGAATGACTTGTTCTTCTAGGAATTATTTTTACTCTTAACCTTTTCCAATTAAGGATGAAGATCAGCATTAATATTAAAAGAAATTCTCTTTGGTCTGAAAGTTCTGAACCTTGTGATTCATGGCTTGTTTAGGATAAATGAGAACAGAAAAAGAATTTCTGCCAATGAAAGCATCACACATTTATGTCTCACTCTGCAGTCCACTCCTTTGGTTTAGACAACATTTTAAAACCAAAGGGGCTTTTTACATTGGCAGGAAAGTGTGACATGAAGTTGCACTTTCCTTAATGCTTAGCAGCTAGACAGCAAGCCCCAGGTGTGGATTTAAAAGGTACAGGGCAGCTAGACTGAGGTTTTTTCTGTGGCTCAGCAACTACATGGGAAGCTGTCAAAACGCTACAAACACAGGCGGAGCAGCTACATGGGCGGCAAGGAACGCGACTTTTAGCCGCGCTTTAAACATTTTTTTCCCTTGCCGGCTGCGAATTGCGCAATTGCGCAGGTACATCATACAGTCGGAGCTTATCACATGGGGGAGTACAGGACCATTCCGAAAGAGAGAGAAAGTGAGGTCAGTTCGGAAATGCACGTGATTACGCACAAGCTCATCACACACAAGACAAGAGAGCATCTACACAAAAAGAAAATGCAGAGTCAATACGAAAGAATTCATCACATGTGAACATACTGGTCGGCTTTCTGTTGCAAATTAAGGCATCTTGGGAAATGGTAGCAAAGGCTCATGGGAGTTATAGTCTGTGTTCTGTCAGAGCATTATATTCAGCTGTCTTGAGGTTTCAGCCCTCTGTCCAGGAGGGATTCCCATATGTCCTCCATTCTTGAGCAGAGGCCCCCCTTTTCCAAGTTGACAAAGCATGTCCTCCTTTGCCAGGACACGTCCTACTTTTCCAGCCTTCTTTTTGAAGAGGAAACAGGAGGGCCAGGCGCGCTCTGGCCAGGCTCCGGGGGTCTCTTCCTGGCTCCTTCCCTCCCTCCCCGCTGCCTTCCTCCTCCCTTTGGCTGAGAGAGTGTGACTTGCAGGGAGGAAGGGCAGCAGAGGTGCTCCAGGTCATCCTGATGCTGGGCCAGGGCAAGCTGGAAACATGAGGAGGAGGAGGAGGAGGAGAGGGACATGGGGCCCCTCTGCTGCCCTGCCTCCCTGCAAGTCACACTCTCTCAGCCAAAGGTGGGAGGCAGCAGGGAGGGAGGGAAGAAGCCAGGAGAGAGCCCTGGAGCCCACCCAGAGTGCACCTGCACCTTCCTTCACCTCCTCCCTTTGGCTGAGAGAGTGTGACTTCTAGGGAGACAGCAGGGCACTTGGGCGCTCAGCCAGGCCAGGGCAAGCTGGCAAGAGGACGAGGAGAAGGGGAGGGACCTGGAGCACCTCCGCTGCCCTGCTTCCCTGCAAGTCACACTCTCTCAGCCAAAGGGGGGAGGAGAAGGCAGGCCCAGGCACACTCTGGCCAGGCTCCAGGGCTCTCTCCTGGCTGCCTTCCTCCTCCCTTTGGCTGAGAGAGTGTGACTTGCAGGAAAGCAGGGCAGTGGAAGTGCTCCAGGTCCTCCTGGAGCCAGGACCATGGCAAGCTCAGCTGGCAACAGGAGGAGGAGGAGAAAGAGGAGGAGGGCCAGGCGCACTCTGGCTGGGCTCTGAAGGTCTCTTCTTGTCTTGGCACCTTCCCTCCCTCCGCACTTGTATCGCTGCCTTTAAATGGGCGCTTTAAAGAGAAAGAGCCCCATTTAACCGTGCAACTACACCTTAGCCTTTAGATGCAATAGCAATGTTGCACCCTTTTTAAAAAAGTAGTGTGGAAATCAAACTACTTTTTAAAGGCACTTCTTCTCCCTTAAAACTCCAAAATAGTGTTTTCATGGCACACTTTCCCTTTTTCTCATCTAAAAGCTGGGCTTTCATGCAGCCATCAACACACCTCTTTTTGCCAATGTAAAATGGGCTAGCTCCTTTTTAAAGCACTTCTTCTCCCTTAAAATGCCAAAATGGCGTTTTCATGGCACACTTTCCCATTTTCTAATGTAAAAGCTGGGTTTTCAAGCAGCCTTCATGACACCTCTTTTTGCCAATGTAAAACGGACCAAAGATGTTTCTGTCTATATCTATATGCAATTATTTCCATTATTAAACTTTGCTGCTGCATCCAAACAAAAGAATTTTTAAATTGACAGCAAAAGAAACATTGTATGACAGAAAAAAGATATAGGGCAAGTTCCTGCATTGAGAGACAAAGCTATGGAGATACAGCTATGTCTCTGTAGATATCAGTGCAACTAAACTGTAGAAATAATGCTGTTTGGGTCCACTTTAAGTGCCGTAGCTCCATCCTATGGTATCCTGGCATTTATAGTTTTACAAGGTTTTTAACCTTCTCTGCCTAAAAGAGCTGATGTCTCACAAAATACAAATGCAAGGCTTTTGTAGGATGGAGCCAAGGCAGTTGAAGTAATAATAATAATATTAATTTATATTCTACCTCTTCAAAAGGATTGAGGTGGGTTACAACATGAAATGCATAGTAAAATACAGAAATACATACGGAAATATATATGTAAATCCCCTTATTCCCCATCCTTAAACTAACCCATATAATTACAACTATAAAAACAACATTATAAACAATTAACATCAGATTAAAATAATTACAACTTGGGTGAGACTTCTTGGGCAGACATTGGGCAATTTATATTCATGGAGCTGGATCAATCAATCAAAGAAAGCTTTTTCAAAGCTGTCAAGTTTGGATCTCCTCCGGCAGGCCATTCCTTGATTGAGGTTCCCTGATCAATCTTCTCTGATTGATCGATTCCATAATTTTGGAGTGGCAGATGAAAAAGTCCTCTGGGTAACTTCAGCCAGCCTGATCTTCATTGGCTGTAGTGTCAAACTGCAATTTTTTCTACAGTTCAAATGCATCGTATGTCTCCTAAACCAACCCCTCCAATTCTACCTTTCAAGAAATGCAGTCTTACCCCCATGATGTCCATTTCCATGTTGCTGAAGAGCAGCAAGATGAGTGGCAATGCATCCAACTCCTTTTCTTTAGCTGGATAAGATGTGGCAAGACTCTTGTCTCATTGTGATCAGGAAAAGATGCAGGAAAAGAATTGGTTGCATTTCCATTCATCCTCCTGTTCTCTGAAAACATGGAAATGCCATGTTGGTAGTGTGGACTGCACAGCTTATCAGGTAGGTCTGGGGGATGGGACTTTTGGTCATTGCATGATCAGAAGAGACTTCCAGTCTGTGCAAGAATCATGAAAGTGAACTGAGGTAACATCAGTCAGACTTATGCCATTATAATACATAAGCAAGATGCCTTGACAAACCACACCTTAGTTTTTTTAAAAACAAAAGTTTGGAATAACCATATTGCAGATCTAAGAAATCACTACAATCCCCCAGCCCCTCCCAAAATCAGTGAAATTAGTGGATGGAGAGGTGACAACAATCAGAAAAATCCACGAAGACACAAAGGGATACATTGTAAGAAATCACACTTCTTTAGAACTTTCTGGAATAACTCAATCTGAAGATATGTATCTCACTGTCAACGTGTATACTGGCTAATTAGTTATGTTGTAAAATAAGATGTTATGACAAAATTTATCATCATTCATACACACACACACACACACACACACTTGGTCTAATGACTGATGCTCTGTGATCTTTTCCATTTTTTTAAGGTGAAGATATTGCTGAATTCAGATTTGATTCTCATATGACTTTTGATGCTGCCATTTTGTTTACTATATATACTCTAATATAAGTCAACCTCATGTACAAGTCGAGGGAAGGTTTTGAGGCCAAAATTATGGATTTTGATATGACTGTTGGATAAGTAGAGGGTAAAACTTAGGGGATGTAATGTAGGATGTAAAGGATGAAGGAAAGGAAAACAGTGCCAAAGAACTTACAAATTTCCAGCAGGCATAATTATTTGTACTAATATGAAAGACTGGATGGATGAGAGAGTAAAAGAGGTCAGTGCTTCCAGGGAAAATTAAACCTTTCACCAGAGTATGGTTTTATAAACACACACACACACATATATACACAAGATTTAAAAGACCCTTCTGTTTTATATCTGGTACTCTCCACAGAGAAATGTATTGAATGCTGAAGTTTGCCATGATGTTGTGTCTTGACAATTGAGAACACATTCAGTTTAAAACAAATATTAATTGCTTATAATGTGATAAATATTACATCCTGAACAGCAAAAATGGAGATGAGATCAAATCTGCCACAGAAATCCTGAAGGCTTTCAAGATGGTTTCAACGTCCTTCAATCATAAAGAAATTAAAAATGGTTATGACTACAGGACAGTTTGGTCCAGTGGCCTATTCGCAATAGCTGTGGGAAGCTCAAAGGTAGACCATGTTTATTTACCTTTAGCACCTTTAAACTCTTGCAAACCTGCAGCTGCATTCAGAGACTCTAATGATTTAGAAGTATAGCCACCATGAGTAGCTATCAATTGGTTTATCTTGCAGGAACTATGCTGAAACCTCAGGTTATTTACAGTAGTTATCCCTGTACAAATATTTCCACATTTTGTTATTGTTCTGTGCTTTACAACACCATTTTTCTAGTATCATATTTTTCTTTTGAGATACATTCCTACCAGTCTGCCCTCCCCCCATTGTATTGTAGTAACAAAGACTGATATGTATGTGAATTTTACATTTTTATACTGTTTTTTCACCCTTTTCCTGCCAGTCTCAGAGAAATTCACATGGTTTTAATAGCTATTCAAAGTTTTCAAGACTTGGATGTTCTAAATTCTCCTTTTTCCCAGCCAGAGCTGAAGTGAATCACATTTTGTGTTGTGCCAAATGTCCAGTGGTCAGACAATGTTAGTCAGAGAAAATCATAATCATCAGAATAGATAAACTGAAAGAATAATGATGACAGTAGAACCGAAGATTACCAGTTTTAGAAAATTTTTATTTTACTTTTTTTTAAAAAAAACAGACTTCAAGAGGTGAACATGTGGGAATTCACATATTCTCATGCTTCCTCAAACTTGGTCAGAGTTTCAGAAGAAGCTAACCACCCACAGCTTCCTCACTAAATATTTTTAATGTATCTCCCTCTTCCTCCCATACATTGAGTCTCCAGAGCTACTGTGACATCTGTATCTTATAGAAAAAAAAAAAAAAGAGGATAAGAGCCTATTTCCTGTTCTCACCTTTATTTTCACAAAAGTTGGCTATTAAATATAGCTCTATTGGTGACTGAAATTACTCCATCTGTTGTGTGGTCCATAAACTGTCTTGCACCTTTTATTTGTCCAATAGTTACTCTGAGCAGATTCACACTGACATCTTAGAGCAGGATTAGAGCTATTTTTTCAGGCCAAAGGCTGTACTCAGTTCTGTCTAACCCTCCAGGGCTACATGTTAGAAGTAAATATTGATGTAAGTCTTTGCTAATTTTGTTCTCAAAAATGTAGCAAGTTAATTTTAGCAATTTTCTTTCGACTACAAGAAAATCTTTGAAAATTGCTATATTTTATAAAGACTATTTGCAGTTTGGGGTTTATTCCATGCACAATTCTCATCTGGGTTTCCTCCCCCATGGAAAATTATATATATTATATTATATTATATTATAAAACATAATATATTATCATTATATAATATTGCACATTGCAAACATATGATGGCTAATGGAGTGCACCAGGGAATTCCAAAAGAAAATCAGCATGTGCATTATAGACTATAGCTAAGCCTTTGACTCCATAGATCATAGACTGCTATGGGATGCCCTTAAAGACATGTGAGTGCCAAAACATCTGATAGTCCTGATGAGAATTCTGTACTCAGGACAAGAGGCTACTGTCAGAACAGAATACAGAGAAAATGATTGGTTCTCAATTGGCAAAGGGGTCAAACAAGGCTGTATCTTTTCACCCTGTCTGTTCAACTTTTTTGCAGGACATATTATAAGAAAAGCAGGCTTGGACACAGAAGAAGAAGGACTGAAAATCAGAGGAAGGAATATCAACAATCTAAGATAGGCATATACTATTACACCATAGTACCAGCAGAAAACCTCAATGACCTGGAACACCTACTAAGGAAGATCAAAGAAGCATCCAGCATTTGAGTAGGCATGTAAAGCTATAAACTGCCACTATCACCACAGCTAACTATGTGGGTGGAAAGAAAGATTGGCTCAGTTTTCCCATTTCCCAGATAGGTTGTCTAATAATTTTGTTGAGTTTCTACTTTAACATGAACATACTAAATTTGCACTTCCCAAAGCAATATGTGAGCCAGAATGTGGTTAGACCTTGGATCAGGTTCACTATAATGTTTTCTGCTCAACTAGTGATATTGTTGTCTTATGAGTATTTGCTTGTGAATAAATCCAACAACATCAAAAATTCACCAAACAGTAATACCTTTATTGGGCAACCAAAATGCACAATATACATGTAAGCTTTTGAAGCTCCACTGACATCTTCCTCAGGCAAGATGTTAAAAACCATACAAGATAATAAAGTTGAAGACGTTAGTCATAGGCCTGCATTTTACTGTTTCTGGTCTCAGTTCAGATGCTATGGAGGGGTATTACTTGGTGCAAGCCTGCAAGCAATATTCTTCAATACCTTCTGAACTGAGAACAGAAACTGCAAAATGCAGGCATATGACTAACATCTTCAACTTTTTTCCCCTGTATAGTTTTTAAAACCTTGCCTGATGAAGTGCAGCTTCGAAAACTTGCAACATGTATATTGTGCATTTTGATTGGACAATAAAAGGTATCATTGTTTGGTGGGTTTTTGATGTTATTGGATTTGCTATATGTCAACACAGCTACCCTGGATGCTTATGAATAAGTCAACATAGGAATGGTTATCCATGCTAATGTGACAAAATCAACAGCAAAAGCACTGTTTAACACCAGGAGCCCTGGTGGCGCAGTGGTTAAACGCTTGTACTGCAGCCATTCACTCAAAACCATAAAGTTGCGAGTTTAATACTAGTCAGGACTCAGACTTGACTCAGGCTTGGATCCTTCCGAGGTTGCTAAAATGAGTACTCAACTTGTTGGGGACAATTAACTTACAGTTGTAAACTGCTTAGTTCAGTATGAAGTAGTATATAAATGAAGCTGTTTGAAGCTGTTTTAATGGAAGCTCCTCTTTCCTTGAATTGGAAAATGGTGTACTTTTTTCTTCAACAGACTAGAACTTCTCAGCCATTTTATCAAGATTATCGTTTAGTAGTGTTTCTATTTTAATACAAACTACAGAGCTAATGCCAGGACAAGAATATTCATTCAGTTCTTACAGGATAAGAAGACAAGCCGTGGAACAGATTGGGGAAGTTGAAAGTTATAGGTGTTGCATTATATTATTGTCATACTAATCTGTTTAAAAAGTACACACCACACTATTGGGACAAACAACATTTTTATTTCTCTGAAATATTTTAATCTATTAGGAAACAGAGACCATGCCACTCTGTAATGTCTTGTATAAAATTTCAAGGAGATTTAAATCCTGCATTTTTAAAAAATTGTATCATGTATTCTTACTTTGGTATTTGAAATTATGATGATGACCATAGTGAATGTGTGTTGTCCTTATAGGTATCCACTTCCACCATATGCTTTGCTCTAAGTTAGAAATGGGATACTATTACTATACATCAAATTTGTGAGCTTCTGTAAAGTCAAGTTTAATGCCCAAAGCATTTCTTGTGACCAAGAGAATGCGCTTAAAACAAAAATGGAAGTTAGAGTGGCACAACAGAGAAGAAATAATAGCCTACCTTGTAGATCACCAAGAACAAAGAGGCCACTAATTTAGGGGGATAGAAATGAATATATGACAGTTTTCTGGCACACAGGTATATTTGGTTGTTGTTGTTGTTGTTGTTTAAAAAAATGAAATTTGGCTCTGATTCTGTGCTAAATTTTATTAGAAGTATGTAACTTGATGTGTTTGTCACCCTATTCCTTGCAACCATAATTCATGCAGTCCCTGCATCTGAATTCTGAGGTAGCGTTGACTCAGAGATTAGAAAAGTTACTTTTGGATTACAACTTCTAGAATCCCCAGTGACCATGATGGCTTGTGGATTCTGGGAGTAGTAGTCCAAATAGTAGCATTTCTAAACTTTGGTCATGCTTAGAGTAGATCCATTAAATGAGATTTAGATTAGTCATGAAATACAATGCCATATTAGATGCTACATTTATCTTACATTTGACCTTCCTTGCAGATTCCATTGACTCCCAAAATCATGCCAAATGAATATAAGAATAACAAAATGGCAAAATACCTCATTTTGGAATCTGAAGTAGGTCTCAGGTTTCAGGAATGTAATAGGAGGTATAACTTAATCAGGACTCCTAGGAAGCTTTAAATATACGTTTTTCTTTCCTAGTCTCCTCAGTAGTATGGCTGAATCTTCTTAATGAACTACCTCATTAAACCAAAGGGTAATCTACTTTAGTGTGAGGCTACCTGCCAAAGAGTTTAAGTTGTCAGAACAAATGAAGTGGTTAGACACAGCATGTTATTAATGTGTAAAACATATGTATCTTTTTCTCATAGACCAATCTATGCAACCTTTTGCTGAAAAGCTAATTTTCTCTGTGGAATATCACTTAGACAGAAGTACATTTCTTATCAGATATAGGGTACATTTTGCACTTCATTAAAATGTCTTAACTGGAGCACACATTTCTTTTTTGTATTGAAACAACTTGCTTCCTCAATTATGAATTGTCAAAAAAAAAAAATCTTGGAAGGTTCTAGCCTACAGTATATTGGAATAGACTCTTAGGGCAAAAGCCAAATTAGAGTACATGGGTGTACCACCTTTCTAAATGTCTAGGAGAAGATTGCTTAAAGAGAAAGACCCCCCAAGAAAGGATTAATCCAAACATGACAGAAAGGACAATTAAACCCCATAGAATTTTTAATCTAAATACCCTGTACCATATATTTTACTACTGTAGCTATGAATCATTCTGAATCTAACCTAACGTTGGAGATGTATCTGTGAAAATGATTAAGAACGCAGTCCTATGAATGTTAGTGCATACCTAAATACCACTGAATTCAGTGGTCCTTGTTCTCAGGTAAGTGGATATTTGATTGAAACCAAGGTCAAGCTATGCAGCCATATGTTCAAAAGCTGTTAAATCAAGTAAAGACTCAGAAATGGAACCACTAAAGTTCTTCAGGTTTGTAGAAGTAAAGGTAAAACACAAGATTTGGGATCATTCCACAATGAAAGTAATGGGTGACACAATGTCTGGCAATATCTCAGAAAATAAAGAAAGGGAATGGATGAATAACAGTGCTGAAATGCATCTTGAGTAATTTAGTGAGTTCACTGAAGTTCCCGGGAGAGATCTCTGCCATTTTCTTCTGGAACTCATCTATGTACCAACCCTTCCTTTCTTTTCACTGCATGCATGTATAACACACCCACCCACAGTTCTGTGGATTTGTGGCATTTGATTTTCTTTGTTACTAATGACGAATCTATACCTCATAGTATATAGTCATTTAAAGGTCAAAAGAGTGAGAATGTTTGAGTAATGTTTTTTTCTTCAGCAAACAATCAGCACACTGAATAGAGGGAACTGGATCAGGGCTGTATCATGTGGGACAGGGAATAAAACCCCTAATCCAACATTGGACAAAAGTGGCCCATGTGATCCTCCCCCCCCCCCAAAAAAAGTTCTGGGTTTTTCTTTTACCTCCAAATGCTCCCAAACACCCTCCAGAGTCTAGAAGGTTTTTAAACAGAAGCTAGATGTTAATCTATCAGGAGTGCTTTGAGTGTGTGTTCCTGCATGGCCAGGGGTTGGCCTGGGTCATCCTTGTGGTCTCTTCCAAGTCAATGGCCTATTCTAGATTGGCAGAAAAGAAGTGTGTTCATGGCTGCATGAAACTCTAGCCTTTAGATGAGAAAAAGGGAAAGTGTGCCATGAAAACGCTTCTTTTGCGTTTTAGGGGAGAAGAAGCGGCTTTTAAAAAGTGCTGGTTTTCCCAGCTTCATTTTTAAAAACTGCGGAACAGCGCAGCTCCATCTAAAGGCTGTGGTGCAGCTGCTAAGCATTAAGGAAAAGGCAACTTCATGTCACACTTTCCTGCCAATCTAGAAAGCCTCTATGATTCTGTGATTCTAAGTGAACAGGAGATGAATTGCAGATTACTGCCAGTTAAAAAAAAATACACATACCTTTCGTGGGTTAAAAATGATCTAGGGGGCTCAAAGTCATGGCAAAAATGTTTGCACACCCAGAGGGAGTTTAGGGGCAAACCATTATCTGACTGAGAATTCTAAATATCCTTCCATCTACTGCAAACCCCAGGATTCCATATGATGTTGCCAAGGCAGATAAAGTGGAATCATAGAACTGTATAACATGAAAAAGGCCCTGCTTTATGCACATGACATGTTCTAATCCTTACAGGCTTAAATGTACTCTGGACACATTTTATTAGCTATAGAATATTTTTATAAAAACATGTTTCTATGAAATTATTACAAGAAGAGTGGAATTCTAATATGTGGAATAATTATTAAAATTGCAAATAAATAAATAAATAAATAAATAAATTATTTCTCTTGAGAATCTAGCAATGACAGTTAATAACTTTCCTGTCTCTTGGGCTGGTAAATCTGCTCTGGGTTTTAGTATAAATTATAAACGAGTTATCTAAGCATGAAACTGAGTTTGGTGATAAGGTTTGAGAATCTTTGATACCACCATTAAAATTCAAACTAAAACCTAGAGCAGATTCTCTACCTCCTAAAATGCATGCCACGAGCCGTACTGCATACCAAAATGCATAGTGATTCTTTGGATCTGGGATAAACAGACTGGTTTTCATTTTCAGTCCAGATCAAAGAGTCAGACATGGGAATGCGAATGTTTTGGAAGCACAACAGAGGTGATTCCTTACTTTTGAGTTGTTAAAATTAAAATTGCATTTTTAATATTCTGTTCTGTTTTCCCATATGAACATGAAAGCAGTTAAACAGGCCTTTGTCAAGAACATTTGACTCCCATTCAAACAGGCATATCTCTTAAGACTGAGGGATTGAAGGTCCTTGCCATTGTCCAGTCATTCTGAATTATGTCTAGGGTCACTTCCTGTCACCTTCTGGGCATCTGAGTATTCAATTTGTGATGGTGGTTAAACCAGATAGAGTTAACATCAATACTCCTCCTAAAAAATTAAGCATTTTAAAGTATTGGAATTTCAGAATATTTATATGGGAAATAAACAGGCTCTTTGATACTATTTCAGGCTGCATGCCATAATCACTCTAAGGAGAAAAACTGACATGCTAATGTCTGGGTGCTTAGAGTCATTATAATATATTGCAAGTAAGTTATAATACATTACATGTGTGTTTATGTGAGTATTTGCCTTCAAGTTGCCTGTCAACTTACAGTGACTTCATGGATTTCACTGAGTTTTCTAAAATATTTATCGTAGCTATTTATCTACCATGCTCAGGCTCTTTCTGTACCTTCCAACTTGGCAATAAAATATATCTTGGTTTGTAACATCATACAGTTTCATCAGATTCTATTTTCAATTTGGATTTGTTAGGATAGTGATGGAACCATCCCCTGTAATTTGAGATACTATGGGCCTTTACAGACCGCCCAAATGGGGCAGTCTGTAGGTGCTCCTTTGAGCGCCGGATTGATGCCTGGGCTGCCTCACCAGCACCCCACCATTCGCAGCCGTGTGAAGGACAAGCACCGTTTTGGAGCTCCTTTTAGCACCACAGAAAGGACACCCTAGGCGTCTGCACCCTCCCTAACCCTAAACCGTATGGATGCCACCATTTTAAATTGGCGGCTTCCATATGGGTGCACCATGATTGCGTCATGGCACACACAGCATTTAGATACGCTGTGTGCTCCATGACACAATGGCGCCACAGGAAGGCCCCAAACACGCCCTTTTTGCTGCGCTAAAAAGAGATCCTTTAAGGAGCTCTTTTTTTGCACTGGGTCTTTGGCACGGCTTTCAAACAACTGCACCAAAGACCCAGGGGAGAAAGGGGCCACGGTGGCAGCCCCTTTCTCCCCTCTGCACTGCTGAGGGAAGTGGGGTGCAGCGGGCACCCATGGGAAAGAGGCAGTTTTCCTCTTCCCTGCGGCCTCTGGAAGCGGTGGGATGGGGGCCTCTGAGGCTGCCGGTGCCGGTGCTCATCGCTTCTTGGGGCGGCTACAGACCACCCCTTTTGGGTGGTCTGTATCGCTCCTTTCTATTCTTATGCAGTGGTGAACAAACATAAAATATTTTTATTAGAACATGTAATAGACAGGATGGTGGTGGTGATGGGTTTCAATGTTTATCAGCTGTTACCAACTGATGTTTTAAATAAATAGTGATTCAGTAATTCAGATTGTATCCAAGAATCTAGGAATCAGTGAGGTACCATCAGATAGTGTATTCCAAGCAGTATTGGGTTTTTTAAAAAATGTAATTGTGCTCTTGTGATGTCATTTATGGTGATTTCATGCATTTTTTATCAGCCCTCTTGGAATTGCTCCAAGAGTGCCTGTCACTATGGAATCTATTGTTTTCTTTCCCCAGGGTTGCTGAATCATCATTTGTAAGTCTTTAATAACCCTTTCTTTCTCTTTGTCTTTGATTCTGCTCTCCCCAGGATTGCCAGATCTATAATCGAAGCTTTCTTTTTCTCATAATTATTGTTTCATTATCCTTGTCCTCTTTTTCTTTTTGTTGCTATGTGTCTTCAAGTTGATTTATGGCTGGTACAGACTGGTGCTTTGCGCCAGCTTGGGACCAAATGTAGGACTTAGTAGGGCTGGGCATGCACATGCGCCCAGCCCTACTATTGGCACCTATGTGCAATGTTGGTGCGCCCCCACTTACATGGGATGCACCATGATGATGTAAGGGTGTTGGAGCACCCAAATGGCAACTTGCTGGAAGGGGCATCATCATGTTCCATGCAATGATGACAACCCTAAAAAGAAGCTGCCTAGAGCTGTGTGGCTGGCATGTCACCAACGAGGGACAAAGGCGTGTGGCTTTTAGCCGCCCATCTGTTGAGCCCATTAGACCTAAGGTGGCCCTATCATAGGGTTTTCTTGGGCTGCATCTATACTGTAGAAGCAATGCAGTTTGAAACCACTTTAAGATCTATCCTATGGAATCATATCCTAGTGCTGGTGCCTCATAAACCAAGAAACCCCAGGATTCTGTAGGATGGAACCATAGCCATTAATGTAATGTCAAACTTCATTGTTTCTCCAGTGTAGATGCACTCTTGTTAAGATTTAAGATTTATACAGAGGAAGTTTGTCATTGCCCTCCTCTTTAGGCTGAGAGAACATGCCTTACTCATGATTACCAGGCAGATTTCCATGGCTGAGGATTCAAACCCTGGACTTTCCACTCATTTATATCCCAGCCTTTCCGAAAAACTGGGACTAAAGGTGGGTTACAGAAATTAAAACAGTTACAAATACACATGCAAAGAGACAATAAAATGTCCAAAAGATTTTATTAAAATATCATTTATAAATAAAATACATTCATTTAAACCAAATCAATTAAAAAGGTAAAATATAAAAATCCATAGAAGTATCAGAAAAACTTTCACTTGCTAGTGGAAGGATAGCAATAAGGATAGCAATCCTAGCCTCCCTAGGGAGCAGGTCCCAAAGATTGGAAGTAGCCACAAGGAGATGCGACTGAAAAGACAAACTCTTCTGAGGATCTTTAGAGCAATCCTTCAGGTGCCCTGCACCCATGCTGTATAGGGCTTTATACAGTGGGTCCTTGGTATCCTCTGGGCTTTGGTGCCAGGACCCCCTGTGGATACCAAAATCCATGGATGCTCAAGCCCCATTAAATACAATGGCATAGTAAAATAGTGTCCCTTATATAAAATGGAAAAATAAAAGTTTGCCTTTATTATATATATGTGTGTGTGTGTGTGTATGTGTGTATCAACTGAAATTCATATGCTAAATCCTGTTTATAAACCATTGCTTGTTCTGATAATTCTTCTTTAAGAGACAGGCATAGTGTGGGCCTCTAAAACTTTTTGGACTACAATTCCCATCATTCCTCACCATTGCCTATGCTTGCCAGAACTGATGGAGCTTCAGCACAACAGTGTTTGATGGGCCACATGTTCTCTTTTCTGCTCTAAAGATATCAAATTTACTTACAGAAAGATCATATCCCCTTACTATTGCTACTCATTTTGTTGAAGTTATTCACGTGGTTACATGTTTGCTTCTCTAAATTATTTACAGTGGGTACATTTCAAGATGGAAACAGTTCTGAGAGCCAATCTTCTTTATATCAGTCTGGGTAAAGGACTTTTGAAGTCACTGGAATTTTACTTTTGCAGATAGACAGCTGATTGTTTTATAGAATTATTGTGAGCATACATGCATTTGCCAGGAAAAGGTCTTATTAAGAAAGAAGAACAAATTGTAAACTGATTGTAAACTTACAACTCTTCCTTCTTCTACTTTGCTGATAAAAAAAAAATCATTTGGGAAGAAAAATGGCTCTCCCATCCTTAAGAGAAATAAGGAGTGTTGGGACAGTGGTTAGAACTTCAAATTATTGGACAGTAATTAAATTACTGTCCAGGGAATAGCAATAGCAAGTACATTTCTATACCACTTATCAGTGCACTTAAGCACTCCCTAAGCAGTTTACAAAGTGTAAGCTAATTTCCCCCAACAATCTGGGTACTCATTTTAGGAAAGCAGCAGGAGGCATTCTGCAGAGAAGATGCCTAGCTGGGATGAATGGATGCCTGTGTGTCATCTCAGATGGAAAGAAGTTGATTGTTGAGCTTGGCAAACAGTGTTCCACTGGTTTAATATGAAGTCAAGAGTACCCCTCACTCCAAAGCAGAGAGATCTGGGATGGAAAAACAATTAATGAATGAAAGAAATATAGACAAGATTTTATCCATCTCTGCATGTTCTCCTCTCTGTCTTTCTGCCTTTCTCCTTTAGGCAGGCATATATATTTAGATGAATCAGCAACAAATACAATAAACTGAGTTGGTGTTACCATAGAAACAACTGAAATATAATGAACTAATACTGCTTGTTTAACAAGAAAAAATATGGCAAATTTCCAGTTAATTCTAAACCACCCACTTAATTCTAAACCTCCCACTATCATTTTATGTTTTATGGTACACTGAAATTGAGATTCTGGACTGTGTAAGAGGTGGTAATTACTTTTGTCTGGCTCTGATAGTGAAGGAATAGCCACATTATAAAGATGCCATTTTGAATTAAATTATTCTTTCTTTCATTCAGTAGACACAGGCATATGGGATCTGATCCAGCCAAGATTAGTGTTCCCATTCATTTCCATGGTAGTTGGGAATCTCATTAAAATAAATAAAATTAAAAGTATTTAATTCTAGGTATCTTTTCCATTAGTTTTATAGTGTTAACTTAAAATAATTTTGAAACTTCATGGTTAAACATGAACTACCATATTAAGTTGTTCTCTCTTATATTTGCAGAATGACTCAAAGGTAAATGGAATTATACTTCTTCATATTTAAACTGTTATTCATATTAGAGAAACAAAAAAGAACAAAATAATTAGTTTCTCATAATTATGTAGTGTAATTTTTGCAGTTATGTAGTCCTCTGCATTTAATCTGTGCTAAATTTTCTTTTGGAAACCAAGATCCTACATTACATAAACACACAGTAGTTTTACCCTGATCAGCTTTTGCGGGAGGGAAATGGGATTTCTACAGATCTTCTATAAATGTTTTAGGAACAAAAAGTATATTTTAAAAATGTGATATGAAAACATTGTGCCATCTTGTCTGATTTTTTAAAACAACAACAAATTTTCACCAATCACATTACACCAGAATAAGGTAAATACTTTGTTCTTTTTATTTCCCATTTCTTTTTTAAAATGTGTCTGAGATTGTTTGTTTGGTGTAATAGTCAATTAATGAGTCAGTAGATCATAAGCATTCTAAGTGAAGCCAGACTTGAGCATCAGGCTTCATTGACCACCTGTTCCAAATGTTTCCTATTTGAGCCTATTTAAGTCAGAAGCATTTGTGTGACTTATTGTCAGTTTTTCACTCAGTGTGTTACACACATAGTGTAGGATTCCAGTATAATCAATTCAGCTCAAGTTCTAGCAGATTAGTTCTTATATTATTGACATCCACAAGTTGTCCCTGGTGTGGTTAATCTCAAATCTTATAGACAAGTCCTCTAAACATTCATACTTGTTAACTGCCTTCAAGTCAACTTCAACTTATGGCAACCCCAAGCATGAGACACCTCCAAGGCCCCCTATCCTAATCCAGTCCTGTAATCTGAGGGCCATCGCTTCTTTCATGGAATCCATCCATCTGGTATGTGGTCCTCCTCTCTTTCTACTGCCTTCCACCTTTCCTAGCATTATTCTCTTTTCTAGTGAGTGATGCCTTTTGATGAGGTGGCTGAAATATGGCAGCCTCAATTTAGTCATCTTGGCTTCCAAGAAGAGTTCAGGTTCGATCTGTTCTAGGATTCAGTGGTTTGTCTTTTTAGCCAGCCACACTTTGTTCAGCACTCTTTTCCAGCCCCACATCTCAAATAAGTTTATTTTCTTTCTTTCCACTTTTTTCACTGTCCAGGCTTCACACGTTACATGGTAATGGGAAACCAAACTACAATTCAGTTCAGCATCAGCTTGTCTGTATATCAGGCTTTGGGTAGAATCAACTCACCACAAACAGAATTAATTATATGGATCTATCATACCACTTTGGATGTGCTATCTGGCCATTACTTATAGGATGCCATAGAACTAGACAAACCAGTGAGCTGGATCCAGACTTAGTTGAACTTAGCATTGACTAGGTCAAGTACATTCATTCATTGATTAGTTTAATTGATCAGTATTCTGCCTTTCTCCAAAAATTAGAACTCGAAACTCAGAATATGGTTAAGCTTTATACACATTGAGAGAACATTATAGTTCCTAGGGTTATGTTGTGTTGCAGAATTTACCTATTAGGTAGGATTCCATGACAGTGTCACCAGAAGAGTTTTAACAATGTTCCCCAGGTATCACCCACATGTGGTACATGTTTTGTCCCGACTCGGATAAAAATGCTACTGGTTGCAACCTTAGCATGTCTTTACTCAGTAGATTACAGTTTGCCTATCTCACTAAGGACATTACCATATGAGCATCATTCCCACTGCAATTACATCAGTTAATAAAAATGGAAACAAACCAATTTATTATTTCAGGTCTTATCAGTCTCACAACTGGGGCACCTTCTACCATTACACTCTTTTCTCCATCCCCCCTTAAACCCAACTCCTTGCCCTATGCCCAGCATGCCTTTCAGGGGTTTTAAAATTGTATTTTTATTTTCACTTTTTCATGCAGTTTTGGAGTTGCGATTTAAGTGAAAGTAGGGGGGGAAAAAAAGAAAGAAATCTTTATGCTTGCAAATAACTGGTGGGAGGGGGAGAGAGAGGAGCCATTGACACCACATGACTGTTAATATTGCAACTGCTGCAGAAGTGATAGTTTGCATATGAGGATTAGCATGATTGTGAGCTTATTAATGGGTTTCTCCCATCAATGAAAAGGAATGCCCTAAACATGCTTCACAGCCGCAGCAGCTATGGGTTAAAGGTTGCATCATGCAATAAATATCACCAAAGACACTTTCTTTCATCTCTAATTGCATTTTAAAACCTACATGTAGTAATCTCCTAAGAGTTTAGGCATAGCATGCATTCATGTCATTTCCTCTTTGTTGATGTTAGCCACAGGATCTCTCTTCCTGCAGCAGTTGGTCTGCATTTAGTTTGGGTTTGTTCATCCTCCATTTTGAAGGCTACAGTTCTTTCTCTCCCTTTCACATCAGAAGAGCACATGTTATGTTATGAGATGTTATGAAACTCTCAGCATTTCTAAGTAAACTCACTTCATTTTTTTTAACAGAAAACTAAATCTGCTTTATTTCTGTCAGTTAGTGGTGGTGGTGGTGGTGGAGGAGGAGGACAAGTGGTTGCTTAGCTTTTGCTGGCAAATACTAAGTATTCTGCTTCTACTATTCCTCGTATCCTCAAACCAAAATTTCTTTCAACAATTCTCTTGCATTACATGTTGATTACAGTTTTTGTGAACAAGACATCTGACAGCTGCTCAAGTCAAGCCAAACTTTCCATCTCAAAAGAACATGTGTTTTCTGGCTCTAAGTAGTTCTATACCCACAAATACTCCTGTGCACATGAGGCATTTTTATATCAAAAAATACATTGGAATGTCCTTAGGAGTTAGAACATATCCCAGTTTAAGGCATTCAGTGAAAGCTATTTTATCTGATGAAATGACACTTGGGAAAAAGGTGCAATGAAACCAGCAACCTATGCAACTAATAAAAAAAATTTAAAAATTAATCTGTTAAAGCAGTCACTGTGTATTTAGAAATAATTTTTAAAATGTTTAAAACACAGAGGAAGAAAAAATAATAATAATGTACAGCAATCCTTCTCATTATAAAAGCCCTTTCATCAGTAGCCAGAGTTAAATGGCCAAAAATCTGCTTGGTCTCTAAAAGATTTGCCATCACTGTGCCAGGGTATTACTACTCAAATTAGTACTGTGTACTGGTGCTGCTCCCTGCTGAGTTTCCAGAAAAGAAAGGAACAATGGTTTCCAATGGCCATAAATATGGTACTGATCCCTTACACATTGGGGAAAAAAAATATTTCCAGTTCCCCACATCCCATAGCCCAAGAAGCAATGTTCTAGAGTACCACTGTCAAAGTTTAGCTGGTTGAAGCTAAAGATTGTGAGGCTTCATTCTCTCTGCAAAAACATGACCAGGAGCAGATTGTGGCACAGATCATGATCTACTAATATGGAAAAAAAACTTAATAAAGCTAAAAAAAAGCGCTAAGCTAACAACTGTGCAAAAATACAACCTGGAGAAGATCCCCCATAGAATTTAAAGATACTGGTTTGTTTGTTTGTTTTTTGTTTGTTTGTTTTTGTTTTTTGGTTTTTTAAAAAAATACATTTGGACTATTAAGTTTAATTGACTAGGAGGCAGAAAACTCTGGATGGAAGCCAGGAATATTGCAAGGGATGAATGCAAAAAGACACAGTCTACAGTCAAAAAAAAAAAAAAAGACACTGCAATAGATCTGAAAGACTGTATCTTCTTATATTAGCCAGGGTTGGCTCTAAGAGGTGTAGGAGAGGACTTTCTCTCAGTCCCACCATCTTTCCACATGTGATTGTTAAGGACTCGGGTGAGAAATTTCTCCATGGCTGCTTCTACACTGTAGAACCCTCTCCCACAAGAGGTCTGGTTGGCTCCCTCCCTTCTCTCTTTCTGCCAGTTGATGAAGGCATTATAATTTAGGCAGGATTTTGAATTTTAATTATGGAGTTGAAGTTTGTGAAGTAGTGTGCTGTATACACACACACACACACAGAGACAGCGAGAGAGAGAGAGAGAGAGAGAGAAACTGTGTTTTAAATACGTTTTAAGTGTTTTGGCTATGTTAATCATATTTTTAATAATGTTTATTTTTAATTCCTTTTAAAAGTTTGTAAATTAATATTATAAGTAGACCTCTTTAAATTATTGTAAGCTGCCTTGGATCACATTTTGGGAGCAAGGCAGGATATAAATGCAATCAATCAATCACTCAATAATAGATGACAGCTGAAACACTTCAAACAGTTAATGACAGTTGAGAAGCAAAAGGAAAAGGTGGCAGAAACAGGCTTATTCAAGGAAGCACCAGGTGAACCTACAAGGGGAAACTACACTCAAAGCACTTGGAAGACCATTGCATTAATCTTCCTTGCTAGCAAAGTGATGTTCAAAATTGCACAAGAATTACAATATATGGAGTGAGAAATGCCAGCTGTTTAAGATGGGTTCAAGAAAGGAAGAGGCACTGGAGATCATATTAGAAACATACATTGGCTAATGAAGCATACCAAAAAATTTCAAAGGAAAATGTTTATAATGTGGCAGTCAGAATGCTGACCAGGGCCAGTTATATAACTCCCTTATTAAAACAGCTTCACTGGGTACCGGATTGTTTCCAGGCACAATTCAAAGTGCTGGTCATGAGCTATAAAGCTCTATACAGGTTAGACCCAAATTTTTGAAAGATCATATCTCCTCATATGAATCAGATTCATATGAGGAGGTTCATATGAGGAGATAAAAGATGTTTCAGCTTGAAACAAGCTTAAACATCTGGCATATCTCATTCCATATATTGTAACAGTTATTCTCGTGCAATAATCAGTGGGAAGCTTTCCTTTGGTTCCACCACCTTCATAGTTTCGCTTGGTAAGGAAACAAGAGAGTGTCTTCTCAGTGGTTGCTCCCACTCTTTGAAATGCCCTTCCACAGGAGGCTAGGCAGACTCACTTTCTGCTTTTCTTTCTTTCTTTTTCTTTTCTAAAAGACAGCAAAACCACAATATCTTTTCTTTCACCAGCAAGCAAAGACATTGTTATTTCAGTAAGTTTTTCATAGCTAAGCAGGGAAATGTATGTTTTCCTCTGTTTTTAACTTTTGTATGTTATTAAATGGTTTTATAGTGTTTTAATGTGGTGATTTTAAATTGGTTTCAAAACTTTTTGTAAACATTTTTAATTGGTTGCTTTGGAAGCCACCTTTAATCTTGTCCTGAGAGAAAGATGGCATATAAATTAAATACATAAATGAAATAAACATCTTTAATTAACAGTTTCCCAAAATTGACACTTTCCTCAAGTGATGTTCCATTAAAGTAAGCAATTTATATACATTTTGTGTATTTTAACATTTTTTCTTACTTTCTTGATCAGTGAAATTTAGAACAATTGATGTATAACTTGCTCATTAGTTATCAGTAATTCTGGCTTATCAAATTTACAAATCAGATAAATCCATATTATTATGTGAAGTGAATAAATGTCTCCACCATCTCTACCACAGAACATTTTCTTTTTACCCAGAATAGTAAACTAAATTGAGCATATGGCTATCAAATATGCATATTTGTGTTGAAAGGCTTGAGAACTTCTATGAGGTTTTTAAAAAAGTATACTAGATGATGAGAACAAACTGAGGATGAATATCTAGTAGTATGTTTTTCCTTTTCTGTGACCTAATCTGCAGAAAAAGAAAAAGAATAAAATTATAAATCACCAGAAATAATTATTCATAAAAAATTGTTCTCCATAGATGACTCATAACAAAATTATATGATGTTTCAATTATAAAATCTGACAAGGGAGATTTTTCTTAGTGTGTGAAAACATATGGTAAAATTGAGGCTAACCTCAGTTTTATGTTCCCAGACAGAGGTTTGGAGAAGGACTTTCTATAATTGCCAATCCCCTTGACTGAAGAATAGTTGGTTGATGTGGGTGAGGGTGTATGTGTGCCCTTCTGTACTCCAGGTCGACCTGAAAATGGTTCTATTTTTTCTTTTTGTTTTTTCAGCTATTGCACACACACACATATGTGCATGTACATATTTTAATTGTGTATTTATATATGTGGCTCATAGTGAAATGCATAGTCCATAGTCTGTACATCCCCCCCCCAACACCCCTCTGTTCATCCAGCCATTCATTTGTCCACTCCTAGATCTGCAGTTTTATGCCAGAAGCCAGTGTGGTGTAGTGGTTTAAACATTGGACTATGCCTCTGGAGACCAGGATTGTATTTCTAGCTTGGCCATGAAATCCAGTGGGTGACCCCAAGCAAGTCACATGTGCTCACCCTCAGGGGAAGGCAATGACAAACCTCCTCTGAACAAATCTTGCCAAGAACATCCCATGACAGATTCACCTTAGGGTCATTAAAAGTCAGAAGTTACTTGAAGGCACACAACAACAATAAAAACAACAGCAGCAGCAATCACACACAAACAAAACTGGAAGCAGACTTCCAGTTACTTTGGCTTTAAGTATTAGAGTCACATCTCCTGGCCGGGTGTGGCTGGTGTGGGTCTCAGGGCAATAAAATAAAATAAAATAAAATAAAATAAAATAAAATAAAAATGACCTTAGGGTTTTTGGATGTTGTCTAATCCTACTCTAACTCTAGATCTCATAGGTTTTTCTCATAGGAGTGGAGAACACGTGGCCCTTCAGTTACTGTTGGATTGTTTCTCTTATTAACCCAAGCCTGCATAGCCATGAGTGAAGAAAGATGGGAATTTCAATCTAAGAACAACCTGAGGGGCATGCTTTCCCCACTCCCATGGATTTCAGTGATTAGGATCCAGAGGCTGGGAAAGATATAGAAAGTTAAATGAGATCATTTGAAAATGTATGGTATCACTGGAACAACTCTTTGAATATCTTCAGGAGAATACATCTCCTTCATCTCTCTATACATATCTAATTTGGATTAGCTAGAACTGGGATTAATCATCATTCACTTATCCCAGTTTTATGCCAAAGTATTTCCATTGATCCCACTGGGACCATAGCAGTGTAAAAAGTCAATTGGCAGTATGTATCATTTGTACATTTGTACTAGACCTATTTTGCCATGACTAACTGGATAGCTTCATATTAAAGAGATGAAAATGTAGTCAGTGAAGAGTTCAACACAGTTAAGCCTTGGGGAAATTATAGTATTGCACTTCAGGGGCTGAAGTAATTTTGAAACTCGAGTTGGTCAGGCTGGGGAAAAAAGGTCTTCAGGGATTCTTATCTGTTAAGCATTAATGAACTGTCAAGCACTTAGAAAGAAAACCAGGCACTGAGCGCTGTGCACGTATTCACATCTGTTTTACTGGAAAAATGTGCAATAGTCTTTCTAAAGGTTGAAAGGACTGGCAAAAGGCTACTGAAAAGAAGTTCACATGAAAAGTGTATTAATTAATTCACAGGATTGCAGTGTCATGATAAAATGAAAATGAAATGAGTATTTCTGTTTAGAAAAACAAGATTTTTTTGATAAATATTTTTAATGACACTCAAAATATTTTTCTTATGTATAGCATGGCTGCAGGTGGTAGTAGTTAATCATGTGGACTTGTAATGGACATGTGGAAAGATACAGAAAGAAAGTGAAGCTTGCAGGTGTTACTTTTTGGATTTCAGCTCCTAGAATCCACTAGCCAGCATGGCCAGAGGATCTCTGTAGCTTTTAACATTATGCTTTAGCTACAAATATAATTATGTTTCAGCAACAAGCACTTTGAAACATTTTTGAAGGAGGGCGTCTAACCTTTGGCTACTATAAACCGGGGATATATTGTTGACTATTTCATCCTCACATGCAGAGACGACTAATCACAGCAGTTTTCCTCCCACTATGGGAGGAGAAAACAAATACAGTATATCTTTAAGTATTCCCCCTGCATTTGAATGTCCCAAAATGTTGCAGATAAATTATTCTGCATAGAATAACATGTACCAGTAGTTTTTTTTAAAATGCAGAATAATTTATCTGCAACATCTTGGTATGTTAGAATATGGAAAGAAAATTGTGCAAGATCCTCACTGGTCTTCCTCTCAATGGGTTTCCTGAAGGTTGGGAATGCTGGCCAGAATCTTGTTTGGTCCTTTCATATGCATAAGTGCCATAGTTACAATGCTATGAAGTGAATTTGGCTGGACCTTACCATCTCCATTTACTATGACACAGACACTTTGATTGATGGAGGTCTTTCCTGTCACTCAGGAAGCAGCTGGCTGCCATTCCCACCCACTCTCATGAGATATCTCCCCTATGAAGGAGCCATGTTACAATTTCTCCACATGATGGAGATTGCTCATATGAGATAGGAGTGGGAACACCAGTCATCTGCTACCTGAATGTCATGGGAATAGATCCCCATTGGGAAACTTTCCTGGTCTAGGTAGGGATTGTGAGTATGAAACAGTCATGAGTGTGTAACTCCAGTTTATGCATTCACAGCTGCTATACAGAATTCTGCCCCTGTTTTTCTACCTGGGAAAGAATAATAAATATTCTTTGCATGAATGGTCCCTTAATAGCTGTATGGTAGCAAGCATTGGTGAATGATAATTTCCAGTCTGAGTAGTGTTGCCTCCTTGAAGGCTGGTAGTTCTCTTGCATCAAATGCCTTCTCAAATATCAGGGATGAAGAAATCTATTAATTTGGACTTCTCTCATATTCAAATTGTTTCAAATTCAAGTTTTTTTTTTCCCTGTCCCATTTGTTATTACTGTTTTTTTGCCTTTGGACTGCCAACCCTGGGAGGAAGCAAAATGAAAACTTGTTCATTTCATTCACTGCATTGGCTAATGCCAGATTAAATATTTTGAATTAATGATCTCTCTGGAGTTTGTGCAGAGTTAATATGTCTGGCCTGAAACAAAAGAAATTCATTTTGTTCCAAGAGCTGATTCTAAGGAAAAGGAATGAGTCCCCCCCCCTCCACCTCAAAAGGCAAGTCCCCTGATAGTAGGGTGAGGAGTTTTAGTGCAGATGTGTTTATATATTTTAGTTATTTGTTTCATAGTTTCTTGTTTCAGAGCTAGGAAAAGTTACATTTTCAGAGTGGAACTCACAGAACCCCCCCCCAATAGTTCAAATATAGGAGCTGTAGTCCAAAAAGTAACTTTTTCAACTTCTGAATATCATCATTATCTTTGCACTTCCTTTTAGATAGATGGGCAGAATATGTATTCAGACTAACCTTCTTTAAGAGAATGTTCAAAAACTTTTCAGTAGGCAAGAGATAATTTAGTACTGCTTTGCAATCCATCACTCTCCTACTAATTCTGGTACTACTCATTATTGCCAAACTGCTGCATTTCTGGACATCTCTTTTATTTTTGCGTACAAACTTTACAGCAGAAAACTCCATGGAAAAGCTGCCCCTTTTTTTGTTCTGAGCCAAACCACACAGCAAAATGACTATGGGTGGGAGCAAGGAACTAAATGCTTGAAGTGAATAATAATTAAAAGTTGTGATTAAGAAGGGAAATTGGTAATCAACGAGAATGATTTTCATGCAAGTCATCCCAAATCCATCATTTAACTGCTTTGAATTGCTCCCAAACCAAAATAGGCCAACTGTGTTTTTTTCCCTTTTCTCTCCAAAATTCGGGAATCCAGGCTGTTCCAGGATCTTCTTTCTTTTTAATTGAGGAAAACTGGAATTTTTCAAGGAATGCTCTGTGATAGAAATACAGGAGTGGGAGTGAGAAAAGTAGAGCCCAGCCCCGCTCCCCACCAATATTATCCCAAACTGCCCCCAAATGCCTTCAATGGAGTGTGGGAGGCAATTTTGGAATGTTCCCAACCATTTTAGGCTTAAGAGAGGTTTCCTTTCCAACAGAAAGTTACCCATATTTCAATTTCTGCATTACTATCTGTTGCAGAAAATGATTAAAATGGCATCAAAGGGCTCAAAATGTACTGAGCAAAAATTTCATTCTTTTCAGTAGCTGCAGCAGAGGTGTTGGACTTCACAGTCCCATAAAGGGCCTAACTCATGAGAACTGCTTACTGCTCTCCATGAATTAAAATACAGCTGGTACTCAGCATCATCCTATTGAAACATATGCAGGTATAAGTATGGGAGCTTGGTGTTTTCTTCCTCCCTCTGCATATCTTAAAACCCCCATCACCCAAGACTCATCCTTGCACTCTGGGTCTACCGGAGGGTAGGCAACCTTTTTTGTCCTGAGGGTTGAATTGAATCCTGGCCAGCCCACTGAAGGCCACATGCTGGTAGTGGGGTTGGCCATATTCCAAAGTTGGCATTCCTTTTTAAGAAGCCCAATTTCAGCAGGGGAAGGGGATGGAGTTTGCAGCATTGAAGAGGGAAAGGGTAGACCTTTCCCAGAAATGACTACCATTCTTTCCTGCAAAGAGGCTATTACTATTGGAGATTTTTAATCTGATTTCAGGGAGAAGAGCAAGGCTGAATTTATCACCTGAATATGGAGCTCTTGTGGGCTAGAGGTTTCCTATCCCTGATGTATGGAATAGAGTTTGGAACATTACATTTTTTGGATGACATTACCTGAAGCAGAAACTGAGCAGCAACGAGTCCACAGACCAATAGGGAAAGAAATAAGTCCAGTCTTCTTTGTACAAACTAAAATAAAAATAATAGCTTTATTTATGCATTATTTATGTTTGATCAAATGCATGGTCTAATGGGGGAGAAGGAGAAAAGAAAGAGAAAATAGCTTCAGGTTACAGGATGAAAAGGCAAACAAGTAGCCTGCAAGCAGGCAAACCAACAGTTACTGAATACAGGCAAACAATAGTCTAACATCAGCATGACCAGCAAGCCCAGAAATGTACGGATTCCTGGCTTTAAATTGTGTCAGTTTCCATGTTCATTATGTATGGCGTGAATGGGGTTAATCTCTTTAATAAAAACAAAAAAACAAAACTGAGTGAAGTTCTCACACATTCCCTAGTCTCAGCAGGCAATGACATTTGGAAGCTGAAAATTTTGCTTGCAACTGAGTATTATTTGGATAAGTGTGCTATTCAATTTTTTCCACCCATATTAAGTAATAGGGCAAATCACTTGTGCAAGTAATAGCATTTCTTGGGACACAATTCCATACCTAGTTTGTATAAAGCACAAACCAAAGGGAAAAAAAGCAGATTCTATGAGTACCACCCTCAGGCAAAGGCACCGCAACAGGATATATTTAGCACACAGAAAGCTTTGAAGCCCAAATATTTGTCAAGGGGGATGGTTGTCTTCCATGAATGGGGTGGATGACTTGTTCAGTAGAGCACACATTTTGTCTTCATTCAAGTTCAGACATGACATTGCCTGAGGTCTTCTTAAGTAATAATTGGACCACACAGTCTCCTGTCAGCACAATACTGTCTGTCAATAGACTACAGAGGAGGGCAAAACCTTGATTTTTTTAAAAAAATTGGCGGTCACATTAACTTTTAAAAACCAGCCATTGTGCCAGAACACCCAAGAATACATTTGCATTATCCTCCTCTTTGGCTGCCCTACTACACATGAAATATTGTCATTTCTTCCCCCCACCCCACACACCCTTATTTCTCCCCCTCCTTCTTTCACAAGCATGAACTTGGTACAGAACTAGGAAACATGATGGTTAAAAAAACCCCTGCTATTATGTTTATTCTAACAAAAACAACTTTAAGTTCATTACATTTTTTGTTGAAAGGGGGGCATTTATTACACTTAATTCTCAGTTGGTGTTTACATTCATATTACATTTGCATGCTAAAAAAATCTTACCTGAATGAAGATTAACAGTCGCACCCATTATTTCATTCCTTTCCCAGTCTCTGTTCTGAGCTTCAGAGAGAAGACAACAGGTGCATGAATTCTGGAAAACTCCCATTTTTACCCACATACCAATTGAAAGAGGTTAAGGTTAAAATAAAAATGCACACGGATGCAGGATAAAATCCCTTCTTCAAATCAGCCATAAGACACACCCATGTCACTCCCCTCTCCTATCAAGAATATTCAAGAAGAACAACCCTCAAAACTATTTTCAGGATGGTCCAACAGTTACTCCTCTTCTGAAAATTAAATCATTAATTACACCACAAAAGAACTGGGCTCTCAAGCATGTTATCAGATAATCTGTTTCTTATCAGTCATCATGGTACCACCAGTAATGAGGAGGTGCTCAGTGATATCTGTATGGCATCTGCTGTGCATTGTGTTAGGGGACCTTGGTGAATTGTCAAGTGATAAACAGTCTGTTTGTTTTTTTAAGATTTCATTTTATTGGTTCTAACCCCTGCTTAGTAGGGATTCACAGAGAAAAATTCCAATTGGAAATGGCTAGACTCTGTTCTTGTGGAACAAAGCTCTATTCAGAAGGGCCTCATATGAATCCTGTTTCATTTGCATTGGCAAGAAATTTGGATATTCCAGATGTTTGGAATCAGAAGAGGGTCACATTGGGAGCTTATACTCTGCTTCCCCCTCCATTTGATAGGAAAGCAAGATTATGCATGTACCATGGTTTCTGCTAGTAGTATACATTGATATGTCAATGTGAAGGGGATGTGCACATGTCTCCTTGTGCCCTCCTTGCACTATGTTACTCTCATCACTCACTCTTTTATCTCTCCCACACCCTCTTTCACTTTACATCACAATCTTGCAAAGTACTCCTTCCTTGATTCTTGCACTCTGCTGTTTACACTACTCAGTGCTAACTCTTCATTTTCTCTGCTCCCTCCTCACTTCATCCTATACCCAGTGGCATCACTACAGGGTGCAGGGTGTGTGACTCGCACAGGTGACACCTCAGAAGAAAGGTGACGTCCATTCAGGCTCTCCTCCTGCTGCAGGGTGAGAGGGGTCAAGCATGCCCCTTCAGGCTTCAGTGTGGTGATGGTTTCATCCTCAGGAGGAGAATGCCATCATGAAAGAGAAGGGCAAGTATGCCTTCCAGGCTTCATGGCAGCTTCCTCCTCGGGAAGTGGCCATCAATGCAGTGAAAGAGAAGGACAAGTGTGCCCTTTTGGTCACCATCAACCCCTCTGCAGCCTTCCTAGCAGATCCCCTCCACTTCAGATGACACAAGGGGTAGGAATGCCACTACCTGTGTCTTCACAATGCATCCTTCCTTTGCTTTTTGCTGCTGTCAACACACATTCTCCAATCTCTCCTACTTCCTCCCTCACCTTTCTGCATGTCCTCCACTATATCCATCTTTGCACCCCTCCCTTGCTTCTTGTACTCTGCCACTCTCCATACTTGGTCTCTCATCTCTCCACCTCACCTCTCTTACATCATTCATCCATGTCAGGTAATGCAAGACAGAGTCTTTTCCTCCCTTTTTGCAGAACAAGTTAACAAAAAAGTGCTAAAATACGTGATTAATTGATAGGGCAGATACATATGTAGTATTGCATTACATATATGAAATGTACAATATGTGTATATAAAGTGTTCATACAGAAGGAATATTTTGATACACAAATATGCACATGATTAGTTTATTTAATCCAATACACAATTACTTTAAAAGCCCTTTGCCTTATCCTACAACCCTAATCTCCCTCATAGCCAGTTCATCTAACACTACAAAGCCTGTAATAACCAGCCAACAATCAGATTTATAGTCCAATGCACCTGGAAAGTGCCAGGCTAGAATGGAGAAAACAACTTAAAGGTGACAAAAAGAATACTTTTGAAGGGATGATTGTCTGAATTCATGGTTTCAGCAGAGGATGGTAGTGAAAATCAAATGATTCCTTCTCTATAAATGTTCTTTAAAACAAATTAAGTAATTAAGTAATTATTCATGCAATGAATGACATTTCCACCTTTCCAAATTTTAAAAAAATATTTACATTCATAAGGGATGCAGTTACATACAATAATGTTTCAGTATAATAAAAACACAAGAGGAGAAAAATAACCACATTAGTCATAAGTTTTTGTCAAAATTCACCAAATGTCCAAATATAACTCAGTTTATAAATTTTGTCCATAGATCTTTCTTTCAAATGTGACAAGCATTGCTAGATCTTCTATCCCATGAATCACAGGTGGAGAAAAATTATTTTTGCAGTAACAAAGTATCAGTCTTTTAGTAGTTATAAGGCTATGAGAAGTCCACTTCTGTTATCCATTCGTTAATTTCCAAGAAGCAGGCAAATAACAAAAAAGAACATGCACATCCCTGGATCAGGATTTTTTCCCTAGAAGGTAATAGAACACTAATGAAGCAGACACTAATCCTTCTTACATATCCTCCCACCCTGAGGCCTTGCTATTCATCAACAGAACAATAATCCTGCTAACCTAGAGTCACACATACCCCTCTCACTTCCATGCCAGCATTCTCTGAAGATGCTAGCCACAGATGCCGGTGAAACGTCAGGAATAAACTCTTCTAGAAAATGACCACATAGCTCGAAAAAACCCCAAAAAACTATTTTTTCCTAATGTTTAGGTGGAATCTCTTTTGCTGTATCTTGAATCCATTAAGCTGTGTCCTAGTCTCTGGAGCAGCAGCAAACAAGCTTGCTTCATCCTCAATATGACATCCTTTCAAATATTTAAACATGTCACCTTTTAACCTTTTCTTGTCCAGGCTAAGCATAACCAGATCCCTAAGCCACTAAGTTTGTTGTCATAGGACATGGTTTCCAGACATTTCACCATTTTGGTTGTCCTCCTCTGGAAGCACTGCAGCTTGGCCACATCCTTCTTGAACTGTGGTGACCAGAACTGGATACAATAGTCTAGGTGGGATCTGACCAAAGCAGATTATCGGGGAGCACCTCCCCTCCTTTTTCTCCACTGCTAATACAATTGTTTGAAGAAAAAAAACAACATAGTTTCTGTAATCTTGTCCCAGAATTTTGGGGTCACTATAGTTTGCACTAGTCTTCAGTTATGTGTAAGCATTGAAACATTGGCCCTGGAGCTTTAATTAGTTCTTTTAAACATTTGCTTCTTGATTAGGAGAGTCTTTGAGTCTAACCATATTTAGAAACATGAGGGAAACTGTAACAACTAAGTACAGGAAAAATGCATGAAGGAAAAATAACTGCTTACAAGAGGAGAGAAGAAGTTTGATAAATTACACGGAAACAGTAAATTAGGCAAGATTCCATTGGACAGCCTACAAAGCCTTTTCTGAATAGACACATCTGTAGTTGCTGACTCTGAACAAGTGGTTGCCAATAAATCCAAACTCTGCTGCATAACCACTTGGGACCAATTTTTCAGTATTTTTTTTTCCATCTCAGTTTATATAATTTTAAACTGTGGTGGAAAAAAATTGTGGTCATGTATCAGAATCTCACAGTGTAAAGTCATCTAATTTTTTTGTGGTGTAATTCCTTTTTACGGCTTCCCATTGGTGCAGAATGAAAGCCATATTGTATCAGGAGAAATGCTGTTCATACAGTGTCCAACCAGACAGTTTGTGGGAATCCTGCAGGCGCATGTGGGTACAATGCTGTTCATACACCCTCTTGCTTTTCCTATTTTCATGCATAAATTTGTCCTTTATCGGGGATCAGGGAGTTCATGATGGATGTGAGTTTCTTAAAAGTGAAATCTTGAAGACACAATTTCAAACAGGTTGAATGAGAAGGAAAAATGGGAGGTGTCTGAAGAACCAGGATGGATATCTAAAGAATTTTCAACTGAACTAATCTTTAAAAGGGACATTTACAAGAAATGGAAAAAGGGAGGAAAAAAACCCCCCAAAAGATAGTTTTAATGTTTTGGGGGACGGGGGGGGGGCTATGTGGCCATGTTCCAGAAGAATTTATTCCTGAGGTTTCGCCAGCATCTGTGGCTGGCATCTTCAGGTAATGAAGGCATTCTTGGAAGATGCCAGCCACAGATGCTGGTGAAACGTCAGAAATAAACTCTTCTAGAAAATGGTCACATAGCCCAAAAAAACTCACAAAAAAACTATGGATGCCAGCCATGAAAGCCTTCAACTTCAGAAACCAAAGAAGAATAGCCAGGATGTGCAGGGAGAAAGTGAGAAAAGCTTAAGCATAGAATGAGCTCAGGACTTATAGAAAGGTTAAAAACAACAAAAAGTTTTTTTGGTTTTTGTTATGTCTGTAGCAAAAGGAAAGAAATAAATTGTAGGGCCAGTGTGTGGAGAAGATGGTGAAATACTAACAGGGAACAGAAAAAAAAAAGGCAGAGCTACTCAACATCTTCTTTGCCTTGGTCTTCTCCCATAAGGTGAGCAGTAGTCAACCTTGGGGAAATGGAGCAGATGATGCAGTAGGGAAAATGCAGCACAGAATAGATAATGAAGTAGTATGGGAATACCTGGCTACTCTAAATGAATTCAGATCTCCAGGAGCAGGGGATTAAAGGGTATTAAAGAAATGGAAGAAGTAATCTCACTTATCCAAGAGTATTAAAAGAACTGGCCGAAGTAATCTCACTAGCAATAGAAGAACCACTCCATTATTAGTGGAGACAAAAAGACAAGCTAGGAGAGGTGTAAGCAGGGTTTTGTTTTTGGCAGACCCTATTGGGAAAGGCAAGATTCCACCCCTCCTTTCATCTCCTCTTCTCTCTCCTTGCTGAGCCAATTAATTATAAACTGATTTTGCACTTTGAATTCAGGTCCAAAAAGAAGTAATCCAGTTTAAGACCGCTTGAACTGCCCCAGTTCAGTATTAGTGAATTCAGGGAATTTTAGCTTTGTGAGATATTTAGCCTCCTCTATCAGAGAGCTCTGGGGCCACAATGAACTACACTTCCAGGATTCCTTAGCACTTAGCCAGGGTATTTCAAGAAATCTCAAACTGGATTATTTCTGCAGTGTGCTTTGAACTTCTGTTTGCAGCAACTGAAGTAGAAAAGGACAAAATGGGAAAGGGGAGGAGAGAGAAATTGAGTCATTTTAAAAGAAGCCAAAAAAAGTGGGAGGGCAGAGGATTAATTGGGACCATTCCTCTTAAACTGGGACAGTTGGAGGGTATACATGTGGCTACTATCTCTATATGGAGACTCACAGACAGCCAAACCAGAACAACTGATCCTTTGATTTTACCATTGTATTTCCTTCCCTTCTCTTGCCTTCTTTCTTGAGATCTCTGTCACTCACTATTTGGGTAGAAAATTGATAAAGGACAGGTGGGGCCAACATGGATTTATATTTATGTATTATAATAAACCACATTTTTTCTAGTGCAGAAAACTTATAACATGAATTAGAACAGAACTACTGTATATATTTGACTATATTGACTTCATGTATAAGTTGAGGGGAGGGTTTGAGGCCAAAATTATGAATTTTGATATGACCCATGGATAAATCAAGGGTAAAACTTAGGGGCATGTGACAAAAGATCTAAAGGATGAAGCAAAGGAAAACAATGCCAAAGAACTTACAAAATTCCAACAGACATAACTGTGCTCACACTAAAGGCTGGATGGATGAGAGAGTAGAGGAGGGTCAGTGCTTCCAGGACAGATTACACTCTTGTCTTTCAACACAGGATGGTTCCTTTTTAAATAAGAGTTAAAGTAAATTTGTGTAAATTTAAGTGTAAATTTACAGGGTTATATAAATAAAGGTTAATAATAATAATACTAATAATAAGTATAGAACTTACATTGTCCCATGGATAAGTCAATTCAGGTTTTTTGGGTCAATTTTTTGACTAAAATGTCTAGACTTACACATGAGTATATATAGTACTTCAGTTATAACATTAAAACAAATAAAATAATGAAATAAGCTATCATATTAATACCAAATAGTCTCACACTCCTCACACAACTCCCTTCCACAGAGGTGTGACAAAGGGGTGTTTGAATGGGGTATGCTGTTCTTATGAGAGAGAGAGAGAGAGATCTGTTTTAGTATTTTAATATGACTTTCTACTTTTTTTTACAAAATATTGGCACTTTTGTACCATATATTTTTAAATTGTATTTTGTTTCAGTCTTTTACTGTAAGTTGCCATTGCATTAAACAAACAAACAAACAAACAAATAAACTCTGATTTGTGATTGAGATGGTAAACCTCAGTCCATGGACCTAATTTGGCTCATGGGACTACCTAGTCCAACTCATAATGAAGGGAAAGCCTTAACATGTTCCTCTCCCCCCTCCCCCCAAGTTGTGAATCATCTGTAGTAGATTGTGCACAGCAAACAGGTTTAGATTTAGATTTGGGTTTAGGTTGTTAACAAAAGCCTGAATCCTTTTGGCAATTCCAACCAGACTTGTTGTTTTTGTTTTTGTGTGCCTTCAAATAATTTCTGCCTTACTGTATGAGCCTTTAGGTTGACTCTAACTTATGATAACACTATCACATGCTGTTTACTCAAAGTTACCCAGAGGGTTTCCATGGCCAAGCAAGGCTTTAAACCACAGTCTTGAGCTGAAGTCCAACATTCAAACCACTACCCCATGCTGGATCTCCCAGCTAGATTAGACATATTGAATCAATGGGATTTACCTACATTTTAACTCATATTGATTCAACTAGTCAAAGACTGGCCAAAGATTGCAGTCCTGAATTTGGAAGGCTATTGTTCTAAGCATACTATTATGAAAAAAGAGCTAACATGGTGTAGTAATCTGAATATGCTGGGAGACCAGAGTTCAACCCCCCCCCCCCCTCAGTCATAAAAACCCACTGGGTGACCTTGGGCAAATCAAACTCTCTCAGAAGAAGGTAATGATGAGCCCTCTCTGAATAAATCTTGTCAAGAAAACCCTATTCTAGGCTTATCATAAGTTAGACTCCACCTAAAGGCTCATATAACAACACAATGGGGAAAACTCTACCCCTTCCAGTATGCAATAATCAGTTTAAAACAGAGGGAACCTGAAATGTCATTGATTTCAAAATCCACCCCCATGCCCCCTTATATATACAGTGTCTTAATTATTCTTCCAGGAAGGTGTGTATAGCAATGCATTATTCATCAAATTGACATTCTGGTGATATCATATATGCCTCCCTCTGGATTTACAATGTTTAATTGTTTTCTGTTCAGACAGTGTTTTAAAATGTGGGGAAGCTTTTTACTAGGCTCATGAGCCTTGTAAAAATAATAGGGTATTTTTCAGGCATTTGCTTCTGATCCAGCTGGGGGGCCTCATCCACTACAACTTTGTTTACCCTTTGGTATGAATCAACCAGTCTGCTTTAAGCATTCTCTAATAAGTATAATAGAACCCATGAATACATGATGTTTATTTATTGTTAAAACTGCACCATTTAATGTTCAAAATACATAGAGGCACCACAGACATTGATATTCAATCACTGTAAACTACATTTGGTTTAAGCCTATGTCGGAATATCAAGTAAATGCATTTCTGTTGCATGAAAGACACACATCAGGAAGTGTGAAGCAAATACAAAACACATTTTAAGTAAAATGAGAAGGCATAAAGATCTCCATATGGTCACTTAATTAGTCTCATGCTTCCAGAGACCTTTGAATTATTATTAAAAAAATTACTTCAAACCTGGCTGTACTGTACTTTTCATGCATATTGAGCTGAGGAGTGTGCCATTTTTGAATTGAATCCTGGTGCTTTATCCTTTCAGATTTTACCCTCTAGTAGGGAACACAAGGAATATATTGCTAGATACGATAAACTTCTTAGAGAATAGGACAGAAAGGAAGTACAGGGCAGTCTAGGCCAAGATAGAGATTCTCCCAGAAAAATGGCGGGAGGGATATTTGCCACTTCTCTCCCCCCTCTGCAACAATAGTTTAAGTGTGCCTGTGTGTGGGAGTTTAACCCTCTCTTGCACAGTAATTTCAGGGGGGAAATCGCTACTCTTCCAATCATCAAACTAGCCAGTACCTATGGGAGCCACGAGTCATGAGTTTGTGGAAATAGTTTGCTGGATCAGGCCAAAGTCATATGGTTCAGCCATTCTAAAAGAAATTCTCTTGAGTTCATTATCAATAGGGGAATTCAATGTGGAGTCATCTAGTTTGGATCATGACCAGCTTTAGTAACGTTATAACATGAAAAAGAGAGAATGGGTGTGGGGGAGAGAAAGAGAGAAAATACATGCGGAGAAGATCAAGGAAGAGAGAGACCAAATGCAACATTGCATGTACTATTTTTTATGGCTCAGATTTTGAATAGCTGCCACAGTCAGTCCTATTGGATCAGGCATCAGTACCATGGTACTGAACGAAGCAGTACTGCAATGATAGTTTAAGTGTGCCTGTGTGGGGGAATTTAACCCTCTCTTGCACAGTAATTTCAGGAGGAAAATCTCTACTCTTCCAATGTTGCTATTTGGCGAGCACTCTATTGGCACCAAAGTAACTTTGGGTTCTCCGCCAGAAAGCTGTGCTGCCACAACAAACTACCATTCCCAGAATTTCATAGCACTGAGCCATGGCAGTTGAAGTGATGTCAAACAGCATTATTTCTCCCCATAGCTAATTTACAGGGCTTTTGCTATGTAAAGAGAAGGACATCTGCTCTACTACGGGCTCAAAAGGATGATGTTTCGACCAGCCTTTCCACCAGTCAGTGAGGCTTCAACAAGGAAGGATAACAGAGCTCCTGCTTCCGATCATTCCAGCCTCACTGGCTGATGGGAAAGAAGTGGAAATATCATCTGCCCATGTCTTGATTGCAAGCAGAATGGACCCCCTTCTCTCTGCATGACTAATGATTGTTAAAGTAGATCTGGGGACGGGGAGGCAGTGGCAATCGTGCCACAGTCATGGCAGCGGAGGGACCATGAATACAGATCTGCTGTGGATGCATAATTCCAGGTTATGCATTCATACATGTGAAGGTGAATTCTAGCCATAGTTTGTTTATATACCATGTGTTCCATGATAATCCATTGCATATAATTTTACTTATATTTGTAGCATAATTTCATATCCATTAGTTCTGTCACTATGTAAAGATTGCTGCAATGACATTTGTAACAATAGTATGAGGTAGCTTCCTTTCCAAGGAAATGCACTTTTTCAAATTGCTTATTTATTGTCCATCAACAAGCACCGATATATGGTTCTGTGTATAATCAACACAAAAATGTTTGATAACAGACAAACATGCAATTCTCATTGTATATAAACATAGGACTACAATTAAATTTTTGAAAATTTAACAAAATTAAAATAACTAGATTTATGGAAGTTTGAAATCATCTTCTTATTCACGAAGGCCTGGAAAATATTTAAATCAGTTTAATTATCAGTCAGACTGCCCAGTGGAAGAGATGTAGTTGGTTAGAACTTATTGTTGCTTTGTGTCTACAAGATGTTTCTGAATTATGGCTAGCCTAAAGTGAACCTATCACAGGATATGTTTGGCAAGATTTGGTCAGAATGTTGTTGTGTTTTCCTTTGCCTTCCTCTGAAGCTGAGAGAATGTGACTTGCCCAGGGTCACCAAATGGGTTTCTATGGCTCAGCAGGGATTTGAACCCTGGTCTTCAGAGTTCAACACTCAACCACTACACAATGCTGGCTCTGTTGTAATGTATGAGCAACATTAATTAAAGATTTTGCTTCCAGTCTACCCAAACTGAAAGTGATAGAGTTTAAATTAGCCAAAGGAAACTAGGCTTTTAGTAGACCATGTCATGGAATTCAAAGTACAGTCTGCTCTCTGTATCAGTGGATTTGCCATCTGCAGATTTAACCATCCGCAGGTAGCAAGCACCCATTTTTCTTAATGGTGGTGCATGTACACAGGTGCACCAGAAGGCACACGTACACCACTCCACCATTAACTAAAATGGGACTGCATTTTGGCGTGTGTGTGTCCAGAATGGATCCCCTGAGAATATGGAGATCCAACTATATTTCTTTGGATGTAAGCCCCAGTGAGTATGATGGAATTTATTCCCAAATTACATGCACACAGGATTGTGGACTGAGTTATGATTATCTATATCTAGATTTAGATCATTGTTATTTAGAAATAAATACTAGTTAGGATTTCTCCCAGGAACATTATTCTCTTTTATATTTTTCAATACTGTGGTGTGTCTTTATTTGTTTTAGGCTTTCAGGAAATGCAGGAAGAAAATAATCTAGGCCTAGTGTGTTATGGAGCTAGAAGACATTGGCTTTATAACTGGTTATTAATGTTAGTGACCCCCACAGTATTCAGTTTCCATTGTTTGATCTGCTTCTGCAGTGTTTGTCACACCAGTGGAACATTCTGTTTTCCCTATTCACTTGCATGGGCGAATCACATTTGGCAATCTGTGCTCAGTTATGCTAATCCAATCCAGCTTTCTTGAAGCCACCCCAGTTCCAGATCTAGCTCTCACAGAAATGCCTAAATAAGAGCTTTGTAATTGTATTAAATTTGCCAGGTAAAAACAATAAGTAATGTCCTGTAAAAAAAAGAAACCCTCAACAACAGTCCTCCAATAAATATTTAGCGAACAGCAGCTAGAAATCTGTCAATTCAGTGGCCCATTAAAAACCAATTTCAAGAAAAGCCAGAGAAAACAAATGCATCTCAAGTATTCTTATTGTAATGACTGCAGAGCCCTGATCCACTCAATTCCCAGGCCTACTAAGATTTGGGAGTCTATCAAAATGAAATGATATCCCTGGTGCACCAAAATAATGGTTGATATATTACAAATATTTTAAGTAGGATGCAACAATAAAATCCAAGACAAAGTAGCTCACAGCACCCCTAATCTGACTGAAGCAGTCCTTCAATAAATTTAGCTGCTGCTCACAAGAGTCTCCATGATGCAGTAGATATTACCCCAATGGACCAGTTTCCTGGGCTAGAGTACAACAGAATTCACCCTCAAAGGAACAGTTTACTAGGCATTCTAAGGTGTAAACATTCTTATCTATCCTTTCATTGGTTATCTATCTAGTAGTTATCTGACCTTGCACCCCTGCTAGAAAATGGCAACAACTAAAAGCCACATCATGATCATTGTCTATTATTAGTATTAGTTTTAATTTAATTAGTATTTGTATTAGTATTAATTTGCTATAAGCCTCCTTGATTAAGTAGTACAGTAAATGCCCAGTTAGTATGTTATGCATTCCTTAAGCATATAAAAGATGTATATTGGGTGAATGTGAGAGCGAACTATTACTGCTTTCTAAAGGCCTATAATGATGGATTAGACATACATAAATAGAAAGGGTCCACCCCAACAGCTGTGGGACCATCATTGAGAAAATCCATTCTGATTGTCTTCATGAATGGGCATGTGAATAGAACTTCAGGAATTGACCTCTAAGTTCAGGGAACATGATAAAGGAGAAGATGGTCCTTGATTCCAAACTGTTAAATCTTTAAACATCTTACCAGATAATTATTTTCTACGAAAGAGATGATTTCCCATAATTTTATTGCATGATAAAAACATTCTTAGGACCTTTGTCAAACAGGATTTCATGTAGTTTTTTGTGGAGCTTTCGGGCTATGTGGCCATGTTCTAGAAGAGTTCCTTTCTGACATTTCACCAATATCTGTGGCTGGCATCTTCAGAGAATGATAGCCTTGAAAAGACTACATCAAGTAACACCACTTATACACTGCGGAGAGTGAAGAACAGAATACGGGAGTCAACTTAGCTCCTTTTCAGGATTCCATGTATTGGTTATGTTGAAGATATGACTCACGTGAATTTGATAACGGAATTGATAATATAAGATTATTTTGCAGTGAATCTTAAGAGTGAAATGCATAAATCTGGACATTAAAGAAGGCCAAACTGTGTCTAAAACAAATCTAAAACATATCTGCCTAAAACAAATTGTTATTCCCAGCTAAAGCAGATCAACTCAGTCAAGGAAAGAAATTGGCAGCATGAGCTTTTGTAGACTTCATGCTGCCAATTTCTTTCTTTTAATTAGTCTCGAAGGTGCTACAAGTTCTCTCTACATACCTATTCTATAGACTAACATGGCTATATCTTTGAATTAAATCAAGGGAAGTTAGGGCTGAAACAGACAACCGTATAGGGAGGTTTGATGCTGCCCCATTGAGCATTGGATTGGGACTGCAGCAGCAGCAGCATACCGTGGCCTTTACCCATCTTTTTCCAGCACAAAAAGAAGTGGCAAAATGCTCTTCCTTTTGCACCAGAAAAAGGGCAGCTTTTTCACTGTGGTGGCAGCTTTCCTGTGCTCCTGCAACATGCAATGTATAAACATTGTGCTACTGAAGCACTGCAACACTGCCTGTAGTGGGCGAGCGGCATGATGGTAGCTTGGGGGCTGCATCGGGAGTGTGCATTGTCTAAATGCCATGCCCCCACGCCACCCCAACGTGGCGTACTTTATGCCAAATTCACCGCTTAGGTATACCAATCAATGAGTTCCATTGATTCAATGGGCAGTTTTTAGTTGAAACTTATAATTGGTTTAGGACTTAGGCAGTAATTTTAGGTGCATTTACTAGAAAGTAGGTTGCTTTACAGTTAATTTTAAGCAGTCTTGGCCTGAATCCTGCTAAAAAGTTACATACTTATGATTGTTTTGCATTCAAAATCCCTACATAGTTAAGGGACTACACATAACCATGAAGTTCCATCAGCCTCCACTTACTGGGAAGCAGTTGCTGTGGTCTGTTGAGGGGGAGGGTCTGTTCCCTGTCAATTGACAGTCCCACCCACTGCCTTGTAAGTGTTTTCTGGTGCACTAATGAATTGCAACAGGGATCCCACTTACTTCTGCCTGTCACAACAGAGCTCGCTTATTGGGGGGGGGGGGGGTTATCAGTCAGCTGTTTCCCGGTTGATCATAGCAGCTCATTCCCAGTTAGTGGGGACTGAGTGGATCAAGATGGGATTCACTGCATATTATTTTGATTATTGATTTATGAATTTTAAAACATTAAAAATATTAAAGATGTATTTAAACATCATATACCATCCTTAAAACACAACCACACAGCATTAAAAGTCCCACTCTAATTGGTTTACAAAAGCCTGACAGCACAGAAACCAAATTAGTTTACAAAGGCTTGCATCCAAAGATTGGGAGTAGCTACCGAGAAGGGCCTTTCCTTTGTTCCCCACTACTGAGCCTGAGAAGTTGGTGGGACAACAAGATAGGCCTCTTCAGATGATTTTATAGCTTCTGGACTCATAAAGGGAGATACAATCCTTCAAATAACCAAACCTAAGCAGTATATGTGTGTAGCTCCATAACATCTAAATCCCCAACAGTATTGTGGACATTCAAATTAGTATTCTTATAACTTTGTTTCCAAGGAGAAATACTTAAGAGATGTTTTCAGATACTCAAATGACTTGGCCACTAAGTCATGCATCTTGACAGAGGCATTAGCTGTCCTGCTTCGAGTGGCAAAATTTCCTGGGCTGTTCCGGCCACGATGTTTGGTGAAACCACTGGAAGTTTTGTAGAGGTGCTAGGAAGGGAAAGAATAATCAGGTGGTACCTGAGTGTATTCCAACCTGCTCATAGACCTCCTTGTCTCTGCATCGCTTACAACACTTATGATCCTTAATGGCATTCTAAGTTACACCCATGGTCCACCACAAGTCAGATATCTAATTTCCATGATTTCCAGAAGCTTTATTAGATTAGCCACTTCACTGATGAATCCAATGGAAGTTTTGAACACTGCCATCTTAACTGACAATAGAAGTAATATCTTAGACAAAATGTAGGCTTGTGACTCTGACATCGTCATTTTAGTTCTCCTGTATGATTTTTAATATCTTTGCCTGATGAGAAAGGCAGCAAAGCTTTGAAAGCTTGAATTATGTATTTTTGTTCATTTTGGTTGACCAATAAAAGTACAGAGGGCCTTTGGTATCTTCTGGGGTTTAGTTCCAGGACCCTTCAGGGATACCAAAATCTGTGGATGCTCAAACCCCATTATATACAATAGCATAGTAAAATGGTGTCCCTTATATAAAATGGAAAAATCAAGATTCGCTTTTTGAAATTTACAGATTTTAAAATTTATAGATTTTCCATCTGTGGATGCTTGATAAAATATGTAGATAAAGAATCCATAGACAAAGAGGGCTGACTGTATTGCTGCTTTGTGGATTAGGGATATTTTCTGCCTGTCAGATCTTGGATGATGCTAGGGTTGGCCCAATATATCTTCTTACCTGAGGTGAAGATGTGACTTTGCTCCTCCTTAGTTTATTCAAAGACATTGCTTTGACTCTGCCTTCACTACTGCCAATGGGACAATCAGGCTTATTTGGATGTCCCAGAAGAGGCTATGTGGCTATACCAGTCTATTTTAGCTCCTGCAACAAAGACATCATGTTCTGGCATGGCAGGAAATTTCAACAAAAACATAAGAAAGCTGCATCAGAATATGCCAACCATTTATATTTTTGGAATCATCCCTCCACCTTTGCAGTTTTGATTTTTGTGGATTTGATTATTCACAGATTTTATTAATATGTTCTCTCTAGGAATATCTAGGCCCTCCAGTGCAACCCTATAGTTGACTTAAACCAAAAGTCACACTGAAGGACCTAGAGATTCCTAGAGAGAACACTCCACTAGGAATTTGTAGCTCCTCCAGTGCAATTCTATTGTCAATGTCTGGCAGATGTTTAACACAGATTTGCACTGGAGGACCTAGAGATTCCTAGAGATGAGTTCTCTCAGGTAAAAACATAGTGGTGTTGCTATTTGTGTTTTTTCCACATTCACAGGGGTCCTGTGCCCCTAACCCCAGCAAATGTAGAAGGACGAGTGTACATACCCCTATCTTCCAGGAGCAATGGCACAGCTCTTTACTCCACTCTCTTTCATTGGTCTGGTAGTTCTATTTCTAAGTGTGTGTGTGTGGGGGGGAGCACACAGTCCCAGCCAACCGCTGGCCTGCATGCAAAGAATGTCAGGTCCAGGCCAGTAGAATGGAAAGGCAGTTACCATCATTCCCCTGATCCTTCCTCCAGTTAGTACAGTAATGGATTTTGAATAACATATCTTGCTTGCAAGAAGTGTAATATTCCAGAAAGTGACCACAGATGCTGCAGATAAGAGTTGCCTTTCTCTTTTGTACTACATGGACTTTGTTGAAATAGGGAACACAGGTGTAGCGTGTTTGTGAAAACTTCTTGATTTTTAAGTCTTCAGTGAAATCAAGTTGAAATTCAGTTGAAGTTTCTTCCAGTCTCATTTAGCTCCTCCAACAAAGACATCATGTTTTGGCATGGCAGGAAATTTCAACAAAAACATAAGAAAGCTGCATCAGAATATACCAACCATTCATATTTTTGGAATCATTCTTATCAGAAATTATAGCTATCATTCTTTTTTACATATGAATGAAGTTTAATATATTAAATTATATTACTCTTTAAAAAAAAGATCACCTGAAATACCAGACTCAAAAGCTTTACTTTAGCTATAGCTACTGTCTTCTTTCACCTGAGGCCTGTCTATGTGTTCTGAATCTTCATGAACTAAACTATGTTGATAATAACAATGAACTCCTGAGCTTGGTTTTGATGTGGGATTATCTATCTCATTTTTAAATTCTTTCAAAACAACAAACAAACAAACAAACAAACACCCTCCAAACATGTCTCTGCTAAAAGTTTAGAAACAGGAAGGAAGAAAATAAGTCTTTTAGAATGCATTTAACATTTTCTTGAAGAACCCTCCTTCTAGTCTTTTTGTCATCTTTAGATTTTCCTTACTGCTGAATAATCAAGGGAAAACCTTTTAATCACTTACTATATAAAGAGCTGTAGCCCAGTGTGGTTTAGTGGTTTGACTATTCAGCTACCACTTGTGGAGAGCAGTATTCAAATATCTTCTCAGCCATGAAAAACTCTTTTAAATGAAGATTGCCGTTGCCTATCACATAAATAATAAAAAGGACATTATTTCCCCAAAAATTTTGTGGTGAAGGGCAAAGCATAATTCTGTGTGGGGATTGCTTTACAGGTTAGTGGGAATGGCCTAAAATTCATGAAGAACAGTGCAAAGCTGTGACAGCTCCTATTCTTTCCCTTTCCAAATATCTGCAGGCTGGACATTGCCTCATTCTGTCCAATGATAGAGCCTGTTGGCATTTTGCCATCAAGGGATAGAGAAAAGGCAGAACTACTTCACTCCTTATTTGCCTCAGTCTTCTCACAAAAGGAAAAGGGTGCTCAACATGAGGGAAATGGAGCAGAGAACAAAAGAGGGGAAATGCAGCATGGAATAAGTAAAGAGGTAGTACAGGCATACCTGGTTAATCAAAATGAATTCATGTCTCCAAGGCCTACATCAAAGGGTATTAAAAGAACTGGCAGATGTAATCTCAGAGCCACT
This sequence comes from Urosaurus nigricauda, assembly GCA_034509955.1. Lineage (NCBI taxonomy): Eukaryota > Metazoa > Chordata > Lepidosauria > Squamata > Phrynosomatidae > Urosaurus > Urosaurus nigricauda. The sequence goes on from JAOEGL010000003.1 coordinate 71,841,786, forward strand.
GGCAATAATCTTTGAGAATTGCTGGCAAACAGAAGAAGTCCCAGCAGACTGGAGGAGGGCAACTCTCCAGCTTCAATGGAGGGGGGAGGGGCGGAAAACACCCAAACAATTACCGCCTATATTTTTTGTGGGGTTTTCAGGCTATGTGGTCATGTTCTAGAAAAGTTTATATATAGAAGTCTATTGCACAGGCCCCTGGAACAGGCCTTGTGCGTTACAAAGGGGGCCGGGATGGGGACAGAACGAGTGGGGGACACATTTTACTGCACACAAGGAAGTCCCTCACTTGTTCTGTTCCATTCCCTTCTGTTCCTCATCCGTCCCACAAGAGTTCTCAAAACAGTTCTCAAAAATCCCCTTCTCTGGAATGGATTGGGAACGGAAGGGAACAGAACAGAATGGGGACTTCTGTGTGCAGTAAAATGCACCCCCCCCCTCATTCCATACTCATTCCCGGCCCCTTCTGTTCAGTTCCCAATCCGTCCCTGTGCGATAAACTCCATACTGTGTGACTCTGGGTAGAAAGGAGTGATTTCCATGTTAATCTGTGCATTGTTCTGTTGTTGATGGCAAGGCCTCAGGGTGGGAGGATATGCAAAGAGGATTAGCATCTGCTTAATTAATGATCGTTGTCTGCTGGGAAGTCCCCTGACCCTGGGTGGTTTCTCATTTGCCTTTGCTGAGTCCTGATTTTGCTGTTTTTCAGAACTGGTAGCCAAACTTTGTTCACTTTAAGGGTTTCTTCTTTCCTGTTGAAGTTGTCCAGGTGTTTGTGGATTTCAGTGGCTTCCCTGTGCAACTGACCTGATAGGTGTTGGCATGGTCCAGAATTTCAGTGTTTTCAAACAGCATTTTATGCCCAGGATGTTTTATAAACTCTTCTAGAACATGGCCACATAGCCCAAAAAACCCACAAAAAACTATGCAGGCCAGCCATGAAAGCCTTCAACTTCACAATTACCACCCAGTTAGCCTGACATCAATACCAAGAAAGACCCTAGAAAAGCTCATTAAATAGATAGTCTGTAAGCATTTAGAAAGGAATGCCATAATTGCAAAAAGTCAACATGGATTTCTCAAAAACAAGTCATGTCAGACTAAACTTCTCTCTCTCTCTCTCTCTCTCTCTCTCTTTGATAAAATTACCAGCTTGGTAGAGCAAACTTCAGTTAGTGCATTCTAAGGTGAAATAATATGTCTGCTACCCTTCTGTTATGTTGTTAGTACCTTATTCCTCCATCTCTCTGTTTATGGAAACAGGTAACTTAATTTCACAAACTGCACAGTCTGGGTATCCCACTGAAGAGCTAGCTGATATCATGGACTATTGGAGGGAAGGGGCAGAGAGAAGTTTATCCTGCTTCTCCACCATGGTGTTATAGGTTCACTCCAAAGGAACACCCCAAAGAGAATGAATGACTCAAGATTTATCTTCCACAGCTAGATTCTCTCAGATGAAATTAACAGTTTCAATTACTTTCACTTTAGTTCTGTGGTAGCATAATCAGTAGGCTTTATGGTGGTGGTGAGAGGACACAACCCACAGGTGTGTCCTCTAACCCCACTTTTCTGGTCCCTGATGCCCCCCCCCCCGAGATTTCCAAAGTCTCCACATACCTCAAAACATTTGTATAAATGCTGCACAGCTGCAATGTTATTGCTGCATGCACCATGTAAATGGTGCCCTGCAGCGATGTTGGCCCCGTCACGTGTTAGGGTTGCAGGGCATATGTAAGCTCCACCCCGATGCAACCCTAACACATGACGGGGGCACCTCTTAGCTCCCATCTGTTTTGGGTCACAGTTACTGCCCTCCCCCATCCAACAGTTGCCCATCTCTAGGCTAAAACAGGGGTGGATAACTTTAGCATGTCCATGGTCAGTTTTGCTGCCTTGGGACTCATTTTGCTGCCTCGGCATTCCTTTTTTTGCTGTGTACCTTCACTGCTGCATATAGTTGCTATGGTGAAGGTACACAGCAAATAAGAGGAGGGTACAGACCGCCCTTTTTGGGCAGTCTGTAAATTCCCGTGATAGCCATACTTAGCTCGTAAGTCACTTTGAATCCCAGCTGTGGCAAAAAAGCAGGGTAAAACCAAACCAAAGAGAATTCTTTGAGAATTGAACAGCTATAATGACCCATTATTAACAAACCAGCTTGGCAGTTTTTAGCCTCACCAGGAGCAGGTTTTTTTAAAAGCTAATAGGTCTTTGAGTCCATCAGTACCGAGGATGTGGACAAGATCCTTAGAAGTGTTAGGAAGACAACTTGCTCTCTCGATCCCTGCCCCTCATGGCTAGTGGCACAGGGGGGACCGGTTGTAACTCGATTGTTACACCGGATTATTAACTCATCCTTGAGGGAAGGGCAGTTTCCTGACATTCTTAAATTGGCCATGATAAAACCTATATTAAAAAAGCCCTCCAACGACCCCCTGATTAACAACAATTATCGGCCAGTTTCGCTGCTGCCATTCTTGGGGAAGGTGATCAAGAGGGCAGTTGCATTCCATCTTCAATCGATCTTGGATGAAACAGATTTTCTAGATCCATTTCAAACCGGTTTTCGGGCGGGCTACAGGGTTGAGACTGCCATGGTCGCCCTGGTCGATGATCTCCGTCTGGGCATCGACAGGGGTAGCATGTCCCTGTTGGTGCTTTTGGACATCTCAGCGGCTTTCGATACCATAGACCATGGTATCCTTCTGGAGCGCCTGGCAGGGGTGGGAATCGGAGGCACTGCGCTCCAGTGGTTCCGGTCCTACTTCTCCGGGAGGTTCCAGATGGTGCAGCTGGGGAACGTGTGCTCCGATAAGAGGGCCCTCACCTCTGGGGTCCCTCAAGGAGCCATTCTGTCCCCCATGCTCTTTAACATTTACATGAAACCACTGGGAGAGATCATCCGGAGGCATGGGGCGCAGGGTTATCAGTACGCTGATGACACCCAAATAGTCTTCTCTATGTCTCCAACTGATGCAGTGGCCAGGGATGGCGTCGCTCCTCTCGTGGCCTGTCTGGAATCGGTAATGGACTGGATGAGGAAAAACAGACTCAGCCTGAATCCAGAGAAAACGGAAGTACTCGTGATATGTTCCCCCGGTCCGGGTATGGAGGTGGTTCCACCTGTCCTGAATGGGGTCACGCTTCCCGTTAAGGACACTGTACGCAGTCTGGGGGTGCTCCTTGACTCGTCGCTCCATCTGACTTCTCAGGTGGACACGACAGTCAGGAGCACCTGTTTTCAGCTCCGACTGATACGCCAGCTGCGTCCCTACTTGGACCGGCGGGACCTTGAAACTGTAGTACATGCTCTGGTAACCTCTCGGTTGGATTTCTGTAACACGCTCTACATGGGGCAGCCTTTGTATCACACTCGGAAGCTGCAATTAGTGCAAAATTTGGCAGCACGGGTGGTCACTGGTGCTCCCAGGGCCTCCCACATAACACCAATATTGAAAGACCTTCATTGGCTGCCGATCCGCTTCCGGGCTCAGTACAAAGTGCTGGGCCCAGGGTACCTGAAGGACCGTCTCTCCCCACATAATCCGCCCCGCACACTAAGATCTACTGGGCAACAATTATTGAGAGTCCCAGAGGCTAGACTAGTGAGCACAACGAAGAGGACATTTTCCATCTCTGCCCCTAGCCTCTGGAATGCACTACCCACCGAGCTCCGCTTGTCTCCCTCTCTCACCCAATTCAAGAAGAATCTGAAGACTTACCTGTTTAAGCAGGCATACTCTTGAATGGACCTCTCCCATTATCTGCCTTGTTATGTATGCCGCTTATTGTTTGCCACTGTACATAGCATGGGTGTTATTGTTTTATTGTACTTGAACTGTTTTAATTTATATTGTTTTCATAGAATCATAGAAATTTAGAGTTGGAAGAGACCACAAGGGCCATCCAGTCCAACCCCCTGCCGTGCAGGAACTCCCAATCAAAGCATCTCCGACAGATGGCCATCCAGCCTCTGCTTAAAAACCTCCAAGGAAGGAGACTCCACCACCCTCCGAGGGAGTGTATTCCACTGTCGAACAGCTCTTACTGTCAGGAAGTTCCTCCTAATGTTGAGGTGGAATCTTTTTTCCTGCAGTTTGCATCCGTTGTTCCGAGTCCTGTTCTCTGGAGCAGCAGAAAACAAGCTTGCTCCCTCCTCAATGTGACATCCTTTCAAATATTTAAACAGAGCTATCATATCACCTCTTAACCTTCTCTTCTCCAAAACTTATCAAGTTTTATGATGTTTTAATGTCTGCATATGCTGTACACCACCCTGATCACCGGAAGGGCGGTATAGAAATAAATATTATTATTATTATTATTATTATTATTATTATTTGCTTATTCAGGCATGAGCCATCCTCTAATACTATGCAATGAAATAGGGATTGTCAAAACAACATTTTTTTTCTGAGAAAATCAGTTCTACTTCTGTGCTTGCAACTGTGAGGACTGCTGCTAAACTCAGCAAGAGTAAGGAAGGAGGTGGCAGGTGATGTCAACAATCCTATTAGTCCTGGTGCTTTGCCCCCCTCAAACTCTGGCTCTGCTGTGACCCTGCTTATCAAGTTTTAAAGTCCTAGCATATTAAGTATCTTGATAGTTTAAGCATCCATCTGATCCATGTGTGCAAGTACTCTTGTGTAAAGAGTTCTTCCCCTTCTTATTTTTTTCCCCATTCCCTCCATGCCCCAAGGGCTTGATGCAAGTTACAAGTCATAGCAGATCCTTGTGTTTGTTCAGTCTAGAAATAGAATTCTTGGTTTGGTGCAAAAGTTACAAGTGGAGTTTGGCCCTTTTGATCTTGTTCCACAAACATCAAGCTTTAAAAACATCAGTGGTTCAGACTGTTTTAATCAGTTCAAGATAACATGACAGATCAATTGTCTTCAGCCGACTGTCTTCAGCTTTGAAGTTCTCAACACGAACAAATTAGGTTCAACTGAGACTGATCCACAGACACAAAGGTTCAAATGTGAGTGGGAGTTGAGTGGGGGAGAGTGTAGGTTTGTGCATATTTTATTTAGCTAATCTTATTAGCATCTAAATTTTCTTTTAGTCTGTATATTCCAGTAAACTCCCAAATATGTTATTTATCTGAAGATTTCTATCCTCTTACATACATAGAAACACACAATACTCTACTGTATTCTTCTCCACACGACTATACATACACACACATTCATCTTGAAATATATGACATAGAGAATTGACTGGGATATACAAATGAGAGAAAAAAACACACACATTAAAAAACACTGATATAAATAAAAAAGTGTGTGCATATCAGTATGTTTTTGAACTTTTCCTTAGAGATAATTTCATATAGTTTCCAGTGAACAGATAAAGCCATATAATATAGTTATATATCTATAATATGAAAATTATATTCAAAAAGTCTAAAACGGCTGGCAAAAAATAAATATGTAACCAAAGCCATAAGATCTAGGGGTGAGTGGAGGTCAGTGAATTCTTTCTTTTGCTCCCATGGAGGGCAAAAAGTTCTGTCTCTTTTAACATTCAGTTGTCCTTTACATTCCTGTACCAAATCTGTATACTTAGCTTAACTTACTGGAACAAGTTTAAAGTAACAAAATCCAAACCATTCAGGTTTAATGCACAGTCTCTGGCATTGACTTAATGGCAAGGAAGAATCCTCTTTCCTGTATTTAATTTAATCCATGTGTGTAACATTGCATATGCTGAGAGGGATGGGTTTTAATTAGAACTGTTAACAACCTATTTGGGCCATAAGAAGTGGCGAGGGGAGGTGGATTTTTTAAAAAAATGAATTTTATTCTTGTCACCAAAAAAAGGTAAGAAAAACATTTTTGGTGTACTTCCTCTATATTGGTAAGTGTCCATCATCTATTTGAGGCTTTACTAAGGCATTTATTATTTCTAAGAAGCAGTAGTGAATGATGATGACAGGATTGGACAGTTGCTCTTAGGCACCTTGGCTAGATTTCTGCAGCTGTCTTCCAGCTTCCTTCCGCTCTAGGACTAGAGAGCTGCTGTTGATGCTGCTTCTGGGCAAACAGCCACGGTCACAATGTTTGCTTTAGACAGGCCACAGCTGGCCTAAGTGGGTGTTTCAAGCAAGCTTTACAAAACCAGCTCCAGCCTTCAGCCTCTGCTCCTGGTGAAAGCACTTCCCAGTTTCCTTTTCATTTCAGCTCTTTCTCTAAGTGTGTGTGCTATCATATGTCTTTGGAACAGTGTGACAGTGAGGTGACTAATGACAGACATGCTCATGCTGGCTAGTCCGGAGAGATACTGTGACTCCCATCATTTTCACTAGAAACATGTCAGCACCAGTGTAATTTCCCATACTTCCATACTGAACTATGAAGCTGACATGTAGGTGTGGAAAATGTTTTTTTTCAGCTGGAACAGTATGACACAAGGAACCTCATGTTGACAGTGTCACTGTGCTGGGGCTCATTGATTGAGAGATTCTGTCAAATTCTATACCAATAATGTACAATTGGCATGTAGTCCAGGGGCATTACTACAAGATGCAGGACGTGCAGATCGCACCAGGTGACACCCTAAAGGAGAAGGTGAAAACACTGCTTTCCCAAATATCTGCCTTTGGGGCAGAAACAGGTTATGGCATTTTGACTGTGGCCCTATACATACCAGCACTTTGTATGAACCTGTGAGCAGAGTTAGGGCACAGTGTCCGCATGCTTGATGCCCTAACCCTGCCCCCAGGGCACCATTTTGGTGTATGCCGGTCTACAAAGCACACGCCATCATGTTGCCCCTCTGGTACTGCGTCCATACGATGCATCACAGAAGGGGCATCATAAAGCCGTGTCTCCGTGGCTATGGCGCCACTTGGAGGATGCAAAAAGTAGCTGCTTTTTGTGGCTCCTTTTTGCATTCTCCAGAGCTTAGATTGGGGCCACAGCATGAGGTTGCCATGGCCCCAACCCGGACAGTAAAGGGGTGGCTGCAGACGAACCCTTTGGGGTGGTCTGTATAGCCCCTGTGTCCATTTGAAATGCTGGAGGTCAGTGGAAGACATAGTGTGAGTGGGGTGAGACTCAGTGGGAGGAGCAAGGTGAGGCCTCAGGGTTTTTTTTTAAATTTTATTATTTTTTTTTAAAAAATAAACATGTTATTCTTTTTTTAAAAAAAATGGAAAAAATCACATCTTACCAAATTTTCACTTCAATCACATGAAATTATGTACATGTGAATACACTAAGACTGGGGGTATGATACTGTAACGTAAAGGTATAATTTTAATTTCACCTGTTGTTCATGTCACAACTATTGCCATTACATTCAGTGGAAATTACCATTTATGAGTAACTTTAATACAAAAAAAATTACTAAGGATTCTGCATGGTGTGATATGTGGGGAGGTCAATGGGAGGGTGACCCCATGAGTTATTGCACTGGATGATGCCAATTCTGTTGACACCACTGATGTAGTCTAAAGTTTGATCTCTTCTGTAGCACACATCTGCCATAACAAAAGACTCTAGAATTCAAACACATAGCTGTGTGAGGGGCTGTGCAGACTTCATCTTCACCAGATCGGGGCTCTGGCCTTTCCATGGCTCAAAAAGGAGCTGCAAAAAGTGGCTCTTTTTTGCACCCTGGAAAGGGTGCCATAGCTGCCAGAGCCACAGCTTTACGGTGCTCCTTTGATGCTGCATCATCTAGACCATGTGGTGCAGCACACAAAATTTTGTGGGCATAGAGTGCAGTGACCAGTGCAGTGACCAGTGCAGTTTTTATGATGGTCATTGGTGGATGTAGGCAGGAGGAAAGATGTTGTGTAAAGCCAAGGCGACTAGATAACCATGTGAATGAGTATTGAAATGTAGTGTTGGAGCCTGAAAGGAGATGTGATGAGCTGATCAAGAAAGCCTCCATAAGGCAGGGGAGTCTAGCTAGTGTTATAATTTGTGTAGTGTGCCAGGAAACTATTGTCTCTGTTCAACCCACTGTTAATGGAATAGAATTTCTGGATCCACCTCAATTCTGCTGTTTCTCTTTCCAGCCTTCCTTTGTATTGTTTATTTGTTTCTTTGTTTGTTTAAGGACTGCTGTTCTGAGGCCTAGAAAGGGTGGAGAGACAGTAGGGTTTATTTGCCCCAGCCTACAGATGCTAGTCAGTGGGAGGTAGTGGAAAAGTGTTGAGAAGACAGAGCTGTGTCAGCCAAGCAACTTAGTGGTGCCTGTCAAATTTAGTATGCCGCCCATAGCTGGACATTGTCCTATCACTTTTGATTATTCAATTCTCTCATGCAACAATAACTGATTTCAAATGTTTGCTGTGCATTGGGAGGAATTAGGAGCATTTTTGTGCATTTTTTGATGATTTTTCACACATTTTGTGAAAAGTCCACTTGTATAAAAACCCTTCGTTTTTTTCCAAAGAAAATAATTTCTTAGCACAAAAAACCCCCAAGTTTTTTCCACAAATTATTTTTTCAGAAACAGATCCTGAAATGCAAAGAATCTCACAATTTTCTCTTTTTATAAATTATTTATTGATTTATGTTTAGGCGGATTTTAATAAATAAATAATAGGAATAGATAAACATTTCAAAAAATCTAGCCACTGCTGATGTTGTTTTGGTTTGGTTTCTGGCATTTGTGCAATCTCTGGACGTTTCTAGAGGACAGAAAATTGGCTCCCAGAACCAATAAAATTGCCAACCCTTTACTTAGTAAAAAATACACTTAAAATGGAGGAAAAGACAAATGGTGACCACTGACAGTCTCTTTCCTAGGAAAAGTGCTTTCTAGAAGTGGCTTGTTTAGCACCTTTTGAACATGTATATCATACAGTTAGGGTTGCTTGATGTCAAAGCCTTGGTCCTCTTTTCTGGTCCTTGGTATGAAGAGGCAGAATGTCAGTGGAACAGCATGTACTTATTTGATTCATTTGTTAAACACGATGTTTGTCTAGTTGAATGGCATACTCTGTGGATGAAACCTAATTTATTATGCTTAATGACAGACCTCATGTGACATCATAAAGGGTTGCCCCTAAGTCTCACGTTTTGGCTCTGAAGGTCTGGCATAGGCCCAACTTGGCAACCCCAAATACAATTATGTGTAGAATGGATGTGAATGTTAGCAAGGTTTGGATGACTTCCCTTTTTGAAGTGTAAGGCCTAAATCTAGTGCCTAGTTCTAACGAATTATTGAATGATAAGGTAATTTACATGCTAAACCTATGTACATCAGCATCACTGTTTCAGTGTTTCCACTTCACCTGAGAATAGCAATAATAGAATGTAAATCCCAGAATTGTGCAGCCAGTATGACCACTGGACATGCTGGCTATGAGAAGTCTAGGTGTTATGGTCTAACAAGGCTGCATCAGGGCTGCAGAAATAATTCAGTTTGGCACAAATTTAACCACTTTTGTAATTCTGTGGGACATTTAGCCTTCTCTGTCAGAGAGCTCTAGTGCCACAACAAACTACAATACCCAGAATTCCATGAGCTATGGCAGTTAAGTGGTATCAAACTGGACTATTTCTGCAGTGCAGATGCAGCCGAAATCATTTTTCCAAGCTCTGGATGCCAGTTATGCCTTTATGGAAGAAGAAAAGGTATGTCTGAGAAAAATGGGAAGCAATTCACTGGCTGTAGAATTTCATCATGTTACTGACTTCTGAACAGCCACAGTGGTGTAGTGGTTTGAGTGTTCAGCTAAAACTTGGGTCCCACTTTCGGAGAAAGGTGAGATAAAAATAAAACAAATAAATAAAATAAATAATAAACTGTAGGAGACCTAGAACTGAATCCCTGCTCAGCCATGGAAACCCACTGTGTGATCTTGGGCAAGTCTCACGCTCTCAAACTGAAAGGGAGGCAATGAGAAACTCCTTCTAAATAAATATTATCAAGAAAAGCCTGTGATAGGGTTGTCATAAGTCCAAGCTGATGTGAAAACACATAACAATAAAAATTGCCTTCTGAATGCTGTTTGTTCCAGAATCTTTCCATATATTGTGGGGTACACCAGTAGATGGTAGTGAGGAACTATAGTGCGGAAAGGGAAGCAGAAGAACCTGAAGAACATGGTAAAACAACACGGCAAATGTTTTGGACATGGCATAGACCTGATGGTTTGATTTGCAGCAGCTAGCTGACATCTGTGTTCTGCAGTGCTTTGCTCAGCATTTTTTGATCTTACACTTTGTTCAGGACCCTAAGAAAGGTGAGAAGAGGGAGAAATGGGGGGGGGGGGGGATGAAAGAAAAAAGAGAGTCATCAGACACAAAGTGCTGACTTACTTTCCATGATGAGGTCATCAGTTGTAATGATGCCCTTGTGAAGTTCTCTTCTCCTTCTAGCCCAGCCTGCATAATGGATTTAACAGAGAGGTTTATTTAATGCTGGGTGACACATGTAGATGTTTAAAAGGAAAATAATGTTAAAGCTGTTCACTCACGATTAACTGCAGAACACAACCAGAGTCAACACATTTTCCATCCTTTTATTACCAAAGCCTGTTGCATACTGTCTCAGCTCTCTGTAATAAGGAAGCAATTGGATACTCTCTCTGAGATCATTATGGGTTCAGGGAATATCAAGGAGAATATAAATTTTATTCCAATTTTCATCAGGTAATAAGGCAAGTGTTGGAAGGTGATTGTCAAAGTGGGGGGCTACTTGGCAGAGAGCATCATGTTCTACGGGTGTTAATGTTTTGCTGCTTTATATGACTCATTATCTGGAGGTAGAGAAATGATAGCACCCGTGGAGGGGAACTTATGATAATACAAGATTTCCTTCCTAACATTTTCATTTGCACTAGCAAAATGTTCAGACAAAGGGGCTTAACACTTTTGGAAAACAGAGACTGTCTTCCTTTATTAGATGTAGGATAGTCCCCAAAGAACCAAGTGAATCTTTCTGTTGTTCCTTTGACCATTAGTCACATTTTTCCACTTCTGCAGAAAGGAGAAAAGGAAACCAGCTGCTTACCAGATGAACGTGGTTATTTAGTGCACTACAATGGGCTTATTACAAAATGTACTGGCTTTTCAGTAGCTTGGTAAAAAACTAGTGTACTACTCTGTTGGTTCCAGCCAACAAATGATATAAATTAGGTCACTTGAGGGCTGTCATTAGTTCACATTTCTGTGACATGGGGGCATCAAATGGCAGGTGAAGATTTCTGTGCAGCTTAAAAGCTTGTGTACTTCATTGCGCTCCTCTTTTTTGTGTTTGAAAATGTGTTAAGGCATAGTTAAAAGGGAACAATTTGAAAGACAAGACAGTTCTATTAATATGAATGGTGCAAAGAATCTTTGAAGAGAATAAACTATAGTTCTCTCAGATTATTCAGTACAGCTCTAAATCACAGTTCATTCTTAAGTAACCCTGTTTACTTCTGAGGACTTGAAACAGAATGTAAGGATAAGAACATTTCTACAGAGTAGTCCTTTAACAAAAAGGGAACAGCACAGTCAGGAACATTGACTTTTTTCACTGGTCAGTTTTCTGGAGTAAGTCCACTGATGGAGAGCAGAAAACCAGCTAGATCGGCTTTCCTCAGCTGTGCTCTGAAGTGTAAGAAAATGCAAATAGGCAAGCAAACAAACATTTCCTCATAAACCCAAAGGAAATGGTTCTTGTTTTCCTTGAAGCAGAATCAAGATTTATTTTTGGGAGGGGGGGAGTCAGAACACAATGTTTTAACATCCCTCCAGTTTGTACATATGCTAGCCAGCAGTGGCAGAGCAAGATGTCACCCTGTTTATGCTGCTTAATGATGATGATGATGATGACAATGATTATGACAACAATAACAGCAGCAGAAACAGCCAACAGCAGAAATAGCTGGTTTTAAGGTTTGATCTGTACATTGAAGATAAGATTTGTGCATATTTGTTTCCTTAGAACATGGCTGCCAGTATAGCCAATGGGGAAGGAATTGCAATCCAATAACAGCTGGTGGGTCACATGTTGTCCACCACTATACCACAGCAGCAGGAGATCAATAACAGTTTTTGAGGGAATGTGACCATCTACTCAAACCACCCTCCCATGCCAGCATAAAATATTCCAGTATTCTTAGGCCTGAGTTATGAGGGCATTATAGAATCAATGAAATTTACCTATGTGGTGACTCACCATCTAACAATTGATGAAAGAAGTCTTCTCCAGGCTAACTAAATATCAGGCTTAAGGGTACTGGAAGAACCTATACTAGTGCTCAGGGATAAGCCAAATGGATTCATAGTTTTTTGTGGGTTTTTTGGGCTATGTGGCCATGTTCTAGAAGAGTCCCTTTCTGACATTTCACCAGCATCTGTGATTGGCATCTTCAGAGAAGGCTGACAGGCTGCTGGGACTGCTACTTGCTTATCCATCTCTTCAGTTAGTCAGTAGGAATAACAATAACAGTTGCTCTCAATCCTCTTCCAAAGCTTAGGAGGAGCTAGTTGCAAATAATGAGTGCCTTCTCATGGATTCTTTTTGCAACAACTAAGACATAATTATGGGGCTGTACAGATTGCCCCTAAGGGGCAGCGGGAAGCCACCCCTCTCCTGGCCAGATTGGGGCCACAGCTCCAATAAGGCCTCTGGAGGGCACCAAAAAAGCCACAAAAAGCAGCTCCTTTTTGCACCCTGCAAGGGGCGCCATAACCATGGCGGCATGGCTTTATGATGCCCCTTCAGTGCTGCATCATGTGGATGTAACACTGGAGGTGCGTCATGATGGCGCACACTGTCTGGACCATCGCATACCATCACAGTGCCATGGGGCAGAGTTAAGGTGTCCAGTATCAGGACGCTGTGCCCTGATGCCACCCACACCTGCAGATATTCAACTGCTACAATGCACAAAGATAATAATAATAATTAATAATAATAAATTTTACTTGTATTTCCTGCCTCTCCCACTGGATCGAGGCGGGATTCCAACAATTCATAAAAACATACATACGGTCAGTATAAAATCTTAAAATCATTATCTTAAAAAACATTTAACAACACGTATTAATATACTACAATTCAATCCTTCGTCCTAGTCAGTTACTGTCAGTTATTCCATTATTGATCAATTTCTGGTAAATCCTTGATAATCTCTTACAGTAAATCAGATGGATAGGCCCGCTGGAAGAGATCCGTCTTTAGTGCCTTCTTAAAGGCATCTAGGGTGGTAATAAGATGGATCTCTTCCGGCAAGTTGTTCCAGAGTTTTGGGGCCACAGCTGAAAATGCCCTATGGGAAGTTGACATTAATCTGGTGCCATTGCATTCTAGCAAGTTCTTCCCTGAGGTTTTGAGAGTGCAGGGCAGATTATATAGGAAGAGGCATTCCTTCAAGTAACTCGGGCCCAAGCCATATAGGGCTTTAAAGGTAATGACCAAAACTTTGTATTGCTCCCGGAAGCTAATCGGCAGCCAGTGTAAGGATTTTAGAACAGGGGTGATGTGGTCCATTCTTGATGCCCCTGTAAGTAATCTAGCTGCCACATTTTGGATCAGCTGAAGCTTCCGGACTTGGTACAAATGTAGCCCCATGTAGAGTGCATTGCAGAAATCTAAGCGAGAGGTTACCAGTGCGTGTATCAATGTTTCAAGGTCCTCCTTGCCCAGGTAGGGACGCATCTGGTGTATCAGCCGAAGTTGATACCACGCACTCCTGGCACTAGCCTCCACCTACAACTCCAGTGCTAACTAATATGTGCCAACAGGTGTAGTAAACAAAATGGTGGCAAACTGACTGGGAATTAATATATATCCCAGTCCATGAACAAGGAGACACAAAAGACTGTAGCAACTATAAGAGCATAGCATTAATCTCCCATACAAGTAAAATTATGCTTAGAATTCTGCAATTTAGTGGTGAAGCAGACAGCCTGGAAGGACCAGCTAGAGGCTGCTCCAGCTGTGATCAGACCAAGACCTTGGCAACCACACAGCCAGCTCCCAAAACAGACAGCTGCCACAGTCCCAAGCCAGCTGCCACCAGGAGCCAGATTATTCTGCTTCCTTATTGCTCTGGTCCTTTGAAACAGAGTGCAGTGTTGGAGAGGCTTCCAGCCACTTTGAGGACATGCATCATTTGAACAACATGCCCTCACAGTGGCCAGAAGTCCCTTTATTTGGCCCATGTTTCTGGGCCCTAGACTTCAATCACATGTGGAGAGATAGGAGGAAGGAAGAAGAAGGAGCATCAGCAATTAAGATACGTGGATGACACCTTAATGCTAGCGGAAGATTGTAAGCCTTAGGGTCTAATTAAAAGATTGTATGTTCAGTGCTGTATAAATTTACAGTGCTATATAAATAAAGGTTAATAATAATAATGATAATAATAATAATATCACAGACTTGGAACAATTACTAAGGAAGATTAAAGATGAAAGTGCAAAGGCAGGCGTAATGTTGAACATAAAGAAAATAAAAAGAATGAACACTGAAGAAACACATAAATTCAGCCTAGAAAATGAGAAATCAAAAATAGTTAAAGAATTCCCATACCTAGAATCAAGCACTGATCAGAATGATGACTATAATCAAGAAATAAGACTACTAGGAATGGGAAGGGCGGCTATGAAAGAACTAGAAATGATCCTAAAAAGTAAAGATATAATCTAATCATCAAAGTTAGAATTGTCCAAGCCATTGTATTTCCCACCACCATGTATGAATGTGAGAGTTGGATAGCAAAGAAAGCACACAGAAAGAAAATCAATTCACTTAAAGAGTGTTATGATACTGTGGACAGCCAAAAAGACAAACCAATGGGTCCTTGAACAGATCAAATCTGAAATCTCCTTGGACACCAAGAACTGATGCAGAACAGCATAATACACCAGCTTCCTGGAGCTTGGGTGGCATGCCATTTAGACAGTACATGCTGCAGGAGTGCCATCAAGCCACATGGCTGACTGCACATAGGCCCTCATTTTGGTGCTGCGGCAGAACAGCGTTTACAAGCTGCACACTGTATGAGTGCCAGGAACCACCACTTGCTGGGAAATGCCGTTCTTTTTGCACTACAAAAAAGCTGGAGTGGGGCAGCGGTGTGGGGGGTGCGGTTAATGGTTGCTCAGCTTTTTCAGGGGTAGTGTGATGCCGCCACTTTGGGGAAGTCTGTTTCACCCCCAAGATGATCAAATTGAGGCTGTCGTAGTTTTGCCACATCATTAGAAGGCATGACATATTGGGGGGGGGGGGAACCAGTAATGCTAGTAAAGGTGGAGGGAAGCAGAAAGAGAGGTAGACCTGCATGCGAGATGGATAAATTCAATCAGGGAGATCACAGGCATGAATTTACACAAACTAAGCAGAGAAGTGGATGATAGGGGAGCTTGGAGATGTCTCATCCACTGGGTCACCACGAATTGGGGTTGACGCAAGGGCAGGTAATAACTCTTACCAGTCCAAGATACAGGATTTATTTCATTTCTCTGATTTTTCTGATAGGTCCCTTCTGGGAGAAAGGCAGCATAGCATAGCATAGCATAGCATAGCAACAGATGGCAGGAATATGAGGACAACAGGAATATATCAGTGTAAGCTAATGTTCTGTTTTTTAAAAAAGTGAAGCAATTGTTAGTAGTCTACAATGATTACTGCAATAGAATTTTGCAATGGAAAATGTGAGCAGAATAGCTACCAAAAACTTATTAAAAGTCATAATTTTCCCTTTTTCAATTCTGAATTGTCATTCCCAGCATCTTTATCTCCTCCAAATATGAATGCAGAAAAACATGGTGGTAGCAGATATATTATTTATTTATTTATTTTATATCCTCTTTCCACTCTGATTACTACTTAAAAAAAAAATCATGTTGGACTAAAAGTCCCCAAATCCCCCAACAACCTTGCTGGCTAGGGATTCTGGAAATGTTAGTCCCAAAAGTAACTTTCCCAAGATCTGAGAGTAGTATCTAATGATGAACTACAAAAAAGATTTTTTGTTGTTTTTGTTTTTGTTCTTCCTGTGCCTATAAAACAGTTGTTTTGTTGATTCTGTGCCTCTGGCAAACTCCCCACAAATAACAGGAAACTAGTTGGCAGCCATTTTGTACAGCTGTTAAAGTTTTAAACTAAAAATAGTCATAACCATGACAAAGTGTTTTAAAGGATGAAGCAATAATTAAAACAACTGTGTCTCTCCCAGGAAATGCTTCATTAGTATATAAGCTGCTTTCAAACATCACATACATTTTACATTACAAAATTCCTGGGGGAAAATTTTCTAATACTCTGGTGAGGCCTGAGGAACAGAAGGTGGCAAAATTAAGGGTTGTACCTGGAGATATTAGAGCCCAGTAAAGTCAAATAGGGCACAGATATCAGCGGGTGGCACTGGACTGGGCTTTGCATGTAGAGGGAACAAAGCCAGTATTGAAAACAAATGACAGATAGGCAGTCACACTGATGGCAACTTTTCTTCAGAAACTCAATAACTTTTGGAAGCCTTTTTCTCCCTTAAACCAAGGTGCACTCCTCTGTGTTCCCCCCTTCCACCCTCCCCCACAAAGGTTTAAAATAAGGTTACTGGTTTTTAATATAAAACTTGTATTGGAAGCGAATGGCTTGGTGTATCCAACCCATGACTTCATAAGGTCAAAAAATGGCTCTTGGACCCTCCAAATGGGTCCATCCCTCCCCTAGATGCACCAACTTTAGATGGCAGCTGCTGGTGGTGTTGCAACATCAATTAAATATTTCAGAAGTGGAATTAGCAATTCTCACACACCCCTCTGAGAATACGTTCTTTCTCTGTCACCTTTTTCTATCTATATATCAAGTGACCAGGCCATATTGATTGTTTGAAAGCCAAAGCAAACATTACTGTAAAGATTCTGTTAGGCACATACTTAGTTCTCCTACTAAAATCTGTGGGTTGTAAGAGTACTCATTGAGGGCTAAAGCATAGCTATTGTTTTCTCATTTTCTCTCTAATATAAAATGTGAAAGATTTTAGCAGTGAAGCTAAAGTGGATACACAACCCAGTGTCCTAAAATTAAACCATGTAATTATGGTTTGGGGTTTAGAAACATTGTGCAATTGACAGGCAGAAAGACTGCCAAAAACCCCTCTTAAAATAGGAAGTAAACAGGGGAATAGTATGAGAACAACACAACCTGAAAAGTAGCAAATGAAACACTCACTTTAACCATCTGATCTAGGACTAGATCCTTCAAACCTATGGGACATTGGATGCTCAAACTTCTGCAGTTTCTCAAGCAAGTAGGTCTCACGACATCACTACAAAATTTACAGCAACATTCAGCTGCTGAAAGAAGTCTTAGGAAGGGATTTAGAATTCAAATCAGAATCTGGAAAAGGGCATGAAGTGGCCAGGGGTGTTCTAGAGGTGGTAGACTTAAAAAAAATTATTTTCAAAGGTATGATCCAAATTTAGAAAACATGAGAAGAAAAGGAATGCAGTAGTTCCTTTTCATCTCCCTCTCTAGGGCCTGCTAAACATTGAGGGTGACATTCCCAGTGGAGAGGCTTCATCTGATATGCCAACTGCGTCCCTTCCTGGAGCCAAGGGACCTAGAAACAGTAGTACATGCACTGGTAACCTCTCTATTGGACTTCTGTAATGTGCTCTACATGGGGCTACTCTTGTGCCAAGTTCGGAAACCTCAGTTGGTACAAAACATGGCAGCCAGATTGATTACGGGAACGTCTAGGAATGACCACATAACACGGTCTTGAAGTCCCTACACTGGCTGCCTATTAGTTTCCAGGCAAAGTACAAGGTGTTGGTGATTACCTTTAAAGCCCTACATGGCTTGGGCCCAGAATACTTGAGGGAACGCCTTCCTCCCTATTTTCCGCCCCGCACTCTAAGGTCCTCTGGAAGAAATTTATTACAGCCAAAAAAAATCTAGGCTAACATCAGTTTCCCAGAGGGCCGTTTCTACTACTGCTGCAAAATTATGGAACGACCTGCCGGAGGAGACCTGTCACATTTCCACTCTGACAGCTTTTAAGAAAGCACTCAAGCCAACTTAGCTTCCCTCCCCAGATATTGAGATGTCTGCCCCCGTATCCACCTATCCTTCCCCGCTTGCTTCTCTGTCTCTGTGTAAAGTTTTTAATTTTTTAATGCTTGTAATGTTTTTATACTGTTACAGTTTAATTCTATTTTAGTATTGGAAATGGGAGGCGGGGGAGGTTTAGGGTTTGATTTTACTGTAACTTCAGTGTATTTTACTGTTGCAACCCGCCCAGATTCTTCGTGATTGGGCGGGCTAGAAATAAATCTATTTATTATTATTATTTGAATTTTTGAATGCTGGAAAACCAGCAGTTCAAACTGCACTAAGAATCACCATGAGGAGAGGAAGCTCTTCCCTTCAGAGAGCCTCCCTTGATATGTAGAGAGTAATGGAAAGGGCAATTCTCCTTCTTTCAAGTGTTTGCTATGTTCTGAATATCTTCATGGAGTAGAGATGAAGAAAAGTTTTATCAATACTTTAAATGTTCTTACCAATAGGAAGGTAAGTTTATTTATTTTTTATTTTATTTTTTTATTTTATTTTTATTTTTATTTTTATTTTTTGGCATGTAGAGGACAATATCCCATCACGTTTTTCACTCTTGCATCTAAAAACTGCCAAGTGCGGTGCCCTAGAATGTTCAAAATTAGGGCATGTTGTAGGGGGAGGGCAGGATTAAACTCACTTCCAAATTATTTGTCCGAGCACATCCTTTTATTTACTCTCCTATAAGTCAATGGTTGTGGACATTTCCCTGTGAACCACTCTCTGTTTCCCAGAATTTCCTCCTCCTGCTGCCTTTATTCATTCCTTAGAACACAATGGAGGATGTGTGCAGCCAGCCAAGCCTATTACCCATTGGGCCCATGTATCCATTTACAGTGTAAATGTATTGTAATTGTGTTGTTGTTTCATTATGGTGGCAAAGAACCATTGCACAAGAGCACAAAAGGCTTCTTTTCAAACTTGAAGCAGGCAAGTGGCTGGAATTGAAAAATAAACAAACATGCCAATGATCCCTAGAAGAATGGCTTTCCTGATCTGGTATAATCCCAGGTCATGAAGACAAGGTTGACCTGGTCAACAGCACAAGGGTGAAGCTTTCTCAGTTGCTGGCAATCTATCCCCTGTTCTCGGTGTCCCAATTATATAGTGGCATTATTGGTAGGGACAAAAGAGAGTGCCTTCTCAGTGGCTGCACCTAAATGGCTCAATTATTTGAGCTGGCAGGATAG